>CM035632.1:58242724-60742724 GCA_020496765.1 Gossypium stocksii | reverse complement strand
TCGTATAATGGGAAATTAACTTACCATTGATTTACTTATATAATAAACATGCATAATACATCCAAAGCAAATTGGAAATTAGCCTAACACATATAACCTCAACAAACATCTTAGTCGTGTATTTCATGTGGATAACAAGAACAAGGATAAGCTCTCAGGTATCGAGTTTCCAAGTATTTCATGCATATACAGATAATAGTTCATTTTGATTTCACATGTTCTCATGTCAGAATCTCACCTGTTGAATCATTTGAAATCTCAATGGATACTTGGGTAGTACACCTGAAGTGTACAATACTATAAATCCGTCAATTCATATCTAAGAGTGCTTTTTTAAGCATTTAAACAGAAAGCTCTCTCTCAAGCACTACAATGGGAAGCTCATTAAGCCTTATAACGGGAAGCTTATCCGGGCAATATACCAGAAAGCTCACAGAGAGCCTATAACGGGTAGCTCCGAAGAGTAATTAACGGGAAGCACCGGATAGCCATATGACGAGAAGTTCAAGTGAGCACTAACGGGGAGCTCACAAAGAGCCTTTAATCGGGAAGCTCATGAAGAGCCATATAACAGGACGCTCATAAGAGTTGCGGTGTGCCTACAACACATGTAGGGTCACAATTGATCGGGATGCTCCGAAGAGCATTTAACGGTAAGCTCGTAAAAACACTATAACGGGAAGCTTGAGAGGGCTTGTAATGGGATGCTCTTTCAAGTTACGGTACGTCCGCAACATATGCAGGAACACTACCATTTCAGGAAACAGAACCCTGTATCCATCGAATCTCATTATCCAAACGAGACTTATTTATCAGGGATTTTCAGTTATGAGATCAATTACATACACATATATGACATTTACACAATTACATATTCAACACTCAATATAAACATACAAATATACACAATTAAGTTACATGAACTTACCTCGACAATTGTTCGTGACTTGTAAACTAATAATCCGATACTTTTTCTTTTCCGTAATCTAACTCCATTTTTGATCTATCCAGATCTATACGAGTAAATTTAACATCAATTTAATAAAATTTGCATTCAATTCAATCCAAGTCACATCTTAAGCAAAATTACCGTTTTGCCCCTATACTGTTTAATTAATGACAATTTCGTCCCTAGGCTCGGAAAATACAATTCATGCAATTTAATCCTTATCCCAAGCCTAGATATTTTCATATATATCAATAGCAGCCCATTAATTCCATGAAATTTTAAAATTTTCCATGATTTCAATAACTTTTCAATTTAATCCTTAAATCATGATTTCATCCAAAATCCTTTAATAAAATACCTTTAAATATCCATCAACATCTCAATTTCATCATCTAATAACTAAAATCGTAAAAAATTATCAATGGTATCTTCCAAAACTTTCAACAAAATAAAAAAAAACTAATGAAATGGTTAGTTGGACCTAATTGTAAAAGTCCCAAAACATAAAAGTTTCAAGGAAAGAGCAAAAATTAAACTTACATGATGCAAATATTGAAAAACTAGCTTAAGCCCTCTTCAATGTTTGTTTTAGAACTGAAAAATGATGATGAAAATGTCTAGAATTTCAATGTCCCATTTATTTCACTTAAATTTGGTAAAATTTACAATTTTGCCCTTATTTCACATCAATTTCTTGATTTTTCTATGCTTATGCCACCTCAACCATCCCATGTGGGTCCAATTGCCCTTTTAGTCCTCCTTTATTTACTATTTAGGCTATTTAATACTATCTCTTTAATTAGCAAGTTTTGCATTTTTCTTAATTTAGTCCTTTTTAATTAATTAACTACCAAAACGTTAAAATTTTCTAGCAAAACTTTAATACTACCTTAATGACACTCCATAAATATTTTTATTTATGGCTCGATTTATAGGACCGAGATCTCGATACCTATTTTCTAAATCACTTGACCCTAATAAAGCCTTATAAAACACAAATTACTAATGCAAAAATCTTTTAAAAACCACATTTGGCTCATAAATATTAAATAATAAAAATTTACGAGCTTATTTGCCGAATTTGATGGTCTCGAACCACTGTTTCTGACATCACTAAAAATCGACCTGTTACATAAACAACAACACAAGTTAGTGCTATAAAACATAACTCAATTGAACTATTACATGGTAAGTGTAACACCATTAACCCATACCTGTCGCCAGAACAGGGTTCGGAGCATTACTGGAACCTCCGGAACATTTTCAGATCATTCATGTAAAATTTCTATTCATATTCCAAAATCATTCATAACGTCTTTTAGTAGGCACCCATGAGGCCTAAAACATACTTTAGAATTGATTCGGGACCAAACCAGAGTCCCGGTGAATTTTTTGCAAAATGCCAAAATTTTTCTTGCTATTAAGAGTCATACGCCCGTGTGGTATGGGACACGCCCGTGTGGCCAGGCCGTGTGGAGTCACACGCCTTTGCCCGAACCCGTGTAACTCTTTGTCTTGCAACTCATGAACAAAGTGATGTCACACAGCCAAGTCACATGCCCGTGTGCTAGGCCGTGTGGTTAATTCGAATTTTGCAAAATAGGTGCAGGATTCACACGGCCAAGGGACACGCCCGTGTTCTAGGCCGTATACCTTACACGGCTGAGACACGCGCCCGTGTCTCTACCTGTGTGCTCAATTCTAAGCATTCTGTTTTCAAATTTTTGGACGCAAGGGACACTCGGCTAGGCTACACGCCCATGTTACAGACCGTGTGTCACACACAGCTTAGACACACGCCCATGTGTCTGCATGTGTGGATGAAATAAAGTCATTTCCAGCTTCATTTCTCACCTAAAATTTCACCCAAATCCTGCACTTAAAACACACATCCCATACCAACCAATTCAAACATTTAAATTAAGCAAATTCCATCATTCATCATGGCATAATATTGCATGCATGTGTGTTCATAGTTTACCTTGATTTTTCTCAGGCATAAACAACATTTGATCACATGTACTTAGCACATCATATGTGAATATATATCATATTAATCAACTTGACATATAATTAGCTACCATAGCATGACATTACAAATATACCATACAACTACTTCTAGCCATTCCAATGGCTAGGTTACAAACATTATTATCAAGCCACTAATGGTCTAGTTGTCCTATACATGCCATTATACCAAAAGGATTTACTATATATACCCAAAATAAGCTAGTTGATAGTGTGACTATGCTCTAATGATCTTTCAACCTTCACGAGCTACCGAGCACTATAAAACAGGGGAAAAATAAAACGGAGTAAGCATTACATGCTTAGTAAGTTCGTATAACAGAAAACTAAACTTACCAATCCCTTTATTAAATCTAAGCATACAATAACATATTATCTAGGGGTGAGTGTTCGATCGAATCGAATGAAAAAATTTCGAGTTAATCAAGTTGACGAATTATATTTTATCATCTTAATTTGATTTGAAATTTTCTCGAATCAAGTCAAATGAAATGGAATTCGAATTGAATCGAATCGAATATACTTGTTCAAATTAAATTTTAAAAAATACTTTTGGGTCCTTGTAACCACTATCACCCATCGCAATAAAATTTGTCCATCGTAATCAAATTTTTTTATTAAGTTTCATCACCTCATAATTTATTTATTAATCTTTTATATACGGGTTAGCTTTTTTGCTTGCTTAGTTGTTTCAATTATCTTCAGATTCTTGTCGCTATGTATTTTGGAATTAAAAAATATATTAAATGTAAAAATGTCATTTTTTAATAAAAGTTATTTTAAAGATAAAATATGAAATTGATACCAATATAAAATTTTAACACGAATATTTTATGGCATCATAAATAATTCAATTTTAATATAAATATTCAATATGACTAAACAATTCAATAATATAAATAATATAAAATTTGAAATTTAATTTAATAATATAAATAGTATAAATAAATAAAATTATTACTATTAATGTTTAGGGGTTTTTTTGGATAAGTTTGATTTTTTTATTTGGGAGTAAATGGTGAGAAGTAAAAGTTTAGGGGGAAAATAAAAAGTTTTTGGGAGTGAAAGTTTGAGGAAAAGTAAATAGGGGGAGTAAAATTTTGAAGGGAAAATATTAAAAAAATTTGGGGGGATGGGTTTGGGGTAGATGGGGGTAGGATAGGAAGGGAGTAAAAGTTTTAAGGGGAAAGTGGTAGGGAGTAAAAATTTTGGGAAAAAATAAAAAGTTTTGAGGATTTTTGGAGTAAAATTTTGAGAAAAAGTAAATAGGAGACTAAAATTTTGATGGGAAATGGATTTTGGGTAGTAGGGGGTTAGGATGGGAGGAGAGTAAAAGTTTTGGGAGGAAAGTGGGAAAGAGTAAAAGTTTTGAAGGAAAAGTAAAAAGGTTTGGGTGTTTAGGGTAAAAATGTAAAATAATATAGTTTGATATTTGATTTATTTGAATTATTCGAGTTATTTGAATTAAAAAACTCAACTCGATTCAAACTCGAAATTCGAAAAAAATTCGAGTTGACTTGAATAACTCGAATAACTTGAATAACTCAATTCATTTAACTCAAAATTCAAATTTTTTTTATTTTTTCGAGTCGAATCGAGTTTTGCTCACCCCTAATATTATCCATCCAGTAGCAAAATTTCCTAAACACATGTAATCAATCAAACATGTTAGTCATTAAGATCTCCATATCAATCAAGCAAACCTAGATGAGCTCATCATGCAATACTTTTTTTTCAAATTATTATCATTTTATCTTATTTGCTCATGACATATCAAGAGTTATATCCGTTGAATCATTGAAATTCCGATGAATGGTCAAGTGGTACACTCAAGGTGAACAATTCAATAAACCGTCAATTCCTTTTTCAAGGGTACCCATTAGGGAACTTAATCAAGGTAACGCTCTCGAGCCACATATCATATAATAGGATTATAAGTCCAGGCTAAATCCTTTATATACCGTATGCTTAGAAAAGTTCAACTAGGGTTACCAGTCCAGACTAAACCTTAATTGTTATGTATACTTGAAAGCTTTTATATTAGGATTACCCGTCCAAGCTAAATCCTTTCTATAATAAGGTCAATAGGATTACTCGTCCGAGCTAAATCCCATATGCAAGAAATGTAGAACCTCAATCATTTTAGGAAAGCACATGTATTCATCAGAATTTAATACTCAATCGGGACTTAACCCCTTTTTATCATTTCCAAGCATGTATTAAGATTTCTCATATAACATTCATTAATGTACATCAATGTAATTCACATTCTATACAAACACAACATTCAATTTAACATATTGACATGTCCGATTAAGTTACAAGAACTTACCTCGACACTTGTTCATGTATTAAATCTACTAATTTGAAACTTTCTCTTTCCCTCGATCTAACCTTGAACTTGGGTTTTCCGGATCTATATATATAGCATTAATCATCAATTTCACATTTTTCACATTCATTCGGACTCAATTTACGTCCTAGGCAAAATGGCTTCCATAAATTCTAATTTCGTCCCTAGGCTCGAAAAATGAAACTTGTGCAATTTACTCCCTATTCCAAGCCTAACCGAAATTTTAAGGTAGAATTTACAGCACATATTTTCTATAAATTTCAGAATTTTTCATCAATTTTAGCAACTTTGCATTTTAGTCCCTAAATCAAGTTTTCGTCAAAAATTACTTTGTAAAAGTTGTTTATCTATCAAAAACCTTTCATTTTCTACCATAAATTTCTAATTTTCAGCATATACACCCATGACCCATTTTCCATACTTTGGTAACTTTACAAATTAGTCCCCCCAAATAGATAGATTTGGCTATCCTAGTTTCAAAAATATCAAAATTACTAAAAACGGGACAATGAAACTTACACAATCAAGCCTTGCAAGTTTATTTTCTCTCTCCTAGGGTTTCCATGTATTTTAGGTTGAAGATGATGAAAATAAGATAATATTTCTTTTATCATCTTTTTAATTAATTAATTTTTCCTATTTCCAATTTAGTCCTTAACATTTTTCTAAATTTTCATGGACGAGTCACCTTAAAATATCCACATACTTTCTTAATGGTCTCATTACCTTATAAGGACCTCTAGTTTTGAATTTCATAGCTATTTAATCACTCTAGTTACTAGAGTCCCACTTTCGCATTTTATGCGATTTGGTCCTTCTTGTAATTAAACACGAAATCGATAAAATTTTCTTACCAGAATTTTCACATGACACTCCTAGCATAATATAGACCATAAAATAAAATAAAATAAATAAAAATAAAAATAAAAATAATTTAAATTTTTGGATATGATTTGTGGTCTCGAAACCACTATTCCAATCTCACTGAAATTTGGGCTGTTATAGTAAGATAGATTTTCATGAACATAGTGCCATTGAATTCATGCTTTCCATAAACATAAATATACATATATTGATCATTATCATTTCATAACTTTCTACAAATTCTAACATAGTTGATTGGAACACTTACCGTTCATTCCTTTTACATGCCTATTGAATCACTTAGAATGGTATCAGATACGTGAGATAGCTCACACAAAGTGTGCTGAATATATGGTCGAAACCATTCCTTTTCCTTTTCATTTTCCTTTACATCGTTGCTCACTCAAGCCATAAAATGGGTTTGCTCACACAATCTAACGGTTGGAATGTAAGCTACACGATACCACTCACGCAAGCTGACGAGCATCCACATCAAATGCAAGACCTCAGTCATCAGTAGGACATTCAAGACTAGCACCCGAAACATGGTAACGCTAATAACATGTCATTTGTATACTATATATTACAAGGTTCAAACGGGGCTTAATAATTGTCGAAACGTCGTTGGATTCTCATAATTTCATTATATGATATATAGCACCAATTCATAAATACCAAAATAACATTACAACGTTATTTAAATATACGAACTTACCTCGATAATAAAGATGTCAAAACAAGGTCAACTAATCCAAGACTTTTGCTTTTCCTCGATCTAGATCCGTACGAGGTTTATCTTGATCTAAATAAGCAAATTCAATCCATTTAATATTCATACTATTCAATTTAGTCCAAAATTCATACTTTTGAAAATTTACACTTAAGCCCCTAATATTTTAACTTCTTTATAATTTAGTCTTTAAGCTGGTAAATTGACATTTATGTAAATTCATCCACACTTCATGTTAGCTGAATTTACTAGGGATCTATACAACCTCATACAAATCAACATTTCACAATTTATCATGTTATTTTACTACTTTTACAAATAAATCTTTAAATGATAATTTCATAAAAAATTCCTTTACAAAACTTGTTTATTTAACATAAAGGACTCATATTCTTTCATTAAAATTCAAGAACCATGCAATATCATTCATGAAAAAAACCCTAAACCTTTAACAATTTTGCAAATTAGTCCCTGAGCTAGCTAGATTAAGCTACAACGACTTTAAAAACATAGAAATCATTAAAAATGGGGTTGTAAAACATACCATGCAAGCACCACAACTTAGCTGAACCCTAGCAAGCTTCCATGAAGTTTTCTTCTTTTAAAATTTTGGTGGAGGAAGATGACACAAAAGATGATATATTTTGTTTTCTTCATTTTACTTAACATATTTATTAATTTGCATATTTAACCTTGTTAATTAACCTTAAATTCACTTAATTTTTTGTCCATGAATGTCCAATAATAATAATGGTCTAATTACGATATAAATCCCTTTACAACTTAATTTCATAGCTAATGGCTACCTTTAACTAATAGAACTCTACTTTTGCACCTTTTACGATTTAGTCCTTTTTACTAAATTAAACATACAAACATCAAAATTTCTTAACCAAATATTTACATGACTCTACCAATATACCATAGACATTAAAATAATAATAAAATAAAAATTTTCTCATCAGATTTGTGGTCCCGAAAACACTGTTCTGATTTTACTGAAAATGAACTGTTACATTTCTCAACAATAACAACTTGCTAAAAACTTAACAATTGGACAAATTGATACATTGGCTGGCTAAATCAAACTTTCATGATCATAAATCTATAAAAATTACATGAATTAACTTAATTACCTTATGAAATTTAGTTGGCTGAATGCTAAAGTTTGAACCAAGTTTTTCCTTTCTTTTCTCCTTTTAATTTTGGATGGTGAAGCAAGTGGAGAAGATGGCAATCTTCCACCCAATTTAGCTTATATACTTAGATTAATATTAAATTTTTTTAATTAACCATTCTTAATTAACTATAACATTATTATACATATTTTAATCTTAAACTAAACTTAGTGGAATTAACCATCATCATCCACTAATTCATGATGGATAATGGTTTAATAACCATTTTACTCATTTGGATAATTGCTACTTAGGTCCTTAATCCTTTTCTAAATTAAAATTTTATAGCGATTGAACTTTTACAATTTAATCCCTAAACTTTAATTAACCAATTTCTTAATCGAACTTTATTATATTTTCATATTAACTCTATAAATATTTCTATTGTATATTTACGAACTCAATTTATGAAAATGGGGTTTCAAAATCATATTTTTCGACATAATTGAAATTCGAATCGTTACAGTTCTAACATGCTCAAAACTCTTACTTCCAATTTCCATCAAAATAAAACACAATTTCATCAAATACCCATTAGTGGAAACTTGATAAACATTTAAAATTTGAAAAATCTAAGGCATGTGTAAGCTTAATCAAGCTTGGATGATCATGAAAATATAGAAAAAAAAAACATGTTTACCTTAGAGATTTTGAGATGAAATTATAAAAGGAAGAAAAATGATTTTTCTTCTTTTCTTTAGTTATGAATGGCATCAAAAGAGAAAAAAGGATGATGTTTTGTTTTTCTTCCCACTTACTTTCATATATATATATATATATATGTATACTATGAGTAGTGATTTAATTAAAGCTTAATTAAAAGTTTTAACATTTAAAACATGTTTAAATAGTATTTCTTAATAAAACTAGGTTGATGTTACCATTATAATAACAATGGTTTAATAACCATTTAGGCCCTTTGCATAATTTTTAATTGGGTCCCTATGCATTTTTAAAATAAAATTTTATAACGATTGAACTTTTACAATTTAGTTCCTGTGCTATAATTAATGATTTTATGGATTTAATTACTTAACCATTTTTAATATATTTTCATACTACTTTATAAATTCCTCTAATCATATTTTTACTAATTTGATTTAGAGAATTGAATTCCAAAATTATATTTTTGACATAATCTAAAATTGAGTTGTACAAAAAGAAGACTCACTTTAAGAGCAAGAATGACCTGTGAGGTAGCCATCCTATTTGTGTAAATAGAAATAAATGAAATCGTCAAATATCAAGAGACTTGAGTATTAAAGTACTGCTAAAAAGAAATATGGAATGAAATGTAATATGAAAATCATTGCACAATTAGAACCAGATCAAAATAGTCCCATCATTAAGTGGATTAAATAAGTTTTTATATTATTAAAAAAAATTAAATAAGTTCAAATTATAACAAAATTAATATTTATAATATAAAAATATTTTCAAAACTATTTTTTTAATTACAGTTTGATTCAAAATCAAATATTTTATTTACAAAGCTATTAAAAAGTAAAAATATTAATTTTGATAAAAAGTAAATATTAATTTTATTCTAACTTAATATTATTTATTTTTTAATAATAAAATGATTAAATTGATTTATTTCATAATGAATGGACTAATTTAATACATTTACTTTTTTTTTCCGGAGCAAAAACAACTATTAAATCCTCTATATAAAGTCAAAATAATTTATTCAAATGAAAACGGAGGAAAGAGCAGCCAGCAAGTGACGTCACATGTCACCTTCCAAGTTCTAACTCTTTTTTTCCATACATCCTCAGTTTCTCCTTTAATTATTATTATTATTTATTATTATTATTTTTTTTTTGTTTTTAATTTTCCGATTTCGTTTTTGTCTTATCAAAATCTGATCGAGGGCTTCGATCTCTCTCAAGATCTGCTGCCACTCTTGCCTTTCTCTTCCCGTAATTATACTCAGGTAACTTTACTCTTTTTGTGTTTCAAATTCTAAAACTGCCGCTAGAACTAACCTTCCTAGGCTTTCTTTTATTCTATTTGGAAAAAGAATATTGATTTTATGCAGTTGATCTATTATTATTTTAGTTGGGAAGGTGCAGGCGCAGGCGGGGATGATGGAATGCAGTGTTTGTCACTCAAAAATAGCATCGCCCACTAGTAAAACCATTTCGAGGGCTTATGACAGGCACCGCAGCCATGTCTCCTCCAAAGCTCGTTTCCTCAATGTTCTTTTGGTCGGTGGGGACTGTGTTTTGGTCGGTTTTCAGGTCAGTTCATTTCTTGTAATCATCAAATCTAGACCGGCAATGTTGATCTGTGATTTCCTTGCATTCTAACTCTCTTTCTCTCTCTCTCTCTATATATGTGTGTGTGTGTGTGTATTATTGCAGCCTATATTGGTTTTTATGTCAAAGGTGGATGGGGGTTTCAAGTTTAGTCCCATTAGCGTTAACTTTCTCACTGAGGTGGCCAAAGTTATTTTCGCCATTACTATGCTCTTGTTCCAGGTACTTCTAGCATTTTATTAACCTTCAACTTTTGAATAGGAGGTGTTTTTTCACCCATATAGGTAAAGTGGGGTTTAAGAACTCCACAAACAGGTTCATATGCCTGTCAAGTGTTCATTTAGCTATAAATAAATAAGTCAACATTGAAGGATTGAGTCAGCATATATAGTTTGTTAGACATATCACATTCAGCATTCAGATAAACCCTCTTGTGAAATTTTGAACTCTTTTACTTAGTATTGCTGCCATTTATTCTTTGTTTTTTCTGCTTTAATTATCATAAAGTTTGTGAGGCTTAGACCATTATCTCCTATTGAATCCCTATTCTTCACTAAATCAAGTTTGGTGTCCAGTGCATGACTCTTTTGTCCTTTTGGAGTTGTATTCTCAATTGAGTGGTGGTTTTACCTGCTGAATTTAAGGCTGATTTAGATTTGTTTTCTATATTAGGTTAGATAAGTCAAAGAAAACTGGAGGGGTCTGAAAGAGAGACGGGGTTACAAAATTCGTCAACTATTTCTGTAAGCTTACAAATTCTCCTAGTATAAGACAATAGAAATTATATTTAGTGGGGGCACTCCTGACATGCAGGAACAAATAGATTATGTTCGTTTCTAACCATTATCAGATAATCTAGAGGTGTCAAGGACAGAGAGATCTGCTGCATTAGTTCTGGAAATTAGAGGGATTGCTAAGATAAAAATTGTTTGTGCTGATTGACCTACAGTGTTGGAAAAAGTTACTAAGCAGAGCCTGTATAAGATCAATGTGCTTGCTATTAGCATTCAGTAGGAATAGGAACAGTTGCATTTCAAAGATTAGTGGAAGTCCAAGTCCATCAATTATATCTTATGAAATGTTCAGATTCTTTTTATTAAATTGTTTGTTAGATGTAACTGTTGTTCTTATTTAACTCTTTCTCTCTTTAAAGGATCGACATAAGAAAGTTGGTGAGAGATCTCTTCTTTCAATTTCTTCATTAGTGCAGGTAAGAAATTTATTTCCACAACTCTATGATTCTGATTGCAATTGTATCATTAGTTTTTGTATCACTAATTTCACTATTGATTCTCAGTAATATTAATAATCTTGATGGTTTTATGTTGTATCTCATTAAGCTTCTGATAAAGAAGGAAACTACTCCAAGCTTGAGTTAAATATGTGTTGCAACAAGTGATTAGAACTTGTAGGCTATGCTGCTGAAGACCAACGGTTGGGCTTATTAGTGGTTTAATGTTAATCTTTTAGGTTTCTTCTGATGAAATGGGATCACTTTGTATTGAGTGTTAAATTGTGTGACCGATTAAGAAACTGACTTAACCATACATGCGTTCTGGTAATACCAACATGGTTATTCATTGTGATCCTAGTTGATGCTTTTTAGATATTTTGGGTAAAAAATGTAGAGAAGTTAGAAGAATTCCAGTAGCCATGCTGAAAGTAGAGATGCAGCAGGTTGGTGAAATGTTTTTAATTTCACATACATTTGGCTTCTTTATACGTTTTCTTGATCTTTTGCAGTAAATTTGGTGGGACACAGCACTATGCAGTGTTCAACTTTGATGAGACTAATGTTAGATGAGCCATCAATTTTGTTTTATCGTTCCATAGTGAAGTTATGTTCCTAGCCTTCTTTTATTTTTGAGTGGCTGTATTTTTTATGCTTCACTTGTGCGTCTACTGGTGTGTGTCTGTGTTATAGCTGAACAATAAAAAAATTGTTCCTTTAATTTTCTTAATAGTTTATATAATTTGAACTCTATTCATATTATGGGTTTTCTGACAAAAATGCTTCCAATTATGCATCCTTTTGGTTGACAAAAATGTGTTTGTGTTGCATTCTGTAAACTAAATATCTGTACTACTATTAACGTGGTATCACTTTGGTCTAGCAAAACCATCATTATGTGACATGAAGTCCTTTTGAAACTTTTAGTTCATTATTCTCCTTATCTAGACCGAATTGTTTTTCTCAGAATCCACTTCTCTGAAATGATACGAACCATGGGAATTCATTGACAACATCTTTTTGAACTCAAGGTGTCGTTCTCTTTGTTCTTAAAATTTTACAGGCTGCTCGAAATAATGTGCTTCTTGCAGTTCCAGCTCTGCTTTATGCTGTTAATAATTACCTAAAGTTTATCATGCAGGTGGTGTTTTCTTACTTATCTTTTCTGCTTCTTCTATGTCACCATAATAACAAAATTCTATAGAATTTTGAGAAATAGAATTTAACTATGCACTGTGTTTCTGTTAAACTATTTATCCACAACTAAAATAACTTATTAATATTCTTTGGCTTGTTTTTCTTAAAGTAGAAGTTTTCTAATAATTATGCTGTTATTCCTTTGCAGCTTTATTTCAATCCTGCAACTGTGAAGATGCTTAGCAACCTGAAGGTAGAATAATACATATTGTTTAATGATTACTTAAATAGCATAATTTCTAACCAATCTCCTTTTCGCTCTAACAAAATGTATTTTGGGTTAGTTTATGATAATTTCCTTTTGCTCGCTCATCACATGGTAATTACCACCACAATCAATGAGTGATGGATCCTAAATACTATTTTTTTATGACTCATTTTATCTAGCAGTGAAAACTAACCCTATACTGCTGTCCTCCATGGAAAAAAAATAAGTACTATGCACATGATCTTTCTGTTTCTTTTGGTTTTTCTGTGAGAATTCTTAGTGAATCTATTTCAGTGCCGTCCAACATATGCAGGTTTTGGTAATAGCTATCTTGTTAAAGATGATCATGAAACGGCGGTTTTCTATCATTCAGGTTTGTTTGAACAGAATGATTTTTTTCATTGCACTGCATCTCAGCCAATTATCTAAAAACTGAAAGCAAATATGTGGGTCTTTGGAATAATTAATTGGTTATAGTTTATCCATGTTGCACATGTGGTGCTGATACATGTTTGTAACAGTGGGAGGCTCTTGCTTTGTTGCTAATTGGAATTAGCATAAACCAGTTGCGGTCTTTACCAGAGGGTACTACTTCATTTGGTCTTCCTGTTGCAACTGGCGCATACTTGTATACACTAATTTTCGTAAGTTGTTAAAACAATTGCTTCACTTAATCGATATGGTGACAGTTTGAACTGTCTCTAGGATTATATCTTGCAGTGATGTTATTCATACAGTAGGACTTTTGAGATGCATATTTTTTTGCCCATTGTTCAAATATAGAAAATTAGAAATTGCTTATTTACAGATTATAGTTTAGCTTAGCACAGCTTAAGCAGTTATTTTGCAATGAACTAGTGGGGCGTGTGAAAGTTGCAACAGGTAATATACTAATAGTGTGTTTGGGAGAGGACTTTTGGTTACCTATCAAAGTTAAAATAGTAACGAAATTAAGGATGAGTAAGGTAAATTTTATGATTTGTTAAGTTAAAACTATATTAAATGGTTGATTTAGACCTTTGGTCTTTTGAAGCAATTAATGTTAGATGTGAATTAGAGAAGATAAAAAACTAACTATAGTTATAATATAAACAGGGCTTTCATACTATTTGTTAACCATTGCACTTTCTAAGCTGTTACTTTGACCAAATTTGTAAATTAATCAAAACTCCCATTATTACAACTACTTGACTATCTCTTAGAAATTATACAATAATTATTCCTGCTATTTAGGTTTGAGCTTGAGTAAATTGACTAATAAATTCTCATAATTTACTATGCGGTCTTTCAAAATCATCTATCTAAATATATATCTAGTTAAGATCTTGATGCTAGAGTTGATCAAATCTAGTTACTAGCATAGTTGAATACTATGTTGGCTTCATAAAGATCCTTACTCCCTAGTAATTTTAATATGTCAATAGAAAAAAAAGAATAGAAATAGAATCAATTGATAGTTCATAGTTGACAAACTTTGGGATTTTAGAGTCAATTGATAGTTTAGGATAATAGGATTTCAGGACCAAAAAATGATGTTTTACAGACATAAGTTCAAAAATGGCTGGTAATAAATAAATATAGGAAGTGCTACAGCACGGTAAAAACAACTAGTGAAGAAAACCTACATATGGCCCAAAAGACTATGAAAACACAAACTGCGAAGAATAATGATGAAGGGTGAACTAGTGTGCTAATTGTGCCCCTCTCACAAAGACACTGCTATAGCATAGTGTTAACAATCTTTAGTTATATGTATAACATTAATGCATTTATTATGCTAGAGATTGTGACTCAATGAAACTTAACTCTATGACATTAATACAGGTTACTGTTCCATCCCTAGCATCTGTCTTTAATGAATATGCTTTAAAGAGCCAATTTGAGACAAGCATTTACCATCAGGTGCGTTTATAATGATATTATTGTGTTCTGGTCTTTAGCATTGATTCTTAATGAGGGAAAGAAAAATAAAAACTCTCCAAGTGGTCAACAAGGAATTTTTTGACCATTAGTTTGAATACTCCGTTAATTTGTGGTTGCTTTATGTGTTCCACAGAACTTGTTTCTTTATGGATATGGTGCCATTTTCAATTTCCTAGCCATTCTTGGAACTGCAATTTTTAAAGGTAGGAAGTCTAAGCTTGGAATTCACTATTGCTGCCTGGTGGGCTGAAGCTGCTGATAAGCTCTGAATATTTGGAGGAAATTATGATGATTATCAACTGAGCTTCATTGATCACATTTTGCTACTTTTTCTGCACAAATTTCTTTAGACATTCATGCATGCATGCATACATACATACATACATACATACATTCATACATACATACATACATTCATACATATGAGGGATCCACTTCAATCCACGATGTAAGAGCAGGATCCGATTGACCAATTCAATTGGGAACCGTTAGGTCCGGCAGTTCAACATCACAAGTAACCGGAAAAATAATGAACCAGCCAAAACCGGAGAAAAACCAGACATCAGTACTGAAAAAATAATCATTGAACCTGAAAATCCCTATAAAATCGGAATTAGAACCCTCTGTGTCTGCGAAGCTCCAACTCCACTATGTCTCTTCCAAAACACTGATAAGTTTCTTGAACTTTTTTGTTTAAAACGGGAAGTTTGTATGTTAAATACAATAATTTGGAGCTAGTTTGTATCTTCTGATGATCTCTGGAAGTTTGGTGAGTTAACAAAGACATTTTTTTGGTTAATAAAGTTTGAAGATGCATATTTTCTTTCATTTTTGGCATTAAGAAAGAGAGAAGTAAAATTGCATTACAAGAAGATAGCTCCATTTTTCAATTATTATTATTATTTTTCTATTGTGGAGATGAAACATGTGGGACCACTCCTGTTAGACCAGCACTATAACAATGAAACAAAGTAACTTGGGAAGACCATAAGCACATTAGCCAATATAAAAAGTATTAAAGTATTCAATAAAAGTAATCCTGAAATTGGCAGTCTTGTCATGATAATTGTTGGAGACTGTAGAGCTTTAGTTTCTCAAAATTTATTAATTTTATTCTTATAATTGAATTGGCTAGTTGAACTGGAGACTGAAAGTTTAATCGGTTTAACCTTTAGTCTGGTATTTTAGTCATCGGCTTAAATTAGTGTAAAATTAAATTACTTTTACATACTTCCATAACTTCTTATATGAGTATATTTGTTTAATCTAACCATTGTAGTCCATGTGTGTATTGAGTCTAGAGTAAGTAAAAATGTTTAGCTATTTGTTAAATGCAAAAGAGTTCAACCATTAAATATATTTAGAGAAATTCAGCAGTTTTGAGCAATGTGATAGTGATATCAGATTGATTCAAAAGTTTATGTTAATGAAAAGTAGAATAATATTGCTAAATCCAATAGTCAGCTTGTTAAAATATTAGATTGATTCAAAAATTTAGTTTTGCATGTGTAATTGTATTCCTCCTCTCTCTATATATCTGTACTGATATTTTAACCTGTAGAGCTAGTATATATTGCTCTAAGCAAACTCAATCTTTTTCTCATTAGTTGCTGTAATTCCATGACCTTCTTGCTTTTATTTTAGGTCCCAATAGCTTGGATATCCTGCAGGGACATTCAAAGGCTACCATGCTCTTAATATGCAACAATGCAGCCCAAGGGATCTTATCATCTTTCTTCTTCAAATATGCAGGTAAATTTCAATAGTAAAGAGTGTGTGTGTAGATAATGGAAAAAGTCTAAGCAGATGAAGGGGTTACTGGCAAATACTAATAGCTAATAAGACCTTGGAAAAATAGAGTTAATGCATGCATACCTGCATGATCTGAATTGGTTTTAAAAGGGTGAAAAGGAGGTACCAACATTAAGAGCACGTTTGGTTCACTGAGATGAAATAGAGTAGGAATTGAATTAGCCTATTTGGTGGGAATGAAATAAAGAGGTAATAGTATTGGCATGAAATAGAGTAGTAATAGTTTACATTGTTTGGTTGGGTAAAATGATTTATGGTACAATTTTACCTTTATATAACAATAGTATTTTAATTATATTATTAATATCTTAGATCTAAATAAGTTATTTAATAAAATATAAAACTATTATCAACTTTTTAAAATATGATTAATTAAAATATTTTTACAATTATATTAAAATTTCATTATCAAAATAATAATTATAAGCATTTAAAAATTAGTTATTTTAATAAAATATACTAAACGTTAATATTTTATTTAAGTAAATTTTTATATGTTATTTACTTTATATCAAATTTAATATAAATCATATTTTACATTAATTTAAAATATTATTTAAAAATATTTTTAGATATTACATTAAAAAAATAATTTTGGATATAATTTATTATTTTAGGGAATTTTAGAAATTTATAAGTTATCTTTTTTAGCCTTTCTCTTTCCCGATTCTTTCCCATTCTTCCCCTTACTCTAAACTTTCATCTTCTATATACTAAGCCCAGAAAAACCCATCTAAATGTTTGTCTCTTTACTAAACCCAGAAAAAAAAAATAGTCTCTTTCCAGTTTTTGACGACTCAACCACCTCTAGCCACCATGACCACCGTTGCTGATCGCTGTAACCTTTCCCAAAAAATTCCCCAACTTCATGTCATCCATCATTTCAATATCAACATTTCAGTTTTTTTCAGTTAATTTTCTCTAAAAATCACCAGAAAACTGTAAATCTACAAAAGAAATTGGCAAAATCCATGTCGGCTGCCACTCCAAGTTCTCCGGATTCTTGATATGTTCTTCCTCTTCTTTTTCTCTTTTGCAATATTTGGAGCAACCAAAACTCCCTTCACATGAGAGTGGAAAAAATCATTTTGATTTATTATATTTTTAAATTATTGATTATTTTTGATTTGATATTTTGTTAAGATTTTAGTTTTGTGAATGTTGGTATTGTTGGTGTTTTGGGAATAAATTTTTTGAGGCTATTCCTTGAGCTATATTCGTGGTTTGGCTGTAATAGGCTATTCAGCTGAATAATATTGAGGTGAATCAAACGCATGACTTGATATAGCTCTCTGAATTTAGCCCTGAGTTGGTTAGCTATTCATGCCAACGAAACATATTGCAAGTTTAAGGCTTGGTTATCGTTCATGCCTTTATGATAATGTGCAACAGACTAAATCGTACACTAATATTAACTGCTTATGGTTTCCAGCTTGTTTGTAGAGAAAGTAATTCCTGCTGACATCATAAACTAAATAGCTGCCATCATTGATTGAAACTCTTTAGAAAATTTTACAACCATCAACTGTGTCTGTCATAGAGGCCATGCAAATGTATAAAGCAATAATGGCAACTGATGCTATCTCCTAATTGAAGCTTTTACCCAAAAAAACATTTTCTTAGGGAAGTTAGTGATTCAAGGTCATAGTCTGGTCATCTAGATACTGTGGTTAGAGGGATAGGAGAGGGTTCTTTGTGCAACCTGTTAGAAAAATATTAATAAAAAAAGAAAAAGAAAGATGGTTTCAGCTATTCTGCAAGTTAAGCTAACAAAACACCCGGAAATAACATGTATGCAATTTACCTTTTTCAAAAAACCATTTTTGGGAAAATGTTAAACTGTTCTGTAGCTAAATATCTAGTTTAACTGGAAACTTTTCAGCTATTCTGCAAATTAGGCATAATGCTGCCTTTCACATCATGGTTTGATTAAGTTTTAGCTGATCCTGATCATGATTGTAAAGCATCACCGATATGTGGAAAGGAACTTTGTTTGATACTTGGTTAATCATTTTTGTATGTTCATGGGAAAGGAATAAGTTCTCTTCAGTCAAGTATGACATGTGGACCACTTTTTATGACTACACTTGGAGTTCCCATAGTCTTGATTCATGTGAGAATGATATAACTGTATAATTAAGATCCAAAACATTTCATACTATATAGTGCTGTTGATTATCCTGCCAAAATTTGTGAAACCAGTTTCCGTATTTCAGTACCATTCACTAGATTTCTTTCTTTGGCCAACTGGTTGCTTCTTTCTTAGTAGAACCTTGCATTATTAGTGACACCATATTTTGTTTATTTCTTTATTTACTTACTGTTTATAGGATTTTCATATTGTTTGTATTTTGTCTTCTCAAATTTGGTTCCTTGTTCTTGCAGATACAATCTTGAAAAAGTACTCTTCAACTATTGCCACAATTTTTACTGGCATAGCATCTGCTGTGTTGTTTGGTCACACACTGACTATCAACTTTGTTTTAGGAATATCAGTTGTGATTATCTCCATGCATCAGGTAATTTAAGCTTATATGGGTGCTTGTATATGCTCATGCTGGCCAGTGAAGCACATACTGAATCCTTCACCTATTTGTTTTCTATATTCCTATTCCGTTGTGCTATCCTTGTCTGCTACTTTGAGGGAGAGACTGCTTATAATTGTGCCATATACTTCATTTCAGTTTTTCTCAGCACTTTCTAAGGTTAAAGATGAAAAACAAAGTGGTAGTTTGGAGATGATGGACAGCCAAGACAGCAAGAGGTATGCCTTTTGCATGCATGCTATTTTCGTGGACCATGAGGAAACTGTTCTATGCTCAGATATTGATTATGGCATTAACTGGATCTATGATTTCAAAAGTTTTTTTTTTTCTTTTATTATTCAAAATTGAGAAATGACGGGTCTATTTCTATTCTTGATCATGAGCTAATTGAAAAGGAGGGTTAAAGTGAACAGATAGTGATTAGTCTAAGAGACATTGGAATAATGAGAGTTCTTAAGATTTAAGACTTGTCTAAGATGTTTTTTATGCCTTTATGATGCAAGCATATGACATCCACTTCTGTCTTGTGTCTAAAATGATGTGGTGGTTTAGGGGAGAAAACAACAACATAGGAAGAATTAGGGCTGATCAAACAAGTTAGAAAAACTCAGAGTTTAAAAAACCCTCTAGTTTCTTTATATTAATTCAAAGAAAAAATAAAAACAATAATGATGGCTTTAAAGCCTATAACTTATTTATATAGGCTTTCTTTCTTAGAAGTAAAGTTAATCCTCCTCATTGCTTTGTTCATGCTCAAGTGGCTGAAAAATGTCTTACATGAGCATTGTGTTAAACTAAGCTTTATTTGATAAAAGATTTTGATATAACAAATTAAAAGTGTTTTTGAATATAAGCTAAAATTGACAAAATAAATTTTAAATTTGAAGCCTAAGAGATAAAACATTGAAACAATTTTAAAATCAAGTGCAAATGATTTTAACAAGTCAAAATGATTTCAATCAAGTTAAAATCATTTTAAAATGATTTTCAAACAAGTCAAATTTGCTTCAATTGCAACAGGTATTGTCAGATTTCAGAATATTTGAGTATATCAAATATGATTCTAAAAATATTCTATCCCTAACTTTAAGGCTGTACAGTATCCTTAGAATTATTCTGTTTCCTAGTGTAAAGTTTCCTTAGTTAGGCTAACTATGTGTATAAATATGTATGTGATCTCTTGTGGAAAATATAATTAAAAATAGCCTGTTTTTCACATGGTATCAAAGCTTGTTATTTAGCCTGATTTTTGGGATTTTTTAGCCGGTTTCTTTAGCCTGTTTTCTTTTCTGACTCCCAACCAGTCCTCAAGTCTATAGAACTTGTTCAAACACAACATGACTGAAACTATCAAGACCAGTAACACTGGGGAGGGCTCAGAAATTTCTGTAAACAACTCAAATCCAATGAGTGAGTTTCAGAATATTCAAGTAGCCTACAGGCTAAATGGAAAAAATTATCTGAAATGGTCCTAACTGGTTCGTGCTGAGGAAGGAAGAAGAGGAGTTATGGTGGAGAACAATCAAGTGGATAGTTCAGCCTTGGTTACTAATGCTGTAAGTGAGAGGAGATTTGGCTTGGAGCAGCCAACTAGTGAAGATAATAGACAGACAGAACGTACAAAGTCTTTTAACAAGGATTCCGTATGGTGCACCTACTGCAAAAAGGCTCGTCACACTAAAGACAGATGCTAGAAACTCCATGGGAAGCCACAGACAACAAACAAAAATTTTTCAGAAAAAGATGGACAATCAAAGGGACAAGGACGAGCAAATACAGCTAGATAAAAAAATAATTCTCAGGAATTACCTGTTGAATTCAATAAAGAAGAAATTGAGAAGTTAAAAAATTTGCTGGGATCATTGGAAAAAACTTCTTCAACAGGTACTTGTAGTTTGGCTTTTTCAGGTATATCCTCTTCTCAAATTTCTAAAGTCTCAAATACAGATACCAAAAGTTCTTGGGTCATTGACTCAGGAGCTACAGACCACATGACCCACTCACAAAAATTTGTTTCATATACACCTTGTTCTAGTAGTAGAAAAATAACAGTAGCTGATGGTTATGTGATCACAGTGGCCGGTCAGGGTGATATTGTTATAAACAAAATCCTTACTCTTAAAAATGTCCATGTTCTAAAATTATTTACCAATCTTTTATCCATTAAAAAAAATTACTAAAGACTCTAACTGTAAAGTGGTTTTCTATCACAATCGATGTCTTTTTCAGGAACAGAATACGAGGAGGATGATTGGACATGCTAAGGAAATAAATGGCCTATACTATCTTGAAGAATCCAGCGAAGAAGTTAGTGTTCTGAATTCCTCACCTTTATCTCTCATACCCGAGTCTATTAAAACCAATAAAGACCAAATTTGGCTCTATCACCTTCACCTTGGTCACCCATCGTTTAGAGTCCTTAAAATTATGTTTCCTTCATTATTCAAAGGGTTAATTGTTGAAAAATTTCATTGTGATATCTGTGAACTTGCAAAACATAAATGTACCTCTTTTCCAGTAAGCAATAAAAGAACATCCACTCCTTTTACTCTTGTTCATAGTGATGTTTGGGGGCCATCCACTATTTCAAATATTTCTGGAGCTCGGTGGTTTGTATCCTTTATTGATGATTGTACTCGTGTGTCTTGGATTTTTTTTTTAAAACAAAAATCTGATGTTAGGTCTGTCTTTCCAATTTTTTACAACATGATCAAAACACAATTTGGGGCTGAAATAAAAAGGTTTAGGTCAAACAATGCCAAGGATTATTTCAATCAATTCCTCTCAACATATTTCCAAGAAAGAGGCATTATACATGAGTCATCTTGTGTTAGTACACCCCAACAAAATGGTGTAGCTAAAAGAAAGAATGGTCACATTTTAGCCATTACAAGAGCCCTATTGTTCCAAAAAAACGTCCCTAAACAATACTGGGGGGAGGCTGTTCTAACTGCTACTCATTTGTTAAATAGATTGCCTACAAAGGTCCTTGAATCTCAAAGTCCTATGCAAGTTCTATCCAAATTTTTTCCTGATTTCAATACCTCCAGTAATCTTACTCCCAAAGTATTTGGCTGTGTCGCCTTTGTCCATGTTCATTCTCAAAATAGAGGGAAATTTGATCCACGGGCTGTTAAGTGTGTCTTTCTTGGATATTCTTCCACTCAAAAAGGGTACAAGTGCTATCATCCAGCCACAAAAAAGTTCTTTGTAACAGCTGATGTTACTTTTGCTGAACAAGAAAATTTCTTCACTCGTCCTTATCTTCAGGGGGAGATCTTATTCACAGAAGATAAGGACAAAGAATTCTTTCTTCTTGACATTCCAGCTTCTGTCCAGCAACCAAACACTCTCACTCAGACCTTGCCTGCTACCCAACCTGCCCAACTTGAAACAATGACCCCTGTAACCCAACCTGCCCAACTTGAAACAATGACCCCTATACAACCTGAAACTGAGCCTAGTACACCCAAATCACCAAGAGGAATTCAAGACACTACTCGTCCGCTACTGGTTTACTCAAGGAAGAAGGCACCAGTGCAAGTTCAATCATCTTCTTCTCCTATACGACCTGAGGTAACTGCTGAACCTACTTTGAATTCTAATACTACAGATTTAGATGATTTTCCCATTGCTATTAGAAAGGGGACTAGAGCTTGTACAAAACATCCCTTGCACCTATTCATGTCTTACAAAAACTTGTCCCATAACCACAAAGCCTTTCTTACTAGCCTAAATTCTATTTTCATTCCTAAAACTGTATTCGAGGCATTAGAAGATGAGAATTGGAGAAATGCCATAAAGGTTGAAATGGAAGCTCTTGAAAAAAATAAGACATGGGACTTAGTGAAATTACCGGAAGGAAAAAAACCGGTGGGATGTTGTTGGGTGTACACAGTGAAATATAAGTCAGATGGTTCTTTGGAGAGGTACAAAGCAAGGTTGGTTGCTAAAGGGTACACTCAAATGTATGGGACAGACTATCTTGAGACATTTGCCCCTGTTGCAAAGATGAACACTGTAAGAGTGTTGTTGTCACTAGTCGCCAACCGAGGCTAGAAATTACAGCAATTTGACATCAAAAATGCCTTTTTACACGGTGACCTTGAGGAGGAAGTCTATATGGATGTTCCTTCAGGATTCGGTCCAAATACAGGACAGGCAATTTGTAGACTAAAAAAGGCTTTATATGGACTAAAACAGTCCCCGAGGGCTTGGTTTGGAAGATTTACCAAAGTGATGCTCAAGTTGGGGTATAAACAGAGTCAAGGAGATCATACTCTGTTCGTAAAACATTCATCTTCAGGGGGAGTGACTGCTTTATTAGTCTATGTTGATGACATTATTGTGACTGGTGATGATCTAGAAGGAATGGAGAAGTTAAAGAAATGCCTAGTAAAAGAATTCGAAGTCAAAGAGCTAGGTAAGTTAAAATATTTCCTTGGTATTGAAGTGGCACACTCTCGGGAAGGAATATTCATATCTCAGCAATAGGCAAGTTGACAGAAACAGGCAAGTTGGGCTGTAAACCAGTAGAGACACCCATAGAAGTGAACCACAGACTCGGAGATGCATTAGAAGATACAGCAGTTGATAGAAGGTCATATCAAAGACTTGTGGGGAAGCTTATTTACTTGTCCCATACCAGACCAGATATTGCCTATGCAGTAGGTGTTGTAAGTCGGTTTATGCACAATCCTAAGGAATCACATCTTAGAGCTGTATATCAGGTTCTACAGTACTTAAAAGGCACGCCAGGCAAAGGAATCTTATTTAAAAAAGGAGAAAATTTAACCCTTGAAGCCTATACTGATGCAGATTATGCAGGATCTATGGTTGATAGAAGATCAACCTCTGGTTACTGCACTTTCCTAGGAGGCAACCTTGTGACTTGGAGGAGTAAAAAACAAAACGTTGTGGCTAGATCTAGTGCAGAAGTTGAATTTAGGGCAATGGCTCTTGGAGTTTGTGAGTTGTTATGGCTAAAGATTATATTGGAAGACTTGAAGGTCAAGTGGGAAGGTCCAATGAAGTTGTATTGCAATAATAAGTCTGCTATCAATATCGCACATAATCCAGTTCAACATGATTGAACGAAGCACGTTGAGGTGGACAGACATTTCATAAAGGAAAAACTGGACAGTGGCTTAATTTGCACTCCATTTGTGTCCACTGATGAACAACTAGCAAATATACTTACCAAAGGATTGTCTGGGAAGTTGTTTCAGAAATTAGTAAGCAAGCTGAGAATGGATGATATCCATTTCCTACCTTGAGGGGGAGTGTCAGATTTCAAAATATTTGAGTATATCAAATATGATTCTAAAAATATTCTATCCCTTAATCCTTAGAATTATTCTGTTTCCTAGTGTAAAGTTTCCTTAGTTAGGCTAACTATGTGTATAAATATGTATGTAATCTCTTGTGGAAAATATAATTGAAAATAGCCTGTTTTTCACAGGTATCAATACCTTTTGCATAGGTATCGATAATTTTGGAAATATCGCTATCTTTAGAAAAATTGAGATAAAAAAGGTATTATGTTTTTAGAAACCCTAAAAATTATCGATATCATGTTTCTAGTATCGATACTTTATGAAATAATCAATATCATTCTTAAAAACGATACAAAATAGCATTCTGTTTTACATAAACCTTACGAAGTATCGATCCGGTATCAATACCTATTTCAGGAAGTATCGATAAAATATTTTTAATTATCGATTATTTCATTCCAACGGTCACTGAATTAGCATTTATGACAAAAAATATCGATACCCTTTTTGGAGGTATCGATACTCGCAATTACAGGTGAAATAAATGCTCTAGTTTTACATCTCCAACGGCCATATTAACTTCATTAACAACCTCAACGGTTAGAAATCTGTTAGGGGGTATAAATACCATCTTTCAAAGTACTACAATATCCAAGAAAGTACTTTCAAGAAAAAAATCATCAATCAAACAACCTTAGAGCTTAAATTTTCATATTCTTCTTACATACACTTGTGAGCTTTATCTCTATTCTTTTGCTCAAGTGTATCTCATTGTATTTGTGCTTCAATTTGCAAACAATTTTATCTTGTAAGGATTGTTTATTTGTTTCCTCATTTGCATCTCTTTGAGAGGGTTTGAAAATTAAGATTTGGGGTAGAAATCTTAAGGAGTTGTAAGGTTTAAACCTTTTCCTCAAAGGTTGAACAAATTAGTGAATTTGGGAAAATCCTTAGTGGTGGAAAGCTAAAGTAGTGGAGTAGTCAGTTGGGGTTGGACCACTCTAAATTCTTTGTGTTCATTGTTTCATTCTTGTCTTTGCTCACCAAAATTTTTAATGGCCAATTCAGCCCCCTCTTGGCATTTTCGGTTTGCTTTGTCGAGCTAACACATTGAGGAGTGCAGGCCTTATAGTGTCTCTTCTCCAAGTAAGCTTGCTCTGAAGTTGCATCTTGTTGCAGAGTATGTTCACTAGATTCAAACTAAAAGAAGAGAAGCACAATGAAAATCAATTTTATCAGCAAGTTTACCTTTCTGTATGTCAAACTGGTTGTGGGCACCTTTTGGAATCTCCACCAAGGTTCTCTCTTGTTCTTGTTGCAACCAAGCATTAAGTGCATGCGACAATTCTTTAATGCACTTCATGGTACAGTCGGTTTGTTTTTTGATCCTGATTTCCTCGGAACTCTTTTATGCATCCACCCGTGGCTTAAAAGCAAATCCTAATATAATCCTTAGGATCTAATTAGGCTTTGATACCAAAATTGATATGGTTTAGGAGAGAAAACAGCAGTAATAGAAAGAATTAAGTCTGACCAAACAAGAAAGAAGTTGGAACTCCAGAAAACTTATGGTTTAAAAAACCCTATAGTAAGAACAATAATGATAGCTGTAAAGCCTACAACTTATATCTTGCAAAGTTTTATTTCTAGCCCTAGCTTTAAACCCTAAGATAACTAATAGCTTTAGCTGTCTATAATATATCTAATACTTAATAAACACAACTGAAATAATAAAATATTAGAAAAGAAATAAAAGCTCTTCTGCCTTAAAAACACGGTTTCCATTGAGCCAACAGAAGGTGCCAAAGTACTTATCATCAAAATTGGGTCTAACTTCCTTTTCCCCCTTAAATGATTATGCTTTTATTTATTTATCTTTCTTTTTTTATTCCATGCATCTTCCTAATAGCTTGACCAAAAGGTGCCAATATTCTGGCTGACAGCATTAGATCCTTCTTTTTGGGCCTTATTGTCTTTTCCTATTCTTTGCTTCAGTGTGATATGAACCATTAAGATACAATGACTAGCCATGTTTTGATGAAGTGACTTCAATGCTTCATCTGTGTCTTATATTGCAGTATAAGTGGTATACGCTGAGTCATTGATCATAGCTGACTGAAAACAAAGTTGTCAAGTTTGTTTAATTATAATGCATGCCTAAGGTATCAAGCGTGAACTTTTGTTGCTGAGTTTCATGCCTTAGGTTCTGAATATCAAAGAATTTTTTCAGAGAGTTGGTTGGATTGTCATTAAAGGGACAACTTTTTTGAAGTTCATGAATGATTATGATGTGTAGTTCATTTGTTGAAAGGTCTTGAGTAGTTCATTTGTTGGCATTTCGTTTAGCTTATTTTATGCGCAATGAGTGCAAAGAAAGGAGAAAAAAATATATTCAGAGAGAACAAAGGTATCAAGTGTAAATTTTTTGTTTCTGAGGTTCATTCCTGCTCTATCAGTTGGTTCATCAAGCTTATACTACCACTTAAGTTGGAAGGGCATGTCCTACGGTTCTGTACAATTGTCGGAGAACATATTCAGAGTGTTGGTTGATGGCCATTAAAGGAACAACTGTTTTGAAGTCTGAATGATTAATGGCCATTAAAGGAACAACTGTTTTGAAGTCTGAATGATTATATGTTGATCTATAGACACTGTATAACACTATATACTACCCTATTTTCTTGAAAAATCTCATGCAGTTCATTGGTTGGCATTTCTATTAGCATATTTTATGTGCAATGCTTGCAAGGGAAAAAAAAAAGAGTACAAGAGAGGCCTCCTGGTTTCAAGTTCATTCCTTCTTTTTCTAGTGAATGTAGATCTCTTTTTATGTACTTCTTATTACATCACATCTTGTGTTACCCTCACTTCTCCAATATTTTATTTCTTAGATCCTTTGCAAACTAAAGATGCTTGTCAATATCTTATCAGGTCTAAGGATACATCAATCCTAAATATGACTACTGGAGCAAATGAAGATGTGAGAGCTTTTGCCTGCAGTTTTCTATTAAATATGCTGACTTTTTTCTCTTAATACTTTTTATCTGCAATTATGTTGTGCAATTTTTTATTTTTTATTTTTAATTTTCTCCAGGCTAGTCATCGTGTTCATGAGGATGAAAAAAGACCACTTCTTCCAGTTTAAGTTCCACATAATTGGTATGAATAATGAATGTGCAGTATTGGCTTATAAGTAGAATGTTCTCTAACTGTCTAAAACTTACCATTCCTTTTTGTGCTATTGAAAAATAACACGAGGTTTCAAATATTAAAAGAAAAAATAAACTCTGCTTATCTACATGGATTCTAGTGATATTCAAAACTTGTAGTGGAGTTTATAATATCAGAATATAGATGTTGTACTTGGGGGTGTCAGGTTAATCTCACTTATCAGATTCCATTGTGGAAGACAATTTTTTCTGAAGAATTCGCCATGATATATCTGATCCATGCATAATATCATGAAAAATGGATACAAATTCTTTACTGCTACTTGGTATCAGCAATAGGTCTGAAAAAATATCTAAAAATATTAAATTTAGTTATTTGTACCCTGTCGAAGTAAGGAACCATGGCATAATAGATTCAGTTTTGAGAGAGTTGAAAAAGCACTATCTTGTTGAGGTTGGGTTATTAGATCAGGTTCGATTTTCCTCTTTTAGAGTGAAACCAGTGTTGTGGATTGCATTAGGGTTTGAGCAGGCTGGGTGAGTTTTAGTGGTCAGTCAAGTTTGTTAAGATTTGATCAGTTAAGTGGTTTTGTTTGATATTTCTGCCTTCAAAAGTATATAATTCTTGTAAATGGTTTTGATTTCAGGAACAATTTTCGAGTAATACATTTTTTTAGGTGGACTCAAGATGGACAAAAGAAAACACAAATTTTAGCTACTGAACAGAATAAACGCCATCTAAATGGTTCCTCATAATTCTTAACTTCATTCGTCTCTTAATGCATTAGTCTATGAAACAAGTGGGCTGCTGGCTGCATCACCAGTAAGTTGAAGATCTGCATCTGCTATAGAAGAAAAGTTGAAAATTTTTGTACTGGATTAAAGAAATCTTATATTTCTTTTTTATTCATGGCGTGAAGGAATATAGTTATTTTAATTAACCCTTCAAACTCATGGACCATTGAATTTGTGAACATTGAATATGCCTTGAATATTTTGATATCCAATCGAATGCACTCTACATTTACCAAGAAGAGCTAATTTATTTCTTCAAGCTCAAATAACTGTTAGTCTTGTTTAATCGGGTTTGATTTTGCTTCAGTAATGACTCGTTCTTTGTGATTTCTTATTTTATAATATCGGACTTTAGCCTTTGCATTTCTTCTATATCGATCAATATTCCATTTTGTCTAAATTGCGTTGTACTTTAACCCAACGCGAACGATCTAACTGCGAGTTGGCTTGGGAGTATATGTTCTGACCGAAATTTGATTGCAAACAACATTTCTTCATAGATTGACTGTGGAAATTGAGAGTTCCAATTGCAATCTTAGCTTTTTCAAAAGCTTCAGATGCGTTATTTTCTGCTGCAAGCAATTGACTTGAGAGATTGGAGGTGGATCTTCCGTAATTAAATGGCGCTTTGCAAAACGTTGCCCATATATCTATTAGCATCAGATATTTAGTAATACGTGAAATAATAGTTCGCTCTAATTTACTAAACAGCTCTTCAAAATAGGGTCTGGTTTAGACAAACGTAAAAGTTATTAGGTTAAATAGTGCAATAATTTGTAAAAGTTGTAGATTTAGTTTTTAAAGTTGATTAATTTTAGTCTTTATAATTTTTTTAATTTGAAATTTTGGTTAAATTCAATTATTGGTTTTGTACCATGCATTTAATTGTAGATTGATCTATATTTTCCAATTAAATCATTTTAAGTTTATATTTTTTTAATTTTGAAGTTTCATTCTTGATACAAATGATGGTCGTTAATTTATTAACTGGACTTGTATTATTTGTGGAAATAAGTTGACTTACATTAAACATGGGATAATATGTTTTGACTTATTAGATTTAAAAATAGTAGAAATTAGTAAATTTAATAGTTATCATTTAGTGTGATTGGAATTTTAAAATTCAATACATATAAGGACTAAAGTTGATCAAATTAAAGTATAAGAGTTAAATTTACAACTTTTGTGAAGTAAATGGTAATGTTACTACAAGTTTGGTGTGAAACTCTATCCACGAGCAAGTACGTTGGTTTAAGTTGGACACTTTTACTTTCCTTTTTTATTACCACCAAAAAAGGAAAAATAGTAATTGTAAAACTTTAAGGTAATGCCTCAAGCTATGTCTCATTTAGGTCAAGAATATCGAGGGGATTTATTTTCCTTTGCAGTGGAGTGTTTGTAATGGCCAAAACATTTTTCTTTGCAAGCAAAATAGACCTTCCTCCTTCTGAGGTGTTTTCTTCGCCTCCATTTAATGCTGTGGATTTTATTTTTAAGGATTTGAGTGACCCAAATTGTCGGTCCTATAAAATGGACCTAAAAAAGTCCTCATTCAATGAAACCAAATGTAAGGCTATTGCTTCTACTCCTTATTGGACCAACTGTTTGGCACTTTTTTGTGGATGGAACCTACTTTGTAAGGTTGGGTGACAGGCAACTTGTTTGGTCCATGCTTTTAGCGTACCAAAAGGATCTAGCTTTTAATTTTGTTTGATAAAGAATGGAACCTAATTTAGGCCTTGAATGGTGCTACATGTAGAGCTTTCCATAATATGGTTGCTTCAAGAGTCGAGTGCTATCTGCTAGCTTTAATTACAAGCCACGAGAGGGTTTTTTGAGATTTAGAAGATGGTGTGGATTGATATCGTAAGTTTTAATCTTGATTTTGGTTCTTTGGATTTTAAAGGCCTTATTTGTCAAATTTTCTAGCACCTTTGGAAGGCTAGGAACATGTTTGTTTTGGAAAATACTATTAAAGAACCTGTTTTGGTTTGACTGCAAGCCTTTAGGGATTTTTTTTTCAATTTTATTAACAAGGCCTACGATGATTTTTTATTTTAGAAGAAAGAATGAGGGAGAATTTTCTTAACAAAGGCCTCCTTCCAGTTTTGTCAAACTCAAAAGTGATGCTTCTTTCAATGTCATTGCTTCTTCTGTTGGTGGTGTTGCTTGCAGGGATTTGGATGACTCATTCCTTGATGGTGCTAATTCTTTTGCGTCAAGCTGCTCTCCTAAAGGTACTAAAAACCAAGGCCATTAGGCTTGCTTGCTCTTTGGCTCATAGAAAAGGAGGATCTTCTATCATTATGGAATCTTATTGTAATGGCCCAAAATTTCTCAGTGTCGAAAGTTTACAAAGTACCAGAAATTTAAAAAAAAAAAATTGAATTGGTCTGGAAAGTTAAACTAAAAGATTTTTGAGAATGAGTGCTAGTTATCTTTATGACTTGATATAATTGAATTTTCATTATTAAATGTCACTAAATTATTTAGAATTAAGAATTTAGAAAATTAAGGTCTTGATTATTTTGTAAAAAAGTCTAAACTAGGATGTTAAATGTCCTAAGGGGAGGAACGATGATTTAGAGTCAAGAGAGGAGTTAATGTGGTTATTTAACTAAGGACCATCAATAGTGAATTTGTTAGGAGGGAACAATTAACTTCCATTCTCATTCACACAAAGCTTTGGAAATCTCGAGAATTCTCTCATTCATTTTCTCTTCAATTCTTGATTCAATCCCTTCCATCTAAGCTTGAAAAGTTAATTTTCTATTGGTTTCAGCATCATTTAATTCCCCAAAAGCAAGATTTCACCATTTTCTTCTCTATTCTTCTCATTCACATCAAGCTCATCTTCGGAGGAAGAGTTGTAATTCTTGAGTTTTCTTGATGTTTGAGTAAGATTTTGAGTGTTTTTAAGTTTAGAATATCATTAAATTAGTGAAATTCGGATTTAGTAAGAATTTGAGAGAGTTTTCAGAAGGTTTGAGTTAGATTCTTGAGAGAGAAAAAGAGTTGATCATTGAGTTTCTTATTCAATTTAGATTAGAGAGGGATCGTTTTTGACTTTTAGACCACTTTAAAATCACTAGAGTTATGATTTGACGAGGTTAGATTAGAGTTTGGGAGGATTTTCTCTAGTGATTTTAGAAGCGAAGTTGGTTCTCGCTTTATTGTATGTTGATTAGTAGTTTTAGGAACTTTGATTGTTGATTCTTGTCAATCTGACTTAATTTTGGTTGTGAAATTGAAGCTAAGGAGGTGGCTGAAAGTTCAAAGGCCAAAGGGAAAGCTAAAGTGCTTGAGGATGATTTGGTAACCAATTTGTGCTCTCTAAATCTTGTTTTACTTTATATATTTGTAAGTTGATTGCCTAGGTTTGGTAGTAAGGTAATTAGAATGTTTGAAAATGTGAAGTGATTAAACGATATGTAATTGTATGTATTGTTGAGTTTATGATTATTGGTGTGTTTGGATGCTTAAAAATGCAATTGTTGTGTTGAAAGACGCAATTATGCTGCTACTTGTGTTTCAATTCTATGATGAGATGTTAATTGAGTTAAAGTTCATGTTTTAATTGTTAAACAACCCTATTAAATGATTTGGAAAGTGTTTTGTAACACCCTAATGCTTTCTTGAATTAATAAAGAGGATTTGCGGAGGTTTGAGCGGATTGTACAAAGATAGGTGCCAGTAAATGAGTGCCCTTTATGGGACGTATATGAGAGCCCCTTTATAGGATGCATGAAAGTCCTTTATGGGACATTTGAATGAAGGCTGGTCTATGGCCATGTCCAGATCCAATGAGATTTACAAAGCAGTTCTTGTTATGAATTCGCCCGACTTGCCTAGGTTGCATAATCATGTGGAAGTTCGCGAGATAAAATCGCGTGTGAGAATATATATATATATATATATATATATATATTGCCTCCGCAAAATTGGGATCCGCTTGATAAGTCCGCCAAGAGAGGGTTATCTGGTTACGAGAGTCCATATGTGCAAGATAAGATAGTCCATCAGGACTATCTTAAAGGTATGATTCTGCAAATAGGGGATTCGCTCTTAAGAATCCGCCAACATGTTATCGGTTTTTAAAAGTGGACCACTATGGATGGTTATTTGTTATTACTGAGGTATGATACGACGGTTCGCCAGATTTGTCTGTTTGATTAAGATGAGCTGATTTTCTTTCCTAACCCACAATGGGAGTCTTCGCCAGTATGTTTTCGTAAAACATGAATCCGCAGACTTGGGTCTAAAACAGGAATAGATGAGGATCGTAATACGAATCTGAGTCTGTTAGGGCAAGTCGCTAATAGCAGTTCGCAATAGAGACTTTTCCCCAAAATCTGGCTTATTTGATCATCTGTAATTATTGGTGCAAGACATAAGGGGGATTATTTATGTAACATCCCAAATTTTTTGTGAGAATTAAGGAGTGAGTGCAGTATTCTTTGAGATCCGAGTTTGAACCCCTTCTATTGCATATTGGTGAAGTTTTTGCAAAATTCTCTTCTTGCTCCTATTGTATTGCTGTCCAACTTAGTAACCCTAAGGTTAAATATACTTTTTATTTTTTTATTTTTTTATTTTCTGTACTGCTTCATTTCTCTTTTTGTAGTTTCCATCTAACACCTCATCTTCCTTGTCTCTCAATATTTTTTTTTTTTTCGTTTCTCTTCTCCTTTCTTGGGTCGCCCATACCCTAGTCTTTTGCACCCTCTTTGCCGTCCACTTCTCCTCCACTGGTGGTGGTTTTTTGTTCGTTTTCTTCACCTTATTTCTGTCCTTTTTCCATTCATTTTCCAATCTTCATATTTCTATTTTTATCACACGAAAACAACCCTCATCGCCGCCACAAAAAAAAATCACCTTTGCCGCCCCTCTCCTCTTTGTGTAGGTGATGTTTATTTTCTCTTCCTTCTATTGCCATTTATTATTGATTTATTTCTGGAATTTTTATGTTAATTTTTTGTTAAAAAATAGCCTCCTTTTAGCCTTATACATTCCTTAAAAACTGCCCAAGGCAGCCCCCTAAACCACCGTTGTTGGGGGTGTTTGCCGTTCCTTAAAACCTCTATTTGGCTGTCGATTTGTGCCCTCAATATACTGATATAACCTTCTGTTTCTATCCCCTTTTCCTTTATTTTTTTTAGACTTAAAACAATCCCTAATCAGCCCCTTAAGCTCTTCCTTGTGCAGTCCCTAAGCAGCCCCTCTTTGTGCCGTCCATGGTGGTGTGCCTTAAACACCACTTTGGGGGCTAATGTATTATCACTTTCGCCACCCTTTGCTAGCTAGTAAAATATTGTCACTCGTCTCATATAATCGATTTTTAATCATGTTTTTATTATTTTTAGGTGAAGTTGTTTCCCTTGTTCGGTGATACGAAAAGTAGTTAACGAGTATCGTAAGTGCAGAATTTAGCGAAAGCTAGTGTTGTATTAATTTCGCTTAAAGTTGATGTTCTGGCTGGATATTTCTAAGGCCTTTTAGTAAAGTTAATACTAATTTTTTTTTTTATAAAATTGATCATAGGTGCTGATTGTAACATCCCAGACCAGCAGCAAAATTGGAACCTAATCGCACTCTCGCTAATGTTGTTTCAGTGTAAGTTTGATCATTTTTTCGAATTTGAAAATTCGTTATAGAAATATTATTTTGTCTGAACCTTTGGGAGTGTTTCAAGGCTGGTCATAAGTGTAAGATGAATGTTTTAATGATGTTTTTGAATCGACAATCGTTTAAGGTGCGAAAGTGTGGCTCTTTATGGCGTAGTGCTGCGAGTTGCAAATTAAGGTGTGAGTCCTAAGTTTAAATAATTGTTTGTAATACATTAAAATGTATGTTGAATTGGTAAATATTGCTTGCTGGTTGGACATGGCCGAGTGGCCAAATAAGCATATTGAATGGTGCTGAGCAAGGTACGTTATTTACAATTGACCGAGAGATGAGCCTTATTAAATTTGCATGAATGCACAATTGGTGTGTCTAATTAATTGGTTGCATGCTTGATATAGATATACTCTGTAATGACATGATATGGATTGTTATTGTTTACTGAGTACTTGAATAGCATGCGACTCATTGAGCCATTGTTTGATTGCACATCAAGTATGCTTGATTGGGATGCCATTTCATCGATTGACTGAAAGCTTGCAATCCATGTACTAAAACTGTTACCATAAGCATGTTAAGCATGCTACTAAACTGAATATGTTACTATGAGCATGTTTAAGCATGCTATTGAATTGAATATGTTACCGTAAGCATGTAAAACATGCCATTGTACTAAAATTGATCTGAAAGCATGATTTTGTTCTATGATTGTATGTCATATTGCATATGCATGAGGCGGGTTCTTGTAGTTGATGGAGGAGTTTCGTGGAGTACCGACGACAGTTAAATTTCGCAATATTGTTGTCAGTGCACTGCACCGGGAGTACCGAAGAGATTGGCAATTTTATCACATTATTGGCAGCTTGTTTGCATTGTTGCTTGTTTGTCCACACTATTAACTGCATTTACTGTTACTGGTGGCTTGTCCACGATATTGGTTGCTTATCTGCATATTTATTGGTAGTTTATCTGCATATTTATTAGCAGTTTATCTGCACTACTGTACTGGTGGTTTATCCATATCGAGCTTTGGCTTGCATTGTTTGGTGTTTGGCAAACGAGTTCTAGAGAACTTTTGGTGTGTAATGGATGGATGGGTAGGAACCTTTTTGCATTGCATCATGCTCATGACATCGTACATTTATTGAAATTTTCCTTGTATTGTGCTGTACTATAATGAAATTTTTGATTGATTATATTTATATTAATTCACACCAAGCTATTTTAAGCTCACCCCCTAATCTTAACTTCTCAGGTAATGATCGAGACTAGGATTAGACCCGACATGCGGATGTAAAAGTTTGATATGTTTAGTGTTTTTCCGCTGCCATGAAAGATAATGAAACTTTGCAAAACAAAGGAGCAAACAACGAGTTTCTAGAAATATCACTATCAATAATAATAAAAAATAAGACTTAAGAATGGATAGCTTAATAAATGAAATATTTTTCAAAGTAACTCAAGGGCAACCGAGGTTTTTCAAACTGAGTTGAATTAAGGTTTTTATGGTCTGAAGGTTTATTTAGTCATTTCGGTGGCTAATGTAGTGTTCACAATCTAACCATAATGTTTAGGCTGGGTTAGAGAGGTTATAGTTTATGAGTTTCTTTCAAAAGTTCGTAAGTAAGAATCTGCAAGGATTTACTCTCAAGAAAATAGATGTATTGGGGCTGGCAAAGCCACAAGTGAAGTTAGAATCTCTGGGGATGATTCGAAAAAAGGTCAATCGCTATTAAATTTGTATTCTGGTATTTCATCTATGAAATCTCATAGTGAAAGCATTATGTGCACAAGGCTTTGTATAATCGAACATGAAATATTTTGTTTTCAAGTCATCCGTAATAGATCAAAGGCAATCGAGTAAAGATGAATTGTCTTTTGGAATGCGCAAATAATTGAGCGACAGTGTCTTTGAGGAAAATGCGCCAAATACAAGTGTGCTAGTTTATATGATGCAAATACTACACTAATGAGATTGGCAAATTGTCCTAGTACAGGTAGTTAGACTTAAATTCTAAATCATGAAGTGTGCTTATGCATTGCATCACGCTCAATACATATTCGTATGTTTATTGAAATATGCCTTGTACTGTACTCTAATGTAATGAAATTGTTGATTGATTATATTGATATTGATTCACACTGAGCTATTTTAAGCTTACCCCTTAGTCTTAACTTTTTAGGTAATAATCAAAACTAGGATCAGACTCGACATGCGGACGTATCATGGACTTTGGACTATTTTTACTATTAATATTTTTAATAAGTATTCATTCGGTTTTTGGACTGTAAAGTATTATTTTTGACTGTGGTTTGTGGTTTTCGGATTTGGCTTTTATGCATACATGTTACTCAACCTAATTAAAATATGATATGTAGAGTGTTTTTCCGCTGTTTTGAAAGATAATGAAATTTTGCAAATCAAAGTGACAAACAATGAGTTTCTAGAAATATCACTATCAATAGAAAAAAAGACTTAAGAATGAATGGCCTAGTAAATGAATATTTTTCAAAATAACTCAAGTGCAACCGTGGTTTTCCAAAATGAGTTGAATTAAGGTTTTTATGGTCTGGAGGTTGACTTTGTCATTTCGGTGGCTAATGTAGTATTCACGATTTAGCCATAACATCTAGGCTGAGTTGGGAGGTTACAATTTATGGGTTTTCTTTCACAAGTTCGTAAGTAAGAATCCACTTTCAAGAAAATAGATGTATTGGGGTCCACAAAGGTATCTAGTGAAGTTAGAATTTGTAGGGATGATCCGGCAAGCGGTCAATCGCTATTAAATCTATATTATGGTATTTCATATGAAATCTCATAGTGAAAGCTTTATGGGTGTAAGGATTTGTATAATCAAACATGAAATCTTCTGTTTTCAAGTCATCCGTAATAGATCAAAGGCAATCGAGTAAGATGAATTGTCTTTCGGGATGTGCAAATAATTAACCGATGGTGTCTTTAAGGATAATGTACCAAATACAAGTGTGCCAGTTTGTAACAGCCTTATTTTGATCCTAGTCGAGAAGTGATTTCAGGACCACAAAATCGAGTTATTAAAATTTAGAAATGCCGTATTATATAATTATGATAGGTGAATTATGCATGTGTGGAGAATTGTTACCATAATATTATTAGTTCAATGTGAATTATTCAATAGGACTTAGGTGAGAATTTTAAAAATAGGTTGGGTGAATCTTGGATTGGCCGAATTGTGCATGCTATAAAAGAATTGGGCTTGCATGTCAATTTCCTCTTTTATTTGAAAGTGGCCGGCCATGCAAATGGTTTTATTGGTTGCATTATTATTTTATTTGTTAAATTAGGTAAGTGGAAATGATATCATATTAGAAAAATAAAATAATGAAATGAGTAAAAGAAAGAAAAATTTTTGGTTGTGTTTTGTTCTTTTTTGCCGTGAACTAAAAGAAGAAAAAAAAAGGGAGAAGAGAGACTAGGCATTCGGTCTTCATCTTGCTTGATTAAGGTAAGTTTTAGGTTAATTCCTTGAGATTTTATGAAATTTTGGTTGATGGTTAGGTATTTGACTAAGCCCATGTATAAATTTTGATCCTTGTAGTAATTTGGGCATTTGGCTAAGATAGGAATTTTAGAATGTGATTTTTATTCTTTATGTTTTATGAGTTGGGAGTTTAATTGAAGTTGATTGAGAGGTATATGTGTATTGAGGTTTAAGTGGTATGGAAATTCGGCTAATGTAAGTGTGTGTGTGGTTACTTGCCGAGTTTGGGGAATTTAGATTATTAGGTTGGTTTGATTCATGTATTAAAAATCTATTTGAGCAATTAGATAGGTTTTGAGTTGTTGAAGTGATGAAATTAGAAACTCATGAACTTGATTTAAATATTTTAAGCTTGTTGTAGTTAAATGGATTAAAAATGACCTATCCGGCCATGGAGGTTAAATACTTGGATGAATTGTACATGGGAAATTGATAAATTGTTGAGTATATGCTTTGGTTGTTAAGAAATATTCGGCCCTTGTACGACTTACATTAAAGAACGTATAGTTATTAACTTTGGTATGAAATACATATCGAATGGTGTGTTTTGAATAGGGATATGCTATTGCCGAAGGTGAATTTAAGTAGCTAGTTGAAGAAATGGTGGAATTGGATTACTTGCTTATAGATTAAGTTATGAGAGGCTTTTGTAAATAGAGCTAGAAGGTTGGCCTTAAAAATTTTAGAATTTGAATTTGAAAATGCTTATGAGAACCTTAGTGAAGCATTCGGCCATGATGCATATCCTAAGGAAGGACTTGTAAAAGGGTTTAAAGGGTGGTGTTTTATGGTAAACATTTGGTTGAACTTGTACCTTGCTAATATGTGCCGAATGGGAGCCATGAATTGAGCTCACTATGTGAAACATATTCGGCTTGTGATAACTAATATGTTTTAAACGATAAGTTGTTTTAAAAGAATATGTATGTTTGATCTAATCTAAGCTAGGCATGACTTGTAACATAGTGGTATTTGGCCGAATGTATATGTATGATATAGAGAGGATAATTGTATTTCTTGCTTTGATTAAGTGAAGTACATGAAGTTAATATATTTAATTTGTTCAATTAAGCTCAAGAACATAGAGGAACAACATCGGATAAGGGGAAAGCTAAAGTGACGGAATAGCTGACCCGTAATTATTCAGAAAAGTTCAAGGTAAGTTTTAAGTAATGAAACCTAGCTTATGAGTTGATTAAACATGAGATACATATTTATATATATATACATGTGGTTGATTAATTGAGGCATGTTGACATTGTTTGAGTTAGTTGATGCAAATTAAGTAGTGAATATGCCAATAGCCGAAAACTTCTGAGAAATAAAAGCTATGATAAACGATCTGATACGTGATCTATGTATGTGCCTATAGACCGAATATAAAAATCAAATTGTTGTATTATGTGCTTAAATGTGAATAAGTTATATGAACTTCAATTGTGATAAATTTTGTGAAAGGTTTACTTGATAGATACAAATGCATAAAGTTTCAGTGATAAATTCGGGCTAAGTCCCGAAGGGCATTCGTGCCAATGATAAATCCGGGCTAAGTCCCGAAGGGCATTCGTGCCAATGTTAAATCCGGGCTAAGTCCTGAAGGGCATTCGTGCCAGTGATAAATCCGGACTACGTTTCGAAGGGCATTCCTGCTAGTGATAAATTCGGACTACGTTCTGAAGAGCATTCGTGCTAGTGTGACATCCGGGTTACGCCCCGAAGGCATTCATGCGGTAAATACGTGGTTTATGTCATAATAATCTCAAATAAAAGTGCTCATTATCCTAAGTTTGTCAGGTATGTATCTCATACTCATTGTGAAATTGATTCGCTTTAGATTTGACCATCCAATTGGATAGTGATGCTTTGACTATTGATTAATGTTATACGAAAGTCAAGGACTTACCAATGATGTGTGAGTTTCAATTCAAGTGGAATTGCATTAAGACGAATCCTTAGTATAAAATCATATTAGATCAAAGGGTGAAGTTACACTTATATGTGAGTATGCGTATAAATTTAAGTTTAGCATTGTAATGGCAATGTATGCTTTCGGCCAAGGGATAAATTTTGATGGATAAAATGAGATTATCTATATGATATGAAATGATGTTTAAAGGAAATGGACATGTCATGTATGAAAGATAGTAGCATTTTAGTCATAGAAACATTCGGCCAAAAAGGGAAGAGTTTTAGCCTTAATAGAATTATGCTTTAAATTCAAATGAATTCATTGCTTAAAACTTACTAAGCTTATAAATGCTTACTCCGTTGCCTTTGATTGTTTGTTTTATAGATCTCTTTCGTTGGCTATGGTCTCGGGAATCTTCAAGATCGAAGTCATCCATACTATTAAAGCCCTTTGGGTACTTAGTAGTTAAACTTTGAAATGGCATGTATAGGCTTGACTTTTGGTTTATAAATTAGTATTATTTTGACAATGTATATATATGTATAGCCATGCGAAAATGGCTTGCTAAGTTATCTTTTTATTGAAGCATGAATTCTGTGCTTGATTGTGTTGGTTGTAAATGAATGAGCCGTAGGTTGCATATATGAGATGATTCATGAGAACTTTGGTATTCGATTTATGATATGGCATTACCTTTTTCAATATAGGACAAGAGTGGTTGAAATGTTAACTTTTGAATTTGGGCTAGGCATTTTCGAATAGGGTATAGAGAGGTTAGTGCAAGATGTATTTGAAGTATGATTGAAAAGTGCTAGAAACGTTTTGTGACTTGGGTACCTATTGGATAACATGTATATATATGCATATTCAGTTCTAGTACATAGGTGGTACATTTGGTTTGAGCTGTATAATGTTACCATATGAACTTATACTTTCAAATTGAACTTTGTTTTATAAATATGCTTAGACTATTGTCCGCAATGGTATAAAATAATGACTTTTTTGCAAGTTGAGTGTATCTAAAATTTAGTATTTGTTTGGTAATGCCTCTTAATCCTTCCGGCGACGATCACGGGATTAGGGGTGTTACATAGTTTGTATGATGTAAATACTACACCAATGAGATTGGCGAACCGTCCTAGTACAGATAGTCAGACTTAAATTCTTAATCATGAAGTGCTAGTTTGTTAGCATTCTATTGATGCAAAGGTATGGGTAATTCTCTAACTTCATCTGAGCTTACGTGTTATTATGTATTGCAGGTAAAAAGTGAAAATGTGAGGATTCGAAGAGGACCAGGCTAGAATTCGCCGTACTTAGACAAACATTCTCTTTAGATGTAATATGCATAGAATGGGGTGACCTAGAGGCAAAGCTTCAAGGTTAGAGTTGTATTTGTAATAGCATTGATATTTTTTTTTGAAACTAAGAAAATATTCAATAGGTTAAAATTACTTCGTGAAATCATTGTACCTTAAATTAAAGTTTTATCATTAAAAGAAATTACGATCATCCCAAATTTATTTGTAAACACAAGCAACCTATATACATGCTCCTAACCAATCACTTGTATTTCTACAAGCTCAAGCACATAAAAGACAAGAAAAATCAAAGAAAAAAGTAGCAACAAATAAACAAGTTTTCTATGTTACCTCCCCACACTTTAGTTGACACATTGTCCTCAATGTGTAGCCCATAACTATAAGGAAAAAAGTTACCCGATTGATCGTGGTCGCTCCAACTACTAATGGGGGGGTGCTTCTTCCTTTGATCGTGTTAAGCTTGAATTATTTGTGTCTCTTTCGTGTTGGTTCCTACATAGAAAACTTAATAAAAACGTAACTAAAAATATACTATTAATCCTACTCTTACAGCATCTAAAACAAAATTAACCAAAAGTTAATACGAAGTTTTTGAAAAAAAATAAAAACGTTCAATCCTCCTCCTCATTATCCCACTATGTTGCTTGCCTCATTTCCGTCGGAGCTTTTCCCTTTCTTTTAACATGTGTTTGGTGAGAGCTCCCACTCGTTGAAGGTGCATGACGAGTTGGGCTTCATGTGACGGGCCCTTTTGGTGTAGAAAATTACATCTGAAATATTGCTTCATATTCGTCCTTCGTTCCAGGGTACTCTTGAGCAGCTCCTTCACCTCAAGATTAGCCCCCTCATCCTGATGAGTCCGAGTCGGCCTAAACATGTTCGGGGGATAATTCGGAGTGCATAACCCATTCATTTTTGCAAATTCTTGGTGTACCGGGCTTGTTTCCTGCATCCATCCTATCATCCCATCAAGTTTTGCTTCTATGTTTTCGCAGGCTCGCTTCCTATCCTTTGATTAATCTTTCCGTTTGAGTGATACTGGCATGTCCATTTTCTCCTTCCTCATTTGATTCCATTCTATAATTTGCTTTTGCTAATGCTTAACGTACTGGGTATATAATGTGTCTCCAATGATGCTTCTTGTTTGCTTAAAATGTTCGTTTTCACTCATTGGCACTTCTGCTTGGTGACATAGTGCTGTTACGAGATGGGATATGTGACACCCAAAACCTAACTGGGACAGACCGACCTAAATTCGAAGCGTTACATTAGCCATCGAAGCGACTCTCCAACTAACGACCACTCGACACACACCCAAACCTTATAACACCTCATTTATGACTAATTAACTATCATATATTAATGTGGAAGCAATTTATGAACTATTTTAAAACTTTTCCTAAGTATTTAAACCTAAGGGTATTTTGCTTATTTACCACCTAAGGTTAAACTATCTTAAACCTAATGGTATTTTGCTTATTTTACCACCTAAGGTTAAACTATTCTGATTTTATTTTTAAATAGTTGCTGACCTTCTTTTAGTCAAATTATGCAAGCCCAAAAAATTTCAGCTTAATTCGAGTTTATTTACTATGTCTAATTCAAGTTTTATAATTAGAGACTAAATCGTAATTGTTACAAACTTTTAGTATATTTTTTAAATTAAAAAAATAAGTGTTTCTACCAAATATTAATAGTTACAAGTCTAATCCTAAAAGATTACCAAGTTTCCCTATCATTAAAAGCTTCAATTAATCTAATCAAGGTTTAAGACTGAATTATAAATTAAGTAAATTAGAATACTAGATTACAAAAACCAAAAATCAAGGCCCCCAAAAAGCCACATGCCCGTGTGAAAAGACACACGCCGGTGTGCAAATCACTGCACTTATTTTGTAAAAAAAGTTTATTTTAATTTCTCGATTTTACATATTTTACTTACCCATTAAACTTGAAATAGCTACAATTAATTACCATAAACATCCACATCCACAGCTTCAATTTAATTTATTTACAACAAATATGCAACAATTAATCAAAATTTAACACCAAAGTACACGCTTAGTAAACACCAATTAATTCGCACAAGCTACATAACTTAGTTGCAAGCAATCCACTCCATGGTAAGCTTCAATTAAACATTGCTAGTATAAAATACATGCTTCATACACCGTGTTATCAACCACCATACGAACACTCGTAAACATACCATAAACCAAACATCATACCAACTATATCCAATGGATCCACCATGCAAGGCATAAAATATCATTTTCCCAATATTCATATACCAATTAGAATACCTTTATCAAATGTTCAATAAATCAACAATTCATGCTCTAAATGTCAATTTATTCTATACAATTTAATCATGCTAAAAGCATAATACACAACTTACCAAACCAATTACCATTTTGCTCTTTTATAAAATAAAACCTATTTTTACAAATCCAACCACCCAACATGCAATTAAGTCATTAATAACACTAATTAAACCTTTAATTTAACACATAATCAGGCTAATTTACCAAATCACCCTTAATATCACTCACCTCCACGCTTAGCTTTTTAAGCAAAAATGTGTTCAAACAAGTAAGTTTGAGCTTCAATTTTGATTTGCACGTTCCTCCTCTTGATGTGGAAACAATAGCAACAAGAAACACGAAATTTGATAAAATATACGAATCTAAATCATTGCTTTAAACTACCTTACTGATATTGCACAACTAAGTCGAAATATGGAATTCCTCAACTAAACTCCCTTTTTAGCACCTCAAACCACTTCTAATCCCCATTGCTAGTCTAACAACATGTATTCTAAGTGTCAATTTCATCATTTAATCCGTTTCATCCATGTCTTGAGCTTAGACGTGTTTAATCTTTTGGTTTAAGATTAAAAACCTCTTAGTAGGCCTATTTTGAGCTTAGACATCCATTATTATTTGGATTCCATCTTAAAATTAAAGATCCACCATTGTTGATCCTCAAGTTCAAGAAAGAAGAAATTAAAGTTGAAAATAATTATAATCACTTTAATTAACAAATAATGATTGAAGTCAACTTAAGAACAAGTTTAGAGATTAGGGTTACCTTTGATTGAACTCAAATCATTGATTTGGAAGTTTGAATCAAAATGCTTTGTAACACCCCAAACCTGGCCTAGACGTTATGGCCGAATCAAGCGATGTTACATGATAGAGTGTTTGAAAACTAAGTTGTCACAATAAAATTATTTCCGTTTAATTACTTTTCTTAAGCTTTTATTTATTCCGAAACTGCTTTCTCATTTAATCGTTTGCTTTAAAACTTAGTTCGTTGTAGAAGCTTTTAAATACTATTTTAAGTAAACCGTGAGGTTTAAGAAAAAACCATTCGCGTTTAGGAAAACTTTTGCTTTTTGGAAAATCTAGTTTTTCTACGTTTAACAGTTAAAAAACCCTAAAATAAAACAAATAAAAACCAAATCAAAGTAAAAGTCCGCAAGTCCAGAATTACAACAAGTACCCCAAATAAGAAATAAAACCATAGATGAAATTAAAACCGTTAAGCAACCAAGTGGCCACCGCTGAGTCCTCCACTGCACTGATCCTTCTATGCCTGGGGATTACCTGTACAAATTAAACAGAAGAGGCGAGTTTACGTAAACTCAGTGTGTAATCCCTATAGAAAACAAACATACAGTCAATCACAATAAACAATCAAATGCAGTCTGGGCCTAAGCCCATTCAGCTGAGTTGCCAGTCAAATAGGCTTAGGAGCCTTTCTGTATATATATTGTTGCTGAGCTGCCAGTCAATAAGCTTAAAAGCCTTTCAGTACACTTCCTCCAATAATCATCATCCCAACCCAATGCAATGCAAACATACAGTAAATGACATGATATCACATGGTTACCAGTTACACATACAGTTCAGTATACATGCATATAATCATCATCATGCATAGTACATATATCATACATTCAGTTCACACATTTAAGGGTTTAAGTGGTGCTTATTGACCTTACAATAGGTTCACAGTCGACTTGGGCGACCCGTGCAACCTTAGAAAATACTTCAGTTAAATAGGCCCGCATGTGACACCCTAAACCCGGCCCGGATGTTATGGCCGAATCCAGTGTATCACATTGAAGTGTTTTATCGAAAACCTTGTTTTCATTGAAAACCCTTCCAAAAGAAATTTTCGAGTAAAATCCCAGTTTGTATTTATTTTTAGAATGAGGTGTATTCAAAAGCTATTTCTTTGTTACGTTTTAATAGTTACTTTAAAAAAAATTCTCTTTAACTGTGGAAGCTTAATTTAAAAAAAAACATTAATTGATTTCAGAAAAATTTGAAGTGTGTTTGATAGGAATAAGTCCATGTTCCATTCTTATAGTATAACAATGAATAATAGTAACCAGAGAAAAGGCCTTATTACAATCCGGACTTAAATAATTAAAATACTAGAACTTTTAATAAAGAAAAAGAAACAAGTCTAAATTGTCTTGCTAGTTGGCCACCTCTGAGTCCCTTTATCCGTCGAACCGCCTACTGAGGTTCACCTGAGAAAAATAAAAGAGAGTGACTTTCGAAACTCAGTGTGTACAACCCTCAGCAACAATATAAATATCATGCAACATAAGTCATCTTGGGCCTGAGCCCAATACAATAGTAGCACAAAATCTATAGCAATCATGTATGCAATAATGCAATGCCCACCCTATCCAACCGATACACATCATCTCCGTCCAACTGAAACACATCCTATGGGGATAACTATATCAACCCACCCATCCGATACACATCAATGGTAGCACCGATTGTGGTACTACCTAACGTTGTAGCAAAGCTGCTAATCATATATTGGGCTTAAAAGCCTTCGTTGGATCCACAGTCGTCAAGCGACTATGCGATCCTCATGTAACACTTCCTCCAGTATAATTCCCACCCACATGCATCATCATAACACATGAGTGCAACATATAGCATACAGTATACATAAGTCATACTTTTAACACATAGGGGTATTTTTGTAATTCTACCCTACAGGGGTATTTCAATAATTCTACCCTACAGGGGTATTTCAATAATTTACTAACGTATAGGTCTTAATTACGAACTTCGGCCTGTCAACAAGTTCTCATTGGATAAAGTGAACAGACACTATGCACCAGGTAGGATTCTAGAGAAGAGGAGGTGGGTTATTAAGACCGCTTAAGTACCAAGCTCTCTCTAGATCTAATCCTAGACATGCATATGCTCATTGCCATACTCTAACCTAATTAATTGTCCACAGACGTACTTGATAAATTAATTAAGTTTTATGCCCCTTAAGAATTTATTAGAAACTAGGCCTAAAAGTCCATTATAAAACCCGAGTAGGTCTGCATGCTTTCATATATTCATATAGCCCATCCGGCCCAATCACATTTGTATGTCCCATTAGGCCCAATCATATTTGTATGGCCCATTAGGCCTAATCACATTTCCAAACCATTCAACAACTTTATCAGCCCATCACTTATTATCAACATATCAATTTTTGCTAGCTTGGGCCCACAAGCCCGTCAGCCCATTTGGCCCATTCTGGCTCGGTTAGCCAAAACGTGACCAAGTCCATGAGATCGCTCATGGGGCTTCTGATAATGTATTGAATACCCTTGTACGATTGTTTGCGCACTCACAGGACTATCGTAGCCAAATTTTTGGCTTTTTGGCATTTCGACTTGTCGTGATTTGTCGATCTATCGTGTGTGTGCAGTGTTTGTGCACACCTGATAATGAAACGTGCTACAATCTCAGCCACAAACCTACCACCCTTCAATTAATCATATGCTTACCACAATCTTTACCAAGAACTGAAACCTTACCATAACCTTACCTTGCGCAACAAGTCTTAATAGCTTTTTCTTTTAATCACTAATCGTGATTACTCCTAGATCTGCACCAACGTAACGATTAGAACCTAAGTAATAGGTGACTTGCATCCAACACAAGTCACCCTTATATCATTTATGACCATTTGGCCAACCCTTCAAACCAAAGTGATGAACACTTACCCAAATCCTGAAACGCAAAGAGTGATTTGACAGAGATAGAGAGAGTAAAGATTCGATATTGATTCCCTACAAAACTGATTGAGAGAGGGTAAGGGAGAGAGGAAGTCAATTTTAAAAAAAACTGATTGAAAAGGTAAAGTCCTTACCAAGAATTGTCGGCCAAAGTTGAAGACAATAGAGGCAGCACAAAAGGGATTTGGCCAAGGGTATTCGGCCTTAGAGACTAGAATGGTGAAAAGAGATATTCGGCACAAAATAGGAAGAAGAAGAAGTAGTCGGCTAAGACCAATGATGAACCAATGAAAATTTCGAAGAGAGAGAGGATGAAAAAGTCGACACAAAAAGGAAAAAAAAGGGTTTCAGCTTTTGAGCTCTTAAGAGGAAGGTGTTTTGAATGGCTAAAACCCTAAATAGTAGGTGCTATAATCAGCTCTTGAATCAAAACCACGAAAGAATTCAAATGCTACCTAGTTGCTCAGAGAGAAACCAAAACTCAAGAGGAGAAAAATGCAAAAAATGCTAAGGAAATTCGGCATTAACCCCCTAATAGCTGAAATTGCTACCCTCCAATTACCCATTCGGCTTCAACTACTCTCCTATCCCAATCTCCTAATTTTTCTCCTTGATAAGCTCTTTGATCCCTTCCTTTCATTTCTCACATGCACACCCCCTTCAGAATTTAACTCCAATGCAACTACTAGCCATTTAAAGAGCAAAAATAAATTCTCTCTAAGTTATCTAGCTAGCACTCGAACCTAGGACCTCATTGCCTCCCTGTGACGCCACCTCTATGCTCCCTATGTGGCATTACTTTGCCACTATACCACAAGCTCACTTGTGTCTAATTTCCACTCTATTTATTGAAAAGCCAATTTACTTACTCTTAAAGTTCCTTTAATAAAAACTAAAATTTCTTCACCTTAAAGCTTGAACTCAGAACTTAGCAAAAGGCCCTTTAACACTAAAAAAACACTTAGCTAAAATATCAGTAACATATAACACAACTTTAAAAGAAACTTCGAGATTTTTAGGGCGTTACACCGCATGCCCATGTGGCTTGCCCATGTGACCCACACGCCCGTGTAGCCCACATGGCCAAATTTGGCCTTGGCCGTGTGGATAACACAGCCTGACCCGAAATCTCACATGCCTGTGTGGCCCATACGATCCAAATCAGTCTAGCCCATGTGTCGCACACGGCCTACCTGGCCATCACACGGTCGTATCTTGTGCGCACAACCTGGCCACGTTAATCACACGCCCGTATCCTAGCACACACCCTACCACACGGGTGATCACACGGTCGTGTGACGTTGATAGTATAATTTTTTGGCTTTTTGTCGAACCCCATTTCCTGCGTTTGGTTAGGCTTGATTAATAAGGAAATTCGATAAAAATCAATTTTTGAGCCTAGGGTTAAAATGGTCATTTTGCCAAAGTCTAGGGGCAAATGGTCATTTTGCCAAATTGTGAATTTTGGATTGCTTAGGTTTAATTGGTGATTGAATTAATAAATTTTTCTTGTTCTAGATCAAGATTTACCAAATTCGAACCTAGACCGGGAGAAGGCCAAGCAAATCGAGTAAACCGAAAGGTTTGCCTTCATTTTGTATACTGAAGTAAGTTGTAGGTAAATAATACAACATTTCTAACTTTTATGCGTGAAATCATTGTATTGGCATAGTTGATAAATTGTATCTATGAGATGCTTAAGAGAGTATTATTTGAGCATGAATTGTTGAATGATGTTGTTTAGTTATGAAATGATGAGAATATGTGTGATAAAGCTCGGTTGAACAGCTGGAATGAAATTAGATATTCATGCCAGGACATTGGGTAATATGTGTGCTAGTGTAAGACATGTCTAGGCATGCATCAGCCACATTACAAGAGCCAGTGTAAGACATTTTTTGGACATGCATTGGCTTTGAGACGAGGCTAGAGTAAGACATGTTTGGGACATGCATCAGCCTGGGGATATACAAGCTATGTAAGACTTGTCTGAGACATGGCATTAGCTTGTTGCGTGTTAGAATAAGACCTGTCTGGGACATGGCATCAACATCGTTAGACGAGAGCCAGTGTAAGACCAGTCTGGGACACGACATCGGCCTCAATACATTGAAAGTCAGTGTAAGACCTGTCTGGGACATGGCATTGACTTGATATGTTAGCTAGTGTAAGACCATGTCTACGACATGGCATCGGCTCGAGACCTCACATGGAAGGCTAGTTGAATATCCATTCATATTCTAAATAGTTCAACGGGAAGACATCAGATTTTTATGTTTAGTTATGAGATATTGCGATAATCACTATAAGTGATGCAGGTGCTTAAGTGTAGTGCATGAAATGTGAGCTCACTAGCATGTTGTGTGATTAATAATGGATTGAATTGAGTAAGTTATGTTGTGATTGTTCTTTGTAAAATGCATGATTTATGATTCCATGAAGGTTTGTCATGATTTGTTGAATTGTTGTTATAAATGCCTATAACTTACTAAGCATTATGCTTACCCCTCTCCGTTCCATTTTCTTATAGTACCGCCTAAGTAATTCGAGGATCCAAGGAAGTTGAAGGCATCGTACACACTATCAATCAAAGCACTCAGTATAGTTATGTTTTGTATTTTGAGTAATAGCATGTATAGGTTGTTGGGTCATTTGCGTAAGACACTTTAGATAGCCAATTGTGATAGCCATTTATCTTATAAGGTTCATTTTGTAAATGGCTATTGGAATTGCCTAAAATTGTTGTAGACATTTTTCTTATGAAATGTAAATGAGTTCATAGAAATAATGGATGGTTGTTTAGAGTTTATGCATGCATATGATGTGAATTGTGGTTGTTGGAATAAGGTGTAGCTATGGTCATTTAGATGCATATTAATGAGAAGTCATGATATGAAAGTGTTTGGCTACTTTTGTTCTTGTTTCAGGGTGGCAAAGAGGCTTGGTAGATAGCCTATTTTTGTACACACTGGTAGGCACACGGGCGTGTGCCTAGGCCGTCATGGCCAGCCCACGGGTGTCTGGTTAGGCTGTGTGTCCCATGCACTGTACATGAATAGAATTAAATGCCCATCAGTGTTCCACATGGGAGTGAAACACAGCCCTGTGTGTCAGCCGTGTGGAGGACAAGACCAGCACATAGGTATGTGCCACAGTTGTGTGATTGCTGATGTCAGAAACAAAATACCCAGGTTTTTGCACACGAGCTGCGACACGAGCTGGGCACATGGGCGTGCGCCAGGCCATGTGAAAACCCCTGTAGGTCAAACGTTAGAAATTAAATCCTCACGGACGAAGGGCATGGGCGTATCCCTAGTTTGCTTAGACCGTGTGAGGTACACGGGCCATTAGTACGGCCATGTCTTGAGGCCATACAGGCGTGTTGCCCTTCCACACGGGCGTGTGCCTTATATTGTGTGGAAATTCTCGAAAGTTTTCTAAGTGCCTGAAATGGTCCCAGGTTGTTTCCTAACCATGTTTTAGGCCTCATAGGCCCACGTGAAGGACTGGAGAGTCATGTTTGAAAATGTTTTAAATTTGGATGCATTTTAGAGGTACAAGAATGAAAGGTTGTATGCGTTTTAGTTAGGTAATGCCTCGTACCCCGTTCTGACGTCGGATACGGGTAAGGGGTGTTACAAAATAGGTAAAAGTTGAAATCAACAATAAGGAGATAGTTTCAAAAATAACAGTAATGGGAGAATGGAAGAGGAAACAGAATAGAAGAAAGAGTTTTTGAAAAAATAGAGAAAAACAAAAATAGAACTCTATCATATTTCCCCCAACTTCCCACTACTACCCAATCTTAACCACTTCAGTAATTGAAGACCACTAAAACTCTTTTATAAAACCGAGGAAAAATAATCTCCTTTGCTCACGTAGGGATTCGAACACAAGACCTCCATCGCCCCAACACTTCACTTAACCACCAGACCAGTAGGCCCATTCTGATAACATTTTACCAACAATCAAATAAAAGCCTACTGAACAAGAGTAAGGCTTTATTTAAAAAAATTTCAAAATTTTGTCAATGGCATGGCTTGAACCTAGGACCTCTCACACACTCCCAGAGCACATAACCACTGAAGTAGACAGATGTTTGTGTTACAAATTCACAAAAAAAAAAAAGAAATTTGGGGTGTTACAACCTTTCCCCCTAAAAGAAAATTTCATCCTCAAAATTTACCTAATTAGAACAGATGAGGACACTGCTAACGCATCGCATCCTAAGGCTTCAATGTGGCCTCATCAGTGCTATGATTCCGCCACAACACCTTCACCAAAGGGATCAACTTCTTCCGTAGTACCTTAAATGTCACGATCCAAAATCTGAATCGGCTCCTCCTTAAAAGTCAAGCCTAAACCTCACCTTAATGTCCTCAACACGGACAATATGAGTAGGATTAGAGCGGTAGCACCTCAACATCGATATGTGGAACACATCATGTATACGATCTAGCTCTAGAGGTAGCTCCAACTCATAAGCGGCTGGTCCCACTCGCTTCAGAATTAGGTAAGGCCCAATAAACCTAGGGCTCAGCTTGCCCTTTCGACCGAACCTCAAAACCTTTTTCCATGGCAAGACCTTAAGAAATATGAAGTCGTCCACAGAATACTCAATCTCGTGTCTCTTCAGGTCCGCATAAGATTTCTGCCTGTCAGAAGCCACTTTCAGACAATCCCGAATTAGTTTAACCTTATACTCAGTCTTAGAAACCAACTCAGAACCGAGAACACGTCTTTCACCCAACTCCGTCCAACATAGGGGAGTGCGACACTTATGACTTACAGAGCCTCGTAAGGTGTCATCTGTATACTAGACTGGAAACTGTTATTATAGGCAAACTCTGCTAGCAGAAGATAATCCTCCCAACTGCCTCAAAAATCAATAACACAGCTCCTTAACATATCCTCCAGTATCTGAATCACCCTCTTAGATTAACCATCGATCTGAGGATGGAACACAGAATTGAAGTCCAACATTGAACCTAGAGCCTCATGTAACTTTTCCAAATCCGAGATGTGAAATGAGGATCCCTATTAGAAATGATCAAGACAGGTACCCTATGCAGTCTCACTATCTCCAAAATGTAGAGTTATGCCAACTTCTATAGTGAATAATCAATTTTAACCAAGATGAAATGTGTAGACTTGGTCAATCGATCCACGAAGACCCAAATAGAATATTTCTTAGTGGGTGTTAAGGGCAACCCACTAACATAGTCCATCATTACTCGTTCCCATTTCTATTGTGGAATCTTAACCGTCTATAGCAAACCCGAATGTAACTGATGCTTAGCCTTAACATGCTGGCATGTTAGACATTTAGCCACAAAATCAGTAACCTCTCGTTTCTATCCTGGCCACCAGTATAGTTCCTGAAGATCTCGGTACATCTAATTGCCACCGAGATGTATAGCGTAGAGGCTACTATGCACCTCCCTAAGAATAGACTATCTCAAATCAGTATCATTCGGAGTGCAGATCCATTCACAGAAATAGAGTACATTTATCTTATAAGGTCGTTGGGTCATTTATGGAAGACACTTTAGATAGCCAATTGTGATAGCCATTTATCTTATAAGGTTGATTTTGTAAATGGCCATTGGAATTGGCTAAAATTGTTGTAGACATTTTTCTTATGAAATGAAAATGAGTTCATAGAAATTGTGGATGGTTGTTTAGAGTTTTGTGCATGCATATGATGTGAATTGTGGTTGTTGGAATAAGGTGTAGCTATGGTCATTTGGATGCTTATTAATGAGAAGTCATGATATGAAAGTGTTGGGCTACTTTTGTTCTTGTTGTAGGGTGGCAAAGAGGCTTGGTAGATAGCCTATTTTTGTCCATGTGGGTAGGCACATGGGCGTGCGTCTAAGCCGTGTACGACACACGGCCAGTCCACGGGTGTGAGGTTAGGCCGTGTGTCCCCTGCACCTTGCATGAATAGAATTAAATGCCCATCAGTGTTCCGTACAAGAATAAGACATGGTCGTGTGTCTCAGCTGTGTGGAGGACACGGCTCGCACACAGGCGTGTGCTACGGCCGTGTGATTGCTGATGTCAAAAACAAAATACCCAGGGTTTTGCACACAGGCTGCGACACGGGCGTGTCATGGCTATGTGACAGACACGGGTTGGGCACACGGGTGTGCGCTAGGCCATGTGAAAACCCTTGTAGGTTAAATGTTAGAAATTAAATCTGCATTGAGGAGGGGCACTGGTGTGTCCCTAGTTTGCTTAGGCCGTGTGAGGTACATAGGACATTAGCACGACCATGTCTTTAGTCCACACGGGCATGTGCCCTGTACTTAGTGGGAATTCTCGAAAGTTTTTTAAGTCCTCGAAATGGTCCTGGGTTGTTTCCAGACCATGTTTTATGCCTCATAGGCCCACGTGAAGGACCGGAGAGTCATGTTTGAAAATGTTTTAAATTGGGATGTACTTCGGAGGTACAAGAATGAAAGGTTGCATGCGTTTTAGTTAGGTATTGCCTCGTACCCCATTCCAGCATCTGATACGGGTAAGTGGTGTTACATTGAGTGGTATTAGAGCTATGGTTTAGTCGATTCTAGGACTAACCTAGCTTGTGTATGAGTCTAGCTATACATGCCATTATTATTTGATGATAGTGTGACGACTCCTAACGTTTATAAATTGCATTTTTCGTAGTGTGACGACTCCTAACGTTTATAAATTGCATTTTTCGTATAGTAATGGATCGCGACCAACCTATGGCGGATGATGTGGAGAGTAATAGTCGGCTCTCGCTGAAGGGACCGCGTCAGTAGAAACTTGTCCTGTGATGATGAGTTAGGGCAGAGGGGCAAGAGAGGCCTACCTCCAAATGATGGATGCTTGGTACACGGAGTATGTTGGTGCGAACCCGAACACTCCACCTCCCCACCTCCTCTAATTTATCACCATGCCCCGGTAACTCGTTAAAGAGCAGAAATGGGTAGGAGAGATAAACCTCTAATAGATCGGATTAGAAAACATGGGGCCGAAGAATTTTGGGCGAACAAAGATGATGACCTAGAGAGAGCAGAGTTTTGGTTGGAAAATACCATCAAGGTATTCGATGAGCTGTCATGCACCCCTGAGAAGTGCATAAAGTTGTAGTATCACTTTTGCGGGACTCAGCTTACCAATGGTGAAACACTCTCGTGTTAGTGGTACCGAGAGAAAGAGTAACTTAGGAGTTCTTTCAAGAAAAATTTCAGAAAAAGTACATTAGTCAGAGGTTCAACGACCAAAGGAGAAAAGAGTTTCTTGAACTGAAGCAAGGTCGCATGACGGTCACTGAGTACGAACGAAAGTTTATGAGGCTTAGCAATTATGCACACGAGTATGTGTCTTTCGAAGCCATTATGTGTAAACGGTTTGAGGATGGTTTGAATGAGGACATCAAACTATTGGTGGGAATTTTGGAGATTCGAGAATTTGTTGTGCTCGTTGAGAAGGCGTGCCAGGCTAAAGAGTTGGCCAAGGAAAAGAGAAAAGCGGATATGGAGTCTTGGGACTCGAGGAAAAGACAGATGGGAAAATCACATCAATCCTCATCCAAGAGATCGAAGGAGTTTACTAGTCGATCTAATGCTTCAGTGGGGTTCACAAGTAAGAACAAGAACAAGCAACATGCAACGTCCAAGGTTCAGACTACTTTAGTGGCGAGTGGGTAGTGCTCGACTGGATAGACTGAGGTACTCACAGTGCGGTAGATGACAATTCAGTGATTGCCGAGGAAATTAAAGAGGTTGTTTTTGGTGTGACTCATTGACCACTTCATCTGAGACTGTCTTGAGACAGATAAGAGTATTAAAAAACAAGAGGTGAGAGCGAGTAGTGCTCCTACGAAGGGTAAACCATAGAAGAACTCGAGCAGTGGGAGTAGTAGTCGAGGTGCCCCTAGAGACACTACTGTAAGGTCCAAGGGCAGAGCTCCTGCAAGGACCTATGCTATCCGTGCTCGTGAAGAGGCTTCATCCTCTGACGTGATTACGTGTACCTTCCCTATTCATGACATTCCTTTAATAGCCTTGATTGATCCAGGTTCTACCCATTCTTATATTTGCATGAATTTGGCGCCCAGAATGAAAATGCTAGTAGAGTCGACCGAGTTTGTGGTCAAAGTGTCAAACCCATTAGGCAAGTGTGTACTAGTTGGCCAAGTGTGTCGGGATTGTCTTTTGACAATTAGAGTTCATTGCTTCCCTGCTAACTTAATGTTATTGCCGTTTGACAAATTTGGTGTAATCTTGGGTATGGACTAGTTGGCTGCCCATGATGTGGTGGTAAATTGCGGAAAGAAGTTTATCGAGCTGAAATGTAGGAACGGGAATATTCTTCGGATTGAATCAAGTGAAACAGATAGTCCACCTATAGTAGTATCTTCAATGATGGCTCAGAGATATTTAAGAAAAGGATACGAGTCGTACCTTGCTTTTGTGTTAAACACCCAAGTGTCGAAGGCAAGGATTGATTCAGTGCCAGTGGTATATGAGTACCTGGATGTGTTTCCGGAGGAGCTACCCGGATTACCTCCAGAGAGAGAAATAGAATTTGGTATTGAATTGGTTCCAAGCAAAACACCTATTTCGATCGCTCCTTATAGAATGGCTCCTACGGAACTTAAGGAATTAAAGACCCAGCTACAAGATTTGACGGACAAAGGATTCACTAGACCGAGCTTTTCTCCGTGGGGAGCGCCAATCTTATTCGTCAAGAAAAAGGATGGTTTAATGAGATTGTGTATAGACTACCATCAGCTCAATAATGTTTCAGTGAAGAATAAGTACTCGTTGTCGAGGATTGATGATTTGTTTGATCAGTTGAGAAGAGCAACCGTGTTTTCCAAAATCAATCTAAGGTCGGGGTATTACCAGTTGAGGGTCAAGGAACAAGATATGCCGAAAATTGCCTTACGGACAAGGTACGACCACTATGAGTTCCTAGTCATGCCATTTGGCTTGACAAATGCACCTACGGTGTTCATGGATTTAATGAACCGCATCTTCCGACCCTACTTGGACAAGTTTGTTATCGTCTTTATTGATGACATACTTGTATATTCTTGTGACGTGTAACACCCCTTACCTGTAACCGATGTCAGAGTGGGGTATGAGGTATTACCGTACTAAAACTCATGTAAACCTTTGACTTAAACTCATGAGAATGTGTCCCAATTAAAACTTTTCCAAACATTGTCCTACGAGCCCTCTTATGGGCCTACAAGGCCCTAATCATGATTCGGAACTAACCCGAGACCATTTCGTGCACTTAAGAAAATTTCTTCAAAAACTAGCAAAAACAGGGTACACGCTCGTGTCGTGGCTTGTGTGTAAAAACTTGGGTATTCTATTTTTGAAGTCATCACTCACACGGCAGTGGCTCACGCCTGTGTGCTGGCCGTGTCCTCCACATGGTTGAGACACACGGTCATGTCTCATGCCCGTGGAGAATACTAATAGTAATTAATTCTATCCATGCAAGGTACAGGGGACATATGGTCAAGCCACATGCCTGTGTGCAGCCCGTGTGTCTCACACGGTCTAGACATACGCCCATGTGCCTACCCGTGGGGGCATTATAGGGCTATTTACCAAGCCCTTAACCACCCTGAAACACATACAAACATAACCCCAATCTTCATACATCACATCACAACACCAATACTCATCTAAATGCCCTTAAATAGGTATTCATACATCAACCAATTCATGTCCAAAATGCATGCACAAACTACTAAGCAACTTTGCACAAATTCCATGAAAATTCATTTCATTTCACCAAGCAACATAAATGGTTTTAGGCCAATTCCAAAGGCCCTTTACAAAATGAAACTTATAAGTATAAATGGCCAATACAATTGGCTAACTAGCATGAATCATGCAACAAAATGACTAAAGGCCTAACATGCCATATTCAAAATGACTAACATAACTATACCAAAATGGAAATCTTGATAGTGTGACTTCGAGCTTTGACTTTTAACGATCCCCGAGCTAATACGACAAATCTACATGGAAAGGGAAATTGAGGGAGTAAGCACAAATTGCTTAGTAAGTTCATGAAATAGAAATAGCAATTATAATCAACAATCATAACTGAATTTTAAGGTATTTGATACTTCATTTAATTTCTTATTAATACTCATGACTTACACCACCTCAATATTAACTCAATCTCATACCTTGCTCATTTTTGAGAATTAGTCAATCTCGTAACTTATATTATCATTACCTCGTATCTTAATTGAGGGTACCTGTAACACTCGTCATAAACTTTAGTCCTTCTCATTAAATTAATCAACTTGAATACTTTCTCTATTAATATACTTGGAATATTGAAGGATAATCGTAATGCCATTCTCTTGTTAAGATGCCAAGGCCATATCCCAGATATTGTCTTACATGGGACCTCACACTAATGCTGAAGCCATATCTCAGATATGGTCTTATACGGGATCTCATATGATGCCGATGCCATGTCTCAGACATGGTCTTATACGGGATCTTTCTTAGATACCCATGCCATGTCCCAGACATGGTATTAGGGGAATCTATATCTCATCTTGGTGTCGACGCCATGTCTCAAACATAGTCTTATACGGGATCTTATGTCGATGCCAATGCCATGTCCCGGACATGGTCTTACATGGGATCTATGTTCAATGCCGATGCCATGTCCCAGACATGGTCTTATACGGGACTTACAAATCCTCATGGTATAACAATGGTATCCTCAATATTCATTAACATTCTACGATCTCCTCATTAATTCCTTAATGAAAACTAATATCAATAATTTCATGGCATCGTCATAGATATCATAGCAAATCACTATATAAGTTCCCTAATAATTAATGCTAAATTATCACATACAACTTACTTTGGGTCCAAAATATGATGAGTGCTCGGCTTAGTCTATCCTTAGTTTTGATTCGGGCTTCGAGTTTCTTGATCTATAATAAATAAAATTCAATAATTTAATCATCATATTAATTCAGACAACCTCTAATTCACAATTTGGCAATTTGACCAGTTTGCCCTTAACCTTTGGCAAAATGACCATTTTGCCCTTATACTCAGAAATTGATTTTTATCAAATTTCCTCATTTCTCATGCCTATCTAAGCCCTTTCATGCATATGACAACTTCAAATATTCATTATTCATGCATTTAACAAAACAACTTATTTACTTACAATTAAGTCCTATTTATGTGTTTTCTATGAACACCCATTTCCAAAAGTTGTTTATCAAGCATCCTATATTCATTTTCTTTCATAAAACTCCAACAAATAACATCTACACACCCATGGAAAAACTTTAAGCTCCCAACCAAAATGCTAAATACACCCCTCAATAAAAAGCTTATGCCATGAGGGTCTCAAATATGTAAAATTTTTTAAGAAAGACCATGGAAATTACTTACTTTCAAGAGAAATAACTTAGCTAAAATTTGAGCTTCAAAAAACCCCCAAGGAGCTGATATTTTCGTGGAGAAGAAGACTAAAAATGGGAGAGAAAATGAAAGCTAGGCAACCTAGGTATTATTTTATGATTTTGGTCACCTAATACCTATATCTTTGACTTTTCTTCCCCTATTTTATTCTCTTGGCCGGCCATGCTCAATTAAATGGGCTTATTTGCCCTCTAAAATCTTCAAATTTTTGTCCTCTAGCTGGTTAATCCAAATTCATTAGTAATCTCAACTTTTGCTTTTTATGCGATTTAGTCCTTTCTCGCGATTAAGCCTTTAATCGCGTAAATTAATTCACGAAATTTTTCATGCACTCTTATAAAAATACCATAACATAGAATAATACTAAATAAATTTTCTCTAATACTATTTCATACTTAAACCTTCCAAAATTTCATATTTTGCAATTTAGCCCTTAAAGACAAATTGATCCCTATTTCATAAAATTTCCTTCATGGTTTAATCTCACTACGTGCAATCATTTCATAAACTTAAGAATAATCCTAAAATGTACTTTTATACCTCATATTTGTGGTCTCAAAACTACTATTTCGACTAATCCCTAATTTGGGCTGTTACATGATAAGAGTGAACATGCGGAGCACTTGAAGATCATGTTGCAAACCTTGAGAGATAAGCAGCTGTACGCCAAATTTAGCAAGAGTGAATTTTTGCTACGAGAGGTCAGATTCTTTGGACACATCGTGTCAGGAGATGGAATCAGAGTCTATTCGAGCAAGCTATCAACAATTATTGAGTAGAAACCGTCGGGGAATGTAATAGATATTAGGAGTTTCTTGGGTCTAGCGGGCTACTACAGACATTTTGTAAAAGGTTTTTCAATGATTGCTACTCCTATGATGAGGCTACTTCAGAAGGATGTTAAGTTCGAGTAGATCGAAAAGTGCCAGCAGAGTTTTGATAAGTTAAAGGCCTTATTAACCGAAGCTCTAGTGATGGTACAATCGGAATCAGGAAAGGAGTTTGTAGTGTATAGCGACACATCCTTAAATGGATTGGGGTGTGTGCTTATGCAAGAAGGTAAGGTGATAGCCTATGCTTCGAGATAGCTAAAACCACACGAGAAGAATTACCCAACCCATGATTTGGAGTTAGCCACCGTAGTGTTTGCATTGAAAATTTGGTGACACTACTTGTATAGCGAGAAATGTCAGATTTTTATGGACCACAAAAGTTTAAAGTACCTCATGACAAAAAAAGAGTTGAATCTATGGTAACGAAGATGGCTAGAGCTACTCAACGACTATGAGTTGGTAATCGACTACCACCCTAGGAAGGCAAATGTAGTCGTTGATGCCTTGAGAGAAAATCATTATTTGCCGTGAGGGCTATAAATGCTCAGCTGACTATAAGTGACGACAGAATGATCATGGCCGAAATGAGGGCCAAACTAGTGTTTTTACAAGAAATCGTTGAGGCTCAGAAAAATGACAAGGATTTACAAGCTAGATTAACTCAGTGTAGGATGAGTGATGGATTAGACTTTAGAGTTGGTGCCAATGGTTGTCTGATGTATAAGATCAAATCTGCATACCTAAGGATGATGAGCCCATTCAGAGGATTTTACGAAAGGCACATAGTAGCTGCCTATCTATTCACCCGGGCAACGTGAAAATGTTTAATGACTTGAGGAAGATGTATTGGTGGACAGGAATGAAAGTAGACATATCAGAGTTCATCTTTAAGTGTCTGGTTTGTCAGTAAGTAAAAGCTGAACACCAAGTACCTTTGGGTTTACTTCAGCCGGTAATGGTTCCCGAGTGGAAATGTGACCGAGTCACTATGAATTTTGTGTCAGGGCTACCCTTGTCACCAAAGAAGAGAGATACAATATGGGTTGTCGTGGATAGATTGACGAAGTCCGATCACTTTATACCAGTTCGCACAGATTATTCACTTGAGATGCTAGCTGAGCTATACATCTCTGAGATAGTGAGATTGCACGGAGTGCCCTTGTCGATAATTTCGGATAGAGATCCGAGGTTTACATCTCAATTTTAGAAAAATTTACAAGAAGCTTTAGGGACAAAGTTGAATTTTAGCATGGCTTTTCACCTGCAGACTGATGGCCAGTCAGAGAGGGTTATTTAGATTCTGGAGGACATGTTGAGATGTTGCGTCCTTGAGTTCCAAGGAAGTTGGGAAAAGTATTTGCCATTGGTTGAATTTTTCTACAATAATAGTTATTAGTCGAGCTTGAGAATGGCGCCTTATAAGGCTTTGTATGGGCCAAGTGCCGGACGCCCTTGTATTGGTCAGAACTTAAAGAGAATCAGATACACGGGGTTGGTTTGGTCAAAGAGACTGAAGAGAAGGCTAGGGTGATTCGAGAATGCTTAAAAGCAGCCTCAGATAGATAGAAATCCTATGCAGATTTGAAACGAAAGGAGATTGAGTTTTAAGTAGGGGACAAAGTGTTTTTGAAAGTTTCCCCGTGGAAGAAAGTCCTTTAGTTTGGTAGGAAAGGCAAGTTCAGTCCACGGTTTACTGGGCCTTATGAGATAACCAAGACAATTGGACCCGTAGCTTATCGATTAACCTTGCCACCTGGGCTAGAGAAGATTCACGATGTCTTCCATGTATCCATGTTGCGCCATTATCATTCAGACCCATCACACATGATCGCATCGATCGAGGTCGAGATTCAACCAGATATGACCTATGGTGAATAGGTGATTAAGATTTTGGCTCGAGAGGTCAAGCAGTTGAGGAACAAGAGTATAGCGCTAGTGAAGGTGTTATGGCATCGGCATGGAGTCGAAGAAGCCACGTGGGAACCAGAGGAGATCATGAGAGATCAGTACCCGAACCTCTTTAACAGTAAGATTTTTAGGGACGAAAATCCCTAAAGGGGAGAATTGTAACAGCCTGAAATTGGGCTTGGTCGGAATAGTGATTTCGAAATCACTTCTCAAAGTTTGAGAAAATTATTTTAGTATTATTATATGTGTTATAGTATGTTTATAAGGGTGCATGAAAATTTTGATAAATTAATAAACGCGATTGAAGGCTTAATCGCGATAAAGGACTAAATCGCATAAGGGGATAAAGTTGTGAATTATTAGTAGATTGAGTGAAATAGCTATAAGACTAAATTTGGTGGCCTTTAAAAGGCAAATAGGCCAAATTTCTTTAGCATGGCCGGCCAAGAGAAGTACATAGGGACAAAGAATAAGAGAAGTCAAAGTTAGGTGATTTAGGTGACTAATGGATTAAATGATGACCTATATTGCCTAGCTATTGTATTTTGTCATTCCTTCACCATATTCACCGAAAATTTTCAAGCCATTTTGGGGGTTTTAGAATAAAAAAATTTTAGCAACTTCAAACTCTCATAAGTAAGTGATTTTGATGATTTTTCTTAGAGATTTTTGTACTTTTGAGACCCTTACAACATGGGCTATCTATTAAGGGTATATCTTGCATTTTCGTTGAAATTTTTGATTTTTTCCATAAATGTATAAATGATGTTTGCTGGAATTTTTGGGAAGAAAATGAGGTATTGTTGTTAAACAAACAACTTGTCTGAAAGGGTTTGCATGAGAACACATAGAATGAGGCTTAGTTGTAAAGTTAGTAAATGGTGAAATAAATGTGTGAAATAATAAGAATTTTGGGTTGTCATAAGAGTGAAAAGAGTTTGGTTAGGCTTGATTAATAAAGAAATTTGATAAAAATCAATTTTCGAGCCTATGGGTAAAATGGTCATTTTACCAAAGTCTAGGGGAAAAATAGTCATTTTTCTAATTTGTGAATTTTGGATTGCTTAGATTTAATTGGTGATTGAATTAATAAATTTTTCTTGTTCTAGATCAAGATTTACCAAATCCGAACCTAGACTAGGAGAAGGCAAAGTAAATCGAGTAAACCGAAAGGTTGTCTTCATATTGTATACCGAGGTAAGTTGTAGGTAAATAATACAACATTTCCAACTTTTATGCGTGAAATCATTGTATTGGCATACTTGATAAATTGTATCTATGAGATGCTTAAGAGAGTATTACTTGAGCATGAATTGTTGAATGATGATGTTTAGTTATGAAATGATGAGAATATGTGTAATAAAGCCTGGTTGAATAGTTGGAATGGAATTGGATATTCATGCCAGGACATTGAGTAATATGTGTGCTAGTGTAAGACATGTCTGGGACATGCATCGACCACATTACGAGAGCCAGTGTAAGACATGTCTGGGACATGCATCGGTTTTGAGACGAGAGCTAGTGTAAGACATGTCTGGGACATGCATCAGCCTCGGGATATACAAGCTAGTGTAATGTAACAGCCCACTTTATACCCTAGTCGGAACGGGTGGTTTCGGGACCACTTAACCAACTCAAAATATCATTTTTACTACTTTAATATGTTTTACAGCATGATAGAATTACAGTGTGAAAGTTTCGTTCAGAAATTTTATCGTTTGTCTGGTTAATTTGAGAAAAATGACTAAATCGCGTAAAGCGATAAATTAGAGTTCTTTTTTATAAATGGCTTATTTGATGATGGCTTTATAAGTGGAAGGCCTTAAATGGTTATTTTACCTTTTCTAAAGCTAGTGGACATTTATGTCCTTAATGACATGTTTTTAAATGGTATAATTTAAAGGTTAAAATGGTCTTTTATCAATATTATATGTTTTAATTAATAAAACATGAAAATTCTTTCATATTTGCTTCTTCTCCACTAATTTCTTAAGCAAAATAAGGGTTTTAAAATTTTTTTCATTCGGCAAGCTTGATTCTTCAATTGAGGTATGTTTTGACTTCGGTTTTTAGTGATTTTTACGTTTTTGAGATCGTTGCTTCGTATACTAGTCAACCCGTACCTCAATTTTTGATTTTGAACATGTCTTTGAAAAATGCCATTGATGAATTCATGTTATTTTGATGGATTTTGATGAATTATAGAATATTATGTGGAAATATAGAAGAATTTTAAAGTAAGTTTTGATGAAAATGAGTTTTGAGGATTTGATTATAAAAAGGTAGAATTTTTTGTGGTTAAATTGTGATTAATTGAAAAATATATGTTTGTTTAAGTCCCTTGAATATTCGGCTATGGTGAATTGGGGGATTGATTGTGTAATTTGTCATTTTTGTGATAAAAGGACTAAATTGCAAAGTGTTGAAAATATAGGGGCTAAATTACAAATAGGTCAAAATATATGTTTTTGGATTGAATTGATTATGTTAGTTATTAAATAGTTGAATGTTACATTAATTTAGATAAAGACGATCGAATCTCGGAACTTGATTGGGGAAAACGGAAAATAGACAAGTAGATATCGGGATTTCGAGGTAAGTTCGTATAATGAAATTTGATTTGTATATGTCTATAAATGTTGTTAATTGAATGGGTGAATGTATGAAATATATTTTAATGGAATTGTCCCTTTGATTGTGTATATATGAATTGAATTGGAAATGTCTAAATGTTACAAGTGATAAGTGAATACCAAGCCCCGTTAGAACCGTAGAAGTCGTAAGGATACATGTGACATGTCACTAGGGCTACAGGGTGGTTTGAGCTCCTGCATTTGTTGCGGACTCACCACGCGCTCATGAGCTACACGTTTATCCTTCAAGATCACATGTTTAGTCTTCAGACTCACCGTTCAGCCTACGGGCTCACCGTTCATCCTCTGGGATCACATGTTTAGCCTTTGGGGCTTACCGTACAGGCTCGTAAGAGCATACATGACGTATTGACGGTTTTCAGGTTATATGTATATACACTGTGTATGTATCAGCCGGGTATCCTCGATGTTCTTATAGGTTCAACGGGCAATACCGATATAAGTTACATGAATTACAAGATGTTATGGATATATGTATATATGATACATGTTATATAAACTACATGAAAGGTATGATCAAAACCATAGGATTTATCTGTTACATGAGATATATGAAAGTGAATGCATTATATGTCATATGAATTATGATGTTTATTTGTGTTAATGGATATGAATTATATGGTAAACTCTTGTATAAGATGGTATATGTAGTCATATGAACTAACTTGTGTGAGCTTGTGAAATAGGCTACAAGAGCATATGAGTAGAATTGGCCTTACTTGTATTTGTATGGATAACCTTAATGAATTGGTAAGTTTAATTCATGTTATACAAGCTTACTAAGCTTTAGAAGCTTACTCAGCTTTAGAAGCTTACTCCGTTTATTTCTTACAGTGTCTTTTAGATTCGGAAGCTAGCTCGATAATCGGACGTGTCGGAGATCGCCATCACACTATCTATCAAGCTTTGGTACTTTTGAACATTTTGTAAATGAAATGGTCATGGCATGTATAGGCTAGTTGTTAATGAATATGGTATATTTTGATAGATGACCAAGCTATGAGATGTGGCTTGGCTTATACTTTTGTAATTAGGTATTTTGAGAATGGCTTTTTGATTATATGTACTTATGGTAAATTATATGATCAAGATGTGTTTATGAGCTGAAATGGTAAGAAATGATTATGTATATTTTTGTGTGGATGAGTTCATGAATGTGGCTATTTTAGTTATTGAATTGTTATGCCTAGTTGGTGTAAGATTTATGATGATTTTGGGTCTATTATATGCTTGAATTGGTATGTTTTTGGGTGGCAATTTGGCTTAAACCGAGCCTATATTGTGCCACACGGCCAGGGAACATGGGCGTGTATTTCGACCGTGTGTCACCTGCACCTTAAATGTTTTGGTCAATTTTGGTACACGGCCTAGACACACGGGCGTGTCTGGTAACTTGTAGCCGTGTGAAATTTGGCAGTATAGTCACACGATCTGCTCTCAGTTTCAACCACGGGTCATGCGATTTGGGCGTGTTGGATAGCCACGACCGTGCGAGAGGACACGGGCAAAGGAGCATGGCCGTGTGTCCCTAACTTGAAAATTTATGATTATGAAATCATATCTTTTACTATGATTTTAATTTTATCCTCAAAAGTTATATGCATCATTTTATGATCATTTGAAGCATGCTTTGATGTTTGAAAATACATAATGGTTAATGATTAAAAAGTTTAAAATTTTATTGATTCAATCTGATTCCATGTTTGGTAACGCTCCTTTCCTGTTCCGGTGATGGTTACGGGATAGGGGTGTTACATGTAAGACCTATCTGGGACATGGTGTCAGCTTGTTGCATGCTAGTATAAGACCTATCTGGGACATGGCATCGACATCGTTAGACGAGAGCCAGTGTAAGACCTGTCTGGGACATGACATCAGCCTCAATACATTGAAAGTCAGTGTAAGACCTGTCTGGGACATGACGTTGACTTGATATGTGAGCTAGTGTAAGACCATGTTTGGGACATGGCATCAGCTCGAGACCTCACATGGAAGGCTTGTTGAATATCCATTCATATTCTAAATAGTTCAATAGGAAGACGCTAGATTTTATGTTTAGTTATGAGATATTGTGATAATCACTGTAAGTGATGCAGGTGCTTAAGTGTGGTGCACGAAATGTGAGCTCACTAGCATGTTGTGTGATTAATAATGAATTGAATGAAGTATGTTATGTTGTGATTATTCTTTGTAAAATGCATGATTTATGATGCCATGAAGATTTGTCATGATTTGCTGAATTATTGTTATTTATTTGCCAATAACTTACTAAGCATTATGCTTACCCCTCTCCGTTCCATTTTCTTATAGTGCCGCCTAAGTAATTCGAGGATCCAAGAAAGTCGGAGGCATCGCACACACTATCAATCGAAGCACTTGGTATAGTTATGTTTTGTATTTTGAGTAATGGCATGTATAGGTTGTTGGGTCATTTGTGTAAGATACTTTAGATAGCCAATTTTGATAGCCATTTATGTTATAAGGTTCATTTTGTAGATGGCCATTGGAATTGGCTAAAATTGTTGTAGACATTTTTCTTATGAAATGGAAATGAGTTCATAGAAATTGTGGTTGGTTGTTTAGAGTTTTGTGCATGCATATGATGTGAATTGTGGTTGTCGGAATAAGGTGTAGCTATGGTCATTTGGATGCATATTAATGAGAAGTCATGATATGAAAGTGTTTGGCTGCTTTTGTTCTTGTTTCAGGGTGGCAAAGAGGCTTGGTAGATAGCCTATTTTTGTCCACACGGGTAGGCACATGGGCGTCTGCCTAGGCCGTGTGCGACACATGGCTAGCTCACGGGTGTGTGGTTAGGCCGTGTGTCCCCTGCACCTTGCATGAATAGAATTGAATGCCCATCAGTGTTCCACATGGGAATGAGACACGGCCCTGTGTGTTAGCCGTGTGGAGGACACGACCAGCACACGGATGTGTGCCATGCCGTGTGGAGGACATGACCAGCACACGGATGTGTGCCATGCCGTGTGATTGCTAACGTTAGAAACAGAATACCCAGGTTTTTACACACGGGCTGCGACATGGGCGTGGAATGGCCGTGTGACAGACATGGGCTGGGCACACGAGCTTGCGCCAGGTCATGTGAAAACCCTTGTAGGTTAAATGCTAGAAATTAAATCCACAGGGATGAGGGGTATGGGCGTGTCCCTTGTTTGCTTAGACTGTGTGAGGTACACGAGCCGTTAGCATAGCCATATCTTAAGGCCACACGGGCGTGTTGCCCTTCCACACGGCCATGTCTTGAGGCCACACGGGCGTGTGCCCTGTACTGAGTGGAAATTCTCTAAAGTTTTCTAAGTGCTCGAAATGGTTTCGGGTTGTTTCCAGACCATGTTTTAGGCCTCATAGGCCCACGTGAAAGACCAGAGAGTCATGTTTGAAAATGTTTTAATTTGGATGCATTTCAGAGGTATAAGAATGAAAGGTTGCATGCGTTTTAGTTATGCAATGCCTCGTACCCCGTTTTGGCACCGGATACGAGTAAGGGGTGTTATAAAACAGGTAAAAGTTGAAATCAACAATAAGAATATAGTTTGAAAAACTACAGCAAGGGGAGAATAGAAGAGGAAACGAAAGAGAAAAGGAATTTTTGGAAAAATAAAGAAAAACAAAAATAGAACTCTATCAGATTTCCCCCCAACTTCCCACTACTACCCAATCTCAACCACTTCAGTATTTGAAGACTACTAAAACTTTTTTGAAAACAGAGGAAAAATAATCTCCTTTTCTCACGTAGGTATTCGAACACAGGACCTCCATCACCCCAACACTTCACTTAACCACCTGACCAGCAGGTCCATTCTGATAACATTTTACCAACAATCAATTAAAAGCCTAATGAACATGAGTAAGGCTTTATTTAGAAAAATTTCAAAATTTTGTCAATGGCATGGTTTGAACCTAGGACCTCTCACACACTCCCAGAGCCCATAACCACTAAAGCAGACAGATTTTTGTGTCACAAATTTACAAAAACAAAAAATAAGAAATTTGGGGCATTACAACTCTTTCCCCTAAAAGAAAATTTCGTCCTCGAAATTTACCTAATCAGAACAGATGAGGATACTGCTGACGCATTGCATCCTCTGGCTCCAACGTGGCCTCATCAGTGCTATGATTCCACTACAACACCTTCACCAAAGGGATAAACTTCTTCCGTAGTACCTTAATGTCACGATCCAAAATCTGAACCAACTCCTCCTTAAAAGTCAAGCTTAAACATCACCTCAATCTTCTTAACAAGGACAATATGAGTAGGATTAGAGCGGTAGTGCCTTAACATCGAGATGTGGAACACATCATGTATACGATCTAGCTCTAGAGGTAGCTCCAATTGATAAGCGACTGGTCCCACTCGCTTCAGAATTAGGTAAGGCCCAATAAACCTAGGGCTCAGCTTGCCCTTTCGACCGAACCTCAAAACCTTTTTCCATGGCAAGACCTTAAGAAATATGAAGTCGTCCACAGAATACTCAATCTCGTGTCTCTTCAGGTCCGCATAAGATTTCTACCTGTCAGAAGCCACTTTCAGACAATCCCGAATTAGTTTAACCTTATCCTCAGTCTTAGAAACCAACTCAGAACCGAGAACACGTCGTTCACCCAACTCCGTCCAACATAGGGGAGTGCGACACTTATGACTTACAGAGCCTCATAAGGTGCCATCTGTATGCTAGACTGGAAACTGTTATTATAGGCAAACTCCACTAGCGGTAGATAATCCTCCCAACTGCCTCAAAAATCAATAACACAGCTCCTTAACATATCCTCCAGTATCTGAATCACCCTCTCAGTTTGACCATCGATCTGAGGATGGAACACAGAACTAAAGTCCAACATTGAACCCAGAGCCTCCTGTAGCTTTTCCAAAATCGAGACGTGAAGTGAGGATCCCTATAAAAAATGATCAAGATAGGTACTCCATGCAGTCTCACTATCTCCGAAATGTAGAGTTTCACCAACTTCTATAGTGAATAATCAGTTCTAACCAGGATGAAATGTGTAGACTTAGTCAATCGATCCACGAAGACCTAAATAGAATCTTTCTTAATGGGTGTTAAGGGCAACCCACTAACATAGTCCATCATTACTCGCTTCCATTTCTATGGAGGAATCTTAACCAGCTATAGAAAACCCGAAGGTAATTGATGCTCAGCTGGCATGTCAGGCATTTAGCCACAAAATCAGTAACCTCTCGTTTCCATCCCGGCCACCAGTACAGTTCTTGAAGATCTCGGTACATCTTATTGCCATCGGGATGTATAGTGTAAAGGGTACTATGCACCTCCCTAAGAATAGTCTGTCTTAAATCAGTATTGTAACACCCCAAGACCCGTATATGTCGCCAGAGGGTCGAGAGGCATTACCTGACATTCCCACGAACAACCAAACTAATACTCGTACAACATGTTCAAACGTTTATGGAAAAGACTATTCATGCAATTCAAAAACTCAAACCAAAATCCATACATGTCCCTAGGTTAATGATAAAATTTCGCACCTAGCTACTGAAAATCTTTACTTCTCAACTTATAAGGACATTTACGGAATTCTCTTCCTTTTTAATTGTACGTATAACTAAAATCAATTAGTAACCTAATTTCTGATAGCAATATCCGAATATATTAACTTAATTATAAGACTTATTCAAACTAAAACATATCTAATCATTTAACCATTAAACTTATTTAACAAATTTCAGAAGTGATGGTTTACCAAAGAACTTAGCTGGATCTTTTAATGACGAGGTAACTACCATCTAGTCATACTAAGCATTTTCACCATTGAAACTTATAATACTTCATTCAAAATACATTCATAACTAGTGTGGGAGCAAGCCATATTCGCATGGCATAAACATATATATACATACTCAAAAATAAAGATTTCTTAATTTAACGACCACGAAAATACTTCCTATACATGCCATTCACAAAAGTTTAGCTAATTTGGTACCGAATAGGGCTTTGATAGTAGAGATGACTTCGAATGCAAGATTCCCGAAACCGTAGCTAACGAACGATATCTATAAAACAGAAAGATCAAAAGCAAAGGAATAAGCAATTTTGTGCTTAGTAAGTTTTAAGTAACATAAATCATTCGAATGAGTGCTTTAGTAATATCTAATCTTGTTTAAGGAACCTTTCGGCCGAATAAGTTAATACTATGAATACACCTTTACCGTTTATCTCTCAGAGGAAATTTCATGGTACGCGACTGGATTTCACTCATCATCGAACACATTCATTAAAGAAGAGAAACAAAGCAACCTTATGCACAAATCACACATTCATATTTGAATATTTAAACTCTTATAATTCTGAACAAGTAAGCCAAAAGAAATCAAGTCATAGTTGGTCGAGTAGCCTTTAAGGATAGTCATAGCATTCCCACTGAATTTCACTCACCAATCATAGTAACAAAATTTTCGAACAAAGGTGAGGTACATACCTGGCTATCTTATGGTAGGTGACATATCTACTAGGACTGTCTCGACATGTGTTTTATATCATCGGCATGGATGCCCTTTGGGACCAAGCTCGTTTCTACATTGGCTCAAAGCCCTTCGGAACTGAGTCCGGGTATATCACGGGTTTGAAAGCCCCATCGAGTTTAATCTCGGATCATATCACTGGCTCGGAAGCCCTTCGGGATTTCACTCGGATCATAGCACAGACACATATACATTTCAATTCATCCCAAGGAACATATCACAAAGTTAGACACAATTCATCATTCATTGTTCCATTCACACATTAATACATAACATGGTACTTTCATTTCCTATTCGGTCATGAGACCTTTGAATCAATCATATCTATCAATATGTTTTCTAGAGACCTCATAAGTCTAAAGGACTTCTGGACATATCACCCTTCTTCACTCGATTCCACAAATGATAGGCCATTTATTCGAACGTATCATCCTCATGAGTACTAAACGCATACATCATGTTAAACAAACTCATAAGATAAGGTTTTTGTTCTTAAAACTTACCTCGATGGTTGATAATTATCTACGAGCCGACTAATCCACCACTTTCACTTTTCCTTTGTCTGGTCGTGGCTCTCTTAGCTCTTGAGCTAAAATAAATAAGTTTACCGTTCAAATTTTATTATTTAAACCACATAAACAATAAATGAATTAAATCTAGCCACAACCGGTTACCTAAATATATATATACAATTCATTCACAAACATCTCAATTTACAAGTTGATTTCACATTTCCTTAACTAAGGTGGTCATACAGCACATCATAAATCATAAGTTAACAATTTGGCATTTTAACAAACCACATAACCGAATAGAAATGCTCACTTATGCCATAAAAATCCAAGGCTATTAACCCGAACACACATATATATATTCTATAAATTCAAACATAATTCATGCCTTCATCTCAATGGCCGAATATGTTTCACTTCTAAAATTTCACTTCTATATATATATATATTTAACCAAAATTTATACACAATCGAAAATTAATAATCTTTAATCAAATTCATTAAAGCATTTTGAACCTAAAATCATCATTATTTGTCTCATTCTTGGCACATTCGGCCATGACTAAATACCCATAGAAAACTTCTTCTACTTAGAATAAAAGAGGCTAGAACCGAATGGCCCTTAACCAATTAAGGTCACGAAGCACAAATTATAACCTTAACTCATAAACTTCCTATCATGAAATCATCTAACAAAATTTCTAAAGCATTTATTCAATCCCAAAATACCATATTTGCTATCTAATATACCAACATACGGCAACTTCAATACCAAAGCATAATGACCGATTTTCATTTAACAAGACCTCCTTTCCTATGCACATCTTACAACTCAATTTCCCTATCCATCATTCCATAAATCCAATTGAGGCCACAACCATTTCAATAAATCTTCAACATGACCGAATGCTCAAGAGCTCAAAAATTTCAAAAATCAATTCATGGGCTAATTAAGGTATACTCTAGCCATTCAAATTTCTCAAAAAAATTATGAAACTAATATGAATTTCCCATACCTTATTGAGAAACTAGGGTGACCGAATTTCCTGAAGCTTCAATAGCTTCTATGCTTTCTCAACTCACGGCAAAAGGGAGAAAAAAAATGTTTCCAACCTTGGTTTTTCCTCCCATTATCACTTAATATTATTATTAAACTCATTTTATTCATATAATATACATATATTGAAAAAAGTAAAATGAATAAATAAAAATAATCAATCAAATAGAATCATGATAAAGGTTGGCCGGCCACTAAGTGTCAAATGGTTAATTTGACATGCAAGTCCCTAACTTGCAACCTTATACAATTTCTCTCTTAAAATTTAGCCACAAACATCATAGTACTTGTCACTTTAGTCCTCTAGTTCGGCAATCACATACCCTATGTCAAGTTCAAACATTTCAATTTCACACATGCAATTATTACACAATTTAGACATAAGATATCGTAATTAATTGTTTTTACGATTCGGTTTAGTGGTCCCGAAACCACTTCCCGACTAGGGTCGAAATAGGGCTGTCACAAGTATCATTCGGAGCACAAATCTATCCACAAAAATAGAGTACCCTATCACTATTCAACCCAAAATATGAAGTACTGCCACTCACAATCTGACGGAATCAAAGACCTAAAGATTCATCCTCCAACTGTTTATCTCGAATATGCCCAATCCAAGTCGATTTAACCTGAAGCTCAGTGAAAAGACTACCATCATCGAACAGACTAAGTCGAGCGAACATCGCCCTCAAATCAGTCATTGCCTTATGGCTCAATGCATCGGCCACCACATTGGCCTTGCCTAGATGGTACTCAATAGTACAGCTGTAATCCTTAAGCAACTCAATCCATCTACGCTGCCTAAGATTTAGCTCCTTCTAAGGAAGGAGATACTTGAGGCTTTTGTGATCAGTGTAGATGATACACTTCTCACCATACAAATAGTGCCTCCAAATTTTCAGAGCAAATACTACAGCGGCCAATTCCAAATCGTGCGTCGGATAGTTTGCCTTGTGCGTCATAAGCTGATGAGACGCATATGCTACCACCTTACCATCCTACATCAACACACCTCCCAAACTGACATGTGATGCATCATTATAAATCGTGAACTCCTTTCCAGGTTCAGGCTGTATCAGCATAGGAGCCTCAATCAGTACAGTCTTGAGCTTCTCGAAACTCTCTTGCTGTGCATCAGTCCAGACAAATGGTACACCTTTACGTAGCAGCTTAGTTAAGGGTGCTGAAATCAGTGAGAAGCCTTCCACAAACCGTCGATAATAACCTGCCAGTCCTAGAAAACTATGAATCTTAGACACGTTCCTAAGCTGCTTCCACTCCAAGACAACCTCAATCTTTTGAGGATCGACTCGAATCCCCTCAGCAGAAACCACATGACCCAGAAATGTTACCTCACGTAATAAGAATCTGCACTTGCTGAACTTAGCATAGAGCTATTTTTCCTTCAAAGTTTGTAGAACAACTCTAAGTTGCTCGTCATGCTCATCCTCAGTCCTCGAATAAACCAATATGTCATCGATGAACACCACCACAAACCAATCCAAATAGGGCTAAAACACTCAGTTCATCAGATACATAAAAGCTGTCGGTGTATTAGTCAGTCCAAAAGGTATCACTAGGAACTCATAATGTCCATAACGAGTCCTAAATGCCGTCTTATGTACATCAGCCTCCTTAACCCTCAACTGATGATACCCAGAACACTAAAGCACCTCGGAACTGGTCAAACAGTTCATCAATCCTCTGAAGTGGATACTTGTTCTTAATGGTCAACTTGTTCAGTTGCCGGTAGTCAATACATGTCCTCATGGATCCATCGTTCTTCTTAACAAACAATACTAGTGCTCCCCACAGAGACACACTAGGGCGGATGAACCCACGATCCAACAACTCCTGAATCTGAGCCTTAAGCTCCGTAAGCTCCTTCGGTGCCATTCGGTAGGGAGCGATAGACACCGGAGCTATACTAGGGAGAAGCTCAATCCCAAATTCCACTTCTCAATTCAGAGGTAAACCCGGTAGTTCCTTAGGAAAGACATCCAAAAAATCCCTTACAGTTCTAATGTCCTATACCATAGAGTCCCTAGAAGCAGAAACACTAACATAGGCCAAGAATGCATCACATCCCTTACGAACCAATTTCTCAGCCATTAGTGCCGAAATCACATTAGATAAATAGTTGCAACATTCTCCAATCATGACTACCTCAATATCCTCATTGATTCTCAAGACAACCCTCTTAGTCGCACAGCCCAAACTTACTCGGTGTTTGAATAACCAACCTATTCCCAAAATTAGGTTGAACTCCCTAAATGGAAGCTCCATCAAGTTAGCCCAAAAAATCGCCCTTGAACCTCTAACGATACATCTCTATATAACTTACTAATCTGCACTGACTGCCCCAACGAGCTCAGTACAGTAACCTCACTTGTAGTTCTCTCAACCAAAATCCTCAAGTTTTTAGACACAGTGCTAGCTACATAGGAATGTGTGAAACCTATGTCTATCAATGCAAGATAAGGTACATCATAGATAAGGAACGTACCCGTGATGACGTTTGGAGTATCTCTATCTTCTTGGCGACGAGTAGCATAAACAAGGGCAGGTTGCCTCGCCCCAGTCTATCCAGCACCTCTACCCAGTGTTCTCTATCCATGACCCATACCGTTAACACCCCTAGCTTGACCATGGCCTCTTGGTGGCTACTGAACTACCCTTTGTGGCTGTGCAGTACTAGTACCCAAAGCTTGCATCAGATCGGGCTCAGTGGACACTTCCGAATATGGTGCTCTAGTGACCCACACCTCAGACACGCCTCAGTCCTCTTCCAACCTCGCCCTGATAGCGTCTACTGCAATCTACACATGGCTATAGTCCATTAGCAATAGCAGGGGCCCCAGCTCTAACTGGCCCATCAGATCTGGCCTTTTTCTTAGGCTTCTTTACAGAACTCGAGGGCTTTGAATCCCTCTTGTTCTTACCCCTCTCTCAATCTCTGCTTTGGCACTCAACGTGCTTAACCTCTTCGGTGATCTTCACCTTTTCTACCGGAACCGTGAACTCTTGCTCTCTTTGCAAAGCTATCAACACCCTCAAATTATCTCTAAGGCCATCCTTAAAGCGGACACACCTCTCATACTCAGATGCTACCATACCTTGCACATAGTGGATCAATCACAAGAATTCGACCCCATACTAGGCCACAGATTGGTCTTCTTGAGTAAGGTTCAGAAACTCCCTTCTACGAGCATCCACGTAACTGGCTCCCACATACTTGCCCTGAAACACCGTCATAAAGAATTCCCAAGTCAAACGTTTGGGTTGAGTGCCCTTCTTAATAGTCAACCACCACTGGTATGCCTCATCCCAAAGCAGCGAGACTGCACCCTTTAATTTTTGCTCAGAGGTGCAATCTAGATCATCCATAATCCGCTCAGTGGCCTCTATCCAATATTCAACCACATTAGGGGTGACTTGAGTGGCACCCCTAAAAAGCTCAGCTCCATTGGACCAGGGTCGTTTCGTAATCGACCCTCGACCCTTGACCTTCTCCAATATCCTTGGCATAGCCTAGGACAATGCATTGTCCCCAACCATGCCATCACAAGACCCAGTCTCAATAGTCGGTAATAGAGGTGTCTTATTAGTGTCTAAGTTTGGCATGCCGCCAGAAAAAGAAAACTCGACGTGAGCCCCTCTACAGCTTCTACCTCGGCCTCGAGTACCACATTTGTGGGGTAGCACGTGCACTCATTGTCTAACTCAAATTTATCTGTATTACGAGTTTTATGAATCAGTTACAATTCAATATTTATTAGCAGATGTTTTATGTAAACTGTTTTAGAAATCCATAGTTTGTTTTCATATGTCGTAGTCTCTATTAGTTTTACTATAGTTTCAGTATACACTAGCTAAAGTGTTTTCACAGTATACTACCTACAGTAGTTTCAGAATATACTGTCTATAATATTTTTAGATTTAACCTCTTGAGGTTTCAGAATACTTACAGGATCAGTTCTGGAGACTTGGTGTACCATATACTTAGTCAAATCATTTCAAATCTTTTGAAATTCAATTCTTGAAAAACCAAGTTTTAAACCCAAAATCCATAGTCGAGTTTTGCAACCTGGCTCTGATACCACTAAATATAACACCCCAAACTCGGCCTAGACGTTATGGCCAGATTTGGTGATGTCACATGATAGGGTGTTTGAAAACTAAGTTGTCACGATAAAATTATTTCCGTTTAATTACTTTCTTAAGCTTTTATTTATTTCGAAACCGCTTACTCATTTAATTGTTTACTTAAAATATTATTTAAAAGCTTTCACAACGAACTAAGTTTTAAAGCAAACGATTAAATGAGTAAGCGATTTCGAAATAAAAAAAAGCTTAAGAAAAGTAATTAAATGGAAATAGTTTTATCGTGACAACTTAGTTTTCAAACACCCTATCATGTGACATCACTAGATTCGGCCATAACATCTAGGCCGGGTTTGGGGTGTTGCGTGCTTGAAGAAATTCAAGTGACTTTTTGCCCAGCTTTGAAAATTATTTCGAGAGATTTTATAGAGAATTTTGGGAGAGAAAATGTTTAGATCTATTCTCTCATATTTGGTTTATAAAAAAAAAAGCAAAAAGAGAGAGAGAGAGAGAGAGAGAGAGAAAGCTCTAAATTCGGGTGAAAAATGAGTAAAAAGTGAGGTAGTTGTAGAGTTTTTAAAACTAAAAATCCCCGCCTGATTTTCAAAAGTTGGGGAATTTACCATTAGGCCGCTCCCCCTTTTCCCTTGTTTTACAATTTTCTCCATTCCCTTCAAAATCCTGAAAATATTATTTATTTGCTATAAAACCTCTTACACATTTCCCTTATTTTTCAAATTAATCCCATTTAATTAATATTTAAAATCACCCAATTAAAACCCCATTTTAAATTATTTTTAAATTCCAATTCAACCCAAAATATTTATTTTTACCTAAAAATTATTTAAAACCATAAAATTAATTGTTCTAAAAATATTTTCATTTAATTAGTTAGCTTAATTTCATTTAAAAAATTGATAATATTACAAATTTACAACATAAAAGTAGGAGAAAGGAAAAGGTTTTTTACAAAGAAAGAGAGGTTGGTGGATAAAAGTAGATATGAAGAGAGGTTAGTAGATCAGAAGTGGATAGAGAGATGTTTTCTAAACTTTTTTCTACATATAACATAATTAAATTTTTATCAATAGAAAATGGTAAATGTTGATATATAAAATTAATACCTAATAATATATCTCCATGCATTGTTAGAAAGCATAATATTTTAGGTATCACAAAATTTACATTATTTATGTATATTGGTATATTTCTAGCTTTATATTGAATTATGGTTTCATTACTATATATTCCTATGGTTTTATTGGATGTTTTATAGGTTCCCATTTTTCTAAAGAAATGACATTCTTTTTGCAACTACTAGTTGTAGCTCTAATATCTAATAAAGCATATAAAGAATATGTTTTGTATTCTCTAAATTGAAATGTAATTTTAATATATGTATACTATTTTCATGGACTGGAAATTTGAAAATGTAATTACATCACTTGTTCCAAGTTTCATTTGTTGAATTATTATCGAAGTTTGTATTTCTTCCATTCTAGTGTTTCTAGAAGATATAAAATTTCTACTTGGTTCTATAGGAAAAATAAGAATATGAACTATTTTCTTTCCTATCACTGTTGAAGATATAGAACTTCTACTCAGATTTTCCTCATCTTCCTCTATTTGAGCATTTGAGGGTAAAACCAAATTATCATTTGTGTTTGTTATAGTTGTATTTTTAAAATATAATTTATAATAAGATGATATATATTCTATTGTACTTATAGGGTTTATAGGTATTGGCACTACTTATCCTTTTTATCATCCAATCTCTTGGTGTTGATAAATCTGTAACACCCCTTACCCGTGTTCAACATCGAAACAGGGGACGAGGCATTACCGGACTTAACACACGAATAAACATACATTTTCAGGTCATAAATATGTATCAAAATGAAAACCATTCACATTCGATCATACCATCCCTAATACGAGCCTACGAGGCCTAAAACATACATTGGAAGTAGTTCGAGACTAAACCGAGAATGTTAGAAAATTTTTCAAAAACTTAGAAAATTTCCATTCACAGGGGTCACACACCCGTGTGGGTAGGTTGTGTGGTCTCACACACCCGTATCCCTACGCTGTGTAAATTTCTATTTTTGACGTCATAACATTTGAAGGTCACACGGCCAAGTCACACGCCCATGTGCTTAGGCTGTGTGGTCGATTTAATTTTCATAATTTTTCATAAAATAGGTACATACTTCACATGGCTTGGCACACACTGGTGTTCAAGGCCGTGTCATCCACACGAATGAGAAACACGCCCATGTCTCCATCTTTGTGCTCCATACTGAGCATTCTGTTTCTTAAAATTAAGTTACAGGGGACACACGGCCTATTCACACGCCCATGGGGTAGACCTGTGTCACACACGGCCTAGACACATGCCCGTGTGTCTACTCATGTGGACAATATATAGGCTATTTACCAAGCCATTTGCCACCCTAAAACACATACAAAAACACCAATTCATAGGTACAAATCATAGCATACTTAAGCAACCATAATGTCCACAACCAAGACATCAACACATCATTCTCATGCCATTTCTATCCTACTCAAACAATCACATACTCAACAACTCAAATCATGCAACTTACCATATCCATGAATTGCATCATCACATAATTAAATTTATAATCAACATTAGCCCAAATACACTATGAATGTATAATGCTTATTGAATGAATTATTTTTATTTGTTGAGTTAAGTTTGTTACATATGAGCTTACTAAGCTATAAAGCTTACTGTGTTTTCCTTTCCAAGTTCTATAGTGAATTGGAGCTAGCTCAGACTCGGGGATCATCGAGAACATCATCGCACTATCGGATATCTATTTGGTACTTTTGAGTTTATGTTTGAGTATATGGAATGTATAGGCTATATGTGGTATTTTGGTTGTTCATTGCCATGATATTTGGCTTGTAAGTTATGATAATGCTAATGTTTGAATATGGCCTAAAGATTATGACTTGTATTGTGTATATATTGCCTTATGTTTTGGAATGTTTGAAATGGTTATCTAGGTGGCCATATGATGTGCCTTTGGTTATTTGTTTAATGATGTATTGTGGCTTGAGATATGGCTTATTTTGATATGCATTTGTGGATTGAATTGGTTATTTGAATGAAGAATAACTGCACATGGGGACTAGTTGAAATAGATGATTTTGGCATATGAATTTAGTATGTTTCGGTATAGTAAATGTGTATTGAATGGGTTGATATTGTTAGGATATGATATGTGCATAAAATGGAATTAATTTGACTATATGATTGCTTGGTTTTGAAAAGGCTTATAATGTTTATTGAAATGGTTGTTTTGGCTGCCCAATTGGATGTGAATAAGGTGTTATATGTATGCTTTAAGGTAATTGAATGTAGGTGAGGAGAAGCAGATTAAAACAAGCCTAATTTCGCCCCACACGATTGAGCACATGGGCGTGTGACTCGACTGTGTGTCCACTGTAGCTTAATTACTTAAGTCAGTGAGTTACACAGCCTAGACACATAGACGTGTCTACTGGCCGTGGGTGGCACACGGGCTGGCACACGAGCGTGTGGTCGGCCGTGTGACCCAAGTCAGTATGTATGCCTTGTTTTAACACGGCCTGTGACAGGGCATGTCTGGTGGCCGTGTGAGGCACATGGCCTATTCACACGGGCGTGTGACGTCTATGAATTACAAAATTTTTCTAAGTTCCAGAAATTCTTGTATGTGATCAGTTTAGTCCCGAACCACTTTTAAGCATGTTTTAAGGTCTCGTAGACCTTCATAAGGGACAATGTGCATGTGAATGAATGTTATTCGATAATGAATGAATATTGAATGTGAAATATTTGATGTTAAGTTTCAATCGGTAATACCTCGTAACCCTAGTCCGACGACGGATACGGGTTAGGGGTGTTACATTTTCACACCGCCCGGATGCACTGACAAACAACCACTATGTGCCTCATGTAAAATTTTTTGAATAAGCTCATTATCTTTCAGAACACAAACTCTATCTTGGAACATCAAACAATCATCGACCCCGATTTGAAAATTTGAATAGCTAGTCAATTCGCATTAAACTCTTTTGGCTTGTGAATCATTATCATTCTTTTGAGCTTAAAAAATTTGCTGAGGAAACACCGGTCTAGCTTTCAGCTCAGCTAGAAGTGAACCGTCACCAGACAAAGTCAATCTTGTGTTCATAGCCCTTAAAGCAAACAAGGATTTCTTGCTCAAGGCATCGGTGACTAAGTTCTCCTTTCCCGGGTGATAATCAATTACCAACTCATAATCTTTCAACAACTCGAGCCTTCTTCACTGTCGCAAGTTCAAATCCTTTTGAGTCATCAAATACTTTAAACTCTTATGTCGATAAAGACACGACATTTCTCATCGTACAAATGATGAGGCCAAATCTTCAAAGCAAACACAATGGCAGCCAACTTTAGATCATGCGTCGGATAGTTCTTCTCATGCAGTTTCAATTGTCTCAAGGCATAAGCTATCACCTTGCCTTCTTCCATCAATACACATCCAAGACTGTTCAAAGACGCATCACTATAAATCACAAATTCTTTTTCGGACTCAGGTTGTACTAACACCGGTGCCTCAGTCAATAAAGCTTTCAACTGCTCAAAACTCTTTTGGCATTTCTCTGACCATTCAAACTTAACATATTTTTGTAACAATCTCGTCATAGGTGTAGCAATCATCGAAAATCTTTTGACAAATCATCGGTAGTACCCGGCCATGTAACAACTCGAAATAAGGCTTAAACAGAAAAGTGGTTTCAAAACCATAAATTAGAGGTTAAAATTTTTATCCCGACTGAGTTTTAATAATTATTGAGTAATTGAATGTCTATGTGAAATTTTGGTTGAGAAATTTTATTAATTTGATGTCCAATTTTGTCAGTTGGACTAAATTGCAAAAGGAGAAAAATATGTGTTTTAATCCATAAAGGTACTTGATTTAAATGGGTTTTTAAATTAGAGGTATTTATTTGGTAATTAGACCATTTTATTTTGTTTTGAACAAAAATGCCCATGGAAGGGACAAAATATCCAAGTTATGAATGAAGAGCATTTTGGTCATTTGGATAATTAAAGAAATAAAGAGGGAAAATAAGTCAAAATTGTGTCCATTTTCTTCCTCGTGTCAAAATTTGAAGGGTCACCAGAGCTAGGGTTTCATTCATTTTTGAGCTCAAAGAAAGTGAGTCCTATCCCCGTTTTTAATGCTCTTCGTATTTTTGAAACCCTCGTAGCTTGATTTAGCTATTTCTACCACCAATTTGAGTTAGGGTTTATGTTCAAAATTTTACCCATGGATGACTTACATATATTTTGTAACACCCTAAACCCGGCCCAGATGTTACGGCCAAGTCTAGTGTGTCACATTACCTATAACTAACCGTGTGACCTAGTTACTAAGATTAGGGCGAGCTTTGTAAAATTGTACTTGTAATTTGGGAAGAAAATCCAGGTTTAGTTTGATATTGTCCTATCCACTATCGTTTAAAATTTATATTGTTCGTTGATTTGTTGTTCATTTATTACGAGAGCGCTGTTTTGAAAACATTGATTGATTTTTAGAAAACAATCTACGCAGCCTTGCTTAAATCATTTAAATCAATTTGTAATATAAAGTAAAAATAAATAATTTAAAACCCAAATTAAAATAATTAGAGCGGCCTTATTACATACCTAAAAATCAGAATAAAATAAAATAAAAATATTTAAAGAAAATAATAAAGTAAAATGAATAACTTGATTAAACCCGAAATGCAGTCTACGTGGCCAATTCGAATCCCTCCAGCTCCAAGTCCACCAATCTAGGGCTCACCTACATGGATGGAAGAAAAAGGGGTGAGTTTGGAAACTCAGTGTGTAAAGAAAGCCCATCCAGAGCCCAAATAAGCTCAAGCCCATTGGGCTTAAGCCCTGTCCAGTCTCAGTATATACTGGGCCGAAGCCCTATTCAGATACGTAAACTGGGCCTTAACCCTTTAAAGATAACAGTACGGCCCGTAGTCCCATTTCAGTAACAGATCAGATATCAATTATGAATGCAAGCCTAAACCCAACCTAAATCCAACCGCTACACTCCACCCGTACCAGCCCTACACTCCATGTGGGGAATAACTCAACCCACCCAGCCCTACACTCCACAGTTGCAGCATAGCTGCTCAGATAACAGTATAACGAGGCAAAGCCCCTTCAGTATATGGTAAAGCCACTATCAGTACTTCCTCCATCAATAACCCAGTCCCATGCAATAGATAATCATGTAGTGAACAGAAACAGTAAAACATGCATTTCAGTCATATTTAACCCTAGGGGTATAATGGTCGTTTTGTACCTAGGGTTAAAATAGTAATTTTGCACCTATAAGGGGTATTTCAATAATTATACCAGTTATTAGGGTTTTATGCATATTTTTATCCCTAATAGTCCAACTTTCATCTCAGTAGTTAATTTAGCACATTTTAGCAGTTTTTAGTTATTGGGCCCTAAAACCCTTAATGGGCCCTACAATGTCATATTACTATTTTGGCCCATTTAGCCCAAAATCTATGATCGGTTTACTAGCTTAAGCAGTTTTGGACCTACAATCTACCAGAACACATTTATTGCCTATTTTACCCATATGGGCCAGTGAGCCCATTGGGCCCACATTCAACCCATCGAAGCCCAAACTTACCAAAGTGCACGAAATCGCGCACTCACCAACCCAAACTTACCAAAGTGCACGAAATCGCGCACTCACCAATCTTACCGATTCTGATTACAGATCTATCACTTCCAACTGACCCACAAGCGCTCGCACACTCGTTAGTCCATGAAATGTTAGAATTTCGGCATTTTAGCTTTTTGGTTTTTACCGATTTGAACTACAAGAGGGTGTTCGATACACACCTGATTTGTGACGACTGCTAACGAGATCTCCCACGATATCCTACAATCAGTCACTTGACATATCAGATTCCAAAATCCAATGATAACAAACATAATCCTACCTACCATAATCGGCCCTCATCACCTAGGCCCTTGAGATCTTACCTTTGTCGAAATTAGTGACTAGATTTAGATCTAGTCGTTCCACTTGTCCAAGCCCTTAGTCAATAGCCTCTAGATCACACTAACACAAAATAAATTGATTGTTAATACCCTTAGAGCCCTAAGCCCCAAATCGACAGCCTCCCTATGCACATAGGGGTTTTGGCTTTTCTAAATCCCGAAATAAAATATGAACAGGAGATTCCGATAGCTTACCAATGATTTAATACTCTAGAATGATTCGAATCTTGTTTCTAACTCCCTATGAGTATGGTGATTTCAGCTTTTGTTGTGAGGAAGAAGAAGGTAATTTCAAGTGGTGATGCTGACAGAGATTAGGGGTTTGGAGGATGTGAACTTTGGCCAAGGAGAAGAAGAAAGTAGGAGGATTCGGCTATAGACAAATTGGCACAAAAATAAACTTTCGAGATTTCAATTTTTATGTGTATTCCACTATGGGGAATTAAAAGAGAATGGGAATGAAAGAAAAGAGAATGGAAGAAGAGGTGAGTAGAGTGATGAGGATGTTTCGGCTTGAGAAGAAAAGAAGAAGAAAAAGAATGAAAGAGGAGAGGAGAAGAGATTCGGCTATGGCAAATCGGCACAAGAGGAGAACTTTTCTTGCATTTTTGGCTTTTTGGTACACTAAGAGCTTTTTGGTACACTAAGAGGAGAATAGAACAAAAGTAGAAAACCCTAAGTGGCAAAACCTTAATTCGGCAAGAAGGAAAAGAATTTAGAACTGACCCTAATGGCTATTCAAACAAACAGCACAACCTCCCTTTATTTGCCAAAATTGCAACCCCTAAAGCCCTAGACGAATGCCCCTATTCATATGACCAAATCTGCAAAAATTAAAAGTATCATCTGCTTACCCTGCAACTAGAATCTTGGCCCTAACACTTAGTCCACACGCCACTTTTTTAGGAACTTAGTGGTGCCACCTTGCCATTTTACCAAAGGCTTACTTGTGTCTTAATTTACTAACTTTTCCTTAAAGGCCCACTTAACCAAGTCCCCTTCACTTTAAATTCAAAACTTGATATTTCTGCTGGGTTTTATTGAAGGCTTGGGCCTTCTAAAGTCCCACTAACATACTTAAACACAATTCCAATAACTCAATCACCAAAATTTCAAAATTTCACCAAAATCACAAAAAACCCAAAAATTAGGGCGTTACATATTTTGATGTTTAGTGGTAGAATACGGAAGTTTGAAGTGTGGTGAACATCTTTTAGTAGATGATTTTTCATGAAAATTCATAAAGGACCAAATTGTAAAAGTTGTAAAACTTGTGCATAAAATATTAAATAGTGTAAAATGTGGGCTGCTATAAGAGAGAAAATGAGTCAGCTAGGCTTGGGTATTGAGAAAAATGGATGCATTCTTTTTACGAGCCTAGGGACCAAAGTGTAAAAATTGACAAAGTTAGGGGTAAAAATGATAAATTTTACCATAGGATGATTTTGTGCTAAATTGAGTAATGTATGTATTAAATGAGTTAAATTTGGTATTATAGATCAAGAAAGACAGGAAATCAACCTTGACCGGGGGAAAGGCAAGGTTTCGGACTAAATCATAAAGTTTAGCATTTTGCACCGGGGTAAGTTTATATGTGAATAATGCATTATTATAAATTTATGTTTATTTATTTTTAAGGTTGGTAGGATTGTGAAAACTATTCCAAGTGTTTATCCACAATTATCGACAAATAAGGAAACCCGATTGAACCTTAGGAATTGACTAGGATACATGTCACTAAGAAACCTAGAGTATAAGTGTTTAAGTGATTCTGAGTGTTGGTCTAGTTCGAGAACTAGTGGCTAGGTAATCCTGCATTTGTTGCAGATACCTGTCAGCTTGTGTGAGCAGCACTGGGTAGCTTCATCCGAACTGTCAGCTTGTGCGAGCAGGCCCGAGAATAGCTCAATAGTGAGCTTTTAAGTGAAATGTGATAAGTGGTAGCTTCGACTACATATCAGTTGTAACGTCCTAAATTTTGGGCTTAGAAGAATTAGGCTTTGGGCATGGGAGCACCTAAAATTCTTGAGAGCATGAAAATGGCACAATTGCATGTTTGGTGTGATGGTTAAGTGATTTTGGAGTGTTTGGGGGTCTCTAGGAAATCCTAGGTTCAAGCCTTGGCATATGGAAAATTTTTGTTTTTAGCACTTAAGGGAACCCTGACTCCAGGTAGTAAGCCTTTTAAATAAATGAGACTAAATTATGATACAAAGAGCCTGGTGGCCTGGTGGCAAGTGGCGTGTGAAGTGGTGTTCAAGGTCTGAGGTTCGAGCATGGCATAGCACAAATAAGGTATTTATTTTGCTACATGGATAGCAAGTGTTGGAAGTGGATTCAAACTCTGCTGAGGTGGTTATGGAATTGGTCAAAGGGAGAGAATCTAGGGATATGATGATGGTTGTTATGGATGAGAGGTTGGAGAGATTTTAGGAGAGGAAAAAGGGGAATTTGAGTTAGAAAGGGTTGGTGCTGAAATTGCTTGGGGGATTGGGGAGTGTTTGATTTGGTCACTTTGAGTGCTAAAGCTGAATTCTTTTGTAATCATTTTTGGGTTTTTCCTTTGTATTTTGTTTCCTTGTCTCTTTGTTTTCTTTCCACTTTTCTTAGTATTGCCGAACTTGTTTGGGAAATTGACCATTTGTGCATTTTATTCTATTTTTTATTATTTTCTATCTCTTTTGGTAAGCGTTGAGTGCTTATTCCTTGCCCATCTCTTTTTTCTTTCACCTTATTCTAACTTCTACCAAAATCCCCTCTTTTTCGTTGGCTCCTCTGTTTCTCTCCAAGTTTTGGCCGATTGCTTTCCTTCTTTTCCATTTATCCTGCAATTGGTCCCTCTCATAACCAACCTTCTCACCCAACTTCTTTATTTTCCGTTCTTCTCTCTTGACTTTCTATTCTTTGTTAGCTGAATCCCCTTTTAGTCCTTTTTTGGTGATCATTTTCACTTTGCCCTGTAATTGGAATCTTGGCCGAATACAGTACTGCTTTCCTCTCCATTTTGGTTCTGTAGAGATTTTTACAATCGGTATGTATTTGTTCTTTATTCTTTAGTTTGTCAATCACTCTACTTTTGATTGGTTACTTTCCTTATAATCAAATGCCTTCTCCTTACGTCTTCTGACTATAAAGTTTGTTTCTTCTCTGTAATATGGCCATCGTGGGGTTTAGGGTTTTTGGAGGTATGTAGGGTCATAAGTAGTTTGAAGTAATAAAACCTTTATTGTTGTTCATCATTCGAACAAGGTAAGAACGATTGTTATAATACCGGGTTTGGCAGAATGTGCTATATGTGTGTGATGTAGGATATATATGGATTTAAGCCATACTTATGTAACTCTTTCTAATAGGATCCGTTACGTTACAGATTTGTGATAGGGGCATGAATCAATTGGGGTCAGTGATTTTGGAGGGATCAAGGTTGTTCGTTCAGACAAGGTAAGGAAGGGTTATGTTTTGGCTAGGCGTTGAAAAGTGAGTAATCCCTAATCAGTGTGTGGTTAATGATTTATGCTCTTGGATTATAGGTTAAATACGAGTGGGTTAAACGCACATTCTACAAGCAGGTTTGTACTTACACTATTAGATTGTAGATCGGTAAAAAGTTGAAATGCCGAAATGCTGAAAAGTCGAAAGTTCGGCAACGGTTGCCACACAAGCGTGCGAATGCACGTGTGGAAAATTCGACGCAATAGTAGAGGTCACCATGAGCGACCTCATGGGCTTACGCCGATTTTGGGCCAAAGCAGACCATGTGGGCCCAATGGGCTCCTGGGCTTCAGACGGGTTTTTGTCATGGATATGCAGAAATATTGGACTTGGCTATGTCGTTCACGTGGCTAAGGTTGATTTTAGGCTTAATGGGCCAAATGAGCATGTGGGCCCCAATTGGGCTACGTATTGGGCTTTGAGCCCAATTAAACATTTTGATTGGAAAAGGTTGCACGGGTCCCCCGAGACAACTATGAACCTACTGAAGGGTCAGTATGGGTACTTAGACCTTGAATTGTATATGAATTATTTTGTATGCCATTTGATGATATATTTGCATTCATGCATGAGATATTATGAAGCATGGGGACGAGATCTTGTAATTGGAGGTAGTATTTGATTTGTTATGGTCGCATGGGTCGCCCGAGATGACTGTGGACCAGGTCGCACGGGTTGCCCGAGACGACTATGGACCCATTCTGGTAAGGTCGTACGGGTCGCCTGAGACGACTGTGGACCTATTGATGGCTTTAAGCCACTTATACTTTTGGTAGCTCTGCTGTATTATTTGTTAGTACCGCAACCGGTGCTACATTAGGAGTGTAGGGATTGGTGGGTCGATTTAATCCCCATAAGAGTGTAAGGTTGGACGGGACACAGAGTGCAGGGTTGGTTGGGGCTTATATGCATTTCATACATTGATTCTGATATTGTTATGGGCTCAGGCCCAACCGAGGCTATTGCGGGCTAAGGCCCATTTGCCACTGTTACTGTAATGGGCTTAGGCCTAGATTGATGTGATGTATGCTATTTGATTATTGGACATTGAGTTTTCGAAAACTCACCCCCTCTTTTTAATTTTTCAGGTAATCCTAAGTAGGCGGTTCGATGTATTGGAGGACTCGGAGGTGGCCATATTACGGATATCTAAAATTTAGTATTTTATTTTAATTTATTTTTATTACTTTAATTGCTTTGTTTTTGGGTTTTGATGTAATAAGGTCTTTCTCCATTTTCGTTTTAATTTTGGGGATTTTGTTACACTTAAGTGATTAGCCTCTAGGTTTAAGTTTCGTGTTTTAAAAAGAAGACAACGATTTACAAATCAAACGTAAGTATGCTAAAATTTTCAAAGAAAAAGCTTCTGCATTAATCGAAACATAGGAGATTAACAATGAATATAAAATCTGAGGTTTTCAAGTAACAACTTAGGGTTTTAAACAATATATGTTTCCACTGGTAACTGTTTTAAACTAAAGTACTCCTAAAGCAAGGTCGATTTTGAAAAATAGAAACTTGTTAGTGAACACTATTTTAAACCGCAAATGATCAAACGTTTTTAAGGATTTCCATTGAAATCAAATTTTACGACTCACCCTTCAATGTGATGCCACTAGATCCGGTCATAATATCTGGGCCGGGTTTGGGGTGTTACATTTAGTGGTATCAGAGCCAAGTTGTAAAACTCAGACTGTGAAATGGGCTTTAGTTTTTGGGATTTTAAAGTTGTTTACAAATTATTTTTGGAGTAAATTCGAAGGATTTATTATGTGGCACACCGAGTCTCCAGCGTTGAACCCAGTAAGTTTTCTTGATACTAAAATTTGTTTAAGTTGTTGTACTATAGATACTACTGGGATTCTTTTGTTAGGGTAAGATTGAAACCGTAAGAGATTAAAATTGTAGTGAGCTTATGACTGTGAAAACAACTCTTAACTACTACTTTCATAAAACATCTGCTTAATCATTGAAACTATGAGCTAAACTGCATAAAATTTCTAATCCAGATAATACGCGAAGCAGTAATGAGCAATAGAAGGGTACAAGAGGCCACGACAGAGCCACGGGAGTGCTACAGCTAAGTCTTCGTCATCGGGCCACTTGCCCAACGTTGAGGCGAGGGAGGCACCGGCTTCCCCTATTACTGAGGCAGGATCATATGATCGAGCAGCTGGTGATGACGCGCTATCCCAGGCAATGCTCTGTATGTTGGAAAGGGTTGCTGGGACTGCTGGGAATAATACCATTACTGTAGGCTGTGGGTCGGTTACAGAACGACTCTGATCAAATGGAGCAGAGATTTTTAGGGGAGTTTCTGGGGTGGCTCCTAGTGTGGCTGAGTACTAGTTGGAGGCCACAGAAAGGATTATGGATGACCTCGACTGCACTCCGAAACAAAAGTTGAAGGGTGCCGTGTCCTTATGGTAAACGTTAAATTATACATATTTTTACCCCATGTTTAGCATATATTTTGGATGAATTATGATCAATTTTGTGCGAATCGATGCTCTTAATCTTCCTTTTTCATATCTTATACTCAGGAGAGCATAGGGAAGAGAAAAGAACAGAAAACAGGCTAAAAACGGTGAAAAATGGGCCAAAGTGTGCGAACAACACGGCCCAAGACATGCCACACAGCTGTGCCACACGGGCGTGCCACATGAAGATCACACGGTCAAAGCCCCGATAAGGACGGCCAGGTCACATGGCCGTGCCTCCACTGAGAAAATCACACGGCCTCTGTCAAAGTCACACGGGCGTGGCACACGGGCGTGTTCTAGTCGTGAGGAAGGGGAATTTCACTCAAATTGGAATGCTTAGAGGCTAAGAAAGGCCCCTCAAAAGCTCTATATAATGACCCCATGAGGCAACAACTAAAAACGCTTTTTGATACTTTTTAGATATGAATAGAAGCAAGGGATTACTCCAAAAGGAGAAAGCCGATTGATTCATCTTAGAAGTTGGAATTCTGCAGCAACATAGAGGATCTCCTTAAATTCCTTTAGGGGTTTTTGGTTTCTTTTATGTTTTATTATTTTATATCTTCTGTGATGTTTCTTTTCTTTATCATGAACTAAACCTTTCAAATACTTGAGGGGGATGAAACCTAAGACAGATCTTGTTATTTATTCTTGATTTATTTGATAAATACTTGAATTGTTCTTAATTATGCGTTCTTCATTCTTGATTTAATAATCCTAGGCATTACTTCAAGAATTAGATGTGCTTAGAGCAGAGGAGCAAAAGTCCCTGTGATAAGAGTAGATCTACTATAATTAAGCGGAGTTGCATGGAAACCTAGACATAGTGCGACATAAATCTGCCGGATTAGGGTCAAACCTAATATAGGGAGCCATAGATCGAATTAATGCAACCTAGGCAGTTAATTAATAAGGGAACTTTAATTAACAACTTAGGCCTAGTTGCTCTACGCCTCGACAGAGGGTTTAGCATAAGTTATGGATCTCTACGGATCAAGTGAAGTAAAGAAATCATATAGTTCAAGAAAATAATAACAAGTGAAGTCTAGGTGGATTCTCCCTTGAGTATTACCCATATCAATCAGCTTTTTCCTAAAAGTTTTCCCAATTTACTCTTTAAACTTTCTTAGTTAGTTTTAGAATTAGTTTAAACAACCTTATTTTATTTTTAGGCTAGATAATAGAAAGGAAGTAAGTACTAGTACTTTTGGTTCCCTTGGGTACGATAACTCGGTCTTGCCACTAAGCTATACTACTGTTCGATAGGTGTGCTTGCCTCAACGTCTTGATATTAGTTAGTTTTGGTGTGATCAAGTTCTTTATAAATTTTATTACTTCATATCACGCATATCAAGTTTTTAGCGTCGTTGCCGGGGAACTAAAATATTACGAAAGCTCGATTTCTATTACTTTAGCCATTACTATATATATATTTATTTATTTTTCTTTTATTTTTATTTTCAGTTTTTATTTATTTATTTTCTTTTAATTTTTTTTTGAATTTTACTTTGCTTTTTCTTTTCAGGTATTTTTAGATTATGACTAGAAACAACCCAACAGGACCACTACTTTGAAGATCTAGAAGTGACAGTTCGCAGAAATCACAGAGAGATTAGACACAGTCTACATTATCCTGAACAAGAACCTGATCAAGAGCTAGAACCTACAGAAGAGGTGGAAGCAAATCAAAATGTTCCACCACCTCCCGCAATAGTCGCACCACCAGCAAATCAAGAAGAAGCTCCTCGCACTATGTATGATTATGCTAAACCTAGTTTGGCTGGTACCCAAACTAGCATTCTTAGACCTACTATTGCTGCTAATAATTTTGAGTTAAAGCCTAACACTATTTAGATGATACAGCAATTGGTGCAATTTGATGGTTTACAGGACGAAGATCCAAACTCACACATAGCCAATTTCTTAGAACTTTGTGATACCTTCAAAATAAATGGCATTTCTGATGATGCCATTCGATTGAGGCTATTTCCATTCTCTTTGAGAAATAAAGCCAAACAGTGGTTAAATTCTTTACCACGAGGCTCAATTACCACATGGGAGCAGATGACCGAAAAATTTTTACTGAAATATTTTCCTCCAGCTAAAACAGCTAAATTACGATGCATGGGAGAGATACAAAGATCTTTTGAGAATGTGCCCTCATCATGGTCTACCTTTATGGCTACAAGTTCAAACCTTCCACAACGGTTTAAACCCATCAACCAAACAAATGATCGATGCAGCCGTAGGAGGGACGATCAATAATAAAACACCTGAAGCAGCTATGAATTTATTGAAGAGATGTCATTGAATAATTATCAGTGGCAAGTCATGAGGACAAAGCCAACAAAAGCTGCAGGAGTTTATAATATTGATGCTGTCGCCATGCTTACTAACCAAGTAGAACTTTTAAATAAAAAGTTTGATAATTTTGTTAGTTCTACGCAGGCACAACCAGTGATGCAATGCAACGCGACTCAAGGAAACACGTTCAATCCAGATTTCGCTTCCTATGGACACAGCATGGAAACTGAACAAGCCAATTATATGGGTAACAATTCTAGACCTCAAAATAACCCTTATAGTAATACTTATAATGCAGGTTGGAGAAATCACCCAAATTTTTCATGGGGAGGACAATGAAATCAAAAACAACAGCCTCCTCTAGGATTTCAGTAGCCGCCACTGCAACATGAGAAGAAACCGAATCTGGAAGAGCTGTTTACCAAATTTATGGCCGCATCAGAGACCCGTTTTCAAAGCACTAAAACGGCACTGAAAAATTAGCAAGCATCAATTCAAGGACTTGAAAACCAAATTGGTTAACTTGCAAAATTAATTTTAGAAAGACCACAAGGAGGATTACCAAGTAACACTGAGCCAAATCCCAGAGAACATGTCAAAGTGATTACTTTAAGAGATGGAAAGGTCCTAGCCGAGCCAGAAAAGAAGACTATTCCAGAACTTTCAGAAGAAAAGACAGAGGAACCCAAGGAAAACACTCCTCCAACACTCAAAGAATACAAGCCACGTATTCCATATCCGGTAAGGTTGAAGAAAGACCAAACAGACGCTCAATTCGGTAAGTTTCTTGAACTCTTCAAACAATTACACATTAACTTACCTTTTGTTGAAGCAATTTATTAGATGTCGAAGTACGCAAAGTTCCTTAAAGAACTTCTGACAAATAAAAGAAAGTTGGAAGAATTGGCCACAGTAGAACTCAACGAGGAATATTCAGCTATTCTCCAAAATAAACTGCTGGCAAAACTGAAAGATCCAGGGAGTTTTACTATTCCTTGTTTGATTGGTAGTCTAATTATTAATAAAGCATTAGTTGATTTAGGTGCGAGCATTAATCTCATGCCTTATAAAATGTTCAAGCAACTAGGTCTAGGGGAACCTAAACCCACTAGGATGAGTATTCAATTAGCCGATAGATATCCTAGGGGAATCATTGAAAATGTGTTAGTAAAGGTAGATAAGTTCATATTCCCTATTGATTTTGTTGTGCTTGACATGGAAGAGGACATTGAAGTACCCTTGATTTTAGGACGCCCATTTTTAGCCACTGCTAGAGCTGTTATTGATGTAGGGGATGGCAAATTAGTACTTAGAGTTGGCGAGGAAGAAGTTGTCTTTAAAATCTCTAATGCCATGAAATTTTCCAAAGAACAAGATGATTCTTGTTATTTTGTTGATATGATTGACACTTTGTTCAAGACAATTTTTAGGAACTTTCTCTCACAGACACGTTGGAATTGTGTCTTGTTCAAGGTGGGGGGAAAGATGAAACCACCCTCAAAATCGATGAAGTAAGGAAAGAATTGGATTCTAATGAAATCATCGCTAGGCACATAAGTTATGAAAATTTAAAGATGAGTGATGAATTGGGACAAAAACCTTCCATTACTAAACCCCCTAAATTAGAACTAAAACAACTACCAGATCATTTAGAATATGCCTTTTTAGGGGAAGAATAAACTTTACCAGTCATTATCGCATCCGATTTAAGCATTGCAGAGAAAGATGAACTACTTCATGTCTTAAGAGAACACAGATGTGCTATAGCTTGGAAAATTTCAGATATCAAGGGAATTAATCCTTCTTTCTGCACCCATAAAATTTTAATGGAGGACGAATTCAAACCATCGGTGCAAGCCCAAAGACGGTTAAATCCCAACATGAAAGGTTGTTAGGTAAGCCCTGTGCAGGTTGTTCCTAAGAAAGGTGGATTGACTGTGGTGACTAATGACAAAGAAGAGTTGATACCTACAAGAATAGTCACAGGATGGAGAGTTTGCATTGATTATAGGAAACTGAATGATGCCACTCGAAAAGATCATTTTCCTTTACCCTTTATTGATCAGATGTTAGAAAGACTATCAGGTCACATGTATTATTGCTTCCTAGATGGCCTCTCTGGTTACTTCCAAATCCCAATAACTCTAGAAGATCAAGAGAAAATGACGTTCATATGCCCATACGGTACGTTTGCTTATCGTAGAATGCCTTTTGGTTTATGTAACGCTTCTACGGCTTTTCAGGGATGCATGCTAGCTATCTTCAATGAATTTGTGGAAGACATCATGGAGGTATTTATGGATGATTTCTTCGTTTTCGATAATTCTTTCCAACACTGTCTAAACAATTTAAAGCATGTTCTGATGAGATGTGAAGAGACAAATCTAGTGCTTAATTGGGAAAAATATCACTTTATGGTTCAACAAGGTATTGTATTAGGACATAAAATCTCTAGTAAAGGAATAGAGGTAGACAAAGCAAAGATAAAAACTATTGAAAAACTACATTCTCCTAGTTCAATTAAGGCTATAAGAAGCTTTTTAGGTCATGTCGGTTTTTATCGTAGATTCATTAAATACTTTTCTAAAATAGCTAAGCCTTTAACTAAATTACTAGAAAAAGACGTACCCTTAAACTTTGACCAAGAATGTCTAGAATCCTTCAAGACCCTTAAGGAAAAGTTAGTCAACGCCCCGATTATGATCTCACCTGATTGGAATCTACCTTTTGAACTAATGTGTGATGCAAGTGATTTTGCAGTAGGTGCAGTTTTAGGACAGCGAAAGGACAAGCACTTCCAGCCGATCTATTATGCTAGCAGAACTTTGACAGCCGCTCAAGTAAATTACACTACCACAGAGAAAGAATTGCTAGCTGTTATTTTTGCATTTGACAAATTTAGATCTTACTTAATTCTGTCAAAAGTCATTGTTTATACTGATCATTCGGCTCTTCGCTACCTCTTAACTAAAACTAATGCAAAACCTCGATTAATAAGATGGATTCTATTATTACAGGAATTCGACTTGGAAATAAAGGACAAGAAAGGAGCTGAAAACTTGGCGACAGATCACCTCTCAAGACTAGAAAACACACAGCCCAAGTACCTCGACAAGATAAACGATCTATTCCCTGAGGAACAACTGCTAGCCTTAGCAGGTACAATAGTTCCTTGGTTTGCTAATTTTGCAAATTATTTAGCAGCTCACATAACCCCAAAAAGGCTAACCCATCAGCAAAAGAAGTGATTCTTTACTAATGTGAAGAACTACTTTTGGGAAGATCCTTTTCTTTTTTGAATTTGTGCAGATCAGGTTATACGAAGATGCGTTGGTGACACAGAAGCACATCAAATTTTGAATCACTACCACTCAGGACCCACAGGAGGACATCACAGCGGAACTAGAACTGCTCATAAGGTACTCGAATCAGGCTTTTACTGGCCTACACTTTTCAGAGATGCCAACAGGTATGTGACCTCTTGTGATAAATGCCAGCAAACAGGTAATATCTTTCAGCATAATTGATACGATCCCATTTCCCTATAAGTCAAGTCTGAACCGAGATCCGATAGTACTACCTCAAGGGCCAATCACAAGGGTTCGTGCAAAACAATTTAAAGAGGCTATTATAGCTTTAATTCAACAAGTGTGGGATGATGTCAATGCTAGACCTACCGAACTAGCTGGTGCCAACTTTAGAAGTCCATGCCGAACTATGTTACAAGTTTAGCTCAGCTCACTGAGCTCACTTCCAGCTCAAGTTAGCTCCCATGTAGTTCAACGCCAGCTCATTAGCTCGGATTCAGCTCACTCCCAGTTCCACAGCTCGGGTCCAGCTCATTATCAGCTCACGAGTCCAAGCCCAGTTTGGATTTAGCTCATGAGCTAAATCTCAGCTTGAAAAGTTCATTTTGACTTCATTTGACTATTATTGACTCTTATTTGATAAGTTTAATAATTACTTATTTATTAAGCCATATATTAAATTTAGTTCACATTAGTGTTTTAATTATGCTTAAATGAATTTTTAATGATGTTATTTAATTCAAGTTATGACCGAATTTAAGTCTTGGTCCCGTGTTCACACTTGGCCAAATTTTTGTTCACATTTGGGTTGACAATTAGTTCATGAATTTTGCAGGTAATTCAAAGAGTGCAAAGAGCATGAAGCAACACCACTCTTGGAAGGTGCATGGACGGTTAGAGGGCTTGAATATCCTAGGTACATGTTCGGCCAAGTACATGTATGATCACATTCATTGTATCCAAGGTTCATGAATGTTCCCATTCCTGTATGGTGTGCTATCTCTTCAATTTTCAAGGTGACCATTCAGCCAAGGGACACCTACACATGCATGAAGCTAGCTTGGCCGATTAGCTTCCCATGAATCTCCTTAATTCTGTTCATACCACTGTTCACATGGCAAGACTCTTTGGTTCACTCCGTTCACACCATTGAGACCGTTCAAACCTCCAACATCACACCCATTTGTCTTTTCATGAAACCAAATTAATTACATGATTTTTGGTGAAAAATCACATGATTAATGCTACATTAAAGGAGGTTGGCCGAACCTACAAGTGACCATTGGATATCATGCATTCACCTTCTTCTTCCTTAAGCATGAAGGCTTCATGAACTTCCCCTCCCATAGCCGAATGTAGACTTCTATCCCAAGGGACATATTTTTAGAATTTTCATGAACAAACTTACTTAATTTTTAAGTATCAAATTTGACTATTCGGTTAGCATTGTAAGGCCTATATATTCGGCCACTTAAACATTGTAAAGGACTTTTGACTCTTTTGTTAATGTTATGCTGCCAAATTTGTGAGGCAACTTTTCTCTATTTCGTTCAAAGATTCGATTGGCTTTCCTAGCGTTTAGTTGCGTCAACTATTTTTCTTTGTCGAACCCGAACTTATCACTACTTGTAGTGTGGCGTTCAAACATACCGAGGTTCCTATCTTGCTAGATAGTGGGTCGAGGTTCCCTTTACCATACCTAAAACCGAACTAAAAGAGCTTATAAACAACAGGTCGATACCATACCGGTATTGGTTCTTGTTTGCACTTTTTTTTGTTCAATCCCATTTCTTCTATTACCAAATCATACCTAAATCGACCATTTCATTCGTACCATTTTACTCATACCATTACGACCTTACCTTTCATACCATTTTGTCCATTTCTTCAACTCACCTTACCTAATTGAACCAATTCACCCATCTATCCCTATTCGAACCCTAAATCTGAATTTTCAATTCTTCTTACCTATTCCACTTCGAACCAAAACCAATACCCCTCCTTCTTTTCCATACTAATTCATTAAACCAATTTCCAAACCCATCCTAATTCTTCCATCTTCTTTAAACTTTTTTCTCATCCTTCTTTCTCTTATACGACCTTTCAACTAAACCTAATGTAACTTCTTGTCGACGATCGGGCACACTAATATGACTCGACTCTTCCGAGGCAGATCATATCAATAATAAAATGCCTCAGAACTATATACTTTCATGTGAAATATTTGGTGTATGGGGTATCGATTTCATGGGTCCATTCCCTAATTCATTTGGGAATAAATACATATTAGTAGCAGTAGATTACATGTCAAAATGGGTAGAAGCCCAAGCTTTACCTACGAATGATGCTAGAATGGTAGTACGTTTTTTGAAAAAACTTTTCTCTCGATTTGAAAAAACTTTACATGTCAAAATGAGTCGAGCTTAGACTCTAAATAAGCGCTTCTCGAGAGGCAACCCGAGCACTAACTTAGTAACTTTCTTTTCTTTAAAATTTTTTAGTATTTTTTCATGCATAAACTAACTCTTTGAATGCAGAAATTTAGGACCACACGGCCAGGCACACGGGCGTGCCTTAGGCCATGCGCACACTTGAAAACAGGGACACAGTCATGCAACACAACCGTGTACAACCAGAGCACAAATTTCCCAAAACACGGGCCATCGACAAATACCCACGGCCGTGCGACATGGCCATGGCGACCTTACGAATTCCACACGGGCTAGCAACAATCACACACGACCGTGCAAAATGTCCGTGGCAACCCTGCAGTACCAAAATGGGCTTGCACAAATCCCCACGCCCGTGTCCGTAGCCCGTGGAAGACACTGTCAAAATTCACATGCCCGTGGCACATAACACACGACCGTGTGAAACACAAACACGATCGCACACGGTCGTGTATACCATCACATGACCGTGTGAGTAACGAAGACCTGATCTCCCACGGCCGTGTGAACCAACCACATGGGCGTGCTCATCAGAACATGGCGTGCTAAAACCTTCGATTTTCAAAAAACACGGGCTGAATATGACTCACACGGGCGTGTGACATGCCCGTATGACCCAAAATGTATAAATAGGAGGCATTTTTCACTTTCCCTTTTCACTCAAACCCTAACATTTCTTACCCAAACTTCCCCCCAAGCCACCACAAACGCTGCCACAGCCCTCCAAACGCCACCATACACGATTTCATCCTTCCCACTCCTGTGTAATAGCCCTATAATCGTGTAACATCATAATTGGTTTTTTTCTCATTTATTGTTGTTTTATTTCATTTTTATTTCATTTTACTTTTGTCTAAATTGTTAATTTAAGCATGGAATTAGGAAACATAGGATGAATACTCTAGAACAATATAGAATCAATTAGGATTGCATGCCACGTAATTGCACTTTTGCTTGCTATTTAGACTTCCATTTCTTTGCCATTTAAACTTCTATTTGCATGCCATTTTGCCATAATTTCCCTTTATATATACCCATAGTTCTCAGTTTTTGTTATAACCTTTTAATATGATTAGATTCTACTATTTAGGTTAGTCCTCATTTGTTATTTTAAGAACATTGTCATTTTATTTTATTACCTATCTAGTTTAAATCCATTTTTTTTATTTAGGACTAATGCTTTTGTTATTTCAGATATTATGTCATCTTCACGTGCCAAAAAAGCTGCTGTCCCCACCTCTAAAAAACGAAAGGGACCCGGGAGTTCATCTTCGTGGCCCACCTCTGAGGCACGCCACCCGTTCATCACTTTCACCCAAGACTCCCAAGAGGAACGCTATCGGCTACTCTGGGCACGCACTATCTCTATGGGCTGGTGTACTGACTGGGAGGCCCTCGCACAAGTAAACCTGGTGGACGATGTCCGAGCCCTGTTAGCGACTGACCCATGGGACCAATTCTTCAGGATTGTGGAGCCACTTACCTAGAGCTCACCCTCAAATTTTGCTCCACATTCCACCTCCAGACCGTAATGACCAAATTTGACGATCCAGGGACGGTCCAATTCCATTTGGGAGGACTCGTATGACACCTCAGTGTGCCAGAGTTCGGCGTAGCACTTGAGCTCTCCACTGAGCAGTTCATGACGGAAGAGGACTTCCCTACCCTCTCTCGACGCATCCACATTCGACCCATCGAATGCTGGAATGAGATAGCCCTAGGACGTCAGACTTATAACCCCAGCGTCAGCAAGGCAACCTCCCTTGTGCCATCTGTGAGGTACATTCATGCTCTTCTTGCTCACACTCTTACAAGTCGACGAGAGAGCACAGGCGTCATCAACACTCACGACGTCTACTTCCTGTGGTGCATGGCGAACGGGCATGTCATCAACTTAGCATACTTTATTGCACTTGCCATGAAGCACCAGACCGAGAGGCATCGGAGAGGCGTCATTTCCATGGGCCTGTACATCACGAGACTAGGCCATTACTTTGGCCTATTCAACACTGCAGCCCAAACATCCTCTTATACCCTACTTGGCTAGATGTCCTCCTAGGGCATCCAGAGCATGCTACATATAAGGATGGTAGAGCGACGGCCAGGTGCCGGCCACTTTCACTTCTGCCTTGTCCAGGAAGGCGAGGACCCAGAGGACGTTGCTGATGATGTCCCACTGCCACCACCTGAGGAGGATGAGCCCGCCGAGCCACCATGCCCCAGACTACCCACCTAGACAGCATCCCCACATGCTGACATACACGAGTGCCTGGACCGATTTGAGCAGCGCCTCGATTACATCGACGCCACTTTAGCGCACATATGTCAGCACCTCGGCATTTCCCTACCGCCACGAGATCTATCAGAGGACTAGATCCTCTTTAATCTTATTTTTATCTTTATTTTGTTTTACTTTTGTTTTATCTTTTATCTTTTATTATTACTTTATTCTAACTCTTAAATGCTGATCCTTATTTTCACATTTTCTTCTAACTTTATTTTCTTTTTAGGTTTATTTTTAATTTTTTTAAGTTTTTTCTTTATTTTTTTATATTCTGTTTATTTTATTTTCTTCGGCCATCTCCTAATGAAGTAACCCCTCTTCATTTTAACATCCCACGACTAATAAATCCTTTCGCAGTTTCAAAGGAGCTCTATAAGCTCAAACTTCTATGAAAAAGGGAGCACCCTGCCACAATTGCCAACTCTTCCTCACACAATTCATCCAAAATTCAGGGAGTTTCGATTCTCTCCCTATCTTATGATATTTTTATTGCTATTTTTATATCTTTGTACATTGAGGGCAATGTACATCTTAAGTGTGGGGGGGAAACATACTTTAATTCAGTATATCTTTCATGAAAATCCCTGAATTTGTACTTCATGCATTGTTCTCTGCATTTTCTTCAGTTTCCTATTAGGAATTAATTCTGATTAATTTATGATTTTTATTAAAATGTTGAGAATTAAGAGATAGGCAATTGTACTTTGATTATTCAAACTTTAAAAACATTAAGGAATCAAGAATGATAAGTTAAAATTTTTGAGAACTCCAATTTTTGCATAAGTTCTTTTCCCTAATTCTGAATAGTATCTTGAAATTTGAAATTCACAGGAATGACATCAAAAGCCATAATTCTAGTGAGAATTTGAGCCTTTTTGAGCATACATCCTTTCATGCTCACTTTTATTATTGCTTTGAGTGAGTCAATACTGAATTGTTACTCTAGAACTTGCTTTGATTATACATGTCGAGACCACATCATTGATTTGATATACCGAAATGATAAAGGCACCTAGGATTTAACCCACTTACTCCACAAAAAGCCTACCTCCATCAATTAACCCCTAGAAAACCCCGTTGAGCCTAACAACCCATTCTTTGACTTACCTGCTGATTATTAACCATTAACCCGTTTTTGTTGAATTTGTGTTTAATTATTTTTTATCCCTATTTTTGTCGAGAGTTGAGTTGAAATTACTATCTAGCTTTATTCTCTTTTTCAGCATGTAAAGTTGTAAATCTTCAAGTTATTATGAATCGTTCTTAAAAAAAAACATGTTTATATACAATGAAATTCAATTGTAATCTATAGTTCAATCAAGTTTTTGCATATTTCTACTTTAAAGCTACCAAGGCAAAGTTGATATTATCATAAGAATTAGCTTGAGAAATATGTTCCAGTGATAGATATTTTTCTAGCTAGATAACTTTTTCAATTCAATCTCGATTCTAACCCTCTTTTGCAGCCTGTGACAACACCCCTAACCAAGCCCCATTACAACCATTAAAAGACCTTTTGATCGATGTATCATATCAAATTATAGTGGTGGAGATTTGATTTTCTTGCAAGCTTATGGTAATAATTTTTCAGGTTGATTAGAGAGTGCTTAAATTTTGAACCCTAAACACTTTGAGTGGATAGAGTGAACCTTTAGTGAGGATGTCAACTCCTGTTAATTAAGATGGAGAGATAACTACTTAGAAGGAAATAAGAGACTTATGTTTTCAATGACAAAATTCTCAACTTAGATTGATTGAATCTTTAATGTTCTTCTGATTGAATGTTTCATTATATGATTACCTGTAGATTAGTTTGAAACATTATTGATAAAAATTTTAGGTTGAGAAGAATAATTCTTTTTAGGGATTGAGATTTTACTTGAGGACAAGCAAAGGCTTAAGTGTGGGGGTATTTGATAAACGTTAAATTATACATATTTTTACCCCATGTTTAGCCTATATTTTGGATGAATTATAATCAATTTTGTGCGAATCGATGCTCTTAATCTTCCTTTTTCATATCTTATACTCAGGAGAGCATAGGGAAGAGAAAAGAACGAAAAACAGGCTAAAAACAGTGAAAAATGGGCCAAAATGTGCGAACAACATGGCCCAAGACATGCCACACGGTCGTGCCACACGGGCGTGCCACATGAAGATCACACGGTCAAAGCCCCGATAAGGACGGCCAGGTCACACGGTCGTGCCTCCACCGAGAAAATCACACGGCCTCTGTCAAAGTCACACGGGCTTGGCACACGGGCGTGTTCTAGTCGTGAGGAAGGGGAATTTCACTCAAATTGGGATGCTTAGAGGCTAAGAAAGGCCCCCCAAAAGCTCTATATAAAGACCCCATAAGGCAACAACTAAAAACGCTTTTTGATACTTTTTAGATACGAATAGAAGCAAGGGATTACTCCAAAAGGAGAAAGCCAATTGATTCATCTCAGAAGTTGGAATTCTGCAGCAACATAGAGGATCTCCCTAAATTCCTTTAGGGGTTTTTGGTTTCTTTTATGTTTTATTATTTTATATCTTCTTTGATGTTTCTTTTCTTTATCATAAACTAAACCTCTCAAATACTTGAGGGGGATGAAACCTAAGACAAATCTTGTTATTTATTCTTGATTTATTTGATAAATACTTGAATTGTTCTTAATTATGCGTTCTTCATTCTTGATTTAATAATCCTAGGCATTACTTCAAGAATTAGATGTGCTTAGAGCAGAGGAGCAAAAGTCCCTATGATAAGAGTAGATCTACTATAATTAAGCGGAGTTGCATGCAACCCTAGACATAGGGAGACATAAATCTGCCAGATTAGGGTCAAACCTAATATGGGGAGCCATAGATCGAATTAATGCAACCTAGGGAGTTAATTAATAAGGGAACTTTAATGCAACCTATTTTTCTTTTCTCTCAAACTCACGGATTTTTGGATCCCTCACCAATTAAAATTAATCTTTACAACGTGGTGTTGCAATGTAAGAATTCGAATAGTTTTATTTATTTGGGATCGAAATGAAGGATCATCATAGAATTCATGTTCACCTTTCTTTGTTGACGTGGATGAAAATTTTGGCACACTTGAGGTAATACTTGCATATTTAATTCATGTACCTCCATGTTTGTCGCCTCAAGAGGTGTCAAATTTGTGATCTACTTTACTCCGGCTTGAGTCTCGTGATGAATAGGAATCAAAACGTGGATCTCTTTGAAAGGAATCAATAGATGATTGCCTCAGTGGTGATCTTTTGTCTTTACGATAGAATTTTTCTTGTGCTCGTTCAACTTTCGATCGTATAACTCTTCGTATCTCTATCATCAGATATTGCATTTGAAAATCTGAAGATGCTCCTTGAGACATGATTTACAAAAGAGATTAGAAAGAAAAGGAATTTAAAATGGTAGTAGTGAATGCCTCATCAATAAAAAAATCCTCACGAATCCACTCAGAATGAAATTCATTCCACTCATGTTTTCTCTAAAAAAATATTGGCTTTTTTCTCTCGAATGATCTTACCCACTCTCGTGCCTTTTTCCACTCATAATTTCTCTCGTGGGGTTCTTAAGAGAACTAATAGAACTCTTTAAAACCTTTAAAAAATGTGGATAGGAAATTGGCTCAGAGTTTGCTTGGGTACTTGCAAAAGAACGAGAGTTAGAATATTCAATAGGTACCAAAAACCTAGAAATCAAGATGATTTGACAAAGAAATGTAGGAATAGGCTTAAAAGGTTTAAAATGATGATTTGGTGGTATTTTGGGTATATGGATAGATTGAAATTTTTTGGGTCAAATTTTTTTTTTGCTTTTGTCAAAACTCACCATAATGTAGAATATAGACTTAAAATCATGAAACAGATAAAATTTCTAATGAAAGGTTTCCAAACTCCTTTTTTTTTCAAATATCAAATACTTTTTCCCTTTTTCTTTGTTTTCACAATTTTTTTCACTTTCTAATTATTTTTCAAATATGTTTGTAACAGCTCATTTTCAATGAAATCGAAACAGTGGTTTTGGGACCAAAAATTGGACATCAAAATTTTTATTCTATTAAATTTTAATGTCTACAGCATGTTACTAGTGTTGTATAAAAATTTCTTGAAGAAATGTTATCATTTGCATGTTTAATTTGATAAGAGGACTAAATTGCAAAAAGTGCAAAACTTGTGTTCTGTTAGTATGGAATTGAAATATAAGTGACCTAAAATGGTAATTAGACCATTAATTAAAGTAGTGGGTAATTATGGACACCATTAATGTAATTAGTACAGGTTATATTAGTAATTTAATAAATTAAGTTAGTAAAATGATTAAAAAAAATAAGGCTATCATCTTTGTTTCTTCCTTAGCCGATTTTTAACCTAAAGAAATCACCATTTTTGAGCATCCAAGCATTTGGCCAACTTTTTCTAGTGCATGTTAGGGCATTTTTGTTCAGTTTTTAATTATTTTTATATTTTTGGAGTCATTATAGCTTAATCTAGCTAGCTCGGGGACTAATTTGCAAAATTGTTAAAAGTTTAGGGTTTTACCATGAATGTATATTAGTTGTTTTTTATGTTTGGTGGACGAAAATGAATGTTTGATGATAGTTAAGCAATTTTTGTGTAACACCCCTTACCCGGGTTCGACGTTGGAACTGAGTATGAGGCATTACCGGACGATAACACAACCAATCGTATAAAGTCAAGTCATAAAATTTCGTTCCAAATTAAAAAAAATCATATATCATACAATCCTTAAAATGGGCCTACGATGCCCAAAACATAATTTAGGAGTAGTCCAGGACCAAACCGGAAGCTTAGAAAAATTTTGGAAATTTTGGCCAAGTACAGGGCACACGCCCGTATGAGACAGGGACACGCCCACGAGGGCAGGCCGTGTGATCACACACGCCCATGTCCCCAGCCCATGCGGAATTTATTTTCAATTCAAACCTATAGGGGTTTTCACATGTGCCCGGCCCATTCCCATGCCCTTCACACAGCTGAGCACACATCCGTGTCTTAGCCCGTGTGAAAACTTGGGGGTATTCTGTTTATGACATCATCATGAAAACTGTAACACCCCAGACCCAACCCAGATGTTATGGCCGAATCCGGCGATGTCACATCAAAGAGGCTATTTTCAAAACGACTTTATACATTTGAGAACATGTTTGATACAAAATTTACTTAGTTAAAAACTTAAGTTTGTGATTTAGAATTTGAAACGCCCTGATTTTTGGGATTTTTCAGGTTTTTGTGATTTTCGTGAAAACTTGAAATTTTGGCATTTTGGTTACTGAAATTATGTTTAAATGTGTTAGTGGGCCTTTAGAAGGCCCAAGCCTAAGTTAAAACCCGGTAGAAATATCAATTTTGGTTTTTAAGTGAAAGGGGACTTGGTTAAGTGGGCCTTTAAGAAAAAGTTAGTAAACAAAGACACAAAGAGGCCCTTGGTAAAGTGGCAAGGTGGCACCACTAAGTTCCTAAAAAAGTTACGTGTGGACTGAGTTTAAGGGCCAGAGTTCAAGTTGCAAGGTAAGCAGATGGTACTTTTATTTTTGTGCATGTGCCAGGCATGTGATAGAGCTTAGGTAGCGTTCGGTTAGGGCCTTAGGGGGATTGGGCTGTTGGTTTGAACAGCCATTAGGGCAAGCTTTATTTTCTTTTTGTCTTGCCAAATTAGGGTTAGCCACCTAGAGCCTTCACTTTCATTCTATTCTCTTCTCAGTGTTGCAAAAAGCCAAAAATGTAAAGTTAGAACTCCTAAGTGCCGAATTCTTCCTTCTCTTCTCCTCTCTTCCATTCTTTCTTTTTCTTTTCCTCTCTAGCCGAAATCACCTCTCCTCCTCCCTCATCTTTCATTTTCTTCTCTTTAGAAACTGAAATTGCCACTCTTTTCTTCTCAAACTCATCAACTACTAAAAGCCGAAATCCCAAAAGGCTTGCTTCTTGTGTTGATTTGCCTATAGCTGAACCCCCTTTGTTTTTCCTCACTTGTAGCCAAATTTCATACTCTCCAAACCCTTAGGCTCTATCGACAAACACCCTTCCAACCATAGCTTCAAATCATATCTTCTTTCACTACTTAAAAAGCAGAAAACACCATAGTTTTTAGGGATATAAAGCCAAATCCTTAGATCTCTAAGATTCGAATTCTACTAGTGTTTAGGGGCTAGATCTGCATCAGATCTGAGTAGAAGAATCGCTTTGATTAAGGAAAACCTGTGGTAAGTACTTGACATCTCAGATTTACTATTTACCTTTGAATTTAAGAAAAGCCGAAATCCCTAAACTCTTTAGGGAGGCTGTCGAATGTGATAATAGGTAAAGACAGTTCTTTTAATTGGTTTTATGTGTACTTGTTGTGGAAGGGGCAATCTAGCAAGGAGCATAAGAGGCTTGGACCTTTGGAGCGACTAGATCTAGATCTGGTCACTAGTTTCGGCAAAGGATATCGTGGGAGATCTCATTAGTAGTCGTTGCAAATTAGGTGTGTAAACGAACACCTTTCTGTAGTCTAAATCAGCAAAAGCTTATGCGAGCACGCCTCGCGAACTACTTTGGACAAATCTTTCGAGTCGAGTACTGACTTGTTGGCAAGCTGATCCCAACTCATTTCCAACTCCACGAGCTCTATCCAGCTCAAATTCAGCTCATTTAAGCTCGATCCAGCTTGCCCGAGCTAAACCAAGCTCACTCTAGCTTCTCTTCAGCTCACGAGCTAAACTCTAGCTCACTTCCAGCTCACGAGTTTGGGCTCAGCTCCATATTAGCTCACTAGCTTGATAGTAGCTCATATTTAGCTCGTTGACTTTTTACTTAAATAAATTTTGAACTTATTTAATTAAGCATTAAACATGTCTTACATTTATGTTTGTTATTAATATGTCTTAGATATTGCATGTTTTAAATTTGTCTTAAACATAGCCGATTTAATGCATGACATGTGTTCATATTATGCCAAAATTTATGAGTGTTCATGAAATGTCTTAAATGACTTGTTTATTTTATGTAGGTACATTCATTTGGACGGTACAAAGAACCATGGAAGAAACATCTCTTTTGGACATCCCACATACATGAATGAACAACATTTAATTAGGTGCATGCATGACCAGATTCAAGGTGTTTACAAGTTCATGTATTTGTCAAATACATAAATGCCCAAAATACATGAATGATTGGGCTCAAATGCACATTCGGTTAGATGGATGATGAAGATTCATGCATGAATGTATCTAGAAGATCCATTCCCTTTGGATGGCACACATTCATGCATGGAAGGAAATTAATGCAAGTTCATGTACGGCTTGGTGCAATGTATAAAGAGGTGCATGTAGAATTGAGGTTCAATGGACAGCATTTAAGGGAGTACATGTATTAGGGACGTTCATGCAAGTGGGGGCTATCTAATGTTCATGTTTTTGAAGGTTCATAGACCAAATTTATGGAGGAACATACATTGGGACGTTTTATGCATGATCCATGCATTTTCAAGTTAACCATTCAAGTATTTAAGGTGCATTAAAGCTTCATTTGGCCAAAGGGGATGATAGAACATTAAAGGGCTGCACATTTATGGAATTAAGGCCTTTCTTCAAAGCTAAGTATGCATGAATACATAAAGTGAAGCAACATGATGATTCGGCCAATTCATGCACCATCTTCAAGCATGAACCAAATTTTAATGCTTTTGTGTGAACATATTAAATACAAGTGTGAACAGAATTTAAGTTAGTATGAACACATTTAGATGCTGAAATTCAATAGGCATTTTAGGCTTATAAATAGAGATTTGTAAACTTTGTTAAGGGGATTTTTGCCATTTGATTAAAACCTTTGTTTTTGTGAGGTTACTTCCTCTCATATCTCGTACAAGTTTCGAAAGACTTATCTAGCGTGCTAGTGGCGTCTACCGATCTTGTTTGAACTTATCACCATCCTTGGTGTGGCGCTCACCTATCCAACTATTCCATCTATCCACCTTAACAATATAGGAACTGGGGTGACACTTTTTAGTGTTGAATCATTCCTGATGTTAAGTTCGTTTTCCATTCCCATCCTTTGAGTTTCTTTCTTGTCTTCATCAAACCGAGCCAACTATCCAATATCTACCTTTGTTATTCCATAACTGAACCTAGCTACACTTATTTCCCATTTTGAAAACCTTCCGCTTAATTAAACTATCCATTTCACTTTTATTTCCAAGACACCAAGGCACGAACGATCCTTCTCGACTACGATCGGGCAACTACGTGAATTTGACTCAATCACCCAAGCTGGATCACATCATTTGGTATCAGAGCTTTTAAAACGAGGAGTACCGACGTTTGAAGCATCATCAAAATAGGTTCGTAAAAAAATTCAAAAATTTTTTTTATTTGTTTTGTTATTCATCATTTTGTACTTAAAAAAAAGAGTGGTATAAAAAAAAGTTTGAAAAAAAAGAAACTCGAAAAAAAAGAAAAAAATTGAAGTGAAAAAAAAACGTGAAAAAAAAAAGAGAAAAAAGTGTGAAAAAAATTCGAAAAAAATTTGTGAAAAAAACGTGAAAAAAAAGTCGAAATAAAAAAAGGTGAAGTTTTGAAAGTTTCTGTCATGCATCATTGGTATCTGTGAAACCCGATTTTCAAATTTTCGCTCAATTTTTCTTTCACCCCTTCTACCCAACGCCACACTCACAAACCCGAAAAATTTCTTTTAGCCTACCCGTACACCTACATATCTTATCCCTTGTCACCATTTAAAGCTGACTCCTAAAAGCACCAAGACGAGTCAATACGAGACAAAATACGAGGTTGCGAGAGTAAGTTTGAGTGGAAAAAGGCTAGAGAGTGTGAGAACATTTGAGTGTTAAAAAAAGCCTAAGACAAGTGCAAACACGAGTGGAGTGTTCATCAAATATTTCTTTGCGAGTGAAATAGTGAGATTTGTGGTGAGGTACTCAATTTTTGTAATCTAACATATTTGTTTTCAGCAACAAAAGTCATGTCACGCGAAGAATTTACCGAGTCGGAGTTCCAATACTTGGTTCAAGAAATGCGAAGAATGGTGACTTATAAATTTGATAAATTACATGAGAGATTAGATCGTGTGCAACAAAGAGATCCACAAGAACGAGTTTCATCAGTACAGAAGGTGGAATCGAGAACTTTGAAAGATACACACCCGATTATTGCTTGAGAAAAGAGTCCCATTGTGATTCCTATTCGCCATCGACTTCAAGACTAAGAGATTCACATGACTCCTACTCTTCAAGAAGTTCGAGAAAACGAGAAGTCGATTACGATTTTGATTCGTTCCAAGATGACGTTCGAAGAGAAAGGTATACTCCTTCTGATTCTTCAAAGAAATTTTATATGGAGTATTCTTCACGAAGTTTGGAACGTGATTCTTATGTACATAATTTTCCTTCCTTTGAACAAGATCATTGTTATCTTGATTCTATTGTAACATCATGCAAAAGAAAAGAAAAAGACAAAAAACAAAAAAAATTAAAAGAAAAGAGAGACAAAAGGCAAGCAAAAGAGAAAATGAGCAAATCATGAGAGAATTTGAAAAAGCCTTTCAAAAAGTCTTTGAAAAAGAAAAAGAAAATGAAAGAGAAATTGAAAAAGAATTCAAGCGAGAAAAAAAATATCATCATGAAAAAAGAGTGGAAAAAGAGATTGAAATAAAAGAATCAAGAGAATCCGAGAAAAAAGAATCGAGTGAAAATGAGAACGTGAGGATTCTTTCTACTAACCCTTCTGTTAGTCTTCCTTGTGAATTTTCTTGTCAGGTTCCTAGAAGTCCTTGCAACCAACTTCAACTCCGATATCTTCCAAATGAAAAGTGTTTTCGGATGACCGAGATAGGTAAGTCCGTGGACGACTGCCACCCATTGGAGATTGAAGGTAAGGAAGGTAGGGATTCTTTGATTATCGAATGAAAGTCGCTTGATTTGGCTAATTCTTGGTCAGTTATTGTTGTTAACGATTTTGTTTTAAAAGGTGCCATATACAACTTTTCTTATGACGATTACTACATTGGCAAATTTGTTAACAACATTGGAGTGGTTTTCTCTAAGTGAATTTTGAATATGTTTGATCAAAGTTTGTCAATTAAAAATTTTGATGTGTTTGACCATGCAAACTTTTTGAATTCATGTGTTAAATCTTTAAATATGCCTGCTCAATTGATTTGTGACAAATTTGCATGTTTGAAAAGTTGCATGTTCTCTAAAAATTCTTTGTTTGGCATCCATGTTAAAAGATCTTCACATGATATGTGCAATTGTGCTCTTCATGAACAATCTTTGAATTTTTGTGTGAAATTTCCATGTAATGATTTGCATTCCCGATTGATACTCTTGAAGCATGAATCTTCGCATATTGGTATGCCCAAAGTTTTCTCAATTCAACATGCATGTTTAAACTAGTGAAATATAATTCGTGTGGTGAGTTGATTATATCTTCTTCTAATATGTTGCTTGTTGGAATTCCTGATCAAGTTCGTGTGTTCAAGCCTGGTATTTGCTACATGGATTCATTTTATGGAAACATTAAGCACTTTGCATCATTTGCATTCAAATTATGTTTGCTTGATGTTCGAACTTTTGATAAGAAAGTGAAATTCAATGATTTGGGTTTCAATTTTGATTTGTTTACTAATCACCTTGCTTGGCCACATCTGAAATTTTCATTTCATTTTGAAGAGGTAAGGCTGACCTACATTTTTGGAATTGAATCAAATTTCCATGGCAACTTTCCTTTTCCATTTAAGACCATAGTTTTCGTTAATACTAACCATTCTCATTTTTGTGGATTCCACCCCTCGAGGAGCATGAGTTGTCATGGTGCGTCACCACCTATCCAAATTGATCGAAGCAATAGGTTTGTTTTACATTATCTTTTCGAAAAGAGAAGGTTCATTTTGACTGAAAAAGGTAAACCTAACCTTCGAATTTCTTCTCTTCAAATTCCTCAAGGTAAGTTTTCTGAAAATGTTCAAATATGTTTGCTTAATTTGAGTGAAGGTGAAAATCTTATTGATTTAATGCGTGGAAATCCTTGTGATGCCTTGATGTTAGAACATTGTTTGAATCTTTTTGTGGTTGATTGCTGTTCTTGGCCTCGTACTGATCTGTTTGTGTTGAAATATGATGACTCAAATCATGCTGTTGATAAACATACGGGTAAGATAGCAATTAATCAGCCATGGAGCACTTTGCGTGTACAAGACGACGAATTGAATGAGTTTCTATTTTAGGCTAATCATTCTGGAAAGTTTTGGATGAGGTTTAATGAGTTTAATTGTCTACAAACATTTGTGACAAATTATCCCTTGATCCAACTTAGTTCTCATGTTTGCAACATTAGTCTAACAAAACTCTTCGATAAATTTACGTATGCATGTCTTGTACAACTAAGATTTTTGGCGTATGATCGTTTGAGTGAACATTTTCTGATTTTTCAAATCCACTTGAATCTGACTTCTTTGATTTTATTCTTGCCGAAAGTGGAAAGATTATTTCAGATTTCTATGATGTCCTCTGTCCCATTCGATCGAGGAAAGCCACGTGAGAGAAAAACTTTAGAAGTGGATAAACGGCTCGACTTGAGGACAAGTCGCTTAAAAGAAGGGGGAATGATGCGAGCACGCCTCGCAAACTACTTTGGACAAATGTTTTGAGTCGAGTACTAACTTGTTGGCAAGCTGATCCCAACTCATTTCCAACTCCACGAGCTCTATCCAGCTCAAATTCAGCTCATTTAAGCTCGATCCAGCTTGCCCGAGCTAAACCAAGCTCACTTCTAGCTTCTCTTCAGCTCACGAGCTAAACTCTAGCTCACTTCCAGCTCACGAGTTTGGGCTCAGCTCCATATTAGCTCACTAGCTTGATAGTAGCTCATATTTAGCTCGTTGACTTTTTACTTAAATAAATTTTGAACTTATTTAATTAAGCATTAAACATGTCTTACATTTATGTTTGTTATTAATATGTCTTAGATATTGCATGTTTTAAATTTGTCTTAAACATAGCCGATTTAATGCATGACATGTGTTCACATTATGCCAAAATTTATGAGTGTTCATGAAATGTCTTAAATGACTTGTTTATTTTATGTAGGTACATTCATTTGGACGGTACAAAAAACCATGGAAGAAACATCTCTTTTGGACATCCCACATACATGAATGAACAACATTTAATTAGGTGCATGCATGACCAGATTCAAGGTGTTTACAAGTTCATGTATTTGTCAAATACATGAATGCCCAAAATACATGAATGATTGGGCTCAAATGCACATTCGATTAGATGGATGATGAAGATTCATGCATGAATGTATCTAGAAGATCCATTCCCTTTGGACGGCACACATTCATGCATGGAAGGAAATTAATGCAAGTTCATGTACGGCTTGGTGCAATGTATAAAGATGTGCATGTAGAATTGAGGTTCAATGGATGGCATTTAAGGGAGTACATGTATTAGGGACGTTCATGCAAGTGGGGGCTATCTAATGTTCATGTTTTTGAAGGTTCATGGACCGAATTTATGGAGGAACATACATTGGGACGTTTTATGCATGATCCATGCATTTTCAAGTTAACTATTCAAGTATTTAAGGTGCATTAAAGCTTCATTCGGCCAAAGGGGATGATAGAACATTAAAGGGCTGCACATTCATGGAATTAAGGCCTTTCTTCAAAGCTAAGTATGCATGAATATATAAAGTGAAGCAACATGATGATTCGGCCAATTCATGCACCATCTTCAAGCATGAACCAAATTTTAATGCTTTTGTGTGAACATATTAAATACAAGTGTGAACAGAATTTAAGTTAGTATGAACACATTTAGATGATGAAATTCATTAGGCATTTTAGGCCTATAAATAGATATTTGTAAACTTTGTAAAGGGGATTTTTGCCATTTGATTAAAACCTTTGTTTTTGTGAGGTTACTTCCTCGCATATCTCGTACAAGTTTCGAAAGACTTATCTAGCGTGCTAGTGGCATCTACCGATCTTGTTTAAACTTATCACCATCCTTGGTGTGGCGTTCACCTATCCAACTATTCCATCTATCCACCTTAACAATATAAGAACCGAGGTGACACTTTTTAGTGTTGAATCATTCCTGACATTAAGTTCGTTTTCCATTCCCATCCTTTGAGTTTCTTTCTTATCTTCATCAAACCGAGCCAACTATCCAATATCTACCTTTGTTATTCCATAACTGAACCTAGCTACACTTATTTCCCATTTTGAAAACCTTCTGCTTAATTAAACTATCCATTTCACTTTTATTTCCAAGACACCGAGGCACGAACGATCCTTTTCGACTATGATCGGGCAACTACGTGAATTTGACTCAATCACCCGAGCCGGATCACATCAAAAGCCGAAAAGTCAAAAAGCTGAATTACCAAAATTTTGGCATTTCGTGGGCTTGTGAGCATGCGAACGCTCATAAGTCATTTGGGAATCATTGGATCTGTAATCACGAGTGGTAAGTTAGTTGAATGTGCAATTTCGTGCACTTCGGTAAATTGGGCCTTGATGGGCTGAAATTGGGCCCAACGGGCTTATGGGCCCATATGGGTAAAAATAGGCAATAAATGCATACTGGTAGACTGTAGGTCTAAAACTACTAAAACTGGTAAATTGATCGTAAAATTTGGACTAGATGGGCTAAATTAGCTAATTGGCACTATAGGGCCCATTAAAGGTTTTAAGGCCCAATGACTGTAATCTGCTAAAATGGGCTAAATAAGCTACCGAGGTAAAAGTTAGTCTATTACTGATTAAAATGTGCATGAAAACCCTAAAAACTGGTATAATTACGAAAATATCCTTGTAGGTGCGAAATGACTATTTTACCCCTAGGTGCTAAATGACCGTTATACCCTTAGGGCTAAATTTGACTAAAATGCATGATTTACTGTTTCTGTTTACTGTATGCCATATCATGAATATCTATTGCATGGGGCTGGGTTATTGATGGAGGAAGTTCTAAAAGTGGCTTGACCACGTACTAGAGGCTTTGCCTCATCTTTCTGTTATCTGAGCAGCTATGCTGCAACTGTGGAGTATAGGGCTGGGTGGGTTGAGTTATTCCCCACATGGAGTGTAGGGCTGGTATGGGTGGAGTGTAGCAGTTGGGTGGGTTGAGTAGTCTCCCCACATGTAATGGGCTTGCATTCATATTTAATATCTGTTCTGCTACTGAAATGGGTCTATGGGTCGTATTGTTATCTGAGAAGGGCTAAGGCCCAGTTTACTGTATCTGGATAGGGGCTTCTGCCCAGTAATTACTGAGACTGGTAGGGCTTAGGCCCAATGGGCTTGAGCTGATTTGGGCTCTGGATGGGCTTTCCTTACACACTGAGTTTCCAAACTCACCTCTTTCTCTCCATCCATGCAGGTGAGCCCTAGATTGGTGGACTTGGAGCTAGGAGGGATTCAGAGTGGCCACATAGACTGCAGTTATTTAATTAACTTCTATTTTAATTTATTTAATTTCTGTATTTATTTTTAATTATTTTTATTATGGTTTTGGGTTTGTAATAAGGCCACTCTATTTATTTTTATTTTGGGTTTTTAAATTACTTAATCATACACTACTTTAATTCTTTTGAATATAGCTGCGCAAGTTTTTCTTAAAATTAATCGAGTGTTTTCAAAATCTCATCACACGTTTCAAACGAGTAACAAAGTTAAGTTTTATCTTAAATCTCTTAATAACTAGTATTAATAGGACATTCGTTAATAAACCGAGAATTTCTCTTAAGACATAAATATCAGTTTTGCAAAGCTCACTCTAATCTTAGTAACTAGGTAATATGGTTAGTTGTATGTGATGTGACACAACAGACTTGGCCGTAACGTCTGGGCCGGGTTTGGGTGTTACAGAAACTCAAATTCATGTTAAGCCCAAAATGAAAGCCCATGTGTAAAGAAAACGCCCAAATAATAATGTTATTTAAAAACCACATTTAATTTGAGAAAGTTATCTAAGTAAAAATAAAAACTAGGCGGTCAAAACATTGATAAACCCTAAATACAGTCACATCGGAGACACTAGGCCTTATTACATCAAATGAAAATAAAATAATAAAACTAAAGTAATTGAAGGAAATAATTTATTTAAAATCCCTAGGTAACTTGCAGTGTGGCCACCTCCGAGTCCTCTCCCACGTCGAGCTGCCTACTGAGGGTTACCTAAAACATTAAATTTAAGGGTGTGAGTTTCGTAACTTAGTGTGTACGACCCTTGGCAATCAAATCAATTCAATATACACATATCACATTGGGCCTAAGCCCTAACAATATCGGTGGTCAGGGCCTTAGCCCACATTGACCTCATATCATATCAGAATCACATGAATGCAATGCTCCCACCCCAAATCCAACCCTACACTCCAATTCCCTTCCAACCCTACACTCCTGTAGGGATATAAATATCAACCCACCCATCCCTACACTCCAAAGGTAGCATCGGTTGTGGCACTACTCAAATGTTGCAGTGAGGCTGCTATATTATGGGCTTAAAGCCACCGGTGGATCCACGGTCGTCAAGCGACTATGCGATCCTCATATCTTCCTCCGTTCAATTTATCCCCTCCCCAAATGCAACATACATATTATGAATGCACATACAATGTGACAGCCCTATTTTCGACCCTAGTCGAGAAGTGGTTTCGGGACCACTAAACTGAATCCAAATAAAAACTGAACATGATATCACACGTTTGATTTATGTTAAAATTTTATGTGTGAAATTGAAATGTATGAATTTGTTTTGATATGTGTGATTTCCGAACTAAAGGACTAAATTGATGAGTACTTTGATGTTGTGGCTATAATGCAAGAGGGAGGATTGTGTAAGCTTGCAAATTAAAGACTTCGCATGTCAATTTGGCCTTTTTGTTTTAGTGGCCGACCATGCTTGATGGTGGGTTATTAAATTTCTTTATTTTAATTGTTAATGAATAAATTTTATGAAATATTGTCAAATATAATACCCTATAACCCTCATCTGTCACCGGAATAGGTCATTGGGCATTAACCATCTAACACAACCTCTGGACAAACACGGAATAACATAGGAACCATTTCCAGATGACCAATGTAAACAAATAAATAATACAATTCTCGACTTTAATTCAATAAATATAACAACCGCTGAATCAACACATATACACACATATATATATATAAGTACCTTAACCGAATATGTCATCTAACTAGATCATATCATAAACATTGGTTCATTTATGCAACTTTACTAATTTAAAAGAACCAGCCACCTTCGCATGGCTTTAATATTTACATAACCAAAATATAGCTTGTTTCAAAAGGAGAGGTAAGCCTATACATGCCATTCACTAGAGTCTAGCTAATTAAGTACCTAACGAGGCTTTGATAGTAGAGATCACTTCGAGTTTGAGATTCCCGAGACCGTAGCTGACGAACAAAAAATCTATAAAACAGAAGATTTAGAGCAACAGAGTAAGCATTTCTATGCTTAATAAGTTCAAGTAATAAAAAACAATCAATTTACTAAAATAAAGACGTTATCAATTTGCTCATTTAAAAAGATTTCACCTTAGTCGAAAGTGCCTATACTAAATTTGTTTGAATATGCTAATAGTCCACAAATTATACATGCTCACATAAATTTATAAGTTCACACATAGGGCAAAGAAGCCACAGATTATCACAATCTCTTTAAGACCATTGTTAGCACTAAACATCGCTCCTTTGTAAGGTAATTCAATAGGAAATTGTTCACTATTACGTAACTCACGTACCTAGTCATTTTATAGTAGATGTCTCATTAACAGAGGTAGATAAAATCGAATTCTTATCATTAGCCCTACAGCTCTTTGGGATTTGCCCCGGCTTTAAACTCTAGCCCTAAGGCTCTTCGGGATTTAACCCAGCTTTAAAAACACAGATACACATAAATCAAATTCAGTACATGAACTTATCACCAAATAAATTTCAAAACATCATTCATTCGTTCACTTCACACGTTATACAATTCATGGCACTTTTAAGAGATACATTCGGTCTAAACGCATATAAGTAAAGCACAACACAATTTGTTTACTGAAGGATTCATACGAAAAAGGGCTTTCGGCTATATTACTCTTATTTTTCCTCATTTCACATGTCTAAGGTCGATTGAGTACAATTAATCATCTTCATAAGTAACTAACCGCATATGCCATGTTAAAATAAATTACATGATAAGGTTAAATACTTAAACTTACTACGATAGTCCGAGAATCGACTAAACCGTAGCTCTGATACCAATAAAATGTAATACCCTATAACCCTCATCCGTCACCGGAATAGGTCATTGGGCATTAACCATCTAACACAACCTCCGGACAAACACGGAATAACATAGGAACCATTTCCAGATGACCAATGTAAACAAATAAATAATACAATTCTCGACTTTAATTCAATAAATATAACAACCGCTGAATCAACACATATACACACATATATATATATAAGTACCTTAACCGAATATGTCATCTAACTAGATCATATCATAAACATTGGTTCATTTATGCAACTTTACTAATTTAATAACCCACCATCAAGCATGGTCGGCCACTAAAACAAAAAGGCCAAATTGACATGCAAAGTCTTTAATTTGCAAGCTTACACAATCCTCCCTCTTGCATTATAGCCACAACATCAAAGTACTCATCAATTTAGTCCTTTAGTTCGGAAATCACACATATCAAAACAAATTCATACATTTCAATTTCACACATAAAATTTTAACATAAATCAAACGTGTGATATCATGTTCAGTTTTTATTTGGATTCGGTTTAGTGGTCCCAAAACCACTTCCCGACTAGGGTGGAAAATAGGGCTGTCACATACAATGTTTTATGAGTGCACATACAAGTTTTTCCATACATTAAGCATTTAGGGGTATTTTAGTCATTTCACTACCCAAGGGTATTTCGAAAATTTTCTACCCTACAAGGGTGTTTCAGTACTCCTACCCTATGAGGGTGTTTTAGTACTTCTACCCTACATGGCATTATAGTAAGTCTACCTTAGAGGGTATTTTCGTAATTCTACCTTATAGGGGTATTTTCGTAACTCTACCCTAGAGGGGTATTTTCATAATTTCCTAAAGGTACAGATTTTAATTATGGTTTTGGCCCATCAATAAGTCCTCGCGACTAAAGTGAACGAACACTATGCACCAGGTAGGATTCAAGAGAAGAGGAGGTGGGCCACTCGGACCGCTTAAGTACCAAGCTCTTCTTAGATCCAATCCTAGACATGCACACATCCATTGCCATACCTTAGTCTAGCGACTTGTCCACGGACATGTTTAATTATTTAAGTAAGTCTTATGTAAAATTTGAGAGGTCAGAACTAGGCCTAAAGTCTATAAAAACCCTAGCATGCATTTGTACAGTCCCATAAGGCCCACTAGGCCCAATCATACCCATAAAACCCATTAAGGCCCAAACATGCTTATGTAGCCCATTAGGCTCGATCATAATCCAATCATGCAATCATACAATCATGCATGTCAATCCATCATACAATTTCATATCACAAATTTGCCACTTGGGCCCACAAGTTTGTCAGGCCCATTCGGGATTTTGGGATTTCGGCTTTTACCTATTGTCGTGTGTGTAATGTATGTACACACCTGATTGACGACCCGCACTACTCTATTCTCAGCCCAAACCTACAACCAAACCACTTCTGAATCAATTCTATACCTTAAACTACAACTTTATCAAATCCCGAAGCCTTACCATAACCTTACCGTGTACCACCAATTTAAATAGCCTTTTCTTCGCTATTACTTCTGAATTTCCTTAGATCTGCACCAATACACACATATTATCAACATTAAGTGACTCGTATTCCACATGAGTCACCCCTATCAACCATATTTACATTCAGCCACCTATGAAACCGAAATTCAGAGTGAATACACTTACCATCTGCTAGAGATCTTTTCTCGCTTGGAATCCTAGAATCCTACCCCTAGTTATAACAGGGTTAATCGACAAGAAAAGAGAGGATTAGATAGCCCCTTCGACTTTACCAAACACACTAAAACGATTAACTAGGCACTTACAGAAATTGATCTCCAAACTTGCAGCCTAGATCCCTACCGAATGTGCAATCGGCTTTTCACCATTTGACTAAGGGTTGCAAGTAACAGAAACCGGTTTGAGATAAAGGTCAACAAAAGAAATTGACAAGAGGAGATGGATATTTGGCTTTTAGGAGATTTAAGGGAAGAAGTTGGCAAGAGAGTATAGGTATTCGGCTTTTTGGGAAACAAATGTGACTTTCGACTTTTAAAAATTTAGGGATGGTGTTTGGCTTTGAGAGATGAAAATCTTTAGTGAAGTTTCAGTGAAAATGAAGGGGAGAAGAAAAGGGAGAAGAGAGGTTGGCTAAGATTAATTTTTCCTATGGTCAACCCTATCGCTAAGGCTTCAAATAACCTTGTAACATCTTAAAATTAATATTCTATAGTGCTACCTATACATACCAAAGTCAAGTACAGAATTTCATAGTTTCAGGATTTTTGGGGCGTTACAAAAACTTCGTCACACGGCCAAGCCACATGCCCATAGGCTAGGTCGTGTTTGTCACACAATCGAGACACACGGTCGTGTCTCGACCTGTGTGTTTAAAACTGGGCATTTAATTTTTCATGCATACAAGTGCAGGGGACACACGACCTATCCACACACCCATAAGTCTGGCCGTGTGCGACACACCCGTATGTCTACCCGTGTGGACAATTATAGTCTATTTTCTAAGCCAATTGCCACCCTAAAACACATACAAAATTCCACCATTTTCATCACCACACACCATGACATTATTTGACATCCAAATGGCCATATTTGCTAGTTTAACATCATACACCAACTCACTTCTACACATGCACACCAATCAATCCATAAATTACCTCATAATGATATAAATATAACTATCATTATTTGCCATATCACATGGCCTTAGTTACAAAATATTCAAAAGACTTGTACCCATATAGTAGCTAACTCACATTGGCACTTAAAACAAAACTAAGTCCCTATACATGCCATAGTTCAAGAGAATTTATATCACTATACCAAAAGAATGTTGTTGATAGTGTGGGTGATCCTCCAACGCTTCTTGATCCTCGAGCTGGCTAAGGTAAGGGACAAAAGAAAGGAGTAAGCTTTTAAAGCTTAGTAAGTCTATATGCAAGTAATTTACACATACCTATTTTCATAATTCCAATAGTCATATCACAACAAATCAACTTACCACCTAACCTTACCATATATCATATACATATCAAGCACATTATTTACATTTTCTTAGTTCACATGCACCCTTGCACACACATGCAATTTGCCTACAATATTACTTGCTCATAAGATTTCACCTGCACTTACACACCATATAATCACATCAATCTCTTTAGTATAAGCCTTCTCGAAGAACCCTTCAGAATAACATTCGATACTAGTGGTTTTAGCGCATAGCTCCACCAACACATAAATCCGGCTCTCGTGTACACATGGTGAACTCTCAATAACATCCATGTGACCTAGCCATAAAAATACATGGTGTCCAACCCTCGGATCTACCCATGTGCCTAGCTACTTAAAACATAGCTCTCGTGTCTACATGATGGACCCTCAGTACCATACATGCGACCTAGCTGTTTTTGATCTGTAGCTTTCTTGTACACATGGTATACATACCGTAATACACATGTGACCTAGCTACTCCACAATGTCTCGTATCTCTCATTTTTCCAAAGGTTCAATCAGAACACCAAATTTATCATAATTCACCAAATCATAAAAAATTTCTTAACTTTGTCCATAACAAGTAATAATTTATAATGATGAAATTAAAACAATGTATTACTTACATATAAACTGACCTCGTCATCAAAAAGCGATAATTTACAATTTAGTCCGAAACCTTCCCTTTGCCTCAGTCAATGTCGATTCCTTATTCCTCTCGATCTATAAAACACATTTAACTTGTTTAATACATACATTATTCAATTTAGTCCACAATCATCCTATGACAACTTTTACAATTTAACACCTAACTTTCTCAATTTTAAATTTTAGTCCCTAGGCTCAGTTTATGATTTTCATGCAACTTCCATGCATTTTAAGCCTAGTTGAACCATTTTTTCCTTATAACAGACCACAATTTCCACTATATCACCACTTATACACACCACATTTTATCTTTCACAAATAAGTCCTTTCTACATTCTCCATCAAAAATCGCCTAGTACAAGTTGTTCTCCACACCTTAAACTTTCATATTTCACCATTAGACATCAAAATACATCCATGACATCTATGGGTAAAGTTTCAAAATTAAATCCTAGCTCAAAATAATGGTAGAAATAGCTAGAGAAATTCACGAGAATTCCAAAAATATAAAGAAAATTAAAAACGGAGCTCGATTGCACTTACTTGTGAACTTGAAAATCAACAAAACCCTAGCTATGGAGAAGTGTCATGTTCGGCCAAAGGAGTAAAAATATGGACACATTTTTGGCCTTATTTTCCCTTTTTATTTCTTTTATTAACTAATGACCAAAATGCCTTTCATTAAAAACCTTTGATATTCCATCCTTCCTTGGGCATTTTTGTCCAAACTAAGTTAAAATGGCCTAATTACCATATAAGGACCTCCAATTTAAAATCTTAATTCAATTATGTACCTTTATGGATTAAAACCCATATTTTTCACCTATTACAATTTACTCCAACATATCAAATTGGACATGTAAACAACAAAATTCACACATCAAAATTTCACATAATTGTTCAAACACCAAATAAACATCAAAACTAAATCTGAAAATTATTTTTTACCTTAGATTCATGGTTTCAAAACCACTATTCTGTTTGGCCCCTAATTCGAGCTTTACAACTCTTCCCCCTTTAGGGATTTTCGTCCCCAAAAATCTTATCGGTAAATAAGTTTAGGCACTGTTTCCTCATAGCTTCCTCCGGCTCTCACGTAGCCTCTTCCACACCATGCTTTTGCCACAACACTTTCACCAAGGCTATATTCTTGTTTCTTAACTATTTAACCTCTTGAGCTAAAATCTTAATCGGCTCCTCCTCGTAGGTCATGTCTGGCTGAATCTTAATATCCATAGGAGAAATCACATGTGAGGGATCTGAACGATATCGGCGTAACATTGACACATGAAACACATTATGTATCTTTTCCAACTCTGGTGGCAAAGCTAGACAGTATGCCACTGGCCCTATTCTTTCTGTAATCTCGTACGACCCAATAAAACGTGGACTTAATTTGCCCTTCCGGCCAAATCTCAATATTTTCTTCTATGGTGACACCTTCAAAAATACTTTATCACCAATTTGAAATTCAATCTCCTTTCTTTTCAAATCAGCATAAGACTTTTGCCAATCGAAAGTAACTTTCAAACAATCTCGAATTATCCTCACTTTTTCTTCTGTCTCCTTAACCAAATCAACACCATGAATCTGTTTCTCATTCAACTCAGTCTAGTATAGTGGAGTTCGGCACTTTCGACCATATAACACCTCATACGATGCCATTCGGATGCTAGATTGATAATTGTTGTTGTAGGCGAATTCCACCAAGGGTAGGTACTTTTCCCAACTTCCCCCAAACTTTAAAACACAACACTGGAGCATATCTTCAAGAACTTGAATTACCCTCTCGGATTGGCCATCAATCTGCGGGTGAAATGTAATACTAAAATTCAATTTTGTACCTAACGCCTCTTGCAACTTCTTCCAAAATCTTAAGGTGAACCTCAAATCTCTATCCGAGATGATAGACATAGGTACTCCATGTAAACTTACAATTTCAGCAATATATATTTTGGCCAATTTATCGAGTGAAAAATCAACACGTATAGGTATGAAGTGTGCTGATTTCATTAATCTATCCACAATAACCCACACAACATCTTTCTTTTTTGGTGTCAGAGGTAGCCCTATTACGAATTCCATGGTAATCTTATCCCACTTCCATTTGGGAACCATTACTAGTTGAAGTCAGCCTAAGGCACCTAATGTTCTGCCTTCACTTTTTGGCAAACCAGACACCTTGTCACGAATTTTGAAATGTCTCTTTTCATGCCCGCCCACCAATACAATTTCTTCAAATCGTTACATTTTAGTACTATCGGGATGTACGGATAAACACCCACTGTGTGCCTTGTGTAAGATTTCCCGAATCAACTCATCATTCCTCGGTACACATATTCTATCACGAAACATCAAACAATCATCTAAATCAACTCAAAAATCAGAGTTACTATCTGTTTCACACTGAACCTTCTTAGCTTGCATTTCACTATCTCTCCTTTGAGCCTCGCAAATCTGTTGCAGAAATAATGGTCTAGCCCTCAACTCGGCTAATATGGAACTGCCATCGGACAATGTCAAACTCGTGCCCATAGCTTTCAAAGCACACAAGGACTTTCTGCTCAAAGCATCTGCAACCACATTTGCCTTTCTGGGATGATACTCAATTACTAGCTCGTAGTCCTTTAAAAACTCAAGCCACCTCTGTTGTCTCAGGTTCAATTCCTTTTGATTCATCAAGTATTCAAACTTTTATGGTCGGTAAAAATCTGACATTTCTCACCATACAAATAATGGCGCCAAATCTTCAAAGCAAACACAATAGCGGCCAACTCTAAATCATGGGTCAGATACTTCTTCTCGTGTGGTTTTAGTTGCCTCGAAGCATAAGTGTGACTGCCTAATTTAGGGCCTAAACGGAATAGTGGTTTTGAAACCACAAATCTAAAGTAGAAAAGTTTATTGCGATTAATTTTTAACATTTACTGTGTGATTGAATGACTGTGTGAAAATCTCGTTGCGAAATTTTATCATTTGGGTGCTCAATTTGATATTTAAGACTAAATTAAAATAGGTGAAAAATGTGTCATAAAGGTACTTGTGAGTAATGGGTTTTTAAAGTAGAGGTCCTTATATGGTAATTAGTCCATTTGTTAAATTGTTGGACAAAATTTGACATGGAATAGGTGAGGTAGGATTTTTTTAAGTAAGGGCATTTTAGTCATTTTGTAAATAAAAGAATAAAAAGGGAAAATAAGCCAAAATTTGTTCATAATCTCCTACCTCTTGGCCGAATATTAGTAGTTCTCCATAGCTAGGGTTTTGTCATCTTTCAAGCTTGATTGTAAGTGCATCTTAGCCCCGTTTTGAATGTTCTTCATATTTTTGAAATCCTCGTAGCTCGGTTTACCTATTTTTGTCATTATTTTGAGTTAAGGTTGATGTTTAAAAATTTACCCATGAATGCTATGCATGTATTTTGATGTTTTATGAAAGAATATGAATGTTTGGAGTGTGATAAACGTCTTTTACCAAGCGATTTTTGACGAAATCGCATAAAAGGACTAGTTTGTAACAAGTTGTGAAATGTGTGTAAATGTATGATTTAGTGAGAATTATGGGCTGCTATTAGAGGGAAAAGGTTCAGCTAGGCTTAAAATGCAAGAAAATTGAATAAAAATTATTTTACGAGCCTAGGGGCAAAATTGTAATTTTGTTAAATTTAGGGTGAAAAAATGTAATTTTTCCATAATGTGATTTTTGGATCAAATTGAATAGTATGAGTATTAAATGAGTTAAATTTGTTATTATTAGATCAAGAAAGACGTGGAATCGACTTGGATCAGGGAAAAGAAAAAGTGGTGGATTAGAGTATAAACTCGTCATATTTTGCATCGAGGTAAGTTAATATGTGAATAAAGTATTGTTATTATTTAGGTTATAATTTATCATATTTTATGAGATGGGTGTCAAAACCATTTTTTAAAAAAAAACAGGTCAACTTTTATTTTAAAAAGAAAAATGAAAATTGGGAGTCACCACCAATCTTTTTTATGAGGTGTGATCGGATCACCTCGTAATTTGATCGTTTTAATAAAATATTTTGATTTACTAAAACAATGACTTTGGTTTACGAAATTTAGAAAATGGGTTTGAGAGTCAGTTACGTACGAGGAAGGGTTAGCACTCTCGTAATGCCCAAAATTGGTACCTAGTTGATTAATTAATGTCGTAATGTTGAATGTTGAAAATTTGGAAAGAATTTTAAAAAATACGATCCTTTTTTTATTAATCTAATTTTACACAAAAAAAAAGTTTGGATAAATCGAATGCTTGGATAAATCGAAATGGATGTTAAAGACATTCTCGTCTCGAAGTAGTAAAATGTCACATCCAGTAAGTTAGGACACGACATTTTAAACCCTTGAGAATAATCTTGTTTTTTAATTTTCAAAAAAACATGTATTTTAATTTTAAAAAGGATATTCGATCATAGTAATAAAAATAACAAAAAGAATATAATAGTAATAAAAATACCATCATAATAATCATAGTAGTAGTAATAATAACAATAATACTAATAATAATAATAATAATAAATATAATAGTAAATACAACAATAATAACAGCTATAATAATAATAAAATAGCCAAAATAACCCAAAAGGACTAAAATTGAACTTAAACATAAACTTTGGAGTAAAATCAGAAGTAAATAAAAAGAAAAATGACCAAATTGCATGCGCGAATAACAAGGAGGGACCAAAAGGGAAATTATTCCTCCCATCCAAAACGCGCAGCTTAAGGGGGGACCAAAATGAAAACTGAAATAAATTATAGGGCACAATTAAAAAACAAAAGGAACTTAATTGCAAAATAATAAAAAAGCGTGTGACTGGCCGTGTGACCTAAGCCAACCGAATGCTCGTGTGCTTGGCCGTGTGAAAACTAGAGGGTATACTGACTTGGGTCACACAGCCAGTCACACGCCCGTGTGTCTAGCCCATGTGCCTTTTTGAAATGGCCTCACACACTTGTGTCCAGGCCGTGTGCTAAGCCGTGTCAAACCTGTAGGGTTACTAACTCATGCCACACGGCTAGTCACACGTCCGTGTGTGAGGCCGTGTGGTACATACTAACTTAATTTCAAAAGCCACACCAGGGGACACACAGCCGTGTACCATGATCATGTGTCACACACGGCTGAGACACACGCCCGTGTGGACAAAAATAGGCCATTTACAATGCCATTTTGCCACTAAATTTGTATACCCTACATAAGCATGAATTTGCACCATTTCTAGACATACAAATGCAACCAAAACAATTTCAAATCATCACATTTTATACCATTTCAACACCAACCATTTCCAATCTCATAACACAACTATTTACCTAGTCAAAAACATGTCAATTCAATATGACTCAATAACTATATTTCACATGCATCACACACCTCAAATTCATACCATATAACTAACCAATTTGGCATCTAAATTTATGCCACAACAAGACATTTCTCAAACATTCATACACCACCATTCAACTAACCATTTGAGCAACCAAACCAAACATGCCATTTCATAAAGCCAAGCACACTACCAAAACACTTATCAAAATGACATCAAGACTATACATCATTTACAAGCCAAGTCTCATGGCTACAATTTCATACTCCAAAACATACCAAAATACTATAAAACCTATACATGCCATATACTATATATACACAACTCCAAAAGTACCAAATAGATGTTTGATAGTGCGATGATGTTCCCAATGATCTCCGGATCTGAGCTAGCTTCGATTCATTATAAGCATGGAAAGTAAAACACAGTAAGCTTCTAGCTTAGTAAGCTCGTATGTCATAAACTTAACATATCAAATAAATGCATTTCAATCAAATTAGTAATATTATTACATATCACTTAACAGGTACAAACCTTTCTCACGTTTATAACATGGCAACACATGAATTACTCAACTTGTAACACCCCAAACCTAGCCCAGACGTTATGGCCGAGTCTGGCAATGTCACATTGAAGTGAAATTTCAAAACTTAGTCCTTTTTAAACTTGTTGTGAAAACCTTCTTAATTAAAACCCATTAAGCCCAGTAAAAACCCTCTAATTAGGTAAGATCGTGGTTTTAGAAAACTTGTTCTTTGAGGAAGCTTTGCTCTATAACAAATTTGAAATGATGTCGTGATGTTTTGAAAACATATATATTTTTTGAAAACCGCACCCTAGATCTATCAGTTTTAAAATGCAATTATATAAAAGCCAGATTCAAAGTTACGAGTTAAGAAAAGGCCTTATTACAAACCAAGAATAGTAAATATAGTAAATCAAATCCAAAGCAATTTTATAAGTGTGGCCGTCTCCTAGTCCCTCGCAGCACCGAACCATCTATGGTTGGGGATTACCTGTACAGTTAAATAGTTGGGTGAGTTTATGAAAACATAGTGTGTAATCCCAATTAAAAACAAAGACATACAAAAACAGTCTGGGCCAGAGTCCATTTCAGTAACAGACTCAGATTGGGCCTAAGCCCGTTTCAAACCAGAAACAGTGTGGGCCTTAACCTAAATCAGTACAGTCATAGAATAATCATGCATGCAATAATCTTACCCGTCCAGCCTCTACACTCCATCTCCGTCCAACCCTACACACCATGAGGGGATATAATATCAACCCACCCATCCATACACACTAAATACTAGTACCGATGCGACACTAAATAGAATTTGCAGCAGAGCTGCCAGAATGGTAGGCTATAAGCCTTCAGAGATATGCAGCAGAGCTGCCAGAACAGAACACTTCCTCCAATCACATAAACCCAACCCCATGTTATGCAACATACATCAGTGGCATGCTATCACATATTATCATGCATGTAAATAGTACATCTATTTAAATATCATGGTATACACAGTCAACCGTACATCATATAGGGTCAAACAGACAAATTACCTACAAGGGGGCGCTAGCCCATTTGGGCCCATACAATTGTGTGGCCCAACGAGCCCAGAATTGACCAAAACCTAGTGCAGAACGTTACCCGACTAGCGTTTCCCACGTAATGGTACAATCCCTAATGCGGGCCCCTAGGCCTACTATACCCATACGGCCCATTTTGGCCCAAGCCCATGAATTCGCTCATGGTGACCCTTCTCGTAGCACGCCCACGTTTTGTGGGCTTGGTTGATCAAATGGGCATTCGCACGCCCAAGTGGCTAAAAGCCCCAATTTTTGGCTCTTTGGCTATTCGACTTTTTGGCTTTTGTCGATCTACAGACTATACAGGGTGAATAACACACCTGTTTGTGAGATGCGCGATTATCCTACTCGTATCCAACCTTGTCTGTACGAACGGCCTTAATCCCTCCAAGATCACTTACCCCAATTGGTTCACTCCCTTATCACAAATCTGTAATGTAACAGATCCTACAACATTAATCACTCACCAATGTGACTTAAAACCACATATATTGTGATATAGGGACAATAGCACATCCGGCCTCTTCTCAAAAGAATGAAGGTAACCATTTACCTAATGCATAATGGAGATATGGATTGAGATTGCTTCCCCAAATGTAATTGTTTCTTCACTTCACTGAAAGTACCTCGAATCCATCAAGAAAAAGAAAAGATTCACAGTTAGCAGTCGAAAGAGTAATACATCCGGCTTCTAAATTCCCGAATGCACATAACAAAAGACCCCTTAGCCGAATTTGCATCCCCCACATTCCCCAATCAGCTACAACTATTCACCAATTGAATCCCATGATTTTCTCCACCTTTTCCTCCTCCAAATCCATACCAACCTTATCCATATCCCATGAATCTCTCCCCCAAGACCAATTCCACAACCACCTCAGCAGAATTCCACTACAACACAAAACTAGGCGTACCAGTTACAAAATAAATATTCCATAGCTCAATCCAAGACTTGAACCTCAGAGCTCCTTGCCACACTTGTAACGCCACTTCTACTAGACCAAATGCCCCTCTTGTGACATAAATCAGCCACAATTAAATATAAGACCTAAACGCTATCATCCAGATCAACATAAGAGCAACAATTAAGATTTTTGCAAAAGCAAGGACTTGAACCTAGGCTTCTCTAACACTCTTAAATATGCCCAAACACTTAGCCATCACACCAAACATGCAATTTGTATCAATTCATGCAAAATTAAAAACTTAGCATTTTTGGGGCATTACACAACTTACCTCATTTCCATCCACATATATGTTCCGTACGTACTTGTATCACTTAGTTCAATATTGCTTTCGTTCTCATCGTAGCTATGCTCGTTGAACCATTCAAAATCATTAAGGATACTTGGGAATCACATATAGGTCATACAATGCTATATCCTAGATATGGTCTAAAATGTAATCTCATATCGATGCCAATACCCCAACTATGGTCTTACACGAACTCTCGTACCGATGTCATGTCCCAAACATGGTCTTACACGTAATCTCATCTCCATAACCCTAATGTCATGACATTTGTATCCTATATTATTCCAAAGGTTCAGACGGGACTTTTGGCCGTTGTAACTCTATCGATTTGGCTCGTACTCACAAACATTCAACATTTGAATTCAATTCAATAATAATAAAGCATTTATAACACAATTTAACAACATTTATTAGCATACAAACTTACCTCGGATGTGGAAATGACGATTCAGGTCAACTATTCGATAACTTTGCTTTTCCCCTGATCTAATTCTGGATTATTTATTTCTTGATCTATATGTAATCAACTTTAGCTTATTAAATAACCTATCCATTCAATTTAATCCAAATCACACATTTAGGCATATTTGTACATTAGCCCCTAAACTTTCACACTTTTAGCAATTTAGTCCTTATTTCACAAAAACACAAATTCATGAAATTCCTTTATTACCCATGCTAGCCGAATTACCATAGTGCCCGTAGTAGCCCATGTTTTCCATTTATTCGCACATTTCACCTCACATTTTACACATTTCACAATTTCATCCCTATTTTGCATTTTCATCAAAGATCACTTTGCAAAACATGAAAATCTAACATCAAAGTTTCATATTTCATCATCAAAAATCAAAACACACAAGTATTCATCAATGGCAAAATTTTAAATCTTTAACAGTTTTGCAAAATAGTCCCTGGGTAACTAGTACTAGATGCAATGATCCCAAAAACATAGAAATCATCAAAAATCGAACAAAAATCACATACCAATTGAAGCATGCAATGGCTGAATGTTAACAAGCTCCCAAGCTTTGTTTTTCTTCTTTATTTTGGTTGAAGATGATAAGAATTAATGAAGAATTTTGTTTTGTTTTATTAATAATTAACTTATATTCCATAATTACCTTTTTATCCTTAATTATAAACATTATAAATCACATAATATATGACCATTTATGTCCATTCCAACTATCAATGGTCTAATTATAACATAAGGACTTCCTCCTTTCAATTTAATAGCAAATAAGCACTTAAACTAATAGAACATATGTTTTGCATTTTATGCGATTTGGTCCTTTTTATCAAATTAAACATCCAAATGATAAAATTCAATCACGAAACTTTCACACATCCATGCTAACATGCTCTAAACACATAAAATAATATTAAAATAATTTTTTGACCTTAGATTTTTTGTTTTGAAACCACTATTTTGATTTAGCCAAAAATGGGTTGTTATAACTCTCCCCCTTCGTCCCCGAAAATCTAACTGGTGAATATGTTGGGATATTGCTTTCTCATAGCATCCTTGGGTTCTCACATAACTTCTTCAACCCCATGTCATTGCCACAATACTTTTACTAACGCTATTCTTTTATTTCTCAACTCTATGATCTCACGAGCTAGAATTTAGATCGGTTCTTCATTATACGTCAAGTCTAACTTAATTTTGACTTCGGCCGGAGAAATAACGTGTGAAGGGTTAGATCAGTATCTTCATAGCATTGATACGTGAAACACATTATGTATCTTTTCTAATTTGGGTGGTAATGATAACTGATATGCTACTGGTCCAATTCGCTCAATAATCCCATACGGTCCGACAAATCTTAGACTCAATTTCCTTTTTCTGCCTAATCGAAATATCTTTTTCCATGGCGAGACTTTTAAAAATACTTTGTCCCTAATCTAAAACTCAATCTCTTTCTGTTTCAAATCCGCGTACGACTTTTGTTGATCTAAAGCTACTTTCAAACTATCGCAAATTACTTTCACTTTCTCTTCAGTCTCTCTGATCAGATCAATCCCATGAATCTTATTCTCGCTAAGCTTGGTCTAATACAATGGTGTACGACATTTACGACTGTATAGAGCTTCATATGGTGCCATTTTTATACTCGATTGAAAGTTGTTGTTATAAGCAAATTCAATCAACGGTAGATATTTCTCCCAACTACTTTCAAACTCAAGAATGCAACAACGCAACATATCCTTGAGTTTCTGTATAACTTGCTCAAATTGACCATTTGATGTATGCACGCCCCGGGCTCCCTCAAATGCAAATCAAGATCTAATCGAGCTTCCAAAAGGCCCCATGACTCGAGCACGTACTAAGCAACTTCAAGAAGCTTTAACAGCTTTGTTGGCGCGCATTGGGGATGATACCAAGTCCTTTGACGTTGGAGAAGCTGTGGACAACTCTTTGAAGGCTCAATGCACTCTTTTGCAAACCGACTTTAGCTCCTCTCTAGCTCTCCAAGCTTAATTTAGCTCCAATCAGCTCACTTGAGCTTGTTTTAGCTCATTTGAACTCAATTTAGCTTCTTTCCAGCTCGTTTCTTTTCCCATTTTAATAAACTAAGTTTCAACTTTATTTTAACTTAATTTGCTACAGCTCATGCTGAATTCACTAGCTCAAATTAGTTCATTAATTGTTTTTGATTATTTGAGCTATCTGAATTTAATATGCTAGTTAATTTTAATTTAATGTGTCTGAAAATTAGTTAGTTGTTATTTAGGTAGTTAGCTGCTGTTTAATTATGATTAAATGATATAATTAAATGTGTTCATGTTTTTGTAGGTTCAGCAGAATGTGGAGATACATTAAAGGCTAGGTGCATGAATGGGTTTGTTCAATGAATGAGAAGATTCATGCACGGTTGGATTTAATGCTTGGAATGATTCATGTATGACCGAATTCATGCATGGTGGGCTAACTATTGGTGATCCCTAAGTGACTATTCAGCCAAGGAATAGCTACCAATTAATTTTCCAAGTTGACCGATTAGCTCCCTGAACATGTTCACACCTAAACTTGACCAATCAGCTTCAATACATGCATGGATGGATTCAAAAACGTCCAAGGGAAGGAATTAACTCAATAATTCAGCATAATGAATGAATTAAGTGCAAGCACAAAGGGGAGAACGAATTTACTAGGTTCATGCTACCATTCATGAACCTACATGCCATTAAAGTGCTTAATTATGAAGATACATGTTCCATACAAGTGCATGAACGTCCCAAGGAGATGAATGCAACCTTTGGTGCTCATACAAGGCACTTGAAGCCTTACTTCATGGCTAAGCATTCATGCACACACCAAGTGGGAAGAAAGTGTCCATTCGGCTAGTGCATGAATCTCCCGAATTCATGAACAATTTTAATGTATTAGTGTGAACGATTTTATTGTTGTGTGAACACATTAGATGTCGAATTCCAATAGACATTTTAGGCGCTATAAATATTTGTTGAACTTCATTTGTAATAGACTTTTGCCAATTTATGAAAACTATTGTTATTGTGAGGTTGCTTCCTCTCATATCTCGTACAAGTTTCGAAAGACTTATCTAGCGTGCTAGTGGCGTTTACCGATCTTGTTTGAACTTATCACCATCCTTGGTGTGGCGTTCATCTATCCCTCTATTCCATCTTTCTACCTTGACAATAAAGGAACCGGGGTGACACTTTTTAGTGATGAATCATTCCTGACGTTAAGTTCATTTTCCATCCCCATCTTTTGAGTTTCTTTCTTGTCTTCACCAAACCGAGCCAACTATCCAATATCTACCTTTACTACCCATAACCAAACCTATTCTTGAAATTACCCTTCTTCTAAACCTTCCGCTTATCCAAATTTAATTCTTTTACTTCTATTACTAAAATTCGAGACACGAACGACTCTCACTCGACTATGATCGGGCAACAAAGTGAATTCAACTCAATCACCCGAGTTGGACCACATCACCATCCATATGTGGGTGAAACGCGGTGTTAAATTGTAGCTTTGTACCCAAAGCTTCTTGCAATTTCTTCCAAAATCTTGAAGTAAATCTTAGATCTTTGTCTGAAACAATAGATAGTGGCACCCCGTGTAATAATACAATCTTGGGGATATATAACTTAGCTAATCTATCAAGCGAATAATCTATATGTACAAGAATGAAATGAGCCAATTTTGTTAATCTGTCAACAACAACCCAGATTGTATCTTTTTTCTAAGGCAGGCAAACCCGATACGAAATCCATAGTTACTCTATCCCATTTCCACTCGAGAATCATCACAGGCTGCAATAAATCGAACGGTACTTGATACTCAACTTTGACTTGCTAGCAAATCAAACATTTCAAAACAAATTCAAAGATATCACGTTTCATACCAGGTTACCAATATAGCTGTTTCAAATCGTTATACATTTTCATACTCCCCAAATGTACAGATAAACAACCACTTTATGCTTAGTTTAAAATCATCTGAATGAGCTCAGAATTTCTCGGTACACATACTCTATCTCTGAACCTCAAACAATCGTCAGACCCAAATTGAAACCCTTAGTCAAAAGTCAATTCATGCTGAATTCATTTTGCTTGCAATTCATTATCAACTTTCTGAGCTTCACTAATCTACTGAAGAAATAACAGCCTCGCTCTCATCTCAACTACAATCGAACCGTCATTAGACAAAGCTAATTGTGTGTTTATAGCACGCAAAGTAAATAGGGACTTTCGGCTCAAAGCATCAGTAACTACGTTTGCTTTCCCCGAATGATAGTCAATTATTAACTCGTAATCTTTTATTAATTCAAGCCATCTCCGTTGTCGCAAATTCAAATCTTTCTAAGTCATCAGATATTTCAAACTCTTGTGATCTATATAAATGTGGCATTTTTCACCGAATAAGTAATGATGCCAAATTTTCAATTCAAACACAATTGTGGCTAATTCTAAATCATGCGTTGGATAATTCTTTTCATATGGCTTCAACTGTCTAGAGGCATAAGCTATAACTTTGCCTTCTTGCATCAAAACACAGCCCAAACCATTTAACGATGCATCACTAAAAATTACATACTCTTTACCTGATTCAAACTGAACTAACACCGATGCCTTTGTCAATAATGCTTTCAACTAATTAAAGCTTTATTGACATTTATCAGACCATTCGAACTTTACATCTTTTCAAAGCAATCTCATTATCAAAGTCGCAATCATAGAAAAGCCATTCACAAATCGTCTATAATAACCAGCAAGTCCTAGAAAACTACGGACTTCGAATACATTTCTCGGAGCTTTACGATCTATAATCGCAAAAATTTTGCTCGGGTTAACTCGAATGCCATCAGCTGAAACTTTATGTCCCAGAAATCCAACCTCTCAGAGCCAAAAGTCACATTTACTGAACTTTGCAAACAATTGCTTATCTCAAAGGGTCTACAACACAATTCTCAGATGCTTCGCATGCTCGGATTCATTGCGGGAATAAATTAGAATATCATCGATAAACACAACAACAAAATGATCTAGATACAGTCTAAAAATCTGGTTCATCAAGTCCATAAAAATAGTAGGTGCATTAGTTAACTTGAAAGGCATAACTAAAAATTCATAGTGTCCATACCTCTTCTGAATGCAGTCATTTGCACATCTGAGTCTTTAACTCTCAACTGGTAATAACCCGATCTCAAATCAATTTTTGAAAACACTGTTGCCCCTTTCAACTAATCAAACAAATCATTTATACGTGGCAGAGGGTATTTGTTCTTGATCGTCACTTTATTGAGCTGTCGATAATCTATACACATTCTTATAGTGCCATCGTTCTTTTTCACAAATAATACTGGTGCACCCCAGGGAGAGAAACTCGTTCTAGCAAATCCTCTATCAGTCAACTCTTGCAACTGAGCTTTCAACTCTTTTAACTTGGTCGGGGCCATTCTATATGGAGCTATCAATATAGGTGTTGTTCCCGGTACTAACTCAATACCAAACTCAACTTCTCTTATCGGTGGTAAACCCGGTAACTCTTCAAGAAAAACATCTGGATATTCACACACAACTGGAACTTATTCAACCTTTGATTCGGATACTTTTGTATCGAGTACATAAGCTAGATAACCTTCACATCCCTTTTCCACATATTTCTGAGCTAACATAGACGATATCATAGCTGGTAACCCTTTCAGATCATCTTATTCAATTCAAAAAGTCTCATTATTCTGACATTTCAATTCAATTGTCTTTCTTCTACAATTCACTATTGCATCATGCATCGTCAGCCAGTCCATACCCAAAATTACATCGAACCCATCAAATGGCAACAACATCAAATTAGCCAAAAAATAAAAATCTCAAATCATCAACGAATAGTTCTTGCAAACTTCATCAATTAGAACATATTTGCCTAAGGGGTTCGAGACTTTTATCACATATTTAGTAGACTCAACAGGGAAAGTCTTATTGGATACTAAATTCACACGTATATACGAATGAGTTGGTCCTGGATCTATCAATGCAATCACATTAGTGTCATAAAGAGAGAAGGTACCAGTGTTAAAATTTGGAGATGACGTCTTTTCGCAAGCGTGAATAGTGTAAGCTTGGGCAAGTGCAATGGCTTCAGATCTCACAGTTGAATCTTTTGTCACTTCTTGACTACCACTCACACTTTACGTGTTTCTAGGTGGTCTTCCTCTAGCTGTTATGTTACTCGGTCTCGTATTCTGAACTTTATCTTTCTCAGCTAACTCAAGGCAATCTCGGATAAAATGATCTAGTGAACCACATTTAAAACAGGCTTGATCATTCATTCTACAATCACTAGGATGCTGTTTCCCACCACCAACACTAGCTATCAATGTAGCTTGAGCTTTAAAGCTCAAATGTTGCCTTTCACGATCTCTATTTGAATACCCCACCGATGCATTAGAATGACTATATGAGTCTCTAAATTTCTTTGATGTAGACTGATAAGATTCACTCGTCGATCTCTTTTTGGTATCTCTAGCTTCAAAGTCAACTTTTCTCTTTTCTTTGCTCAATTCTTCAACTTTGCAGGCACGATCAACATGTACAACAAACTCTCTTAGCTCTAGAATTTGAACTTGCAATCAGATATCTTCATTCAATCCATCCACGAATCTTTTACACATGATAGCCTCTGTTGAAACATACTCCCAGGCATATTTGCTCAAACTTACGAACTCTCGTTCATATTCTGTCACTAACATACGGCCTTGTTTCAATTCAAGAAACTCTTTATGGTTCTGGTCAATGAATCTCTAACTGATATATTTCTTTCTGAATTTGGATTTGAAGAAATCCCACGTAATCCGTTCTTTTGGTACTACAAATGTTAATGTATTCCATCATTGATGTGCAGAGTCTCTCAAAAGTGAAACAGCACATTGAACTCATTCTTCAGATGTACACGATAATTCATCAAATACTCGAATAGTATTTTTAAGCCAGAATTCAGCTCTCTCAGCATAATCATCAACTGTAGCCCTAAACTCTTTAGCACCATATTTTTAAAATTTATCAACTAGAGGCTTGTTCAATCGAATAGGACAGTAACTTAAGTAGCTACAGGGATTGGTTGAGGAATAGGCGGGGGTGGAGGTTGTTGAGCAGCCGGATTCGTGTGAACGAACTCTATGAACCACTCATTCATCATTTGGAAGAAGGCTTGTTTAGCCTCTCCTCCCTAACTACTCGTAATGGGCCTCGATTTAGATTGCGTAGCTCCGTGAACGGAGGCTTGTGCATTACTCTCGACATCGTCAGCTACAGCTCAATCGGGATCCATTTACCATACTAAAACACATTTTAAATTGTCAGGAATCATACACTATTACAAGGTATATATGGCATGTATAGCTAGACTCCCACACACGCTATGTTAGTCCTAGAATCGACTAAACTGTAGCTCTGATACTAAGAAAATGTAACATCCCTAACCCGTAACCGTCGCTGGAATAGGGTTAAGAGGCATTACTAAGCTTAACACACAATTACACATTCATATGTCATAACTTATCGTACATATGCATACTTCAATCATTCTCAAACACATTGTCCCTTAATAGGGCCATCGAGGCCTTAAACATGCTTTAGAAGTGGTTTAGGACTAAACTGATCATTTAAGAAAACTTTAGGAAACTTAGAAAATTTTTAAGAATACAGGGGTCACACGCTCGTGGGAACAGGCCGTGTGCTTTACACAGCCACTGGACACATTCGTGTCACAAGCTGTGTGGAAACAAGGCATACATATTGACTTGCATCACACGGCCAACTGCATGCCCATGTGCTTGGTTGGGTGAAAACTGGAGGGTATACTGACTTGGGTCACACGGCCAGTCACACACCCGTGTGTCTAGCCCATGTGCCTATTTGAAATGGCCTTACACGCCCATGTCTAGGCCGTGTGCTAAGCCGTGTCAAACCTGTAGGGTATACTAACTCATGCCACACGGCTAGTCGCATGCCTGTGTGTGAGGCCATGTGGTACATGCTGACTTAATTTCAAAAGCCACACTAGGGGACACACGGCCATTTACCATGACCGTGTGTCGCACACGGCTGAGACACATGCCTGTGTTTTGCCCATGTGGACAAAAATAGGCTATTTGAAATGCCATTTTGCTACTCAATTTGTATACCTAAATAAGCATGAATTTGCACCATTTGTAGACATATAAGTGCAGCCAAAACAATTTCAAATCATCACATTTTACACCATTTTAACACCAACCATTTCCAATCTCATAATACATTTACCTAGTAAAAAACATGTCAATTCAATATGACTCAATAACTATATTTCACATGTATCACACGTCAAATTCATACCATATAACTGACCAATTTGGCATCTAAATTTATGCCACAACAAGGCATTTCTCAAGAATTCATACACCACCATTCAACTAACCATTTGAGCAACCAAACCAAACATGCCATTTCATGAAGCCAAGCACACTACCTGTAACGCCTCAAAAATGTAGGGGTTGTGATTTTGCATAATTTGACATAAAACGCATGTTTGGCATGCTAGCTAGGTGATTTGGGTGTGTTTAGGAGTGTTTGAAAAGCCTGGATTCAAGTCTTGGCTTTGGTAAAATTTTTAATTTTTGGTCTTAAATGAAGTTGGACTCTGGCAGATAGGCTTTATAAATAATTACGCATGAGTTTTGTCACAAAAAGCCTTGTGGTTTGGTGGCAAGTGGTGTGACTTGGCAACTGAGAGAACTTGGGTTCAAATCCCATAGCAGGCAAGGTATATTTATTTTGCTACATGGGACGGAAAGTGTTTGAAGTGGATTCAAACTCTATTGAGTGGGAGTGGAATTGGCCTTAGGGAGAGATTCAGGGGATATAGATGAAGGTTGGTACAATTTTAGAGGAGGAAAAAGTGGAGTGAATAGAGGATTTGAAGATAGAGAGTGTTATTTTCTGAAATTAGGACTCCTCATGTGCCAAATTTGGTTAGTATGGGAAAGGAAGTTTGGTTTGGGTTAGTAAAGGGTTGTGCACCATTTTCTTTTCTTGTTATTTTGAGTTCTTTTTTTTAGTTTCTTTGATGTTACTCCCTAGGTGCCGAATTAGATTGTCGAATTGACCTTTTGGGGAAAAGCTAGTTGTGTTGCCGTGCATTTCTTTCAACTTTGTCGAACTGAGCTCCTTTTCTTTCGCCCTTTTTTGCTTCTCAATTTCTTAGTCAATTGTAGTCCTCTCTTTCACCAACCTCTCTTCTCCTGTCAGTTCTGAATTTCTCTATTCCTCTCCTTTTCTCTTTCATTTCTTGATTTTTCCTTTTTTTTCTTTGTTATCGTGCTTCTCTCTTGTTCACTCATAAGCCGAATCACTCATTTGGGAGTTACCTCTCTACCATTTCTTACTTTAGCCGAATACCTTTACATCTCTTGGCCGATTAGTCACTCTCATTCCTCTTGATTTCTTCTCAGTTATCGATTTGCCATTGTGATTGGATTCATCTTTTTTCTTTCTCTATCACATTCATATCGTTCCATCATTATCTTCCCATTATTTGATACCTTGGCCGAATCATCCTTCTCTTTTGTGAATCAAATTTAGCTATTTTCTCTTTGGCAATCGGTTGATTTTGTGGTCACAACTCTCTTGTTCTATCATTGGGTTTGGTAAGTACTTATAACTTCTTTTAAGTAAGGTTCTTTTGTTGGTACGGGTTCCCTTAACTCTTTACTTCGGTTTATGATTAATGATTCTCTGTCCCTTCTTGTTTGGGGGGGTTCTTTGGGTTCTATGACTCTTGCAAAGTAAGGGATTTCTCTAGTGAGGAGTGGCGTTCCAACCTTTCCTATCGCCAATCGAACGTATAATTGGGGTAAGATGGATTATTGGCCGAATATTCTACTGATTCTATTAAGTTTATGCTAGTGGTTTTTAACCATGTCTATAATTAATTCTCTAATAAGATTTGATTAATATGTAGTTATTCAGCAAGCAACATCCATTTGGATTTTAACCGAGCGATTTTTGGGTGTTAGGCTTTTTACTGATAATTCAAGGTGGGTAGTATGCCTAATTTAGGGATTCAAGTTTGTGAATTTTATTAAATGATAGGCTAACAATATGCCTTGTGGGAATGTAGACGTTGGGTGTGAGCAATTCACTCGACCTCACTAAAAGGTGTGTAACTGTACACCGTAGATCATTACTATTGTAAAGCCAAAAAAGGTGTGTATTCACACCCCTATTTAATAATGAATCGGCAAAAGTCGAAATGCTAAAACTTCGGCAACTGTGGCCTCACAAGCGTGCGAATGCTTGAGTGGTGATTGAGCTCGCAGATCATGGGCGATAGACTGTAGAAGCTGCCACGAGCATTCTCGTGGGCTTCGGCCGATATGGTCCTCGTTGGGCCGTAATGGGCTGTGTGGGCCCAATAGGCTTGTGGGCCCCACATAGACGAAATCCACGGTAAGTGACAAATGATGGATTAGGCTATGAAATTTGCATAGCCGTGACTGAATTTGGGCTAAATGGGCAACACAAGCATGTGGGCCCACTTGGGCCGAGTAAAGGGCCTTGGGCCTATTTACACTATTATAACCACTTAGGTCATCTGAGTCATTCGAGACTACTGTAGGCCTTCTGAAGGGTTGTCATCTGTACCGAAACCCCAAAATTAGTTAAATAACCAAAATACCCCTAAGGGATAAAATTACTATTTTACCCCTAACTGACCATTACACCCCTAGTGGTAGATTAATTGATGTGTGTATGATATTTATATGACTGATACTGAGTGTGACATATTGCATACACGTAATATTTATGACACAACATACTGCATGGGGTTGGGATTCTGATATGGAGGAAGTATTGTACTAGTGGCTCTGCCACGTATTTTTTGTTACTGGTGGCTTTGCCACATATTCTGATTCTAGTGGCTTTGCCACATTTATTGTTATTAGCAGCTTCGCTGCGTTACTATTACTAGCAGCTTCGCTACGATATTAGTGTGTTGGCTGGGTGGGTTGATATAATCCCCACATGGTGTACTGGTTGGTACGGGTGGTGTGCTGGTTGGATTGGGATGGGTTGCATATTTGCATTGTATTGATTCTATATTGGGCTTAGGCCCACACTGTTACTGTATAGGGCTAAGGCCCAGACTGTTCTGTTACTAGATAGGGCTCAGGCCCAGACTGTTTCTGCATGCACTGTCTACTTTTAGACTAATAGGGGATTACACACTGAGTTTTCGCAAACTCACCTCTTCTTTTAACTGTACAGGTAATTCCCAGCCTTAGGCAATTTGGAGTCATGAGGGACTCAGAGGTGGCCATACGATCGCAGATGTTTTGCTTTTGGCTTTATTTATTTATTTAAATTTCATATTGGGATTTTAGTTATTTAATAAGGCCATTTTGGTGGATTTACTTTTTGATTGGGTTTTGATTTCTTATTTGAAACTGCTAGACTAGGAAAAAAGGGTTTTCAAAATAATAACTATTTTCAAGAAAAACACGCATTTACGATTCCAAGGTTTTTAATTAGAAAAGCTTCCACAGTTTTAATCAGTTTAAGAAACCAATGGTAATAAATATGACAATTGTTTTAGTAAATTGATTTCAAGTAATAATAGCCTAATTGGCTGAAGTTTCTCAAGTAATAAAAACTAAATGGGTTTCAACTTAAGTACAAATTTTATCTACAAGTCCAAATTTTGAAAAGCACTTCGACGTGACATGTCAGATTCGATCGTAACGCCTAGGCCGAGTTTGGTGTATTACACTATAAAAAAACTTATCAAAATGACATCAAGCCTATACATCATTTACAAGCCAAGTCTCATGGCTACAATTTCATACTCCCAAACATACCAAAATACTATAAAACTTATAGATGCCATATACCATATATACACAACTTCAAAAGTACCAAATAGATGTCTGATAGTGCGATAATGCTCCCGACGATCTCTGGATCTGAGCTAGCTTTGATTCATTATAAGACATGGAAAGCAAAACACAGTAAGCTTATAGCTTAGTAAGCTCGTATGTAATAAGTTTAACATATCAAATAAATGCATTTCAATCAAATTAGTAATATTATTACATATCACTTAACAAATACAAGCCTTTCTCATGTTTATAACATGGCAACACAAGAATTACTCAACTTAGCTCATTTCCATCCATATATATGTTCCATACGTACCTGTATCACTTAGTTCAATCATACTTTCATTCTCATTGTAGCTGTAACAGCCTGAATTAGACCCTAATCGGAACAGTCATTTTGGGACCACGAATCTGAGTAAAAAAAATAGTTAAAAATTATTTTCTATGTTTATTATGTGTGAATTTATATCTGTGAAATTTTTGTGATTTAATTTTATCGTTTGGATGTCCAATTAAATAAAAGGACTTAATCGCGTAAAAGGGAAATTTGGTGGTTATTTTTAGAAGGGGGCCAAATTGCTATTGGCTTTATAAGTGAAAGCCCTTAAGTTGTAACTAGTCCATTTATTTACTAGTGGGACAGTGGTAAGTATATACCATATAGTTTTATATTATTTTATTAAAGATATATATATATATATATGTGTGTGTGTGTAAATTAAACCTTATTTTATATTAAGATATATATATGTATATATATTATAAGGCATTTACTTTATGGAATGGATGGTAAAGACCTTCTGTTATAATGGTTTAAATTAATTAGTAAAGGTTATATATAAATTAAATAATATGTTATTATATATTTTATATTATAACATGAATTAAAAGCCATATTCATTGTTTTATTCCTTATGACAGAATATGAAAGCAAGAAAGAAAAAGAAAAGAAGCTAGGTTCAGCCATCCTTTCAAGCTCGATTCAAGGTTCGTTCTTAGTCGATTTTTGATAATTTTTACGTTTTTGAGATCGTTGCTTCGAGTACTACAAAACCCAAGCTTTAATTTTTGATTTTGATGAATATTTTGAGTTATGCCATTGATGAGAGTTTGTGATCTTTATCATTTGATGATGAATTATGGAAGATATGGATTGGGTTAAAATATATTGTAAAGGAATTTTTGATGATTTTGAGTAATTAGGATTTAATTACAAAAATAAAACGTGGGAGGACTAAAATGTGAAATTTTTGGAAAATATGAGCTTATTTGGATACTAGGGGTATTCGGCCTACTTTAGATGTAATTAATTTTGCATAATTTTGTGTTTTGTGCATTAGGGACTAAATTGTAAAAATTGTAAATGTCAGGGGCAAAATGGTAATTTGCCTATTTTTTGTGTTTTTGGACTAAATTGAATGAAAATATGTTTGAATGAGCTTAATTTGATCGGGAAAAAAGCTAAAATTGTCGACTAGTCATTTTGTTTCGTTTTTCATCGTCCAAGGTAAGTTTATAAGCAAATAGAGGTACATAATTTTAGTTAAATGTGAATTATATATATGCTGAATTGGAATATGAATGTATATGAGCCGAATCTATGCAAGCTTGGTTACCTTACTTTTGTTTTCACTTCGACTGAGTTACAATGTCTGAAAGCCCCATATGAACCCTAGGAATAGTTAGGATGTGTATGTCATGACATAGGATCCAATTTATGTGTGCGAGTAAGACCATGGCATCGATGTGAAACTTTGATAAATATGTTTGAGTAAGACCCTATCTGGGACAGTGGCATCGATACGTGATTACATGTAAGACCACGTCTGGGACGTTGGCATTGTATGATATATGTGATTATTCGAGTGTCCTATCCAATTCTGAATGGTTCATCGGGCAAAGATAAGTTGAGATCGAACTTGTAAGACGAGCTAAATGAACATGTATGAGCTAGTTGATTACCTATTTGAAAATGGGGTAAATTGGTCATTGGATATTTGATACCAATTATATAAGTTGTTAATATGGATACATGTGCATTGGTGAAGTATGTTCGGCCATATGTGGTGTGTATGCATGTGATGTTATATTTTGATTCATGATTATACGTATATCGGTGAAAATATGTATTCTATTAAATGTGGATTTGATGTACAGTATGTGCTTGATAAATGTATTTTACGATTGTGGGGGTGTATATGAAAAATGAAAACTTGATTAGATTTTGTGTAATGAATTGAATTAGCTGATTGTCTACTTAAAACAAGGTAAGTATGTGACTTGAAACTAGTTTAAAACTATGTGTGAAACAAATAAGGATTTTGTGTGAACTTGGTAAGAACATTCAGCCTTTGATACTAGGTCTATGAAATCAAAATCATGCATATTTGGACAAATAGGAAGTATATGTACTTCATGTTTTATTATGATTCTCAAGCTTGTGCCTTTGAACATATGTATAAACAGTTATATATTGACTTTATAGCTTTGGAAGTTAAATGACATTGGTTAAATTGCTCATGTGGGTATTCGGCCTTGTGAGTGTTATGGAAAAAGTTTTGATTATATATACATATGATTATTGAATAATCGGCCACTTAATTAACATATGTACATGAACTTATTTGGTAAAATGTAAGCTTATGTAATTGTGTATATGTGAACTAAAATTATAAAGACTGTTTGGCTTTGAAAGTTAAATGGTAGTAGGTAATTTGGCTATATTAATATTTAGCCAAGATGATGTTAACGAATGGATATGTATACGCATGTCAGTATACTTTTAAATATGGATTTATAAGTGTTTGGATCTAAATGTGCTATGATAATATAATTAGATGTAGTTTAATTAAGTTGATAATTGTATTTAGTTGTTTATTTGCTTATGACTTACTAAGCTATGATAGCTTACTATGTGTTTTCACTTTTATTCTATTTTATAGATTTCAAATTCAAGATATGAGCTCGAGAATCGTCAGAGAAGCTTATCACACTATCAACCGTCTTCGGTATTTTTTAAAGTTATGTTTTGGAACTATGACATGTATAGGTTGGAGTGTGACTTGAAATGTTGTATTTTGGTTTTGTATGATTTGGCCATGCGAAAATGGCTTATTATTTTGTTGTGTTGGACTTTGTGTCTTGATCATATTATGGGCATGTTTGGTTTTGATGTTTAAGTTATGCTTCGTTATGTTATTTAGTATCAAGGTAAATTCAGTTGTGATATAATGATTAAATGAAGTTGCTAATGTTATATATATCTAAGTGATTGATCAATGAATTTGATTACAATATTAAATACAGGTAAAGGATGTAAATTGATTGAGATTTGGCATTTGAGTTGAATCCAATGATGGCTATGCTTGGCTTTGGTTTTGGGTGATTCGGCTATGACTTGTTTATAAGTGAATAAATGTGAAATTGGTTTGATATGCTTGTTAATGCATGGATCCATGATTTGGTTTTAAAGTGAATTCGGTTATGGTATAGGTCTACATGGTAAGTATGGTTCATGACTTGTATGAACGGTATTTTGATCATTTGTCTTGATTGGTTTAGTTATGAATACCTTATGAATTGGTTTATACTAGTAAGTATAAAACATGGTATATATGCTTGTGGGATTTTATTATATGATTCGGCTAAAGAGTATGGAAAAAGCATGATGTATATTCGGCCATGATCTAATCTTATTTTGAGGGTGTGTTTAATGCTATAAATTGGTTGATGGATAGGTTTCGGTTGTGGTGTAATTTTGACTTACTTGAAATGCATGTTTTGCAATAGGAAATGATAGGAAATGATAGATGATATGCCTATGCATTTGATCATGATATGTTAATTGATGTCATATACATATATGTATGTATATGTCATGGTTGTTTGAATAACTAATTTAAAAAGTAAGTTTAAATTCGGTAGCAATAGGCAAGGTTAATAAATGTATGCTTTTGATCATTGGTTGTAAATTGACCATTCTTGATATGGTTAGTAAATGGTTTTTAATAATGGTGGGCATACGTATGTATTATAAATATCTATAGCATGTTCGGCCATGCCTTAATTTTTATTTAGGTCACTTATGTTTTGTTTAGTTTTAATATATACATGGGCATAGATCTTTGAATGGTATGTTAGATATTCAACTATTGAGATACAAATTTTGCTACATGCTATGTATTTGCTATTTACTGATACATGTTTGATTACGTTTAAGTATTAAATGATAAAATTTACAATGAGAATAAGTTATGAGTTGTTTAATTCCTATGCTTATATTCGGCCAATTGATAATGATTTATGGTTGTATGTTTCTTGATTGTTGTGCGACCTGTAATGTTTTGAGTTGGTTTAGTACATGTTCATATGTAGTGAATAAAATAATTATTTCCTATGTATATCCATGAATGTCTGGAAGTTGTGTCTCATTCGGTAATACCTAGTAACCCCATTCCTGCGATGGATAGGGTGTTACAGTAGCTATACCTGTTGAACCATTCAGAATCATTAAGGATACTCGGGAATCACATATAGGTCGTACAATGCCATATCCCATAAATGGTCTTACATGTATTCTCATATCGATGCCAATAGCCCAACTATGGTCTTACACGAACTCTCATACTGATGCCAATCCCAGACATGGTCTTACACGTAATCTCATCTCGATAACACTAATGTCGTGACATTTGTATCCTATACTATTCCTATGGTTCGTACGAGACTGTCAGCCGTCGTAACTCTATCATTTTGGCTTGTACTCACAACCATTCAACATTTTAATTCAATTCAATAATAATAAAACATTTATAGCACAATCTAACAATGTTTATTAGCATACGAACTTTGTAACGGCCCGAATTTTGGGCTTAAAAGTTTTGGGATTTGAGCATAGGGACAGAGAGGAGGTTACACACATCTGTTTGGTTATGAGATTTAGTGACAGAATGGGCCTGTTGGTCTGGTGGTTTTATGAGTGTTAGTGAACCTCCTGGTTGTGGGTTCAAGTCCTAGTGTGTGCGTTTTGGACGATTTATTTTGTATACTGATAGTTAGTAGTTTGTTTAAGTGAGAATAGTTATTTAATTTTATTTGGTTATTTATTTTAGCATGTGATTATTTTTATCTTATTTTATTTATTATTTTTTATTTTGGTTGGACGTTCCCTTCTTTTCCTTTTTCAAGTTTCCTCATCCCTCTCCCTTCTGCTTACTTTTTTGTTTGTCAAAACAATTTTCTAAAATTGTAATGCCCCAATTTTAAGGTTTTTGAATTTTTACTTGAATTTATTTTTACATGTCTTGGCATGCTGAAGAAGTGAATTGAGTGTGGTTAGTGGACCTTTAGAAGGCCTAGGTTTAAGTTAAAGCCTGGCAAAATTTTAATTTTTGGCCCTAGGGGAGAATGGACTTAAGCTAAGTGGACTTTTAAGTTAATGTTGGGGTTTTATGACACAAGTGACAAGGTAGTGCCACTTAGAGCATAGGATTGGCGTGTGGAAGCTTGTGAAGGAGCTGAGGTTCGAATCCTTTGGTAAGCAAAGTGTTGTTTTATTTTTATTGCATGTGCATGGTAAGAGGTAGACTCCGAGTTAAATTTTGAAGGAACGAGTTTGAAGTGTTCATGGGATTGGATTAAGGAGTGATAAGGGGAGAAAATTTAGGGATTGAGTATGAAGGGAGAGTTGGCCGAATGAGGGACTGTTTGATGTGCAATTTCAGCTAGGGTCTGTTGGTGTTTACATTTTCAGCATTGAGGGGAAAGGAGTGTGCCGAAATCCTTTAGGTCTATTTTGAGATTTGTTGTGGTCAGTTTCTTTGTGTCGAATAGGTATAGCTCATTTGAGGGTTCTTTGCTCTTTCTTTTCTCCTCCTCCCTTTTGTTTCTAAAAGTCAAAAACTGAAAGTGATCTCTCTTTGTGCCGATTTGTTCAAAGAACCAAACCCTTCCATCTTTTTTTATTCTCAAGACGAATCTATTCTCTTCTCCTTATTCTTATTTTCTCCATTGCTTAAATTGACTCACCTAGAACCCTCTTAGCTGATTGCCTCAAAAAGCCAAAACCCGAACCATTTGGTTTACATCTAGCCAATTTCTCCCTTGACCAAACCTTTCTCATCTTTACTCTGAAACAAGCTGAAACCTCTTCACAACCTCTTCTCTTTTTCTTTCATCTTCTTTTCTTCCAAAAATCGAAACTTCAACTCTCTCTAGTGATCTCTTCTCAAAACCAAAACCTTCTCTTTTCTCTATGGATTCGTTCAACCCCTTTTGATCTATTCCCTTGTGATTTAATTAAATCGAGTGTAGATCTAGGTTTAGAGTGGTGGAAATAACTTCTAGCAATACCAAAATCAATCTAGCAAATCCCTGTGGTAAGTACTTGAATCTCTTCTCTCATATTCCTGTGATTTAAGAAAAGCCGAAAACCCTTATCTTCCCATGGTTGCTATCAGTTTTGACCCCTTCTGGTTAAACACCTATTTTAGCCTCTTTTCTTTTGGTTCTTATGTGTATTAGTGTTGTAAAGGGGCGATCTAGCGAGGAGCAGTTCGAGGCTAGGGGCGTTGAAGCAATCTAGATCTAGATCTAGTTGTAGATTTCGGCACAGGTAAGTGAATAATGATTTTGGGTAATGATGGCCAAATGTGATGGTATTAAGGATGTCAATTTCGTTTGATTTTGTTTGGATTATAGTTTAATGTTGTAGTGGGTTTGTTGTAGGTTAATCGTGTACAGAATCTCGACGTAGTACGCAAACAGGTGTGTAATCGAACCCTCTAGTAGATTAGAACAGTAAAAGCAAAAAAGCTGAAATGCTGGCATTTCGAGGGCTTTCGAGTGTGCAAGCGCTCGTGGGTCGGTACAAAATCATGAAATTGGAAATAATGGATGGTAAGGCTGCTGTGTGCATTTTCGTACACTTAGGTGGTTTTGGGCCTCAATGGGCCAGAAATAGGGCCCAATAGGCTTACAGGCCCATATGGGTATTAATTTTGTAAAAGGATGTGTAAAACTTTGACTTAGTGAGCCACAGTAGCTTGTGGGCTCCTTCGGGCCCATTAGGGGTTTTAGGGCCCGATGGCACTGTATAAATGAAATGGGCTATTTGAGTCGCTCGGAGCGATGTTAGATCTGTTAAAAGATTGTATTAAGCATGAGACTTAGGGACATGGCAAAATTACTAAAATACCCCTGAAGGGTGAAAATTACCGTTTTACCCCTAGATGCTAAATGACTATTTTACCCAAGAAATAATTGACTGAGTTGCATGTTACTGTATCTGATATTCTGTATGCCATGACATGTAATATTCTAATTTGCATGGGGTTGGGTTATTGATAGGGAGGAAGTGCTAAAAGTGGCAATGCCACGTAATCTGCTTAGAGGCTCTGCCTCATATTACTGTTCTGGTGGCTTGGCCACGATATCTGTATTAGCAGCTCTACTGCGACTGTGGTCTGTAGGGCTGGGCGGGTTGAGTTATTCCCCACATGCTGTGTAGGGCTGGTACAGGTAGTGTGTAGGGCTAGATTGGGCTTGGGCTTTGCATACATGCATATATATATACACTTGATGTATGCACGCCCGGGGCTCCCTCAAATGCAAACCAAGACCTAATCGAGCTTCCAAAAGGCCCCATGTAACACCCCAAGACCCATATATGTTGCCGGAGGGTCGAGAGGCATTACTTGACATTCCCACAAACAACCAAACAAATACTCGTACAACATGTTCAAACGTTTATGAAAAGGACTATTCATGCAATTCAAAAAAAAAAACTCAAACCGAATATACTAACTTAATTATAAGACTTATTCAATCTAAAGCATATCTAATCCTTTAACCATTTAAACTTATTTAACAAATTTTGGAAGTGATGGTTTACTAAAGAACATAGCCGGATCTTTTAATGACGAGGTAACTACCATCTAATCATACTAGCATTTTCACCATTGAAACTTATAATACTTCATACAAAATACATTCATAACTAGTATGAGAGCAAGCCATATTCGCATGGCATAAACATATATATATACATACTCAAAATAAAGATTTCTTAATTTAACGACCACAAAATACTTCCTATACATGCCATTCACCAAAAGTTTAACTAATTGGGTACCGAATAGGGCTTTGATAGTATAGATGACTTTGAACGCAAGATTCCCGAAACCGCAGCTAACGAACGATATCTATAAAACAGAAAGATCAAAAACAAAGGAATAAGCAATTTTGTGCTTAGTAAGTTTTAAGTAACATAAATCATTCGAATGAGTGCCTTAGTAATATCTAATCTTGTTTAAGGAGTCTTTCGGCCGAATAAGTTAATACTATGATAACACCTTTACCGTTAATCTCACAGAGGAAATTTCATGGTACCCGACTGGATTCCACTCATCATCGAACACGTTCATTAAAGAAAAGAAACAAAGCAACCTCAAACACAAATCACACATTCATATACAAATATTTAAACTCTTATAATTCCGGACAAGTACGCTAAAAAGAATCAAGTCATAGGTGGTTGAGTAGTCTTTAAGAATAGTCATGGCATTCCCACTGAATTTCACTCACCAATCATAGAAACAAAATTTTCGAACAAAGGTGAGGTGCATACCTGGCTATCTTATGGTAGGTGACATATCTACTAGGACTGTCTCAACATGTATTTTATATCATCGGCACGGATGCCCTTTGGGACCAAGCCCGTTTCTACATTAGCTCGAAGCCCTTCGGAACTGAGTCCGGGTATATCACGGGTTTGAAAGCCCCTTCGAGTTTAATCTCGGATCATATCATTGGCTCGGAACCCTTCGAGTCTAAGCTCAGATCGTATCACTGGCTCGGAAGCCCTTCGAGTCTAAGCTCGGATCGTATCACTGGCTTGGAAGCCCTTCGAGTCTAAGCTCGGATCGTATCACTAGCTCGGAAGCCCTTCGGGATTTCACCCAGATCATAGCACAGACACACATACATTTCAATTCATCCCAAGGAACATATCACAAAGTTAGACACAATTCATCATTTATTGTTCCATTCACACATTAATACATAACATGGTACTTTCATTTCCTATTCGGTCATAAAACCTTTGAAGCAATCATATCTATCAATATATTTCCTAGAGACCTCATAAGTCTAAAGGACTTCCGGACATATTACCCTTCTTCACTCGATTCCACAAATGATAGGCTATTTATTCGAATGAATCATCCTTATGAGTACTAAACGCATACATCATGTTAAACAAACTCATAAGATAAGGTTTTTGTTCTTAAAACTTACCTTGATGGTTGATAATTATCTACGAGCCGATTAATCCACCACTTTTGCTTTTCCTTTGTCCGGTCGTGGCTCTCTTAGCTCCTGAGCTTAATCAAGCAAAATCAAGGGTGACCGAAAGTTTAGTTCCTCTCCCCTCTTGTTCACGGCATTAGAAGAAATAAAGATGAAATTTTTCCTTGTTCTTTTCACCTTTCTTTCTTTATTCAATATATTATTATTAACTCATATAAAACACATATTTTCACTAAAAGAAACAATCATGACCGGCCACTAACTCAAGGTGGTTAAATTGCCATGCAAACCCCATTTTTTTTAACCTTGCACAATTCGGCTCCTTACAACTTTTGCCTATCAAATTTTTCCAAAGTTTTCACATAAGTCCCCTTTTTATTTACTTTATTTATTAACATAAAACAATATAAAAATATAAAATATTAACCTAATCATTAGCATGGCCGGCCACTAATTAGAAAATGTCAATTTGACATGCAACCCCTTTTTGTTTCAAAGTTTTCCTTAATTAGTCATTATAATTTGTCCATCAAAATTTCTAAGTTTCTCAACTAAGCCCTTATTAATAAATTCACATTGAATTTGTCAAATTCAAACATTAAAGATTCATACATATACTTAACACATAAATTAGACATAGAAAATTAAAATCAACTATTTCAAGGACTCGGTTTAGTGGTCCCGAAACCACTTCCCGACTAGGGTCAAAATAAGGCTGTCACAACTCCTCCCCTCTAAAAAGCATTTCCGTCCCAGGAAATCTTACCAGAAAATAGGTTTGGATATCTATCTTTCATAGCATTCTCGGGTTCCCAAGTCGCTTCTTCGATTCCATGCCTAAGCCACAAAACTTTTACTAGCGGAACCTTTTTATTTCTCAATTCTTTCACCTCGCGAGCTAAAATACGCATAGGTTCTTCTTCGTAACTCAAATTAGGTTGAATTTCAACTTCTGACGGACTTAACATGTGCGAAGGATCAGATCTATACCGACGGAGCATCGATACATGGAAAACATTGTGAATCTTTTCAAGCTCAGGAGGTAAAATCAATCTATAAGCAACCGGCCCAATCCGTTCTGATATCTCATACGGTCCAATAAATCTCGGGCTCAGCTTGCCTTTACGGCCAAAACGGAGTATCTTTTTCCACGGTGAAACTTTCAGAAACACTTTATCACCTACTTGATACTCGATGTCTTTACGCTTAAGGTCCGCGTACGATTTCTGACGATCAGATGCCATTCTCAAACTGTCACGAATTATCTCCACTTTTTGCTCTGCTTCTCTGACTAAATCAACTCCGAGAATCTTACCTTCACTAAGTTCGGTCCAATACAGAGGTGTACGGCACTTCCGACCGTAAAGAGCCTCGTAAGGCGCCATTTGAATGCTCATTTGAAAACTGTTATTATACGCGAATTCAATCAGGGGTAAAAATTTTTCCCAAGAACCGGTAAACTCTAGAATGCAACATCTCAACATGTCCTCGAGTATTTGAATAACCCGCTCAGATTGACCGTCAGTCTGGGGGTGAAAAGCGGTGCTAAAATGGAGTTTAGTACCTAATGCTTCTTGTAGCTTCATCCAAAATCTCGAAGTAAACCGGGGGTCTCGATCAGAAATAATAGAAGTCGGCACTCCGTGCAATCGTACAATTTGAGAAACGTATAATTTCGCTAACTTATCAAGTGAAAAGTCTGTACGAACTGGGATAAAATGAGCTGACTTCGTTAGTCTATCCACAATGACCCAAATGGAGTCTTTCCTGCTCGGTGTTAGTGGCAATCCAGACACAAAGTCCATCGTAATTCGGTCCCAGTTCCACTCGGGTATCATAATCGGTTGAAGCAACCCCGAAGGCAATTGATGCTCCGCTTTTACTTGCTGGCACACCAAACATTTAGATACAAATTCAGAAATATCTCGTTTCATACCGTGCCACCAATATTGTCGTTTCAAATCATTGAACATTTTCGTGCTACCCGGATGGACTGTCATTCGGCTACTATGGGCTTCCTTCAAAATCGTCGAAACTAGCTTAGAATTTCTCGGAACACACAATCGGTCTTTAAATCTCAGGCAATCTTTGTCATCAATTCGAAATTCTGAATCCTCACCCGACATACATTGAGCTCTTTTAGCTATCAAGTTATCGTCGACCTTTTGAGCCTCACAAATTTGTCATACAAGCACTGGCTCTGCCCTGAGTTCGACTACCAACACGGCGTCCGCCGATATTGTTAGTTTCACATTCATGGCTCACAGTGAAACTAGAGATTTTCGACTAAGAGCATCTGCAACAACATTTGCTTTACCGGGGTGATAATCAATAGTAAGCTCGTAGTCTTTAAGCAATTCTAGCCACCGCCTTTGTCTCAAATTCAAATCCCTTTGCGTCATCAGATACTTGAGGCTTTTGTGATCGGAGAAGATGTGACATTTCTCACCGAATAGATAGTGTCGCCAAATCTTCAAAGCGAAAACAATAGCAGCTAATTCAAGATCATGAGTCAGATAATTTCACTCGTGAGGCTTCAACTGTCTCGAAGCATAAGCAATAACTCGGCCTTCTTGCATTAAAACGTAGCCTAAACCGTTCAGGGATGCATCACTATAAACTACAAACTCTTTGCTGGATTCTGGCTGAACTAACACTGGAGCTTCCGTCAAAAGAGTTTTCAGTCAGTTGAAACTTTACTGACACTTATCTGACCACTCGAACTTGATATCTTTTTGCAGCAGTCTCGTCAATGGAGTTGCAATCATTGAGAAACCTTCGACGAATCGTCGGTAATATCCGGCGAGTCCTAAAAAGCTTCGAACCTCAGAAACATTCTTAGGGGGTTTCCAGTTGAGTATAGCTGAAATTTTATTCGGATCGACTCGAATACCCAAAGCAGACACTATATGTCCCAAGAAACTAACCTCGTGCAACCAGAATTCGCACTTGCTAAACTTCGCATACAATTTGTTATCCCGCAAAGTCTAAAGCACCAGTCTCAAATGCTCTGTATGCTCAATCTCATCATGAGAGTAGATCAAAATATCATCGATGAACACTACTACAAAACGGTCCAAAAACGGCCTAAACACACGATTCATCAAATCCATGAAGACTGCAGGGGCATTAGTAAGTCCAAACGGCATCACTAAGAACTCGTAGTGACCGTATCTCGTTCTGAATGCTATCTTCGGCACGTCGGAATCTCTAACTCTCAACTGATAGTAGCCGGATCGCAAGTCAATCTTCGAAAACACTGAAGCTCCTTTCAACTGATCGAACAAGTCGTCAATTTGAGGCAACGAATATTTATTCTTTACAGTGGCTTTATTCAGCTGTTGATAGTCGATGCACATTCTCATAGTCTCATCTTTCTTTTTCACAAACAAAACTGGTGCACCCCAAGGTGAAAAACTAGGTCGCACGAAGCCTCTGTCTGTCAACTCTTGCAACTGAGACTTCAATTCTTTTAACTTGGTAGGTGCCATACGATACGGGGCAATCGAAATCGGTGTCGTACCTGGAATCAACTCTACACCGAACTTGATCTCTCTTACAGGCGGCAATCCCAGTAATTCTTCGGGAAACACATCTGAAAACTCGCAGACTACAGGCACCATCTCAAGTTCTCGTTTGGAAACTTTGTTATCTAACACATAAGCCAAATACGCTTCATAGCCCTTTCTCACATATTTCTGAGCCGACATGGTCGTAATTATGGCAGGTGACCCGTTTAGATCAATGGACTCAATTCGGATTATCTCATTATTCGAACATCGCAAATCAATAGTTTTTTGCTTGCAATTCACTATTGCGTCATGAACGGTCAACCAGTCCATTCCGAGAATAATGTCAAATTCGTCAAATGGTAGAAGCATCAAGTCAGCCGGAAAACAGAAATCTCGAACCATTAGGGGGCATTTCTTGCATACTATATCAACCAGAACACAACGACCCAAAGGGTTCGACACTCGAATTACGAACTCAGTAGACTCAACAGGAAGAGTCTTGCTGGAGGCTAAAGTTTCACACACATATGAATGGGTCGAACCAGGATCAATCAGGGCAATAACATCAGGATCAATCCGGAGAAGAAGCTTCCTCACGGGCACGGATAGCATACACTCTGGCAGGTGCTCGAGCCTCGGATCTAACTGTAGTGTCTCTAGTCCCTCTCTGACTACCTCCAGTACTACCTCCACGCCGCGGTGGTCTACCCCGCAAAGCCGTGCCACTAGGTCTCTGACTCGGATCGAAAGTGTGTTCATCATTTCTCGGACAATCTTTAATAAAATGATCGACAGATCCACATCTGAAACAAGAATGGTCACGATGCCTACAACTCCCCGGGTGCCATTTACCACAATAATTGCAATCTAATCTATCCTGATGTTCATTTCCAACACTGGCGATGGAAGTGGTTCGCGAACTCGCGGGAGGTCGAGGACGCTCATGTCTAGGAAAACTCGATGTGTATTTAGATCAGCCCAAGTCATCTTTAGTCTTTTTGGATGATTGCTGACCAGATTTTCCCGCAGATCTCTTGCGGAATTCTCTAGCTCCCTCTTCAGATTTTCTTTTCTCATTTTCGAGCTCTTCGGCTTTACAAGCTCGCTCGACTAGCACGACAAATTCTTTAATTTCTAGAATTCCCACCAACAGTCTAATTTCTTCGTTTAACCCGTCCTCGAAACGCTTACACATAATAGCCTCAGAGGATACACATTCATGAGCATAACAGCTGAGACGCACGAATTCTCTCTCGTATTTGGTTACTGACATCTGGCCTTGTTTGAGTTCTAGAAATTCCTTCTGTTTTTGATCGATGAATCTTTGGCTGATATATTTCTTATGAAACTCGGTTTGGAAAAACTCCCAGGTGACCCGTTCTTTCGGAACAATAGAAACCAAAGTATTTCACCAGTAGAAGGCAGCATCACGTAGCGAGACACCGCGAATTTTAGACTCTCCTCGGGTGTACAGGACAGTTCATCAAACACTCGAATGGTTTGTCAAGCCAAAACTCGACCTGCTCGGCATCGTCTCTAGGGGTAGCCCGGAACTCTTCAGCCCCATATTTTTTAATTTTATCAACAGGGGGCCTACTCAATCTCATTGGATCTGTCATAGGAGGAGCCATATAAGTCAGAAGCGGAGTATTCAGGGGCAGAGGTTGCAGAACAGCCAAATTTGATCTAATAAATTGAGCGAACCAGTCACTCATCATTGCATAAAAAGCTTGTCGGGTGTCATCATCTCGATGACTGACATTCGGCTGAGAGTCAGGCGGCACTGTCCCTTGCGTGGGAGCAGGCGCTACACTTTCTACATTGTCCGCTGCGGTTCGATCGGGTTCGGGATCCATTCTATACCAAAAATCACATTTTAGATGTCAGAAGTCATCTCACTATCAAAAAGACACTAAATGGCATGTATAGTCAGACTCATACTTACTACGGTAGTTCGAGAATCGACTAAACCGTAGCTCTGATACCAATAAAAATGTAACACCCCAAGACCCGTATATGTCGCCAGAGGGTCGAGAGGCATTACTTGACATTCCCACAAACAACCAAACAAATACTCGTACAACATGTTCAAACATTTATGAAAAGGACTATTCATGCAATTCAAAAAAAAAAACTCAAACCGAATATGCTAACTTAATTATAAGACTTATTCAATCTAAAGCATATCTAATCATTTAACCATTTAAACTTATTTAACAAATTTTGGAAGTGATGGTTTACTAAAGAACATAGCCGGATCTTTTAATGACGAGGTAACTACCATCTAATCATACTAGCATTTTCACCATTGAAACTTATAATACTTCATACAAAATACATTCATAACTAGTATGAGAGCAAGCCATATTCGCATGGCATAAACATATATATATACAAACTCAAAATAAAGATTTCTTAATTTAACAACCACAAAATACTTCCTATACATGCCATTCACCAAAAGTTTAGCTAATTGGGTACCGAATAGGGCTTTGATAGTAGAGATGACTTCGAACGCAAGATTCCCAAAACCGCAGCTAACGAACGATATCTATAAAACAGAAAGATCAAAAATAAAGGAATAAGCAATTTTGTGCTTAGTAAGTTTTAAGTAACATAAATCATTCGAATGAGTGCCTTAGTAATATCTAATCTTGTTTAAGGAGTCTTTCGGCCGAATAAGTTAATACTATGATAACACCTTTACTGTTAATCTCACAGAGGAAATTTCATGGTACTCGACTGGATTCCACTCATCATCGAACACGTTCATTAAAGAAAAGAAACAAGGCAACCTCAAACACAAATCACACATTCATATACAAATATTTAAACTCTTATAATTTCGAACAAGTACGCTAAAAAGAATCAAGTCATAGTTGGTTGAGTAGTCTTTAAGAATAGTCATGGCATTCCTACTAAATTTCACTCACCAATCATAGAAACAAAATTTTCGAACAAAGGTGAGGTGCATACCTGGCTATCTTATGGTAGGTGACATATCTACTAGGACTATCTCAAAATGTATTTTATATCATTGGCACGGATGCCCTTCGGGACCAAGCCCGTTTCTACATTGGCTTGAAGCCCTTCGGAACTGAGTCTGGGTATATCACGGGTTTGAAAGCCCCTTCGAGTTTAATCTCGGATCGTATCACTGGCTCGGAAGCCCTTCAAGTCTAAGCTTGGATCGTATCACTGGCTCGGAAGCCCTTCGAGTCTAAGCTCAGATCGTATCACTGGCTCGGAAGCCCTTCGAGTCTAAGCTCAGATCGTATCACTGGCTCGGAAGCCCTTCGAGATTTCACCCGGATCATAGCACAGACACACATACATTTCAATTCATCCCAAGGAACATATCACAAAGTTAGACACAATTCATCATTTATTGTTCCATTCACACATTAATACATAACATGGTACTTTCATTTCCTATTCAGTCATAAAACCTTTGAATCAATCATATCTATCAATATGTTTCCTAGAGACCTCATAAGTCTAAAGGACTTCCGGACATATTACCCTTCTTCACTCGATTCCACAAATGATAGGCTACTTATTCGAACGAATCATCCTCATGAGTACTAAACGCATACATCATGTTAAACAAACTCATAAGATAAGGTTTTTGTTCTTAAAACTTACCTCGATGGTTGATAATTATCTACGAGCCGATTAATCCACCACTTTTGCTTTTCCTTTGTCCGGTCGTGGCTCTCTTAGCTCTTGAGCTTAATCAAGCAAAATCAAGGGTGACCGAAAGTTTAGTTCCTCTCCCCTCTTGTTCACGGCATTAGAAGAAATAAAGATGAAATTTTTCCTTGTTCTTTTCACCTTTCTTTCTTTATTCAATATATTATTATTAACTCATATAAAACACATATTTTCACTAAAAGAAACAATCATGACCGGCCACTAACTCAAGGTGGTTAAATTGCCATGCAAACCCCATTTTTTTTAACCTTGCACAATTCGGCTCCTTACAACTTTTGCCTATCAAATTTTTCCAAAGTTTTCACAAAAGTCCCCTTTTTATTTACTTTATTTATTAACATAAAACAGTATAAAAATATAAAATATTAACCTAATCATTAGCATGGCCGGCCACTAATTAGAAAATGTCAATTTGACATGCAACCCCTTTTTGTTTCAAAGTTTTCCTCAATTAGTCATTATAATTTGTCCATCCAAATTTCTAAGTTTCTCAACTAAGCCCTTATTAATAAATTCACATTGAATTTGTCAAATTCAAACATTAAAGATTCACATATATACTTAACACATAAATTAGACATAGAAAATTAAAATCAACTATTTCAAGGACTCAGTTTAGTGGTCCCGAAACCACTTCCCGACTAGGGTCAAAATAGGGCTGTCACACCCCATGACTCGAGCACATACTAAGCAACTTCAAGAAGCTTTAATAGCTTTGTTGTTGCGCATTTAGGATGATAACATGGCCCATGACTGATGCGAGCGCGCCCAGCAAACGCCATCGGTCAAGTCTTCCGAGTCGAGCATTGCTTTGTTGGCAAGCTGATCCCAGCTCCTCTCCAGCTCCCTGAGCTCTGTCCAGCTCAAATCCAGCTTATTCGAGCTCGATCCAGCTTGCCTGAGCTAAACCGAGCTCACTCCTAGCTCTTTTCCAGCTCATGAGCTAACCCTTAGCTCAACTTCAGCTTAAGAGTTCAACCCCAGCTCAACTTTAGCTCACGAGCTAACACTTAGCTCATTTTAGTTTAAACTCAGTTTTGTCATTAATGCCTTAAATAAAATTTGTACATATTTATTTACGCATTAAACTTGTTTTATATTAATATTAATTATTAATATGCCATAGTTATCACATGTTTTAATTATGTTCAGATTCTAGCCGATTTAATGCATGCCATTAATATGTTCACATTAGTGCTGAATTTATGTGTGTTCACATGATGTCTTATGAATTGTTTTATTTTTTATAGGTGCAATGCTCATGGACGGTACAATGAATGCTTGAAGATTCAACCTATTTGGACGACACACATGCATGAATGAAGAAGTATTAAATGCTGGTGCATGTATGGCTAGATGCAAGGTTTCTACAAATTCATGCATGTGCCGAATGCATGTATGGACATTAAAGGCTAATCCATGAATGGATCAAATGCATGGGATGATAGAATGCATGAATGGCTTAAGTGCATGTACGGTGGCTGTCTCCTAACTTTCCAAGGCACTTATTCGGCCAAGAAGTAGCTGCCAACTAATTCTATGTTGACCGTTGAGTTCCTTGAACATGTTCACACTTTGAATTGACCTATAAGCTACTACACATGCATGGATGGGTTCAAGAACGTCCAAGGGAAGGAATTAACTCAATAATTCAACACATTGATTGAATTAAGTGCATGCACAAAGGGGAGAACGAATTTACTAAGTTCATGCTACCATTCATGAACCTACATGTCATTAAAGTGTTTATTAATGAGTATGCATGTTCTATACAAGTGCATAAACGTCCCAAGGAGATGAATGCAACCTTTGGTGCTCATACAAGGCACTTGAAGCCTTACTTCATGGCTAAGCATTCATGCACACACCAAGGGGGAAGAAAGTGTCCATTCAGCTAGTGCATGAATCTACTGAATTCATGAACAATTTTAATGAATTAGTGTGAATGTTTTTATTGTTGTGTGAACACATTAGTTGCCGAATTCCAATAGACATTTTAGGCACTATATATATGGTTGTCATTTTCATTTGTAAGTCAAACTTTTCTCTTAATGAAACTTTGTTAAATTTATATGAAATTTGTGAGATTTCTTTCTCTCATATTTCGTTGAGGACTTTGTTGGCTTATCTAGTTTTAGTGGCGACAACCCTGTCTTCCTTTTGAACTTATCACTATCAAATAGTGTGGCGTTCACCCTTATACCAAGGTTCCTACTTTGCTAAGTAGCGGGTCGAGGTTCTATCATTTTCATTTCCACCTTAAGTGATATAAGTACCGGGGCGATACTCTCTATAGTGTCGAATCATACTTGAAACTTAAGTCCTATTTCACCATATCCACCTTTCTATCCAATTTCCTTTTATTCATCACATCATCTATCCAAACCATTTCCTATCTCCTCATCTTTTTATTTGTTACTCCATTTTCATATTTTTTTTTCTCCACCCATTCATTACCTTATTTTTAAAACCGAACCTATACATATTATTCTTATCCATAACCCATCTTTGAACCCTTATACATAGCTTCCGCCCTATTTTCCTATCAACTTCACTTTGCAAGCAAATCGAACGATACTTTCTCGTAGACGATCGGGCACCTCACATACGACTCGACTCACCCCGAGGCGGATCGCATCAATGACGATGGAGGAGCTAAGGACAATACCTTGAAGGCTCAATGCATTCTTTTGCAAACCGACTTCAGCTCCTCTCCAGCTCTCCAAGCTCAATTCAGCTCTAATCAGCTCACTTGAGCTTGTTTCAGCTCGATTGAGCTCGACTAAGTTTTTATTCAGCTCCATTAATGTCTACTTTAAATAAATACAACTCATTTATCTTAATTCTAGCTTAACACAGCTCATAGCAGAAACCCTCAGCTCATCTTAGCTTATTTATTACATATTTAATATAGTGAGCTAGTTGACTAGTTAAGTAGTTAATACACATCATAAATTAGTCTTAATTTAAACTAGTAATAAATATGTCTAAATTATTACATGAATTAAATATTTTGACCGAATTTAATTAGATGTTTAATTGTGTTCATATTTGCTTAATGTGTTCACATTTGCTATTAATAAGTGCATTAACCTTGTAGGTACATTGACTTGGGATGGTACATGCATGGAGGAAATTAAATGCAATGCATGCATGGTAAGGTGCAATGGACGGTGAGCCAATGGACAAATGTATGTACATGCATGTACTTGAAGGTTCATGGAATACATGCATGGGACGGTTCATGAATCCCCATGGGTTCACACCATGTGTTCACACCATGATGACCGTTCGATTGTATGTTCACACCACATGAGGCCTTTCATAAAGCCCCATTTATGACGCCACTCTTGGTGAAGAAACACAAATTAAAGGCTCCATTTAAGTCATTAGCCGAACCTGACCATACATGTATGAAGACATCCATCCAAGTGCATCCATGCACATTCATGAAGCCACCATTCACCCCACCATTCGGCCGAACATGGACATTCATTCAAGGGGGATTGTTTCTAGTATTTTCTAGAATCTTCTATGTACTTAATAGATACATTCCTTAGTTGTTAAGTCCATGAATGGGACTATTCGGCTAGCCTAGGTAATAGTATAAATAGCTTGCTCATTTTCATTGTAAAGGGATTTTTGCCATTTGATTAAAACCTTTGTTTTTGTGAGGTTACTTCCTCTCATATCTCGTACAAGTTTTGAAAGACTTATCTAGCGTGCTAGTGGTGTCTACCGATCTTGTTTGAACTTATCACCATCCTTGGTCTGGCGTTCACCTATCCAACTATTCCATCTATCCACCTTAACAATATAGGAACCGGGGTGACACTTTTTAGTGTTGAATCATTCCTGACATTAAGTTCGTTTTCCATTCCCATCCTTTGAGTTTCTTTCTTGTCTTCATCAAACCGAGCCAACTATCCAATATCTACCTTTGTTATTCCATAACCGAACCTAGCTACACTTATTTCCCATTTTGAAAACCTTCTGCTTAATTAAACTATCCATTTCACTTTTATTTCCAAGACACCGAGGCACGAACGATCCTTCTCGACTACGATCGGGCAACTACGTGAATTCAACTCAATCACCCGAGCCGGATCACATCAACACTGATCTGTTTCTGTAATGGGCCCAAGGGCCACACTGTTTTCTGAAAAGTACCAAGGCCTAGTTTAATCTGTATTTGAATAGGGCTTCGGCCTAGACTGAGCTTGGACTGGTCTATGACAGTGGTTGGGTTTCTTTACATACTGAGTTTTCACAAACTCACCCTTTTAATTCTGTCTATGCAGGTAACCCCCAACCGTAGAGGACTTGAAGTTGCGAGGGATTCGGGGTGGCCACGAGGTTCATGTTTCAGTTTTTGATGATTTCTTAAATTTAGTTTATGGAAATTCCATTTTTAAATTTTAGTTTTAAGTTGTAATAAGGCTGCTCAGTGTTTTATTTTAGGTTTTCTTCATTGTTAGCTTTACAATAGTAGACTAGTCTATGTGGGTTTCTCAAAATTAAACAAATGTTTTCAAAACATGCATCACGTACCGAATGGACAACTGAAAGTTAATAACACCATAATGAGATTTAATAAAAGATGAAATTTTATTCGGTAACAGCTAAGGTTTTTTAAAATGGAAAATGATTCTTATTTACAAGCTTTTAAACAAGGTTTAACTTCAAACTACACAACTCTTTAATAAAAAAAGATCAAAGCTTAGACGATTGTCCATGTGACACACCAGATCTGGTCATAATGTGTAGACCAAGTTTGGGGTGTTACAAAAATGATTGGTCTTTGGTTCCCGAAGTTGCGCTCCTCTGTCCATCTTTTCGACGTCAAAACAGGTGTGGGAATCTGACCTTCTCTACGTAGTTTTAGTTTGAAATTTTCTGTTTTTGACAAGTCTTGTGCGTATATTAACCCGAGGAATTTTGGGGTTTTTTACGATAGAGGTGAGGGAAAATCATTATTTTTTGATGTACTTTGATAGGGCAAAGGTTAGGCATTGTTACGGTGGCTTAAGCGATAGTTTCGGGGCTGATTTAGGGTGGCTTCATGACCTCTCCAATGGCCACATGGGCGTGTGCTGAGGCACACGACCGTGTGGAATTGGGCATTAAGGTTTTCGGGCAAAATTGGGTGCCACACGGCCTATGGATTTTTTCAATTTTTCACATGGTCGTGTTCCCTTAGCACACAGGTGTGTGAATTTGGGAATTAGGGATTTTGTCATTTGGAGTCACACGGCCTGGCCACACGACGGTGTGGCTAATTTAGGGATTTAGGGATCCCACACGGGCATGTATTTCAAAACACACAGCCGTTTCTAGTGGGCACATGGCGTGTGATACCCTTACACTGTTGTGTCTACCCTACACCTTATTTTACAGAATTTGGACAATGAGTTGCACAGCCTATTCACACATTCGTGCCCCTACTTCACACAGGCGTGTGCCTCTGTCACACGACCATGTGCTACCCTTCACACGGGCATATGGACCCCACACGACCTGGATTGCTCCACACAGTTAGAGCACATGAGAGTGTGGCCCTAACTCGCCAAATAATGTTTTTAGGTTGAACTTAAGTGTAATCGTAACTCTACGTGCTCCAACCCTCGACTATGCTTTACTGAGTGTAATGGTGACTCTGATCTGGGCCTGATACTGAATTTGAGTTATGAGTGTGTGCACATGTATGACTCTATAACTGACTGATTGGATGTAAATGTCTGCTTCTGATTAACCATCTGAGACTGGTATTCTGAGTGTGTACATCTAACTGCATACATTCATACATATGCATAAACTATTTTGGGTGGGATTTTTGAAGAGAAGGGAGATTGACGAAAATGAACTGGCAGCTGATTTGTTGGTTATTAGTCCATAATACCCAGAGGGCCGTGGACGTGGGCAATCTTAATACCTTGAGGGTCGTGGACAATACGGATGGTCATCGTTGCCGGGCAACCCAAGATGACATCATATCAGTATAGTGGATTACCACATTGCACTGTACCGCATGTACGTTAGCTACACTACGTACTACTATCTGATCTGGCAGTTCATACTCATGTTTGTATTGCGGTTTATCGTATTGCACAGTACAGCTAATACGCTAGCTTTACTGCATAATATATGAGACTGGCAATTTATCTGCGCATTGTTAACCCCAATACCCAAAGGGTCGAGGGTAGTCCCAATACTCAGAGGGTCGTGGACAATCCTAATAGCCATCGTTGCTAGGCAACCAGGGATGACATCAGATGGAGTGCAGGGTTGGATGGACCTTACGAGGTCCTGAATGGAGTGATTGGTGGGATGAGCTTAAAGCTCTTATGAGGAGTGATGGGGGACAGAGAGGTGTGTTGATTGGATGGGTGGGAATTTTATAACTCATTCGTATTCATATACACCTGATTGATCTGTTTGACTAAATTGAAACTTGTGAATGGTTGAGAATTACTGATACCGTAACTAAATGTGATACTGTGACTGAATGTGTGTAACGCCCTAAATTTGGGCTTAGAAGTATTGGGCCTTGAGCAAGGGAACAGTTAGGAGACGGTACATAAATATTTCGTTGTACAAGAAAATGGCATAACTGCATGGTTGCTTCAGTGGCTAAGTGAATTAAGAGTGTTTGGGGGTCTCTGAGAAGCCCTGGGTTCAAACCTAGGCTTTAGCAAAATTTTTGGTTTAAGTGAATAAAAACCCTTGGTTCTAGATAGTAGGCTTCTTAAGTTAAATTGGTTAAATATGACACAAAAGGAGCCTGTGGTTGAGTGGTAGGTGGCACGTCAGTGTTTTCAAGGGGGCTTGTGTTCGAGTCACGCTTTGCTCAAAGAGGTATTTATTTTGCTATTCCTGCCATGTGAGAAGTAGAAATCGATTGAAACTCTGCAAGGGGGAATTTGAATTGGTCATGGAGAAAATTGAGGAGTGATATTTGGAGAAAATCAAGGAAGTTTTGAAATGGAAAGGTTGGGAAGGTGTTGTGGCCAATCGGGACTCTGAAGCATTCCTTGAGGATTCTACTAGGGGGAGAATATTAGGCATTTTCAGCTTTAGTGGTGCTCTCTTATCATTCCTTTTCTTTTTCTCTTAGTGCCGAAATTGTGTTGTTGTTATGCTCGCTATTTCGAAAATAATTACCTCTTTTTGTGTGGATTGTTTGGTAACCAAATATCACTTGTGACCATTCAGGTATTTCCATTTTGTCGAACCTTTATTCTCTCTTCTCCCTCCAGCTGTTTGAGTAGGTTGAATATAGTAGTGGTTCTGGTGTGCTTTCAATTATTCTTTCCTTTCACTTCCTAGCCGAATACATCTTTTTCATTCTCAGTTCTTTAGGGCCATTGGTTTCTCTTTTTGTGTGCTTAGGCTGTTGGCCGAATATCTCTTTTGGTTCTCCCTTAATTCATTTCAGTTGTTGGCCGGTTCTCTTCTTTACTATTCTTTTACTGGCCAGCTGTCTCTTCCTTCTCCTCCTCTGTTGGTTGGTAATAAAGGTTGTAACTCTGTCATCTTTTTCTTTTCCCTTTCTATCATTTGAATGATGGTTTCTTAACACTCTCTTTTGCTAACTACTAGGGTTGTAGTGGTGCTAGCTTGGTTTTGGTTGTAGGGGGTGTCTAAGAAGGGACAGTGAGCCAATTGTTCCTCTTCTATTTCTTCTGGTAATACACTTTCGATAAGCAGCAGTGCTTTGGTTCAATTTTTGTACATATACAGTGTTAGCTATTTAGTGTGATTGGAATGCAGGAAATTCAAAAAGGGGATCGAAAGTGATTTGGAGTAAGCGGTTCAAGTAGGGGACCTCTATTCAGTTAAGCAAGGTAAGTGGTGGTAGGCTTTGTGGGATAAGGTTAAATGGAGGCATTAATTTTGAGAGTCAATTGATTAATGGGGGACTGTTGATTGAATGTAGGTTTTGGGAGCTCTTGGATTTCTCGTGCCGTTTCGAACACAGGTGTGTACTCACACCGTTTTAACTGTAGAATGACAAAAGCCAGAAAGCCAAAAAGCCAAAAACTTTGCGATTGATGCTGTAACGCCCCAATTTTTAGGGTTTTTGAATTTTTGCTTGAATTTATTTTTATGGCTTGATGTGTTGTATTGATGTGTTGGGTGTATTTAGTGGACCTTTAGAAGGCTTAGGTTTAAGTCTAAAGCCAGGCACAGTTTTTAATTTTTAGCTTTAAGTGAGAATGGACTTTGGCAAAGTGGGCTTTTATTCGAATTTGTGAACAAAGTGTTTATTTTATTTTATTGCATGTACATGGTAAGAGGTGGACTCCAAGTTAAATTATGAATGAAGGAGTTTGAAGTGCTCATGGGATTGGATTAAGGAGTGATAAGGGGGAGTTTATCAAGGAGAAAAGTTAGGGATTGAGTTATGAAGGGAGAGTTGGCTGATTGTGGGAGACTTGGAAGAGCCAATTCGGCTAATGGTCTTTGGAGTATGCATTTTCGACATATGTGGAGAAGGTGAGCCGAATTTTTATTGTAGAGTATGCCTTTCGGGATTTGCTTTCGGTCATTTTCTTCTTAGTGCCGATTAGGTAAGTTGAGAATTGCCTTTTTGCTCTTTTCTTTCTTACACTTCTTCTCCCCTTTTTGTTCAAAAAGCTAACAGTCCCTAAGCTCTCAACCTCTCCCTTGGCTGATTGGTGCAAGAATCGAACCTCTCTGTTTCTTTTCTTCTTCTAACCGAACCAATCTTCTTCATCTTCTTCCTCTTTTCTTCATTAGTTGAAATCGACTCACCTAGAACCCTCCTTGGCCGATTGTTTCAAAAATTGAAACCTGAAACACTTGATCTTCTAGCTGATTTCTTTTGGCCAGTTTCTCTAAAAGCTAAAATCCCAAAATAGTTAGCCTTCCCCTTTATCGATTTACCCAAGGAGCTGAACCCTACCACTCTTTTCTCTTAAACACTTCTTAGCCGAACCCTCTCCAGTGTTCTCTTCTCAAACCGAATCCAACTTCTTTTCTCTGTTGATTATCCAACCCTGTCATCTATTCATTCTCTCCCCTTGTGCTTCAATTAGATCAAGTATAGATCTAGGCCTAGTATAGTGGATTAACTCTTGGTGATATCGAATCAATCTAGCAAACCCCTGTGGTAAGTATTCAATTCTATTTCTTCATATTCTTGTGAATAAAGAAAAGCCAAAGGTTTTAGATCTCCTTGTGATAATCGGTTTGGATCCCTTCTTTGGGAACCTATTTATGGACTCTTTTGTTAACTGACTGAGTTTTGTGGCCTTTTGTAAGGTGGATCTCGTTGAGGCTAGGGTGAACATTACCAAGGCAGGCTAGATCTAGTGTTAGGGGCCAGATTCCGACAAAGGTAAGGAGTGGGTGATTTGTTATGATGGCCGAATATGTGTGGAGTATGGTGTTAGTAGTTTCTATTAGATTATGGATTAACGTAGTGATTAAAACTATTGTAGGTTGATCATTCAGGGGATCTCGACGTAGTTCGTAATCAGGTGTGTAACGCACCCTCTAGTAGCTTAGATCGACAAAAGCCAAAATGCCGAAATGCCGAAATGCCGGCATTTTGTGGACTTGCGAGCATGTGAGCGCTCGTGGGTCAATCTGAAATCATGAATCTGGATTAATGGACGGTAAGGGCTGCTATGTGTGTTTTCGTGCACTTAGGATGTTTTGGGCCACGATGGGCCAGAATTGGGCCCAGTGGGCTTACGGGCCCATATGGGTAAAAGTATGCAGTAAGTGATTTCTGATAAACTGGATAGTAAATTTGTGATATATGTGTAAAAAATTTGACTGAGCGGGCCACAGTAGCTTGTGGGCTCCCTTTGGCCCATTAGGGGTTTTCAGGCCCGGTGGCACTATATGAGTGAATGGGTTATTTGAGTCGCTCGGAGCGACGTTAACCTACTAGAAGGTCGTATTAAGCATGAAACTTAGAGATGTAGCTAAATTACCAAAATACCCCTGAAGGGTGAAAATTACTATTTTACCCCTAGGTGTTAAATGACTGTTTTACCCCTAGAAATAGTGGACTGATTTGCATGCTACTGTATCTGATATTCTGTATGCCATGTCATGTAGTACGTTAATTTGCATGGGGTTGGGTTATGGATATGGAGGAAGTGCTTAAAGTGGCATTGCCACATAATCTGCTTAGAGGCTATGCCTCGTATTTCTGTTATGGTGGCTCTGCCACGATTTCTATAATAGCAGCTCTGCTGCGACTATGGTGTGTAGGGCTGGGTTGGTTGAGTTATTCCTCACATGGTGTGTAGGGCTGGTACAGGTGGTGTGTAGGGCTAGACTGGGCTTGGGCTTTGCATACATGCATATATATATACTCTGATCTATTTCTGTATTGGGCCCAAGGCCCACTCTATTTCTGAAAAGGGCCAAGGCCAGTTTAATCTATATCTGAATAGGGCTTCAGCCCAGACTAAGATTGCCTTATCTTTGACACTGGTTGGGTTACATTACACACTGAGTTTTCACAAACTCACCCTCTCATTTCCATCCATACAGGTAACCCCCAACCATAGAGGACTTGGAGCAGCGAGGGATTCGGGGTGGCCACATGATTTATGCTTCTGGTTTTTAATGTTTTCATAAATTTAATTTATTTATAATTTTTCTTTTTGGTTTTAAGTTGTAATAAGGCCGCTCGAGTATTTTGTTTTGGATTTTCTTTATTACTTGTTTCTACAACGGTAAACTAGTTTATGCGAGCTTTTCAAACTTAATCAAACGTTTTTAAACATGCAATACATAACGAATGGATAACTTAACAACGATAACACAACAATAAGATCTTTTAAAAAGTGAACTTTATAGATACGATTTTTAAAACTAATAATGTTTCTTAATTACAAGCTATTAAATACGGTTTTACTACAATCAACATAATGTTTTATTAAAAGAAGATCAAAGCTTACTCAATTGTCCGTGTGACATACCAGATCTGGCCATAACATCTGGGCCGAGTTTGGGGTGTTACAAATGCCACACGAGCGTGCGATTGTACGTACGGTGATCCGAGCCCACAATCATGGGTGAAAGACTGTGGAGGCCACCATGAGCGATCTCTTGGGCTTAGGCTGTCAAGGGCCACATTGGACCCAAATGGGTCGTGTGGCCCAATGGGCTCGTGGGCCCCATATGGGTAAATCTCACAGATATGTGAGAATATTGGACTCGACTGTGTCGCACACATGGCTAAGGTCATTTCTGGGCTTAGTGGGCCACACGTGTAACGACTTGAATTTTGGGCCTAGAAGTATTAGGCCTTGGGTATGGATTAGTAAGAAGGCTACACATAAGTATTCACTTGTGTAAGAAAAAGACACAATTAAATGTCTACTTCAGTGGTTAAGGGTCCTGTGAAGTGTTGGGGAAGTCCTGGGTTCAAATCTAGGCTCTAAGAAAAATTTTAGATTTTCCTCTTAAGTAAACCTTGCCTTTAGCATGTTGGCCTTATAAGTTATTATGGTTAAAATATGACGCAAAGAGAGCTTGTAATTTAGTGGCAAGGTGGCGTGATGTGTAATTGTAAGGTCTGAGGTTCAAGTCTTGGCGTGTCTAGAATTTTTAGTTTTTCCTTGAATAAACCTGGACATTAGCATGTACGCTTTATAAAATATTGAGGATAAGTTATGACACAAGGAACCTATTGGCTTGATGGTAAGTGGCGTGGTAGAGCTTCAAGGGGGGTTGGTGTTTGAGTCATGCCTTGAGCAGAAGGGTATTTATTTTGCTCTCTGGCCAAGGGAAAAGCAAAGGCAGACTAAAACTCTACTGGGAGAGAGAGTTAAATTGGTCTTGGGAGAGAATCAAGGGATATGGATAAAGGTTGGTATGGATATGGAGAGAATTATGTGGAAAAATCATGGAATTTGAAAGTTGAGTGTTGTAGCCGAATTGGTAAGCTAGCTACTCAGAAATTCAGTTTAGGCTAGTAGTGAGGGGCTGTTGAATTCTCTTGCTGCCATTTTGGGGTTTTTTTTCCTTTTTGCATTTTTGGTTTCTCTTTATTTTTCTCTATACTACAAATTCGTGAGGAAAACTGACCATTCGTGTCATTTTCTTCTAACCATTGTGTCATTGGTGCCCGAATTCTCTACTACTATCAGCTGCTTCTTTCTTTCCATCTTTACTACTTTCTTTCTCTCCATGGTCGAATCTAGCACCTACTCTTCCTTACCATTTCTTCTTCAATCGGTTTCTCACATAGCTGAACCTTCTCATTTTGCTTCTTTATTTTTTGTTCCTTCTCTCTCAATTCTCGTATTCTTATTTGGCCGAATACTCTCTACCTTTTTTGTTGGTCATTTTCACCTTACCTCGTAATTTGGTCCTTGGCTGAAACACAGTACTATTCCCCCTCTATTTCGGTTCTGCAAAGATTCTGACAATCGGTAGGTACTTTTGTGTTCGTTATTCTTTCTTTTGTCGTTAACTCTACTTTTATTTGATTTCTTCCCTAATAACCGAATGTTTTCTCCTTATGCCTTCTGACTACAAAATACATTTCTTCTCTGTGATATGGCCATCGTTGGGCTTAGGGATTTCGGTGGTGTGAAAGGGCACAAGTGTATTGAAGTAATCAAACTTTTATTTTCTGTTCATTGTTCAATCAAGGTGAGAACGATTATCATAACATTGGGTTTTGGCCGAATGTGCTTTTGTGCCTACTAGCACGATATGTGTGGATTTAAGCTACACTTATGAATGTTTTTGTCTAATGAGATCTATTATACTATAATTTTTGATAAAGGCGTGTACTAGATTGTGATCAGCGATCTAGAGGGTTTAAGGATGTTGTTCAGATAGGATTTGATATGAGTGGGTTAATCGCACGTTCGTAAACAGGTGTGTTATTCACACTAAATAGACTATAATTCGACAAAAATTGAAAAGCCGAAAAGCCAAAAATAAGGTGTTGTGCCACATGGGCTTGCAAACGCTCGTGTGGTGAGCCGAGGCTAGAGATCGTGGGCAATAGATTGAGAAGGCCACCACGTTAGGCTAAAATGGGCCGTGTGAGCCCAATGGATTTGTGGGCCCCACACGGATAAAATCTACAATATGCGGCAAATATTGGACTCAACTGTGTAGTTTACATGGCCGTGGATAATTCTGGGCGAGATGGGCCACATGAGCGTGTGGGCCCACTTGGGCCGCATATTGGGCCTTGCGCCCAATTGCACTATTATGATTGTTAGGGTGCATGTGAAGATCGTAGACCTTTTGTTGGGTCGATAGGTGAGTTTAGACCCATTTTGATGAAAATGACTGAATTACCCTCCATAGGTAAAATGACCGAATTACCCTCGATGGGTAAAATGATCGAATTACCCTTGATGGGTAAAATGACTGAATTACCCTCGATGGGTAAAATTATCGACTTACCTTCGATGGGTAAAATGACCAAATTACCCCTGGAGGGTAAAATGACCGTAATACCCTTGTAGGGTAGAATGACTGTTATGCCTTATATGATGTTTGATTGATTGAGTATGTTATGTAATATTTATATGTTTTGCATACTTGTACGACATGCTACATGGGTTGGGTTATTGTTATGAAGGAAGTACTAATATGTTAGGGTTGCATGGGTCGCGCGAGACGACTGTGGACCCACCAAAGGCTTAAAGCCATATATCTGTACTGATCTGTTAAGGTTGCACAGGTTGCACGAGACGACTGTGGACCGACCGATAGCTTGGTATCGTTCATTTGACCAATGGCTTGGTGTCGTTCATTTGACCGATGGCTTGGTGCTGTTCATACTATCGATGGCTTAGTGCCGTTCATTTTACTGATAGCTTTGTGCCATGCATATTATCGATGGCTTAGTGCCGTCCACTTTACCGATGGCTTTGTGCCACGCATATTATTGATTGCTTAGTGCCGTTCTTATTACCGAAAGCTCGTGCTGTTACTAAAGGCTTTGTGTCGTTTTGAAGGCTTTATGCCATTTTGAAGGCTCTGTGCTACTATTGATGGCTTAAAGCCACTTATTTTACTGGCAGCTATGCTGTAATTCTGTTATTTGGTAGCCTTGCCGCGATATTGGTGTCTAGTTGGATGTGTCAATTTTATCCCTACATGGTGTGTTGGTGGTACAGAGTGGTGTGTTCGCTGGATTGGGGCAGGTTGCACTACTGCATTATTGTTCTGAACTGATATTGTATTGGGTTTAGGCCTATATATGTTCTGCTTCTGATTCTGCTACTGTAATAGGCTAAGGCCCATCTGATACTGTCTGCTATAATGGGCTCAGGCCCAGACTATTTCTGTATTTTGTTTCTCTGACTGACTATTTTTTTATATTGAGGGATTACACACTGAGTTTTTGTAAACTCACCCCGCTTTTAATTGTACAGGTAATCCCCAACGTTAGGTGGATCAGTGCTGCAAGGGACCCGGAGGTGGCCACACAATTGCTTCCGTTTTATTTTTATTGAGCTTTTATTTACTATTAAATTTTTGTTTTGGGTTTTGATGTAATAAGGCCTCTCTTTAAATTTCTAGTTTTAACTCGGGTTTTATTTATCATAATTCTGTATCTGTTAGACATAGGTCGCGATTTTCCAAAATGATAACTGTTTTCAAAACACTAGATTTTCGCAACTCTTTTGAAATGCTTCCACAACAATCAATGTTTTTCAAGTAATAATGTTTTAAAATGGTTAACAAACAACCAAGATGAATTGAGTATTAGCAAAGAGGCTTTAAACTCCAAACGGGTTTTATCAATAAGGAATATGGTTTTCAAAAAAGCACTCCAATGTGACACCGCCAGACTCGGGCCTAACGTCTAGCCTGGGTTTGTGGGTATTACAACACAGGCGTGTGAGCCTACATGGGCAGCATGATAGGCCTTGGGCCTATTCACACTGTTATGTTTGTTAAGGTTACACGAGTCGCCCCAGATGACTGTGGACTTTTTGATGGGTTGGTAAGTGTGCCTAGACCCATTCTGATGAAAATGATCGATTTGCCCCTATAGGGTAAAAATGACTATTATTTCCCTAGAGGTAACATGACTAATTTGCCTATGATATGTACGTATGACTGTTGACATGTTGCATTCACGTATGATATTATGACATGACATTCTGCATGGGGATGGGTTATTATGGACGGAGAAAGTGTTATGGCTTTTAGCCATCCTGATTATGACTTTTAGCCATCCTACTTATGGCTTTTAGCCATCCTGTTTATGACTTGTAGCCATCCTGTTTACTGGTAGCTTTACTGTGATATCGATTAGTGCCGCAACTGGTGCTAATCTTGGCGTGTTTGGATGGGTGGGTCAATTCTATCCCCACATGGTGTGACTGGCGAGACGGAGTGGTGTGTTCGGCTGGATTGGGGTGGGATTTCTGTTGCATTTCTGCTCTGTTTACTGATACTGCATTGGGCTTAGGCCCACCTGGTTCTATTTCTAATTCTGTAATGGGCTAAGGCCCACCTGATACTGTTATTGTAATGGGCTTAGGCCTAGATTGTTATTGCATTCTGTATGTCTAACTGATTATTTATACTAGGGGATTACACACTGAGTTTTCTTAAACTCACCCCGCTGTTTAACTATACAGGTGATCCCTAGCGTTAGGCGGTTCGGTGCTACGAGGAGCTCGAAGGTGGCCACACATCCATAATGGTTTATATTAGTTTCTAGATTATAAATTTGACATTTGGGTTTTTGTTATGTAATAAGGTCTCTAAACTTATATTATTTTATCTTGGACTTTATTTATTTAGATTGATACTTAACTGATAGAACTAGAATGCTGGTTTTGTGACCACCCTAATTTGGCCCTGGTCGGAATGTGGTTTCAGGACCACAAAATCAAGTCACTAAAATAATTAAAAATTATATTTTATGTCTAATATATGTCAACATACATGAGTGAATTTTAGATGCTTTAATTTTTGTCAATTTGAATGTGATTCTAGATAAAAAGACTTACGTGGGAAGCCTTAAAAATGTGTTAGGCTAATTTGAAATGATTAAATTTAGAATGATGCAAAATGAGTGGACTTGCATGTCAATATCACTATTTTTGGTTAGTGGCCGGTCATAATTTGGTTTCATTATATTATATTATATGCATTTTTTAAAGTTAATATTAGTATAATGGTTATAATAAAATAATTAACAAAATAACAAAAGTGGGGTGAAAAGAACAAAGTTGTCTTTACTTGTTCTTCATTGCCGATTTATAAAGAAAAAAAAGAGTTGGGAGAGAGAGAGCAAACATTTGGCCATTATAGCTTCTAAATTAAGGTAAGTATTCATGTTATTTTCCTTAGTTTTTTTTGTGAATTTTAGTTGATAGTTAAGCTTATGACATAGCCCATGAGTTGATTTTTGGTTTGATAATGAATGTCTCATTCGGCCATTGTTGAAACAAATGAAATTTTGGAAGCTTTTGAGTTTAGATGATAAATTTGCATTTTGGAATGTTTGAGAAATGTATGAGGTTAAATTCATATGAATTCATGTTAATATGCTTAAATAATGCAAATTGTACTTTATGTGACTCTTTGAGCTAAAAGGGACATTCGGCCATGTCATTTGGAATGAATGAATTTGGTTTTTGATGTATAATGAATGTTTTACAAGTTTGATTGCAATTGGAAGCTTAAATATATGTGTTTTTGATGAAATCCAAAGATTTTAAGGTTTTCGGCCAAGGGTGTTAAATTGGGAAAAAAATCGTGTATTAGATTGGATTATAGTGTTGATTTTTTTTAATGATGTTGCACCACAATCGAATGTTCTTGATCTTGGGGCATATGCTAGTTGGATGCAAGTAAGGAAAAATGAAATTTAGCTTTGTCATTAGTGTGTTAACAAGATGAAAATAGGTTAAGTTATCTTATTGGTGTACCGAATGTGAGTTTGGTAATAGTTAAGTAGTAATCATGTCTCAATTAGCTATAAAAGAGGATTTGATGTTAGTTTATATGCATGCTAAATGTTTAGCTAAAGGTTAGAAAATAAAGTTTGGATGTAAAGCTATATTTGAATATTTGGCTGAATGATCTTAGTGAATGAAATTAATAATATAGCCAAGACTAAGGTTCTTATGATAGTCGTATATATATATATATATACACACATATACCTGTGATTATCTTGAATATTTTTTAAAATAGATCGATTAATGTTTTGATAAATATGCCTTTATCTTTATGCATTTATTAAATTGTTGAAATGATTTAAATGAATACAACCATTTTGTACTTGAGTAAGTAATTGCTATGGCTTGTTAATCATTTTCATATTTTGCCATAAGTAAATATGGAGAGAATTTGATAAATAAATTTTGTTTAATTTAAGCTCAAGAGCATCAAGGACAAAGGTTGGATAGGGGAAAGGAAAAAGTGGTCGAATAGCTGGTCTGCAACTATTCAAAAATACTCGAGGTAAGTCATTGAGTAAACAAGCATGTTATGTAGTATAGGTTAGCGAAACAAATGTTATAAATACTAATGATTAGATGAGAAATGTATACATGGATGCATATGGTGTGGCCGAATGATCAAATGTGAAATGTGCATACTATTATAAATGTGATGAGATTAAAGTTGGTTAATGTGGAAGTATGTGAATTTATATACATGTGGTGAGGTTGAATGGTCTTTATCAAGCGAATGGAATTATGCTATGTATAAGTATATTTGAATGGTGAAACTCCTTATTGATGTGGTTGTTTCCAAGTAAGCATTAAAGTAAATGAATATGTATTTGACAAACTTGTGAAATTAATTATCGTACAGTAATGTTCGGGTCTTAGACCTAGCAAGCTGCAAAGCTGGTGATAATTTTGGACTTAAAAGTCCAGTAGGCTGCAAGCCGGTGATAAACTTCGAACATCAAAGTCCAACAGGCTTTGATGCTGGTGATGAGATTCAGATTTATAAGTCCAGCAAGCTTTGATGCCGATGATAAGTTCGGGTGGAACCCAGCAGGCTAATTGCCAGTGAATTAATACGAGATCTAGATTTGAGGAGTAAGCACAACTGACAATGATAGTAGTAATAAGCATTAAGCCGTTCAGGTACGTAACAATTAATTATCATGTGAAGTTGATTTTCAGTTGTCCTTTGAGTACGTATTTAACAAGACACATGAATTTGTACATGCGGATATATATATATATATAGGCATACGGTCCTTGTGAGTTTATTCATTGAAAATTCATGGATTATTTGTGAATTTGATCATTGAAATTGTGTCTGTTTCAATTGCTTAGGGATTTTTCCCTTAAGTTGGATAAATGAGTTACCGAGAAAGTTTGAATGACATAATGGTGGTTTTGAGTTTTGAACTAAAGAAATGTAAATGGAAAAGTATACATGAAAATATGTATTTGCATATTCGGCACATTAATGGCTCACTATGATTACTTACATGTGGTCTTTATTACATTGAAGTTACATTGTTTTGTTTACTCAAACTTACTAAGCTAATAAAAGCTTACTTCAGTTATTTTGTTACTCTATTTTATAGATCGTTTTTGCTAGCTACGAGCTCGGGGATTTAAGGTCGAAGTCATCCACACTATCCAAGATCTTTTGGTACTTTTAAATCGTTTAATGTGTTGTCAAGGCATGTATAAGCTATCTTCTTAGAATTTCTTTTGGATCGGCATTATAATTAAGTTATGCCGTGGGAATATGGCTAACTATCAAGTTCTTTTGAATGAAATATGCGTATGTTTTTGATAGATTATTTGAAATGTGTGATTATGTGATCCTATCCGATTATAGGTAAGTGAATGAACAAATTTATAAATGAAGTATATGACAGGGTTATATATATTTCAATATTTACTCATGTGCAAAGTTTGAATTTAGTAATGATTATATTGGGTCTTAGATTATGTATTCAAGTATAGACTTTAAAGTATGAGTATTGAGGTTTCCTCTATTAAGTTTTGCTATGAGTGTGATACCTCGTACTCTATTCTAGCGACGGATAAGGGTCGTGGGTGTTACATTTTTATTGGTATCAGAGCTACGATTTAGTTGATTCTAAGACTAACGTAGAGCGTGTGAGTCTAGTTATACATGCCAAAATGTAATTTTATGGTAGTGTGATGACTTCTGACAGCTAAAATGTGTTTTTTGTATAGCAATGATCGAGCCGTAGCTGATGATGTCGAGAGTGTAGCGGCTGCTCCCGCGCAAGGGACTGCACAGAGTGACTCTCAGCCGAATACCAGTTATCGAGATGATGACATGAGACAAACCTTTTATGCTATGATGAGTGACTGGTTCACTCAATTCCTTCGAACTAATCTGGCTATTCCACAACCCCCGCCCCCGAATACTCCACTTTAGATACCTGTAGCCCCTCCTGTGACCGATCCGTTGAGATCGAGTAGGCCCCCGGTTGACAAAATTAGAAAATATGGGGCTGAAGAATTTTGAGCTACAGTTAGAGATGATGCTGAGCGAGCTGAATTCTGGTTAGACAATACTATCCGAGTATTCGATGAATTATCGTGTACATCTGAAGAGTGTTTGAAATGTGCTATGTCTCTGTTACGTGATGCTGCTTATCACTGGTGGAGTACTCCGATTACAGTGGTTCCAAGAGAGAAGGTCACCTAGGAATTCTTTCTGACAGAATTCTGTAAAAAGTATATTAGCCAGAGATTCATCGACCAAAAACGTAAAGAGTTTCTTGAGCTTAAACAGGGCCGGATGACAGTAACAAAGTATGAGAGAGAATTTGTACGGCTCAGCCGATATGCTCGTGAATGTATTTCGTCCGAGGCCATTATGTGTAAATGCTTCGAGGATGGATTAAATGAAGATATCAAATTACTGGTTGGTATTCTGGAAATTAAGGAGTTCGTAGTGCTTGTCGAGCGGGCTTGTAAAACTGAATAGCTTGGAAGTGAAAAGAGAAAAGCTGAAGACAGAGCCAGAGAGTTCCGTAAGAGATCTTCGAGAAAGTCTATTCAGTAATCATCTAAGAAAATTCGAGATGATTCGGGCCGATCCAAGAATACTTCGGGCTATTCTAGACGAGATCGCGATCGACCTCTGGTGAGTACGCGAGCCACCTCCGTTGCTAGTGTTGGTAATGATCGCCGAGATAGATCATAGTGCAGGCATTGTGGAAAGTGGCATTCAGGGAGCTGTAGATTGCATGATTGCTCCTGTTTCAAGTGTGGGTCAGCCGATCATTTTATTCGAAATTGTCCAAAAATAGTTGAGCGGAACACTGATCCGAGTGAGAGACCTAGTAGCACAGCATCACGAGGTAGACCACCGAGACGTGGGGGTAATGTGAGCGGTAGTCAGAGAGGGACCAGAGACACCGCGGTTAGATCTGAGGCTTGTGCACCTGCCAGAGCATATGCTATCCGCGCCCGTGAGGAAGCTTCTTTTTCGGATGTTATTACTGGTATTTTTACTCTCTTTGACACCGATGTTACTGCTCTAATTGATCCTGGTTCAACTCATTCATATGTGTGTGAAACCTTAGCATCCAGTAAGACTCTTCCTGTTGAGTCTACTGAGGTTGTGATTCGAGTGTCAAATCCTCAGGGTCGTTGTGTATTAGTTGATAAAGTGTGCAAGAAATGCCCCCTAATGATTCGAGATTTTTGCTTTTCGGCCGATTTGATGCTATTACCATTCGACGAATTTGATATTATTCTCGAAATGGATTGGTTGACTGTGCACGATGCTGTTGTGAATTACAAGCGAAAGCCTATTGAGTTGCGATGTTCGAATAATGAAATATTCAGGTTGAGTCTTCCGATTTGAACGGGTTACCAGCCGTGATATCTTCGATGCTAGCTCAGAAATATTTGAGAAAGGGCTGTGAAGCTTATTTTGCTTATGTATTAGATAGCAAATTATCTGAACGAAAGCTTGAAACTGTACCTGTGGTTTGTGAGTATCCAGATGTGTTTCCCGAGGAATTACCGAGATTGCCACCTGTTAGAGAGGTTGAGTTCGGCATAGAGCTTGTACCGGGTACGACTCTAATTTCGATTGCTCTGTATCGAATGGCACCGACCGAATTGAAAGAGTAAAGTCTCAGTTACAAAAATTAACAGACAGAGGTTTTGCACGACTGAGTTTCTCTCCTTGGGGTGCACCAATTCTATTCGTGAAAAAGAAAGACGGAACTATGAGAATATGTATCGATTATAGACAGCTGAACAAAGTGACTATAAAGAATAAATATCCGTTACCGCGAATTGATGACTTATTTGATCAATTAAAGGGAGCTTCAGTGTTTTCAAAGATTGATTTGTGATCTGGCTATTATCAGTTGGGAGTTAGGGATTTCGATATTCCTAAGACTGCTTTCAGAACAAGGTACGGACACTACGAGTTTTTAGTGATGCCGTTTGGGCTCATAATGCCCCTGCGGTTTTCATGGATCTGATGAATCAGGTGTTCAGACCATATTTAGATCAGTTTGTGGTTGTGTTCATATACGATATTTTGATTTATTCTCACGACGAGTCTGAGCATGCCGAACATTTGAGGCTTGTACTTCAGATTTTACGAGAAAATCAGTTGTACGCTAAGTTCAGTAAATGTGAGTTTTGGTTACGTGAGGTCAGCTTTCTGGGACATGTTGTATCTGCATCAGGTATTCAAGTTGATCCGAACAAAATATCAGCTATACTTGACTGGAAACCTTCGAGAAATGTTTCAGAAATTCGGAGCTTTTTAGGGCTTACCGGGTACTACAGACGATTTGTAAAAGGTTTCTCGATGATCGCAACCCCGTTAACAAAGCTATTGCAGAAAGACATCAAATTTGAGTGGACTGAAAAGTGTCAGAAAAGCTTCGATCAGTTGAAAACTCTTTTAACAGAAGCTCCAGTGTTAGTCTAGCTAGAATCCGGTAAAGAATTCGTGGTTTATAGTGATGCCTCTTTGAACGGTTTGGGCTGTGTTTTGATGCAAGAGGGTAGAGTGGTTGCGTATGCTTCGAGACAGTTAAAGCCTCACGAGAGAAACTATCCAACGCATGATCTCGAGTTAGCAACCATTGTTTTTGCTCTAAAAATTTGGGGTCACTACTTATTTAGAGAGAAATGTCATGTTTATTCAGATCATAAAAGCCTCAAGTATTTAATGACTCAGAGAGACTTGAATTTGAGACAACGACGGTGGCTGGAATTACTGAAAGATTACGAGCTTATCATTGATTATCATCCGAGAAAGGCTAACGTAGTTGCCGATGCTCTTAGCCGAAAATCACTATTTGCATTACGAGCGATGAATGTGCACTTGTCTGTGTCTGCTGATGAGGTGTTGATAGCAGAATTAAAATCAAAACCGACATTGATATGACAAATCCGAGAAGCTCAAAAAGTTGATAATGATATGATAGAAAAACGAGCACAGTGTAATTTGAATGAAAATTCATAGTTTTTGATCGATGATGATGATTTCTTGAGATTCCGAAATAGATTGTGTATTCCGAGAAATTCAAACTTATTTCAATGCTTTTGAGCAAGGCTCATAGTAGCTAAATGTCGGTTCACCCGGTAGCACGAAAATGTATAACGATCTAAAACGTCAGTACTGGTGGCATGGTATGAAACGAGACATCTCAAATTTTGTTTCTAAATGTTTAATATGTCAACAAGTGAAAGCGGAACATCAGGTGCCTTCGGGATTATTACAACCGATCTTGATATCTGAGTGGAAATGGGATCGAGTCACGATGGACTTTGTATCAGATCTACCATTGACCCCGAGTAAGAAAGACTCCATCTGGGTTATCGTTGATAGATTGACGAAGTCAGCTCATTTCATCCCTGTTCGTACAGACTTTTCACTCGACAAGCTAGCAGAATTATATATCTCTCAGATTGTACGATTGCATAGAGTACCTACTTCTATTGTTTCAGATAGAGACTCTAGATTTACGTCATGATTTTGGAAGAAATTGCAAGATGCTTTGGGCAACAAGTTGCATTTTAGCACTGCTTTTCATCCCCAAACTGATGGTCAATCCGAGCGAGAGATTTAGATACTCGAGGGTATGTTGAGATGTTACATTCTCGAGTTTAGTGGCTCGTGGGAGAGATATTTACCGATGATTAAATTTGCCTACAATAACAGTTTTCAATCGAGTATTAAGATAGCACCTTATGAGGCATTGTACGGTCGTAAATGCCGTACACCTTTGTTTTGGACCAAGCTCAGTAAGAATAAGATTTTCGGGGTTGATTTGATCAAAGAGGCTGAGCAGAAAGTAAAAGTGATTCGTGATAGTTTGAAAGCAGCATCGGATCGTTAAAAATCGTACGCAGACCTGAAGCGCAAAGAGATAGAGTATCAGATTAGGGATAAAGTCTTTCTTAAAGTCTCACCGTGGAAAAAGGTACTCTGATTTGGCCGTAAAGGCAAATTGAGCTCGAGATTTATCGGACCGTATGAGATTTTAGAATGGATTGGGCCAGTTGCTTATAGATTGATTCTGCCACCTGAACTCAAAAAGATTCACGATGTTTTTCATGTCTCGATGCTCCGTCGGTATAGATCTGATCCCTCGCATGTAATTAAACCATCTGAGGTTGAAATTCAGTCTGATTTAAGTTATGAGGAAGAACCGATTTGTATTTTGGCCCGCGAGATAAAAGAATTGCGGAATAAGAAAATTTCGCTAGTTAAAGTTCTTTGGTTTAAACATGGAATCGAAGAAGTGACTTGGGAGCTTGAAGACTCGATGAAAGAGCGATACCCAAATCTATTCACTGGTAAGATTTTCGGGGACGAAAATCCCAAAAAGGGGGGAAGAGTTGTGACATCCCTAATTTGACCCTGGTCGGAAAGTGGTTTCGGGACCACAAAATCAAGTTACTAAAATAATTAAAAATTATATTTTATGTCTAATATATGTGAACATACATGAGTGAATTTTAGATGCTTCAATTTTTGTCAATTTGAATGTGATTCTAGATAAAAGGACTTATGTGGGAAGCCTTAAAAATGTGTTAGGCTAATTTGAAATGATTAAATTTAGAATGATGCAAAATGAGTGGACTTGCATGTCAATATCACCATTTTTGGTTAGTGGCCGGTCATAATTTGGTTTCATTATATTATATTATATGCATTTTTTTAAAGTTAATATTAGTATAATGGTTATAATAAAATAGTTAATAAAATAACAAAAGTGGGGTGAAAAGAACAAAGTTGTCTTTACTTGTTCTTCATTGCCGATTTATAAAGAAAAAAAGAGTTGGGAGAGAGAGAGCAAACATTCGGCCATTATAGCTTCTAAATTAAGGTAAGGATTCATGTTATTTTCCTTAGTTTTTTTATGAATTTTAGTTCATAGTTAAGCTTATGACATAGCCCATGTGTTGATTTTTGGTTTGATAATGAATGTCTCATTCGGCCATTATTGAAACAAATGAAATTTTGGTAGCTTTTGAGTTTAGACGATAAATTTGCATTTTGGAATGTTTGAGAAATGTTATGAGGTTAAATTCATATGAATTCATGTTAATATGCTTAAATAATGCAAATTGTAGTTTATGTGACTCTTTGAGCTAAAAGGGACATTCTGTAACACCCTGAATTTGGGCCTAGAAGTTTTGGGCCTTGAGCATGGGAGCGGTTGGAAGCAGCTTATAATATTTTGTTGTGTATGTAAATTCCGTTAATGAAGGTTTGTTTCTGTGGTTAAGTGTGCTGAGAAGTGTTGGAGAAGCCCTGGGTTCAAACTTGGACTCTAGCAAAAATTTTGGTTTAAGGTGAATTAAACCCTGGGTGTAGTAGGTAGGCCTTAAGAATATTGTTGGAGAATTTGTGCCACAAAAAGCCTTGTAGTCTAGTGGCAAAGTAGCGCCACATAAGAGGCAGGAAGGTGGCGTCATAGAGTTGGCAAGGAGGTCCAAGGTTCGAAACTCATGGCAATCAAAGAGCTTTTATTTTGCTAAAAGGGGGCGGCAAGAGTTGGTGTTGAATTTAAACTCTGATGATTGGGGGATCCCACATCGGGAAGCTAACATAAGAGTGGATGCGAAGCTAGCTTTAAATAGGGAGAACCATGAGGAGAGTAAAGGTACCTTTCTTGGCTGATCCCTTTCGCTTTATGGCTGGCTCATTTGGGTTGGGCGTCGGCTAAAAGTGCTCGAAGCGTGGATGAACTCCAGTCTCCTATCAGGTGTGTATTTCTAACTACTCTAGCGGTAAGACGGCTACTCTGGGCCGTGATGGGCCGAAAAGGGCCATGTGGACCCAATGGGCCTATAGGCCCAATTGGATAAGTTACTTGATTGTGTAGTAAATATTGACTGGATTAGGTGAATCTTATATCTGTGGCTCGATTTGGGCTAAAAAGGCCACACGAGCATGTGGGCCCATTTGGGCCGAGAATGGGCCCTAGGCCTATTCGCATTGTTATCTCTGTTTAGAATACTTTAGTTTACCAAATTACTAAAATACCCTCGACTTGTAAAATTACTAAAGTACCCCCAATTTACAGAATTACCGTTTTACCCTCGATTTACAAAATTACTGAAATACCCCTGTAGGGTAGAATTATCAAAATACCCCTGTAGGGTAGAATTACCGAAATACCCCTGTAGGGTAGAATTACCGAAATACCCCTGTAGGATAGAATTACCGAAATACCCCTATAGGGTAGAATTACCGAAATACCTCTATAGGGTAGAATTACTGAGATACCCCTGTAGGGTAAAATTACCATTTTGCCCCTAGGGTGTTAAATGACTGTTTTGCCCTTGTGGGCAAGTGACTGACTTGGACTGTGTGTTTGACGGATTTGATTGTGAATATATGTTGGTGATATGAATGACTTGACTGTGATTGTTTGATTCAAATATGGGCATGACATTCTGCATACATAACATGTTGCATGGGTTGGGATTTTGTATGGAGGAAGATTTGATCTGTTAGGATCGCATGGTTGCTTGACGACTGTGGATCCACCGAAGGCTTAAGAGCTGTATATTCGTACTGATTTGATAAGGTCGCACGGGTCTCCCGAGACGACTGTGGGCCAATTGATGGCTGAGTGCCAATCATGTTACCGAAGGCTGTGTGCCGTTATTGTGGGCTTCGTGCCGTTATTATGGGCTTGTACCATTACCGAAGGCTGTGTGCTGTTATTGTGGGCTTCATATCGATATTGTGGGCTTCGTACCGTTATTATGGGCTTTGTGCCATTACCGAAGGCTTTGTGCCAATATCAAAGGCTTTGTGCCGATTATAGACATGTTACCGATGGCTTTGTGCCACCTATTCTGTTAAGTGGCTTTGCCACGTTATTTGATTCTGGTGGCTCTACCACGATATTCTGTTATTGGCAGCTTTGCTGCCCATTGGTGTGTGGGCTGGGTGGGTTGAGTTATTCCCCACATGGTGTGTTGGTTGGTACGGGTGGTGTGATGGCTGGATTGGGTTGGGATTGCATTCACATTTTGATTCTGATTTTGATTCTGTTAATTGATACTGATTCTGATTCTGATTCTGATTCTGATTCTGATTCTGATTCTGTTAATTGATACTGATTCTGATTCCGATTCTGATTCTGATACTGATACTGACTCTGATTCTGATTTTGATTTTGATTCTGATTCTTATTTTGATCCTAGTTCTGATAATGTTTTCTGATTCTGTAATGGGCTAGGGCCCATCTGGTGCAGTCTGTTATAGTGGGCTAAGGCCCAATTGATACTGGAACTGTGGTAGGGTAAACTTTTTAATTCTTTTACATGACTGACTGTTCGTATTTGTAGTAGGGGATTACACACTGAGTTTTCGTAAACTCACCCCGTTTATTAACCTTTCAGGTAATCCCCAGCCTTAGACGGATCGGAGCTACGAGGGACTCGAAGAAGGCCACACACTACTTATGCTTTCTATTTTGATTATTTACTCTCAAGTACTTTATTTTGGGTTTGGTTTGTAATAAGGCCTTTTATAATTTCTGGATTTTTATTTTAAGGTTTTTATTTACTTTGAATTATATCTGCTAGAGGTGAATCGCAGTTTTCCAAAATGTTAACTGTTTTCGAACACTACGTCTTCCGCAACTAACTAAATTAAGCTTTCGCAACAAAGAAGGTTTTAAAGGTAATAATGTTTTTAAAAGGGATTAACTTTTACTTGACCATGTTTTGAAAATAAACAAACACAAGTTTTAGTTTGCAAGAAGCTTCTTTAAGAAGGGTTTCTTTGGAAACATTATTTTCGAAAAACACTTCAATATGGCACGCTAGACTCGGGCCTAACTTTTAGGCTGGGTATGGGGTGTTACACATTCGGCCATGTCCATTGGAATGAATGAATTTGGTGTTTGATGTATAATGAATGTTTTACAAGTTTGAATGGAATTGGAAGCTTAAATATATGTGTTTTTGATGAAATCCAAAGATTTTAAGGTTTTCGGCCAAGGGTGTTAAATTGGGAAAAAAACCGTGTATTAGATTGGATTATAGTGTTGAATTTTTTTTAATGATGTTGCACCACTATCGAATGTTCTTGATCTTGGGGCATATGTTAGTTGGATGTAAGTAAGGAAAAATGAAATTTAGCTTTGTCATTAGTGTGTTAACAAGATGAAAATGGGTTAAGTTATCTTATTGGTGTACCAAATGTGAGTTTGGTAATAGTTAAGTAGTAATCATGTCTCAATTAGCTACAAAAGAGGATTTGATGTTAGTTTATATGCATGCTAAATGTTTAGCTAAAGGTTAGAAAATAAAGTTTGGATGTAAAGCTATATTTGAATATTTGGCCGAATGATCTTAGTGAATGAAATTAATAATATAGCCAAGACTAAGGTTCTTATGATAGTCATATATATATATATACACATATACCTATGATTATCTTGAATATTTTTTAAAATAGATCGATTAATGTTTTGATAAATATGCCTTTATCTTTATCCATTTATTAAATTGTTGAAATGATTTAAATGAATACAACCATTTTGTACTTGAGTTAAGTAATTGCTATGGCTTGTTAATCATTGTCATATTCGGCCATAAGTAAATATAGAGAGAATTTGATAAATAAATTTTGTTTAATTTAAGATCAAGAGCATCAAGGACAAAGGTTAGATAGGGGAAAGGAAAAAGTGGTCGAATAGCTAGTCCGCAACTGTTCGAAAATACTCGAGGTAAGTCATATAGTAAACAAGCATGTTATGTAGTATAGATTACCAAAACAAATGTTATAAATACTAATGATTAGATGAGAAATGTATACATGGATGCATATGGTGTGGCCGAATGATCAAATGTGAAATGTGCATACTATTATAAATGTGATGAGATTAAAGTTGGTTAATGTGGAAGTATGTGAATTTATATACATGTGGTGAGGTTGAATGGTCTTTATCAAGCGAATGGAATTATGCTATGTATAAGTATATTTGAATGGTGAAACTCCTTATTGATGTGGTTGTTTCCAAGTAAACATTAAAGTAAATGAAAATGTATTTGACAAACTTGTGAAATTAATTATCGTACGATAATGTTCGGGTCTTAGACCTAGCAAGCTGCAAAGCTAGTGATAATTTCAGACTTAAAAGTCCAGCAGGCAGCGAGCCGGTGATAAACTTCAAACATCAAAGTCCAACAGGCTTTGATGCCAGTGATGAGATTCAGATTTATAAGTCCAGCAGGCTTTGATGCCAGTGATGAGTTTGGGTGGAACCCAGTAGGCTAATTGCCAGTGAATTAATACGAGATCTAGATTTGAGGAGTAAGCACAACTGACCATGATAGTAGTAATAAGCATTAAGTTGTTTAGGTACGTAACAATTATTTATCATGTCAAGTTGATTTTCGGTTGTCCTTTGAGTACGTATTTAACAAGACACATGAATTTGTACATGCGGATATATATATATATAGGCATACGGTCCTTGTGAGTTTATTCATTGAAAATTCATGGATTATTTGTGAATTTGATCATTGAAATTGTGTCTGTTTCAATTGCTTAGGGATTTTTCCCTTAAGTTGGATGAATGAGTTACCGAGAAAGTTTGAATGACATAATGGTGGTTTTGAGTTTTGAACTAAAGAAATGTAAATGGAAAAGTATACATGAAAATATGTATTTGCATATTCGGCACATTAATGGCTCACTATGATTACTTACATGGGATCTTTATTACATTGAAGTTACATTGTTTTGTTTACTCAAACTTACTAAGCTAATAAAAGCTTACTTCGGTTATTTTGTTACTCTATTTTATAGATCGTTTTTGCTAGCTACGAGCTCGAGGATTTAAGGTCGAAGTCATCCACACTATCCAAGATCTTTTGGTACTTTTAAATCGTTTAATGTGTTGTCAAGGCATGTATAAGCTATGTTCTTAGAATTTCTTTTGGATCGGCGTTGTAATTAAGTTATGCCGTGCGAATATGGCTAACTATCAAGTTGTTTTGAATGAAATATGCGTATGTTTTTGATAGATTATTTGAAATATGTGATTATGTGATCCTATCCGATTATAGGTAAGTGAATGAACAAATTTATAAATGAAGTATATGACAGGGTTATATATATTTCAATATTTACTCATGTGAGAAGTTTGAATTTAGTAATGATTATATTGGGTCTTAGATTATGTATTCAAGTATAGACTTTAAAGTATGAGTATTGAGGTTTCCTCTGTTAAGTTTTGATATGAGTGTGATACCTCGTACTCTATTCCGGCGACGGATAAGGGTCGTGGGTGTTACAGGTTTTCATAAAAGGGTTAACTGTTTTCAAAACACTGTATTTTCGCAACATTTTTGGAAATGCTTTCACAACAAACATTGTTTTAAAAGTAATGACGACTTAAAATGATTAACAAATGACTAAGATGTTTTGAGGCTTCAACCTTCAACGGGTTTTTATCAACAAGATTAACTTTTTTGAAAAGCACTTCAGTGTGACACCGCCAGATTCAGCCATAACGTCTAGGCCAGGTTTTAGGTGTTACAATGTGTTACTGTTCGACTGAAAGGCACTTGTGCCTATGTGAATTCTGTAGACTATCTACAACTATTTGACTAAACGTTATTGTGACTGTGTAACTGACTTGTGAATTATTGCTGCTGTATCTGAATGGCATGTGAGACTGTGTGTGTTTGATTGTCCCATGTAACCGGAAAGTACCTATGGTATATTTATTTTGGGCCAATATGCTCAACTGTCATCTATAGGCAAGTTTTCTTTGCATATATTGACCGGTTGTGAATAGTTCTGTAAGTTAGTTCTGCTTCACAACTGAATCTGAACTACATCTAGGTTTTCTTTTCTATCCCTATTTTCATTTCTGTAGTTTAATTGGTTTATCTCACACTGAGCTCGAGTAGCTCACTCCTTCTTTAGTTTCTCCTTTCAGGTACAGTTTTGGATTCTGTCGATGGACACAGTACATGGAGGTCTCAGACAGTCATGGTGGAAATAAATTCTAAGTTCGTGTTTTCAGTTTAAACTACTATTCGGTTTTAGAACTGTTGGAATTTATAAACACTTTGGTACTAGTTTTTGCTTGATTTCTCTCATAAATGTAATTATATTTGAGTTTTAAATTTCACTACAATGATTCGATTTTTACTTAATAATGATTAAATGTTCATAACTTGTAAATGGATTGGTTTTGTAAAAATTTTCTACGACTACTTTAGTGATCAATGTAGCGTCCCAGATTCAGTCTAAACTTCTAGGCCGGGTTTAGGGTGTTACAAACTTACCTCGGATGTGGAAATGATGATTCGGGTCAACTATTCGATAACATTGCTTTTCCCCCGATCTAATTCCAGATTCTTTCTTTCTTGATCCATATGTAATCAAATTTAGCTTATTAAATAACCTATTCATTCAATTTAATCCAAATCATACATTTAGGATTATTTGCACATAGCCCCTAAACTTTCACACTTTTAACAATTTAGTCCTTATTTCACAAAAACACAAATTCATGAAATTCCTTTACTACCCATGCTGATACGATCACGTCCCGAAGTGCACCAAGTTCGAGCAAGGATTCAATGGTGCTGCCCCAAGGACCGATTACGCGAGCTCGAGCTAAGCAGTTCAAGGAGGCCATTTCGGCCTTAGTTAACCAAGTGTGGGGCGAGGCTTTGGTTGGAGAAATAGAACGTGTTGGGACTAGCTCAATAAAGTTTCCTTGCAATATTTTGCAAACTAATTTCAGCTCAATTCCAGCTCCTTGAACTCGTTCCAACTAAATTGAACTTTTTATTTATTTTTCAGCTTTGCATTTAGTTTGCATTTTAATCCTCACATTTAAGCATCTTAGTTTAATAAATGAGTTGCTGTTCATTAATTTAACTCATCTTAGTTTAATTAATTGAACTTTTGATGATATTAATTTAATAGTTGCTTCTTTAATTAAACAAGTTGCTGGAATAAATGTTGCATAAGTGTTAGTTCATTTAAGTTAGTTGATAATTTGTTTAAGCTTAATAATTGAATAAATTTGACAGTTACATGTGTTAATTGCAGGTGACTTTTCAGCTCACAACAATTACATTTAAGGCTGTTATGCATTTAATAAAGAGGCTTTAAACTTCATTAAGTTGCTGGAGTCTTTTCAACTAGCCAAAGGAGAAATCAAGAGTTACTATGAGTTAATTTCAAGCCAATAAACTTCCAAACATTTTTCTTCATAAAAGTGGCTGTTCATTAACATCCTTGGACGGTTACATTCAGCATTTACACAAGGGAGACCATTCATGTGCCCAAAAAAATGTTTTCTTTATAAATGGTGACCATTCAGCTGTCCAAAGGGAAATTAAATGGGTTGTTTTGATCTCTTGGCTGATCATGCATTAAAATAATTTTAATCAGCTCATTAGATATCATAATTAGCTCACTTGGAAGGTTAAACAAGATGCCATACCCGTTACAACTGTTTGAATTCATCAAGTGTTACATAGTTTTAATTAGTTTAATTACAACTCAATTGAATGTGTGTCCATTCGGTTGGGCTAGTTATACTCCTATAAATACTTTGATTTTAGATTGATGTAGATACTATTGGACATTTTGTTAATGATATGCTGCCAAATTTGTGAGGCAAACTGTTCTCTATTTTCGTTCAAAGATTCGTTGGCTACCTAGTGTTCTAGTTGTGTTAATCATTTTCTTTGATAAACCCGAACTTATCACTACTCGTAGTGTGGCGTTCAAACATACCAAGGTTCCTATCTTACTAGATAGTGGGTCGAGGTCACTATAACCGTTCCTAAACTGAACAAAAGGGCTTATAAGCAACGGGTCGATACCAAATCAGTATTGGTTCTTGTTTCTACTTTTGTTCAATCCATTTTCCTTTCTTAACCATTTTCGTACTAAAACCAAATTCCATCTTTGTTCACATCTTACCATTTCGTTCCAAAACCAATTCTTTCATTTCACATCTTACCATTTCGAAACAAAACAAACTCTTTCTTTCTTATCTAACCTTAACATTTCTTCTTAAACTCCTTCTTTATCAATTTCACTAAGCTAAATTATCATTGCTTCTCGTAGACGGTCGGGCATTTTACATACGACTCGACTCACTCCGAGGTGGATCGTATCATCTGGTATTAGAGCTAGAATCGAGAAGCTCCGAAGATCAAAAAACGCAATGAAGATTAGTTTGTAAATACCAAAAAAACGAAAAAAAGTTCAAAATTTCGAAAAAAAGTTCAAAATTTGAAAAAAATTCAGAGAAAAAAATTCAAAAAAAAATGAAATTAGAACATTGTTTTTACTTTTCTCCATTTTTTTCTCAATCCTGAAAACTCTTACTCTCTTATCCACTTCCATCTTTGACCTTTCCGCTACACTATATCCAAATTATTTTTCTTGTAAGCTTACTCTGTCCTAAAACTTATCATCCTTTGTTACCCCCTTTGAGACCGACCGTCTAGGCCAAGGATAAGCCGTAGTGAATCTGCTTACGAAATCACAAGAAAGGTAAAGAGAGGTAAAAGGCACGAGAGTTGTGAGCGCAATAGAGTGGAGGTAAAAGCCTATTCTTGAGCGTAAACACGAGCGTGAGTGGAATTCCTTCTTTCTTTCTGAGCAAATTGTGAGGGTTTGTTGTGAGTTTCCTTACTAAACTCAATGTCACAAGAATCCGATCCTAACATGGAAGATCGTCCTGCACGACAACCTGTTCACAACGTTCCTGATTAGAATATGCAAGCTCTATTACAAGAAATGGAAAGACTCTTAGATCGAAGATTAAATCCCCTCGAAGATCGCCTATTTCAAGTCGAAGCGAGAGAGCAACATGAAAGACCTCCTGAGTAGTCCAACTTAGACGGGGGAGACCAAACCAACAACGGGAAAGACAAAGAGTTCAAGAAGATGATGTAAATGATCCTAGTGATCTTGAAACCGATCAAGAGTCAAATGCAAGTAATCACCGGAGGGAACCACGACATCGAGATCGGAGACGTAAAGATGATGATCTTAAGAACATCAAGCTCTCCATACCACCGTTCCAAGGTAGATCGGATCTGGAGGCCTATCTTGAGTGGGAAAAGAAGATCCAGTTGGTGTTCGATTGTCATAACTACTCTGAAAACAAAAAGGTGAAGTTGGCAGCAATCGAATTCTCAGAATACTCCATGGTTTGGTGGGATCAATAAACTACTAGCCGGAGGCGTAACGGTGAATGACCGATTTTCACATGGACCAAAATGAAGGCAGTTATGAGACGACGTTTTATTCCCTCTTACTACCATCGGGAGTTGCACCAAAAACTTCAAAATCTTACACAAGGGACTAAGAAAGTCGAAGACTACTACAAGGAGATGGAAATTGTAATGATTCGGGCAGATGTTCAAAAGGATTCTGAAGCAACGATGGTGTGATTTCTGGTCGGATTAAACCGAGACATTACGAATGTCGTCGAGCTTCAACACTATCTTGAAGTAGTGGACATGGTTCATATGGCCATCAAGGCAGAAAAGCAACTCAAGCGTAAAGGCCCAAGTCGTGGTTTTTCCACTTCTAATACATCCAAGTGGGGCCAAAGTTCGAGTAAAGGTTTCTCAACCTCTCGAGGAAAGGATTCCATAGCACTTCTAAAAACCAATAAACCTAACACCGAAGTAAACAAAGGCAAGGCACTTGAGGTTTCTTTCAATCGTAATCGAGATGTCAAATGTTTAAATGTCTTGGGAGAGGTTACATAGCCAGCCAATGCCCAAATCGAAGAACCATGGTGATTCGTGCCGATGGCAAAATCGAAATAGAGGATGAAGAAGAAAAGGAGTCTGAATTGGTTTCTGAAACTGAGGAGGACTTAGAACAACCTGTGGAAGGTGAACTACTCGTTGTCAAAAGGAGTCTTAGTCTCCAAGGCGTGGATAATGAGCTACAACGGGAGAACATATTTCATACACGATGTCAAGTTGGAGGAAAAGTCTGTTGTGTCATCATCGACGGCGGCAGTTGTACAAACATAGCAAGTACGATGATGGTTGAAAAACTCAGTTTGCCAACTACCAAGCATTCGAGCCCCTACAAACTTCAGTGGCTCAATGACGGCGGAGAACTTAAGGTGACCAAGCAAGTACTAGTTTCTTTCACCATTGGAAAGTACTCAGACGAAGCATTATGTGACATTGTTCCGATGCATGCTGGCCATCTACTCCTTGGACGTCCATGGCAGTTTGATCGGCGAGTGCTACACGATGGGTATACAAATCAGTATACTTTCAAGTTTATGGGAAAGAATGTTATGTTGGCACCATTAAATCCCAAACAAGTTTATGATGACCAATTGAAGTTGAAAGCATTTGTTGAACAAATGAGAGAGAAAGAAAAAGAAGATTGTAAAAAAATAAAAGAAGAAAAAAATAAAAAAAAAGAAAACAAAAAAGAGTGAAAAGAAAATTAGCAAAGAAAAAGAAGAAAAAGAGAAGGAAATTGAAAAAATGAGTGTCTTTGCAAAAGTTAGTGATATTCGAAAAGCGTTAGTAATGAATCGTCCTATTCTTGTACTCATGTACAAGGAAACCTTATTTTCTACTAACGAATTACCCGACACTCTACCTTCTTCTGTTTTGTCTTTGTTGCAGGATTTTAAAGATGTTTTCCCGGAGGAAGTCTGAAATGGTTTACCACCGCTTCGTGGAATTGAACATCAAATAGACTTTATACCGGGAGCTGCTATTCCAAACAGTCCCGCTTATCGAGCCAATCTGGAAGAAACTAAAGAACTGCAATGGCAAGTCAATGATCTGTGGGAAAAAGGTTACGTTCGCGAGAGTCTTAGTCCTTGTGCTGTACCTATTTTGCTAGTACTGAAAAAAGACGGAACATGGCGAATGCGCATAGATTGCCGAGCCATAAACAAGATCACCATCAAATACCATCATCCAATTCCTCGCCTTGACGACATTCTTGATGAACTTAGTGGGGCTAAGGTATTCTTGAAAATTAACTTAAAAAGTGGCTACCACCAAATTCGGATGCGAGAAGGTGACGAGTGGAAAACAGCATTCAAGACCAAGCATGGGCTGTATGAATGGTTGGTCATGCCTTTTGGTCTAACCAACGCCCGTAGCACATTTATGAGGCTAATGAATTACGTGTTAAGGTCTTTTATCGATAAGTTTTGTGTTGTGTATTTTGACGACATATTGATATATAGCAAATCCGTCGAAGATCATGTCAGGCATCTTAAATCTGTTTTAGAAGTTTTACATAAAGAAACATTATATGCTAACCTTAAAAAATGTTCTTTCTGTTCAGATAAAGTTGTCTTTTTAGGATTCGTGGTTAGCGCGAAAGGTCTCGAAGTAGACCAAGAAAAGATCAAGGCCATTCAAGATTGGCCAAGGCTAACTAGTATTATGCAAGTCCGGAGTTTTCATGGCCTAGCAAGCTTCTACCGACGTTTCATTCCTAATTTCAGTACCATTGCTGCTCCTCTTACGAGTGTCATTAAAAAAAACTCTGCTTTCTATTGGAATGATGAGCAAGAAAAGTCGTTTGCCAAAATTAAGAATTTTCTTACTAACGCTCCTTTACTTGCTCTTTCAGATTTTTTGAAGACTTTCGAGGTTGAGTGTGATGCCTAAGGCGTTGGAATCAATGCTGTTTTAACACAAGAAGGACGACTTGTGGCTTATTTTAGCGAAAAGATTAGTGGAGCCGTACTCAACTATCCTGAATATGATAAAGAGATGTACGCGCTTATACAAGCCCTTGAGACATGGCAACATTATTTATGGCCAAAGGAGTTCGTTATACACTTCAATCATGAAGCTTTAAAGCACATCAAAGGCCAGCACAAATTGAACCGACGTCACGCAAAATGGGTGGAGTTTCTTGAATCATTTCCCTATGTTATAAAATACAAAAAAGGTAAAGATAACATAGTGGCTGATGCACTTTCGAGAAGGTACACTCTTTTGACATATTTGGACTCCAAAATTCTTGGTTTTGCTTTGTTAAAAGATTCTTATGCTAACGATTCTTATTTTCGTGAGATCTTTGTAGCGTGCGAGAATGGCGTGTTTGAAAACTTTTATAGGTATGAAGGCTTTCTTTTTAAAGAAGGAAAACTTTACATTCCTTGTAGCTCTGTTTGAGACTTATTAGTGCACGAGGCTCATAGTGGCGGGCTTATGGGACACTTTGGAGTCAACAAGACTCTTGCAACCCTTCAAGAACACTTTTATTGGCCGCGAATGCGCAAATATGTGGAACAAGTTTGCGAGAGGTGTATAGCTTGTAAAAAGGCTAAATCAAAGGTTCAACCACATGGCTTATACAGGCCATTACCTATTTTTGAAGCTCCGTGTGTAACGCCCCCATGCCTGAGACCGTCGCCAGAGTCGAGCTTGAGGTGTTACTGAACATAATTTTCCATTTTAAGAACTTTGAAACATTTAATTCTACATTCACAGCATACTGTTTACCTGCGTTATGGTTACAAAAAAAATCATATCTCGAGTTACGAAACTCTAAATCAAGATCCGTAAATTTTCTCTGAAACTAGACTTATATATCTATATATTAATTTTTTTCTAGAATTTTTGGTTGGGCCAATTAGTAAAGTTTATTAGTTAAAGTTACCCCTGTTTCAGGACTTGACTGCACTAACCTTTGCTTACTACGAATCACTTTTGTCTCTCTAAAAAATTCATATGACTATGATGTTTGTTTCTATTAAAACTAGACTAAATAAGGATTTTGAAAATATAAATCATACCTCTAATTATTTTTTTTACAATTTATGGTGAATTCCCAAAGTTGGAACAGGGGATCCAGAAATTGCTCTGGCCCTGTCTCACTAAAACCCAAATATCTCATCACATATAACTCCTTTACCTATTTTGCTTCTTCCATATGAAACTAGACAAAATAAGCTTTAATTTCGTATTTAATTCATTACCTAATTCGGTTTCTACTATTTTTAGTTATTTTTCAAACTTACATCATTGTTACAGTAATGTTCTATTTTATGGCACATTTCATCTTTTTATGAATTTTCATGAACTACATAACATATTAGTCTCACATAGCATCCAACATTATCTAGGCTAGTCATTCCAATAACTAATCATTACCAAGCATTTTCTTAACCAAACCACAACCATATCATAAGATTATTTACACAAAATAAGAACATTGCTATACATGCCATACTAAAGTTATACAAGCCATTTTACCAAAAAGTCCTTCGGATAGTGTGATCGAGCCTTCGACCTATCCCGATTCCTGAGCCGGCTTGTCCAACACTACAATGAATGAAAAAGAGGGAGTAAGCATAAATGCTTAGTAAGTCCATATGCAAATAATGAGTAACATAACAAAGCAATTATACCAAACAGCAATAGCATGTTATCACCAAGATATATTCCACATTTCTAGCCATCATGTCTCAAGTTTCAACCCGAGGGTTAAGTACATACCTGTCCAAAGTGTGCCTTTCGCGACACTTACCAAAACATCATTTGCATCTCAAGCATTCTTCCATTTCGCTAAAATTTTACCCGTTGAACACATCGGAATATAACTCGGATACACGGATCATTTGCACATAAGTGCCACATATGTAATCAATCAATCATGTAACCCGCCCATAAACGAACTCGAACTCAACTCAACGAGCTCGGGTGTTCGCATCCATAAGTGAACTCGGACTCAACTCAACGAGCTCGGATGCCTAGTTACATCTCACGAACTCGGACTCAACTCAACAAGTTCGGACATTTGCATCCATATGTGAACTCAGACTCAACTCAACGAGTTCGGATGCCCAACCATCCTAGTGACATGTCACTTGTATCCTAATCTATTCCCAAGGTTCAAACGGGATTTTCTTCAATCACACATTTCCCAGTTGTTCTCCTCGGAATATTGGAACCAATACATTGCTTGCATCTCATACTTATCAATTTAATCACATACTTTTCATACCAATACATAATATTTCACAAACCATAATATTCATAATAACAAGTATCATATCATATAAATAGCATCAAATCACTTAAAATAGCAATCATGTTACATTATTTACACATGAACTTACCTTGGTACAAAATATAGCAATTTTGCGATTTAGTCCAAAATCTTTTCTTTTCCTCGATCAAGGTTGATTCCACGTCTTTCTTGATCTAAAATAACACATTTAGCTTATTTAATACTCACATTATCAAATAGTCCTAAATTCAAATTTTGGTAAAATTACAATTTTGCCCCTAAACTTTTGCATATTTACACTTTTGCCCCAAAGTTTGGAAATTTAATTTTATCACAAATTCTTATGTTTTAGGACATGCTGATCATTTATTTACCATTAGCAAGCTCAAATTCCCACTAAAACACATACTTATGAACAATATGTACTTTTACCGATTAAGCCGTTTTACTCGTTTTACTTAAAACCGAGTAGTACAAGTTGTCTAACATAATTTAAAACCTCATATTTTATCATAAAACATCAAAATACACAAATTTCACCTATGGGTATTTTTCCAAATATGAACCCTAACTTAAATTATTGCTAATATAAGCTTTATCGAGTTACCGGGACTACGAAAACGTAAAGAACATTAAAAACGGGGCTTGGAATCACTTACTATGGAGCTTGGAAGCTTGAAACAAACCCTAGCTATGGAGAACCCTTGAAATTTCATGGTAATGAAGAAGATGACCAATTTTGTGTTATTTTTCCCTTTTTATTTCATGTTAATATCCAAATGACCAAAATGCCCCTCCTTACTAAACTTTCAAAAATTCCATCCATGTCCAAATTTTGTCCATGAACTTAAAATTGGTCAAATTGCGATTTAAGACCTCCTAATTAATATTCCAAAGCAATTTCATACTAGAAACTTCTAGAATGCAAGTTTTGCAACTTATTCGATTTAGTCCCTAATTTCAAATTAAGCACTTTACGCTTAGAATTTCTTCACGAAATTTTCACACCATCATAAAATCATATCATAAACATCAAAATAATTATAAAATAATTATTTCTACCTTGAATTTGTGGTCACGAAACCACTATTCCGATTAGGCCCTAATTTGGGATATTACACCGTGGGACGATATCTCCATGGACTTCGTTCTTAGATTACCGCGCAAAAATCAGGGAAGGATTCTATCTTTGTGGTTGTTGATCGTTTTTCGAAAATGACTCATTTTATTGCTTGCACTAAAACTGATGATGCTGTTCATGTTGCAAATTTGTTTTTCAGAGACATCGTTCGACTACATGGCATTCCTCGTACCATTGTGTCAGATCGTGACGCAAAATTTTTGAGCCCCTTTTGGAGGTCCTTGTGGGGAAAATTAGGAACCAAATTATTATTCTCGACCGCCAGCCACCCCCAAACTGAAGGCCAAACAGAAGTCGTTAATAGGGTATTGTCTACATTACTTTGGGCCATCATCCGTAAAAACTTGAAGTCTTGGGAAGATTGCCTACCACATATCGAGTTTGCCTACAACCGTTCCGTTCATTCTGCTACCAAATATTTGCCTTTTGAAATTGTATACGGTTTCAATCCATTGACACCTTTAGATTTATTACCTTTGCCTACTGATCGATTGGTTCATGCAGATGCAAAGAAAAAGGCTGACTTCGTAAAAGAATTACACCAAAAGGTGCGAGCTAACATTGAGGCAAGAACCGAGTCTTATGTGCGTAACGTTAACAAAGGACGAAAACGAGTGGTCTTCGAACCCGAAGAGTGGGCTTGGGTTCACATGCGCAAGGAGCGTTTTTCGGCTCAACGAAAATCAAAATTGTTATCTCGTGGAGACGGTCCTTTCCAAATTCTTGAGCGCATAAATGAAAATTCTTATAAACTCGATTTGCCTGGTGAATTTAATGTTAGTGCTACTTTTAACGTTTCAGATTTAACCCCTTTTGATGTAGATTTTGACTTGAGGTCAAGTCGTTTCGAAGAGGGGGGAATGATAATATCACGTCCTGAAGTGCACCAAGTTTGAGCAAGGATTCAATGGTGCTGCCCCAAGGACCAATTACACGAGCTCGAGCTAAGCAATTCAAGGAGGCCATTTCGGCCTTAGTTAACCAAGTGTGGGGCGAGGCTTTGGCTGGAGAAATAGAACAAGTTGGGACCAGCTCAATAAAGTTTCCTTGCAACATTTTGCAAACTAATTTCAGCTCAATTCCAGCTCCTTGAACTCGTTCCAACTAAATTGAACTTTTCATTTATTTTTCAGCTTTGCATTTAGTTTGCATTTTAATCCTTGCATAAATGAGTTGTTGTTCATTAATTTAACTCATCTTAGTTTAATTAATTGAACTTTTGATGATATTAATTTAATAGTTGCTTCTTTAATTAAACAAGTTGCTGGAATAAATGTTGCATAAGTGTTAGTTCATTTAAGTTAGTTGATAATTTGTTTAAGCTTAATAATTGAATAAATTTGACGGTTACATGTGTTAATTGCAGGTGACTTTTTAGCTCACAACAATTACATTTAAAAGCTGTTATGTATTCAATAAAGAGGCTTTAAACTTCATTAAGTTGCTGAAGTCTTTTCAACTAGCCAAAGGAGAAATCAAGAGTTACTAGGAGTTAATTTCAAGCCAATAAACTTCCAAACATTTTTCTTCATAAAAGTGGCTGTTCATTAACATCCTTGGACGATTACATTCAGCCTTTACACAAGGGAGACCATTCATGTGCCCAAAAAAACGTTTTCTTTATAAATGGTGACCATTCAGCTGTCCAAAGGGAAATTAAATGGGCTGTTTTGATCTCTTGGCTGATCATGCATTAAAATAATTTTAATCAGCTCATTAGAGATCATAATTAGCTCATTTGGAAGGTTAAACAAGATGCCATAGTCGTTACAACTGTTTGACTTCATCAAGTGTTACATAGTTTTAATTAGTTTAATTACAACTCAATTGAATGTGTGTCCATTCTGTTGGGCTAGTTATACTCCTATAAATACTTTGATTTTAGATTGATGTAGATACTCTTGGAAATTTTGTTAATAATATGTTGCCAAATTTGTGAGGCAAACTTTTCTCTATTTTCGTTCAAAGATTCGTTGGCTACCTAGTGTTCTAGTTGCGTCAATCGTTTTCTTTGATAAACCCAAACTTATCACTACTCGTAGTGTGGCGTTCAAACATGCCAAGGTTCCTATCTTACTAGATAGTGGGTCGAGGTCACTATAACGGTTCCTAAATTGAACAAAAGGGCTTATAAGCAACGGGTCGATACCAAATCAGTATTGGTTCTTGTTTGTACTTTTGTTCAATCTATTTTCCTTTCTTAACCATTTTCGTACAAAAACCAAATTCCATCTTTGTTCACATCTTACCATTTCGTTCCAAAACCAATTCTTTCATTTCACATCTTACCATTTCGAAACAAAACAAACTCTTTCTTTCTCATCTAACCTTAACATTTCTTCTTAAACTCCTTCTGTATCAATTTCACTAAGCTAAATTATCATTGCTTCTCGTAGACAGTCGGGCATTTTACATATGACTCGACTCACCCCGAGGCAGATCGTATCACATGCTAGCCGAATTACCATACTGCCCCTAGCAACCCATATTTTCCATTTATTCACATTTCACCTCACATTTTACGCATTTCACAATTTCATCCCTATTTTTCATTTTCATCAAAAACCACTTTGCAAAACATGAAATCTAACATCAAAGTTTCATATTTCATCATCAAACATCAAAACACACAAGTATTCATCAATGGAAACTTTTTTAAATCTTTAACAGTTTTGCAAAATAGTCCCTAGGCTAGCTACTACTAGGTGAAATGATCACAAAAACATAGAAATTATCAAACACCAAACAAAAATCACATAACAATTGAAGCATGCAATGGCCGAATGTTAACAAGCTCCCGGTAACAGCCCAATTTTGGGCCTAGTCAGAATAGTGGTTCCGAAACCACAAATTCGAGGTCAAGAAATTATTTTACATATTATTTTATGAGTTGATGCATAATTATATGGACGCATGAAAATTTTGGTAAATTAGTTTACGTGATTGTGAACCCAATTGCGAAAAAGGACTAAATCGCATAAAAGGTAAAAGTTGTGAATTACTAGTAAATTATGTTAATTGGCTAGAGAATTAAAACTTGGGGTTTTAAAGGGAAATTAGGCCCTTGAAGTTGAGATTGGCCAGCCATGAGAAGTAAGGGAGACAAGAAAATTTATTTGGTCAAAATTAGGTGTGGTTGGTAGCTAATTTTGACTAGAATTATAATAAAATAAACAAAAGCTTCATCACCTTCATTTTTCCCTTCTTCTCCACCGAAATATTTAGCAAAATAGGGATTTTGAAGCTCAAAAATTCCAGCAACTTATCACCATCACAAGTAAGTGATTTTGATGTCCATTTTTTATGATTTTTGTACTTTTGGAACCCCTGAAGCTTAATCTAGATAATGAAGGGATTATTTTGCAAAATGGTTGAAAGTTTAGGGATTTTCCATGAGAGAATTTATGTTGTTTACTGGAATTTTATGGAAGAAAATGAATCTTGGTCGCTTAGCAAACAATTTTTTTTAAAGGATTTTCATGAAAAGTCACTAAATGGACTAGTTTGTAGAAATTGTAAAATGGGTAGTAATGTTGTGAAATATTGGATATCTTGAGTTGCTATAAGAGTAAAAAGGGCTCGATTAGGCCTAAGGAATGGAGAAATTCAATAAAAATTGATTTTCAAGCCTTGGGGCAAAATCATAATTTTGTGAAACTTTAGGGATAAAACTACAAATTTGCCAAAGGATGTTTTATGGACAGCTAGTAATGATTATGAAACTCGGCTAAGCTTGAGTTGTGTTTAATTTCATGAATTTTCATTTTTCTGTCATAGGGACTAAATTACAAGAATATGAAACATTAGGGGCAAAAGTGTAAAGTTGCCTTAAGTGAATTGGCATAATTGCAAAAAAAAAACCTCAATGTTTGGGGGCTTTTGGTTTTGTGCCCTTGACCTTTTTATTTTTTGATTGACACCCTCAACATTACGATTTTTTAAGAAATCAACCCAGTTTTAACGGTCAACGGTCAACTCACGTTGACCGTTAATCAAATTGTAGGTCAACATAACAGCCCATGTGGCACGCCACATAAGCGCATGACATCATAAATGATGTCATCTAGTTAACAAAATTTTTTCTCTCATTTTCTCTCTTGCCAAACACCACTCTTTTTTTCTTCAAAACATATGGTTGCTACCATTTTTTTCTCTCATTTTCTCTCTTACCAGACACTATTTTTCTTCTTCAAAACATATGGTTGACTCATTTCATCTACAAGAATCTCTATTACCATACTTCATATCCAAGATGGAACTGATCTGGACATTCCTGCAAAAAACTCAAATTTATTTCAAGAAATTAACATAAAGATAACAAAAATCAGATGTTAAAAAAAATTTATCATCTCCTCAAAAGGAAGCTTTAAGTTTTTCAACAACAAATTCCCTTAGCGTCAGCAGATTAATAAGTACTATTAAACAAAACAACAGATCCAAAATAAAGTGAGAAATATTGTTGATTTTCTTGTTCATATATACCTACAATAATGGGTAACAATAAATCCCCATCACAAGAAATCTTGAGAAAAATAGTTGGAGTAGGGAAACGACTAAGAAAAATTGTCCAATAGAAGCAATTTTAGCCCTCGACATGGGATGCTGTTCTTTCCTCAATGATTGCCATTTTATTTCTTCTTTAATTCCTTACCTTAACATCCAATGCGAAATAGTTTCTATACCAAATTCAACAAAAAATTTCCCCCAAAATTATTAAAATTCGACCAAATTCAAAACACTATGTACATATATAATAAAAAAAAAACAAGCTGAAACCTGAAACGAGAAGAGAAACTTCGAGGAATTGAAGATCTTTATCATCGTCTTCGTTGAATTGGGGGTCAAAGCTACCACTACAGATCGAGTGGCAAGAAATCAGTCAGAGTTTTTCACCGTGAAATGTAAACAGATTGAAGAAGAACAAATTGACAGGAAGGAAAATACAGGGATGGTGGGATAAGTAGCAGAATTTGATTTATAGGAGAAAACCCAGAAAGTGGATAATGTACGGTAGAAAAGTTGAGCTCCGAGCATTGTATACGAGAGATAAAAGGGAAAGGAACTGTTTTGGGATTGGATTTGGAGTTTAATTTGAAGAATAAGTTAACCAATGAAAATGAAAAAAATGGTAATGGAGATTCTTGTAGATGAAATGAACCACCCATATGTTTTGAAGAAGAAAAATGGTGTTTGGCAAGAGAAAAAAAATGGCAGCAACTATGTGTTTTGAAGAAAAAATGGTGTTTGGCAAGAGAGAAAATAAGAGAAAAAATCTTGTTAGCTAGATGACGTCATCTATGACATTATGTGCTTATGTGGCATGCCACATGTGCTGTTATGTTGACCTACAATTTGATTAACGGTCAACTCATGTTGACCGTTAAAACTGGGCTAATTTCTTAAAAAATTGTAATGTTGAGGGTGTCAATCAAAAAATAAAAAGGTCAAGGGCACAAAACCAAAAACCCCCAAACGTTGAGGTTTTTTTTGCAATTATGCCATGTGAATTTTGGGCTAAATTGTATAAATTAACGACTAAATAAGTAAAAGTAGTTATTTTTAGATTGGGGGAAATGAAATTTGGACAGAGAACAAGGGAGAACAAAGTATCGAATTGGCAAACTTAGTTCGTTGTTTCTGCAAACAAGGTAAGCTCATATGATTAATTTACAGTGAGCAATTATTAAATTTTCAAATGAGATATTGCATTATTTCATATGCTTGTTATCTAACCATGATAAAATACAAGTATGAACTCTGATCGGAAGATCAATCAGGAGAAATGCAGGGTCAAGTACAACGTACTACTACTCATGATGAATTGACCGAAAAAGACCATGGTTGAACCATGGCAATACGAGTGTCAGTGTAAGACCATGTCTGGGACATGGCGTTGGCTTTGGTATGAAATAGTCAGTGTAAGACCATGTTTGGGACATGGCGTCGGTCTTGGTATGAGAGAGTCAATGTAAGACCATGTCTAGGACATGGCATCGGCTCGATATGTGTGCTAGTGTATGACCATGTCTAGGACATGGCATCAGCGTTGATACGAGAGAGCTAGTGTAAGACCATGTCTGAGACATGGCATTAGCCTCGATAACTGTCAGTGTAAGACCATGTTTGGGACATGGCATCGGCATGGATAGATGTGAGCCAGTGTAAGACCATGTCTGGGACATGGCATCGGCAGACGACATCACGTAAGACCATATCTGGGATGTGGCAGTGGTACCATACATACATGATTCCCGATGCATTCGTTAGTGTTCTAAATGACTCCAAGGGTAACACAGACAGTGTGAAATTCATATCTGGTTTTACATATGAGATGCGAAAGATTTATAAATTTATACAATTTATTAATAATGACCTGAGATAACGTGTTGTTTATTAATGTGTAAGTGAATCAAAGGACAAAGTCCAGAAGATAGTGAAAACGTAATCGAATTAAGTGAGATAGATACATAGGAAATTCATACAAATATCGAGTGGTAGCAACTTAAAGGTGTATAATAAATCCATGTTATAAATACGAGAAAGGTTATGGTTTGACATGCGAGATATTATTTTTAGTTTATGAAATGAAAATGCGAGAAATGAGAGTACATGTAAGATTTCGTAAATTATTAATAAAGGTGGGCTATGTGCAATACCACCATAAATCATTGATAATGGTGGGCTATGTGCTATACCACCGTAAATCATTGACAAAGGTGGGCTATGTGCGATACCACCATAAATTATTGATAAAGGTGGGCTATCTGCGATACCACCATAAATCATTGACAAAGGTGGGCTATGTGCGATACCACCGTAAATCATTGATAAAGGTGGGCTATGTGCGATACCACCGTAAATCATTGACAAAGGTAGGCTATGTACGATAGCATCATAATTATTGATGATGATGAGCTATGTGCGATACCATCATAATTATTGATGATGATGAGCTAAGTGCGAAACCACTTTATTATTAATGTCACTATGAATGGCTATGTGCGAATTTAATTTGTATGGTTTCTCTTTATGCTTATGTAATTACTCAACATGTATTTGATAGCTAACATGAATCAAATGAATATATGAGCTTACTAAGCTTTACAGCTTACCTTGTTTATTCTTGCATGTGGTAGGACTTTGGAAGTCTACTCAGGTTGGAAGGTAATGGAGATCTCAACACACTATCCCGTCATGGTTTGGTACTTTAAGCTTTGCAAATTTTAGTTATATGGCATGTATAGGCTAGTTGTCGTATTAAGTGTAAAGTAAATTTAATCCATGGTTGCTTTAGTGTTCAATACCTGTTTAGCCATGAATTTGGCTTATTAATTATGTGAAGATATTGGTTCGTTAAAGAAGCATTTGAATAATGTGCTGAGATATTGATTATGAATGTTTAGGATGTATGCATATGTTGGGAAGGTATCCTTGTAATGTTGTGTAGGATGGTACAAGAAAAGGGTGGCAAATAGGCTTGGTAAATAGCCTTGTTTTTGCCCACACCTACGGGCGTGTGTCTAGGCTGTGTGTGACACACGGTCCGCCCAAAGGGCGTGTGACTCGACTGTGTGTCCCCTGCACCTTAAGTTGGCCAAGTCAGTGTCGCACACAGGCTGAGCACACGGGCATGTGCCTTGGCCGTGTGGCCCTTAAGGGATGTTAACGTCAGAAATAGAATACCTAGGTTTTTGCGCATGGGCTACGACATGAGCATGTCATGGCCGTGTGAGGGACACGGGCTGGGCACACGGGCGTGTGCCAGGCCGTGTGAAAATCCCTGTAGGTTCGAAGTTAGAAAATAATTCTGCATGAGCGAGGGGCACGGGCGTGTCCCTAAATACTTAGGCCATGTGAACCACACGGGCCATTAGCACGACCGTGTTTAGAGGCCACACGGGCGTGTTGCCCTCTCATACGAGCGTGTGACGTGTTTTCAGTAGTTTTTGACAAAATTTTTTTAGGTGCTCGAAATAGTCCTGAATTGTTTCTAAACAACGTTCTAGGCCCAGTAGGCCCATATGAAGTATCGAATACATTTGAAAACTTTTTAAACTGGAATGAAGTTTTATGAATCGGGAGTGTGTGTTTGCTTATGTTTCAGTAAGGTAATGCTTGTACCCTGTTCCAGCATCGGATACAGGTAAGGGGTATTACACTCCAAAGCTTTGTTTTTTTCTTCTTTATTTTGGGTAAAGATGACAAGAATTAATGAATAATTTTGTTTTGTTTTATTAATAATTAACTTATATTCCATAATTACCTTTTTATCCTTAATTATAAACATTATAAATCACATAATGTAACAGCCCATTTTTTAGTCTAATCGGAATAGGAGATTTCGGGACCACTTAACCGAGTCAAAATATTTATTTTATTATTTTAATAAGTCTTAGTACATGATAGAATTACCGTGTGAAAATCTCGTATAGAATTACCGTGTGAAAATTTCGTAAAGAAATTTTATCGATTAAACAGTTAATTTGGCAAAAAGGGTTAAATCGCATAAAAGATAAAAGTGACATATTATTTGTTAAAGGTATTATATTGCCTTGGCTTTTGAATATAGAGGCCTTAGTTGGTAAATAGACCACTTTAATTGATAATGAACATAAATGGCCTTGTTCAATTTGTTTTATATGTTTATATTATAAGGTTAAATTAGGAAATTAGTTAAATGTTATAATTTAATAAAATAAAAGCATGAAAATGGTTCATTTTTTTTCACCATTCCTGTCGAAATTGAAGAAAGAAAAGCCAAGGCTCAAATGTTTTTATCCGACCACTTCCAAGCTTGATTAAAGGCCTGTTTTTGTTCAATTTTTGATAATTTCTATGTTTTTGAGATCGTTGTTATGTGTTCTAGCTAGCCCGTACGTCAATTTCTAAAATTTATTATGTTTTTGAAATGTGCCATTGTTGAATATATGTATATTTTGATTTTTCTTGTTAGATTATTGATGGTTGTTAGTAAATATACAAGTTTTATAAAGTGATTTTTGACAAAATTGAGTATTTGGGATTAAATTGAAAAAGATAGAAATGTGGTGGTTAGAAATGAGAAATAATTAATAATATGGGTTGATATTGAGTACATGAACATTCAGCTATGAATGGGATTAGGGAGATTTTGTGTAATTTGTCATTTTGAGTATAAAGGACTAAATTACAAAATAGTTAAAAGTATGGGGGCAAATCTATAATTTGCCATAAAAGTGAATTAGGGACTAAATTGAATTGAATAGTTACTGAAAACATTGAATTTGATAAATATAGATCAAGACAAATAAATACCGAAACTTGATCGGGGGAAACAAAAGGTAGACGAGTAGATATCGAATTTTCAAGCTATTACGAGGTAAGTTCGTATAATTAGAATCGAATTTATATTTATAATTGAAATGATTGAATTGCATATTTTATAAATGTTTATATGAAATAATGAATTGAAATGCCTAATGGTTATATATATTTTGATTAAGTATCGAGTCCCATTTGAACCGTAGAAAGTCGTAGGATACAAGTGACATGTCACTAGGGCTACCGTTTGGTCGAGCTTCTACATTTGTTGCAGACTCTCCATAGCTCATAAGCTTACCGTTCAGCCTTCAGGCTTACCGTTCATCCTTTAGGCTTACTGTTCAGCCTTCAGGCTTACCGTTTCAGTCCTTCGGGGCTTACCGTTTTAGCTCTACGGAGCTTACCGATACCGGCTTAGGAGGAGCATACCGTACATGGCTCAAATGAGCATATATGATGAATTGACGGATTACATATATATATATACACACTTAGTATGTATCACCCGAGTATCCCTCGATATTTCCAAAGGTTCAACGGGCATTATACCGATATGAATACACATTACAAGAGATATAAGATATACATGGATTATATGTTATACGAATTACAAGTTACATGAATTATATGATACAAGAAATACATGATTATATGATATATTTACATGAACTATATGATTTATATGTGTTATATGCTTATTTAGATATATGTTATGTACAAATGAAAGGTGACATGGTATGTATGAATTTTGAAAATGAAAATTGACATGTGATAGAATACAAGTAAGGAAATGTTACATGGATGTTATATGTTTGGTTTCATCCTTTGAATGGATGATTATATGATTTATAGTAACTAACATGTTGTTGAATGATGTGAATAGGTAATGTGAGCAAATGAATTGGTTTTAAATTGTTTTATCTGCTTATTGACAATTTGGTAAGTTTAATTTTATATTATACGGGCTTGCTAAGCTTTAAAAGCTTACTCTGTTTATTTTTCCCGTGTTTTATAGATTTCAGAAGCTAGCTCGATTCGGACGAGGTCGGAGATTGCTATCGCACTATCCAAGCAACTTTGGTACTTTTGGAACTATTGTAAATGATGTAAATATGGCATGTATTTGCTAGTTTTAAAGCTGAATCTTTTGATCACTTATGCTAGTCATTATGGTATGAATTTTGGTATATGTTCAAGCTATGTGATATGGCTTGGTTTGAGAATGATTGTTTTGGCTTGAATGTAACACCCCAAACCCGACCCAGACATTATGGCCCAATCTGGTGTGTCACATGGACAGTGAATTATGCCTCATTCCTTTATTATTAAGTTTAGGGTGAATTAACAAAACCATTTTAAGTGTTTAGAAAAGAAGAGGGTTAATTAAATTACGAAATTCCATCCACTATCAGTTTGAAGTTCACTTTAAGAGATCTTGTTAGGGTGTCGTTGTTATTAAATCATCCATTTGTCATGTAGAGAAGGTTTTGAAAACATTTGTTAATTTTGAAATAAAAATCCGCACAGCCTTAGTCTACCAATTTTTAACAAATAATAATTAAGTACTTAAACCCAAATGAAAATAAAATAATTATAGAGCGGCCTTATTACAGATTTAAAAACCCAAAACTACTAAATAATAAAATAAGTAACTTAAGAAAAATATTAAAACCAGAATGCAGTTCACGTGGCCACTCCGAATCCCTCCAGCTCCAAGTCCTCTAAGGTTGGGGCTCATCTGCATGGCTAAAAAGGAAGGGGTGAGTTTGTGAAACTCAGTGTGTAAGCTAAACCCAACCAGAGTCAAGATCAGTTCAAGCTCAACTGGGCCGAAGCCCTATTCAAAAATAGTGTTAACTGGGCCTTAGCCCTATTCAAAAAGTAGTAATTACTGAGCCTTAACCCTATTCAGTAAACAGTGTGGGCCTTAGGCCTATTACAGTAACAGATCAGAAAGTTATGCATGTATGCAAAGCCCAACCCAATCCAGCCCTACACACCACCCATACCAGCCCTACACACCATGTGGGGAATAACTCAACCCACCCAGCCCTACATACCACAGTCGCAGCTTCGCTGCTTAATCAGATAACGTGGCCAAGCCACTAAAACAGTAAAACGAGGCAAGGCCTCTAGCACAATACGTGGCATTGCCACTTAGCACTTCCTCCATCAAAACCTAATCCCATGCAACAGTGTATATTATGACATGGCATGCAGTGAACAGAAATATTTTATCATGCAAATTGGACAACTTAACCCTAGGGGTAAAATGGTCTTTAAGCACCTAGGGGTAAAACAGTAATTTTCCACCCTCAAAGGGTATTTCAGTAAATTTTCCAATTTTTAGGGTTTCATGCTCATTACAGTTTGTTAACAGCCCTAACGTCATCCAAGTACTTATTTAGCCCATTTTATTAAAGCAGAGTCATCGGGCCCTAAAACTCCTAAATTTGGCCCTTCGAGGCCCAAAACCACCAACGTGCATGAAAATACGCATACATCATTCTTACCATTTGCGAATACATATTTTACCGATTCACACCAACCCACGAGCGCTTGCACGCTTGCAAGCCCTCGAAATGCCAGAATTTTGACATTTCCGCTTTTCGACTTTTGCCGATCTAGTCTACTAGTGGGTGTCGATTACACACCTGTTTGCATACTATGTCGAGATCCGCACTGAATTAACCTACAATCATTTAAATCGCACTGTTAACTAATATCCAATGAAATCACGAAACTGACAACCTACCATATTCGGCCAACATCATCTAAGGCCCTTAAGCACTTACCTTTGCCAAAATCTACCACTAGATCTAGATGTAGATTGCTTCAACGGTCCCAGTCTCCAACGTTCCTTGCTAGATAGCCTCCTTTCCACACTAGATCACAAGGAAACCAAAAGAAAAGACTAATATCAACCTTAGCCAAAATCGACAGCCACCCTAAGGAGTTAGGGATTTTCGGCTTTTCTATAATTACTAAAATACGAGAGAAAGGATTCGAATACTTACCACAGTCTTTGCTAGATCGATTTTGTGATTGCTAGATGCTAATTCCACCCTTCTAATCTCAGATCTACCCTCTTCTTAACCAAATCCCAAGATTAGATCAAAGAGGTTGGACGAAACTACAGAGAGAAAAGCAAAGGGGTTTCAATTGAGAAGAGGTCTCTTGAAGAATTAAAGTTCCAATTTTTGGGAGAGAAGAGGATGAAAGAAAAGAGAAGAGATTGGGAAGAGATTTCGGTTTTCTTTCAAATAACAATGAGAAAGATTTGGTCAAGGGAGGAATCAGCTAGGTGTGTGTCAATGATTCGGGTTTCGGCTTTTTGGAACAATCGGCTAGAAGGCTTTGAGGATGGTTACTTCAATTGGTAGAGAAAAGAAGAAAGAAGAGAAGAAAGAAGGGATGGATTCAGCTTGAGAGAAAATAGAAGAGAAAAGAAAAGGAAAGAAAAGAAAAGAAAGGAAAGGGTTTGGTTCTGGACAAATCGGCACAAGTGGCTTGTGCACACGGTTTCAGCTTCTAGAACAAAGAGAGGAGAAGAGAAAAGAAGAAAGAACCCTAGGGACTTACCTAGTCGGCACTCACCTACCAAATATGCCAAACTAAAACCCCAAGAAGAACCCAAAAAGCATTCGGCTAGCTCCCTCAACTATCCCTTGCCGATTATGCCAAAACCGATAGGCCAAAACTAAAAATGCTCCCCCAAGAGCCCCATATTCGGCCATCACTTGCTTCCCATTCAAATTTCCCTATCTTTTCTCCCCTTATCCCTCCTTGACTTAATCCCATGAGCACTTCAAACTCCTCCCAACAGAGTTTTACTTGAAGTCCACCACATGCCTTGCACATGCATTAAAAATAAAACATCACATTGCTTACCATGAGACTTGAACCTTAGCTCCTGCACAACTTCCACACGCCCCGTTTGTGTTCTAAGTGGCATTACATTGCCACCTTACCATAGGTCATCTTGCGTCTCAAATTACCAATATTTTTTTTAAAAGCCCACTAAGTCAAGGCCCCTTCTCTCTTAAGTCTGAAATTTTAAAATTCCATTGGGTTTTAACTTAAGCTTAGGCCTTCTAAAGGCCCACTAACATGCTCAAAGCATAAATTAACACATCCAAAAAGCAAAGATTAAATTCAAGCAAAAACCCAAAAATCTCGAAAATTAGGGCGTTACATTGAAAGTTTCATATGATGTACTCATGTTTGTGGCAATTTGTTGAATGGCTTATTGCTTATATGATGGTGAATATGGTTGAATTGTTAGATTTCAATTGTGGATAAGTTGATAAGTTGAGATAGGTATTGAGTTGGCTCATATTGGTATATGTCTTGATGATACAAATTAACATGATTTGATTATGGATGTTTGAAAACTATAGGAATAAGATGATATATGCTATATGACTAATGTTATAATAATCTGATCTAAGTTACAAGTCCGGTAATGTCCTTACCTATTCCGACGACGGTTACGGGATAGGGGTGTTACACATAATATATAACCATTTATGCCCATTCCCACTATCAATGGTCTAAGTATAACATAATTACTTTCTCCTTTCAATTTAATAGCAAATAAGCACTTTAAACTAATAGACAAAAGTTTTGCATTTTATGCGATTTGGTCCTTTTATCAAATTAAACATCCAAATGATAAAATTAAATCACGAAACTTTCACCCATGCATGCAAACATGCTCTAAACATGTAAAATAATATTAAAATAATTTTTTGACATCAGATTTTTTGTTCTGAAACCACTGTTCTGATTTAGCCAAAAACTGGCTATTACAATTAAAGGCTTGTTCTTGAAGATTCTAGAAGGATCCTTTGTGCATGAATTCAGCTAGATTTAGGAGCCATTCATGATCCACACATATAGTCACCTGCACATATATAAATATCCCTCAATCCTTCGCACAAGTCACTCCCAAATTCAACTAAGACCCTTAACTATAACCAGACTCTAGACTCACATGCATAAAATAGATATAAACATACTATGAACACACACACACACACACACACACATATTCAACACTCTTGAACAAATGGCACAAGTAAAGCTTTATGTGGTAATTAGCATATACATATATACATATATAACATGTGATAGAAAATAACAACATATTATGAACATAAACTCCATATGCATACAACAAACTCACATGACATAAACATAGCACATAATTTACACACATATTTTAGGACACAATTAAAATGCAACAATTAGACATAATTAAACACAGTATTTAATATGTAATAGAACGAAACATAATATTTTACAACATATTAAAATGCAACAACTATGTTTATGTCACATTAAAAACCATGTAATAACAAGACATAAGATAAATAAAAAGTTGTGGAATTCAACACAAATTTAAGTGCATAATTAGGCCTCAATGTCCACATGTAAGAATTGCATGGTTTGAACAATTTCATCTTGTACTTAGGCCCTTCGAGCTTGGGCCAGTTTCGAGTCCTTTTTTCAATTCACGTGATGTGACCAGAATCATATCAGCCCATTTAACCTCTTCCAATTTCTTCCATTTTTTTCTAGTAGGTCCTTATTTTCAATTAAAGCTTATTTTCTAAATTATTTTTAAATCTAATCTCGTTTTAAAAATCCATTTTAAGGAAATTAATTCCTAGAAACCTTGTAACATCCCGAGATAGGGTCTAGAAGTTTGGGCCTTACAAGTAAGAGTTCACAAGTACTAAGATGAACAGAAGTAAGCCAGAAGACTTACAGCAAGGAGTTAGCCAGTTATTCAGTAAAAAGTGTACGCCAAAAGTCATGGTAATGAGGGTTCACCAGTTGGGTGGGCGCCCAGGTATTCACCATTATAAGTAGATTCATACTTGAATTAGGAAGTTGACTTATATTCTACTTAGGGTACTATTCATTCATGTAACCTATTTTCCTAAGACAAGTAGGATATCTTAAGAATACCAAAACACCTAGTGTATATAAATTAAGGCCTTCTCATATAGAATTCTCTAATAGATTATTTTGTTGTCAAGTCTCTACTTAGGAACCAAGTAAATAGGAATCAAGTTAAGTATTCAACTTGTTAGGGTTTTGTCTAGGAAACTAGGTTCGTTCATATGTTTGAATTGAATGTGTTCTATTTGTTCTATATGTATGTTTATTTATGTTATGAACTAGCCAGATCATCTACCAACAAGGATAAAAGAAAAGAAAAACTTGTTTAAAATTCTTAACAAATCAGTGAGTGTTCAAGGATCGCCACTCGTATGTGCAAACTATTATGTAATTCAGGAGCTTAGGGTTTTTAAACTAAGTTCCAAAAGTAAGCTTTTCTAGAAAATTTGTTTTATGCGTGCTCCCATGTAAGCCTAATGTTTTGAAGATATGTTTTTAAAGCATGTTTTTATAAAACTTTTTTTTTGTGAGCTCTATGGGATCAAGTATTTTATGCGAGCTCTATGCTTTTAAATTTTTTGATGCGATAAACATTAGAAAATGTTGGATATAATGGCATACCATAGGATTGTGAGTACTCACTCTCAAGTTTTGTGATTTGGGCGTTGAGGACTTAGGACATTTGGAGAGATAAGGGAATGTTGGGCTATGCTCCATTCATTGGGACATGTTGGCATGATAGAGAGTGTTTAGCTTAATGCTACACCTATGGGACATGTTAAGGACTCTTTGAAGCGCAAGTGAGCTTGATGTGAGCTCGATCACATCATGTGAAGATTCGAATAGAAGGGCTCATGAGTGGACCAATGATCCATTTCTATTAGCAAACATGATCCGTTTTGGACTACTATGGATGAATGATTGGGCCCATTGTGTGAAGCCCAATACTAATATGAAATGTTACTTTGGATTAACTATTTGGGCCCTATCACTTAGCCATTTAGTTTTTTGGTTCAAGGCTTCATTGGTTTAATTTACGATCTTCCTTTAATAATGTTTTATGCCTTTAGGTGTCAAGTGTGTCTTCAATTTATGCTTTGCGTCATATTTAGTTTCCGCAACTTTTGTGTGTTGTAAACTCTAAATCATATAGATTTTTTCTAGTAATTTATGGCATCTTTTTACTTAAAGATAATGTTAATCCCAAGTATTTGATAGTTAATTGGGTGAATTTTGTTCATATTATGATAATGGTCATGATTTAATAAAGTATGCAATTTTATGCTTTTATGTATTAATTTTATGCATAATTTAATTAATTCATGCTACATATTAATTTCCTCTATTCAAATGTTGTAATGAGGCCATGGAGTTGATAATTTAATAAGCTTATTTTTATCTTTGGGCATGAGACTTATTCTATCTAGTTGGATGTGTAACACCCCAAACCCGACCCAGATGTTACGACCAAGTCTGGTGTGTCACATCGACGATAGATTGATCATATTCTTTAGTTACCACGATTAAGGTGAGTTTGCAAAACCGTTATCTTAAAGTTTTGAAAGAAAACCAGGTTTAATTTGTGAATGTCCTATCTGCTACTGGTTTAAAATTTATTTAGTCTCAAGGTCTTGTTTGTCTTTACGTTATCCCTTTGATACGTGTTTTATATTTTGAAAACGTTGTTTAATTTTATGAAAACCCGCACAGCCTAAGTCCATCCATTTTAAGAAAGTTATAAATAATAAAGTAAAAAACCCAAATATAAATACTTAAAAGTGGCCTTATTACAAAACAGAGCCCAAAAAGAAAATAATTTTAAATGAAATACTGAAAATAAAATAAATTAGGTAAAATCAACCAAATGCAGTCCACATGGCCACTCCGAATCCCTCCAGCTCCAAGTCCACTAGCTTAGGGCTCACCTACGTAGATGAAAGGGAAGGGGTGAGTTTGGAAACTCAGTGTGTAAAGTAAACCCAACCAGAGCCCAAACCAGTTCAAGCTTACTGGGCCTAAGCCCTATCCAGTTCCAGTATTAACTGGGCCTCAGCCCTATTCAGTAAACAGTATTAACTGGGCCTTAACCCTATTCAGTATTCAGTACGGCCCTTAGGCCCATTACAGTAGCAGTACAGATATTATGCATGTATGCAATACCCACCCCAAATCCAACCCTACAAACCACCCGTACCAGCCCTACACACCATGTGAGGAATAACTCAACCCACCCAACCCTACACACCACAGTCGCAGCTGAGCTGCTTAATCAGAAAACGTGATCAAGCCACTAACAGTAAAAGGAGGCAAAGCCCCTATCAGTAAACGTGGCATTGCCACTTAGCACTTCCTGCATCAAAAACCCAAACCTATGCAACAGAATAACATGTCATAGCATACAGTGAACAGTTAAAGTATAGCATGCATTTTAGTCAATTTTAAACTTAGGGGTATAATGGTCATTTTGCACTTAGGGGTAAAATAGTAATTTTCCACCCTTAAGGGGTATTTCAGTAAATTTACTAGTTCTTAGGGTTTTTATGCTTATTACACTTGTTAATAGTCCAATTTCATCTAAGTATCTTATCTAGCCCATTTACCAACCTTAGAGCTAACGGGCCCTAAAACCTCTAACGGGCCCTACAGTGTCCATTATCTATTCTGGCCCACAAAGCCCAAATTTTAAGTCTGATTTAACAGTTTTATCAATCAGTTTATCAGAATACGCTTACCGCTCGTTTTTACCCATATGGGCCCATAGGCCCATTTGGCCCAAATCAGCCCCTCGAGGCCCAAATTCGCCAAGGTGCACGAAATCGCACACACAACCTCCTTACCGTTCGCGATAACTATTTTTACCGTTTTAACTGACTCACGAGCGCTCACATGCTCGCAAGCCCACGAAATGCTAGAATTTCGGCATTTCGGTTTTTCGACTTTTGCCGATTTAGTCTACTAGGGGGTGTTCGTTTACACACCTGATTTGCGATAGACGTTGACGAGATCTCCCACACGATTATCCTACAATTGATCACTAAAATATTAGGCTATGAATCGATGATAACTAATATAACAACCACTTACCATATTCGGCCAACATCTCTTTAGGCCCTAGAATCCTTACCTTTGCCGAAACTAATGACTAGATCGAGATCTAGTTGCTCCAACGATTCTAGCCTCCAATACCCCTTGATGAATAGCCTTCAATCCACACTAACACATAACAAACTGAATGGTAAATCTTAATAAAGCCCTAATCGACAACCACCCATGCCCTTAAGGGTTTTTGGCTTCTCTTGAACCACAAATCACTTGAATGAAAAGGGAAACTGAGTACTTACCGAAGATCTACCTGACAAAGAATGCTTCCAATCCTTTTCTAGTCCAGATCTGATACAAATCTAACCCCAAGACACGAGCAGAGAACGAATCTAAGTGATTTCAGCTTTTGGATCTATCCTAGCGTAAGACTGTTTCGGTTTAAGAGAAGAGAAAAAGAATAGATGAAAAGGAATTCCAGAAGTAAAAGAAACAATCGGCAGAGACAAAGATGAGAGGTTCGAGATTCAGTTTTGAAGAAAGGTAATAGAAGAAGAAGAAGAAGTAGTAGTTTTGATCAAATAGGTAATCGACAATGGTGGGTTTGGTTTTGGCTTTTGTAGAAGTTGACTACTAGGCTTTGAGAAGAGAGAAGAAAAGAAAGAAGTAGGTTCGGCCTAAGAAGAGAGGTGATGAAGTGAATTCGGCTTAGAGAAAGAAGAAGAAAAGAAAAGAGGTGAAAGAAGAGAGGAGAGGGTTTGGTTATGGACAAATCGGCACAATGTGACTTGTGTTTACACTTTCGGCTTCTAGAACAAAGGGAGGAGAAGAGTAACGAAAGAGAACCCTAAAGACTTACCTAGTCGGCATACACTTTCCTAATGTACCGAACTAACTAAGACCCCAAGAAAGACCTCAAAAAGCATTCGGCTAAACCCCTTAAACTCCCCTTTGCCGAAAATGTCCAAAATCGATTATGCTCCTCCAAGATCCCCATATTCGGCCATCACATGCTCCCATTCAAAAATTCCTAGATTTTCTCCTCCTTATCCCCTCTGACTCAATCTCATGAGCATCTCAAACTCTGTCCAACAGAGTTTCACTTGGAGTCCACCACATGTCTTGCACATGCATAAAAATAAAATACCACACTGCTTACCATGAGACTTGAACCTTAGCCCCTTGCACAGCTTCCACATGCCACTTTCCTAGGCTTTAAGTGGCGCCACATTGCCACTTTACCAAAGGCTCACTTGTGTCTTAAATTACTCACTTTTTCTTAAAAGCCCACATACTCAAGACCCCTACTCTTTAAGTCCAAATTTAAAAATTCTACCAGGTTTTAACTTGGCTTGGGCCTTCTAAAGGCCCACTAACATACTCAAAGCATAAATTATATAACCAAACAAAAAAATTTTAAGTTCACACCAAAATCGCAAAATTCCAAAAAATCCCGAAAATTAGGGCGTTACAGGATGGAAAAAGGCATGCAATTTGGGTCATGAAGAGGTCACCTTGATCCAGTTAAAATGATTAAGTTGAAGGACAACTCTAACAACTAAATGGGTCACAAAACCGTCCAAACAAATGGGGAAGAAGTCCAATTCGACAGGGGCATTTAAGTAGCCCAAGATTAGCTTTTGGAGGAATTTTTCAGAGGCCTTATACTTGCAAAATAATTAAAATTCAACTCTTAACAATCACCCATGAAACTGTCCACCACCTTGCTTGATTCAAGCATGATTTCATGCATGAATCAAACAATCAACAACCTATTCTCTCCATAGTTCATGGTTGACAAAGCAAGAGAGCCTATCAAGGGATCCCTCAAGCTATTTTTATCAAACACTTATGTCACCCCTCTACTATAAATAACAACCCTCACTTCTCACTCCTCATTCTTCGTAATAGATTGCAAGGAACCCTACCGAGTGATACAAAAAATCCAAGGAATTTGGGTAAGAAACAATGCAAGGTAGTTGCTTTACGGAGTGGTAAGACTTTGGAACCCAAGGAAGCAATAGTTAAGGATGAACCTATTGAGGAGGAAAGCCAACCAACAGTTGAAATTCCTACACTAGAAAAGCCAAATTTACAAAGTCTAATGAGGTAAAATCTAAACTAGTGAATTCTGATATGCTAACACCTTCTTTAGATACAGATTTATCTCCTTAGAAAAGTTGTCTAGTCCAACCCAAAGTTTCATCACCTCCATATCCTCAAAGATTCCAACAACATAAGCAGAAACAAGATGCGTAATTCAAGAAGTTTTTAGACGTTCTAAAGCTACTTCACATCAATATACCGTTGGTGAAGGCTTTAGAACAAATGCCAAACTATGTCAATTTCGTGAAGGACATTCTATCCAAGAAGAAAAGACTCAATGAGTATGAGATTGTAGCACTAACAAAGGAGAGCAGTGCGTTCTTATAGAACAAACTACCTTTGAAAATGAAAGACCCTTAAAGCTTTACTATATCCTGTAATATTAGAGAATCTTACTATGGTAAAGCTTTATGTGATCTTGGAGCCAACATCAACTTTATTCCAAAATATAATTTCAAGATGTTGGGAATAAGTGAAGTAAGACCCACGATTGTGACACTTCAACTGGCACATCGATCTTTAGCATACCTAGAAGGAAAGATCGAGGATGTTTTGGTACGTGTAGATAAGTTTATTTTTCCTTCTGATTTCATTGACTTAGATTCTGAAACAGAAAAGGAAGTGTCGATCATCCTGAGGAGACCTTTCCTAGCCACGGGAAGAACATTAATAGACGTGCAAAAAGGTGAACTCGCCATAAGAGTTCAAGATGATTAGGTAACATTTAATGTTCTTAAAGTGATGAAGTTTCCCGATCCGACGGAGGGATGTTTAGTGATGGAGGAGCTAGAAACCTTAGTTTCTATGGAATGGGAAAATAATTTTGTAGAGAACCCACTGGAAAACACCTTAGGGTAGGAGCCATTGGAATATGAATAAGGTAATAAAAGTATGGCTTTGATGAAAGCCAATCCGAGGAATTATGTTCAACCCACACAATTTGAACCATTAGAGTTGGAAGCTCGAAAATTTACACAACCGACGTTGTCAATCGTAGAACCACCAAAACTCGAACTTAAGGTACTTCTCATTTGAAATACGTTTATTTGGGTAACAATTCTACTTTATGCCTTGCTAGGCCATTATTTGTTTGCAATTTCAACCAATAATAGATTCACATCATATAAACTTTTAAAAATATATATTTTGATTTGTTTTTTACTTTTAACTTATCTATGTTTTTTTCAATAATGCTTGAAATTTGTCCTTTCAAGGTCGAGAGATTAGCAATTAATTTTGTTTTCAAACTTCATCGCTTGCTTGCTCAACTTGATAGGATTGAAAAAGTTCTTTCATCAATTAAAACCAATGTTTTCGATTTCAAAATTAGACCGGATTGGTCGGTCAGATTGGTTCAACTAGGAATCAATTGTGCTACTGCTTTGGAAATGGGGGTTAAACCATTGACTTGCAGAGCTTAAAAACCAAGTTGAACCATTTTTTTCTATTTTTATTTTTTAATTTTTATGATTTTTTAATAATTTATTTGTTCGAATTGAATGAACCAATTAAATCAGGAATTGACATCCTATTTAGTTCAACAATCAGTTTAGTTCTAAAAACCTTGATTAATGGTTGAACTAACAGAGGTGTCAACTTAAAAAAAAAAATGTAGTTTAAGTATCACTTGTAACCAAAAAAATATTTAAGTATCAATATAAAAAAAAATTTAGGTATCAATTTATAAGTTAAGCTTCTTTTTAAATAGACTTAATAATTTAACTAATGAAGATACAACTTGGCAGTAAAAGCGATTGGGTATCACTTGTGATAAAAGAAAAATTAGGTACCATAATGAGAAAAAATATATATATAATTTAGATACCAATTAATGAATTAAACCAATTAGTTTTTTATTTTCTTTAAAAATCTATATAATAGCTTTCTTATAATTTTTATATATTTTTTAGAATTTTTATACCTTTTTATATTCTTCCAATTTTATATTTCTTTTATTACTTTATTCATTTGCATCATGCCAAAACTAACCCAAAAAGAAAAGCCAGTTACCATTAAAGTCAAGAACCAATTCAGTGGAAAGAAAAAACAGTACATTTGATTCCTTCCAAATTTAAAAGAAAGGAAGATCAAGCTTTTTAAACCCTTGCAAAATTATAGGTTTAACGCGAGCTTGAAATCTGGTGTAGTTAAAAAAAGATGCTCCAACAATTTATTTATCTGCAATGCACCTGAAACCCTGCCACTTCCAACTAAGCCTATTATTTGGCGTAAATTATAACAGTAGAAATTACATATGAATACATCGGGAAGACAGATGTTACATGTAGCATGTGAGGTTCAACGTACGGTTGGACACAGAGAACTATATACAAGGCAACAATATAAACATACAGCGAACTCTTCCTCCAAACAGCAGTTCCCAATGCTGCTCTGCTGTGCTGGCTTGTATCATGTTAAAGAGGTGGAAAGAGCAATGGAAACCCCCTTTTCCCTCCTTTCGCAATGTCCAAAGACCTATGCCATGGCAACTGGACATCGACATTTCAAGCTGCAAAGTTGATGTCTATCCATCCGGGCAAATAAATCAGGTGTAGGTAATGAAAATTTATCGACCCTGCTGGCAAATTTGGCAAAAGCTGGCAAGCAGTTCCATCAGAAAGGTACTTATTCCCAAAGATCAGTGGCCAGAATCATCAATATTTCTGTTAGAGCCACTGGATCTGGGGGTTGAACCTTTTCCCTTCCCACTTCTTCCCCTACTGCTACAACCTCCCAAGCTCTTTGAGCTCCCCATCCTGCTGCAAGCTCCACGAGAGTTCACATCTGATAGACCATTTTCTAGAGCTCGAACTAAATTCTCAAAGAAATTTCGTGTCACACTGTTCTCACAAATTTCATAGTAATTAGTTAGATAAAAGATGGCATCCGAACTCTCTCAAAATGCAATGGATAAGATAAAATACTCCTCTAGAAAGTTCAATAAAAAGATAACGCTCTCTTTCCAACATGGTAACTTCTTTCCATAAAAAGGTTTTGGACGCACAATTCCTTGATAAAAATTCGTGTTATGATCTAAATGAAAATTACCTGGTCAATCCAGCAAGTTTTGAGCGAAACTCGTTAAAATCCTTTAACTGCTCCTCTGCATTGAGGTAAACCTGAAGCTCCTTCTCGGCACATTGATGAAGTCTTTCTAACCCAGACTCAGCCTCACCTGCAAGACATACAGGGAATTAGTGCAAAGTGAGCAGGAATATAAAGCCATAGCTTATATTATATAGCTTATAGATGGAGACACATTACCTTGTAGGTATTCAAAGAAGTGCCTTTTAGCATGTTCATTTTCTGGTAAATAATATCCATATGCATATGTCCATTTTAGGACTCTCCTACATTCTATTATCTACACAAGTGGAGCAGCAACAATGAGCTAAAGCAGTATGTACAGAGGTGGACCGTTTAAGGGCCTAGGGGGGCCTTGGCCCCTCCAAAATTTTAGGAAATTATGATTTTCACTTGAAATTTTTAAAAAATTTTAATTAGGCCCCCAATAATTTTTGGAAAATTTCATTTCTCCCGTGAAGTTTTTAAAAAATTTAATTAGAACCCCTCAAATTTTTGAAAATTTTAATTAAGCTCACTTAAAATATTAGAAAATTCTCATTAATCTAACAAAAAGTCTAAAATTTTTAATTAGACCCCAACTTTTTTTTTTTTAAATTCTCATTGAACTCCTAATTTTTTTTTTTTAAATTTTACTAGCCCCCCAGAACTTAGTCCCAAGCCCAGCCACAGAGTATGTAGCTAGTGCTGTAAGCAAATTTTGAAATTTACCTGTAGCCATGCCTCAGTGATGAATTTCATCTGTGATTCAGGTTGGCACTGTGTCTCGCTCAGCTTCTCCAGCTACAATTACATTGTAGTCGTCAGCAGTTCCCATGGTAATAATGATAAAAATCAGTCTGATGCAAGATAAACACTATCAAGAAGGAACACAACTATTCATCCTACTTCTCCCTTCTCTTCTTCCCTCTCTTCATTTTATTATTAGTAAATTTTACACTGCAATATTTTTATATTTTTGGCAGGGGAGATTTAACCCCTGGGGGCAGGGTAGGTGAAACGATGGAGAAGCCAGTGACAAGGACATGACAGTACTGAATGGGTGAGAATGTCTGACCAAGTGCTCTAAAGTAATGTTCCATTGGTTACACAAATCTTGACAGTTTAAAACTTAATAATATGTGCTTTGCAGATTCAAAAGATAAACTCAGATGAAAAGCATATGCAAATGTCATGCAAAGCAACATATTAAAACCATTGGTGATGGATCATAAACTTATCCAGTGTTTTTAATAGTCTTCAAACCCATCCACATCCACAAGAAATGGTACAAAAATAATTGAACAGACCAGCAACAACAAACAGGAAATTTGTAATTTTAAGAAATTTGGCTTACATGCACAGACTGCATTTGCTGTAGATCAGCCAGTGCCTTTTGCCTAGACTGCATGAAGCGAAGAAAAGCTTTAACAAGACACATGTTTTCTCATTTAAGAAAATAGTAGCATAACATCCAGAAAATATTCCCAGAAAATAAATTTAAGCAGTTAAAAGAAAGGTGCCAATAATGTAGTTCATGCATTCAAGCTTATATATTGTAATCTGCATCATGTCAAACTTCAGTACAAATTCCACAAACTAATACATACTGATTGGTTGGTTGCCCATCGTTCATAATAGTGAGTATACTTCTCTACAGATAATTTAGCCATCTCTCTTCGTTTCTCCTCCTCATCAAACTGAATATAAATAGTATCTATCAGAAAGGCATAAAAGTGGGCAGTTAAATCATGATGCGCAATGACAAAAGACGAGCACTGGGAAATGCTGACAGCAAGAATAAAGAATTAATTTCATACTGTCCCCTCCTTTTTTGCTGTCTCGTAACGGTTGCAAGCATAATAACCACCAGTTACCTCACCATGCTCTGACCATGCACCAAGGCAAAGCCTGCATACATATGTGATCAACTGACAGACTTTTATGCAAAAAGGAGAAAACAAAACAGTTGGTATGTAGCAAGAGAAGAAAAAATGTTTTTGGTACAAGATCTTCTAGTACAGCCTTCATTAAGGAAAAATATCTCTCGTTCAGAAGATAATATAGCTAAAGGAAGTAGGAAAGAGTAGCAGAATTATTTATACTTTTTTCATTAAAAAAGAAAGCCAAGAAGGTAGTGAGGACAGACTTCAATCAAAATCCAAGCAGCGCATATGTAAGCAAAAATATAAAGCTCACCAGCAAAATTCAAATCTACAAGGTGGTGTGCATGTCATATGCATACATCCATGGTTCTTCTCAATTGGGCGCTTGCATTTTGGACAAGGCTTGGAATTAGCCAATATCCTGAAGATTAAAATAGGCATATCGATTCATAACCAGAACATTATGAAAGCATAACATGGTATAATAAACAAGCACATTGGTATAAGGGGAAAGAGAAAAGGAAACTTCACTTTAAGGAAGAAAATTTCAAAGGAGACATTTATTTTGTTCACTTTAAAGAGGAAAGTTAAATGATAGGTAATTTAGAATATAAATTTGATATATCAGATGTGTCACTCGAACTTGGATGTGTCATATACAAATGTGTCCAATACAAATATGTTAAACTTTTGTCTAAATTTTTCCATGTATTCGAAGTATCTTCGGGAAGTCATATCCTCATACCCATGTCCAAATATGCAACAGAACCACTGATACTTCAAGAAAAGGGAAGAGCTGGAGTAACATAGCATATTAGTATAGACATATAGATGGGGGATATTTATTACACTACTCCATTTAGTAGCAAAAATAGTTAAACGCATAAAGGAAAATGAGAATCTATAACTATAAACATTTCCATGTCCACAACCCTCTAATGTATCAACTGAGCCCCAATAACACCCCTTAACCCAACCCAAGAATCCCTTTCTCTTATTTTTTCTGATGCTCAGACTTGTGGTTGTAAGGAATGAATTCAGGCAAAGCTTTCCCAAATTCCCTAGTGGGAATATCCAAAACAAGAAAGCATTCTACAAGCATACTGTTTACTTTTCGAGATAAGAGCCTCTCACATTCAAGATCAGCATGGTAAGGAGAAAAGAAAGTTGATTCTTTTATGTGGGCCATTTAGCACCAAATTAACAACCCCGCTATTTGGTATGAATTAAACAACCTCATGCAGTACAATGAATCTAGCTACTATAATCCTATTCCATACCAATTCATATTTTCAGATTCTGCACTATTTTTCAGTATCCACTTGGCTACAGTGTCACAATCAACAGGACGGTGAGCTTCCTCAGTGCACTGCAAAGTCAAATTCACATTACGGGTCAATTATTCATGTTTGCTATTTCAAAAATGAAAGAAGAATGAAGCAGAAAGCAATATGCATGAATTGTTAAAAGTACTCCAACAAGAAACAGCACCAGAAGTTCTTACATTCCAACAAAAGCTATACGAGCAGCAACAGGTTACATCATAATTTCCACTGCCAAAAATAAAGTCCAGAGCATAATCACACCCAGGTGCAGGACACCATTTTGTCTGCAGTAAGACATAAAAGAACTGAAAACGTTTACAGTACCAAGGAGGTGAACACGAAATAATGAAAAAAGTTAAGTCTATTCTTAGTGATTTCGGTGCATCATCATCATCATAATAATAATAAAGCTGAAAAAGAACATATCAATCAATAGATTCATGCCTACAATCCATGACAAGCTTGAGGAAACCCCACTTGTGAAGCTACAATTGAGAGAGAAATATTAGCAATATTTTCTTACACCCTTAACAAAGACACAAATGCGGAAGAAATAGTTCACAAAACTCCTAACTTTTAGTCAAAAGTATATTTCAAACATTAAAAGAAAAAAAAAAAAACACATTCTTAGAGAAGAAAGAATCGCAAAAAATCAGTAAGGTGGATGACAATTGTTTATACATGCATAAATATAAAAGCTAGAGCAGAGATAAGATAATGTGGTTAATATCTTTTTTATGCAAAACTGCGAAAAGGGACAACCAATTTTCAATAAATCACCCAATTACTAACCATAAGGCACCGGAAAACACAATCTAGAGTCTTACAATTCCACAACAAATGCAGTTGCACTTCATCCTTCAACCCAAAATACAAATATTAAAATAAATATTAAAAATATATTCATATATTTAAGGATGCAATTCTGAGAAATCCTTTTGCAAATTTCAAGTGAACAAAAAGTAAATGCACACATCAAATAACAATATCCTTTTGCAAATTTCAAGTGAACAAAAAGTAAATGCACACATCAAATAACAATAGTCCAATTACTCAATATATTTTAAGTATTACCTTCCTATTGTCTTCAACATAAGATCTAATGAAATAACGAGAGTACTTCTCACGGTCTTCATCAGAAGCCAATGCATTTATCATATCTTGACCAACAGCAGCGACACAGGATGGATCAGGACATCGCAACATCAAACATCCAGGACCATCACTAATGGCAGTGCTTATATAGCCTAAACAAATAAAAAATTATATATATCACAACTATACAAGATATTCCACAAGCAATCAAATATGGAAAGGCTGGTAAACACACAAAAGTTCAAATATTTGTAAATAACTCTCAGACAGGAAAAAAAATCACTAAGACATAAACCATTTCCTTAACCATATTAAAAATAAAGCTAGAATAGTTAATAACCTGGTGTACCAATGAGCTTAAAAACAGATACAACTAAAGTATAATGTACATAATCATGTAAAAAGAATTTATACATGTACAAGGCCATTACAACTGCTAGGAGTATTCCTCAATGTGGACTATTCATCATAATCTGGGTAAATAGCACAAACCAAGAACTATATCCTTAGACGATAAGCCCTTTACCCCTTTCCAGACAGCTTAGACATGTGAACCCAATGCATTTTCGACAAAAAACTTCCCAAATCTAACCAATAGCTTTAAATATAACTCTGAAACTGAAAATTAAAAGGGCAGGGTCCAGTGGAGTATAAACCTATATAACAGCATTAATAATAGTACATAATTTCTACATAGCGACAGAGAATTGTTGATCTCACTTATATCAACTTTCTAAAAATTTCATTAGCCATGTATAGAAGCTAATTGATGGTTACAACATTAATGATGAGCCTCTTTAAAGTATACTGGTAATCTCTTGTAAAAGTTTTCTTATATTTCTTTCTTAAAAATATTTTTAGCAGTTCCTCATGCAAATTATCAAATTATATTCCACTAGGGAAAAAGAAGTAAACTAAATTATACAGCTGAAAAAGATAAATAAAGCCTTCTTTTCTTCCAGAACCTAGGAGTAGATGCCTTGCCTGAACTCACAAGATCTTTTCCTAAATTTTATTATTCTGATTTTAGAACAAAAATCATTAAAAACAAATTAAAATGAGGGGAGACGACCAGGAAAAGAGTGTAAATTAGTGGTCCCTAAGATATTTAAACGTTTTACTTCCAAGAAATAATCCTTTCCTTTATCAACCAAGCATGCCATTGCCAGTACCATCTGGTGATGTAGCTCTGGCCTTAGGTATGTTGGCAGGACAAGGCAATCAGTCCATCAGTTTTGAAACCAAAAGAAGTAAAAATTCAGATTATACACAGCAAACGCATGTTCTTGGTTGCCACAAAACAAAATTAAAAACAAACAGTCAAAAGATTTGACAGACTAAGAATAACAGACATTAATATCAAAAAAATGTTGAACTTTTAAGTACCATGATATGAAAATATAAGGTGTGGCTGTAGCACAACAGACCTGACCAGCAAGAGTTACAAAAAGGATGACCACATGCAGCAGCATGAAGCAGATCATATGGATAGGTTTCAAAACATATCCCACAAATCATCTGCCAAAATACAAGATGTGAAGAAAAATGAAGACATAAGCTGTCAAAGAGCACATAACAAACAAGCACTGGAACTCCTAGCTCATAAAATAAAAGTCGAAACTCCCAATTGAGAATGCATCACTTACTTCACCATCTGAGAATGGGACTACAGGCTTCTCCAATAAGCCAACGGATCTGCGAACCTTTTCTTCATCTGCAAACCATTCATCATGTACTTTACTGACATTCCTGTAAATCCAAAGTAAACATAAACCTCAAGACACACAAATCTAACATCATTAAGAGATAGCAAAACATATGCCCATTGACCAAAACAATGAAAGGCAAAATGCTAATCTTCACTCTGCATTTACATACCACAGTTAAGTTCCATTAAAAGTAGGATTATCATCCTATACAATGGCATTTAACTCCACAAACAGGGTTAAAAGAATGCCACATGTTCCACATATTTATCTTTTATGTTTTTTAAATACCAACTTAGAACATGTTTTAACTTCACTTGTTGAGTTATAAAAAAAACTCCATTGCTAATGTACCTGATGTTAATCCCTTAAAGAAAATTTTCAACAAGTGAATCTGTACAAATTTGGAAGGAACAAAAGTAAAGAGATTATTGAATAATAGAAATTATACCAATAATGATCACTCACCAACTATAATAGCGTAATAGGAGTCCTGCTTCAACCTTTGAGATGGAAAGCACAGTAGATATCCTTGTGATGTCATCCTCTTGACGCTGACGAATATCTACTTCACTCAAAATGGTATAATTTTGCTAAGAAAAGAAGAGACAAATGTTTAGGATAAACAGCTTTAAAAAGTTTTAATTGTTTAACAGAACAGCGGCTCAAAATACACAAACTTTTATGTACAAAAAGATGAAAAATATTTTAAGCCCGTAGGGGAAACCACAGTATCAAATTTCTGTCCTATGGCAAAAGAACTAAATGCATGCAGTGCAAGTAAAAGAAAAAACTATGAAGTCTGTAAATTACATTAATTATAACATCCACAAAGAAGGTGTTTCTGTTTCAGATATTCACTGCCAAATGTCAGTATATTCCCATTGGTGCTAACAGTAGAGCCGCACAAATACAGTTAAAGAAAAGGATCAGAGAGTGTTGAGAATCTTTTGATTATTTGATAGCATTAATTAGTATATTTAAAACAACTGATTTTTAGAGATTCTAATTAAAAGATATTCTTTCCTTAAGTTGATTCAATCTTCATGTATGTATAGCTGTACATATTTCTAACAAATACATACTTTTGAGTGAGTTTTTCCTCAATATATTAGAGTATTCATCTCTAATTTCATCAGAGAGTTTACTAGTTTAACAAACAAAGCAGGTAATGAGCAACACCAAGCTGGATTTCAAATTGTATAAATAAAATAACCTTTATGAAATGGAACCAAGTATGGTTGCACTTTTTCATTATGTATAACACTAAATTGCAAAGTGTAAACATTACCTAAGGTGCAATGAATGGTGGAAGGAAAAACAAATAAGGTCCCTTTTTTTACGTAGCAATGAATATGCCACAAAGTTCTTTCCAAAAGTAAAATGATTTTGGTCTAGAGTTTGGCAGCACGATTTTGACTTAGAACTTTGATATGTTTATTCAACACCTAAAGGAACTAAAATTGAATATGCTTGGGAAAAACAAAAGTCAAAAGGTTTGTGAAAACAGAAAGAAATGGAAAACTTGGTAAGTTTTAGTGAACCAACGGGTCATGGAATCATTTTATTGTGCTATTTAATTTAATTTCCTTTCCATCCATTCTGTTCAGCACCAACCTTAGCACTGCACATAATCCAATGGTTCAGTATCTAGTAAAAGCTTCGAATAAATAAATCCTTTTACGGGTAAGATCAATTTTTTCCGACTTTAGGAACCAAAAAGCTTCAAAATCTTGTGTGTATACTCAAAATTTTACTGAGAGAAAAAAAGAACAATGAAAATCAAGCATATTAAGGTAGTCAATGTTCGCAAGCATTACCTCCTAAAGATAACATAATTTGTTTAAAAAAAAGGCAAGAGCAATTCAATAATCACGCAGACAAAAAAAACAATTTAATTGGAATTAGAAAAGGTTCAAATTTGTACGAAATAATAATGCATGTGACAAGCATTTAACTCACATCAACAAATTACAACAAAAGCCACAAAATTAATACTGAAAAAGGAAGGAATAAGTTTTAATTTCTAAAAGAAAAAATCAAATCAAACAAAGCGAAACCCAAAGGGAAAAAAATGGAACAGATACCTGGTGACTATGAGATACATAATCAACGGAATCATCAGAATCGTTGTCGATAAACTCGTAATCAGCGTCATCGGCATCGGAATCATCGTAAGTAGCCATGGCTCCAGCATCATCGTCGCGGCCACTGTAGAAATCGTCTTCCCCCGACTCGTTGGCATCGTGCATATCGAAATCATCCTCCGACTCCATATTCCTGCTTCCTTTCTTACTTCCTTCTTCAAATATATATAATCAAGGGAGAAATCAAAACAAAGCAAACCCTAGCAGGAATAGCCCGGATGGTGTGAGATCAATGAAGGATGAATTAGGTTGGAGAATGAGTGGCAGAGATATAAATAAGGGGAGAGAAAATGTGTGAAACTAGGGAGGGGAAGGAAAAGCAGAAAGGAAATGGAAATCGAAAATAAAATAAACTTTAGTGAGTTAAATTCGTTTTGGCTTTTGATGGGGTGAACACTGGAGAATAAAGAAAAGAAAACAAAGGTGCAATTAATTTTATTTTATATAGTTAATTATATTTAGCAAAAATACAAATTTAGTAATTCGGGACTGAAATTAAAACATGGATCTACAAAATCACACCATCACTACTATTTGGACCGAAATTAAAGGGAGACACATTGCAAATTTTTAAAGTCAAAAAATGTTTTTTTTCTTTTTCTTTTTCCAGAAAAGGAGCATAATCATATAATTTATGTTGAAAATTAAGATTTTTTTAATACCAAATATTAAAATTAGTTTAGCATTATTATAAGAAACAATTTTAAAACAAAAAAAAATTTTATTTAACAATGTCTTTATCTTAAAAGTACTTTTTAGAAGTAGTGTTAAACTGATCCTAAGAAAGCATTGACGAGCAAATAGGAGACTAAAAGTTCATGCCATCTTTATAGATGTGGATATAAAAATGTTTAAGTTTATATTTATAAATATAAGAAGTATATATAATATAAAACTCTACTTCTAATAAACATTAGAGTCTTAACTACATCAAATTTATCTTAATTTTAATGGATATTTATTTAATAATAAAATATCCATAATACTCATGTTTATACCTTGTGGGAAAAAATTAGTGAGGGAAAAAAGTACATTTACTTGTGGTGCACATAACATTTTACTTCATTAAAAATCTTACCAAAAAAAATCTAGTGGGACAAAACCTTAAAAAAGAAGTACAGTGTCTATTTACTCCCCTCATGACTACATCACATGATATCTCATATTTTATGTATTTCATCTTGAATATTAGCTTTTCAAATGATCACTTGAACAAATTTACTAAACATTTATATTATCATTCTTTTGGAAGTCATGAATGAGGAAGACTTTTTTAGGCATATATTTTAATCAATTCAGGAGTCCCAACAATAATCATAGCAAACTTTGATCATAATCCTTCTATACATGTATATCTTGGATCATTTTATAATCTTCCTTCAACTATTATACATTAAGTCAAGTTTACCACATATAATTAAATCATTTCAACTCATAAAATTGACACAAACATATTGAATAATTTCCTAGGAATTTTTATATGTTTCTAGCATTCTAAATCCTTCAAAGATTTAAATATAAACTTCATTGTATAGTGATTCTTATAAAAGGTTATAACAACAATCATAAGACCCATGTCAAATATTTCATAAACTATTAGACTTAATAATATATCTAAAGGTTATTGCATCAACCACAAAAGAATGTTGTATCTTTTCATAATTTATGGCCCATTTTTATTTTGGTTAAGCTTTTCCATGTCTATATTTCTCGATAGATTTATTCAAAATCCTCATTTTGTTGAGTCTCTCAATAATAATATCATTGCATACAAAATCATTGTCAACAATTTTTCATATTTTATGGTTCCAAATTTTCTCATATTGGCATAACTTGTAACACCCCTAACCCGTATCCATGGCTGGAGTGGGTTACGAAGCATTACGAGACCTACTCACTACATTCAAATAATTCACATGCATAAAAACGAGTCTTTTAAACCAAGCAACTATGACATGAGTAATAAAACCAATCAATTGAAAGCGCATATATCCTTCCTATTTTAAAGGCTTAAATACTATTCAAATGATAATATAAACAAGCAAGACATATCGTACAATGCACATACTTATGAGACAAGGCCAAATCCATCATTTTACTAATACATTTTTATGCAACCCAAACATCCATAACATATAACATATATATAAGCTCACATATAACCGCAAACATGCTAACCAAATTCATACCCCATATTAACTTAATTGCTGAATATCCATTGATCAATTTGCATGAATTACAAATTCATATATATAAGCAAAATATACTAAGGCCGAACCTTTAAGAACTAAATACATAATAAACCACATTTACCTATTAGCATATAAACATCATAATTCCTTAAAACATGATTCATTGTTCATTTGGTCACTTTCCAATACATTAGCGAATACATACATATCAAAATTTAAAAGCTTTGCAAGGTAGCAACTTTTATAAGCCAACTAATCATTTAATACAAAGATCAATAAAACACATACATCATATCAACCCAATACTTTGATACGGCCTTCATATGGCTTTTCTATTTAAGCCAAAACATCAAGTAAACTAGACTTCAATTCACTAGCCAACATTTCTCACTAAACATTCATTTAAAATCGAATCAAAGATAACTTGCATGAATCATGAAACACACCTACATGTTATACTTAACTCATCCAACCTATTATAAACCAATATTCAACATCAAGCTTTAACCAAAACATACCAAATATATAACACATATACATCTATACATAGACCAAAATATCAAACTCAAAACCATTATTCAGTCAAAGTATATAACCGAAATCAACTTTATAAACAGCCATTTTTGCATGGCTTAGGTTTATATACAACTCAAATCCAACCAAAACGACACTAGACTATACATGCCATAAGTCCAAACTTAAACTTTCAAAAGTACCAAAGTAAAGGCGATAGTGTGACGATCTTCACTGGCGATCCCCGAGCTCACAACGATCTCCAAAATCTAATTTACAAAGAATAAGCAATGAACACACAAAGTAAGCTTCAGTAGCTTAGTAAGTTATAAGCAATTTAGACATTTAATTAAGTTGCTAACTCAATTTATGCAGCTTAATTCTATTTGGCCAATTTCTATTACTAAATCATATAATCTCATCTTACTAACTCATATAGCATTTTATTCATCAAAGACCAAAATTCAGCTAGATTAATATATATATTAACTCATTCACAAAGTACTTCTTTACTATCAAACATAAAGGTGATTACACCATAGCCTTCCATCCTTATATAATCTCAATATAATCAAGCACAAAGCTATGTAACAAACGTACCCTTATATGCTCCCATTTGACCGAATCTTCCCTGGCATTTTTCATAACATATAACAAGATAGTATATGCATGTCTACCAATGGTTTAATTCAATCTAAGTCGTATATCTATCTATCATTTCCTCTTCACTACAATCAACCACATATATTTAAATTCAATTATATCCACCACATAGGTTCGAGGCTTACCCTGAACAAATTCGAACATAGATATATAATAGTTATTTTCCGAGAGACTCAAAACATTTACTTACTCGACCATCCTTAGTTACTCGATAAAGTCGCACACTTAGTGCTAATAGCTATTTGAAGATATGTATATAAAACCGCACACTTAGTGCTCGATAATCAAACTCGCACATTAATGCTATATAATATTTTTCGCACACTTAGTGCAAATCTCATAATCGAAACAATTTATACTCGCACACTTAGTGCCATGGTTCGACAACTCAATACATCTCATTTCCATTTACATTCGGCAATTTCAATACCATATACATATATCATTCAATTTGGCACGAACACATACAAATTATAGTTATTCAATTCAACAACAACTATTTGCTTAATAACTTACCTCGGATATCGATGGACAGAGATTATCGACTATTCAACGATTTTTTATTTTCCCCGATCCACGTTCGATCTTTTCGGTTCTTGATCTCAATCAAGCTAACAAAGAGCCGAATATGCTAAAGCTTCTCCTTTTTCCTTTCTTTTTGTTTTCGGTGATAAAAACAAACATTCTAAGCACATTTTCTTATTTTATGTTTTATTAATCATATAATATTTCATAAGTTACTAAACTACCCTTATTAATGAAATACAAAACTATTATAATAGTTAATGTCGTCCACCAACTAGTATAATGGTATATTTGCAACATAAATGCTCCATATTAAAAAGACACTTACAATTCGGTCTTTGCACATTAAACAACCAAGTTTTCATTTTATGCGATTAAGCCCTATTATTTAAATCAGGTATCCAAACAATAAAATTTTTAAACGAAATTTTAGCACACACAAATTCACACGTTATAAGCACCAAAAATAATATTTAAAAATTTTTCTGACTCGGATTCGTGGTCCCGAAACCATCATTCCGAATAGGGTCAAAATCGGGCTGTTACATAACTTATCAAGATCTCTTTATTTTCATTGTTTCCATCTTCAAGTACATGAATCTCTTTCGGAGTTTTAATAATTAGTTATGTCTTAAGTCTCTTTTGAAGCACCGTTTCCACTATATGACCATTTAAATTTATTATTTTCTTTTACAATAATTTTCATCTTTGGAACCAATTGAACTACCATGCTTTAGATATGCATTACTTTCATTTATTCTAACAAGTTGTTCTATTGGGACTTGAATTCAAATCAAAACTTTAGCTAGTATATAACACTTAGTTATTCTTATCAAGCTAGTAAATACATCTAGCAAATAACTTGTAATAAAGTGAATTATCTTTTTGAACTTCTGGTTCAAATTACTTTCTATGAGGATCTAGATAATGATAATTCATTCTAAATAATTTATTTCATCCAGCTATTATTTATCTCCCCCTAATGTTGAGAAAACTATCAAATCAAAGTTGTAATCACCAAATCATGTCAAAATTGAATCTTTAATTCATTCAAAACATTTAAAAATATAAGAAGATTCATAATTAATATATATTATCAACTTTCTTTGAATACTCATTTTGGGCATTGTGGTGCCCCTTTATTCATTCATTGATTATTCTCTTTTGAGTTATTAAAATTCTTTTTGAGTATTCTTTTGAAGAATTTCTCTTGAGTTTTCTTTTAGAAGAGTTTTAACTATATTTTTAGATTGTAGAAATCATCTTCAAGCTTTTTCTTGCCAAAGAGTCTTTATTGGAGGGAAAATTAGAGTTGTTTAAAAAGGGTTGTGGATTCATCTTATTTCCAAATCTCCTTAGGACTTTCTACACACCACTTTCATCTTTTCCATCTCTTTTCTTTCTTTTTTTGTTTTTTTTTTTTTGGTTCCATTATGTTCTTGTTATTTTGAAGCTAATGTTTGAATTTACTTAATTCCAAGTCTTGTTTCCATCAATAGGGACACTTTCCTATCTTCTCTCATCAAGAAACATCCTAAAAATAGTTTTTTGCTTTTCTTGTTGTTTGAACTCTTTTGTTACAGAATAGTTTGCTTTTGGCTTAAATCTTTATTCTACTAAAATGTTTTTGTTATTTTGTGTCAGATCTAATTGGAGACTTCTTAGAGTCTAATAGTTGTTTATTCTCTTTAAATAAATTTTATTCTACTCATTCTTGGACTCCTTTTGGCCACCCTTACCTTTCTTTGTTGTTGGGCTTCTTTTTCAATTGTTTTTATTCAACTTCTAATCTATTTTTGTTTCTTTTGTTTAGATCTTAATTCGATAGCTTATTCTTCATCAAGAATGACCCAAACACCTCCAAACATCTGGTTATTTATTGTTCTTGGCTAACTAAATATTCTCTTTAATATTTCTTATGATTTCATTCGGTTTTAGTCTCTATTCTTCAAATTTGTTCAAATTATTTGTTTTCACTTAATTGACAGTCGATTTCATTTGGAATTCATCAAGAACAAGAGTTTCCTTAAGCGGCTTAGATTTTTTCAAGAACTCTAGTTCTTAATTCAGTATCCTTTTTTTATTACTTGATTTTATTGATGCCCTATCAATTCCAATTTGGATTGTTTGTATTTCAGATTGAGTCAAACTCCAAGTTTCTTTTTGATAATCTAGAGCCCTAAGTCAAATCCGTGACTTTGACAAACTTGCGATCCTGTTTTGCACATGTCACTATCATTTGGTATTAGTTTCTTGGGTGTTTTGGGTGTTCATTGTGTTTTTATAAACTAATTTCCAACAAAACAACCTCAAACTTTTTTTTTACCCATTTTTTGGAAAAAAATATTTTTTAGTGGATAAATGTTTTCCAAATGATCTAAAACTTTTCATACTGATTCTTGGCACTCTTTTAGAATATTAAGAAATATTTCCCACAAAAAAAAAGTGATCAAAAAAGTGAAAAATAGAAAAATATGAAAAAATTAAAAAAATATTTTGTAGGTTTAATTTCATGCCTAAACTTTCCCAATTAGATCTATGTTATTTGAGAAGACTCCAGTTTAAATAATGTGATTTTTAGAAATCGGGAATACCTCGAACAAACCTTGTCTTTTCTCCATGCAACACAATTCTTTGGTGTTCAACTGATTTTGGACTCCTAGTGCGACTAGGTTTGCTTTGTGTAACGCCCTAGTTTATTTAACCTTGATTTTATGAAATTTGTTATAAATAAGTATTTGCTTCAGTGGCTAAGTGTTCTGATTGTGTGTTTGAGGTATTGGGTTCAAGTCTCACTTTTGGAAAAATAAACTATTTTTTATCCTAACCTATTCCTTGGCGATTGGGCTTAAATTTTATTTTCAGTAAATTCATATCAGAATGAGCTTGCTGGTTTAAGTGGTAAGGTATTAGCTTACACTAAGGTCTCGTGTTTGAATCCTCGTGTGAGCGTGGATGAGAATTTTTAATTTGGTTGTGTGATAAAGGTTCGGTAGAACCGAAACACTTTGGTTGTTGGATGAGGATCAAGGTGTGGGTTAGTGGGGAGTTAAGATATTTGTTAGAAAATAATAATTTTCTTTTTATTATTATTTTATTTTCTATTATTGTTTTAAAAAAAAATCTCTCATTTTCACGTTTCTCTCTTCTCACATTTTGACTTTTTCTTTCTTTCTTTCCATTCCTTGTGTTCTGTCGATTTCTTTCCTCTTCCTCTTTGATTCTATCGTAATTCTTCATTCATATCACTGTGCTTTGAATTCGCGATTCCTTCATTTGGTTCAGTAAGTGGTGTGTGGCTTATTGTTTTCTGTTTTTGCTTTCAATTTTTGTAAATCAACTGTGAAGTTTTCTTTTGAAAATGTGTAGGGGTGTATAGTTAGGGGATTTGATGTTTTTATGAATCTATTACATAGGAGAAGACGGTGAAGCACTGGTTTTCACTCCAACGATCTAATTTGTGTATGTGATCGTGTTTATAAAGGTAAGTTTGTGCACGTTGTTTGTTTTAGTATTGATGAATTTGTAAACTGATTGCTAACTAGTTGTTAGAATGCTATTTCTTAGGTTTCAAGGTCTCGGGTCTACTGTAGCATAAAAAATGAATCAGGTGTGTAACGATAACGCGAGAAAACAAAGTTTGGTGAAAGTCAAAAAAGTGGCCTGTTGACGCCACACGAGCATGTGGCCGGCCGTGTGGTAGGCGTGTGACGAGTGTGTGTGACCATGTGGGTCACACGGTCTAGGCCAATTCGAGCATGTAGGCCACACGGCAGGGCCAATTCGGGCGTGTAGGCCACATGGACATGTGGGCCTAAAATACAATATTTTTTCTTAGGGTCACATAAGCCGTTCTGATCAACTGTGGGCTTTTAGTAGGGTTGGTAAGGGCAAAACAAACCCTAAAGCATGAGATCTGCTATTCTAATAGATTGATTTGATTATTAAGAAAACCGATATGTATGATTTGACCGTTTTGTATAAATATATATGATATTTGCATATGAGCATGCGAGACATGTGAATTCTGTTATATCTGTTTATTTGTTATCTGTATCTATCTATGAGGTGGGATTTGTATATGTGGAGGAAGAGTTTTGTGGGGTGACATTACGCCAATATACTGGCAGCATGGCTGCAATGTGGACAAAAATAAGGCTATTTACCAAGCCATTTGCCTCCCTAAAACTCATACATTCCAACACCAATACATAAGCACAAATCATAACATTCTAAGGCAACCATAATATCCACAACCAAGACATCAACACATCAGTCTCATGCAAATTCTATCACACTCAAACCAACACATACTCGTCAACCTAATCATGCAAATTACTACATCTATGAAATGCCTTGTCATTTGATTAAACTTATAAGCAACATTAGCCAATTTTAAATGGCCTTATACAAAATGAACATTCATCAAAATAAGTCAACATGTTTGGCCAAATCAAATATGACACAAAATAAAATAACCAAGCCCCTATACATGCCATACTCAAAATGTTGAGATTAGCTATACCCAAATGTTCCAATTGATAGTGTGATCAAGTCACTGATGTCCTTCGATCCCATAGCTAGCTTGGCGATACTATAAGAAAATGGAAAAGAGAGGGGAGTAAGCATAATGCTTAGTAAGTTTGCATGTAAATAAATAACAACATTAACCATGCATTATTATACACATATCATAGTATAATTTACCACAATATCATCAAGTATCATAGACACATTTAAAATCATGCCATTTACATAATATACGATAAAACTCATGATCATAATTCATTCGTTCAAACACTTCTTACTGAGGTCTCATCGATTCATAATCTCAATACTTACGAGAGTTGTGTACATACCTATACCCTATCAACATGATCATACCTTGTCATTTCTTTGACATTATCTTTGATTTACCCGTTGAATCACTTGGAATATTAAAGGATACTCGAGAATCTCGTACACATAGTACCTTACCAAAGCCATATCCCAAACATGGTCTTACATGGAATCTTACATCGATGCCAATAGTCCAACTATGGTCTTACACGAGGTCTCACATTGATGCTATATCCCAGATATAGTTTTATACGAAGTCTCATTTCGAAGCCATGTCCCACATGTGGTCTTACACGAAATCACATGCCGGTACCATATCCCAGATATTGTAACAACCCAAAATTTCACGGGCACCGGAACAGTGAGTTTAGGGCCTCCGTCTTAGGAAAACGAGTTCGTAAATATTTATTAAAAATATTTACGAAGTTAGTTACGAGTTGAATTAGATTTTTGATAAGTGAATTTAGTTTAATTAGAAATAATTAGTAGAAAGGACTAAATTGAATAGAGCATAAAAGTTTAATTATAGAATAGAAAAATATTAAGGGATTAAATGAGTAATTAAACTAAATTAGTGACATGTAAAATATAGAGAATAAATACATGTGAATTTAAATTATTAGTACAAATGTATGATATATATATTTACTTATAAATTAAGTAAAAGATATTTATTTATTTATTATAATTATTATTAATAATTATGTAATATTATATTTTATTAATTAATTGAGATAATGACAAACGTATGGTGTGGGATTATTACATGTGTACATATATGAATTAATACACATGTAATATATGCATTAGTTATTAAATAGATATTTTATAATAATAATTAAGTATTAGTAAATAAAAGAAATAAAAAAAAAGAAGAAAGAAAAAGAGAATAAGAGCAAACGAAATAGCAGGGAAAGAAGAAAGAAAGAAGAAAAAGAAAGGAAAAAGGGAAATTTTAGGGTTTTGAGTTTCAAGCTTAATTTGGTAAGTTAATTTAGTAATTTTCTTTATAATTTTGATGTTTTTGGAGTCTTAGAGTAAAGTACTCTTGAATTTGTGTGGAAATATTGAAAGTTGAAAGACTGTTGAGTAGGGTTTATGTTGAACAAATGATGAAATTAGGGATCAAATTGATAGAATTATTGATTAAAATTGATTTAAGGACTAATTTGTAAACTAGGTCATAAGTTTTATGTTTTAGGGATTAAATTGGAAGAAATTCAAAATTATGGAAAAAAGGTGAAAATTGATAGTTATATTGAAGTTTTGATGGAAGTTGAATAAGGAAATGATATGAATTGTAAAAAAAGAAGAAGATGAAAGTGGTTAGGACAAATTTGGAATTTAGGTAAAAGTTGCATGGAAAGTCATTATTTTATATAAAATATGTGTGTTATTAATTAATTATAATTATGTTAATTTTCGTAGCAGACAAGGAAACCGAGATGTCAAATACGAAGGGAAAGGAAAAAGTGATCGAGGAGTAGCCCGAGAGAAATATTGGTTTGTATTATCATAATTCATGTTATTTATTGTTATGTGTTTAATTTTATTATATATATATATATGCATGGAATTGAAATTGAGACAAGTAGTGATATTTGATTTGAATGTGATTGGATATGATTGATGAATATGTACAATTATATATATGTGAAATTGTTTTATGAATTATATGTGTATCAAAGTGAAAATGTATGACGATGTGAATCGGAGACAATTTGTGTTTGAAATGAGAAAGATGTGAGAAATGTGACCAAAGTGTTAATTGATGTGAATTTGAATGATCATGAGCAATTGATAAGTGAATTTGATATTGCAAGTGAAATTACTATGTGATTTCGATACCCTATTAACTAGTCGGGCTAGGATGGATATAGTTGGCATGCCATAGGATTGGAAGAGTTCAGGGATTCTTTGACCTAGAGTCGATGAGACACTTGGTGTGTCATATTGCTTCGGATAGATTCGATGAGGCGTTGGTAGCCACTTTACTTCGGCTATGTCGATGAGACGTTGGTCGTCATTTATTTGCTTTGAACTATTCAATGAGGCGTTGGTCGCCATTTTACTTCGGCTAAGCCGATGAGGCGTTGGTCGCCATTCTGGTGTATTTGGTTGGATCCGTGTATCCGCCAAGGTCCGAGTCGAGTTAATAGGGGAAAATAAGTGAAATGATAAATTTTGAATAAATGTGATTGAGTTATTGGAAGAGATGAGAAAGTGAATTTGTGAAATAAAGTATGAAATGAGATTTCTGATATGTGAATGAAGGCATGAACCAAAGATTCATGAAATGTTCAAAGTTGAAATGTGATTTGAAATATTACATGTGATTGAGAAATAATCCAAAGATTTATAAATTGTTGGTAATTATATTGATGAGATACTGAATCAAATATTAGAAGTGTTACAATGGAATTATGATAGATTAGTATGAAATTATATTTATGATTTGTTATTATTTGTTTATGATATGATATGTTATTATTGTTATAATTTGAATTATGGTAATACCACTGAGTATTTCCAATACTCAGCGTACGGTTGTTTCCCATGCGCAGGTTAGGTCAAGTTAAAGTTTGTCTCAGCATCCAAATCAATCCCGACTTCAGCTCAAATTTTGGTGATGGATCTATCTTTTGAAAATGTAACATGTACTAGGTTTGGTGTTTGTCACTTGTAAATGTTTTATATTTTGATTGTAAATATGGTATATAATCTTTAAGAAGTTTTAGGTATGAATGAATTAATATTTGCTAAGTTTGAAAAGCATGATGATGTTATTTGATTAAGATTTATAAGTCAATGATTTGGGCATGAATTAGGTATGTTTAGCGGGTGAAAGTAGCTTAAAAATGATGAAAAATGATGTTTTCACACGGCCAAGTCACATGGGCGTGTGCCCAGGCCGTGTGGTAAAGTCAGAATCGCCCACGGGCTAGTCCCACAACCGTGTGTAACTAGTCAGATCTGCCCATGGCCTAGCCCCACGGCCATGGGAGCTCCACGGGCAGGCCACACGAGCATGTCTCAGGCCACACGGGCATGTGCCCCTATTTTCAAAGAAAAGTTTCTAAAGTTCCCGGTTTAATCCCAAATCACTTCTTAAGCTTATTTTGGGCCCCATAGGCCCATATTAAGGATTTTTGATGGAAATTAGAAGGTTTTAGATTGAAACTCAAATTTATGTCTCGATTTTGTTCATTTACTATTGTATAAGTCTGGTAATACCTTGTAACCCTGTTCTAGCGATGGTTTGGGGTTAGAGGGTGTTACAGATATGGTCTTATATGGGATCTCAATAATCCTAATGTCATGACATTTGTATCCTATCTATTCCTAATCTATTCCTAATGTTCAACCGGGATTTCGAGTATCAAATCTTCGTCGAATCGTCATCGAGTCATCATTAATCAAATCCAAAAAAACAATTATACAATTCTTGCAATATTAAAGTATTAAATACATAATAATGTAATGTTGCATTATTTACACACGAACTTACCTCGGTACCAAAATATGGCTAACTATTCAATTTAGTCCGTAACCATGTTGTTTCCTCGGTTTAGGACCGAACTTCATCTTTCTATATCTATAATAGAAAATTTCACTCATTTAATTATCACACTGTTCAAACCAGTCCAAAAATCATACTTTGGAAAAATTACAGTTTGCCTTTAAACTTTCACATATTTACAAATTAGTCCCTAGGCTCGCAGAACGAAATGTACTTATTTTCTTTGTTACCCAAGCCTAGCCAAACCTTTTTCATAATTATAGCAGCCCACATTTTTCATTAGAACACACTTTTACTACACATTTTATAAACTTTTACAAATAGGTCCTTTTGGACATTTTCATTGAAAATTACTTAGTAAAAGTCGTTTATTACACATCTAACTTTCATAATCTACCTTGAAACATTAAAAAAAAAAACATGCATGTCACACATGGGTAAATTTTTTAACATGAACCCTAGCTCAAATAAATGGTAGAAATAGGTAAATCGGGTTACGAGGACTTTAAAAATGTAAAGAGCATTAAAAACGGGGCTAGAATACACTTACTATCAAGCTTGAAAGTTGAAGAAATCATAGCTATGGTTTCCTTGTGATTTTCGACAAGGTAGAAGAAAGATGGACAAATTTTTGACTTTATTTTCCCTTTTTATTCTTTTATTAACCAAATGACCAAAATCCCTTTTAGCATTTCTTTGAAATTTTACGCTTTCATGTCCATTTTTGTCCAAAAATATAGAAATTGGGCAAATTGCTATTTAAGGACCTCTAATTAAGATTCCAATACAATTTCATACTTAAAGCTTCTAGAATTCCCTATTTTGTAACTTTTGCAATTTAGTCCTAAAAATCAAATTGGACACTTATTCACAAAATTTCTTCATGAAACTTTGACACAATCATGCAAACATGTCATAGACCTCAAAACAATCATAAAACAAATATTTTTTTCTTTGGATTTGTGGTCTTGAAACCACTATTCTAACTAGGCCCAAAATCAGGATGTTACAACTCTCCCCTTTAGGGATTTTTGTCCCCGAAAATCTTATAGGTAAAAAGGTTTGGGTACTATTTTCTCATGGCTTCTTTAGGTTCCCATGTAGCCTCTTCAACCCCATGTCTTTACCACAACACTTTCACAAGGGTGATATTTTTGTTCCTCAATTGCTTATATTCCCGTGCTAAGATGTTGATTAGTTCCTCACCGTATGTCATATCCAGTCGAATCTCAACCTTGGTTGGAGAAATTACATGCAAAAGGTCCTATCCTTTCAGTAATCTCATACGGTCCAATAAAGTGTGGACTCAACTTGCCTTTCTGGCCAAATTTGATAACTTTCTTCCATGGTAACATTTTCAAAAATACCTTATCACTAACTTGAAACTCAATCTCTTTTCATTTCAAATTCGCATAGGATTTTTGTCTATTCGAAGTAGCTTTCAAACAATTACAAAAGAGTTTGACACTTACGGCCATATATTGCCTCATAAGGCGTTATTTTCAAACTCAACTAAAAACTGTTGTTGTAGGAAAATTCTACCAACGGTAAATACTTTTCCCAACTACCTTGAAATTCAAGAACACAACACCGAAGCATGTCTTCGAGAATCTGAATTACTCTCTCAAACTGACTGTCAGTTTGCGGATGCAAAGCGGTACTAAAATTCAATTTCTACCTAAAGCTTCTTGCAACTTTTTCCAAAACCGCAATGTGAACCTCGGATCTCTATCTGAAATAATCAACATAGGTACTCCATGAAGTCTCACAATCTCAGAAATATACAAGTCGGCTAACTTATCAGGTGAGTAGTCCGTATATACTGGTATAAAATGAGCCGACTTAGTTAGTCTATCAACAATAACCCATACAACGTCTTTCTTCCTCGGCGTCAAAGGTAACCCTATCACAAAATCCATAGTAATACGGTCCCATTTCCACTCGGAAACCATCACAGGATGAAGTAAACCCGAAGGTACTTGGTGTTCAGCCTTTACTTGTTGATAAACTAAACACTTTGATACAAACTCAAAAATATCTCTTTTCATACTAGACCACCAATATAATTTATTCAAATCATTGTACATTTTCGTACTACCCGGATGAATTGACAGACAACTATTGTGTGCCTCGTGCAAAACTTTTTGAATCAACTTAGCATCTTTGGGAACACAAACTCTACCTCAGAACATCAAACAATCATCGACCTCGATTTGAAAATTTGAGTCACTAGTCGATTCACATGAATTCTTTTGGTTTGCAAATCACTATCACTTCTCTGAGCTTCACAAATTTGTTGAAGAAATACTGGTCTAGCTTTAAATACAGCTTGAATCAAACCATCATCAGACAAAGCTAGTCTTATGCTCATAGCTCTCAGTGCAAACAAGGATTTCCTACTCAATGCATCGGCGACTACATTCGCCTTTCCTGGATGGTAATCAATCACCAACTCATAATCTTTTAACAATTCAAGCCATCTTCATTGTCACAAGTTCAGATCCTTTTGAGTCATCAAGTACCTTAAACTCTTATGACGGTAAAAACATGGCATTTCTCACCGTACAAATGGTGTCACCAAATTTTCAAAGCAAACACAATAACAGCCAATTCCAGATTGTGCGTCAGATAGTTTTTCTCATACGGTTTCAACTGTCTCGAAGCATATGCTATTACCTTGCCTTCTTTCATAAGTATGCAACTCAATCCATTCAAGGATGCATCACTATAAACCACAAATTCTGTAACACCTCTATCTCGTTATCATCTCCGGAATAGGTAGAGGCGTTACCGGATATTCAGAACAGATCAGAACAGAATATTGAGAGATCATAACAAAATCCAAACATAAAGTCCCTTTTTGAAAGTCTACTAGACCTCAAACATGCATTGAGACAGGGTCGGGACTAAACCGAATGTAATCGTAAACTTCAAAACACATATAAAATTTTCCAACTTAAGGAAGTCCCACGCCCGTGTGACCAGGCCATGTGCCTCACACGAGACTCAGGCACGCCCGTGTAGCCAAGGCGTGCCAAAACAGAGCAGGCATACTGACTTTTTTGCCACGGTCACGAGACACGCCCGTGGGTCTTGGCTGTGTGAATGTTTGTGTCACTACTGGAAAATCAACACGGCCATAAGGCACGCCCGTGTGCCCTAGCCGTGTGGCACTAGGCAGACTTGTTTCAAGTCATGCTTTCCACCCACTAAAAGGGCATACCTACAAGCCAAATTCATGCCAAAAATTTACCATAATTTCAACTATATTCAATACCTAAAACTTACCTCAACATGGTCAAACCATTCACATACATACTTAATTTCAAATCTCATACAAAGCAATTCCATATCTCAACCAAAGTTTAAGACTAAACATGATGCACCCAGCTCATTTATTCTATATCCAAGTCTTACAATTCATCACTTTGACATAATTCATGAAGATCAAAACATACAAATTCATATAGCCATTATAAGTTACTCAAATTGGCATCACAAGTCATATAACAAAAACAACAAAACATATCATTTAATAGACAACTCTCATGGCCTTACAAATAAGCATATCCAAGATTAATACATAGACACTCTAGCCTATACATGCCATACTTAAACTTTGTACATTCAAAAAGGTACCAAAACAAGCTCGATAGTGTGATGATGATCCTTTGACTATCCTCGAGCCTATAGTAGCTACGATATCGGTAAAATAGTTGAAAGAATAACAGAGTAAGCTACAATGAGCTTAGTAAGTCAAATATAAAATTATGCAATCCATAATCAGAATACGATAACCATTTCCCACAGATATTTCACCATTCAGATTCATTCATTTTACTCAGATTTCTAGTTCACACAATTTGCATACCTTTCATACTCGGAAATTCAGTACAAAATAGACGTACCTAAGTTAGACACATAAGGTATGCATTTATTCATTTATTAGAATTTCTCCTCAAATCATTTAGAAACGTTACAAAATTCAGATATGCCTTATATAATGCCGACGTCCCTGACGTGGTCTTACATGTTATTTAATATCGATGCCACTGTCCTAGACAGGTCTTACATGAGACATATATGATGCCAGTGTCCCAGACACGGTCTTACACATAATTCTCAAATCAAAGCCTACGTCCCGGACGAGGTCTTACATGATATCGTTTTACTATTACTCACTCAGAGACAATTCAGAATTACTATATCAGGCTCTCACGGCCATCCAATACAGTTTATAATTCAAGCATTTATATCGAACATTAATATAACGCATATTTGTATATTGACTTACCACGTACAGATTTAAACAGATTCGAGCAGACTATTCAATGATTTTGGACTTCCCTCGATCTAAGTCCGTTTTTCTTTGCTTTTGATCTGAATCAATCCAAATTCAACCATTAAATTATTCATTTCATTCAATTCAGTCCATGAACAAAAATTTAGGGAATTTTACATTTTAGCCCTCACTTTTACACATTTTCACAATTTAGTCCATTTTTCTCAAAATCACAAATATAACAAATTCACTAGGATTATGGCTTGACCGATTGTTCATGGCTTTCATATAAGCCCAATTAACACATTTATTTCACAATTTAATCCTCCTAAAATCTCATTTTCACAAATTAGCCCATATAGTTCAAATTCATCAAAATCTCATGGCAAAACATGTTTATTCAATATCTATCTATAACAATTCATCCAAATACATCACAAAGCTTCAAATTTCATCAATGGCATTTCATGAAATCTTCAACAGAAACAGAAATTCAGACATGGGCTGTGAAGAACACTTAACAACTATCACAGAAACATAAAAATCATCAAAAAAGGACAAAAACTCATACCTTAATCCTTGACTACAATGGCCGAATGTACAAGCATAAACCCTTGTTCTTTTTCTTTTATAATTCGGTGGCGAAAAACATATAATGGCCTTGTTTTCATGATATTTTATTTTAACGTACATTTTATACATCATTTACAAATTTAACCCTTATTTATAAACATGTAAAACACTTATTTTAAGGTCATTTATGACCACATAAACATCCAAAGGTGAAATTGCCACATAAGGCCATTATATTTAAAAGCCACTCCAAATAAACATATGCATAAGTAACATGCAAATTTTATCACATTTGTAACGTAATCCTTTCTCATAATTTAGGACAGAGACAGACAAATTAAATCACAAAAATTTCATAGATACTAATTCGTATACCACAGACACAGAAAATAATTTTAAATATTTTTCAGACTCGAATATGTGGTTCCGAAACCACTATTCTGACTAAGGTCCAAATCGAGCTGTTACAATTCTCCCCCTTAGGGATTTTCATCCCCAAAAATCTTACCGTTAAATAGATTCGGATATTGCTGTCTAATTGCGCTTTCAGGCTCCCAGGTAGCCTCTTCCAATCCGTGACGATGCCACAATACTTTTACTAGTGGAATTTTCTTATTTCTCAATTCTTTCATTTCTCGAGCTAAGATATGGATCGATTCTTCATCATAAGACATATTAGACTTTAATTCAATCTCAGAAGGGGATATCACATGAGACGGATCAGATCTATAACGTTGAAGCATCGACACGTGAAATACATTATGTATCTTTTCTAGCTCAGGTGGCAACATCAGTCTATAAGCAACCGGCCCAACTTGTTCAATTATCTCATTCTGTAACACCCCGAATTTTGGGCCTAGAAGTATTGGGCCTTGAGTTTTGGATAGGTTAAAAGGCGGCTTAAATAATTCAAATGTGTGATTTTGGAGTGTTTGGAGGGTACTATGAAGTCCCGGGTTCATGTTAGGCCATAGGAAAAATTTTCATTTTTAGCCTTAGTGGAACCCTGATCTCAAGTGGTATGACTCTTAAATAAATCAAGGTAAAATAAGGCACAAAAGGAGATGTGGTCTAGTGGCAAAGAAGTGACGCAATAAAGGAAACAAGGGGGTCCAAGGTTCAAGTCTTGGCTCTTGCAATTTATTTTGGTTTTTCTTTTAAATAAATCTGGAAGCGAGTAGGCGGGCTTTAAAGTTAAATGTGTTGGACTTATGACACAAATGAGCTTTTGTCCTAGTGGTGGTGGCGGGACATGGTTATTGAGAGGACTATGGTTCGAATCCCTTTACACGCAAAGGTTGATTATTTTGCTAATGCTTTAGTTTTGGGGGATTGAAGGAGAATCCAACATCGGAAAGCTAACATGATAATAGCTGAGAAGCTGGCTTTAAATAGAGCAAACCATGAGGAGAGTAGGCATACTTTTCTTGGCTTATCCCTTTCATGTTGTGGCGTGTTCGTTTGGGTTAAGCATTGGATCATTCGTTGATCTGTATCCCGTTGGGTCACGGTGGTGGTGACCGTAGTTGATCGACACACCCCCTAAGGGAGTCAAGGGTGCGATTATTGTTGGCTTCTAGGCATAGGAGTGTTTAGAGCGTGGATTAACTTCAGATCCCTATCAGGTGTGTATTTCACCCTACTCTAGCTGTAGAACAGCAAATGCCGGAATGCCGAAATGTGCCATGTGGGCCCAATGGGCCCGTGGGCCCAATCGGACAAATTGTATGATTGTGTAGTTAATATTGGACTAGACTAGGTGAATCTCATATCTGTGGCTACTTTTGGGCTAAAGGACCACACGAGCGTGTGGGCCCACCTAGGCCGAGAACGGGCCTTAGGCCCATTCGCAACGTTATCTCTGTTTAGAATACTTGAGTCGCTTGAGGTAACTGTAGACTTTCTGAGGGATTGATAAAATTATTAAAATACCCTTATAGGGTAGAATTATTGTAATACCCTCGAACTGTAAAATTACAGAAATACCCCCGATTTGCAAAATTATCGAATTACCCTCGATTTGTAAAATTACAAAAATACCCCCGATTTGTAAAATTATAGAAATACCCTGATTTATAAAAGTATTGTTTTACCCTTAATTTGCAAAATTACCGTTTTACCCCTAAATTTTTAAAATTACCATTTTACCCCTAATTTTTAAAATTACCATTTTACCCCTACGTTTTACCCCTGATTTGTAAAGTTACCATTTTACCCCTGATTTGTAAAGTTATCGTTTTACCCCTAATTTGTAAAGTTATCATTTTACCCCTGATTTGTTAGAATTACTATTTTACCCTCAGTTTACAAAATTACAGAAATACCCCAGTTTATAAATTACGGAAATACCCCAAATTTCAAAATTACCTAAATATCACTGATTTACAAAATTACCGAAATACCCTTGGTTTGTGAAATTACCGAAATACCCCTAGTTTGTGAAATTAACTAAATACCCTTGGGTTGCAAAATTACCGAAATAGCCTTGTAGGGTAGAATTACCGAAATACCCCTTTAGGGTAGAATTACGAAATACCTCTATAGGGTAAAATTACCGAAATACCCCTATATGGTAGAATTACCGAAATACCCCTGTAGGGTAGAATTACCGAAATACCCCTGTAGGGTAGAATTACTGAAATACCCCTATAGGATAGAATTATAGAGATATCCTTGTGGGGTAAAATTACCATTTTGCCCCTAGGGTGTTAAATGATTATTTTGCCCTTGTGGGCAAGTGACTGACTTGGACTGTGTGTTTGACAGATTTGATTGTGTTTGTATGACAGTGATTTGACTGACATGACCGTGGTTGTGTGATTGATATGTTTTAATATGTGTTTAAATGAATGATACTGAACATGGCAATTCTGCATACATGTATAATGGTTGAGCATAGTACACACGACATATTGGGTTGGGACATTGATATGGAGGAAGTTCTGTTCTGATAGGATCGCATGAGTCACATGAGACGACTGTGGATCCAGTAATAATCTGATAAGGTTGCACGGGTCATACCAAACGACCGTGAACTGACTGAGGGCTTAATGCTAGTTATTCTGAGTATGGCTCTGTGCCAACCAAAATATGGCTCTGTGCTATCGGGATCATGGCTTTGTGCCGATTATATTTGCCTAAGGCTATGTGCCTATCTTATTTATTAATGACTGTATGTCGATCACATTTACCCATGGCTGTGTGCCGGTTATATTACTCTAATTGGTGGCTATGTGCCAATCCTATTACAGTTACTGATGGCTTTGTGCCAATTATGATACTGCTACTAAAGGCTTAAAGCCGCATTTAAATTAGCAGTATGGCTGCGTCATTGGTGTGTAGGGCTGGGTGGGTCGAGTTATTCCCCACATAGTGTGTTGGGTTGGTATGGGTGGTGTGATGGCTGGAATGGGTTGGGATTGCATTTGCATATTTTTTTGATTCTACTATGGGCTTGGCCCACATTGTTCTGTATAGGGCTAAGGCCCAGACTGATCTATTCTGTATAGGGCTTCAGCCCAGTCTGTTTTGTATATCTATATTATACTGTTAGTGATTTTATTTTGGGCTTAGGCCCACCTGATTCTGATTCTGATTTTGATTCTAATATGATAATGTTTCTGATTCTGTAATGGGCTAAGGCCCATTAGGTACTGTTTGTTATAGTGGGCTAAGGCCCAACTGATACTGGAATTATAGCAGGGCTGGGGCCCAGACTTTTAATTCTTTTGTATGACTGACTGTTCGTTTTATATGGTAGGGGATTACACACTGAGTTTTCATAAAACTCGCCCCGTTTAATAATTGTATAGGTAATCCCTAGCTTTAGGAGGATTGGTGCTGCAAGGGACTCGGAGATGGCCACACATTGCTTATGCTCTGTCTTGATTTACTTTTAAGTACTTCATTTCGATTTGGGTTGTAATAAGGCCTTTTAAACTTTCTGGTTTTTACGTTTGGGATTTTATTTATTGTTTTGTAATTGCTAAAAGTCAGACACGGTTTTTCCAAAACAATAACTATTTTTCAAAATATCACGTTTCCAGAATTATTTTAAATTAGGCTTCCGTAACAATTAAGGTTTTAAAGGTAATAACATTTTACAAGAGAACATCTTTTAATAAACCAAGTTTTAAAAATATGCATACGAAATTCGAGATTTTACACAAGTTTTAAATGGCAACAAGTTTTAATAAGAAGGGCTTTCAATGGAAACAACGCTTTTGAAAAACACCTCTATGTGACATGCCAGATTTGGGCCTAACTTCTAGGCCGGGTTTAGGGTGTTACATATACGGTCCTATGAACCTCAGACTCAGTTTGCCCTTTTTGCCAAGCTGAAGCAGTTTCTTCCACGGAGACACTTTCAGAAATACTTTGTCTCCAATCTCAAATTCAATATCTTTCCGTTTCAGATCCGCATATGACTTCTGATGATCAGATGCTGCCTTCAGACTATCTCGGATCACGTTCACTTTCTGTTTTGTTTCTTTTATCAGATCAATCCCATAAATCTTATTTTTACTAAGCTCATACCAGTATAACAGAGTTCTATATTTTCTACCATACAAGGCTTCATACGGGGCTATTTTTATGCTTGACTAAAAACTATTATTGTACGTAAATTCAATCAGAGGTAAATATTGTTCCCACGTACCTTTAAACTCCAAAATACAACATCTTAGCATATCTTCGAGTGTCAGAATGATCCACTTAGATTGACCATCTATTTGCGGATGAAAAGCAGTACTGAGATACAATTTCGTACCTAAAGCCTCTTGCAACTTCCTCCAGAATTGCGAAGTAAACCTTGGATCTTTATCGGATACAATAGGCAGTGGCACCCTATGCAATCTTACAATATCAGAAATGTAAAGTTTAGTTAACTTTTCAAGTGAGTAGTCAGATCGTACTAGAATAAAATGAGCAAACTTCGTCAGTTGATCAATAATAACCCAGATTGAATCTTTCTATTTCGGAGATAGGGGTAAACCAGAAACAAAATCCATAGTCACTCAGTCTCATTTCCATTCAGGAATCATAGTCGGTTGTAGCAAACCTGAAGGCACCTGATGTTCTGCTTTTACTTGCTGACATATTAAGCATTTCAGAACAAAATTAGAGATATCTTTTTATCATTCCTGGCCACCAGTATAACCGTTTTAAATCATTATACATTTTTGTGCTACCCGGATGTACAAAGAATTTACTACTATGTGCTTCACTTAAAATCGTCTGAATCAATTCAGAATTTCTTGAAATGCAAATTCTATTCCGGAATCTCAAACAATCATCTATGTCAACCCAGAATTCAGAATTGGAATTACAATGAGCTCGTTTCATTAATAGTTCATTATCTACTTTCTGCGCATCAATGATTTGTTGCAGAAACAAATGTTTCGCTTTTAATTCAGCTAACACTGAATCATCATCATTTGAATCAATACCGGTACTTAAAGCACACGATGCAAATATTGATTTTCGGCTTAAAGCATCAGCTACCACATTTTCTTTACCCGGATGATAATCAATAACAAGTTCATAATCTTTTAACAGTTCCAACCATCTTCGCTACCGCAGATTCAAATCTTTCTGAGTCATCAGATATTTCAGACTTTTATGATTTGAAAACACGTGACATTTCTCACCAAACAGATAATGACTCCAAATTTTCAGGACAAAAACAATCGCAGCCAATTCAAGATCATTCGTTGGATAGTTCTTCTCATGCGGCTTTAACTGCCTAGAGGCATATGCAATAACCTTTCCTACTTGTATCAAAATGCAACCCAGTCTGTTTAACGATGCATCACTGTATAAAACAAACTCTTTGCCTAATTCAGGTTGTACAAGTACTGGAGCTTTAGTTAACTGAGCTTTCAACCGATCAAAACTTTCTTGACACTTTTCAGACCATTCAAAGCTTACATTTTTCTGAAGTAGTCGAGTCAACGGAGTTGCTATCACAGAGAAATCTTTTACGAAACGACGGTAATACCCGGCAAGTCCCAGAAAACTACAGACTTCAGAAACATTTCTTGGGGGTTTCCAATCCAAAATAGTTGAGATTTTGCTCAGATCAACTCAGATACCTGATGCAGATACAATATGACCTAGAAAACTAACTTCGTGTAACCAGAATTCACATTTACTGAATTTTGCATAAAGTTGCTTATCACGCAGTGTCTGAAGTACAATTCTTAAATGTTCAACATGCTCACTTTCATTCCGCGAATAGATTAGTACATCATCAATAGAAACAACAAAAAATTGATCTAAATACGGTCTAAAAATTCTATTCATCAGATCCATAAACACATCAGGAGCATTCATTAATACGAAAGGCATAACTAAAAATTCATAGTGCCCGTACCTCATTTGGAAAGCTGTTTTTGAAATATCAGAATCTTTTACTCGCAACTGATAATAACCTGATCTCAAATCTATCTTTGAAAATACAGTGGCACCTTTTAGTTGATCAAACAAATCATCAATTCGAGGTAGAGGGTATTTATTCTTTACAGTCATTTTGTTGAACTGACGGTAATCAATACACATTCTCATTGTGCCATCTTTCTTTTTCATGAATAGAACAGGAGCACCCTACGGTGACCAACTCGGTCTAGCAAAGCCTCGATCAATTAATTCTTGTAAATGAGTCTTTAATTCTTTCAGTTCAGTCGGTGCCATTCTATACGGAGCTATTGAAATTAGAGCAGTTCCCGGAACCAATTCAATCCCAAACTCAACTTCTCGAATCGGAGGCAAACCCAGAAGTTCATCAGGGAATACATCAGAAAATTCACAGATGATAGGCACAGATTCAATCTTTTTATCAGACACTTTTGAATCAATTACATAAGCAAGATAGGCTTCACAACCTTTTCTCACATACTTCTGAGCTTTTAATATAGATACTACAACTGGTAAGCCATTCAATTCGCTAGACTCAATTCTAACAATTTCACCATTCTTGCATCTCAAGTCAATAACTTTTTGTTTGCAATTAATAACAGCATCATGCAAAGTTAACCCGTCCATACGCAGAATTATATCAAATTCATCAAACGGCAAAAGCATCAAATTAGAAGGAAAATAGATATCTCGAATCATTAACGGACAATTCTTGCAAACCTTATCGACTAGGACACTTCTGCCTAAGGGGTTTGATACTCTAATTACAAATTAGTAGACTCTATAGGCAAAGTCTTGCATATGTTAAATTCACACAGATATAAGAATACGTTGATCCAGGATAAATCAAAGCAATCACAGAGGTATCATAAAGAGTAAAAATACCAGTAATCACATCAGGAGACGAAGCTTCTTCACGTGCTCGGATAGCATAGGCTCTAGCAGGCACTCGAGCTTCAGATCATGCAGTCGTATCTTTAGTAACTCTTTGACCAACACTAGCATTTCCCATGTTTCTAAAAGCTCTACCTCTAGCAAAAGTATTACCCGATCACAGCTTTTGCACTATCTCTTGTTCAACGGATTCAGGACAGTCTCTAACAAAATGATCCAGAGATCTATATCGAAAATAGGCTCGATCTTTCAATCTACAACTTCCCAGATGTCTCTTTCCATAATGTACACATTCAGGTCTCTCAGATCTCATATTCTCGACACTAGCAACAGATGTAGCAGGAGTTTTAAAACTTGAACGCGATCTATCACGATCTCTGCCAGAATGTCCCATAGTAATCTTTGAACGGTTAGAATCGTCTCGAAACTTCTTTGACACAGATTGAAATGATCTACCAGAAGACCTCTTTCGAACCTCTCTAGCTTCAGAATCAGCTTTCTTCTTTTCTTTACTAAGTTCTTCGGCTTTACAAGCCCTTTCAACTAACACCACAAACTCATTCAGATCAAGAATTCCAACCAGAAGTTTAATGTCTTCGTTCAAGCCTTCAACAAATCTTTTACACATAATGGTTTCTGAGGCTACACACTCTCGTGCATACTGGCTCAATCTTACGAATTCTCGTTCATATTCCATAACAGATCTATTGCCTTGTTTCAAATTAAGAAACTCTTTATGTTTTTGATCAATGAAACGTTAACTGATATACTTCTTTCTAGACTCAGTTTGAAAGAAATCCCATGTAATACGTTTACTCGGAACTACAGATGTTAGTGTTTTCCACCAATGGTATACAGAGTCTCGTAACAATGAAACCGCACATTTAACACTTTCCTCCGGAGTACACGACAATTCATCAAAAACTCGGATTGTGTTTTCCAACCAAAATTCAGCCCTCTCAACATCATCATCAGTAGTAGCTCGAAACTCTTCAGCCCCATACTTTCTAATCTTGTCTGCCGGAAGCTTATTCAGACAAATCGGGTTAGTCACAGATGGTACAACTGAAGGTTGTTGAAGAACAGTCGAGGGTGAGGGTTGAACAGTCAGATTTGTTCAGACATACTAAGTGAACCACTCATTCATCATTTGAAAGAAAGCTTGCTTAGCTTCTCCCTCATTACCACTTGTAACTGGCCTAGAATCAGATGGCGCTATCCTTTGAGCGGAAGCAGGCACGTTACTTTCAACATCGTCAGCTATGGCCCTTTCGGGATCCATTATTATAAGAAAAAAACACATTTTATTCGTCAGGATTCATCACACTATCACAGTTTAGATATATGGCATGAATAGCTAGACTCAAACACGCTACATTAGTCCTAGAACCGACTAAATTGTAGCTCTAATACCAACCAAATGTAACACCTCTATCCCGTTACCATCTCTGGAATAGGTAGGGGCGTTACCGGATATTCAGAACAGATTAGAACAAAATATTCAGAGATCATAACAAAATCCAAACATAAAGTCCCTTTTTGAAAGTCCACTAGACCTCAAACATGTATTGAGACAAGGTCGGGAATAAACCGAATGCAATTGTAAACTTTAGAACACATATCAAATTTTCTAACTTAAGGAAGTCACACGCTCGTGTGACCAAGCCATGTGCCTCACACGAGACTCAGGCACGCCCGTGCACCCAAGACATGCCAAAACAGAGCACGCATACTGACTTTTTGCCACGGCCATGAGACATGCCCGTGGGAATTGGCCGTGTGAATGTTTGTGTCACTACTGGAAAATCAACATGGCCATAAGGCACGCCCGTATGCCCTAGCCGTGTGGCACTAGGTAGACTTGTTTCAAGTCATGTTTTCCACCCACTAAAAGGGCATACCTACAAGCCAAATTCATGCCAAAAATTTACCACAATTTCAACTATATTCAATACCTAAAACTTACCTCAACATGGTCAAACCATTCACATACATACTTAATTTTAGATCTCATATAAAGCAATTCCATATCTCAACCAAAGTTTAAGACTAAACATGATGCACCCAGCTCATTTATTCTATATCCAAGTCTTACCATTCATCACTTTGACATAATTCATGAAGATTAAAACATCCAAATTCATATAGCCATTATAAGTTACTCAAATTGGCATCACAAGTCATATAACAAAAACAACACAACATATCATTTAATAGCCAACTCTCATGGCCTTACAAATAAACATATCCAAGCTTAATATATAGACACTCTAGCCTATACATGCCATACTTAAACTTTGTACATTTAAAAAGGTACCAAAACAAACTCGATAGTGTGATGATGATCCTTTGACTATCCTCGAGCCTCTAGTAGCTACGATATCTATAAAACAGTTGAAAGAATAACAAGTAAGCTACAATGAGCTTAGTAAGTCAAATACAAAATTATGCAATCCATAATCAGAATACGATAACCATTTCCCACATATATTTCACCATTCAGATTCATTCATTTTACTCAAATTTCTAGTTCACACAATTTGCATACCTTTCATACTCAGAAATTTAGTACAAAACAGATGTACCTAAGTTAGACACATAAGGTATGCATTTATTCATTTGTCAGAATATCTGTAACGCCCTGATTTTCGAGATTTTTCGGGATTTTTGCGATGTTGGTGAAATTTTGAAATTTTATTGTTGGATTATGAAATTTATGTTTAAGTATGTTAGTAGGCCTTTAGAAGGCCCAAGCCTAAGTTAAAACCGACAGAAATATCAAATTTTAGATTTAAGTGAAGGGGACTTGGTTAAGTGGGCTTTTAAGAAAAAGTAAGGGAAATAAGACACAAGGAAGCCCTTGGTAAAGTGGCGGTGTGACGCCACTTAAGTGCCTAAAAAAGTGGCGTGTGGATGCTAATGCAAGGGCCAGTGTTCAAGTCACAAGGTAAGTAAGTGTGTGTTTTTAATTTTTGTGCATGTGCCGTCATGTGATGGTTGTTAAGTGAAACTCTGATGGAAGAGTTTGAATTGTGCATGAGATTGAATCAGGTGGGATAAGGGGGAGAGATTTTAGGAATTTTGAAAGAGTGGAAGTGTTGGCCGATTGTAGGGGTCTTAGGAAGCAAATTCGGCACTTGGGTTTGGTGGTTGCAATTTCAGCATTTGTTCCTTGTGTGCCAACTTGTGTAGGGGATTAAGCTTTCAGGATTGGCATTAGGGGTTGTCTCCTGTGGCCAAATAGGTATAGTGCCCTTAATTACCTCTTCTTCCTCTTTCTTTTTGCTAGAAACCGAAACCTAGATCCCTACTTACTCATTGTGCCATTTTGTCCATACCAAACTTTCTTCTCTTTCTTTCATTCCATTTCTCCTAGTTCTTCAAAGCTGAATCTATCAATCTTCTTACCTTCTTTTCTTTTTACATTTTCTTCTACATTTTCTTTACATCACCAATCTTAAAGCCTCTCCTATTCAATCTTCTTGACCGATTTCCATAAAAGTCAAAATCCAAAAAGGTTGCTTTTATGCCGATTTATTCATAGTCAAATCCTCCTTTTTTCTTCTTCCCCTATTAGCCAAATCTCACACTCTCATAACCCTTGTCAACATCTTCTCTTTTCATACAACTTCTATCTTTCCTTCTCCTCCATCTTACCAAAAGCCGAAATTACCATATCCATAGAGATTTGGGAGCCGAACCCTTAGATCTCTTAGATTCACTCTCTGCTCGTGTTTAAAGGCTAGATCTGAGTTAGAAACGGGATTGGAATCGTTCTGAGTTAGTGAACCTTCGGTAAGTACTCGGATTCTCTGTTCCATTCATTATTTCGGGATTTAAGAAAAGCTGAAAACCCTTATATGCATAGGGTGGTTGTCGACTAAGACTAAAGGATGTATTGGTTTATTTATCGATTTGTATTGTGCTAGTGAGGACTAAGGGCTACCGATAGTGGGCTTGGATAATTGGAACGACTAGATCTAGATCTAGTCACTATTTTCGACAAAGGTAAGTGTTCTAAGGCCTTAGGAGAGGTTGGCTGAATATGGTAAGCAGGATTACATTAATTATCGTTAATTCGTAAGTCTAATTTGTTAAGTGACCGATTGTAGGATACTCGTGGGAGATCACGTTAACGTTTGTCGCAAATCAGGTGTGTAAACGAACACCCTCTTGTAGCCTAAATCGGCAAAAGCCAAAAAGTCGAAATGCCAAAATTTCGGTATTTCTTGGGCTTGCGAGTGTGCGAGCACTTGTGGGTCAAATAGAAGCAGTAAAATCTGTAATCGAAATCAATAAAATTGGTGAATGCGCTATTTCATGCACTTCGGTAAATTTGGGCCTCGATGGGCTAAATTCGGGCCTAATGGGCTTACTGGCCCATTTGGGTGAAAGCTGGCGGTAAGTGGGTTCTGGTGACTCGTATGATAAAACTGTTAAACTAGACATAGAATTTGGGCTAAACGGGCTAAAATAACTAAATGAAACTGTAGGGCCCATTAAGGGTTTCAGAGCCCAATAACTTTAAACTGCTAAAATGGGCTAGATAAGCTACTGAAATGGTAATGAGACTGCTATTAACTGAAATATGCATAAAACCCTAAAAACTGGTATATTTACTGAAATACCCCTTATGGGTGCGAAATTACTATTTTACCCCTAAGTGCAAAATGACCGTTATACCCCTATGGCTAAATTTGACTGAAATGCATGCTTTACTATTTCTGTTTACTGTATGCCATGACATGATTAAAATGTTGCGTGGGACTGGGTTTATTTATGGAGGAAGTGCAAGTGGCATTGCCACAATTACTAAAAGGGGCTTTGCCTGGTTTTACTAAAAAAGGCGTTGCCTCATTATATTGTTAGTGGCTTGGCCATGTTACCTGAGCAGCTATGCTGCGACTGTGGTGTAATGGGCTAAGTGGGTCAAGTTATTCCCCATAGGTGTGTTGGGCTGTACGGGTGGTGTGTAGCGGTTGGACATAGGATTGGCTATGGGCTTTGCATTCATGCATGATATCTGTTCTGTTACTGAAATAGGCCAAGGGCCGTACTGTTATCTAAATAGGGCTAAGGCCCAGTTATCTGAATACTGAATACGGCTTCGGCCCAGTTATTACGAAGACTGGATAGGGCTTAGGCCCAGTGAGTTTGAGCTGATTTGGGCTCTGGATGGGCTTTCTTTACACACTGAGTTTCCAAACTCACCCTTTTTCTTCCATCCATGCAGGTGAGCACTAGATTGGCGGACTTGGAGCTGGAGGGATTCAGTGATACGAGCACACCCTGCAACTATCCTAGAATAAAGACTTTGATTTATTTATTTTAGTTACTTTAATATGAATCTTTAATTATGTCTTGTTTATTAAATGCATCTTTAAGTAATGTCTTGCATTATTGATCTACATCTTTTAATTGTGACATCCATTATGTGTTCTGCATTTAATAATGTCATGCATTATGTAACTCTCATGTTAATTAAGTTTGCATAATAAATTATGACATGCATTATGTAACTCCCATGTTGGTTAAAGTTTGCATCATAAATTATGACATGCATTATGTAACTCCCATGTTAGTTAAAGTTTGCATCATAAATTATGACATGCATTATGTAACTCCCATGTTAATTAAAGTGTGCATCTTTAAATGAAGTCATGTATTAAGTAACTCATTGTGCATTTAGTTTACATCTTAATTAAATCATGCATTTAAACATCTTAGTTGTTTGAGTTAGTGTGATATTTAATTTGGCTATTTTTTTTAAATGCTTTAGTTATAGTGTGTTTAATTTTTCTTAAATAAATTGATTGTATAATTGTTGTAGGAAAGTCCAAAAGGTTGGTCACATATTTAAAGCTACAATAGGGCTGTTCATTTGCCAAGAAGAATCAAATGCTGTCACATTCAATTGGCTGTTTAGTTTTGGCATAAAAGAGTGTGCATTTTGGTCACTTAATTGTTGGTGCATAGTTGGAACGTTTTTTGTGGATATTGAAGCACTCAAAGCTCATTATGGTGACTTTTCAAGTGGACCAAGAGTGACTCTTCAAGTCTGATTGGTTTCATGCACTCAAACCTTATTATGGTGGTTGTTTAATGGACCAAAAGAGACTCTTCAAAGTCTGAACGTTTTTGGGGTCTTAAGTCTTCATCATGGAGCCATTTAAGAGGATGTTACACAAGCTTTTATCATATGGTTACAAGGGAGCTGAAGGGACATCATCAAACACATTAAGGATACTTTAAGTCTTCATTAAGGAGAATTGACATGCCTTTTCAACTACATCAGGTTCCAATGAAGAGACATGACTCATTGGCTTCCTTACATGAGTTTAATTTGAAATTAAAGCTTGTAATAATTTTATTTAATTGTTGAAGGTGAAAGGTCACAAATAGGCATTTGAATAGTCATAACAATGCCTATAAATAGTTTGTAAGAAGACATTGTTTGGTTAGACTTTTTAGACTTTTTGCTCATTTGAATGAAACTATTTTCTTATTTTGTGAGAACTTTTTCTCTCATATTTCATTGAAGACTTTGTTGGCTTATCTAGTTTTAGTGGCATCAACCTTGTTCTTTTTTCTGAACTTATCACTCCAATGAGTGTGGCGTTCATCCAATATACCGAGGTTCCTACTTTGTTAAGTAACGGGTCAAGGTTTAATCTATTTTCCATCTACCACCTTAAGTAATATAAGTGCTGGGGCGATACTCTATATAGTATTGAATCTTACTTGAAACTTAAGTCCTATATTCCATATCCATCACCTACCAAACAATCTTCATTCCATCTTTTCAATTCTTCATAAACGAACCATCCATTCCCTTTCTATCCATTCTTTGTTATCCAATTTCCAATTTTTTTTTATTTCCAAAATTATATTCTCCAAAATTAAACCTATACATATTGTTCACATCTATAAACCCCTTTTTGAACCCATAAACATAGCTTTCGCCATCATTTTGCCTAAAGACATCCTTTTTAAAAGAGCCGAACGATACTTCTTCGTAGACAATTGGGCAAACCCACATACGACTTGACTCACCCCGAGGCGGATCGTATCATTCAGTGTGGCCATGTGGACTGCATTTGATAGTTTTTAATTAAGTCTTTTTACTTCCATTTTTATTTTTAATCATTTTTATTCTGGTTTCGGGTTTGTATTAAGGCCGCTTTAATTATTTTAACTTGGGTTTTAATTCTTTATTTATAATTTGGTCAAATGGATAGATTAGGGCTGTGCGGGCTTTTTATAGAATTAAACAACATTTTCAAAATAAAGCCCTCGTGACAAATAGATAACAAGATCTCATAACAAATAATTTAAAAATCTGATAGTGGATAGGATGTTCACAACTAAACCTGGACTTTCTTTTAAAAAGTTTAGTAACGGTTTTACAAAACACACCCTAATCGCGATAACTAAGAGCATATGGTTAATCCCTCGTTGATGTGATATACCAGACTTGGCCGTAACGTCTGGGCCGAGTTTGGGGTGTTACAATTTCTCCTCAAATCATTTAGAAACGTTACAGAATTCAGATATGCCTTATACAATGCCGACGTCCCTGACGTGGTCTTACATGTTATTCAATATCGATGCCACTGCCCTGAACAGGGTCTTACACGAGACATTTATGATGCCAGTGTCCTAGACACCGTCTTACACATAATTCTCAAATCAATGCCTACGTCCCGGACGAGGTCTTACATGATATCGTTTTACTATTACTCACTCAGAGATGATTCAAAATTACTATATCAGGCTCTCATGGCCATCCAATACAGTTTATAATTCAAGCATTTATATCGAACTTTAATATAACGCATATTTGTATATTGACTTACCTTGTACGAATTTAAATAGATTTGAGCCGACTACTCAACGATTTTGGACTTCCCTCGATTTAAGTTCGTTTTTCTTTGTTCTTGATCTAAATCAATCCAAATTCAACCATTCAATTATTCATTTCATTCAATTCAATCCATGAACACAAATTTAGGGAATTTTACATTTTAGCCCTCACTTTTACACATTTTCACAATTTAGTCCGTTTTTCCCAAAATCACAAATATAACAAATTCACTAGGATTATGGCTTGACCGATTGTTCATGGCTTTCATATAAGCCCAATTAACATATTTATTTCACAATTTAATCCTCCTAAGATCTCATTTTTCACAAATTAGCCCATATAGTTCATATTCATCAAAATCTCATGGCAAAACATGTTTATTCAATATCTATCTATCACAATTCATCCAAATACATCACAAAGCTTCAAATTTCATCAATGGCATTTCATGAAATCTTCAACAGAAACAGAAATTCAGACATGGGCTGTGCAGAACACTTAACAACTATCACAGAAACATAAAAATCATCAAAAACGGACAAAAACTCATACCTTAATCCTTGATTACAATGGCCGAATGTACAAGCATAAACCCTTGTTCTTTTTCTTTTATAATCCAGTGGAGAAAAACATATAATGGCCTTGTTTTCATGATATTTTATTTTAACATACATTTTATACATCATTTACAAATTTAACCCTTATTTATAAACATGTAAAACACTTATTTTAAGGTCATTTATGACCACATAAACATCCAAAGGTGAAATTGCCACATAAGGCCATTATATTTAAAAGCCACTCCAAATAAACATATGCATAAGTAACATGCAAATTTTATCACATTTGCAACGTAATCCTTTCTCATAATTCAGGACAGAGACAGACAAATTAAATCACAAAAATTTCACAGATACTAATTCGTATACCACATACGTAGAAAATAATATTAAAATATTTTTTAGACTCGGATATGTGGTTCCGAAACTACTATTCTGACTAGGGTCCAAATCGGGCTGTTACAAATTCTTTTCCCAGTTCGGGTTGTACTAAAACCGGAGCCTTAGTCAACAAGGCCTTTAGTTTCTGAAAACTCTATTGGCACTTTTCTATCCATTTGAACTTGACATCTTTCTATAACAACCTCGTCATCGGAGCAGCAATCATGGAAAATCCTTTAACAAACCGTCTATAATAATCGGCTAAGCCTAGAAAGCTTCTAACCTCTGACACATTCCTTGGCGATTTCTTTTCAACAACAGTCGAAATCTTACTCGGGTCAACTCTAATACCATCACCTGAAACAATGTAACCCCAAAAATCCAACTTCTCAAAGCCAAAATTCACTTTTACTAAACTTAGCATACAACTACTTATCTCTCAAAGTTTGCAAAACCGTTCTCAAGTGCTCAGCATGCTCGGTCTCATCACGAGAATAAATCAGTATATCATCAATGAAACCAACAACAAATTTATCCAAGTACGGTCGGAAGATACGGTTCATTAAATCCATACATACATCAGGAGCATTTGTTAAACCAAAAGGCATGACAAGGAATTCATAATGACCATACCTGATGCGATCCGCCTCGGGGTGAGTCGAGTCGTATGTGAGTTGCCCGATCGTCTATGAGAAAGTATCGTTCGATTTGCTTGCGAAGTGAAGTTGATAGGAAAATAGGGCGGAAGCTATGTATAAGGGTTCAAAGATGGGTTATGGATAAGAATAATATGTGTAGGTTCGGTTTTAAAAATAAGGTAATGAATGGGTGGAGAAAAAAAATATGAAAATGGATTAACAAATAAAAAGATGAGGAGATAGGAAATGGTTTGAATAGATGATGTGATGAATAAAAGGAAATTGGATAGAAAGGTGGATATGGTGAAATAGGACTTGAGTTTCAAGTATGATTCGACACTATAGAGAGTATCGCCCCGGTACTTATATCACTTAAGGTGGAAATAAAAATGATAAAACCTCGACCCGCTACTTAGTAAAGTAGGAACCTTGGTATAAGGGTGAACGCCACACTATTTGATAGTGATAAGTTCAAAAGGAAGATAGGGTTGTCGCCACTAAAACTAGATAAGCCAACAAAGTCCTCAATGAAATATGAGAGAAAGAAATCTCACAAATTTCATATAAATTTAACAAAGTTTCATTAAGAGAAAAGTCTGCTTACAAATGAAAATGACAACTATATATATAGTGCCTAAAATGTCTATTGGAATTCGGCATCTAATGTGTTCACACAACAATAAAAACATTCACACTAATTCATTAAAATTGTTCATGAATTCAGTAGATTCATGCACTAGCTGAATAGACACTTTCTTCCCCCTTGGTGTGTGTATGAATGCTTAGCCATGAAGTAAGGCTTCAAGTGCCTTGTATGAGCACCAAAGGTTGCATTCATCTCCTTGGGACGTTCATGCACTTGTATAGAACATGCATCCTCATTAATAAACACTTTAATGAGATGTAGGTTCATGAATGGTAGCATGAACTTAGTAAATTCGTTCTCCCCTTTGTGCATGCACTTAATTCAATCAATGTGTTGAATTATTGAGTTAATTCCTTCCCTTGGACGTTCTTGAACCCATCCATGCATGTGTAGTAGCTTATAGGTCAATTCAAAGTGTGAACATGTTCAAGGAGCTCAACGGTCAACATAGAATTAGTTGGCAGCTACTTCTTGGCCGAATAAGTGCCTTGGAAAGTTAGGAGACAGCCACCGTACATGCACTTAAGCCATTCATGCATTCTATCATCCCATGCATTTGATCCATCCATGGACTAGCCTTTAATGTCCATACATGCATTTGGTACATGCATGAATTTGTAGAAACCTTGCATCTAGCCATACATGCACCAGCATTTAATACTTCTTCATTCATGAATGTGGAATGCCCAAAAGAGATGTTTCTTCATCCATATATTATGCCGTCCATGATCATTGTATCTACAAAAAAAAATAAAAAAAACAAATTATGAGACATCATGTGAACACACATAAATTCAGCACTAATGTGAACATATTAATGGCATGCATTAATTTGATTAGAATGTGAACATAATTAAAATATGTAATAAGATTATTAATGTAAAACAAGTTTAATGCCTAAATAAATAAGTTCAGATTTTATTTAATGCATTAAAGTCAAAAACCGAGTTCAAACTAAAATGAGCTAAGTTTTAGCTCGTGAGCTAAAGTTGAGCTGGGGTTAAACTCCTAAGCTGAAGTTGAGCTAAGGGTTAGCTCGTGAGCTAGAAAAGAGCTAGGAGTGAGCTCGGAATGAGCTAGATTTGAGCTGGACGGAGCTCGGGGAGCTGGAAAGGAGCTGGAATCAGCTTGCCAACAAAGCAATGCTCGACTCGGAAGACTTGACCGATGGGGTTTGCTGGGTGCGCTCGCATCATTCCCCCCTTCTTTTAGGCGACTTGTCCTCAAGTCGAGCCATTTGTTCGCTTCAAAAATTTTTCTCATGCATGGCTTTCCTCGGTCAAATGGAATAGAAGATATCAAATAAACCTGAAAAAGTCTCACCACTTTTGGCAAGAAGAAATTCAAACAAGTCAGATTCATATGATATTCAAAATTTAAGAAAAACTCATTTAATCGAACATATGCCAAAAATCTAAGCCGTACAAAACAAGCATATGAAAAGTCATCGAAGGGTTTCGTTATGTCATCATTACAAACATGTAAACTTAATTGGAGTAAAGGGTAGTTGGTCACAAATGTTTGCAAATAATTGAACTCATTAAACCTCATCAAAAACTTTTCAATATGATTACCCCAAAATATAAACTCATTTGATTCGTCATCTTGCACACACAAAAGGTGCCATGGCCAATTAATTGCGATCTTATCCATAGGCTGATTAACAACATGATTTGAGTCATCACATTTCAACACAAATAGATCAATACCAGGCCAAAGACAACAATCAACCACATTAGGATTCGAATAATGTTCAAACTTCAAACAATCACAATGATTTTCAATATCATTCGAATTAAGCAAAGATGTTCGAAGATTTTCAGAAATCTTACCTTGACATCCTTGATGAGAAGAAAATTTATAACATGTTTTACCTTTTTCAATCAAAACAAATCTTCTCTCTTCAGGAAGATAATGTAAAACCAACTTTTTTCTTCGGTTGTTTTGCATGGGTGATGAAGCACCATAACAGCTCATGTTTACCAAAGGGTTACGTTCACAATTATGAACAATGTTAGTATCAATAATGAATGAAGTAAGAGGGGAAACCAAATCATGATTCGTTTCAAAACCAAGGGCATAAGTCGGCCTTACCTTAACAAAATGTAACAAAAATTCCATGTGGGGCCATGGGAAGTAATTAAGGAATGAATCAGAATTGAAACCAAAATTCTTTAATAAAGATCGAGCATCGAGCAAACATATATGGGATACGCGGCACACAAGATGCTTATTGTTTTCATATAATGTATCAAAGTCACAAATGCCAGGTTTGAACACAAAAATTTGGTCACTCGATCCAACAGGCAGGATGTATCGATTGATTCCCAATGTGCACATCAATTTAAAAGAAGAAAATGGTACCAACTCATCACATGTCCCAAACCTCACTTGATCAAATAGGCATGCAGAATTGACAAAACTAGGTAAACAAATAGATGAGGCAGGCATTCTACATGTCAACAAGTTATCACGCAAGTGCATCTAAGAAAACTTAGACATGGAAATTCTCAAGCATTCTTTCATCGCAAACTTCATGTGAACAGATAGATTAAAACATGGAGATGTCGCGCAAAAATTTAAAGATTGTTCATGAATAACACAATCAAACAAATCAAGCATTTTATGTGAACATCTTTTACCATGGATGTCAAACAAAGAAATTTTTGAGATTATGTAACTTTTCAATCGTGCAAATCCATCACAAATCATTTGAACAGGCATGTTTAAATAGAAAGATTTAGCACATGAATTCAAAGAATTTTCGAAAGCGATCACATCCAAACGTGAAAAACCTTTAGCAAACTCATTCATAATTTGAAAAGATTGAACCAATCCAGGAGAATAATTAGACATGTCATAAGACAAGGTTTTCATGGTATCTTTTGAAGAAAAGTCATTATCAACAAGGAATGAACAAGGACTAACCAAATCAAAATATGATAATCTTTCAGAAATGAAGCCATCAAAACCTTTACGAGCAAATTTTAAATCAAACGGCCTCGATTCAATAAACAAGGAATCCTTACCTTCCTTACCTTTGATCGCAAGTGGGTGGTTATCATTTGTGAACTTACCTTTCTCGAACAATTGAAAACGTCTCTCGTTTGGAAGGTAATGAAGCTGGAATTGGTCGCACAAACTTCTAGGAACCTGAAAAGTGTAATCACAAAAAGAATTAACAGGAGGGTTAGTGGAAATAATCCTCGCTTGCTCACTTTCCTTTTCACTCGATTCTTTTTTCTCGAGATCACTTGATTCTTTTATCTTAATTTCTTTTTCCACTCTTTTTTTCTTGATCATAATCTCTTTCAAACTCTTTTTGCTTTTCCTTCTCTTTTTGTTCTTTTTCTTTTTCAAAGGCTTTTTCAATGACTTTTTTGAACTCTCTCAAAACTCGCTCATTTTCTCTCTTACTAGCCTCTTTTCTCTCTTTTCTTTTTATTTCTTTTTCTTTTTCTTCTTTTGCTTTTTCTTTTCTTTTGCTAGATAATACAAAAGAATCATGTGAATACAAATCTTGCTCGAAATATGAAGAACTATATGGGTCACGTTCAAAATTTCGTGAAGAATAGTCTGAGTAAGATTTCTTTAAAGATCTAGAAGGAGTATGTCTATCATCTCGCACATCTTCTCGAACGAATTCAAAATCAAAATCGGTCGCTCGTCGTCTTGAACTTCTTGAATAAGAATCTCGAATGAAATCTTGTCTCGAGTAATCATTAGAGATGTATCTTTGTGAAGTTCTCAATTTTGCTTTTCGACTTGATGAAACTTGTTCTCGTGGATCTCTTTGTTCCACACGATCTAATCTTTCGTGTAGTTTGTCAAACTTGGAATTCACTATTCGTTGCATTTCTCGAACCAAGTATTGAAACTCTGACTCGGTAAATTCGTCGCGTGACATGACTTTTGTTGCTGAAAGAAATACGTTAGATCATAAAACAAAAAATTAAGTACCTCACCACAAACTTCACGATTTCACTCGGAAAGAAAGAAAAATTGGTAGCCCTCACACTCGTGTTTACACTCGTTTGGCTTTTACCTCCACTCGAATGCGCTCACTCACTCGTGCCTTTTACCTCTCAAACTTTCTCTTGCAATTTCGTATTCAGACTCGCCAAGGCCTTATCGTAGGCTTAGGGGTCAGTTTCAAAATTATTTAACAAAGGATAAATATGAGGGGTTCAGGGTTGGCTGAAAGAAAAAAATTTTCTCGGGTCTAAGTGTGGCGATGGGGTAGGAAGTGGATGGTAGAAATGAACGAACCTGATCGGGAGTACAAAATGGTCAACAAAAGAACAAAATCTTTCACACTTTTTTTTTAATACTTCAAATTTTTTTCCACTTTTTTTTCACTTCATTTTTTTACCTTTTTTTCACTTCAATTTTTTTCGAATTTTCTTTTTTTTTTCACTCCCTTTTTTTTCACTTCATTTTTTTATAACTTCAAATACAAAGGAAACAAAAGAAATAATAAATTTTTTATTTTTTCTTTTCACGAACCTATTTTGGTGATGCGACGAACGTCGGTACTTCTCATTTTAATAGCTCTGATACCAAATGATGCGATCCGCCTCGGGGTGAGTCGAGTCGTATGTGAGTTGCCCGATCGTCTATGAGAAAGTATCGTTCGATTTGCTTGCGAAGTGAAGTTGATAGGAAAATAGGGCAGAAGCTATGTATAAGGGCTCAAGGATGGGTTATGGATAAGAATAATATGTATAGGTTCGGTTTTAAAAATAAGGTAATGAATGGGTGGAGAAAAAAAAATAAGAAAATGGATTAACAAATAAAAAGATGAGGAGATAGGAAATGGTTTGGATAGATGATGTGATGAATAAAAGGAAATTGGATAGAAAGGTGGATATGGTGAAATAGGACTTAAGTTTCAAGTATGATTCGACACTATAGAGAGTATCGCCCCGGTACTTATATCACTTAAGGTGGAAATGAAAATGATAGAACCTCGACCCGCTACTTAGCAAAGTAGGAACCTTGGTATAAGGGTGAACGCCACACTATTTGATAGTGATAAGTTCAAAAGGAAGATAGGGTTGTCGCCACTAAAACTAGATAAGCCAACAAAGTCCTCAACGAAATATGAGAGAAAGAAATCTCACAAATTTCATATAAATTTAACAAAGTTTCATTAAGAGAAAAGTCTGCTTACAAATGAAAATGACAACTATATATATAGTGCCTAAAATGTCTATTGGAATTCGGCATCTAATGTGTTCACACAACAATAAAAACATTCACACTAATTCATTAAAATTGTTCATGAATTCAGTAGATTCATGCATTAGCTGAATAGACACTTTCTTCCCCCTTGGTGTGTGCATGAATGCTTAGCCATGAAGTAAGGCTTCAAGTGCCTTGTATGAGCACCAAAGGTTGCATTCATCTCCTTGGGACGTTCATGCACTTGTATAGAACATGCATCCTCATTAATAAACACTTTAATGAGATGTAGGTTCATGAATGGTAGCATGAACTTAGTAAATTCGTTCTCCCCTTTGTGCATGCACTTAATTCAATCAATGTGTTGAATTATTGAGTTAATTCCTTCCCTTGGACGTTCTTGAACCCATCCATGCATGTGTAGTAGCTTATAGGTCAATTCAAAGTGTGAACATGTTCAAGGAGCTCAACGGTCAACATAGAATTAGTTGGCAGCTACTTCTTGGCTGAATAAGTGCCTTGGAAAGTTAGGAGACAGCCACCGTACATGCACTTAAGCCATTCATGCATTCTATCATCCCATGCATTTGATCCATCCATGGACTAGCCTTTAATGTCCATACATGCATTTGGTACATGCATGAATTTGTAGAAACCTTGCATCTAGCCATACATGCACCAGCATTTAATACTTCTTCATTCATGAATGTGGAATGCCCAAAAGAGATGTTTCTTCATCCATATATTATGCCGTCCATGATCATTGTATCTACAAAAAAAAATAAAAAAACAAATTATGAGACATCATGTGAACACACATAAATTCAACACTAATGTGAACATATTAATGGCATGCATTAATTTGATTAGAATGTGAACATAATTAAAATATGTAATAAGATTATTAATGTAAAACAAGTTTAATGCCTAAATAAATAAGTTCAGATTTTATTTAATGCATTAAAGTCAAAAACCGAGTTCAAACTAAAATGAGCTAAGTTTTAGCTCGTGAGCTAAAGTTGAGCTGGGGTTGAACTCCTAAGCTGAAGTTGAGCTAAGGGTTAGCTCGTGAGCTAGAAAAGAGCTAGGAGTGAGCTCGGAATGAGCTAGATTTGAGCTAGACGGAGCTCGGGGAGCTGGAAAGGAGCTGGAATCAGCTTGCCAACAAAGCAATGCTCGACTCGGAAGACTTGACCGATGGGGTTTGCTGGGTGCGCTCGCATCAATACCTCGTCTGAAATGCAGTTTTCGGCACATCTGGCTCCTTAACTCTCAACTGGTAGTAACCAGACCTCAAGTCTATATTTGAAAACACCGTGGCTCCCTTCAATTGGTTAAACAAATCATCGATCCTTGGCAACGGATACTTATTCTTTATGGTTACCTTATTGAACTATCGGTAGTCGATGCAAAGCCTCACAAATAGCACTGGTGCACCTCACAGAGAATAACTAGGTCTCATGAAACCCTTATTCGTTAACTCTTGTAACTGAACTTTCAACTCTTTTAATTTTGTTGGAACCATTCTATACGGAGCAATTGAAATAGGTGTACTACTAGGAATTAGATCAATACCAAATTCAACTTCTCTAATAGGAGGCAATCCGGGCAACTCTTCTAGAAACACATCCGGATGCTCACATACTATCGGTACTGATTCAATTTTCAACTCAGACTCTTTTTTATTTAGTACAAAGGCAAGATAAGCTTCATAACCCTTTCTTATACATTTCTGAGCAGTCATAGAAGAAATCACTACAGGCAAGTTATCCGATTGACCTGATTCAACCTAAAGGATATCCCTATTTTCACATTTTAGTTCAATAAATTTTCTTCTACAATTTACTATCACATCATGTGTAGCTAACCAATCCATACCAAGAATTACGTCGAATTCATCAAATGGCAATAACATGAGATTAGCCGAAAAATAGTAACCTCTAATCATCAAAGGACAATTCCTACCTACTTTGTCAACTAACACATACTTGTCTAATTGGTTTGACACTTTTATCACAAATTCTGCAGATTCAACAAGCATATCCATACCAGACACCAATTTCATACAAATATACGAATGGGTAGATCCTGAATCAATCAAAACAACAACGGAAGTATTATAAAGAGAAAAGTACCTGTAATCACATCAGGAGATGAAGCCTCTTCGCAAACGCAAATGGCGTAAGTCCTCGCAGGTGTTCTACTCTCGGATCTCACAGCCAGATCTCTAGACGTACCTTTGCTACTAGCTTCATTTCCCAAATTTCTCTGTGGTCTGCCTGTAATAGCAGCGTTACCCGATCTCACACTCTAAAACTTCTCTTTTTCTGCCTTCTCGGGGTAACCTCTAATAAAATGATCTGGGAACCACACTTGAAACAAACTCTATCATTAATTTGGCACTCTTCGGGGTGACGTCTACCATAATGTGAACAGTCTGGTCTACTCGGTCGGGCATTACCAACACTAGCAATTGAAGTACTCTAAGCTTTCAGAACCGAGTAATGCTTACCCCTATTTTTGTTTGGGACCCCATCTGAAGCATTTGATGGAGTAGTGAACTCTTTCAATTTCTTGGATAAGGACTGAAATGACTTACCCAACTGTCTTTTCCTCGAGTCACGAGACTCAATTTCAACTTTTCTTTTCTCTTTAGTCAATTCCTTGGCCTTGCAATCTCTCTCAACAAGTACGACAAACTCTTTTAATTCCAGGATGCCAACCAACAATCAGATGTCCTTATTTAACCCATCCTCAAACCTCTTACACATGATGGCCTTAGTAGATACACATTCTCGAGTGTATTTGCTAAATCTCACAAACTTATGCTCGTACTCAGCTACAGTCATTAAGTCTTGCTTTAATTTAAGAAATTCCTTTCTTTTCTGATCAATAAACCTTTGGCTAATATACTTCTCACGGAACTCTTCCTGGAAAAATTCCCAAGTTACCCTCTCCCTTAGCACAACCGACACAAGGTATTCCACCATTGGTAAGCCGAATCTCGTAAGAGTGATACAACACACTTCATACATTCTTCCGGTGTGCACGACAACTCATCAAAAACCCGAATAGTATTTTCAAGCCAGAATTATGCTCTTTCTGGATCATCATCTATATTAGCTTGGAATTCTTTGGCCCCTTACTTTTGGATTCTGTCAACCGGAGGCCTTTCCCTTCTTGTCATTTCCACAACTTGGGGAGCTATAGGGGTAGGCTGAGGGTTCAGAGGGGTGGAGGTCGAACAGCTGAATTCGTACGAACGAACTCGACAAACCATTCATTCATACTTGGAAGAAGGCCTCTCGAGCTTCTCCTCCCTGACTCACGGTCACGGGTCTATTCTCTGGTGGCACTACCCTTTCAGTGGGAGCAGGTGCATTACTTTCAACATCAATCACCACTGCTTTGTCAGGATCCATTTACTATAAAAAACATATTTTAAAATCGTCAAGAGTCGTCACACTATCATAATAAACATATGACATGTATAGCTAGACTCTTGCTCCCACTACGTAGTTTGAGAATCAACTAAACTATAGCTCTGATACCACTAAATGTAATACCCCTTATCCGAGTCTAACACTGGGATAGGGTACGAGGCATTACTGGACATAACCATTCATACAAATCGGGCCATAAAATTTCACTCAATTCAAAACCATTCATACACACATACATATTGTCCCTTGTATGGACCTACGAGACCCAAAACAACCTTAGAATACTTAGAAAATTTTTCATGTTTTGGAGAGTCACACACCCGTGTGGGTAGGCCATGTCGTCCACATGCCCGGTGGCTCAAGACACACCCGTGTCCTCAACCCGTGTAACTCTATGTTTATGACATCATTAGCAAAATAAGGTCACACGACCAAGTCACACACCCGTGGGCTAGGCCATGTGGTGAATTTAATTTTCGCATTTAAGGTGCAGACTTCACACGCCTTGGGCACACGCTCATGTTCCAGGCTGTGCCGTCCACACGGCTGAGACACACGCCCGTGTATTTGCCCGTGTGCTCCATACTAGGCATTCTATTTCTTGAAATTAAGTTGTAGGGGACACACGACCTATTCACATGCCTATAGGGCTAACCGTGTGTCACACACGGCCTAGACACATGCCCGTGTGTCATACACGGCCTAGACACACGCCCGTGTGTCTATTCATGTGGAAAAAAATAAAGCTATTTACCAAGCCATTTGCCTCCCTGAAACTCATACACTTCAACACCAATTCATAGGCACAAATCATAGCATTCTAAGGCAACCATAATATCCACAACCAAGACATCAACACATTAGTCTCATGCCAATTCTATCACACTCAAACCAACACATAATCGTTAGCACAATCATGCAAATTACAACATCTATGAAATGCCTCATCATTTGATTAAACTTATAAACAACAGTAGCCAAATTTCCATAGCCTTATACAAAATGAACATTCATCAAAATAAGCCAACATGTTTGGCCAAATCAAATATGACACAAAACAAAATAACCAAGTCCCTATACATGCCATACTCAAAATGTTGAGACTAGCTATACCTAAATGTTCCAATTGATAGTGTGATCAAGTTTCCGACGTCCTTTGATCCCTAAGCTAGCTTGGCAATACTATAAGAAAATGGAAAAGAGATGGGAGTAAGCATAATACTTAGTAAGTTTGCATGTAAATAAATAACGATATTAACCATGCATTATAATACACATATCATAGTATAATTTATCACAATGTCATCAAGTATCATAGACACATTTAAAATCATGCCATTGACATAATATACAATAAAACTCATGATCATAATTCATTCGTTCAAACACTTCTTATCGAGGTCTCATAGATTCATAATATCAATACTTATGAGAGTTGTGTACATACCTATACTTTTTCAACATGATCATACCTTGTCATTTCTTTGACATTATCTTTGATTTACCTGTTGAACCGCTTGGATAACTAAAGGATACTCAGGAATCTCGTACACATAGTACCTTACCAAAGCCATATCCTAGACATGGTCTTACATGGAATCTCACATCGATGCCAATAGCCTAGCTATGGTCTTACACGAGGTCTCACATCGATGCCATATCCTAGATATGGTCTTATATAGGATCTAATGTCATGACATTTGTATCCTATCTATTCCTAAGGTTCAACCGAGATTTCGAATATCAAATCTTTATCGAATTGTCATCAGTCATCATTAATCAAATCCACAAAAACAATTATATAATTCATGCAGTATTAAAGAAATAAATACATAATAATGTAAGGTTGCATTATTTACACACGAACTTACCTTGGTACCAAATATGGCTAACTATTCGTTTTAGTCCACAACCTTGTTCTTTCCTTGGTGTAGGTCCGGACTCCATTTTTCTTGATCTATAATAGCAAATTTCACTCATTTAATTGTCACATTGTTCAAACCAATCCAAAAATATACCTTGGCAAAATTACAATTTTGCCCCTATGTAACGCCCCGAAATTAGGCTTGGAAGAGTAGGCCATGTGGGCCCAATAAGCTTGTGGACCCCACATGGGTGGTTGTTTTTGGACTTGCAGGAATTAGTGGACTGGCTGTGTTGTACATGTGGCTGTGGGCCAATCCGGCTTAGCGGGCCATGCGAGCACGGGTGGTGTGATGGCTAGACTAGGTTGGGATTGCATATGCATATTGTTCTGATTCTGCTATGGGCTTGGCCCACACTGTTCTGTATAGGGTTAAAGCCCAGACTGATCTATTCTGTATAGGGCTTCGGCCCAGTCTGTTCTGCATATCTGTATTATACTGTTACTGATTTTGTTTTGGGCTTAGGCCCACCTGATTCTGATTCTGATTTTGATTCTAACTCTGATAATGTTTCTGATTCTGTAATAGGCTAAGGCCCATCTGGTACTGTCTGTTATAGTGGGCCAAGGCCCAATTGATACTGGAACTGTAGTAGGGCTGGGGCCTAGACTTTTAATTCTTTTGTATGACTGACTGTTCATTTTATATAGTAAGGGATTACACACTGAGTTTTCATAAAACTCACCCTGTTTAATAACTATGCAGGTAATCCCTAACTTTAGGAGGATCAGTACTGTGAGGGACTCGGAGAAGGCCACACATTGCTTATGCTCTCTCTTGATTTATTTTTTAGTACTTTATTCCGGTTTAGGTTATAATAAGGCCTTTTAAACTTTCTGGATTTTACATTTTGGATTTTATTTATTGTTTTATAATTGCTAGAAGTCGGACACGGTTTTTCCAAAACAACAGCTATTTTTCAAAATATCACGTTTCTGCAACTGTTTTAAATTAGGCTTCCGTGACAATTAAGGCTTTAAAGGTAATAACATTTTACAAGAGAATGTTTTTTAATAAACCATGTTTTAAAAATATGCATACGAAATTTGAGATTTTACACAAGTTTTAAATGGCAACAAGTTTTAATAAGAAGGGTTTTCAATGGAAATAAGGTTTTTGGAAAACACTTCAACGTGACACGCTAGATTCGGGCCTAACTTCTAGGCCGGGTTTGGGGTGTTACACCTTAAACTTTCACATATTTACAAATTAGTCCCTAGGCTCGTAGAATGAAATGTACTCATTTTCGTTGTTACCCAAGCCTAGCCGAATATTTTTCATAATTATAGAAGCCCACATTTTTCATTAGAACACACTTTTACTACACATTTTATAAACTTTTACAAATAGGTCATTTTGGACGTTTTCACCTAAAATCATTTAGTAAAAGTCATTTATTACACATCAAACTTTCATAATCTACCATGAAACATCAAAATACATGCATGTCACACATGGGTAAATTTTTGAACATGAACCCTAGCCCAAATAAAAGGTAGAAATTGGTAAATCGGGTTACGAGGACTTTAAAAATGCAAATTGCATTAAAAATGGGGCTTGAATACACTTACTATCAAGCTTGAAAGTTGAAGAAACCCTAGCTATGGTCTCCTTGTGATTTTCGGCCAAGGTAGGAGAAAGATGGACAAAATTTTGACTTTATTTTCATTTTTTATTCTTTTATAACCAAATGACCAAAATGCCCTTTTAGCCTTTCTTTGAAATTTTACCCTTCCATGTCCATTTTTGTCCAAAAATATAGAAATTGGGCAAATTTCTATTTAAGGACCTCTAATTAAGATTCCAATACAATTTCATACTTAAAGCTTCTAGAATTTCCTATTTTGCAACTTTTGCAATTTAGTTCTGAAAGTCAAATTGAACACTTATTCACAAAATTTCTTCATGAAACTTGCACACAATCATGCAAACATGTCACAGACTACAAAACAATCATAAAAAATATTTCTGCTTTAGATTTGTGGTCTCGAAGCCACTACTTCGACTAGGCCTAAAATCAGGATGTTACACGGTCGTGTACCATGACTGTATGTCACACACAGCTGAGACACACGCCCGTTTCTCTGCCCGTGTAGACAAAAATAGGCTATTTACCAAGCCATTTTGCCACCCAATTTGTGCTCACCTACACAAGCTCAATAGGTACGATTTCAAGACACAAATAGGCAGCTAAACAACATCATCCAATGCAAAAATCATGCCTTATCCATACCAACCATTTCAATACCATTTACCTAACCAATCACATACCAAATCAACATGCTTCACTAGCCACATTTCACATATATAACAAGTTCCATAACTCTACCTAATAGCCAACCAATTTAGCATTGAAATACCAACCAAAATCAAGCATTTCTAGATCAATTATACATCACATATCACATAACCATTTGAACAATCTAAATCATCACCAAACATATCAAGATAAGCCATATCACATGGCTATAAATACATAAAACCATATATCATTTACATGCCATTTCAAATGGCTAAATACATTACCAACAAACATACCAAAATGACCAAAGCCTATGCATGACATATTACCATATAAACAAGTTCAAAAGTACCAAAATAGATGTCTGATAGTGCGATGAAATCTCTGACGATCCCCGGATCTGAGCTAGCTTTAAGTTCACTATAAAACATAGAAAATAAAAATGAAATAAACTTTACAGCTTAGTAAGCTTGTATGATAATAAACTTAACTAAACACAATTCAACCAAATGAACATAGCAAACATTAACCATATTGAATCACAAACCTTTCACATGTTTACTACATGATTTAACATTAATTTCATAAGCTATCTCAATTTAGTGCCTGTATAGGTTCCGTACATACTTGTACCACTTAAACCGATCTTACTTTCATTCACGTCTCAATTATGCCCGTTGAACTATTCGAAATTACTGTAGGATACTCAGGAACACATTGCACCTAAGTGCCACGCCTATAGCTGAAGCTATCTCATATCACATATATGCTTGCTCTCGAGCTAACAACGGGCCGGCTCACACAAGTTGTCAGTCAAAATGTAGCTACACGGTGCTGCTCACATAAGCTGTCAAGAATTGCAACACATGCCAAAACCCAGCCACTGGTAGGACGTACGAAACCAGCACCCGGATCACATCATCTTGGTAAATCCCTATGTCATGACATTTGTATCTTAAACTATTCCTCAGGTTCGTATGGGACTTTCAACTGTCGTATCTCCGTCGATCACATCCGTAAACTCATATCCAACCAATTTCGTAATTCAATTCAATAATAATGCATTTAGAACACAAATATAACAACATTTATTAGCATTCAACTTACCTTGTATACCGAAACGATGCATCAAACTGATTATTCAATTACTTTACTTTTTCCTTAATCTAAGTCCAAATTCCTCTTTTCTTGATATATATGTAATCAAAATCAGCTTATTTATTCCTCTATTTATTCAATTCAATCCAAAATACACATTTGAGCTATTATACATATTAGCCCCTAAACTTTCACATTTTTACAATTTAGTCCTTATTTCACAAAATCACAATTTCATGAAATTCCTTTAATACCCATGCTTGCTGAATTACCATTATACCCCTAGCAGCCCATATTTATCTATTTTTCACACATTTAGCCACACATTTCACTTTTTCACAAATAAATCCTTATTTTGCATTTTTACTCAAAATCACTTAACAAAACTTGTATAACTAACATCAATTATTCATAATCCATAATAAAACATCAAAGAACACATATATTCATCAATGGAAACTCTCAAAACATTTAACAGTTTTGGAAAATAGCCTTGGGCTAGATAGAACTAGTTGCAACAATCACAAAAAACATAAAAATCATCAAAAACTGAGCAAAAATAGACTTACAATTAGAACATGCAATGGTCGAACCCTTGAAGCTTTGTTAATGGCTTCTTCTTCTCTTAATTTTTGGCAATGCAAAGATGATAACACTTTAATTTTGTTTTGTTTTATTTAATATATCTTATTTTTTAATTTACTAATTTAACCTTAGTTAAATAACATCCAAATCATCTAATATATGTCCATTAATGTCCACTTATCATATAAATGGTCTAATTTCAATATAAGGACATCCACATTTCAATTTCATAGCCATTAGGCACTTTAAACTATTAGAACACTACTTTTGCATTTTACGCGATTTAGTCCTTTTTACCGAATTAAGCATTCAAATGATAAATTACTTCACAAAACTTTCACTCCATCAAACTAACATGCTGGAAGCACTTAGAATAATAATTAAATGAAATTTCCAACCTCGAATTTGTGTTTCCAAAATCATTGTTCTGATTTAGCTAAAAATGGGCTGTTAAACTCATATTTTGGTACAGCCTGAATCTGGTAAGGAGTTTGTGGTTTATAATGATGCGTCACATGTTGGTTTGGGATGTGTTCTGATGCAGGATGGTAAGATTGTGGCTTATGCATCTCAATAGCTTAAGTCACACGAGAGAAATTATCTGATGCATGATCTTGAGTTTATTGCCGTGGTTTTTGCCTTAAAAATTTGGAGGCATTATCTGTATGGTGAGAGGTGTATCATCTACACCGATCACAAGAGTCTTAAGTACCTCCTTACTCAAAAGAAGTTGAACTTTAGGTAGCGTAGATGGATTGAGCTACTCAAAGATTATGACTGCACAATAAAGTATCATCTCGGTAAGGCCAATGTGGTGGTCGATGCTCTTAGTCGTATAGTAATGTCTGATTTGAAGGTGATGTTTGCTCTCCTAAGTCTGTTTGAGGATGGGAGTCTATTAGCCGAGTTGCAAGTTAAGCCAACTTGGATTGAACAGATTCGGGATAAGCATTTGGGGGATGATTCTCTAATTCTGCGATTTCGTCAAGTAGAGAGGTAGTACATCTAATTTTGGGCTAAACAATGATAGGGTTCTATGTTTTTGAGGACGGGTTTGTGTACCGAATAACTCTAATTTGAGACAGTCTATTTTGAGGAAGCGAATAGTAGCCATTATGCTATGCATCCTGGTGGAAATAAAATGTATCGGGACTCCTTGAACTGTACAGGTGGTTGGGTTTGAAACAAAAGGTAATAGATTTTGTTTCTCATTGTCTAACATGCTAGTAATTTGACTGAACATCAGTTGCATTGGAGTTTGCTCTAACCCGTTAAGATTCCTTTATGGAAATGGTAAAGTGTAACGATGGACATCGTTAGTGAGTTGCCTTAACACCTACTAAGAAGGATTCTGTATGGGTCATCGTGGATCGATTTACCAAGTTCACCCATTTCATTCCAGTTTGAATAGATTATACACTGCAGAAATTGGCCAAGCTCTACACTTCTAAGATTGTGAGACTTTAATGGTTCTAATTTCGGTAATTTATGATAGAGATCCTCACTTCACTTTTTAATTTTAAAAAAAACCTTCATGAGGCTTTGGGTTCAAGATTGGACTTCAATATTGCATTTCATCCTCAAAACGATGGTCAATCTGAGAGGGTGACTCAGATACTGAAGGATATGCTTTAGAGTTGTGTGGTTGATTTTCGACGGAGTTGGGAGGATTTTCTACCTTTAGCTAAGTTCGCCTACAATAATAGTTTTCAGTCTAGCTTCCAGATGGCACCTTACGAGGCTTTGTATGGTCGTAAGTGTCATACTTTATTGTGTTGGACTGAGTTTGGTGAACGACGGGTTTTGGGTCTTGAGTTGGTTTCCGAGAATAAGGACAAAGTTAAATTAATTTAGTATCATCTTAAGGTAGCTTCTGATAGGCAGAAGTCCTATGCAGATCTAAAAAGGAGGGATATCGAGTACTCTATAGGTGACTTCATTTTCCTTAAGGTGTCTCCATGGAAGAAAGTTATGCTGTTTGGATGTAAGGGCAAGTTGAGCCCTAGGTTATTGGGCCATATTGAATTCTGAAACGTGTGGAACTGGTCGCTTATTAGTTAGAGCTACCTCTAGAGTTAAACCATATCCATGATGTATTTTATGTCTCTATGTTAAGGCAGTATCGATCTGACCTATCTCACACTATTTTTGTTGAGGAGATTGAAGTTAGACTAGATTTGACATTTGAGGAGGAGCTAGTTCAGATTTTAGATTGAGATGAAAAGACTCTGAGAAGGAAGTCTATTTTTTTTTAACTCAGGTTCTATAGGGGAATCATGGCACTGAGGAAGCCACGTGGGAACCTGAGGACTAGATGTGTCAGCAGTATCCTTATCTGTTCAGATTAGGTAAATTTGAGGCCGAGATTTCTTTTATGGAGGTAGAGTTGTAACGCCCTAATTTATTTAACCTTATTTTTGTGAAAAATGTCATTAAAAATATTTGCTTCAATGGCTAAGTGCTTTGATTGTGTGTTTGAGGTCTTGATTCAAGTCTCACTTTTAGAAAAATAAGCTATTTTTTATCCTAACCTATTCGTTGGCGATTGGGCTTAAAATATATTTTTAATAAATTCATATTAGAATGAGTCTATTGGTTTAAGTGGTAAGGTGTTAGCTTACCCTAAGATCTCATATTCAAATCCCCATGTGAGCATGGATGATAATTTTTGCTTCGGTTGTGTGATAGAGGTTCAGTGGAGTCGAAACTCTGTGGTTGTTGAATGTGGATTAATGTATGGGTTAATGGGATTCAATTGTTAGTAGGGAGTTAAGATATTTGTTAGAAAAAAATAATTTTCTTTTTATTATAATTTTATTTTCTGTTATTGTTTTCAAAAAAATTCTCTTTGATTTCACGTTTCTCTCTTCTTACATTTTGACATTTTTCTTCTTTTTTTCTTTCCCTTCCTTGTGCTTTGTCGATTTCTTTCTTCTTCCCCTTTGATTCTTTCTTAATTCTTTGTTCATATGCTGTGCTTTTAATTTGTGGTTCATTCATTTGGTTCGATAATTGGTGTGTGGCTTATTGTTTTCTATTTTAGTTTTTGGTTTCTGTAAATCAACTATAGAGTTTTCTTTTGAAAAGGCGTAGGGGTGTGTAGTTAGGGGATTTGATGTTTTTATGAATCTATTGCGTAAGAGAAGACGATGAAACAGTAGTTTTCACTCCAATGGTCTAATTTGTGCATGTTGTTCTGTTTAGTATTAATGAATTCATAGATTAATTGCTAATTAGTTATTGGAATGTTGTTTCTTAGGTTTCGGAGGTCTCAGGCCTACTATAGCATCAAAAATGAATCAGGTGTGTAATGATAATGTGAGAAAATAATGTTTGGCAAAAGAAGAAAAAATGGCTGGTTGACGCCACATGGGCGTGTGGCCAACTGTGTGGTAGGTCGTGTGTGAGACACAACCATGTGACGAGTGTGTGTAGCTATGTAGGTCACATAGTCTAGGCTAATTCAGGCGTGTAGGCTGTGGGCCAGGCCATGTGGGCCACACGGGCAAGGCCAATTTAGGCGTGTGGGCCCACACAAGCTTGTGGGCCCACACGAGCTTGTTGGCCCAAAATATAGTATTTTTCCCTAGAGTCACACAAATTGTTTTGATTGACTATAGGCTTTTCGTCGGGTTGATAAGGGCAAATAAACCCTACAGTATGAGATTTGCTATTTTGATAGACTAATTTAAATATTAAGAAAACCGATATGTATGATTTAACAATTTTGTATAAATATGTATGATATTTGCATATGAGCATGTGGGACATGTGAATTCTGTTATATCTATTTATTTGTTATCTGTATCTGTCTATGGTGTGGGATTTGTGTACATGAAGGAAGTGTTCTATGAGGCAACATTACGCCGATATACTGGCAACATGGCTGCAATCTATTCTAACAAGTATCGTATAGACACTGTGGTGCGTAAGGATGGGTGGGTGTTTATACCCCACGTGGTGTGTTGGGATGGTTGGAGTTGGTGTGTAGAGGATGGGGGTAGGACTCTGCATATTTGCATGATTCTGATATGATCTGATTCTGTTAAGGACTTATGTCCGCTTTTGATCTATTATGTTAGAAATCTGAATTATATGTATGTATGTTTCGTTGAGTTACACATTGAGGTTTTGAAAACTCATATCAGTTTTTCTGTTCTATTTAGGTAATCCTCAAACATAGGCAGGTTGGTGCGACGAAGGCTCAGTGATGACCATTAGTTCATGAACTATTTTTAATTAACGGTTTTATTTTAATTTCTGGTTTTTCTTGAGAGTTTTGTAATTTTGGGACTCTTTGAACTTTTGGATTTCTTTTGGTTTTTTGGATTAGTTTTGATTTTGATTATGTTTTCTGCAACGCACAATAAACAAATTTTTGGAAACAACTGTTTCACACAAATGAACGTTTTGGGAAATACAAACTTGGTTTTCAAAATATAATGACTTTTAAGGTTTCTACTACAAGCTATGTTTTTCTGAAAAAGCAAACCAACGACGGTTTCAATAAGGAATATAATAATGAATATGTTTTATAAAAGATGAACTCCTTTTTGGCAACAAACTACACAAGGTTTTTAATGTGATAAAATTAGATTCGAAACCCTTCTTCGTAACATTCCTAGATTCGGCCATAACATCTAGGCTAGGTTTGGGATGTTACACTTTGGTAGTTAGATTCTAATACATTTTGATTAGTTGGTATAAACACTCTTAAAAGACTCACAATATTAATTCTTACCTCATTGAGAATTTGATTTTATTTCTAAGTGCATAATAGTGAGGTTTACTTAATTTTTTTTCTTTTTGAGTGTTGTGTTCTTTTCACTCATAGTAGAAAAGGGAGAGTGATAATAGTAATGAAAAGCCATCGATTACCGTGGAAAACCTTGTTAGTTTTGTGAGAAATGATAATTTTGATACTGTGAGAAAGGGATCAAGAGATTCAAGATGCTCGAGATCAGTAACAGGACACTATTTTTGACATGATCAGTAAAAATTAGCTTGTCTACGTGCCAAAATTGAGCGTCAAAATTGTAACTAGGGAGATGAGGTTAACTAGCCTCGTCTTCTTGAACCTCACACGAATGATAGGACTTTGGTAATAATGATCGTGGGCATTCTTCTTTAGCTAAACCAAAGTTTTCTATTCCATGATTTTATGGAAAGAATGATCCAAAGGCTTATTGTGATGGGAAATTTAGGCATAAATTAGTATGTCAATTCAAGAGGAGATGGTCAAATGAAAGGAAGAGTACGATTGATCTCTCACCTATTATGAAATGTTATTTGTGTAGTTTAAAAGATTATGAAGGTTTTTAATGTCCAATTCAATATCCAACTAGAGAAGAAACTAAGTATGACTTTTTGTTTTTTGTGGACTCTTACTCTAATGGAAAAGAGATTTGTGATGGTGAACTTTGTGAATCAAAAAAAGATGTTGAATCTATGGAGTTAGATGAAATAAAAATGTCTCCTACTAAATTGAATATTCATAATTCATGTAAGGGGGAAATGGAAAGTGAGGAAAATCATATGAAAAGATCTAGAGGAAAGAGACTTTGAATGGTAAAAAGTGTTGGATACTGTGCCCTAAGTGTAGTATTTTCGTCTAAGTACACTTGTAATTTTTTGAATAAATTGGTTAATAAAATTATTGATGAATTACATTAATACTTTGTATATTTTGTATATTGCCCTCACATGGTTTTTCATGCAAAGTAAAATGGAAGCAAATGTTTCCCATTGATTGTCTAATGCTTTACTAATTCTAAGCGGTATTATGAGGTCGGATCATAATATAGAAAGACAGTTTGCATTAGTAGATGAATCTAAACATGTATTTAGTCTAATCAGAAATCAGCAAATCGATTGAAAGCCTAATATTTCATCTATCAAGTCCAATTATAAAAATGCTTTGTCTTAGGCAACATAGCGAGTGACTCCCAGAAGATAGAGACAAAGTTGTTACTAATTGCACTAGTAGTACATTGGACATTACCCAAGAAGACTAGATCCTAAATCTATTCATGGATATGTTCACTTGTGATGTTCATAGTGTGACATACCTAAATCTTGATCGGATGATGGACTATGTATGTGTGACTTGTGACAGCCCTATTTTGGCCCTAATCAAAAAAGTGGTTTCGGGACCACGAAACCGAGTCGAAAAATATTTAAGTAATATTTTCTGTGTTTATTATATGTGAATTATCATGTGTGAAAATTTCGTGACTTAATTTTGTTGTTTGGACGTTTGATTTAGAAACAGGGCTTAATTGAGTAAGTTGAAAAAATTGATGGATAAAAGTATAGAGGGTCAAATTGATAATGGCTGTGTTAATGGAGGCTTTTAAATGGCAATTTACCCATTATTATTAAGGTGGCCGGTAGTGGAGTATTATTATAAGCTTTATATTATTATAATAAAAGATAAAACATAAAATAAAGAAAGCCATTTTGTGCTTTCATCTTTGCATGGCCGGTTGTGAAGAAAGAAAAGAGAAAAAAATAAGCTTCTAAGTTTTGGCTCTTAACAAGCAAAATTAAGGTATGAATTCAACCTAGTTTTTATGAAATTTGGTGTTTTTGAGTTAATTATGAAGTTGTGTTTAAAGCCCATGTGTTAATTTTGTGAATGGATGATGTTAATACATTCGACCATGGTAGATGTGCATAGGATTTTTTTATGTTTGGATGTTTAAAAATAAAATAAAATAAAATGAGAAATGATGAGAATGATGAGTTTTGAGCTTGTAAATTGATATATGTGACTTAAATGACAAATGATAATTGGCTAAAGTGGTTAATATGTATTTAGATATATATTCGAATGATGCTAGATATTAGAAAAGAATGCTTAGATGTTAACTTTTGTATATTTATATAATTGCCGAATGTGGACTTGAATAATGATGTGAATAATTTGTTGTATATTGAGGTTGCCAATGAAAAATTTGAGTTGGAAGAGCTAATACCGAATGGACTTGTGGTGTTATGTGTTAAAGGATTTTAATTGTTTAGTTAAATGATATTTGGCCACATGGACAGTTTGTGTACTTGATGTTATATTACGATTTATGAGCTTGTATATATGAGTGTATGTACATTTGGTTATATATTAACATCTTGATTTTGAAGGTTGGATGATAATTAATTATTTTAATTATATGAGCATTCAGTCAATGAGGAATTGTTTTATGGAATTATATGTTATATATGTATGGAATTAAAAGCTTGAATTAAATGTGAGTACAAATGAATAAGTTGAATTATTTGATTGGAAATGATTTAGTATTGAGATCTATATTATATTGCCGAATGAAATTAAAGTTTAATGAATGTGGTTGTGTTATGTGAAACGCATAAGTACATGATTTTGATAAGTGTTTGTTTGTGTTTTGAGAATTATTAATGAATTTGAATGCGTGAATTTCGAATGAAAATAAAATTGATTAAGTAATTTAGTAAGTTGATTTGTTTTAATTTAGCTCAAGAACAAAAAGAGCCAAATTCGGATAGGGGAAAGCGAAAATAGTTGAATAGCCGATCTGTAGTTGTTCGACGATATCTGAGGTAAGTTTAAGTATTTAAACATGGGTTATACTTGTTTATAATATGATGTATCATGAAAATGTGATCTACTTTATATGTATATGCATGAGGCCGAATGTAAGAATGGTTTGAAAGAATTAGTCGATATGCCTTGGTTAAATATAATTATGAAATGAAGGTAAGTGCCTATTATGCTTTATGACCGAATATTAACTTGTGATATTGGAAGTAAAGGTTCGATATAAGTTAAGGCCGAATGGAAAATTTTGAAATGAATAAATGTTTGGATGGTTGGTGTTATATTCGAATGAGGCTAAGTTTTAATAAGTAATTATGTCATGTGGAATAATTATAAGTATTTGAATTGAGGTATTTGGAACCTTGTGAATTAGTTATAGAATTGAGTTTTTCGGGCCTTTGGCCTAGCAAGCTTAAAGCTGGTGATTATTATCGGGCTTCGAGCCTAGTAGGCGTAATGCCGGTGAATGAGTATCGAACTTAAAGTCTAGCAGGCCTAGTGCCGGTGATGAATTCGGGCTCTTGCCTAGCAGGTTTTATACCGGTGGTCTATTTTAAGTTTGCGATTAAAAGCTTCCAGTCATTTCAGACATTGAATGATGGAATTTGACTTGTATGAAGTAGTATAATTTGGCTACAAAGGTGAGTACCTATTGCCCTACATTATACTTGTGTAGTCAACTCTTAAATGAATTAATTCGAATGTGCATTTTAGGCTTTGTTAAAGATGCATTAAGCTTTAATGCTTGTGGGACAAGATTATCTTGTTTGTGGTTATATTGAAATTATTGAAACATATGAATTATTGATAGATTATAAGGTTGAGTTAAATTATATGTGATATATGAGGTTTCGGTTATCTATGACATTTGGTTTGGGTATTTACCTCGTGTGATTGCCTCAAATTACATGTTGTATTAAGCGATGGTGTGTTATGTATATTAATGAGTACGTGTTTAATTTACTTAATACTTACTAAGCTAATTAGTTTACTTCGAGTGTTTTCGTTAATTCGTTTTATAGATTTCGGCTGGAAGTTACGAGCTCGGGGATCAATATTGAAGTCATCCACATTATCATCTCTCTCTCGGTATTTCTAAAAGTCTATATTTTGGATGATAGCATGTATAGGCTAAACTTTTTTTTGAAAACAAGTTTATGTTTTGAATATGTATATATAATCAAGCTATGCGAAAATGGCTTGCTCATTAACTAAGTATGAATTCGTATTTTGATTAAAATGTATGGCTTGATCATTTTGATACCTAATGTTTCATGAAATAATCATGGTGTGGTTGATGTTTATAAATGAGATGTGTTTGTTTAGCTTTGCCTTATGATTAAATGATAAGTATGCATGAGATATAGTTGGAATTATAAATGTTTATATTTAGTGTATTAATGAAAACGTGGAATTATTATATGATATGTTTTAGATAGGTATATTATGTTGGATGTATATATAATGAGCCATTCTAGTTTATTAGGATGGTAATTGGTTTTAGAAGTAACCAAATGAATAGTTGTTTTGATCTTATGGAAGTCTAGTTGTTTACATGTATAAATTTAATTTATACATTTGATTATATGCATTTGAGAAATGAACTATCCCATGAACCATCGAATTTGTTTTTAAATGATTAGTAACCTTTATCACGTGATGCATAAATATGTATATTAATGAATGTCTGGAAGTTGCGTATTGTTTGATAATGCCTCGCAACCCTATTCCGGCGACGGATACGGGTTAGGGGTGTTACATGACTCATACACTTTGATGTAAGTAAAAACTTAAGTTCGAATAGATAAGGAACCAAAAGCTAGTGCATTGGGTGTACGACTTTTGCGGTATGTAGCATCATTCACAATAATGGATTTCATATCCTAAGACATAGGTAAATGATATCCTCTCATTGGCATTACATGGTTAATGAAAAGTAAATTTGGCCACAGGTCGCTTGTCATTGTGATGAATGACTTGATTATTATTTGATAGTAATTCACTTTTCATGAAGGAAGATGTAATGGTACCATGAGAACGAATATTATCCCAAAGAGATTAAGGATATCCTATGAGGGTAACACACTTATGATAAGGTCATTAGACGAGCACTAATCGAGTTGCTTTCGTAATGGTATGCTGTTGGGGAGATTAGTCACGATACTATAGTGGAACGACTTTGTAACTAAATGAGTTTATAATTAATAGGCAAAAAGATAGAACTTAATTATAAATCATTTGATCCTGAATTGCATATGTTCAATCGGTCCCTTCGCTAGGTCATTGAAACAAGAAAAATAACCTCCCAAACCTGGCCTAGACGTTATGACTAAATTTTGAAGGCTGCATTGGCCATTGGAATGACATAGAATGTAACAGTCCGTTTTCAGTGAAATTAGAATAGTGATTTTGGGACCACAAATCTGATGAGTAAATATTTATTTTATTATTATTTTAATGTCCACGGTATGTTAGTAGGGTCATATAAAAATTTAGTTAAGAAATTTTAACATTTGCATGCTTAATTATGTGAAAAGGACTAAATCATAAAAGGTGCAAAAGTAGAGTTCCATAAGTTAAAGGTATCAATTAGCTTTGAAAGTTTAATATGAGTGGACTTAGATGGTAAATAGACCATTTATATAGTTAGCGAACATTCATGGATTGGTTTTATTGAAATTATTAATGTTTATAAAGGTTATTTTGGTAATTAGGTAATTAAGGTTAAAATTTAACAAAACAAATTTCGTTTTCATTCATTTTCTTCTTCCTCCAAAATTTCAAGGTTAGAAAGTCATATTAGGGTTCTTCGATTCGGCTACTTCAAGTGCTAGCATGTAAGTGTGATTTTGGCCCCTTTTTTTAATGATTTTTATGTTTTCGGGATTGTTGTAGCTTAATCTTGCTAGCTTAGGGACTAATTTGTAAAACTGTTAAAGGTTTAGGGTTTTTCATGAACATGTTTTTATTGTTTTTGAAGTTTAATGAAAAATTATGAGTCTTTGTTGATAAGTAAACAAGTTTTGTAAATGGATTTTCGATAAAATTGTCAATTAGGGACTTATTTGTAAAAGTAGTAAAATACCATGATAAATTTGTGAAATTTTGATTTGTATGAGGTTGTATAAGTCCCTAGGTAATTTGACTAGCATGAAATGTGGATGAAATTGCATAAATTTCAATTTAAGAGCTTAAGGACTAAATTGTAAAGAAGTTAAAATATTTGGGGAAAAAGTATAATTTTGCAAGTATGAATTTTGGACTATATTGAATAGTCTAAGTATTAAATGGATTAAATTTTCTTATTTAGATCAAGATAAACCTGTTACGGATCTAGATCAAGGAAAAGCTAAAGCCTCAGATTAGTTGATCTTGTTTTGACATTTTTGTTATTGAGGTAAGTTCATATGTTTAAATAACATTTTAATGTTATTTTGATATATATGTTATTATGTTATTTATCATGTAAAGAAATAATGGAAATCCAACGACGTTACGATAATTATCGAGCCCCGTTTGAATCTTAGGAATATATATGATATAAATGACATGTCATTAGGGTTACCATGTTTTGAGTGCTGGTCCTGAATGTCCTACCAATGGTTGAGGTTTAGCATTTGTTGCGGATACCCATCAGCTTGTGTGAGTAGCATTGTGTAGCTTATATTCCGACCATCAGCTTGTGTGAGCAGACCCATTTTACGGCTTAAGTGAGCAACAATGTAAAGGAAAGGGAAAGGAAGGTTATATGTTTAGCACACAGTGTATGAGATTTCTCGTGTATCCAATGTTATCCTGAATGGTTCAACGGGCACTGTAACACCCCAAACCCGGCCCAGACGTTATGGCCAGATCTGATGTGTCACATGGACAGCGAATTACACCTCATTCTTTAGTTAATATTTTTAGTGTGACTTAGCAAAACACTTTTAGGAGTTTTGAGAAAAAGCTGGTGATCAATTTATGAAGTCCTATCCACCATCAGTTTTATTTCTTTAAAAGATCTTACTCGTCATTAGGTTAACCATTTGTTGCGTACGATATGTTTTGAAAACATTGATTAGTTTAAAAAAACCCCGCGCAGCCTAACTCTATCGACTTAAACAAGTGATAATTAAATAATTAAAACCAAAATAAAAATAAAAATAACCAATGAGCGACCTTATTACAAATTTAAAACCCAAAAGAAAATAAATTAAGAAAATATTGAAACAAATAATTTTAAGAAGGTATAACCAAATGCAGATCACGTAGCCACTCCGAATCCCTCCAGCTCCAAGTCCTCTAAGGTTGGGGCTCACCTGCATGGATGAAAAGAAAGGGGTGAGTTTGTGAAACTTAGTGTGTAAGCTAAACCCAACCAGAGTCCAGATCAGTTCAAGCTTAACTGGGCCTAAGCCCTATCTAGATACAATATTAAATGGGCCTTAGCCCTATTTAGTAAACAGTAATTACTGGGCCTTAGCCCTATTCAGAAATCAGTGTGGCCCATAGGCCCATTACAGTAATAGAACAGTATTTATGCATGAATGCAAAATCCAGCCCAATCCAGTCCTACACACCACCCTACCAGCCCTACACACCATGTGGGGAATAAATCAACCCACCCATCCCTACACACCGCAGTCGCAGCTTAGCTGCTTAAATCAGATAACGTGGCCTAGCTACTAAACAGTAAAACGAGGCAAAGCCTCTATCAGTAAACGTGGCATTGCCACTTAGCACTTCCTCCATTAAAACCTGATCCCATGCATAGTGTATATAATGACATGGCATACAGTGAACAGATATAATTTTAGCATGTAATTCAGTCAACTTAACCTTAGGGGTAAAATGGTCTTTTTGCACCTAGGGGTAAAACCATAATTTTCCACCCTTAAGGGGTATTTCAGTAAGTTTGCCAGTTTTTAGGGTTTCATGCTCATTACAGATGTTAACAGTCTAAGTGTCATTGAAGTAACTTATTTAGCCCATTTTACCAACTTAGAGTTATCGGGCCCTAAAACCCCTAATGAGCCTAATAGTGTCCACTAGCTATTACGGCCCACTAAGCCCATATTTTACGTCCGTTTTAGCAGATTTAACAGTCAGACTACTAGAATATGCTTACCGCTCATTTTCACTCATATGGGCCCGTAAACCCATTGGGCCCAAATTCGGCCCTTTGAACCCAAAACCACCAACGTGCACGAAATCGCGCACCTATCATCCTTACCGTTTGCGATTACAAATTTTATCGATTTAACCGACCCACGAGTGCTCACACGCTCGCAAGCCTTCGAAATGTCAAAATTTCGGCATTTCAGCTTTTCGGCTTTTGCCGATCTAGTCTACTAGTGGGTGTCATTACACACCTAATTTGCGATATACTTCGACGAGATCCGCACCGAATTAATCCTACAATCGTTTTTAACCACACTGTTAGTTACAAATCAATAGAATCAATGAAACTAACAACCTACCATAATCGGCCAACACCTTCTAAGGCCCTTAATCCCTTACCTTTGCCGAAATCAATAACTAGATCTAGATCTAGATTGCCCCACGGTCCTAGCCTCCAATGCTCCTTGTTAGATCACCTTCTATCCACACTAAAACACAAAAGAACCGAAAGAAAGAGGCTAATAAAACCCTTACTCCAAAAACGACAGCCACCCTAACGAGTTAAAGGTTTTCGGCCTTACTTGAATCCCAAGTTAATAATGAACGGGGTTTCGAGTACTTACCAATGCTCTATTTGCCAAAGAAGCGATCACGATCCAGTCTAATCTAGATCTAGTATAGATCTTAATCGAAACTTGAAAAGAGAATTGATCCAAGAGATATAAAGACTCAGTTCCCGAATCACTATTGAGTGTGGAGGATCGGCCTTTGTAAGAAGAATAATAAGATTAGATGTTTATGGAATGGAGAGGGGATGTCAACAGAGGTTAGGAGGGTTGTGAGGTTCGGCTTTTGAAAGAATTGAGTTAAAGAAAAGAATGGAGATTCGGCCAATGGAAAAATCAGCAACAATAACTTTGGGTTTTGGCTTTTATGGTATTAGCTAGGAAGCTTTGAGAAAAGAGATTACTTTAACTGATAGAGAAAAAAAGAAGAGAAGAGTGGAAAGAAGAGAAAAGAAGGGACGTGGCAGATTCGATTTTGAACAAAAAGAGATGATAGGCTTGGCTTTGGAAGAAAAGTGAAGAAAAGAGAAGAGTTCGGTTCCCTTGCACAAATCGGCATAAAAGAAGATGATGGTTGCGTTTTAGGCTCTTAGAACTAAAGAGAGGAGAATAGAAAAAGAACAGAGAACCCTAAGAGGTACTACACCTATTCGGCAAGAAAGATTTGCCAAAACTCGGAGACTAGCTACTAAAGAATTTGGCACTTACACCTATACCGAAATGCCGAAACTAAACCCCACTAGGACCCAAGCTACAATCGGCTAGCACCCCTAACACCTCTTGCCGATTATGCCAAGCCAAAGACCAAACCAAAAATGCTTCCTCAAGAGTCCCATGTTCGGCCATCACTTGTTCCCATTTGAAATTCCTAAAATTTCTCCCCTTATCCCTCCTTAACTCAATCCCATGAACACCTCAAACTCTTCCCAACAGAGTTTTACTCGAGTTCCATCACTTACCTTAAACAAACACAAAAATAAATGACACTTTGCTACACCATGGATTCGAACCTTAGCTATTGCACAGCTTCCACATGCCACTCCCTTGTCTATTAAGTGGCGTTACCTTGCCACCCTACCACAGGCCATCTTGAGTCTTAAATTACCAATTTTTGTTTAAAAGCCCACTTACTCAAGGCCTCTTCTCTTTAAGTCTAAAATTTAAAAATTCCACCGTGCGATAACTTAACCTTAGGCCTTCTATAGGTCCACTAACACACTCAAAACATAATTTAGCACATCCATACAAGCAAAAATTAAATTCAAACAAAATCCCAAAAATCCTGAAAACTAGGGCGTTACAGGCATGAAAAGGGAAGGAACGGTAAGTGTTCCAATTGGCTATGTTATGAACCTGTGGAAAGGTATGAAATGATAATGATTAATGAATATATATCTATTTTTATGGAAAGTATGAATTCAAAGGTATTTTGTTCATGCAAATCTAACTTACCATGTGATAATTCAATTAAGTTATGTGTTAAAGCACAAACATGTGTTGCTGATGATGCTTAGGCTTGTGTCATGTAACACCCCGAATTTGGGCCTAGAAGTATTATGTTTGAGTCTGGGTTAGGATAAAAGAAAGCCTGAATAATTGAGAAGTTTTAAATATTATTGTTTAAAAAAATTATTATTATTATTAGAAAGATATTACTGTATTCATTATTACTGATGTTTAAAAATTTTTATGAAAATTATAATTATTATTATTAGATAAAAAGATATTTATAAAAATTATTGTTGTTAATTTGGTGTTTAAATTTAGTGTTTAAATAAATTATGAATGATTTATAGTGCGGGAAAAGTCTTGGGTTCGATCCAAGACTCTAGCAAAAAAATTAAATTTTGCCTCTTAAGGAAACCTGGGTATAAGGCCTTAAAAATAAATTGGGCAAGATTGGGCATCAAGAAGTGTATCTGGCCCAGTGGTTAGGCGTGCTAAGGCAACAGGAAGAGGGCTGGGGTTCGACTCCCAGCATGCGTAAAAGTGTTTTATTTTTTTATATACCAGGGAACGACGCAGGGAAGCCTTATAATTAGTTGGATTTAAAAAGTAACACAAAGGGAAGCTCGGTCCAGTGGCAGAGGCGCTGGGAGCATGGAAGAGTGCCTGGGTTCAAGGCACGGTGCACGCATAGCTTGTTTTTATTTTAGAAGTCAGGGTGGCGCTAAGGAGGCTTTAAAAGAAGTTGCTGGTGGAATATGCCACAAGAGCGCATATGGCGCAGTGGCAGCAGCGTGCTAAGGAGTCTAAGCGGTCGCGAGTTCGAATCCAGGGGCGTGCGAAATTTTGTTTTATTTTTAGGAACCCGTGACTGAAACAGGTAACCTTTAAAATTAAATGTGACGGTATATTATTAAAAGCGAAAGCACGTCCCAGTGGCCAGCAGCGTAGGGGTGTGCCTGGAGGACCCAGGTTCGAGCTACAATGTGCGCGAAGGAGTGCCTTTTTGCTGCACGCGTGGGTAGAGCATTTGAGATGGACCGAAACTCTTCCTAGTAGCATGCGGTGGACTGCTGCTGTTTGCGCAAGGGGAGTTTGAATTAAATTCAAACTGTGCTCAAGAAGATAAGCACGGGATTAAGCTTATTAGCTGACTGATACAAGCATGCCCCGCGAACTTCATCGAACAAGTCTATCAAGCCGAGCATTGATATGTTGGCAAGCTGATCCCAGCTCGTTTCCAACTCCACGAGCTCCGTCCAGCTCAAATCCAGCTTATTTGAGCTCAATCCAACTTGCCTGAGCTAAACCGAGCTCACTCCTAGCTCATACTCAGCTCATGAGCTAAACCTTAGCTCAACTTAATTTAAACTCGGTTTTGACTTTAATGCATTAAAAAAATCTGAACTTATTTATTTAGGCATTAAACTTGTTTTATATTAATAATCTTATTACATATTTTAATTATGTTCACATTCTAATCAAATTAATGCATGCCATTAATATGTTCACATTAGTGCTGAATTTATGTGTGTTCACATGATGTCTCATAATTTGTTTTTATTTTTTTTGTAGATACAATGATCATGGACGGCACAATATATGGATGAAGAAACATCTCTTTTGGGCATTCCACATTCATGAATGAAGAAGTATTAAATGCTGGTGCATGTATGGCTAGATGCAAGGTTTCTACAAATTCATGCATGTGCTGAATGCATGTATGGACATTAAAGGCTAGTCCATGAATGGATCAAATGGATGGGATGATAGAATGCATGAATGGCTTAAGTGCATGTACGGTGGCTATCTCCTAACTTTCCAAGGCACTTATTCGGCCAAGAAGTAGCTGCCAACTAATTCTATGTTGACCGTTGAGCTCCTTGAACTTGTTCACACTTTGAATTGACCTATAAGCTACTACACATGCATGGATGGGTTCAAGAACGTCCAAGGGAAGGAATTAACTCAATAATTCAACACATTGATTGAATTAAGTGCATGCACAAAGGGGAGAACGAATTTACTAGGTTCATGCTACCATTCATGAACCTACATACCATTAAAGTGTTTAATTATGAAGATACATGTTCCATACAAGTGCATGAACGTCCCAAGGAGATGAATGCAACCTTTGGTGCTCATACAACACACTTGAAGCCTTACTTCATGGCTAAGCATTCATGCACACACCAAGGGGGAAGGAAGTGTCCATTCGGTTAGTGCATGAATCTACCAAATTCATGAACAAATTTTAATATATTAGTGTGAACGTTTTTATTGTTGTGTGAACACACTAGATTCCGAATTCCAATAGACATTTTAGGCACTATATATATAGTTGTCATTTTCATTTGTAAGTTAGACTTTTCTCTTAATGAAACTTTGTTAAATTTATATGAAATTTCTGAGATTTCTTTCTCTCATATTTCGTTGAGGACTTTGTTGGCTTATCTAGTTTTAGTGGCGTCAACCCTGTCTTCCTTTTGAACTTATCGCTCAACCGAGTGTGGCGTTCACCCTTATACCGAGGTTCCTACTTTTCTAAGTAGCGGGTCGAGGTTTAACCTATTATTCATTTACCACCTTGAAAGCTTATAAGTTCTCTAGTATTGGTTCTTACTTGCTTTTGAGTTCATTTCATTCCATCTTCACCAACAATCATTTTTCTATCACTTTCTTTCCTTTCCACCGAACCACCCTTTTACTTATCATCCATTATTTGTTGACCACCTTCATACCAATCTCCATCTTTATTTATATTAACCGAGCCTATATAAAACTTATAACTTTAAACCCATCTTGAAAATCTTTTCAAAAGCTTCCGCATTATTTAACCTAAAAACATCCTTCTTAAAGAGTCGAACGACACTTTCTCGTAGACGATCGGGCAAACTCACATACGACTCGACTCACCCCGAGGCAGATCGTATCACCGACTGTGGGGGTAATAGGATATGTTCTTGAGTTTTTTCTTTTCTTTTCTATTGAATCGATTTTGTTCTTTAATTATCTTTGTTCATCATCTCTTTGCCCAATTCTTTATTCTTTAATTTTTCCTTTTGTTTTTCTTTTCTTAATAGCCGAATCAACTCTTTCTTTTCTTCTCAAATCCCCATCTCATGGTCGATTATTTCTTCAATTGACACCTTCTCTTCTCTTCGCAAATCTTTTATCCTTGTTTTTGAATTTTTCCTTTCGTTATTTTTCTCGTTATATCCGATTAAAGGATTCCTTTTGCCTTGATTAAAGTCACAACTTACATCCCTTTTTGATACGATCCGCCTCGGGGTGAGTCGAGTCGTATGTGAGTTGCCCGATCGTCTACGAGAAAGTATCGTTCGATTTGCTTGCGAAGTGAAGTTGATAGGAAAATAGGGCGGAAGCTATGTATAAGGGTTCAAAGATGGGTTATGGATAAGAATAATATGTATAGGTTCGGTTTTAAAAATAAGGTAATGAATGGGTGGAGAAAAAAAATATGAAAATGGATTAACAAATAAAAAGATGAGGAGATAGGAAATGGTTTGGATAGATGATGTGATGAATAAAAGGAAATTGGATAGAAAGGTGGATATGGTGAAATAAGACTTAAGTTTCAAGTATGATTCGACACTATAGAGAGTATCGCCCGGGTACTTATATCACTTAAGGTGGAAATGAAAATGATAGAACCTCGACCCGCTACTTAGCAAAGTAGGAACCTTGGTATAAGGGTGAACGCCACACTCGGTTGAGTGATAAGTTCAAAAGGAAGAACAAGGTTGACACCAACTAAGAACTAGATAGGCCAACAAGTCTTCAACGAAATATGAGAGAAAGAAATCTCACAAATTCCATAAATTTAACAAAGTTTCATTAAGAGAAAAGTCTGACTTACAAATGAAAATGACAACTATATTTATAGTGCCTAAAATGTCTATTGGAATTCGGCATCTAATGTGTTCACACAATAATAAAAACGTTCACACTAATACATTAAAATTTGTTCATGAATTCGGTAGATTCATGCACTAACCGAATGGACACTTCCTTCCCCCTTGGTGTGTGCATGAATGCTTAGCCATGAAGTAAGGCTTGAAGTGCCTTGTATGAGCACCAAAGGTTGCATTCATCTCCTTGGGACATTCATGCACTTGTATGGAACATGTATCTTCATAATTAAACACTTTAATGGCATGTAGGTTCATGAATGGTAGCATGAACCTAGTAAATTCGTTCTCCTTTTTGTGCATGCACTTAATACAATCAATGTGTTGAATTATTGAGTTAATTGCTTCCCTTGGACGTTCTTGAACCCATCCATGCATGTGTAGTAGCTTATAGGTCAATTCAAAGTGTGAACATGTTCAAGGAGCTCAACGGTCAACATAGAATTAGTTGGCAGCTACTTCTTGGCCGAATAAGTGCCTTGGAAAGTTAGGAGACAGCCACCGTACATGCACTTAAGCCATTCATGCATTCTATCATCCCATGCATTTGATCCATTCATGGACTAGCCTTTAATGTCCATACATGCATTCGGCACATGCATGAATTTGTAGAAACCTTGCATCTAGCCATACATGCACCAGCATTTAATACTTCTTCATTCGTGAATGTGGAATGCCCAAAAGAGATGTTTCTTCATCCATATATTGTGCCGTCCATGATAATTGTATCTACAAAAAAAATAAAAAAAACAAATTATGAGACATCATGTGAACACACATAAATTCAGCACTAATGTGAACATATTAATGGCATGCATTAATTTGATTAGAAGGTGAACATAATTAAAATATGTAACAAGATTATTAATGTAAAACAAGTTTAATGCCTAAATAAATAAGTTCATATTTTATTTAATGCATTAAAGTCAAAACCGAGATTAACTAAAATGAGCTAAGCATTAGCTCATGAGCTAAAGATGAGCTGGGGTTAAACTCCTAAACTGAAGTTGAGCTAAGGGTTAGCTCGTGAGCTAGAAAAGAGCTAGGAGTGAGCTCGGTTTAGCTCAGGCAAGCTGGATCAAGCTCAAATGAGCTGGATTTGAGCTGGACGGAGCTCGGGGAGCTGGAAAGGAGCTGGAATCAGCTTGCCAACAAAGCAATGCTCAACTTGAGAGACTTGACCGATGGGGTTTGCTGGGCGCACTCGCATCATTCCCCCCTTCTTTTAGGCGACTTGTCCTCAAGTCGAGCCATTTGTTCGCTTCAAAAACTTTTCTCACACATGGCTTTCCTCGGTCAAATGGAATAGAAGATATCAAATAAACCTGAAAAAGTCTCACCACTTTTGGCAAGAAGAAATTCAAACAAGTCAAATTCATATGATATTCAAAATTCAAGAAAAACTCATTTAATTAAACATATGCCAAAAATCTAAGCTGTACAAAGCAAGCATATGAAAAGTCATCGAAGGGTTTCGTTATGTCATCATTACAAACATGTAAACTTAATTGGAGCAAAGGGTTGTTGGTCACAAATGTTTGCAAATAATTGAACTCATTAAACCTCATCAAAAACTTTTCAATATGATTACCCCAAAATATAAACTCATTTGATTCGTCATCTTGCACACACAAAGGGTGCCATGGCCAATTAATTGCGATCTTATCCACAGGCTGATTAACAACATGATTTGAGTCATCACATTTCAACACAAATAGATCAATACCAAGCCAAAGACAACAATCAACCACATCAGGATTCGAATAATGTTCAAACTTCAAATAATCACAATGATTTTCAATATCATTCGAATTAAGCAAAGATGTTCGAAGATTTTCAGAAATCTTACCTTGACATCCTTGATGAGAAGAAAATTTATAACATGTTTTACCTTTTTCAATCAAAACAAATCTTCTCTCTTCGGGAAGATAATGCAAAACCAACTTTTTACTTCGGTTGATTTGCATGGGTGATGAAGCACCATAACAGCTCATGCTTACCAAAGGAGTACGTTCACAATAATGAAAAATGTTAGTTTCAGAGATGAATGAAGTAAGAGGGAAAACCAAATCATGATTCGTTTCAAAACCAAGGGCATAAGTCGGCCTTACCTTAACAAAATGTAACAAAAATTCCACATGGGGCCACGGAAAGTAATTAAGGAACGAATCGGAATTGAAACCAAAATTCTTTAATAAAGATCGAGCATCGAGCAAACATATATGGGATACGCAACACACAAGATGCTTAATGTTTTCATATAATGTATCAAAGTCACAAATGCCAGGTTTGAACACAAAAATTTGGTCACTCGATCCAAGAGGTAGGATGTATTGATTGATTCCCAATGTCCACATCAAATTAAAAGAAGAAAATGGTACCAACTCATCACATGACCCAAACCTCACTTGATCAAACAGGCATGCAGAATTGACAAAACTAGGCAAACAAATAAATGAAATAGGCATTCTACATGTCAATAAGTTATCACGTAAGTGCAACCAAGGAAACTTAGTCATGGAAATACTCAATCATTTTTTCATCGCAAATTTCATTTGAACAGATAGATTAAAACATGGAGATGTCGCACAAAAATTTAAAGATTGTTCATGAAAAACACAATCAAACAAATCAAGCATTTTATGTGAACATCTTTTAACATGGATGTTAAACAAAGAAATTTTTGAGATCATGCAACTTTTCAAACGTGTAAATCCAACACAGATCATTTGAACAGGCATGTTTAAATAGAAAGATTTAGCACATGAATTCAAAGAATTTTCGAAAGCGATCACATCCAAACGTGAAAAACCTTTAGCAAAATCATTCATAATTTGAAAAGATTGAACCAATCCAGGAGAATAATTAGACATGTCATAAGACAAGGCTTTCATGGTATCTTTTGAAGCAAAGTCATTATCAACAAGGAATGAACAAGGACTAACCAAATCAAAATATGATAATCTTTCAGAAATGAAGCCATCAAAACCTTTACGAGCAAATTTTAAATCAAACGGCCTCGATTCGATAAACAAGGAATACTTACCTTCCTTACCTTCGATCGCAAGTGGGTGGTTATCATTTGCAAACTTACCTTTATTGAGCAACTGAAAACATCTCTCGTTTGGAAGGTAGTGAAGCTGGAATTGATCGCACAAACTTCTAGGAACCTGAAAAGTGTAATCACAAAAAGAATTAACAGAAGGGTTAGTGGAAATAATCCTCGCTTGCTCACTTTCCTTTTCACTCGATTCTTTTTTCTCGAGATCACTTGATTCTTTTATCTTAATTTCTTTTTCCACTCTTTTTTCTTGATCATAATCTCTTTCAAACTCTTTTTGGTTTTCCTTCTCTTTTTGTTCTTTTTCTTTTTCAAAGGCTTTTTCAATGGCTTTTTTGAACTCTCTCAAAACTCGCTCATTTTCCCTCTTACTAGCCAATTTTCTCTCTTTTCTTTTTATTTCTTTTTCTTTTTCTTCTTTTGCTTTTTCTTTTCTTTTGCTAGATAATACAAAAGAATCATGTGAATACAAATCTTGTTCGAAATATGAAGAACTATATGGGTCACGTTCAAAATTTCGTGAAGAATACTCCGAGTAAGATTTCTTTAAAGATCTAGAAGGAGTATGTCTATCATCTCGCACATCTTCTCGAATGAATTCAAAATCAAAATCGGTTGCTCATCGTCTCGAACTTCTTGAATAAGAATCTCGAATGAAATCTTGTCTCGAGTAATCATTAGAGATGTATCTTTGTGAAGTTCTCGATTTTGCTTTTCGACTTGATGAAACTCGTTCTCGTGGATCTCTTTGTTGCACACGATCTAATCTTTCGTGTAGTTTGTCAAACTTGGAATTCACCATTCGTTGCATTTCTCGAACCAAGTATTGAAACTCCGACTCGGTAAATTCATCGCGTGACATGACTTTTGTTGCTGAAAGAAATATGTTAGATCATAAAACAAAAAAATTAAGTACCTCACCACAAACCTCACGATTTCACTCGGAAAGAAAGAAAAATTGGTAGCACTCACACTCGTGTTTACACTCGTTTGGCTTTTACCTCCACTCGAATGCGCTCACTCACTCGTGCCTTTTACCTCTCAAACTTTCTCTCGAAATTTCGTATTCAGACTCGCCAAGGCCTTATCGTAGGCTTAGGGGTCGGTTTCAAAATTGTTTAACAAAGGATAAATATGAGGGGTTCAGGGTTGGCTGAAAGAAAAAAATTTTTCTCGGGTCTAAGTGTGGCGATGGGGTAGGAAGTGAATGGTAGAAATGAACGAACCTGATCGGGAGTACAAAATGGTCAACAAAAGAACTTTCACACTTTTTTTTTAATACTTCAAATTTTTTTCCACTTTTTTTTCACTTCATTTTTTTTTACTTCTTTTTTCACTTCAATTTTTTTTGAATTTTCTTTTTTTTTCACTCCTTTTTTTTTTTACTTCATTTTTTTATAACTTCAAATACAAAGGAAACAAAAGAAATAATAAATTTTTTATTTTTTCTTTTCACGAACCTATTTTGGTGATGCGACGAACGTCGGTACTTCTCATTTTAATAGCTCTGATACCAAATGATACGATCTGCCTCGGGGTGAGTCGAGTCGTATGTGAGTTGCCTGATCGTCTACAAGAAAGTATCGTTCGATTTGCTTGCGAAGTGAAGTTGATAGGAAAATAGGGCGGAAGCTATGTATAAGGGTTCAAAGATGGGTTATGGATAAGAATAATATGTATAGGTTCGGTTTTAAAAATAAGGTAATGAATGGGTGGAGAAAAAAAATATGAAAATGGATTAACAAATAAAAAGATGAGGAGATAAGAAATGGTTTGGATAGATGATGTGATGAATAAAAGGAAATTGGATAGAAAGGTGGATATGGTGAAATAAGACTTAAGTTTCAAGTATGATTCGACACTATAGAGAGTATCGCCCCGGTACTTATATCACTTAAGGTGGAAATGAAAATGATAGAACCTCGACCCGCTACTTAGCAAAGTAGGAACCTTGGTATAAGGGTGAACGCCACACTCGGTTGAGTGATAAGTTCAAAAGGAAGAACAAGGTTGACACCAACTAAGAACTAGATAGGCCAACAAGTCTTCAACGAAATATGAGAGAAAGAAATCTCACAAATTCCATAAATTTAACAAAGTTTTATTAAGAGAAAAGTCTGACTTACAAATGAAAATGACAACTATATTTATAGTGCCTAAAATGTCTATTGGAATTTGGCATCTAATGTGTTCACACAATAATAAAAACGTTCACACTAATACATTAAAATTTGTTCATGAATTCGGTAGATTCATGCACTAACCGAATGGACACTTCCTTCCCCCTTGGTGTGTGCATGAATGCTTAGCCATGAAGTAAGGCTTGAAGTGCCTTGTATGAGCACCAAAGGTTGCATTCATCTCCTTGGGACATTCATGCACTTGTATGGAACATGTATCTTCATAATTAAACACTTTAATGGCATGTAGGTTCATGAATGGTAGCATGAACCTAGTAAATTCGTTCTCCCCTTTGTGCATGCACTTAATACAATCAATGTGTTGAATTATTGAGTTAATTCCTTCCCTTGGACGTTCTTGAACCCATCCATGCATGTGTAGTAGCTTATAGGTCAATTCAAAGTGTGAACATGTTCAAGGAGCTCAACGGTCAACATAGAATTAGTTGGCAGCTACTTCTTGGCCGAATAAGTGCCTTGGAAAGTTAGGAGACAGCCACCGTACATGCACTTAAGCCATTCATGAATTCTATCATCCCATGCATTTGATCCATTCATGGACTAGCCTTTAATGTCCATACATGCATTCGGCACATGCATGAATTTGTAGAAACCTTGCATCTAGCCATACATGCACCAGCATTTAATACTTCTTCATTCGTGAATGTGGAATGCCCAAAAGAGATGTTTCTTCATCCATATATTGTGCCGTCCATGATAATTGTATCTACAAAAAAAATAAAAAAACAAATTATGAGACATCATGTGAACACACATAAATTCAGCACTAATGTGAACATATTAATGGCATGCATTAATTTGATTAGAAGGTGAACATAATTAAAATATGTAACAAGATTATTAATGTAAAACAAGTTTAATGCCTAAATAAATAAGTTCATATTTTATTTAATGCATTAAAGTCAAAACCGAGATTAACTAAAATGAGCTAAGCATTAGCTCATGAGCTAAAGATGAGCTGGGGTTAAACTCCTAAACTGAAGTTGAGCTAAGGGTTAGCTCGTGAGCTAGAAAAGAGCTAGGAGTGAGCTCGGTTTAGCTCAGGCAAGCTGGATCAAGCTCAAATGAGCTGGATTTGAGCTGGACGGAGCTCGGGGAGCTGGAAAGGAGCTGGAATCAGCTTGCCAACAAAGCAATGCTCAACTTGAGAGACTTGACCGATGGGGTTTGCTGGGCGCGCTCGCATCACTTTTATTCATTCAAATACTTCTTCCTCTTTACTCATAATACTAAAAGCTGAACCTCCATATTTTCGTGATTCGGGAATTAATTTTTAAATCTATTTCCTACTCGCGATTAAGATAGATGCACAGTGGATCTAAGATTTGAAAAGTGTTGGAAACACTTCTGACAAGAACATCTTTGGTGGTAAGTATCAGATCTTATTTTTCATTATTTAGTAATTCGAGAAAAAGTCAAAAATCCCTAAATACTTTAGAGAGACTATCGATTCTTGTCAAGATTAAAATTAAGTATTTTCATTTGGTTTATTATGTGCGAATCGAAGGTTAGCGATCAAGATCTATTTGGAGGCTAGTAAGATTAACGGTTTCAAAGCAGTCGAGATCTAGATCTAGTAGTTAAAGATCGGCAAGGTTAATTGTGAGGGAGATCTCGTTAGCATTCGTCATAAAATAGGTGTGTATCGAACCCTTCTTTAGTCCAATTCGGCAAAGGCCAAAGTGACTGAAAGTTTGACCGAAAGCTTGTTATTTCGTGGGCTTGTGAGTGTGCGAATGCTCACAAGACGTTTGGAAATCATTAGATCTGAAATCGCAAAGGGGTAAGCTAGTCGCGTATGGAATTTTGTATACGTCGGTAAGTTGGGCCTTGATGGGCTGAATGTGGGCCCAATGGGCTTACGAGCCCATATAGATGAAAATAGGTATTAAAGGTGTTTTGATAGATTGTAGGATCAAAACGGTTAAAACTGGTAATCGATCGTAAAATTTGGATTAAATGGGTTTAATTTGCTAATAGACATCGTAGGGCCCTTAGGGGTTTTAGGGCCCGATAGCTAAAACTGTTAAACTAAGCTAAATAGACTACCGTGACGACAAATGGATTAGTAGTGACTGTATTATGCATGAAAACCATAAAAATTGATAAAATTACTGAAATACCCTGATAAGTGGAAAATTACCGTTTTACCCCTAGGTACAAAATGACCGTTATACCCCTAGGGCTAAATTTGACTGAAATGCTTGATTTACTGTTTTTGTTTACTGTATGCTATGTCATAATTATCTGTTGCATGGGTTTTGGGATTATTGATGGAGGAAGTGCAAGAGGCTTTGCCTCGTACTGTTTACTGAAAGAGGCTCTGCCTCGTACTGATTACTGAAAAGAGCTTTGCCCATACTATTTACTGAAAGAGGCTTTGCCTCGTATTACTATTAGTGGCCACGATATCTGAGCAGCAATGCTGCGACTATGGTGTATAGCGGCTAGGTGGGTCGAGTAGCTTCCCCACATGGTGTGTTAGGCTGGTACGGGTGGTGTGTAGCGGTTGGGTGGGTTGAGTAGTCTCCCCACATGTGATGGGCTTTGCATTCATGCATGTTATTTGTACGGTTACTGTTGTGGGCCTATGGGCCGTACTGCTATCTGAAAAGGGCTAAGGCCCAGTTTACTGTATCTGAATAGGGCTTCGGCCCAGTTATTACTGTGACTAGATAGGGTTTAGGCCCAGTGGGCTTGAGCTAATTTGGGCTCTGGATGGGCTTCTATGCACACTGAGTTTCCCAAACTCACCCCTTTTTCCTTCCATCCTTGCAGGTGAGCCCTAGTTTTTGGACTTGGAGCTGGGAGGGATTTAGAGTGGCCACGAAGACTGCTTTTCTGGTTTTAAAGTTGATTATTTCACTATTTTATTTAATCGCTTTATTTTCAATTTGGGTTTGTAATGAGGCCGCTCTTATTATTTTTTTGGGTTTTTAATTATTTAAATAGTTTTTAGCTTAAGTAGGATATTGTTTAAACCGTTTTAAAATCGGTTAGCTCTAAGGCATGTTTTTATAAAAGTTACTTGTTTTCAAAATATCACGATAACAGAGCAAAGCTTCCGCAACGTAAATGTTTTCACAATTAAATATTTTAAATAAACTTAAACTTAATTTGTTGTTCATGGATAAGTCATAAGGTTAAAGTGTGGCAATGGATGTGTGCATGTCTAGGATTGGATCTAGGAAGAGCTTGGTACTTAAGCAGTCTAAATGACTCACCTCCTCTTTTCTGGAATCCTACCTGGTGCACAGCTACCATTCACTTTAAGCCATAACAAAGAAGGTCTGATTTTCCGATACTTAAACTATTTTTAAAATAACATGTTTCCGCAACTACAAAGGTCTACAGGCTTTCACAATTTTCCATAAAGTTTTACAAAGTTTTTAACAATGTTTGAAAAAGGAATGATTATTTCAATGAACCACGTTTTGAAAAGAATAAAAAAAAACACAAAGTTGAGGTTTTATACAAGAGGTTTCTAAACACTAAGAAGGGTTTTCCATGAAAACATGGTTTTTGAAAAACACTTCAATGTGACACACTAGACTTGGTCGTAACGTCTAGGTTGGGTTTGGGGTGTTACATGTCAAGCTTATGTTGGATTGAATCATGTTTAAATTATAAGGTTATGCATTGAAATGGTAAGTTATATTCATGATCTACGAACTTACTAAGCATTACATGCTCACGTAGTTTTCTTTCCTATGTTTTATAGATTATTGGAAGCTCGATCGATTTAGAAGCTCATCGTGTAACACCCCAAACCCGGCCTAGACGTTATGGCTGAATCTGGCGATGCCACATTGACGTGCTTTTCGTAAATCAAGTTGATATTGATGAAAAACCCCATTTTTCTGTAAGTCCTCCTTTATTTATCTTCTATCGATTCAAAGTTGTGTCCTTAATTTCCAAAACGCTTATTTACTTTTAAAAACGTGGTTTATTATCAAAAAACCATTTACTTATTAAATCGTTATAAATTTCAAAACAACCTTTTAACGCGGAAGCTTTTTAAAACAGTTGGCGTATTTGTTTAAAAGTTTGTTTATTTTTAAAACTCAAGTTTCCTAGTTCTAAAAGATATAACTAACATATCAACAAAATCCCAATTTAAAAGTTAAAAATTAAAAGAGGCCTTATTACAAAACCAATACCCAAATTAAATCCAAAATCATCATAAAGTATTAAATCTAACTTAATGAGTAACGTGGCCACCGCTGAATCCTCCGAGTGCACCGAACCGCCTAGGATTGGGGATTACCTATACAGTTAAAATAGAAGGGTGAGTTTATGAAAACTCAGTGTGTAATTACCCAAATAATCATACAAACAAAATGCAATAGAATAAACTGGGCCTAAGCCCTTTCACAGTAACAGTATCAGTTGGGCCTTAGCCCATAATAGTATCAGTTGGACCTTAGCCTGTAACAATATCAGAAATCAGTATGCTGTATGCATAATGCATGTTATCCCAACCAACCCTACACACCATTTCCTGTCTAACCCTGCACTCCTATGGGGAATAAATCACCTACCCATCCCTACACTTACAAAGTTAGCACCGGTTGCGGCACTAAACAGTATCACAGCAAAGCTGTCAGTAATATAAGTGGCTTAAAGCCATCAGTAGGTCTACAGTCGTCTCGGGCAACTCGTGCGACATTAACAGTTTAGTACACTTCCTCCAAATACAATAAACCCATCCCCATGCAGCATATCATAATATTATGCATGTATGCAAAATATATATATCAAATGGCATGCTCAATCGATCATACATCATATAAGGGCATAATAGTCTTTTTACCTCATAGGGGCAAAATAGTCATTTTATCAGTTTGGAGTTAGGTATACTTACTGACCCATCAGTAGGTCCATAGTCATCTCGGGCGACCCGTGCAACCTTAATAGTTCATTCAGTGATAAATAGGCTAAAAGGCCGTTAAGTAGCCCATGTGGGCCCATAGGCCCGTGTGGCCCACAAGCCCTAAAATGGCCTTGGCCGCGTGAGTTACACAACCTAGCCCAATACTTTTCACACCTCTATGTGGTTTACCCGTATGGGACCCACAATCCCTTTTGGGCCCACACGGCCCATTTCGGCCCAACATGGCCCAAAACAGCCTAAGCCCACAGAATCACCCATGATGGCCTCTGTAGCCAAACGCCCACACTTTAAGCGTTCAAATTACCACATGAGCGAGTGCACGCTCGTGTAGTGTCAAACGTCACATTTTTCGACTTTTGCTGACTTACGATTAAAGTAGTGTAGTTACACACCTTGTTGTGAATATACGTACATGATCCTTTGGGCACTTTAAATCTACATACCATTGCAAATATTCGATTAGTCACATGCCAACAGAAATACAACCAGCCTTAATAACATACTCAGTCACTTTAACCATAACCACTTACCTTGCTTGAACCACCAAATATTTGCAGCTAACTGTTAATTAAGTGATACGATCCACCTCGGGGTTGAGTCGAGTCGTATGTGAATTGCCCGATCGTCTACGAGAAAGTATCGTTCAGCTCGTTTTTAAAAGGATGTTTTGGGTAAAATTGGGTGGAAGCTATTTTAAGAGGGTTTAAAGATAGGTGTATAGTTGAGGATGTTATTAGGGGTTCGGTTTAAAGAAAGAAAATTATTGACAAGGGTTCAAAAGGCTTAGGATGAAAATGGATAATTCGGTTAACAAATACAATAATGGATAGATAAAAGTAGGATGGAATGGAATGGAATGAAGGGATCTTAAAAGCAAGCATGAACCAATATTAGAAAATATCGACCCAAATGCTTATAGGCTTTCAAGGTGAACAGATAGAAGTGAATAAACCTCGACCCGCTACTTAGAGAAGTAGAAACCTCGGTATAAGGGTGAACGCCACACTATATGATAGTGATAAGTTCGGATAGAAGAAAATGGGTTGACGCCACTAGAGACTAGATAAGCCAACGAGACTTCAACAAAATTTTGAGAGAAAATAATCTCACCAAAATAAGATAATAATTTCATTAACAATGAGCAAAAGAGTCTAACCAAAAGTCTAAAAGTGTTTTTTACTAAAGCCTAATTACACATATTTATAATGCCAAAGTAAAGCTAACCGAATAGTCACATGTATGCATTTTAATGAGCTAATAATGAAATACATTAAAGCTCATAACTCTTGAAATTCTAAGCTGAATGTAACTTCACTCTTCAATAGGGATTCAGTGTTCTTGAATGCTTGAAATAAACCTTTGAGATCCTCCTGGCCAGCCGAATGGACACCATACGCATTAATAGAATTTTAATTTCATGAAAGGTCACTTAATGAACAACGGTTATGGAAGAAGAACAGGTGGCTGCCGAATTAAAGGAGTATAAAGCTTTTTAAATAGTTAGAAACAGCCCCTTTAATTTGAAGAATAATGCTCCCTTTGAATGTAACCGAATTTGACTTGTAGAGTCACAAAATTCAATTTGTAACAGCCCCAGTAATTTAATGGTGTCTAGGTGAAAAGACACATGTATCTAGACCAAATTATGCACCAAAGGAATCCATTAATATTGGCTGAACATGAACCATCCAAAAATTGATGTTTCTTCAAGTTTGATGCAACCCATGCCTTTCCATGCTCCATGCGTCCATTGATGTTCCTACATGAGAAATATTAACAAATTAATTTAAAACTTTTGTGAACACCATAATTTCAGCTAATGTGAATGCAACACCCATACATTAATTTAGTTATGACTTTAATTCAACTTATAAACACAAACAAACACTAATTAAACTCAAACACATTAAACACTTGACTTTAATAAATGAACTAAAGCAAAGTCATCAATTAATGCAGCAACTAGTTTAATTAAAGAAGCAAAATTAAATAAACTTAATCTCATGCTTCATTAAATTATTCTAGTAACTAGATTAATTAAATAAACATCTTATTAAATGAAGTTCAATAAAACTCAAATAAATAAACTAAGATGAATTGAATTAAAACCAGCAACTCATTTATTAAACTAAAGATGCTTAAATTCATGGTTTAAAATGCAAGCTAAATGAACTAATGAGTTACTTAATGCATGACGTTATTAAATGCAGAACACACATAGTGCAAGTCAAAAATTTAAAAATATGCAAACTTATTAATTTAAATAAAACTATATTAAATTGAAAGGTCCTTAAAAGAAAAATATTGGTCCAATAACCAATCAGGCCCATGAGATGTTTCATTTTGCACTTAGGCCCCTCAAGTTTGGGCCAGTCAATTAGGCTTGAATCCGTCCTAGGATAGTTGCAGGGTGTGCTCACATCATTAAGAGTGATTACCTGCTCCTCGATTAACCTCTATATTCCAAACGAAACCTCCCATTAACAGCCATTCATGTAAATAATTGATCCTTAACTAAAAACATACTTATCGAAATCGCGAAACGTAGAACAGAAAGAAAGAGGTTTCTATCACTCCAATACCAAAGAAATATCCCTCACGCTTGGAATAGTTCTTAGACATCAACCGAATTCAGATAAACATCAATTTCCAAGTAACAAGGTAACCTCATATCAAAATACTTACCATCGACAAAGAGTAAGGTTAATAATAAGTCAAGAATACTTACCAGAACCCGAGGAAAACACAGCCGGCCCTCAAGAGAAAAATAATTTCGGCAATGAAGGGGATGAAGAAATAGATAGAGAAAAGGGCAAGGCTTGACTACAAGAAAAGAGAGTATTCGACCACATCAATCAAAACGATAAGAGAGGGAATTGCTAAAAAGCCAAAAGAAAACTAAAAGTAGAGCAAAGAATTACCTAGCAATATTCGGCCAAAGAAGAGTTTGGACTGCAAGAACCAATTTAGAAAAGAAACAGAGAAGGAAGATTGGCGAGAAAATAATCAAAATGTAAGGCAAAATAATGACCAAAATCAAAGGAGTGGTGTGATTGAGTGGAAAAGTGTTAGGCCAAAGAAAGCAAGAAAGGGATACTTGCTAGAGGAGTAGAAGAGGACAACGTCAGAATAGGAGAGAAACAAAAAAAAACATAGACGATACCCCAAAGAACCCTGAGCACAATCAACCCCAAGAAGTAAAAAAAATTGACAAAACCAAATGAAGAGAAAACACCATCCAAAATCGAAAACTTGAGAAACAAATGCTCAAGTTCGGCACCAACTCTCCCACAACTTCAAATCCCCTTGATTTTCTCCTAAAATCTCTCCTCAAATCTCTCCATGTGACCAATTCAAATTCCACCACAACTCTGAAATATTTCAGTCAAACACTACTACCCACACGGCAAAGGCCGCAAAATAAAACCCCCATTACGCAAACCCAGACTCGAACCTTAGACCTCAGACATTAATAACACACCACCTACCCCTTGGCCAGCAAGCTCTTTTCTGTCATGGTTCCAACATATTTGTTTAAGAAGCCTAATGACTGGCAACTGGGTTTCTTCAAGCAAAAATAAAAATTTTTGTACAAGCCAAGACTTCTCAGACACTTCCCAGAGCACATAACAACTCAAACAGGTAGACAATTGTATCACAAACATACCAAATCAATTACTTAGATTTTTGGGGCGTTACACGTCGGAGACCTATCACACTATCGAGCAATTATATCAGTGGTTTTTGATGTTTTGACCAAGGTTATAATGGCATGTATAGGTGGGCTTGTGGTTTACTTTAGTTGATAAGTTTGGCATGTATATGTGTTATTATGGTTATTACACTTTTGGTAATTATGGCATCTTGTTGATGTTTGTTAACATGGTTAAGTGGATGCATGTTTCAATAGCCAATTTGGTATGTAATGGAGTAGATGCACTGTGGTCAAGTATGGTAAGTTATGTTATGGAATTGAGTTAGATGTGTATGATTGAAATATGGCCAATTAAGCATAAGTTTAGGTATATTTTTTTGATTGTGATTGAGGTGCCTATATGGCATATTATGCAACACCCTAAACCCGACCTAGAAGTTAGGCTCGAATCTGGCATGTCACATTGAAGTGTTTTTTTGAAAACCTTGTTTCCATTGAAAATCCTTCTTAAAAATTGTTGCCATTTAAACCTTGCATAAAATCTCGAATTTCGTTTGCTTATTTTCAAAACGTGGTTTATTAAAAACTATTCTCTTGTAAAACGTTATTACCCTTTTAAACCCTATTTGTTATGAAAGCTTTATTTAGAAGAAACCGATTTACGAAAATAAGATGTTTTAAGAAACACAGTTAACATTTTGGAAAATCGTGATTTACCTCTAACAGATATAAATCAAAGTAAATAAAAAAAACCCAAAGTTAAAATTCAGAAATTATAAAGGCCTTATTACAACTCAAAACCAAATTAAAGTACACATGAATAATTTAATAGAAATACAGAAGCAAATGTGTGGCCTTCTCCGAGTCCCTCACAGCTTCGATCCATCTAAGGCTGGGAATTACCTGAAAGGTTAATAAACGGGGTGAGTTTACGAAAACTCAGTGTGTAGTCCCCTTATTAGAGTAACAGTCAGTAAACAGAAATAGAAACAGAATCAATCTGGGCTGGAGCCCTTTAACAGAATCAAGTGGGCCTAACCCCTATTCAATATCGGTGGCCTTTGGGCCTTAGCCCATAGTGGCCTCAGTTGGGCCTGAGCCCATATCACATCAATATCATATGTATGCAATGCTCTCATCCCAATCCAACCCTGCACTCCATTTTCCTTTCCAACCCTGTACTCTTGTAGGGATATAAATATCAACCCACCCATCCCTACACTTCAATGTTAGCACCGGTTGTGGCATTAACTCAATCGTTGCAGCAGAGCTGCTAGTCATATAATGGGCTTAAAAGCCACCCGTGGATCCACTGTCGTCAAGCGACTATGCGATCCTCACTTCCTTCGTATCAAAATTCCCGCCCAAATGCAACATAATATCTCATGAATGCATCATAATACACATATGACATACAAATCATACGTATATCACACAAGGGCATTTTAGTCATTTTACCCTTAGGCATATCGGTCATCATCTCATTATGGGCCCAAGTACACATTCTAGCCCATTAATAATTTCATATTTATCTGGAGCATTTAAGTTACTATTGTGAAAGTTACAAATTTATTGGGCCTAAAAGCCCGTTACATAGCCCAAGGTGGGCCTATACATTAATATGTATATCACATAGCATGCTTATGAAAGACAGTCATATTCATAGCTTAAAATAGTTTCAAAACAATTACCTACCCTTGAGAGCATAATCGTAATTCTAACCTACAGAGGTATTTTGGTAATTCTACCCTACAGGTGTATTTTAGTAATTTTACCCTACAAGGGTATTTCAGTAATTTCATAATCTGGTGGTATTTAGATAATTTTGCAACCCAGGGGTAAAATAGTAATTTTACAAATCAAGGGTAAAATAGTAATTTTACAAATTAGAGGTAAAACGGTAATTTTATAAATTAAGGGTAAAATAGTACTTTTACAAATCGGGGGTATTTATATAATTTTGTAAATCGGGGGTATTTCTGTAATTTTACAAATCAAGGGTAATTTAGTAATTTTCAAATTAGGTGTATTTCAGTAATTTTACAATTCGAGGGTATTTTGATAATTTCCCAAATCAGGGGGTATTTTGGTAATTTTGCAAATTAAGGGTATTTTTGTAATTTCTTAACACTATGGGTCTAATTACGCACCTTGGCCCTTCAACAAGTCCTCGTTGGCTAAAGTGAACAAATACTATGCACTAGGTAGGATTCTAAAAAAGAGGAGGTGAGTCATTAAGACCGCTTAAGTACCAAGCTCTCCCTAGATCCAAGCTAAAGTGAACAGATACTATGCACCAGGTAGGATTCCAAAAAAGAGGAGGTGAGTCATTAAGACCGCTTAAGTACCAAGCTCTCCCTAGATCCAATCCTAGACATGTATATACCCATTGCCACACTTCAACCCTATGACCTGTCCACAGTCACACTTAATTGATTCATTAAGTTTTATTTCTACTTAAACAATTATTAGATACTAGCCCAAAAGTCCATTACAAAATCCTAATGAGTCCACATACATTCATATAGCCCATCAGGCCCAATCACATTTATATGGCCCCTCGGGCCCATTCACATTTATATGGCCCCCTCAGGCCTAAATCTATTCCAAGCCATACAACCCACTTAATCAGCTCGTCATTTATTACCAATCTACCAATATTTACTTATCTGGGCCCACGGGCTCGTCAGGCCTATTTGGCCCATTTCGGCCTATCAAACAAGGGTTAAAAGTACACACCTGATAGGAATCTGAAGTTTATCCGTGCTCTGAACACTGCTATGCCCAGAAGCCTGCAGTAATCGCACCTTTGACTCCCAAGGAGTGTGTTGATCAACTTCGATCACCACTACCGTGACCCAACAGCATACAGATCAACGAATGATCTAACGCCTAACCCAACGAACATGCTACAAAGCGAAAGAGACAAGCCAAGAAAGGTATGCCTGTAATACCCCAAACTCGGCCTAGAAGTTAGGCCCGAATCTGGCGTGCCACATTGAAGTGTTTTTGCAAAAAACCTTGTTTTTCATTGAAAACCCTTCTTAAGAAATTTGAGTAAAATTCCAGTTTAAAGTTGTTTTTCAAACAGCTTGTGTTTAAAAATCAATCTGTCTTTTTATAAGTTAAACATTATTTTTAGAAAGATCTTTTTATGCGCGGAAGCTTAATTTTGAATAAACCCCCCCAAAAAAACCTTGAGATAAACTTAAGAGAAATAAAGTAAAGCGTTCAATGTAACAAATAGCAGAGGTAAAGCCTTATTACATTCCAAAATCAAAATACTTAAGAAATATAAAGAAAAACGAATAAAATAAAGCGTCTTGCTAGCTGGCCACCTCCGAGTCCCTCCGTTCGTCGAACCACCTACTAGGGATTTCCTAAGAAAATAAAAGAGGGAGTGAGTTTCGAAACTCAATCTGTACAACCCTCAGCAATCATTAACATGCAAGCAATCAATTGGGCCTAAGCCCTAATTACAGTATCATCGTAATATATCATATATGTAATGCAATAAAAACCCTCCCCCAGTAATCCATCAGCTACACAACATTTCCCGACCAACCTTATACATCTGTGGAGATTTCTAAATTGACCCACCCATCCGCTACACAGCAATGTTAGCCCGGTTCGGTACTACCTAATGTTGCAGCAAAGCTGCTAATCATATATTGGGCTTTAAAAAGCCAACGGTGGATCCACGGTCGTCAAGCAACCATGTGATCCTCAAATTCTTCCTCTGTACCATAATTTCCCACCCAAATGCAGCCTAAGCAATATATCACACGAATGCAGCATGTCACACCCATAAATCCCAAGTTTAACTCCAGGGGCATTTTAGTCATTTTGGCCCTTAGGAGCATTTCGGTCATTTTTAAGTTTTATGGATCCAGTACCTACCTGGCCAGTTAACAAGTCCCCGTTGGCCAAAGTGAACAAGCACTATGCACCAACTAGGATTCCAGAGAAGAGGAGGTGGGTTATTGAGACCGCTTAAGTACCAAGCTCTCCCTAGATCCAATCCTAGACATGCATATACCCATTACCACACTCCAACCTTATGACTTGTCCGCGGTTGCATTTGTGTTTTTAAGTTTTATGAATGTTTGGCAGTTAACAGATACTAAGCCCAAACCCATATACAAAGTCCATTCTCAATCATATGGTCCATTAGGCCCAAATCACAATCGTATGGCCCATTAGGCCCAAATCTCTGTTAAGGGGCCCATTAAGCCCAAATCCAATTCAAATCATGTAATATGCATGACTAACTCAATTCATATAACCAAATCAATAAATTTCACAAAACTTAGCCTCAGGGCCTACCGGGCCCATTTAGCCACTTTCGGCTTTTTGGCTTTTCGACTTTTCGGCATTGCCGATATCGTGTGTGTAGTGTTTGTACACACCTAGCGATAGAGCATTCTGCAATTTCCTCTTAGTCACGAACCTACATTCGATATTACATAACAATTAATCATAGGCCAAATATAAACTTTATTTATAAAAATCCCAAAGCCTCACCGTAACCTTACCGTGTGCCAAGCCTTAATAGCCCCTTTTCTTTATCAGCAACAGCAATTAGACCCTAGATCTGTACCAACTTAATCATAAAACCTGAGTATTAGGTGATTGGCATCCAATCACGAGTCAAGACCGATACTATAGTAACTAAAACGATACTCAAAAACCTGTTAAAAAAAGGACTTTCGGCCATCCTTACCAACCCCTAACGTTACCTTAATTTTGCGAACACGGTAGCCTAAATGAGGAATTTGGCTCTTCCTGACAAGCCCCTAGTTGACTTTGGAGATCAAGATCTAGTGAAAGTAGGTAATAAAAATCAAAGGAATAAGGAAAAGGGACAAGGCTGAATGTAGAGGATTTCAGCAAGAAAAGAAGAAAGAAGAGAAGGAAAAAATACAAATCGGTACTTGAGGAAAAGATGAGAAATTTGGCATTAGCCTAGGATCCCAAATTCGGCACATATTTATAGCCCATAGCCTCAATTCCCAATTCAGCTCCATCACTTCCCCCTTCTCATCTCCTCGTTTTTCTCCCTGATAACTCCCCAATCTATTTCCTAAATTTTCTCTTCTGATTACCTCTCTGAGAGTCTAGCTTCACGCCACTACCAATCTTCTAGAAGCCTAAAATTAAACTCCAAAATAAATTTAATATTTTCCCTTTTAAGCTTGGACCCAACTCTACTATGGGCCTTCTAACACCCAAATAATATTTGCCTAAGACTACTAAGCACATATTCACATAAAAACCATACAAAAAGAAGTTCGGGATTTTTTTTGGGGCGTTACAATGCCTACTCTCCTCATGGTTTACTCTATTTAAAGCCAGCTCCTCACCTATTCTCATGATAGCTTCCCGATGTGGGATCTCCATCAATCCCCCAAAATTAAAGCATTAGCAAAATAATCAACCTTTGCGTGCAAAGGGATTCGAACCATAGTCCTCTCGATAGTCATGTCAAGCCACCACCACTCAGACACAAACTCATTTGTGTCATAAGTCCAACACATTTAACTTTAAAGCCCGCCTACTCGCTTCCAGATTTATTTAAAAGAAAAACCAAAATAAATTGCAAGAGCCAAGACTTGAACCTTGGACCCCTTGCTTCCTTATTGGCGTCACTTCCTAGCCACTAGACCACATTTCTTTTTGTGCCATGCTTTCACCAAAAATATTCTCAAAGCCTACCCACAACGTCAAGGCTCCCAGAAGAGAAAAACATAAATTTTTGCAACCCAGGACTTCTCCAACACTCCCAAACCTCTTAGCCATCACACCAACACGTCATTCAGTGAATATAGGCCCGGGGCCCATTATGCAACCTAAGTAGGGCCCACATGCTCGCATGGCCCGCGAAGCCAGATTTGCCCATAGCCACATGTACGACACAGCCGGTCCACTAATTCCCGTAAGTCTAAAGACAACGACCCGTGTAGGCCCACAACCCCATTGGGCCCACACAACCCATTCTTCCAGGCCCAAGTTCGGGGCGTTACATATTGGTTGAATGGAATTTGGTCATTTGAATTGGTCATATTATGCATGTTTTGGTATGTTTTGGTGCCTTGATCATAGGTGTGAGTTACTTGTAGGTATATGTTTGAAATTGGTGATAGTAATGGCTTGATTTTGGCCAATTTCAAGTCCACATTGCGTAAGACGCAGGCGTGTGTCTTAGCCGTGTGTGAAACATGATCATGCGACACGACCATGTGTCCCCTGTAGTTTTTAAAGGTTAAAAGTTAGGTAGTTTCACAGCCTAGCACACGTCTTGGCACATGGGCATGTAAGGCCATTTCAAGTGTTACACAGCCTAAGACACAGACATGTGGCTTGGCCGTGTGTCTGACCCCAGAGAGTTACACTGGTATGGACACGGGCTAGGACACAGCCGTGTGTCCCTATTTCGATTGTTACACGGCCTGAGACACGGGCGTGTACCCCTACTGTTCAATTTTTCTAACTTTTTCTTAAATGTTCCAAATGTTTTCGATTTAGTCTTGAACTATTTCAAAGTGTTTTTAAGGCCTCGAAGGCTCGATTAAGGGACAATATGCATGTATATGAATGGATTATGATATGTTTATATTAAAGTTTGCAAATATATGTTTTAAAGTTACATTTTTATAGCAATGCTTTGTAACCCTATTCCGACAACGGATACGGGTTAAGGGTGTTACATAGAAAAACTTTTGTAATTTCAAACGTATTTTTAAAACCATTTTCCTTTTTATTCAAAACAAGTGAACTTGATTATTTGACTTTATTTCGAGGAAACATGTTAATTTTAAAAATCGAATGTCTTTAAAATTTCATTTGTAAAGGTTAGTTATTTCAAAAACTAAGTTTATTTTATAAAAAACTTATTTTCAATATTGCAGCACAAATTAGTGATAATATTATATTTTCATTAAAAACAAATTTTCTTGCAAAAACATTTATATATCAAATAAGCAATTTAAAACTTAAAGACATGCAAATTGAAATAAAAATCCCCAAAATAAAATCTTATGCCACAGTCCATATAAAAACTATTACAATCCCAAAACATTTATTAAACTAAAGTTTAAAGTACTTAAAAATGAAAAACTTTTGAGAAGCTCCTCCAATAGCCGTATCCAAGTCCTAACCTCGGGGGTTATCTATAAGGACAATAAACTAAGGGTGTGAGCTAAAAAGCCCAGTGTGAGTCTGATACGATCTGCCTCGGAGATAAGTTGAGTCCTATTTTGTTGCCCAATTGTCTATGATGAAGAATGGTTCAAATGGATGGTTGGTTAGCAAAATAGTGAAGTAGACTCAATAGTAACTAAAACAAATGTCATGACGCAAATGGCTAATTGGATGGATAGATATTCAGTTAACAAAAAAATGGTAAAAGATGGATGTGTTTCAGTTGTGGTTAAAAGGATATATGAAACGACTCAAAAAGCAAGCAAGAACCAACACTAGTAAGTGTCGACCCAACACTCACAGGCTTTTGAGATGGATTAAAAATTCGGTCAAACCTTGACCCACTATCCAGTAAGATAGGAACCTTGGTATAGGGTTGAACGCCACACTTGTGAAAGTGATAAGTTCAGGATAAACAAAAATAGGTTGATGCCACTAGCTTTGTAGATAAGCCAACAAGTCTTTGAACAAAGTTACAGAAAAATATTTCTCACCAAATAATAAGGTTTCATTCAAATATCTAAAAGTGCATTCAAAATGGCTGGTTACACTTATTTATAGGTGTAAGAAAGCTAGTTGAAAAGTCACATCTTAATGTGCTAATTAAAACTGAAATTAAACTCGAAACTCTTGACATTCTTGTCACTAGTAACTCCTTGCTTGAATTCACTTTAATTCAGCTAAATGAATATCCATGAATGCTTGTAAAATGTCTCTTGAGTTGTCCCTTGGCTATCCGAAAAGGCACCAACAATTAAATGGTGTTTTGAATGCTTGTTTTCATTTTTGAATGAGCAAAAACTACTGGTAGGTGAAAGGAGTTGCTGCTGAATTTAAGAGGGGGTTAAAATGCACCTTAAAACTCCTTAATTGATATATAAAACCTCCCTTGTAACAGCCCCTTCATTTGTAACAAAAAAATGACTTAAAAGTCACTTCAATTAAGTTGTAATAGCCTTGAAATATAATGGTTGTGAGCTGAAAAGACACCTGCAATAAACACATTAAAATGAACTTATTAAATACAATTAAACGCTAATTAAACTCAAACACATTAAACACTTGACTTCAATAAGTGAATTATAAACAAAGACATCAATGAATGCAGCAACTAGTTTAATTAATAGAAGCAAAAATTGAATAAACTTAAACTCATGCTTCAATAAATTATCCTAGTAACTAGATTAATTAAATAAGCAACTTATTAAATGAAGTTCAATAAAACTCAAATAAATAAACTAAGATGAGTTGAATTAAATCCAGTAACTCATTTATTAAACTTAAGATGAGTTTCTGAAAGTATAAATTCAACTTGCAAAAAATTGCAAGTAACACCTATGGGGTTCATCCATGTAGGATTAATGGGCTTGGCTTCTTGTTCTTCCCAAACTCGTTCTACGTAGCTTGCCAATGTGTCTTTAAACTTCTTAGCTCGGGACCTAGTGATAGGCCCTTGTGGCAACTCGATGGATTCATAGAGACATCCCGAGCTAAGGTTGTATCATTCCCCCTCTTGAAGGCGACTTGTCGTCAAGTCGAAACCTGCATCAAAAGGAGACAAATCAGCAACATTAAAACTTGCACTCACGTTATACTCACCCGGTAAGTCAAGTCGATATGAATTTTCATTGATTCATTCAATAACTTGGAATGGACCATCTCTTCGTGATAACAGCTTAGATCATCGTTGAGCTGGAAATTGTTCTTTCCTCATATGAACCTAGACCCAATCACTAGGTTCAAAGATAACCGGTTTTCTTCCTTTGTTTGCCCTTTGAACGTAACTCTCTGTTCAGGCTTTAATGTTAGCTCACAATTTTTGATGGAGCTCCTTGACATATTCAACCTTTTTCTTAGCATCTACATGCACAAATTGATTGTTAGGCAATGGCAATAAATCAAGGGGTGTTAATGGATTAAAACCGTAAACTACTTCAAAGGAAGAAAACTTAGTAGCAGAGTGGACAGAGCGATTGTAAGCAAATTTGATGTGAGGTAAACATTCTTCGCACGACTTTAAATTTTTACGGACAATGGCACGCAACAAAGTAGACAATACTCGATTTACCACCTCTGTTTGTCCATCCGTTTGAGGATGACAAGTAGTCAAAAATAATAGCTTCGTTCCGAGCTTTCCCCACAATGTTCTCCAAAAGTAACTTGAAAACTTTGCATTGCGATCGAACACGATCGTTCTTGGAATTTTCCATGTATATGAACAACTTCCCTAAAGAAGAGATTAGCTACATGAACAGCATCATCAGGCTTAGCACATGCAATAAAATAAGACATTTTTTAAATTCTATCAACTACTACATATATGGAGTCCTTTCCCGTTTTTGTTCTTGGTAATCCAAGGACAAAGTCCATGGATACATCCGTCCAAGGGAATTTAGGTATGGGTAGCGGCATATACAAACCATGAGGTTGGATTTTAGACTTAGCTTGTTTGCAGGTCATGCAACGCTCAAGACAGGTGTAACATCTTTTCGCATTCGCGACCAATAAAAATGTTCTTGTAGAGTTGATAATGTTTTGCTTATACCAAAGTGTCCCATAAGGCCTCCACTATGCATCTCTTGCGTAAGCAACTCTCGAATCGAACCTTGTGGTATGCACAACTTGCCTTCTTTAAAAAGGAATCCCTCACACCTATAAAATTTCTCAAAAGATCCATTCTCACAAGCAACAAAGATATTACCAAAGTCATCATCAGCAACATACAATTCTTTCAAATAAGAAAACCCAAAGTAGCTTAGAATCAAGATAAGACAATAAAGTATACCTCCTTGATACAGCATCGGCCACTATGTTTTCTTTACCTCTCTTATACTTGACGACATATGGAAAGGATTCAAGATATTCAATCCACTTTGCATGACGCTTGTTTAGCTTATGTTGGCTCTTGATGTGCTTTAAAGCTTCATGATCGAAATGAATCATGAACTCCTTTGGCCATAAGTAATGCTGCCACGTCTCGAGAGATCGAATTAAGGCATACATTTTTTTGTCATACATAGGATAATTGAGAACAGCTCCACTTATCTTCTCACTAAAATATGCTACCGGTTTTCCATCTTGGGTTAGCATAGCCCTGATTCCTACACCTGAAGCATCATATTCGATTTCAAAGGTTTTAGTAAAATTAGGAAGTGCTAATAAAGGTGCTTGAACAAGATATTGTTTAATTTTTAAAATGAATTTTCTTGCTCATCTGCCCAATAAAATGCTGAATTTTTTTAATAACACTTGTCAATGGCGCAGCAATTGTACTAAAGCTAGGTACGAAACGTCGGTAAAAACTAGCCAATCTATGAAAGCTTCAGATTTGGCTAATGCTAGTTGGGCACGGCTATTCTTGGATCACTCGAACTTTCTCTTGATCAACTTTCAATCCTTCGAAACTCACTACAAAACCTAAGAACACAACTTTGTTAGTGCAAAAAGTACACTTTTTAAGGTTTGCATAGAGTACCTCTTGTCGCAACGTTTCTAACACCACTCGCAAATGTTGAAGGTGTTCTTCCAATGCCTTGCTATATATCAAGATATCATCAAAATAAACTACACAAAATTTTCCAATATAAGCACGCAACACATGGTTTATTAATCGCATAAAAGTACTTGGTGCATTTGTAAGACCGAATGGCATTACCAACCATTCGTACAAACCATGTTTGGTCTTGAAGGCAGTCTTCTATTCATCGCTTTCTTGCTTACAGATTTGATGGTAGCCACTCCTTAGATTGATCTTTGTGAATATCTTGGCACCACTTAACTCGTCGAGTATATCATCGAGACGAGGAATCGAATGTCTATATTTGCCGGTGATCTTGTTGATGGCACGATAATCAATGCACTTCTCCATGAACCATCCTTTTTCGGCACAAGTAGAACCAACACCGTGTAAGGATTGAGACTCTCTCAAATGTAACCTTTATCAATAAGTTTAGCAACTTGTTTTTACAATTCCTTGGTTTCTTTCGGGTTACTTCGATAAGCAAGCCGATTAGGAAGTGCGGCTCCAGGCACTACGTTAATTTGGTGCTCAATGCCTTTAATGGAAGGCAATCCACTCGGTACTTTATCTGGGAAAACATCCTCGAATTCCTATAAAAGAGACAACATAGAAGAAGGTAGATCATTGGGTAACTCGTTAGTAGTTAACAAGATTTCTTTGTACATGAGTACAAATACTAGTTGCCTCAAAGTTAATGCTCTCCGAACATCACTTGCTCTCGCAAACACACTTATTTTTCCACTTCCTTTTTCTTCTCCATTTTTTTCTTTTCTTGCTTCCTTTTCACTCTCTTTTGAAATTTTACCTCCACCTTTCTCATTTTTCTTTTCTTTGCCACTCGCACTCTTTTCTTTTTCTTGCATTTGTCCCACAAATGTTTTAAGTTTGAGTTGGTCCTCGTACACTTGCTTCAGGGTTAATGGTGTAAGTGTCACATTCTTGCCACAATGCTTGAAGGTATACCTATTGGTATAACCATCATGAACCACTCTCCGATCGTACTGCCATGGTCGTCCTAACAGCAAATGGCTCGCGTACATTGGCACCACATTACATAGAACTTCACCGGAGTATTTTCCAATACTGAAGGCAACTAAGACTTGTTTCATGATTTTGAGCTCACCACCATCGTTGAGCCATTAAAGCTTGTACGGATTCGAATGTTTGGTAGTCGATAGTCCTAATTTCTCCACCATGAGAGTACTTGCCACATTCGTGCAACTCCTACCATCATGATAATGCTTTTCCTTAGATTTGGCAGCTTGAATGGAAAATATTCTCTCGTTGTTGCTCGTTCTCCACTCCTTGTAGGCTTAAACTTCGTTTGACTATAAGCAACTCACCTTCAATAGGGTGTTCCAAATCCTCTTCTTCATCAGAATTCAATTCGGGCTCATCTTCCTCTTCATCCTCCATTTCAATTTCACCATCGACATGCAAAACTCCATGCTGCTCTAGTTTGGACACTGACTTGCAATATGTCCTCTTCTGAGGCATTTGAAACATTTGATATCTCTTGAACAGTTGGATGAACTTTCAATGGTTTTGCCTTTTCTTGATTCGGCCAAAGGCTTGTGTGTTCTAGACATCACCGTGGACTCCTTCGCTCAGTTTGATGGAAAGCTTTTGCTAATGCCTTGTCCCCTTCTTGAAGGATTTACGGTGGAATAGCCTTGGGAAGCACCTTTGTGCTTCATTGGTTTTTCCACTTTGATGGCCATGTGTACCATGTCTACCACCTCGATGTAATTTTGAAGTTCGACGACATTAGCAATGTCACAGTTAAGTCCAGCTAGAAAGCGAGCCATCATTGCCTCGCGATCTTCTTGCACATCCGCACGAATCATCGCCACCTCCATCTCCTTGTAATAATCTTCTACACTCTTAGTTCCTTGAGTAAGATTTTGGAGTTTCTGATGAAGCTCCTGGTGATAATACGAAGGAATAATTCACCGTCACGTTGCAGGTTTCATCTCCACCCAAGTAGTGATAGGCCTTTCTCCATTGTACCTTCGACTATTGGTGAATTGATCCCACCAGATCATCGCATAATCGAAAAACTCAATCACAGCTAGTTTGACCTTCTTATTCTCGAAATAGTTGTGGTAATCGAATTGAATCATTTTCTCCCATTCTAGGTATGCCTCCGGGTCGGATTTGCCTTGGAAAGGAGGTATTAACAGCTTTATATTCTTGAGATCATCATCTTCCCATCTCTGATCTCTTCGGCCACGATTCCATTGTTCCCTCCATTGAACACTCACATTGCACCCTTGGTCACTTTCTGCCTCACTAGGATCTGACAGATCATCTTCGTTAAGTTGTTGTCAGCCACGATTTCGAGGGGGACTTTGAGGTGTCCTTCTCTGTCATGCTCGTTCTTCAACTAAGTCTAGCTTTCTTGTATAGGCTCAAGCTTCTGGTCAAAAAGTCGCTCCACCTCTTGAAGCATAGCTTGAAGATTAAGGTCCGGAACATTTCTAACAGGTTGTCCGTCTTATCGCTCCTCCATATTTCGTTCAGGATTTTGTGACAGTAAAGAAAATAGAACAAATTACACAAAAGATAGATAATAATTGAAACCTCACTACAAACCTTAAGTTCACTTAGAAAGAAAGTAATTAACAACACTCACCCTCGTGTTTGCACTCGTAAGTTGGCTTTTACCTTCTTTCTAATGTGCTCACACTCTCATGCCTTTTTTCGCTCCTTCTTTTCTCGTGACTTCGTAAGTAGACTTGCCAAGGCTTAATCGTATGCTAAGGGGTCGGCCACAAATTGGGAAAACAAAGGAAATAATGATGAGGGATAAGGTAGGCTGAAAGAAAAGATGAAAAGGGTTTTAAGTGTAGCGTGGAATGGGTAAAAAAAGATGAGAATAGGAATTTTCTTGATCGGGGAATATAAGAATGATTAAAAATTTTCAACTCAATTTTTTTCCGAGTTTTTTCTTCTTTTTTTTTGAAATTTTTTAACTCACTTTTTTTTCAAGGTAAATAAATACAAGGATTTTTTTCAACCTTACTTTGGCTGTTCACGTACTAATCCGAGATTATCTTCGAAGGTCCGTACTTCTCGTTTTAACGGTTCTAATACTAAATGATACGATCCACCTTGGAGATGAGTCGAGTCGTATTTGTGTTGCCCAATTGTCTACGATGAAGTATGTTTCAAATGGATGGTTGGTTAGCAAAATCAGTGAAGTAGACTCAATAGTAACTAAAAAAAAGGTCAAGGCGCAAATGGATAATTGGATGGATAGATATTCGGTTAACAAACAAATGGTAAAAGATGGATGTGTTTCGGTTGTGGTTAAAGGATATATAAAACGACTCAAAAAGCAAGCAAGAACCAACACTAGTAAGTGTCAGCCCAACACTTATAAGCTTTTGAGATGGATTGAAAATTTGGTCAAACCTCGACCCACTATCTAGTATAGGAACCTCAGTATAGGGTTGAACGCCACACTTGTGAAAGTGATAAGTTCGGGATAAACAAAAATAGGTTGACGCCACTAGCTTTGTAGATAAGCCAACAAGTCTTTGAACAAAGTTACAGAAAAGTATTTCTCACCAAATAGCAAGGTTTCATTCAAATATCCAAAAGTGACTTCAAAATGGCTGGTTACACTTATTTATAGGTGTAAGAAAGCTAGTTGAAAAGTCACATCTTAATGTGCTAATTAAAATTGAAATTAAACTCGAGACTCTTGACATTCTTGTCACTAGTAACTCCTTGCTTGAATTCACTTTAATTCAGCTAAATGAATATCCATGAATGCTTGTAAAATGTCTCTTGAGTTGTCCCTTGGCTAGCCGAAAAGGCACCAACATTTAAATGGTGTTTTGAATGCTTGTTTTCATTTTTGAATGAGCAAAAACTGCTGGTAGGTGAAAGGAGTTGCTGCTGAATTTAAGAGGGGGTTAAAATGCACCTTAAAACTCCTTAATTGATGTATAAAACCTCCCTTGTAATAGCCCCTTCATTTGTAACCAAAAATCATCTAAAAAGTCACTTCAATTAAGTTGTAATAGCCTTGAAATATAATGGTTGTGAGCTGAAAAGACACCTGCAATAAACACATTAAAATAAACTTATTAAACACAATTAAACACTAATTAAACTCAAACACATTAAACACTTGACTTCAATAAGTGAATTATAAACAAAGGCATCAATTAATGCAGCAACTAGTTTAATTAATAGAAGCAAAAATTAAATAAACTTAAACTCATGCTTCAATAAATTATCCTTGTAACTAGATTAATTAAATAAGCAACTTATTAAATGAAGTTCAATAAAACTCAAATAAATAAACTAAGATGAGTTGAATTAAATCCAGCAACTCATTTATTAAACTTAAGATGAGTTTATGAAAGTATAAATTCAAGTTGCAATAAATTGCAAGTAACACCTATGGAGTTCATCCATGCATAATTAATGGGTTTGGCTTCTTGTTCTTCCCAAACTCGTTCTACGTAGCTTGCCAATTCGTCTTTAAACTTCTTAGCTCGGGACCTAATTATAGGCCCTTGTGAAAACTCAATGGATTCGGTAGAGACATCCTGGGCTAGGGTCTTATCAGAGTCTGAACTTAAATATATAGTAATAAATAGTGAAAATAACAATCAAGCCATTTAATAACAAAGAATTTTAAAAATAATACAAAATCTCAACTTTAGTATGCATGAACATGTCAATGCAATGTTTTCTAATAAAGGTCCCACCTAACTTCGCTACATATCATAATAAGAGTTCCCTAGAACTCATCTAGGCAATAACACACCAGTTTGTGGTTAAGCCACCAATAATGCAGGTAAACTGCAAGAAATGTGGACAAGCCACTAGAATTGTAGACAAGCTGCCAATAATGTGGTTGAATTGTTGTACAAAAAGACAACTTGTATTAGTAGACGAACCTAAACATGTCCTTAGTCTAATTGGAAATGAGCAAACCAATTGAAAGAATAATATGACGTCTATCAAGTCTAATTGGGGAGATATCTTGTCTTAGGCATTAGAACGGATGACTCCTAGAAGATAAAGACATAGATGTAACTAACTAGACTGATAGTACATCGATAGGACCCAAGTAGAATAGATCTTAAATCTGTTTATGGATTTATTCATTTGTGACGTTCATAGTGTGACATACCTAAATCATGAGTGGATGGCGGACTATGTATCCATGACTTGTACTCTTTGATATAAGTAAAAGCTTGAGTTCAAATAGATATGTAACACCCCTAACCCATATCCGTCGCCGAAACAGGGTTACAGAGCATTACCAGGATTTATAGATTAATTAGATAGAAATTCCAAACATTACATTACATATCAATACTTGTAACACCCCAAACTCGGCCTAGAAGTTAGGCCCGAATCTGGCGTGTCACATTGAAGTTGTTTTCGAAAACCTTGTTTCCATTGAAAACCCTTCTTATTAAAACTTGTTGCCATTTAAAACTTGTGTAAAATCTTGAATTTTGTATGCATATTTTTAAAACGTGGTTTATTAAAAGGCGTTCTCTTGTAAAATGTTATTACCTTAAAACCTTAATTGTTACGGAAGCCTAATTTAAAACAGTTGCGAAAATGTGATATCTTGAAAAATAGTTATTGTTTTGGAAAAACCCTGTAGGACTTCTAGCAGTTATAAAACAATAAATAAAATCCCAAATGTAAAAACCAGAAAGTTTAAAAGGCCTTATTACAACCCAAACCAGAATAAAGTACTTAAAAGTAAATCAAGACAGAGCATAAGCAATGTGTGGCCTTCTCCGAGTCCCTCGCAGCACCGATCCTCCTAAAGCTAGGGATTACCTGCATAGTTATTAAATGGGTGAGTTTTATGAAAACTTAGTGTGTAATCCCCTGCTATATAAAACGAATAGTTAGTCATACCAAAGAATTAAAAGACTGGGCCCCAGCCCTACTACAGTTCCAGTATCAATTAGGCCTTAGCCCACTATAACAGACAATACCAGATGGGCCTTAGCCCATTACAGAATCAGAAACATTATCAGAATTAGAATCAAAATCAGAATCAGAATCAGGTGGGCCTAAGCCCAAAACAGAATTAGTAACAATATAATATAGATATGCAGAACAGACTAGGCCGAAGCCCTATACAGAACAGATCAGTCTGGGCCCTAGCCCTATACAGAATAGTGTGGGCCAAGCCCATAGAATTAGAACAATATGCGAATGAAATCCCAACCTAGTCTAGCCATCACACCACCCTACCAACCCAACACACCATGTGGGGAATAACTCGACCCACCCAGCCCTACACACCAATGACACAACCATGCTGCTAATAATAGGTAATGTGGTGAAGCCACCAGAATCAAAATACGTGGCAAAGCCACTAGCACAGAACTTCCTCCAAATCGATATCCCAACCCAATATGTCGTGTATACTATGCTCAATCATCACACATGTATGCAGAATGGCCATGTTTAGTATCAGTCATTTAAACACATATTAAAACATATCAATCACATAACCACGGTCACGTTAGTCAAATCACTGTCATACGAACACAGTCAAATCCATCAAACACACGGTCCAAGTTAGTCACTTGCCCACAAGGGCAAAGAGTCATTTAACACCCTAGGGGCAAAATGGTAATTTTACCCCATAAGGGTATCTCGGTAATTCTACCCTACAGGGGTATTTTGGTAATTCTACCCTACAAGGGTATTTCAGTAATTTTGCAACCTAAGGGTATTTTGGTAATTTTGAAATCGAAGGTATTTTCATAATTTGTAAACTGGGGTATTTCTATAATTTTGTAAACTGAGGGTAAAACGGTAATTTTACAATTCAGGGGTAAAATAGTAATTTTACAAATTAGGGTAAAACGGTAACTTTACAAATTAGAGGTAAAACAGTAACTTTACAAATTAGGGGTAAAATGGTAATTTTACAAATCAGGGATAAAATGGTAATTTTACAAATCAAGGGTAAAACAATACTTTTACAAATCGGCGTACTTCTATAATTATTGCAAATTGAGGGTAATTCGATAATTTTGCAAATCAGGGGTATTATAGTATATCTACCCTATAAGGGTATTTTGGTAGTTTTATCAATCCCTCAAAAAGTCTACAGTCGCCTCGGGTAGGGGTGAGCATTCGATCGAATCGAATCGAATCGAATGAAAAAATTTCGAGTTAATTGAGTTGACGAATCATATTTTATCATCCTAATTTGATTTGAAATTTTCTCGAATCGAGTCGAGTGAGATGGAATTCGAATCGAATCGAATCGAATCGAATATATTTGTTCGAGTTAAATTTTAAAAAATAATTTTGGGTCCTTGTAAGCACTGTCATCCATAGTAATAAAATTTGTCCACCTTAACCAAATTTTTTATTAACTTTCATCGCCTAATAATTTATTTATTAATCTTTTATATACGGGTTAGCTTCTTTGCTTGCTTAGTTGTTTCAATTATATTCAGATTCTTGTCACTATGTATGTATTTTGGAATTAAAAATATATTAAATATAAAAATGTGATTTTTTAATAAAATTTATTTTAAAGATAAAATGTGAAATTGATACCAATATAAAATTTTAACACGAATATTTTATGGCATAATTAATAATTAAATTTTAATATAAATATTCAATATGACTAAAAATTTCAATAATATAAATAATATAAAATGTGAAATTTAATTTAATAATATAAATAGCTGATATAAATAAAATTATTACTATTTATGTTTAGTGATTTTTTTTGGATAATTTTGTATTTTAATTGAAAGCAAAAGGTGAGAAGTAAAAGTTTAGGGGAAAATAAAAAGTTTTGGGGGTATAAAAGTTTGAGGGAAAATAAATAGGGGAGTAAAATTTTGGAGGGAAAATATTAAAAAAATTGGAGGGAAGATGGGTTTGGGATAGATGGGAGGTGGGATAGGAAGGGAGTAAAAGTTTTAGGGGAAAAGTGGGAGGGAGTAAAAATTTTGGAGGAAAATAAAAATTTTTTAGGGTTTTTAAGAGTAAAATTTTGAGAAAAAGTAAATGGGAGAGTAAAATTTGGGTGGGAAATGAATTTTGGGTAGATTGGGGGGTTGGGATGGGAGAGCAGTAAAAGTTTTGGGGGGAAGTGGGAAAGAGTAAAAATTTTGATGGAAAAGTAAAAAGGTTTGAGAGTTTGGGGTAAAAGTGTAAAATATTATAGTTTGATATTTGAATTATTCGAATTATTCGAGTTATTCGAATTCGAAAACTCAACTCGATTTGAACTCGAAATTCAAAAAAGAAATTCGAGTTTACTCGAATAACTTGATTAACTCGAACAGCTTGATTCGTTTAACTCGAAAATTGAATTTTTTTCGATTTTTTCGAATTAAATCGAGTTTTGCTCACCCCTAGCCTCGGGCGACTCAAGTATTCTAAATAGAGATAACGTTGAGAATGGGCCTAAGGCCCATTCTCATCCTAGGTGGGTCCACTCGTGTGGCCCTTTAGCCCAAAACTAGCCACAGCTATGAGATTCACCTAGTTTAGTCCAATATTTACTACACAATCATACAATTTGCCCGATTTGACCCATGGGCCCATTTCAGCATTCCGACATTTGCCGTTCTATAGATAGAGTAGGGTGAAGTACACACCTAATAGGTATCTAAAGTTAATCCGCGCTCTGAACACTGCTATGCCCAGAAGCCAACAATAACTGCACCTTTGACTCCCTAGGGGGTGTGTCGATCAACTACGGTCACCTCCACCGTCACCCAACAGCATACAGATCAACAAATGATCTAACGCCTAACCCAAACGAACACGCCACAACGTGAAAGGGATAAGCCAAGAAAGGTATGCTTACTCTCCTCATGGTTTGCTCTATTTAAAGCCAGCTTCTCGCCTATTCTCATGTTAGCTTCCCGATGTGGGATTCTCCATCAATCATCCAAAACCAACTTATTAGCAAAATAACCAACCCTTGCGTGCAAAGGGATTCGAACCAAAGTCCTCTCGATAGCCCTGTCAAGCCACCACCACTCGGACACAAGCTCCTTTGTGTCATAAGTCCAACACATTTAACTTTAAAGCCCACCTACTCGCTTCCAGATTTATTTAAAAGAAAAACCAAAATAAATTGTAAGAGCCAAAACTTGAACCTTAGACCTCTTGCTTCCCTTATGGCGTCACTTCCTTGCCACTAGACCACATCTCCTTTTGTGTCATGCTTTCACCAAAAATATTCTTAAAGTCTACCCACTAATGTCAAGGCCCCCATAAGAGAAAGACATAATTTTTTGCTAAGGTCCAGGTTTGAACCCAGGACTTCTCCAACACTCCCAAACACTCCCAAACCTCTTAGCCAACATACCAACATCCCATTCAGCGTACATGGGCCCAAGGCCCATTACGTAACCCAAGTGGGGTCCACAAGCCCATCGAGCCCACATGGCCCACTTTTTTAGGTCTAATTTTGGGGCGTTACAATACTCATAATAAAACCAATCGAAATCACATTTATTGTCCCTTAAACGAGCCTTTAACACCTGAAATATTTATTAGAAACAAATCGAGACTAAATCGAAAACTTAGAGAATTCTTTTAGAGTTATTCAAAATTTTCAACACTGCAGGGATCACACGGCCATGTGGCTGGGCTGTGTGACTCACATGGTTAGGAGACACGCCCTGTAACACCCCAAACCCATCCCAGACGTTACGGTCAAGTCTGGTGTGTCACATTGAAGTGTTTTTCGAAAACCATGTTTTCATTGAAAACCCTTTTTAGTGTTTAGAAACTTTTACTGTTAAACTTGGATAAAACCTCAGCTTGTGTTTGTTTCTTTTTTTCAAAATGTGGTTCATTGAAATAATCATTCCCTTTTCAAACATTGTTAACAACTTTGTAAAATTTTATGGAAAATTGTGAAAGCTTGTAAACCTTTGTAGTTTGCGGAAACATGTTATTTTCAAAACAGTTTGAGTATCAGAAATCAAAACTTCTTCGTTATGGCTTAAAGTGAATGGATACTATGCACCAGGTAGGATTCCAGAAAAGAGGAGGTGAGTCAATTAGACTGCTTAAGTACCATGCTCTCCCTAGATCCAATCCTAGACATGCACACACCCATTGCCACACTTTAACCTTATGACTTGCCCACGATCAACAAATTAAGTTTAAGTCTATTTAAAATATTTATTTATGAAAACATTTACGTTGCGGAAGCTTTGCTCTGTTATCGTGTTATTTTGAAAATAAGTAACTTTTATAAAAGCACACCTCAGAGCTATCCGATTTCAAAACGATTTAAACAATATCATAATTAAGCTAAAAATAAATTAAATAAAGGCCTTATTACAGATTAAAACCCAAAAGAAGATAAATTAAGAAAATACAGAAACAAATAATTTTAAGAAAATATAACCAAAGGCAGTTCACATGGCCACTCTGAATCCCTCCCAGCTCCAAGTCCACCAGTCTAGGGCTCACCTGCATAGATGGAAGGAAAAGGGGGTGATTTTGGAAACTCAGTGTGTAAAGAAAGCCCATCCAGAGCCCAAATCAGCTCAAGCCCATTAGGCCTAAGCCCTACCCAGTCTTAGTAATAACTAGCCGAAGCCCTATCCAAATATAGTAGACTGGACCTTAGCACTTTCCAGATAATAGTACGGCCCGTAGGCCCATTTTTGTAACAGAACAGATATCAGTTATGAATGCAAACCCAAACCCAACCTAAATCCAACCGCTACACTCCACCTGTACCAGCCGTACACTCCATGTGGGGAGACAACTCGACCCACCTAGTCGCTACACTCTACAGTCGCAGCATCACTGCTCAGATAATGTGGCCACTAACAGTAATACGAGGCAAAACCCCTTTTCAGTAAACAGTATGAGGCAAAGTGATACGATCCACCTCGGGGTGAGTCGAGTCGTATGTGAGTTGCCCGATCATCTACGAGAAAGTATCGTTTGATTTGCTTGCGAAGTGAAGTTGATAGGAAAATAGGGCGGAAGCTATGTATAAGGGTTCAAAGATGGGTTATGGATAAGAATAATATGTATAGGTTCGGTTTTAAAAATAAGGTAATGAATGGGTGGAGAAAAAAAATATGAAAATGGATTAACAAATAAAAAGATGAGGAGATAGGAAATGGTTTGGATAGATGATGTGATGAATTAAAGGAAATTGGATAGAAAGGTGGATATGGTGAAATAGGACTTAAGTTTCAAGTATGATTCGACACTATAGAGAGTATCACCCCGGTACTTATATCACTTAAGGTGGAAATGAAAATGATAGAACCTCGACCCGCTACTTAGCAAAGTAGGAACCTTGGTATAAGGGTGAACGCCACACTATTTGATAGTGATAAGTTCAAAAGGAAGACAGGGTTGTCGCCACTAAAACTAGATAAGCCAACAAAGTCCTCAACGAAATATGAGAGAAAGAAATCTCACAAATTTCATATAAATTTAACAAAGTTTCATTAAGAGAAAAGTCTGCCCTTACAAATGAAAATGACTACTATATATAGGCATAGCTCTAGGTAACTGAATAGGCACATTCATAAACTTAAAAATTAAGGAAACTTAACCCATGAATGTTCTTGAAATTTCTAGAATTTAAACATCAATTCAGCATGTCTAAATTCGGCTAAGGAGAGAATGGATGGAAGCCTTCATGCATGAGTTGAAATAAATGGATGAATGAATCTCCTTTGGTGCTTGTCTAGATTCGGCCAAATGGAAGCTCATGGGTTAGCTTCATGGTTAAGAATAATTCCCCCTTGAGTGTGCATGAATACTTAGCCATGAAGAAGACTTCAAGTACCTTGTATGAACACCAAAGGTTGCTTTCATCTCCTTGGGACGTTCATGCACTTGCATGGATCATTCACCATCATAAATAAGCACTTTTATGGCATGTAGGTTCATGAATGGGGGCATGAACCTTGCAAATTCGTTCTCCCCTTTGTGCATGCATATTAGTTAATCAATATGCTGAATTATTGAGTTAATTCCTTCCCTTGGACATTCTTGAACCCATCCATGCATGTGTAGTAGCTTATAGGTCAATTCAAAGTGTGAACATGTTCAAGGAGCTCAACGGTCAACATAGAATTAGTTGGCAGCTACTTCTTGGCCGAATAAGTGCCTTGGAAAGTTAGGAGACAGCCACTGTACATGCACTTAAGCCATTCATGCATTCTATCATCCCATGCATTTGATCCATTCATGGATTAGCCTTTAATGTCCATACATGCATTCGGCACATGCATGAATTTGTAGAAACCTTGCATCTAGCCATACATGCACCAGCATTTAATACTTCTTCATTCATGCATGTGTGTCGTCCAAATAGGTTGAATCTTCAAGCATTCATTGTACCGTCCATGAGCATTGCACCTATAAAAAATAAAACAATTCATAAGACATCATGTGAACACACATAAATTCAGCACTAATGTGAACATATTAATGGCATGCATTAAATCGGCTAGAATGTGAACATAATTAAAACATGTGATAACTATGGCATATTAATAATTAATATTAATATAAAACAAGTTTAATGCGTAAATAAATATGTACAAATTTTATTTAAGGCATTAATGACAAAACTGAGTTTAAACTAAAATGAGCTAAGTTTTAGCTCGTGAGCTAAAGTTGAGCTAGGGTTGAACTCCTAAGCTGAAGTTGAGTTAAGGGCTAGCTCGTGAGCTAGAAAAGAGCTAGGAGTGAGCTCGGTTTAGCTCAGGCAAGCTGGATCGAGCTCAAATGAGCTAGATTTGAGCTGGACGGAGCTCGGGGAGCTGGAAAGGAGCTGGGATCAGCTTGCCAACATAGCAATGCTTGACTCAGGAGACTTGACCGATGGGGTTTGCTGGGCCCGCTCACATCACAAAGCCCCTTTCAGTATTCAGTACGAGGCAAAGCCCATTTTCAGTAATCGTGGCAATGCCACTTGCACTTCCTCCATTAATAAACCCAGTCCCATGCAACAGATAATAATGTCATGGAATACAGTAAACAGAAACAATAACACATGCATTTTGGTCAAATCTAACCTTAAGGGTATAATGGTCATTTTGCACCTAGGGGTAAAATAGTAATTTCTCACCCTTAAGGGGTATTTCAGTAATTTTATCAGTTTTTAGGGTTTTATGCACGTTTCAGTCCTTAATAGTCTAACTTTCATCCCAGTAGTTAACTTAGCCCATTTTAGCAGTCTTTAGTTACTGGGCCCTAAAACCCCTAATAGGCCCTACAGTGTCTATAAGCTACTTAAGCCCATTTAGTATCAATTTACCAGTTTTAGCAGTTTTGGACCTACAGTCTATCAGTAAACCCATTTGGCCCACATTCAGTCCATTGAGGCCTAAAATTATCGAAGTGCACGAACCTTATCGATTTCGATTACAGATCTACCGCTTCCAACCGACCCACGAGCGCTCACACACTCGTAAGTCCACGAAATGTTGGAGTTTTGGCATTTCGGCTTTTCAGCTTTTGCCGATTTAAACTACAAGAGGGTGTTCAATACACACCTGATTTGTGATTACCACAGCGAGAGCTTCCACACGATCTTTCCTACAATCAGTCACTAACATATTTAGATTACGAACCTACAATAACCAACATATTATTCACTTACCATATTCGGCCATAATAAAGTATTCTTAACCACTTACCTTTGTCAATTCCAACTACTAGATCTAGATCTAAATCTAGATCGCTTCCACGACTTTAGCCTTTATTGCTCCTTGCCAATTTTCCTCTTGTGACTAAAATACAAAAAAACCACACAAAGCAAAACTAGCATTACTCTTTACCAAAATCGACAGCCTCCTAAAACTTAGGGACTTTCGGCTTTTCTCAAATCACTAATTAATGGAAGATAAAAGTTCGAGTACTTACCACCAACAATGTACCTGTCAGAAGCGTTTCCAACACCTTTCCAATCTCAGATCCATAATGGGTCCAACTTAAATGCGAGTAGAGAATAGATCTAGAAATTAATTCCCAAATCACTAAGAATATGGAGGTTCGACTTTCTTGAAAGATTTGAGAAGAAAGAGAAGGAATAATTTTGATCAAAGGGTGATCGGCAATGGTGGATTCAATTTCTAATATAACGAAGAAGAGGAAATTGTGAAAAGAAAAGTGAAGATGGCCGACAAGGCAGAGAGGCTTGGGGTTTTGGTTTTGCAAGGGTGAAAACAAAAAGAACAAAACGAATGAAACTTGATTTAAAAAAAATAGCAATAGATGGATGAAGAGAAAAAGAAACAAGAAGATAAGCAAAAATAATATAACAACAAAACCACAAACCGATTAGAGAAAGAAGAAAAAAATAGAAAAAGAGAGTTAATTCGGCTTTGGGTGAAAATAGAAGAGAAGATGAGCAAAAGATAATAGATAAAATAAAATAAAAATAAGAATAAAAAATAAAAACAAAAACCCGATTGAAACAAAATCGGCTAATGGCTAAGAACATACATATCACCTTGTTCACAATTTGAATTTAATTCAAACTCCTGCACCATCCACAGCAGTAGTCCACCGCTTGGCTGACACACCTTGCTGCTATGGAGAGTTTCGGTCCATTTGAAACACTCTCCCCACGCGTGTAGCAAAAGCACAGCCCTTCGCATGCACAGTAGCTTGAACCCGGGACCTCCAAGCACCTACACACGCTGCTGGCCACTGCGACGTGATTTCTATTTTGATATAATAGTGGCGCATTTAATTATAAAGCTTACCTGCTTCAGTCACTGGTTGCTTAAAAATAAAACTAAAATTATCGCTTGCCCCTGGACTCGAACTCGGCCCGCTCAGACTCCTTAGCACGTTGCTGCCACTGCACCACAGGCGCTCTTGTGGCATACTCCGGTCGTAACTTCTTTTAAGGCCTATTATTACAGAACCAAATTACTTAAAAAAACAGACGCTTTGCGCATGCCGTGCCTTGAACCTGGCACCTCCCACGTCCTCCTAGCGTGCTTAGCCACTGGGCCAGGTGCTTGCTTGCACTTAAACCTAGCCTAACTTGTTTATTAGGCCTCTTGCCCGAATTCCCTAAGGTAGCATAAAATAAAAATTTTTGCTAAAGCCTGGGCCGAGCCCAGGACTTTTCTCACACTATAAGTCCCTCTTAATTTATTTAATTACTAAACTAAACACCAATTTAATAACAACAACAATATATTTTTTTTCCATAGAAATTTAAAACATCCAATTAAATTCGGGCCGTCTTTTACCCGGACCTGGACTCAAGGCCCAATTCTTCTAGGCCCAAATTCAGGGTATTACAATTCACCCCTCCTAAAAAAAATTTCGTCCTTAAAATTTCTAAATAATAAGATAGTCGTGCATCAACTACTTCACTACGCTACCACTGCGCACTCTGATCTAAACAATTTCTAGTACGACCCAGAACATCTAATCACCGAAGTAAATAAGCATTTACCAAGCACGCATATCAAATAACTACATAGATCTTAATTCAAAAAATTTCAGTATTTATTCAAATATTTTATGCTAAGATAATATTTCAAAGTTTTTGTTTTTATAGAATCATACCTAGCTACAGTCTCAATCTTTTAGGGTTTTTAGTTTTCCTACTATCACAGTCTCTACGATTTCAGTATTACCCTAGCTACAGTGTCATAGTAAAGTCTCAGTACTATCTACAGTAATATTTCAGTACAGTATAGGAAAAAAAGTACTTACAGACTTGGTGTCAGGGATTCAGTGTGCCACTTCTTCAGATACCAGATTTTAGAAACCCAGAAAAACTTAAACCTTTTTAAATCAAACCTTAAAACATGTATATTCGAAGAAAATGAGTTTGAAAAGGGTTTCCTAAATTTCTCAAAAATTAATTTCCAAAAATACCCTTCTTTAAATTTCAAAATTTTTGAAAACTTTTTAGACCCGATCCACAATCGAGTTGTTGCAACTTGGCTCTGATACCACTAAATGTAACACCCTAAACTCGACCCAGATGTTACAGCCAAGTTTGGTGTGTCACATTGAAGTGTGATGCGAGCACGCCCCGCGAACTACTTTGGACAAGTCTTTCGAGTCGAGTAATGCACTGTTGGCAAGCTGACCCTAGCTCGTTTCCAGCTCCACGAGCTCCATCCAGCTCAAATTTAGCTTATTTGAGCTCGATCCACCTTGCCCGAGCTAAACCGAGCTCAACTCTAGCTCACATCCAACTCACGAGCTTGGGCTCAACTCCATTTTAGCTCACTAGCTTAATAGTAGCTCATATTTAGCTCGTTGACTTTTTTTTTACTTAAATAAATTTTGAACATATTTATTTAAGCATTAAACGTGTCTTACATTCATGTTTGTTATTAATATGTCTTAGATATTGCATGTTTTAAATTTGTCTTAAACATAGCCGATTTAATGCATGACATTAATGTGTTCACATTATGCTAAACTTATGAGTGTTCATGAGATGTCTTAATGACTTGTTTATTTTATGTAGGTACATCCCTTTGGATGGTACAAAGAACCATGGAAGAAACATTCCCTTTGGACAGCTTACATGCATGAATGGAGGACTTTAAATGCTGGTTCATGCATGACCAGATTCAAGGTGTCTATAAGTTCATGTATGCGTCAAATACATGAATGCTAAAAATACATGCATGAATGAACGGTTCAATGCACCCTAAAGATTCATGGATTCACAAGTGACCCTTCGATCAAGAGTTGTCTCTATTCATAAGACCATTCGATTTATTCATGCACATTCACTCCTTGGCCGAACCTAGTCCATACATTAAGGATGTGCATTCATTCCTCTATTCCAAGATGCATGGAGACTTCATCACTTACATACATTCAGCCGAATATAGACATGGACATTAATGGTTTTTCTTCTAGATTATTCAAGGACTTTCTAGCTAAATTTTGCTTAGTCTTTAAGTATTTTCTTTTGTCCATTTGGCTACCTTTACATAGCCTATAAATAGTTGTTATTTCATTTGTAAAGAGTTAGACCTTTTATTTTATTAAAACTTTGTTAAATTTATGGAATTTGTGAGATTTCTTTCTTTCATATTTCGTTGAAGACTTGTTGGCCTATCTAGTTCTTAGTTGGTGTCAATCTTGTTCTTCCTTTGAACTTATCACTATCAAATAGTGTGGCGTTCAACCTTATACCAAGGTTCCTACTTTGCTAAGTAACAGGTCGAGGTTCTATCATTTTCATTTCCACCTTAAGTGATATAAGTACAGGGGCGATACTCTCTATAGTGTCGAATCATACTTGAATCTTAAGTCCTATTGCACCATATCCACCTTTCTATCCAATTTCCTTTTATTCATCACATCATCTATCCAAACCATTTCCTATCTCCTCATCTTTTTATTTGTTAATCCATTTTCATATTTTTTTCTCCACCCATTCATTACCTTATTTTTAAAACTGAACCTATACATATTATTCTTATCCATAACCCATCTTTGAACCCTTATACATAGCTTCCGCCCTATTTTCCTATCAACTTCACTTCACAAGCAAATCAAACAATACTTTCTCGTAGACGATCAGGCAATTACAAATACGACTCGACTCACCCGAGGTGGATCGTACAAAGTGTTTTTCGAAAATTATGTTTTCATTGAAAACCCTTCTTAGTGTTTAGAAACTTCTACTGTTAAACTTGTATAAAACCTCAGCTTGTGTTTGTTTATTTTTTTCAAAACGTGGTTCATTAAAATAATTATTCCCTTTTCAAACATTGTTAACAACTTTGTAAAATTGTATGGAAAATTGTGAAAGCTTGTAAACCTTTGTAGTTTACAAAAACATGTTATTTTCAAAAGAGTTTAAGTATCAGAAATCAGACCTTCTTCGTTATGGCTTAAAGTGAATGGATATTATGCATCAGGTAAGATTCCAGAAAAGAGGAGCTGAGTCAATTAGACTGCTTAAGTACCATGATCTCCCTAGATCCAATCCTAGACATGCACACACCCATTGCCACACTTTAACCTTATGACTTGCCCATGAACAACAAATTAGGTTTAAGTCTATTTATAATATTTATTTATGAAAACGTTTACGTTGCGGAAGCTTTGCTCTGTTATCGTGTTATTTTGAAAATAAGTAACTTTATAAAAGCACACCTTAGAGCTATCCGATTTCGAAACGATTTAAACAATATCATACTTAAGCTAAAAACAAATTAAATAGAGGCCTTATTACAGATTAAAACCCAAAAGAAGATAAATTAAGAAAATACTAAAATAAATAATTTTAAGAAAATATAATCAAAGGCAATTCATGTGGCCACTCTGAATCCCTCCCAGCTCCAAGTCTACTAGTCTAGGGCTCACCTGCATGGATGGAAGGAAAAGGGGGTGAGTTTGGAAACTCAGTATGTAAAGAACGCCCACCATCCAGAGCCCAAATCAGCTCAAGCCCATTAGGCCTAAGCCCTATCCAGTCTTAGTAATAACTGGCTGAAGCCCTATCCAAATACAGTAGATTGGGCCTTAGCCCTTTCCAGATAACAGTACAGCCCGTAGGCCCATTTCAGTAACAGAACAAATATCAATTATGAATGCAAGCCCAAACCCAACCTAAATCCAACCACTACACTCCACCCGTACTAGCCCTACACTTTATGTGGGGAGACAACTCGACCCACCCAGCCGCTACACTCCACAGTTGATATGATCCAGCTCGAGTGATTGAGTTGAATGCATGTAGTTGCCCGATCATAGACGACTCAGTCTTAGAAGTAGAAGTGAAAGGATTGGGTTGATTAAGCGAAAGGGTTCGAAGTAGAAAATAGGGTATTGTTAGGTTCGACTATGGAAATCAAAGATGGGTGTTGAATAGAGTGTTTAGTTTAGAAATAATAAGAATAAGATGATGTAAGGTGGGGATGGATTAACGAACTTAACATCACGAATGATTTAACATTAAAAAGTGTCACCTCGGTTCCTATATTATCAAGGTGGATAAATGGGATAGAAGGATAGGTGAACACCACACCAAGGATGGTGATAAGTTCAAAAAAGATCGGTAGACGCCACTAGCATGCTAGATAAGTCTTTTGAAACTTGTACGAGATATGAGAGGAAGCAACCTCACAGAAACAAAGTTTCATTCACAAATTGGCAAAAGTCTCTCTTACAAATGAAGTTCAACAAATATTTATAGTGCCTAAAATGCCTATTGGAATTCGGCATCTAATGTGTTCACACAATAATAAGAACGTTCACACTAATACATTAAAATTTGTTCATGAATTTGGTAGATTCATGCGCTAGCTGAATGGACACTTTCTTCCCCCTTGGTGTGTCCATGAATGCTTAGCCATGAAGTAAGGCTTCAAGTGCCTTGTATGAGCACCAAAGGTTGCATTTATCTCCTTGGGATGTTCATGCACTTGCACAGAACATGCATCTTCATAAATGAGCACTTTAATGGCATGTAGGTTCATTAATGGGGGGCATGAACCTTGCAAATTCGTTCTCCCCTTTGTGCATGCATATTATTTAATCAATATGCTGAATTTATGAGTTAATCCTTCTCCTTGGATGTTCTTGAATACATCCATGCATGTGTAGTTGCTTATAGGTCAATTCAAAGTGTGAACATGTTCAAGGAGCTCAACGGTCAACATAGAATTAGTTGGCAGCTACTTCTTGGCCGAATAAATGCCTTGGAAAGTTAGGAGATAGCCACCGTACATGCACTTAAGCCATTCATGCATTCTATCATCCCATGCATTTGATCCATTCATGGACTAGCCTTTAATGTCCATACATGCATTCGGCACATGCATGAATTTGTAGAAACCTTGCATCTAGACATACATGCACCAGCATTTAATACTTCTTCATTCATGCATGTGTGCTGTCCAAATAGTTTGAATCTTCAAGCATTCATTGTGCCGTCCATGAGCATTGCACCTATAAGAAATAAAAAAATTCATAAGAGATCATGTGAACACACATAAATTTAGCACTAATATGAACATATTAATGGCATGCATTAAATCTGCTGGAATGTGACCATAATTAAAATATGTGATAACTATGGCATATTAATAATAAATATTAATATAAAACAAGTTTAAAGCTTAATGAGAAAACCGAGTTTAAACTAAAATGAGCTAAGTGTTAGCTTGTGAGCTAAAGATGAGCTAGGGTTAAACTCCTAAACTGAAGTTGAGCTAAGGGTTAGCTCATGAGCTGAAGATGAGCTAAGAGTGAGCTCGGTTTAGCTCAGGTAAACTGGTTGGAGCTCAAATGAGCTGGATTTGAGCTGAACGGAGCTCGTGGAGCTGGAAACGAGCCCGAATCAGCTTGCAACAAGTCAATGCTCGACTCAGAAGACTTGTCCGAGGAAGTTCACTGGGCGTGCTCACATCATTCCCCCCTCTTTTAGGCGACTTGTCCTCAAGTCGAGCTGTTTGTCTATTGGAAAATATTTCCTCTCACTCGGCTTTCCTCGGTCAAATGGAATAGAGATCATCGTACAAACCTGAAAAAGTCTTATCACTTTTAGCAAGAAGAAACTCAAAAGAGTCAGAATCACATGATGTTCAAAATTCAAAAAGAATTTATTCAATTGAACATAGGCCAAAAATCTTAGCTGTACAAAGCAAGCATAATCGAAGAGTTTCGTTATGCCATCATTACAAACATGTGAACTTAATTGGAGCAAGGGATAATTAGTCACAAATGTTTGCAAATAGTTAAACTCATTAAACCTCATCCAAAACTTTTCAATATGATTATCCCAAAAGAGAAACTCATTCGATTCATCATCTTGTACATGCAAGGTGTACCATTGATGTGATTCGGCTTGGGTGGTTCAGTCGAATGCACGTAGTTGCCCGATCGTAGACAAGAAGGGTCGTTCATGCCTCGGTCTTGGAAGTAGAAGTGAAAGGATAGGCTTGATTAAGCGGAAGGGTTCAAAGTAGAAAATAGGGTATTGATAGGTTCAGCTATGGAAAACAGAGATGGGTGTTGAATAGAGTGTTTAGTTTAGAAATAATAAGAATAAGACGATGTAAGGTGGGGATGGATTAACGAACTTAACGTCAGGAATTATTCAACACTAAAAAGTGTCACCACGGTTCCTATATTGTTAAGGTAGATAAATGGGATAGAAGGATAGGTGAATGCCACACTAAGGATGGTGATAAGTTCAAACAAGATCGGTAGACGCCACTAGCACGCTAGATAAGTCTTTCGAAACTTGTACGAGATATGAGAGGAAGTAACCTCACAAAAACAAAGTTTTTAATAGATTGGCAAAAGTCTCCTACAATTGAAGTTTAACAAATATTTGTAGTGTCTAAAATGCCTATTGAAATTCGGCATCTAATGTGTTCACACAACAATAAAAACGTTCACACTAATTCATTAAAATTGTTCATGAATTCGATAGATTCATGCACTAGCCGAATGGGCACTTTCTTCCCCCTTGGTGTGTGCATGAATGCTTAGCCATGAAGTAAGGCTTCAAGTGCCTTGTATGAGCAGCAAAGGTTGCATTCATCTTCTTGGGACATTCATGCACTTGCATGGAACATGCATCTTCATAAATGAGCACTTTAATGGCATGTAGGTTCATGAATGGTAGCATGAACCTAGTAAATTCGTTCTCCCCCTTGTGCATGCACTTAATTCAATCAATATGCTGAATTATTGAGTTAATTCCTTCCCTTGGACGTTCTTGACCCCATCCATGCATGTATTGAAGCTGATTGGTCAAGTTTAGGTGTGAACATGTTCAAAGAACTAACCGGTCAACTTGGAATTAAGTGGTAACTACTCCTTGGCTGAATAGGTGTGTGGGAAACCAATGGGCAGCACACCTTTCATGTAATTTGGCCATACATGAATCCTAGGAGGCCTTAATCGATCATGCATCTTTATTATGGGTCTTTGATACATTCGGCTAATTCATGTACTTGGGAATCATGCATGAAACGTCTCTTGCAATGTATATGGTCGTGCATGTATTTGATAAGTGAATTGAACCTCCATCATTCATGTCTTTTAGTATTCATGCATTGGACGCATACATGAACTTGTAGGCACCTTGAATCTGGTCATACATGCACCAAATTAAATGTTGTCCATTCATGCATGTAGAACGTACAAATGAAATGTTTCTTCCATGATTCATTCATGCTTGTGCCGTCCACATTTGATGCACCTATAGGAATAATAAAACAAGCCATTAATACATCATATGAACACTCATAATTGGGGCATAATGTGAACACATTAATGTCAAGCATTAATTTGGCTAAAATGTCAACATAATCAATTTATGTAATGACTATGACATATTAATGACAAATATTAATATAAGACAAGTTTAAGACAAGTTTAATGCTTAAATAAATATGTGCAATTTTATTTAATGCATTAAAGACAAAACCGAGTTTAAACTAAAATGAGCTAAGCTTTAGCTCGTGAGCTAAAGTTGAGTTGAGGATAAACTCCTAAGCTGAAGTTGAGCTAAGGTTTAGCTCGTGAATTGAATATGAGCTAGGAGTGAGTTCGGTTTAGCTCAGGCAAGCTGGTTCGAACTCAAATGAGCTGGATTTGAGCTGGACGGAGCTCGTGGAGCTGGAAACGAGCTAGGGTCAGCTTGCCTATAGTGCATTGCTCAACTAGGGAGACTTGTGCGAGGAGGTTTGCTGGCATGCTCGCATCAACCATGGCCGGTTACTTGCTATCTTACCCATGTGCTGATTAACAACATGATGTATGTTATCAAATTCCAACACAAATGGATCATTACTAAGCCAAGAAGAAAAATCGACCACAACAGGATACAAATAACTTTCAAACATCAAAGTATCAAAATGATTTTCAACATCAATCGAATAAATCCAAGATGTTCGAAGATTTTTAGAAACGTTACCTTGTGGACCTTTAAGAGAAGAAAATTTGTGAATGGTTTTACCTTTTTCAAGCAGGACAAATCTTCTCTCCTCGGGAATGTAATGTAATACAAACCTTTTATTTCGATCAACTCGAGGTGAAAAGGAATATCTCAGGCTTGTTAAAGCGATGCGTTCACAATAAGGGAAAAGGTTAGTATCATTAGAAACAATGGACTTAAAATGAAAAGATGGAACATAATCAAAATTTGATTCAAGTCCATAGAAATGCGTCAAATTTACCTTTTTAAAATGAAACAAAAGTTTCATATGTGGCCAAGCAAGTTGATTAGAAAACAAATCAAAATTGAAACCCAAATCATCGAATTTGATTTTCTTATCAAAATTTTGAACATCAAACAAATATAAGTTGAATGCAAAAGATGCAAATTGCTTAAATGTTCCATAAAACAAATCTACGTAACATATGCCAGGCTTGAACACACGTACTTGACCATGAATTCCAACAGGCAACATGTTAGAGGAAAATGTAATCAACTCACCACATGACTGAAATTCTACTTGATCAATCATAGAAGTGGTGAACATACAACTTTTCAAATGATCACATGATTCAAACCTTACTTGATCAAACAGGCAGGCAAAGTTAACAACATCAAGCAGGCGAATATGCAAATATTTAAGCTTCAAACATCTCATTCGAAAATGCAATTCAAGACATGGAGATTTCGCACAAAAATTTAAGGATTTAACTTGAAGAGAAAAATCAAACGGATGAAATGTTTCATGCAAAAATCTATCACAAATCGACTGATCAGGCATATTTAAACAGAAAGATTTAGCACATGGATTTAAGGAGTTTGCATGGTCAAATACATCATAATTTTTAAGTGAAAGACCTTGATTGAACACATTTGAAATTCGCTTAGAGAAAACCAATCCAATGTTGTTAACAAATTTGTTAATGTAGCAATCGTCATAAGAAAGGCTTTTATGGTACCTTTTAAAACAAAATAGTTAACAACAATAAGTGAACAAGGATTAGCCAAATCAAAAGATGGAAGTTTTTCAGAAATTAGGCCATCAAAATCTTTATGAACAACTTTTAAATTAGGCGGCCTTGATTCGATAAACAAGGAATCCTTACCTTCCTTACCTTCGTTCGCAAGTGGGTGGTTGTCATTCGCGGACTTTTCTTTCTCGAACAATAGAAAATGCCTTTCGTTTGGAAGGTATTGGAGTTGGAATTAGTCGCATCGATTTTCCAAAACCTGGAAAATTACATCACAAGAAGAAAAAACAGGAGGGTTAGTAGATAGAATCCTCACTTGCTCACTATCTTCTTTTTCACTCGAGTCTTTTTCTTCTGAAACTCTCATTTCTTTTATTTCGATTTCTTTTTCCACTATTTTATCTTGTTCACATTCTTTTTCTCTCTCAAACTCTGTTTCATCCTCTTTTTCAATCTCATTTTCTTTTTCTTTTTGTTTTTCAAAGGCTTTTTTAAGTTCTCTCAAAACTCGCTCATTTTCTCTTTTACTTGCCTCTTTTCTCTCTTTTCTTTTTATTTCTTTTGCCTTTTCTTCTTTTTCTTTTCTTTTACAAGATGTTACAAAAGAATCAAGATGGTAATTATTTTGCTTGAAAGAAGAAAAATTATTTATAGATGAATCGCGATAATTGCATTGGGAAGGATACTCCGTGTAGGATTTTTTTGAAGTTCTAGGAGTATATCTTTCTCTTCGAATGTCATCTTGGAACGAATCAAAATCGTAATCGGCTTCTCGTCTTCTCGAACTTCTTAACGAGTAGGAGTCAAAGTGTGAATCTCTTGGTCTTGAAGTCGATGGCGAAAAGGAATCATGATGGAATTCTTTTCTTGAATAACATTCGGGTGTATATTTCCAACTTGATCTCAATCCCATTCTTCAACTTGATGGTCATTCTCGTGAATCTCGTTGTTCCACACGATCTAATCTTTCTTATAGTTTGTCAAACTTGGAATTCACCATTCGTTGTATTTCTTGCACCAAATAATTGTACTCCGTTTTGATGAACTCTTCACGAGACATGATTTTTGTTTGCTAAAAAGAAAATTGTTAGAATATAAACAAAACAAAAATTAGGTACCTCACCTCAAAACTCACAATTTTCACTTGAAAAGAAATAATAGTTATGCACTCCACTCGTGTTTTCACTCGTTTAGGCTTTTCAACACTCAAATGTGCTCAAACTCTCAAGCCTTTTACCACTCAGACTTACTCTCGTAACCTTGTATTTTGTTTCTCTTGACTAGTCTTGGTGCTTTAGGGCCAGCTTCAAAATTGGTTACAAGGGATAAGATGTATGGGTGTACGGGTAGGCTAAAAGAAAAAAAATTTTCTGGTTTGTGAGTGTGGCGTTGGGGTAGAAGGGGTAGAAAATTGTAGGAATGGAATGTAAACTTGAAGATCGGGACTCACAGATACCAAATGATGTATAACAGAAACTTATGATGTATAACAGAAACTTTTGATACTTCACTTTTTTTTTCACTTCAACTTTTTTTTCGAATATATATATATTTTTTGACACTCTTTTTTTTTACGTAAGGTGTGAACACATGGGAGTTCATGAACTATCCAATGCATGTCCCTCCCTTAATGTGATCCATGAATCTTCAAGTACATGCATATACGCTTGAACATGCATTTGCCCTTTGGTTTGCCGTCTATTGCACCTTACCATGCAGGCACCTTGCATTTAATTTCCTCCATGCATGTGCCGTCCCAAGGGAATGTACCTATAAGGTTAATGCACACATTAATAGCACATGTGAACACAATTATATGAACACAATTATCACCTTATTAAGTTCGGCTACATCTTTAATGTTTGTAATAATTTTAAATACATTTATTTCATGTTCCAATTATGGAAAATTTATGGTATGCATTATTAACTAGTCAACTAGCTCACTTTAATAAATATGTAATAATTAAGCTAAAATGAGCTGAGGGTTTCGGCTATGAGCTATGTTAAGCTAAAAATAAATTAAATGAACTGAGTTTATTTAAAGTAGAAATTAATAGAATTGCGTAAGAGCTTAGTTGAGCTCAACCGAGTTGGAATGGGCTCCCGTGAGCTGAAATGAGCTGAAGTCAGCTTGGATTAAGCTAACTATCTTTGGTTTGGAGTTATGGACAGCTACATTTTGCACATCAGAGCCTTGAGCCAGCTGTAATCATTGACAAAGAGCTGAAATAGAACTTTGAAAACATCGAGCTCGAGCTCTCGTCATTGGGCCTTGGGGTAAAGAAGGAGTTGCTTCATCCGTACTGGATATGAGCTTGGACGAGCTCGCATCAGATACGGGTTAGGGGTGTTACATTTTATTGGTATCAGAGCTACGGTTTAGTCGATTCTAGGACTAACATAGCGTGTGTGAGAGTCTAGCTATACATGCCATCTGTGATAATACGATAATGTGATGACTTTTGATAGTTAAAATGTGTTTTTCGTATAGTAAATGGATCCTGATTCCGATCAAGCCGTAGCAGACAATGTTGAGAGTGTAGCGCCTGCTTCCACGCGAAGGACAGCGCCTATTAACTCTCAGCCTAATGTGAGTAGTTGAGATGATGAGGCTAAGCAAGCCTTCTATACTATGATGAAGGATTAGTTCACCCAATATATTCGAACTAATCCGGCTGTTCCACAACCCCCACCCCCGAATAATCCTCTTTCGATACCTGTCGTGCCTCTTGTGACCAATCCGTTGAGATCAAGTAAGCCCCCGATTGATAAAATTAGAAAATACGAGGCTAAAGAGTTCAGAGCTACTGTTAGCGATGACGCTAAACGGACTGAGTTTTGGCTTGATAATACTATCCGCGTGTTTGATGAATTATCGTGTACCCTTGACGAGTGTTTGAAATGTGCTGTGTCTTTGCTACGTGATGCTGCCTATCATTGGTGGAATACCTTAATTTCGGTTGTTTCGAGAGAGCGGGTTACTTGGGAATTCTTTCTGACAGAATTCTGTAAAAAGTATATCAGCCAAAGATTCATTGATAAAAAACGCAAAGAGTTTCTTGAGCTTAAACAGGGCCGAATGACAGTTACAAAATATGAACAAGAATTCGTAAGACTCAGTAGATATGCTCGTGAGAGTATCTCTTCCGAAGCTATCATGTGTAAACACTTTGAGGATGGATTGAATGAATATATCAAACTGTTAGTAGGCACTTTGGAAATTAAAGAGTTCGTAGTACTTGTTGAGCGAGCTTGTAAAGCCGAAGAACTCAGAATTGAGAAAAGAAAAGTTGAAGCTGGAGCTAGAGAGTTTCATAAAAGATCTTTAGGAAAAACATTTCAATAGTTATCAAAGAAGTTTCGGGATGACTCGGGCTGATCCAAGAATACCTCGGGCTTTTCCAGACGAGATCGCGATCAACCTCCTGTGAGTACACAAGCTACCTCCGTTGCTAGTGTTGGCAATGATTGTCAGAACAGATCTGAGTGCAAGCATTGTTGTAAATGGCATTTGGGGAGCTGCAGATTGCATGATCGCTCTTGTTTCAAGTGTGGGTCAGCCGATCATTTTATCCAAGACTGTCCGAAATTAGCTGAGCAGAATATTGATCCTAGTGGGAGACCTAGTAACACTGCAACACGAGGTAGACCACCTAGACATGCGGGTAATGCTAGCGGCAGTCAGAGAGGAACCAAAGATACTGCTGTTCGATTTGAGGCTCGTGCACTTGCCAGAGCTTATGCCATATGCGCTTGCGAGGAGGCTTCTTCTCCAGATGTTATTACCGGTACTTTCACCCTTTTCGATACTGATGTTATTACTTTGATTGACCCCGGTTCAACTTATTCCTATGTGTGTGAAACTTTGGCATCCAGTAAGACTCTACCTGTTGAGTCTACTGAATTTATGATGCGAGTGTCAAACCCTTTGGGTAGGTGCGTGTTAGTAAACAAAGTATGCAAGAATTGTCATCTAATGATTCGAGATTTTTGTTTTCGGGCCGATTTGATGTTATTTCCATTTGATGAGTTTGTTATCATTCTCAGTATGGATTTGTTAACTGTGCACGATGTTGTAGTGAATTGCAAAAGAAAAACAATTAACTTGCGATGTTCGAATGGTGAAATAATTCGAGTTGAGTCTACTGATTTGAATGGGTTACCGGCAGTGATATCTTCGATGTTGGCTCAGAAGTATATGAAAAAGGGATGCGAGGCTTATCTTGTGTATGTACTGGATAGTAAAGTAACAGAAAAGAAGTTAGAGATAGTGCCAGTAGTATGTGAGTATCCGGATGTATTTCCTGAAGAATTACCTAGTTTGCCACCTGTTTGAGAAGTAGAGTTTGGTATAGAGTTAGTACCTGGAACGACTCCGATTTCAATAGCTCCGTATCGTATGGCACTGACTGAATTAAAAGAGTTGAAATCTCAGTTGTAAGAATTTACAGATAGAGGTTTTGCTCGACCGAGTTTCTCTCCCTGGGGTGCACCAGTGTTGTTTGTGAAAAAGAAAGATGGAACCATGAGAATGTGCATTGATTATCATCAACTTAATAAATTCATGATAAAGAACAAATATCCATTGCCACGAATTGATGATTTATTTGATCAGCTAAAGGGAGCTTCAGTATTTTCGAAGATAGACTTGAGATCGGGCTATTATCAGTTGCGAGTTAGAGACTCCGATGTGCCTAAAACTGCTTTTAGAACAAGGTACGAACACTATGAGTTCTTGGTGATGCTGTTTGGGCTCACTAATGCCCCTGCAGTTTTCATGGATTTAATGAATCGGGTTTTCAGACAATATTTGGATTGGTTTGTAGTCGTGTTTATAGATGACATTTTAATCTATTCACGCGATGAAACTGAGCATGCCGAACACTTGAGATTGATGTTACAGATTTTTTGAGACAAACAGCTTTACGCGAAGTTCAGTAAATGTGAGTTCTGGTTACGTGAAGTTAGCTTTTTGGGACATGTTGTATCCGCATCGGGTATTCGGGTTGATCTGAGTAAAATTTCAGCTATACTTGATTGGAAGCCTCTGAGGAATGTTTCGGAAGTTCGGAGCTTTTTGGGACTTGCCGAGTATTATAAACAGTTCGTGAAAGGCTTCTCGATGATAGCAACACCGTTAACAAAGTTGCTTCAGAAAGATGTCAAATTTGAGTGGTCAGAAAAGTGTCAGAAAAGTTTTGATCAGTTGAAAGCTCTTTTGACCGAAGCTCCAGTGTTAGTTCAGCCAGAATCTGAAAAAGAATTTGTGATCTATAGTGATGCCTCTTTGAATGGTTTGGGCTGTGTTTTGATGCAAGAAGGTAGAGTTGTTGCTTATGCCTCGAGACAGTTAAAGCCTCACGAGAAAAACTATCCGACACATGATCTCGAGTTAGCTATTATTATTTTTGCTCTGAAAATTTGGCGTCACTATTTGTTCGGAGAGAAATGTCATGTTTATTCCAATCATAAAAGTCTCAAATATTTGATGACTCAGAAAGACTTAAATTTAAGACAACGACAGTGGCTAGAATTATTGAAAGATTATGAGCTTGTCATAGATTATCATCCGGGAAAGGCTAATGTGGTTGCTGATGCTTTGAGTCAAAAATCACTGTTTGCTCTACGAGCAAGGAATGTACATTTGTTCATGCCCACTGATATGTGTTAGTAGCGGAATTAAAAGCAAAACCAATGTTGATGCAACAAATCCGAGAAGCTCAGAAAGTTTATGATGATTTAATCGCTAGACGGGCTCAATGTGATTCAAAAGAGGATTCAGAGTTTCGGATTGATGGCAATGATTGTTTGAGATTCAGAAATTGATTTTTTGTTCCAAGAAATTCAGAGCTTATTCTGATGATTTTGAACGAAGCTCATAGTAGCCGAATGTCAGTTCATCCTCGTAGCACGAAAATGTACAATGATCTAAAATGTCAATAGTGGTGGCACGATATGAAACGAGACATTTTTATTTTGTTTTGAAATGTTTGGTATGTCAACAAGTGAAAGCAGAACATCAGGTGCCTTTGGGATTGCTTCAGCCGGTTATGATACCTGAGTGGAAATTGGATCGTGTGACGATGGATTTTGTATTTGGTTTACCGTTGACGTTAAGCAAGAAAGATGCAATCTGGGTTATTGTTGATAGATTGACAAAGTCGGCTCATTTTATTCCCGTTCGTATCGATTATTCACTCGATAAGTTAGCTGAATTGTACATTTCTCAGATTGTGAGATTACACAGGGTGCCTACTTCTATTGTCTCAGATAGAGATTCGAGATTCACATCACGGTTTTGGAAGAAATTGCAAGAGGCATTGGGTACCAAGTTGCATTTTAGCATCGCTTTTCATCCTCAGACAGATGGTCAATCTGAGCGAGTTATTCAGATACTCGAGGATATGTTGAGATGTTGCATCCTTGAGTTTAGTGGCTCGTGGGAATGATACTTGCCTTTGGTTGAATTCGCATATAATAATAGTTTTCAATCGAGTATTAAGATGGCACCTTACGAAGCTTTGTACGGTCGTAAATGTCGTACACTGTTGTTTTGGACCGAGCTCAGTGAGAATAAGATTTACGGAGTTGATTTGACTAAAGAGGCCAAACAAAAAGTAAAAGTAATCCGTGAAAGTTTGAAAGCAGCATAGATTGTCAGAAATCGTATGCAGACTTGAAACATAAAGATATAGAGTATCAAGTCAGAGACAAAGTGTTTCTTAAAGTTTCACCGTGGAAAAAGGTACTCAGATTCGGCCGTAAAGGTAAATTGAGCCCGAGATTTATCGGACCGTACGAAATTTCAAAATGGATTGGGCTGGTTGCGTATAGATTACAATTGCCACCTGAACTTGAAAAGATTCACAATGTTTTTCATGTTTCGATGCTTAGACGATATAGATCCGATCCCTTACATGTGGTTAATCCGTCAGAGATTGAAATTAAGTCTGATTTGAGTTATGAGGAAGAACCGGTTTGCATTCTGGCTCTCAAGGTGAAAGAACTGTGGAATAAGAAAATCTCGTTAGTAAAAGTATTGTGGCTCAAACACGGGGTTGAAGAAGTAACTTGGGAGCTTGAGGACTCAATGAAAGAACGTTACCCTAACCTATTCGCCGGTAAGATTTTCGGGGACGAAAATCCTAAAAGGGGAGAGAGTTGTGACAACCCGTTTTAGACCCTAATCGGAACGATAGTTTCAGGACCACAAATCTGAGTCGAGAAAATGTTTTAATATTATTTTATGTGTTTATTCGATGTGAATTTGCATGCGTTAAAATTTTGTTACTTAATTTTGTTATTTGGATGTTTAATTTAGAAAAAGGACGTAATCGCGTAAGTTATAAAAGTTGATAACTATTTAGTAAAGTGCTAAATTAATATTGTCTTTTAAAAGTGGAGCCCTTAAAAAAGAAATAAGTCCATTTTTATTGAAATGGACGGTAGTGGACTTTGATATATGCTTTATATTAGTAATATTATAAAGTTTATAATGTAATAAAATAATAAAGGCAAGATATAATAAAAGATAAAACATAAAATAAAAGAAGCCATTTGTGCACTCACCTTTTGCGTGGCCGGTTGTGAAGAAGAAAAAGAGAAAAAAATAAACTTCTAGGTTTCGGCTCTTGTTAAGCCAAATTAAGGTGAGTTTTCAACTTGGTTTTCTTTAAATTTGGTGTTTTTGAGTTAGTTAACAAGTTTTGTTCATAGCCCAATTGTTAATTTTGATTTTTGGGGTGAGATATGTATTTGGCCATGGTAGATGTGCATAGGATTTTTGATGTTTGGATGTTTAAAAAAAAAGAGAAATGATGAGTAGGATGAGTTTTGCGCTTGTATAAATGAGTGTATGTACATTTGGTTTTATATTAACATCTTGATTTTGAAGGTTGGATGATAATTAATTATTTTAATTATATGAGCATTCGGTCAAGGAGGAATTGTTTTATGGAATTATATGTTATATATGTATTAAATTAAAAGCTTGAAATTAAATGTGAGTACAAATGTATAAGTTGAATTATTTGATTGAAATGACTTAGTATTGAGATATATATTATATTGCCGAATGTAATGAACAAGTTTATGACTCATTAAGCAATAATGCGAATAGATGAACCCTTGGTTTAATATTCGGCCATTTGTATTATGTGTATGATTTATAAAAGGGCATCATGAATTGTAAGCCTAGATATGCGGTTAAGTGGATGTTTAAATGTTCCATGATAATGAAAGTATATGCAAAATGTTATGATGCTCAAGGGATTAAAAATGACTCGATCTTGAAATAATGATGGAAGAAAATAACATGAATTTTAAGTTTTGATAGTTGAAGGTAAGTCTATAAGCTATTAAATGTACATAATGTTATTTAAATGTAAAATTTAAGTGTGAAATTAAAATGGTTGATTCTATATTTATAGTTGCCGAATGTATTAGTGAATTATTTTTTTAATTATAATTTAAATGTGGTAGCCGAATGTGGGATTGATTGAAGAGTTGTCTAGTAATGATTTTTTTAGTGCTTTGGCATATAAAGATAGTACAATCAGCATGAAGAGTATGATTGATAATAACCTAAAATGTGCGATAGTATGAACAATTGAATTGTGAGGAGCCGAATTGGCTAACTTAAGTAATAGATGAACATATAGGTCAATGGAGCAAGTTCGGCCTAAGTACATCTTGCATAAATCATTGTGGTTAAATATTTATCGAATTTTGGATTTAGTTAGCCATATGTATAATAAAGGGGACTATGTTAATGTAACACCCCAAACCCGGCCCAAACGTTATGGCCAAATCTGACGTGTCACATTGAAAACATTAAAAACACAAGTTCTGATCTTAAACCTTTCTTAAAGAATTTGATGATAACTTTTTTAAGACTAAAGTGAATGGAAGCTGTGCACCAGGTAGGTATCCGAAACAGAGGAGGTGAGCCATGAAGGCTGCTTAAATACCAAGCTCTTGATTGGATCCAATCCTCGACATGCCCACAACCATTGCCACACTTTAGGTTATCGGAAATTTTGAAAATGTCTCGAGATGGTGTTTGTTCAAAGTGATGCCTTAGTTAAAATGTTATATTTTATCTTTGTAAGATTTGAAAAGTGAGAGTTGTTTAAAAACGTAACCTAGATCTAGCCCATTTTAAGATATAAATAATAACGCAGAATTCAAAGTTCAAAACCAACCAAATCCAGAAAGAAATTAGTTAAAATGGCCTTATTACAACCCCAAAAATAAATAATAAAATTTATTTAAAACTTTTAAAAGAAAGTCCAACTGCACATCATGGCCACTCTGAATTCCCACCGGCTCCAAGTCTCCCCATCAAGGCTCACCTGCAAGGTTGAAGAAAGGGGGTGAGTTGAAAACTCAGTGTGCAACAAGCCCTTTCAGAGCCCAAATCCACACTTGCACAAATTTTAATTTTTCATCATATACTGGGCCGAAGCCTTTCAGTTTCATATTTCTCGGCCAAAGCCTTTTTGTACACGGTATGGCCCTTAGGCCCATTTCAATATCACATATGACAAAACATGTATGTATGCAAAACCCGTTTGGGGAGACTACTCGACCCACCATCCTCTACTCTCCACCCGTACCAACCAAACTCTCCATGTGGGGAATAACTCAACCCACCCAACCAAACTCTCCACTGGCAGCATAGCTGCTTAATCATATAACTGGAGGCCAAGCCTCTTTTAATAACTGGGGCAAAAGCCCTTTCGGTAAACTGGGGCAAAAGCCCTTTAACACTTCCTCCATCGAATAATCCCAACCCATGTATGTAATGAGTAAAAACATGGCATATCGTGCATGTGTCATAGCATATCATGTGCATATCATGTCATAGCATGTAAAATAACAATATCACAATCATCATATTCAGAATGAAACCCTAAGGGTAAAATAGACATTTTCATATAGGGGCAAAATAGTCATTTCCCATGCTTAGGGGTAATTTCGTAATTTTACTAACTATTATGGTTTTCCCACATTTATTCATCAATTCCAAGTGTTTAAACAACCGTTTTTAGCCTATTATAGTGCATTCAAGTTATTGGGCCCAAAACCCCTAATGGGCCCTTCGTAGCCGATTTAGTCATTTAGGCCCTTTTTAGCCCAAGTTACGTAACGGTAATAAAAATTTAACATGCATTTCAATCAGATTCCATTTTTACCCATCTTTACCCAATTGGGCCCACAAGCCCATTGAGCCCTATTTTAGCCCATCGAGGCCCAACGTACCAAACTATACGAAATTGTACTCTTACCTGTTCCTTCCCTTCCGTTTACTGTGTTCATCGCAATTGAACTCATCCACACATCATCTCGTATTTACAGGTTACATCAACAACATAATCCGATGTTTCGGCTTTTATACAATATGAACCTAGGCTATTACGAGGTATGTTACACACCTGTTAAAAGACGATCGATTCTTCCAAGTCCTCCACGCACTCGTCCTATGTTCATTTAATTGATGTATTAAAACCAAATCTAAAAGAATAGTCACTATAGTCTTATTAATACTATTCGGCCCCTATGCCTAAAACCGTAGATTGCTTACCTTCGTAATGTCGATTATTGATCCAAACTTATCCAACACCGCTTCACCAACCTATTGCTCCTTCAAGGTTTGTTTGCTTCGCTACAAGAGACCATAAAACGAATGAAGAAGGCTTAATATAGCCTAGACCACAAATCGGCAATCTCCCTAAACCTTAGGAGATTTCGGCTTTTCTTACATCCATAACACGGAATAGATTAATGATACGAGAACTTACCACAATCACCTTTTCATACCACGCTCAACCTGAAGTAGACCGAGCTCTCAAAGGCTATCAGAAATCACACCACAAGCTCCTAAGATTCGGCCACCAAGTCCCCAATAGGTGTTTTGCTTCGGCTTTTGAATCCAAGAAATAAGAGATGGTTATGGCTAGAAAGGAGTGTTGGTAGAAGAGTTTAAGGGCTTTTAGGAAAGAATAGAAATTGGCCGAAAGAAAAGAATAGGAATTTACCTTTACATAGAAATCGACTGCCCCCTTTGAATCCTTTGGGATTTAGCTTGTGTACTATTCGGCTAACAAGAGAAAGGAGAGGATGATAGGTTCTATTTTTTTACAAGAAATTAATGGGAGAAAGAGATGAGAAAAGAAAGTTTGTGGAGGAACAAAATAAAAGAAAAAGAGAGTGTTTTCGCTTATGGTCAATTGGCACAAGTGAGAAAAAGGAGAAAAATATGCTAAACTAAACCTAGTAGCCGAATTAGCACTACAACACCCCCTTGGCCGGCCACATTTCTTCCCATTTCAAAAACTCCTAAAATCCCTCCTAGATATGCTCCCCATTATCTCTCCATTAACCATGCACTTGACCAATTCAAACTCTTGTGAACAGAGTTCCACTCAACCTCAAATTCTTGCCTACTCAAGACACAAAAATAAACATCACAAATACCTGCATAGAGAGTCGAACCTTGGCCTTCTCCCTTCCACTTACACGCCACATTTTTAGGAGACTAGTGGCGCCACTTAGCCACTCTACCAAGGCTCCTTTTGTGATACATTTTACCCACATATTTTGATAAGACCTCCTAACCAGAGCCGCTAATTCTTTAAGTCCAAAATTTCAAAAATTCCTCCGGGTTTTGGCCAACTCATGGGTCTTCCATAGGCCCATTTACACACTCTAAACGTGAATTTCACAACCAAATACCAACATTTAAAATTCCACCAAACATCTCACAAAATTACTAAGCCCCAAAAATTAGGATGTTACAGTTAAATTTTACATATGGGATATATTTGATGCGATCCGGCTCGGGTGGTGGAGTCGAATGCATGTAGTTACCCGATCATAGTCGAGAAGGATGTCCGTGCTTCGGTGTCTTGGAAATAAAGATGAATGGATAGGTTTAATTAAGCGAAAGGTTTCAAAATGGGAAATAAGTGTAGATAGGTTTGGCTATGGAGTAACAAGATGGGGTTTGATTAGAATGATTAGTTTGGTAGTATAAGAATAAAAAGAACATACGATGGAAATGGAATAGCAAACTTAACGTCAGGAATGATTAACACTAAAAAGTGTCACCCTGGTTCCTATATTGTTAAGGTGAAAGAACGAAATAGTTGGATAGGTGGACGCCACACCAAGGATGGTGATAAGTTCAAACAAGATCGGTAGACGCCACTAGCACGCTAGATAAGTCTTTCGAAACTTGTACGAGATATGAGAGGAAGTAACCTCACAAAAACAAAGTTTTTAATAAATTGGCAAAGTCTCTTACAATTGAAATTTAACAAATATTTATAGTGCCTAAAATGCATATTGAAATTCGGCATCTAATGTGTTCACACAACAATAAAAACGTTCACACTAATTCATTAAAATTGTTGATGAATTCGGTAGATTCATTCACTAGCTGAATGGACACTTTCTTCCCCCTTGGTGTGTGCATGAATGCTTAGCCATGAAGTAAGGCTTCAAGTGCCTTGTATGAGTACCAAAGGTTGCATTCATCTTCTTAGGACGTTCATGCACTTGCATGGAACATGCATCTTCATAAATGAGCACTTTAATGGCATGTAAGTTTATGAATGGTAGCATGAACCTAGTAATTTTGTTCCCCCCTTTGTGCATGCACTTAATTCAATCAATGTGTTGAATTATTGAGTTAATTCCTTCCCTTGGACGTTCTTGAACCCATCCATGCATGTATTGAAGCCGATTGGTCAAATTTAGGTGTGAACATGTTCAAAGAGCTAACTGGTCAACTTGGAATTAAGTGGTAACTACTCCTTAGCTGAATAGGTGTGTGGGAAACCAATGGGCAGCACACCTTTCATGTAATTTGGCCATACCTAAATCCTAGGAGTCCTTAACCGAACATGCATCTTCATTATGGGTCTTTGATACATTTGGCTAACTAATGTACCTGGGAATCATGCATGAAACGTCGCTTGCAATGTATATGGCCATGCATGTATTTGATAAGTGAATTGAACCTCCATCATTCATGTACTTTTAGTATTCATGTATTGGACACATACATGAACTTGTAGGCACCTTGAATCTGGTCATACATGCACCAAATTAAATGCTGTCCATTCATGCATGTAGGACGTACAAATGAAATGTTTCTTCCATGATTCATTCATGCTTGTGCCGTCCACATTTGGTACACCTATACAAAAAATAACACAAGCCATTAATACATCATGTGAACACTCATAAATTGGGCACAATGTGAACGCATTAATGTCAAGCATTAATTTCGCTAAAATGTGAACATAATCAATTTATGTAATGACTATGACATATTAATAACAAATATTAATATAAGACAAGTTTAAGACAAGTTTAATGCTTAAATAAATATGTGCAAATTTTATTTAATGCATTAAAGGCAAAACCGAGTTTAAACTAAAATGAGCTAAGCTTTAGCTCGTGAGCTAAAGTTGAGTTGAGGATAAACTCCTAAGCTGAAGTCGAGCTAAGGGTTAGCTCGTGAGCTGAATATGAGCTAGGAGTGAGTTCGGTTTAGCTCAGGCAAGCTGGTTCGAACTCAAATGAGCTGGATTTGAGCTGGACGGAGCTCGTGGAGCTAGAAACGAGCTAGGGTCAGCTTGCCAACAGTGCATTGCTCGACTAGGGAGACTTGTGCAAGGAGGTTTGCTGGGCGTGCTCGCATCATTCCCTCCCTCTTTTAGGCGACTTGTCCTCAAGTCGAGCCATTTGTCCGTTTCAAAAGCTTTTCTCACACATGGCTTTCCTCGGTCAAATGGAATAGAAGATATCAAATAGACCTGAAAAAGTCTCACCACTTTCGGTAAGAAGAAACTCAAATAATTCAGATTCATATGATATTCAAAATTGAAGTAGAACTTATTCAATTTTCATATGCCAAAAATCTTAGTTGGGAAAAACAGGAATATGTATAGTCATCAAAAAGTTTCGATATGCCATCTTTGCAGACATATGAACTTAATTGAAGCAAAGGATAATTAGTCACAAACTTTTGCAAATAGTTAAGCATATTAATCCTCATCCAAAACTTTTCAATACAATTAACCCAAAAATAGAAACCCTTTCGATTCGTTGTCTTGTACACACAAAGTGTACCACGGTTGATTAATTGCTATCTTACCCGTATGTTTATTAACAACATGTTTTGTGTCACCACATTCCAATGCAAACAGTTCAATATGAAGCCAAGAACGGCAATCAACCATATCAAGATTCAAATAATGTTCAAACATCAATGTATCACAAAGATTGACAACATCATTCGAATTAAATAAAGTTGTTCGAATATTTTCCGAAAGTTTACCTTGACGGCCTTTAGGAGAGAAAATCTTAAAAGTGGTTTTACCTTTTTCAACCAAAACGAATCTTCTCTCTTCGGACAGATAATGTAAAACAAACCTTTTATCTCGATCAACTTGGGTGGGTGACGAAGCACCATGACAGCTTGTGCTTTTCAAAGGGTTACATTCATAAAAATGTAAAAGGTTAGTTTCAACCGGAGGTATGGACTTAAAAGAAAAAAATAAATCATCGTTGAAATTTGATTTAGGTCCAAAAGCATAAGTCGATCTTACCTTCTCAAAATGGAGCAAAAATTTCACATGTGGCCAGGAAAAATGATTAAAGATCAAAACAGAATTGAAACCAACATCATGAAATTTCACTTCCTTAATTAAAGATAGAACGTCAAGCAAACAAAAATTAGATGCACAACATGCAAGTAGCTTGATGTTTCCATATATCGAATCAAAGTAACAGATGCCGGGTTTAAATACACGAACTTGGTCATTTGATTTAACAGGTAACATGTTAAACAAGGAAAATATAATCAACTCATCACATGATTTAAATTTCACTTGTTCAAATAGACTTGAAAAATTGGCACAACCAAGAAGATTCATTTTATCACCAAAGAAATGATGCAACATGTTATCACACAACTATATCAAAGGAAACTTAAACATGCAAATACTCGAACAATCTTGCATCGTAATTTCCACTCAAATAGATAGATCAAAGTATGGAAATCTCGCACAAAATTTCAAAGATTTATCTTGAGGGGCATAATCAAACGAATTAAATATTTCGTGCGATAACTTATCACAAATCAACTGATCAGGCATGTTGAAACAGAAAGTTTTAGCACATGTATTCAAGGGGTTTACGTAGTCAAACACATCAGGTTTTGTTTGTGCAAAACTTTTATCACAAACATTCACAATTTGTACAGGATGAAACACTCCAACAGAATCATCAGAATTGTCGTTATAAGATATGTCATAAGATGAAAACTTCATGGCATCTTTTGAAACAACATCGTTAACATTAATATGTGAACAATAATTAACCAAATCAAAAGATGGAAGTTTTTCAGAAGTTAAGCCATCAAAATCTTTATGAGTAATTTTTAAATCAGGTGGCCTTGATTCGATAAACAAAGATTCCTTACCTTCCTTACCTTCGATTTCCAATGGGTGGTGGTCGTCCACGGACTTACCTTTTTCAAACAACTGAAAACGCCTCCCGTTTGGAAGGTATCGGAGTTGGAATTTGTCGCACGGATTTTTAGGAACTTGAAAAGAAAGATCACAAAAAGATCGAGCAGAAGTGTTAGTAGGAAGAATCTTCGCTTGCTCACTAACATCTTTTCCACTTGATTCTATTTCTTCTGAATCACATGTTTCTTTTATCTCAATTTCTTTTTCCACTCTTTTTTCTTGTTCACATTCTTTTTCTGTCTCAAACTCTTTTTCATTCTCTTTTTCAATCTCATTTTCTTTTTCATTTTCTTTTTGTTTTTCAAAGGCTTTTTCAATGGCTTTTTCAAGTTCTCTCAGGACTCGCTCATTTTCTCTTTTGCCTTACTTTTGTCTCTCTTTTCTTTTTATTTCTTTTGCCTTTTCTTCTTTTTCTATTCCCGCTTTCTCTTTACAAAAAGAACTATGAGAATATAAGTCTTGTTCGAAAGAAGAAAAACTATTTTCATATGAATCAGAATCAAAACTTCGGGAAGAATTCTCCTTCTATGTTTTCTTTGAAGTTCGGGAAGAGGTATGCCTATCTCTTTGGATTTCATTTTGGACGTCTTCTTGAACGGAGTAAAAATCATAGTCGGCTTCTTGACTTCTCGAATTCCTTGACGAAAAAGAATCTCGATAGTAATCTCTTGGTCTTGAAGTCGATGGCAAATAGGAATCACCATGGAACTCTTTTCTCAAGCAAAAATTGGGTGTGTATCTTCGCGAAGTTCTTGATTCCACTTTTCGACCTGATGAAACTCGTTCTCGTGGATCTCTTTGTTGCACACGATCTAATCTCTCATGTAATTTATCAAATTTAGAAGTCACCATTCTTCGCATTTCTTGAACCAAGTATTGGAACTCCGACTCGGTAAATTCTTCGCATGACATGACTTTTGTTGCTGAAAACAAATATGTTAGATTACAATAAACAAAAAAATTGAGTACCTCACCACAAATCTCACGATTTCACTCAGAAAGAAATAATAATAACACTCCACTCGTGTTTACACTCACTTAAGGCTTTTTCAACTCGATAATAATCTCACAACACTCTTGCCTTTTACCACTCAAACTTACTCTCGTAACCTCGTATTTCATCTCGTATTGACTCGTCTTGGTGCCTTGGGGTCAGCTTCAAAATTGGTTACAAGGGATAAGATATATAGGTGTACGAGTAGGCTAAAAGAAAAAATTTTGGGTTTGTGAGTGTGGCATTGGGGTAGAAGGGGTAGAAAATTGAAGGAATGGACGAAGATCGGGATTCACAGATACCAAATGATGTATAACAAAAACTTTTGATACTTCACTTTTTTTCAACTTTTTTTCAACCTTTTTTTTTCAACATTTTTTTTACTTTTTTTATGCTTCAAATATATATATATATATTTTTAACACACTTCTTTTTTTCACGAATTTTTTTAATATATTTTTTTCTTTTTTAAAGAAAAATCAGGAACCTATTTTCAGGATTGATACGAACGTCGACGCTTCTCAATTTTGTAGCTCTGATACCAAATGATGTGATCCGGCTCGAGTGGTGGAGTCGAATGCACGTAGTTGCCCGATCGTAGTCGAGAAGGATCGTCCGTGCCTCAGTGTCTTACAAATAAAGATGAATGGATAGGTTTAATTAAGCGAAAGGTTTCAAAATGGGAAATAAGTGTAGATAGGTTCGGCTATGGAGTAACAAGATGGGGTTTGATTAGAATGATTAGTTTGGTAGTATAAGAATAAAAAGAATGTACGATGGAAATGGAATAGCAAACTTAACGTCAGGAATGATTCAACACTAAAAAGTGTCACCCCGGTTCCTATATTGTTAAGGTGAAAGAACGAAATAGTTGGATAGGTGAACGCCACACCAAGGATGGTGATAAGTTCAAACAAGATCGGTAGATGCCACTAGCACGCTAGATAAGTCTTTCGAAACTTGTACGAGATATGAGAGGAAGTAACCTCACAAAAACAAAGTTTTTAATAAATTGGCAAAAGTCTTTTACAATTGAAGTTTAACAAATATTTATAGTGCCTAAAATGCCTATTGAAATTCTGCATCTAATGTGTTCACACAACAATAAAAACGTTCACACTAATTCATTAAAATTGTTGATGAATTCGGTAGATTCATGCACTAGCTGAATGGACACTTTCTTCCCTCTTGGCGTGTGCATGAATGCTTAGCCATGAAGTAAGGCTTCAAGTGCCTTGTATGAGTACCATAGGTTGCATTCATCTTCTTGGGACGTTCATGCACTTGCATGGAACATGCATCTTCATAAATGAGCACTTTAATGGCATGTAGGTTCATGAATGGTAGCATGAACCTAGTAAATTTGTTCTCCCCTTTGTGCATGCACTTAATTCAATCAATGTGCTAAATTATTGAGTTAATTCCTTCCCTTGGACGTTCTTGAACCCATCCATGCATGTATTGAAGCCTATTGGTCAAATTTAGGTGTGAACATGTTCAAAGAGCTAACTGGTCAACTTGGAATTAAGTGGTAACTACTCCTTGGCTGAATAGGTGTGTGGGAAACCAATGGGCAGCACACCTTTCATGTAATTTGGCCATACCTGAATCCTAGGAGTCCTTAACCGAACATGCATCTTCATTATGGGTCTTTGATACATTCGGCTAACTAATGTACTTGGGAATCATGCATGAAACGTCGCTTGCAATGTATATGGCCATGTATGTATTTGATAAGTGAATTGAACCTCCATCATTCATGTACTTTTAGTATTCATGTATTGGACGAATACATGAACTTGTAGGCACCTTGAATCTGGTCATACATGCACCAAATTAAATGCTGTCCATTCATGCATGTAGGACGTACAAATGAAATGTTTCTTCCATGATTCATTCATGCTTGTGCCGTCCATATTTGATACACCTATACGAAAAATAACACAAGCCATTAATACATCATGTGAACACTCATAAATTGGGCACAATGTGAACGCATTAATGTCAAGCATTAATTTCGCTAAAATGTGAACATAATCAATTTATGTAATGACTATGACATATTAATAACAAATATTAATATAAGACAAGTTTAAGATAAGTTTAATGCTTAAATAAATATGTGCAAATTTTATTTAATGCATTAAAGACAAAACCGAGTTTAAACTAAAATGAGCTAAGCTTTAGCTCGTGAGCTAAAGTTGAGTTGAGGATAAACTCCTAAGCTAAAGTCGAGCTAAGGGTTAGCTCGTGAGCTGAATATGAGCTAGGAGTAAGTTCGGTTTAGCTCAGGCAAGCTGGTTCGAACTCAAATGAGCTGGATTTGAGCTGGACAGAGCTCATGGAGCTGGAAACGAGCTAGGGTCAGCTTGCCAACAGTGCATTGCTTGACTAGGGAGACTTGTGCGAGGAGGTTTGCTGGGCGTGCTCGCATCAATATTTGAATGAAAATAATTTGATTAAATAATTAAACAAGTTGATTTGTCTAATTTAGCTCAAGATCAAAGAGAACTGAATTCGGATAGGGGGAAGGCGAAACTAGTCGAATAGCCGATCCGTAGTGTTCGACAACATCCGAGGTAAGTTTTAAGTAATTAAACCTATTTTTTTACCTTGAATATAACATGCCATATTACAAGTGTCAATCATTCTTTGCATAATTAGTATATAGCCGAATGGTTATTATGAAATTGAGGTATAGTAGCAAAATACCATATTGCCGTATGGACATTGAATATTGTAAATGAAATTTGTGATGGGTTTATGTGGCCAAATAATGAGTATGAAATAAGATGAAGTGTTTTGGCATGTGTTTATATTAAAAAAATTAAATGCTTTATTAATGTGGTCAAGTTATGTGCAACTTATAATTATATGATTTGTTGTGGATACAAGTGATGGGAAGATTGATCTTTCTATTATGTTATTCGGGCCTTTGGCCTAGCAAGCTTAAAGCTGGTGATTATTATTGGGCTTCGAGCCTACCAGGCATAATGCCCGTGAATAAGTATGGGACTTAAAATTCTAGCAGGCCTGGTGCCGGTGATGAATTCGGGCTCTTGCCTAGCAGGTTTTATACCGGTGGTCTATTTTAAGTTTGTGTTTAAAAGTTTCCAGTCGTTTTAGATATTGAATGATGGAATTTGACTTGTATGAAGTAGTATAATTCGGCTACAAAGGTAAGTACTTATTGCCCTATATTATACTTGGGTAGTCAACTCTTAAATGAATTAATTCGAATGTGCGTTTTTGGCTTTGTTAAAGATGCATTAAGCTTTAATGTTTGTGGGACAAGATTATCTTGTTCGTGGTTATATTAAAATTATTGGAATATATGTATTGTTAATATGTTACAAGGTTGAGTTAAATTATATGTGATATATGAGGTTTCAGTTACCTATGACATTTGGTTTAGGTATTTTACCTCGTGTGATTGCTTAATATTAAATGTTGTATTAATCGATTTTGTGTCATGTAGATTGATGATTATGTGTTTAATTTACTTAATACTTACTAAGCTAATTAGCTTACTTCGAGTGTTTTCGTTATTTTGTTTTATAGATTTCGGCTGAAAGTTACGTGCTCGGGGATCAATACTGAAGTCATCCACATTATCGTCTCTTTCTTGGTACTTTTAGAAGTTTATATTTTGAATGATGGCATGTATAGGCTAAACCCTTTTGAATCAAGTTTATATTTTGAATTTGTATATAATCGGGCCATGTGAAAATGGCTTGTCCTTTAACTAAGTATGAATTTCGTGTTTGATTAAAGTGTAAGGGCTTGATCATTTTGATATCTAATGTTTCATGAAGTAATCATGGTGTGGTTGATGTTTATAAATATGATGTGTTTGTTTGGCTTTGCCTTAAGATTAAATGATAAGTATACATGAGATGTAGTTGGAATTACAAATGTTTATATTTTAGTGTATTAATGAAAAAGTGGGATTATTATACGATATGTTTTGGATAGGTATATCATTTTGGGTGTTTATACTATGAGCTATTCTAGTTTATTAAAATGGAAATTGATTTAGTGAATGTCTGGAAGTTGCGTATTGTTTGAAAATGCCTCGTAACCCTATTCTAGCGACGGATACGGGTTAGGGGTGTTACAATTTTCTTTTCTTGCTATTTCGAGTTCTTTTTATTTTTTAGTTTCTTTGATGTTACTCCCTAGGTTGCGAATTAGATTGCCAAATTGACCTTTCGAGGAAAAGTTAGTTGTGTTGCCATGCATTTCTTTAAACTTTGCCGAATTGAGCTCCTTTTCTTTCGCCCTTTTTTGGTTCTCAATTTCTTAGCTGATTGTAGTCCTCTCTTTCACCAACCTCTCTTCTCCTGTCAGTTCTGAATTTCTCTAGTCCTCTCCTTTTCTCTTTCATTTCTTGATTTTTCCTCTCTTTCCTTTGTTGTCGTGCTTCTCTCTTGTTCACTCATAAGCTGAATCACTCACTTGGGAGTTACCTCTTCTACCATTTCTTGCTTTTGCTGATACCTTTACATCTCTTGGCCGATTAGTCACTCTCCTTCCTCTTGATTTTTTTCGGTTATTGCTTTGCCATTGTGATCGGATTCATCTCTTTTCTTTCTCTGTCACACTCATATCGTTCCATCATTATCTTCCCATTATTCCTTGGCTGAATCTTCCTTCTCTTTTGTGAATCAGATTTAGCTATTTTCTCTTTGGCAATTAGTTGATTTTGTGGTCACAACTCTCCTATTCTGTCGTTGGGTTTGGACTCTCGCAGGGTAAGGGATTTCTCTGGTGAGGAGTGGCGTTCCAACCTTTCCTGTCACCAATCGAATGTATAGTTAGTGTAAGATGGATTGTTGCCGAATATTCTACTGATTCTATTAAGTTTGTGTTAGTGGTTTTTAACGACATCTATAATCAATTCTCTAATAAGATTTGATTAATATGTAGTTATTCAGCAAGCAACATCCATTTGGATTTTAGCTTAGTGATTTTTGGGTGTTAGGCTTTTTACTGATAATTCAAGGTGGGTAGTATGGTCAATTTAGGGATTCAAGTTTGTGAATTTTATTAAATGATAGGCTAACGATATGCCTTGTGGGAATGTAGGCGTTGGGCGTGAGTAATTCACTCGACTTGGCTAAAAGGTGTCTAATTGTACACCATAGATCATTACTGTTGTAAAGCTGAAAAAGGTGTGTATTCACACCCCTGTTTAATAAAAAATCGGTAAAAGCTGAAATTCTGAAACTTCAGCAACTGTGGCCTCACGAGCATGCGAATGCTCGAGTGATGAACCAAGCCCACAGATCATGGGCGATAGACTATAGAGGCCGCCACGAGCATTCTCGTGGGCTTAGGTCGATTGGGCCTTGTTGGGCCGTAATAGGCTTGTGGGCCCCATGGGCTCGTGGGCCCCACACAAACAAAATTCATGGTAAGTGACAAATGATAGGTTGGGCTATAAAATTTGCATAGCCATGACTGAGTTTGGGCTAAATGGGCCACACGAGCGTGTGGACCCACTTGGGCCGAGTAAAGGGCCTTGGGCCCATCTACAATATTATGACCACTTAGATCATCTAACTTGTTCGAAATGACTGTAGACCTTTTGAAGGGTCGTTATCTATACCAAAACCCTAAAATTAGTTAAATGACCAAAATACCCCTAAGGGATAAAATTATTATTTTACCCCTAACTGACTAAATGACCATTACACCCCTAGTGGTAGATTAATTGATGTATGTATGATATTTATATGACCGATACTGAGTGTGACATACTCATACTGCATACATGTAATATTTATGACATGACATACTGCATGGGGTTAGAATTCTGATATGGAGGGAGGAACTACTGTACTAGTGGCTCTGCCACGTATTTTCTATTATTGGTGGCTTTGCCACATATACTGATTCTAGTGGCTTTGCCACATTTACTATTATTAGCAGCTTCACAGCTTTACTATTACTAGCAACTTTGCTGCGATATTGGTGTGTTGGCTGGGTGGGTCGATATAATCCCCACACGGTGTGCTGGTTGGTACAGGATGGGTGGCATATCTGTAGTGTATTGATTCTGTATTGGGCTTAGGCCCACACTGTTACTGTATTGGGCTAAGGCCCAGACTGTTCTATTACTGGATAGGGCTCAAGCCCAGACTATTTCTGCATGCATTGTCTACTATTAGACTAATAGGGGATTACACACTGAGTTTTTGCAAACTCACCCCTTCTTTTATGTAACGCCTCAAATTTTGGGCCTAGGAGGATGGGCTTTGAGTATCGGAGGAATTTCAATTTTTGTTGGACGAGAAAAATTCACAAATTGTATGAGTGTTGTGTTAGTTAAGTGATTTTGAAGTGTTAAAGGGTCTCTAAGAAGTCCTAGGTTCAAGCCTGAGCATAGGGAAAATTTTCATTTTTGAGCATTAAAGGAATATTGACTCCATGACTTACGCCTTTTAAATAATTATGGCTAAGTTATATCATAAATGGCCTAGTGGTCAAGTGGCAAGTGGCATCACATAAGGAGCAGGGAGGTGACACCATAAGGGAGGCAAGGAAGTCCATGGTTCGAGTGGTGGTATAGGGTTTTAATGAGTATTTATGTTGCACCTTGGATAGCCTATGGTTGCATTGGAGTGGGGACTCTATTGGTGGAGCTTTGAATGGGTCTTAGAATTTGAATAAGGGGTGGAGAGTGGATTAAGGAGAGTGTTGAGGAGATAGAGGTTGGTTGCAGGAGATTGAGGAGGAGAAAAATGAGGAATTCAGATTGTGATGTAGTGGAGCCAAATTGGGACTTTGTTGGGCATAAAATTTCAGCAAGAGGGGGAATTTGGGATTCATTTTTAGCATTCTGAATGTGTTTTTGAGGGATAGCCAATTTTGGTCAAGTTTGGTCTTTCATACTTCCTTTTCCTCCTTTTGCTCATTTATTTTTGTTGTTCTTTCGCACTCTGCTTTCAAGATTTTCTGTCTTTGGTTCCACTCAACATTTTGGTCAAAATAGCTTCCCATTTAGGCATTTCTTGCACTTTTGGTTGATAGCTCCCTCTTTCCTTTCTTCATTTTGTGTTCTCTTTTTTCTTAAAAAGAAAAAGGAAAAAAAACTATGGCCTTCTATTCTATTTTACTCATAAGACACTCTCTTCTCTTTTGCTTTCTCCATTAAATTTCTCTAGTCGTTTACCACCCTTCTCTTTCTTTAACTTTTCAGTACTGGACAAATACTACTCCTCTATCATTCGAGTTTCATCTCTTCTTCACACCCTCTATCAAATTTTCCTCCTTTCATCTTTTTAATCTATTCGTGGAGTTGGCGTAGGGAGTCTGGTAATCGGTAAGTGAACTAAACCTCCTTCTTTCTTTATAATCCATTAAAAGTCCCTTTTCTCTTCTACGCTATTAAGAAAGCTGAATACTCTTTTATTGTGATGTTTCGAGTAGGTTTTGATTTGGGGGGTGCAAATAGGTTTTGAAGCAGCCGAAGGTGGCCTTGGTTACAATCAAAGGTAGGCAATTTATGAGTTGTGGGGATCAAGTGGGGTGTGTCGATTACCACCCTTGTTGGCTGAATGTTACTATCCCTATTAAGGGGTGGTGCGTTTTTGTAGTGACTTGGGGTAACATATTTTTTTAGGGCTAAGTAGTGTGCTAATAGTTTCTCTTAATGCAGATGTTCGATAAGAATCTGAGATCGGTTCTAGTTAAAGGTTCTAAAGAACTAGAACCACTTCCCACGCAAGTAAGGTAAGATGGTGGTGGATTTAAACTAGGTGATGAAGGGTTGACGCGAACCCGATTATGAGATAAGCCAGATTAACGTTGATTGCCCGATCGTAGTCGAGAAGAAGATCGAAGTTTCACTTTGAATAGATAGGTGAGTAGCGGAAGGTTAGGAGATGTAAGATTTAGAAGGGATTTGGAAGTGGCATAGAATTAGAAGGAAGAATGATAGATGGTAAGTAGGGTCGGTTTAGGCTAAAATAGAATAGGTTACAAAAAGGTTCAAATTAGAATGGAAGGTACGAAAGGGTTTAGAAAGGAATGTAGTATTTTAGATGGTACGAAATGGTTTAAAATGAATGATAGGGAATAAAGATATGAAATGGTAAGTTTTTGAAGAGAGGTGGTTGATGGTCGAAATTCTTAGACGTCAGGAAAGATTCAACACCGAAGTGTCACCCCGAATCCTATATTGTCTAAGTTGGAAAGATGGTAGTGTAGGATAGGATTGAGCACCACACCAAAGGGTTCAGTGATAAGCTCGAAACAAGCAAGTTTGACGCCACTAGCAAAGCTAGATAAGTCGCACGAGACTTGTACAAAGTTTAAGAGGAATCAACCTCACAGAAAACAAAGTTTTCAATATATATAAAAATGATCAAAGATTCAAAAGTCCCTTTTACAAATGAAATGAATAACTATTTATACTAACAACTTAGGCTAGCCGAATAGTCCTATTCATGGACTTAACAACTAAGTAATGTATCTTAATTAATGGCATGAAAATTCTAGAAAGTGTCCATTGATGAGCTTGTCCAAATTTGGCTAAATGGGAGGTGAGGAGGTAGCTTCATGAACACACATTAATGCATTTGGATGAATGGTTTCCATGCATGTATGGCTAGGTTCGGCCAACCCCTTTAATGTAGCCTTTAACTCATGTTGTTTCACCAATAGTGGCATCATAAATAAGGCTTCATGAAAGGTCAAACTAGGTGTGAACTAGGAGCTTGAGTGGCCTCTTGTGTATGAACGCCCATATGAATGGTCATCATGGTGTGAACATGAAGTGTGAACACTTGGGAGATACATGAACCGTCCAATGCATGTTCATTCATTAATATGGTCCATGAATCTTCAAATACATGGATGAACATGCATCAGCCCCTTTAATAGCCGTCCATTGAACCATTCCATGCATGTACATACAAGATGAATGTATCACATTAATAGCTCATGTGAACACATTAATCAAGTATGAACACAATTAAGCACCTAATTTAATTTGGTCAACATATTTAATTCTTGTAATAATTTAGACATATTTATTGCTAGTTTGAATTAAGAAAAATTTATGATGTGCATTAACTACTTAACTAGTCAACTAGCTCACTTTAATAAATATGCAATAATTAAGCTAAGATGAGCTGAGGGTTTCGGCTATGAGCTGTATTAAGCTAGAATTAAAATAAACGAGCTGAGTTTAATTAAAGTAGAAATTAATGGAGCTGAGTAAGAGCTTAGTTGAGCTCAACCGAGCTGGAATGGACTCCCGTGAGCTGAAATGAGCTGAAGTCAGCTTGAATTAAGCTAACTATCTTTGGTTCGAAGTTGCGTTCAGCTACACATTGGACGTTGGAGCCATGAGCTAGATGGAATCGATGACAAAGAGCTGAAATAGAGCTTTCGAAACGTCGAGCTCAAGCTCTCGTCATGGGACCTTGCGGCATTGCAGGTGTTCCATCATCCGGGCTGGTTGCTAGCTTGGACGCGTTCGCGTCATCCTCCCCCTCTTCAAAACGACTTGACCTCAAGTCGAGCCGTTTGTCCGTTTTAAAAGTGTTTCTCTCACACGGCTTTCCTCGATCAAACGGAATAGAGGGCATCGTGCAAACCTAAAAAAGTCTCACCATTTTTGGCAAGAAGAAACTCAAAAGAGTCAGAATCACAAGATGCTCAAAATTCAAAAAGAATTTATTCAATTGAGCATAGGCCAAAAATCTTAGCTGTACAAAGCAAGCACATGAAAAGTTATTGAAGAGTTTCGTTATGCCATCATTACAAACATGTGAACTTAATTGAAGTAAGGGATAATTAGTCACAAATGTTTGCAAATAATTAAACTCATTAAACCTCATCCAAAACTTTTCAATGTGATTATCCCAAAAGAGAAACTCATTCAATTCATTGTCTTGTACACGCAAGGTGTACCATGGCCGGTTACTTGCTATCTTACCCATGTGCTGTTTAACAACATGATTTATGTAATCAAATTCCAACACAAATGGATCATTACTAAGCCAAGAAGAAAAATCAACCACAACAGGATACAAATAACTTTCAAACATCAAAGTATTAAAATGATTTTCGACATCAATCGAATGAATCCAAGATGTTCGAAGATTTTTAGAAACTTTACCTTGTTGACCTTTAAGAGAAGAAAATTTGTGAATGGTTTTACCTTTTTCAAGCAGGACAAATCTTCTCTCCTCAGAAATGTAATGTAATACAAACCTTTTATTTCGATCAACTCGAGGTGAACAGGAATATCTCGGGCTTTTTAAAGCGATGCATTCACAATAAGGGGAAGGTTAGTATCATTAGAAATAATGGACTTAAAATGAAATGACAGAATATAATCAAAATTTGATTCAAGTCCATAAAAATACGTCAAATTTACCTTTTTAAAATGAAACAAAAGTTTCATATGTGGCCAAGCAAGGTGAATAGAAAACAAATCAAAATTGAAACCCAAATCATTGAATTTCATTTTCTTATCAAAAGTTAGAAGATCAAACAAATATAAGTTGAATGCAAAAGATGCAAATTGCTTAAATGTTCCATAAAACAAATCTACGTAACATATGCCAGGCTTGAACACACGTACTTGATCATGAATTCCAACAGGCAACATGTTAGAGGAAAATGTAATCAACTCACCACATGACTAAAATTCCACTTGATCAATCAAAGAAATGGTGAACATACAACTTTTCAATCGATCACATGATTCAAACCTTACTTGATCAAACAGGCGGGCAAAGTTAGCAACATCAAGCAAGCAAATATGCAAAGATTTAAGCTTCAAAAATCTCATTTGAAAATGCAATTCAGGATATGGAGATTTTGCACAAAAATTTAAGGATTTAACTTGAAGAGAAAAATCAATCGGATGAAATGTTTCATGCGAAAATCTATCACAAATCAATTGATCAGACATGTTTGAACACAAAGATTGGGCATATGGATTCAAAAAGCTTAAACACTTAAACACATCAACATTGGCATACGCAAAATTTTTATTGTAAGCCTCCACACTTCGCATAGGCATAGTCATCTCAACAGAAGAGCTAAACATGTCAAAAGATAAGATTTTCAAGGCATCTTTCGAAACAAAGTGATTAATAACAAGAGATGAACAATTAGAAAACAGATCATAAGATGGAAGTTTTTCAGAATTTAGGCCATTAAAATCTTTATAAATAGCTTTCAATTCAAGTGACCTTGATTCGATAACCATGGAATCCTTACCTTTCTTACCTTTGATCGCAAGTGGGTGGTTGTCATTTGCGGACTTTTCTTTCTCGAACAACAGAAAATGCCTCTCCTTTGGAATGTATCGGAGTTGAAGTTGGTCGCATGGACTTCAAGGAACCTGACAAGAAAATTCACAAGGAAGACTAACAGAAGGGTTAGTAGAAAGAATCCTCACTTGCTCACTATCTTCTTTTTCACTCATGTCTTTTTCTTCCGAAACACTCGTTTCTTTTATTTCGATTTCTTTTTCCACTCTTTTGTCTTGGTCAACTTCTTTTTCTCTCTCAAACTCTTTTTCATTCTCTTTTTCTTTTTCATTTTCTTTTTGTTTTTCAATGGTTTTTTCAATGGCTTTTTCGAGCTCTCTTAAAACTTGCTCATTTTCTCTCTTACTAGCCTCTTTTCTCTCTTTTCTTTTTATTTCTTTTTCTTTTTCTTCTTTTGCTTTTTCTTTTCTTTTACAAGATGTTACAAAAGAATCATGAGAATACAAATCATGTTTGAAAGATGAAGAACTGTTTACATATGGGTCACGTTCAAAATTTCGTGAAGAATACTTCGAGTAAGATTTCTTTGAAGATCTAGAAGGAGTATGTCTATTACCTCACACATCTTCTTGAACGAATTCAAAATCAAAATCGGTCGCTCGTTGTCTCGAACTTCTTGACGAGTAGGAGTTTTGTCTTGAAGTCGATGGTGAATAGGAATCAAAAGGGGTTCTCGACTCTATTTTTCGACTTGATGTCACTTGTCCTCGTGCATCTCTTTGTTCCACATGATCTAATCTTTCGTATAGTTTGTCGAATTTAGAAGTCACCATTCTTCGCATTTCTTGCACCAAGTATTGGTATTCCGATTCGGTGAACTCTTTGCGTGACATGATTTTTGTTGCTGAAAAGAAAATGTTAGAATATAAACAAAGCAAAAATTAGGTACCTCACCTCAAAACTCACAATTTTCACTCAGAAAGAAATAATAGTTGTGCACTCCACTCGTGTTTTCACTCGTTTAGGCTTTTACTTCTCTCGAATGATCTCATTAATCACTCTTGCCTTTTACCTCTCAAATTTGTCTTTATACTTTGTAGATCATCTCGAGTAACTCGTATTGTTGCTTAGGGGTCGGCTTCAAGAGGGTTACAAGGGTCGAGCGAATTAGGGTAAAGGTAGGCTAAAAGAAATGATAATCTCGAGTTTATGTGTGGTGACTTTGGGTTTTAGGAAGAAGAGGGATTAGAAAAAGGTAGAAATGATTCAAGGAGAAAATAAACTCGAACAAAATTTTTTTTATATTCCAAATTTTTTTATAATAATTTCGAATTTTTTTAACTTCGAATTTTTTTAATTCTGAATTTTTTTAACTTACAGATTGATCTTTGATCGAATCTTCGGTCTTCGGAGCTTCTTGATTCTAGTTCTGATACCAGATGACGCGAACCCGATTATAAGATAAGCTGGATTAACGTTGATTGCCCGATCGTAGTCGAGAAGAAGATCGAAGTTTCACTTTGAATAGATAGGTGAGTAGCGAAAGGTTAGGAGATGTAAGATTTAGAAGGGATTTGAAAGTGGTGTAGAATTAGAAGGAAGAATGATAGATGGTAAGTAAGGTCGGTTTAGGCTAAAATAGAATAGGTTACAAAAAGGTTCGAATTAGAATGAAAGGTACGAAAGGGTTTAAAAAGGAATGTAGTATTTTAGATGGTACAAAATGGTTTAAAATGAATGATAGGGAATAAAGATACGAAATTGTTAGTTTTTGAAGAGAGGTGGTTGATGGTCGAAATTCTTAGACGTCAGGAAAGATTCAACACCAAAGTGTCACCCCGAATCCTATATTGTCTAAGTTGGAAAGATGGTAGTGTAGGATAGGTTTGAGTGCCACACCAAAGGGTTCAGTGATAAGCTCGAAACAAGCAAGTTTGATGCCAATAGCAAAGCTAGATAAGTCACACGAGACTTGTACAAAGTTTAAGAGGAATCAACCTCACAGAAAACAAAGTTTTCAATATATATAAAAATGATCAAAGATTCAAAAGTCCCTTTTACAAATGAAATGAATAACTATTTATACTAACAACTTAGGCTAGCCGAATAGTCCTATTCATGGACTTAACAACTAAGTAATGTATCTTAATTAATGGCATGAAAATTCTAGAAAGTGTCCATTGATGAGCTTGTCCAAATTTGGCTAAATGGGAGGTGAGGAGGTAGCTTCATGAACACACATTAATGCATTTGGATGAATGGTTTCCATGCATGTATGGCTAGGTTCGGCCAACCCCTTTAATGGAGCCTTTAACTCATGTTGTTTCACCAATAGTGGCATCATAAATAAGGCTTCATGAAAGGTCAAACTAGGTGTGAACTAGGAGCTTGAGTGGCCTCTTGTGTATGAACGCCCATATGAATGGTCATCATGGTGTGAACATGAAGTGTGAACACTTGGGAGATACATGAACCGTCCAATGCATGTTCATTCATTAATATGGTCCATGAATCTTCAAATACATGGATGAACATGCATCAGCCCCTTTAATAGCCGTCCATTGAACCATTCCATGCATGTACCTACAAGATGAATGTATCACATTAATAGCTTATGTGAACACATTAATCAAGTATGAACACAATTAAGCACCTAATTTAATTTGGTCAACATATTTAATTCTTGTAATAATTTAGACATATTTATTGCTAGTTTGAATTAAGACAAATTTATGATGTGCATTAACTACTTAACTAGTCAACTAGCTCACTTTAATAAATATGCAATAATTAAGCTAAGATGAGCTGAGGGTTTCGGCTTTGAGCTGTATTAAGCTAGAATTAAATAAACGAGCTGAGTTTAATTAAAGTAGAAATTAATGGAGCTGAGTAAGAGCTTAGTTGAGCTCAACCGAGCTGGAATGGACTCCCGTGAGCTGAAATGAGCTGAAGTCAGCTTGAATTAAGCTAACTATCTTTGGTTCGAAGTTGCGTTCAGCTACACATTGGATGTTGGAGCCATGAGCTAGATGGAATCGATGACAAAGAGCTGAAATGGAGCTTTGGAAACATCAAGCTCGAGCTCTCGTCATGGGACCTTACGGCATAGTAGGTGTTCCATCATCCGGGCTGGTTGCTAGCTTGGACGCGTTCGCGTCAAGGGTTTTTAGCTCATTTTATAGATAACTAAGTGATCGCTATGGTATGTTGTTGGTTGGTGTTCGAAGGCGTGTTGGCCAGTTTCGCAATCAGGTGTGTACACTCACTGCACACACGTTAGATCGACAAAGCCAAAATCCTGAAAAGCCAAAATGTCGGATCTCCAAAAGTTTGGCGACAGTAACCACACGAGTGTGCGAACGCTCGTGTGGAAGGACTGATACAAGGCAGAGGCCCCATGAGTGATCTCATGGACTTGGGCCACTTTTGGTCAAATGGGCCAAAATGGGCCATATGGGCCTAATGGGCCCGTGGGCCCGTCTTGAGCAAAATTTATTGATGGTTGTGAAATGACGAGCCGATCATGTTGACTACATGGCCAATGGCGGATTTGGGCTTATTGGGCCACAAGAGCATGTGGGCCCCACTTGGGCCATATATTTGGCCTTGGGCCCAATTATATGGTTTGATTGAAAAAGGTTGCATGACTCACCCAAGATGGCTGTGAACCTATTGATGGGTCAGTAAGTGTATTTAGACCCCAAATTATGAAATGACTGTTATGCCCTTAAGGGCAAAATGACTAAAATGCCCCTACATGATTATGACTGTTCTGTATGCCATGTTATGTTATGTTTGCATTCATGTGACATTATACCGTATGGGGATGAGATTATTATATGTGATGGAAGTGATGTGATCTAATAGGGTCGCATAGGTCGCCCGAGACGATTGTGGACCCACCAGAGGCTTTAAGCCGATTATGTGATTAGCAGCTTTGCTGTAGTATTGGTGTGCTGGCTGTGATACGATCCGCCTCGAGTGAGTCGAGTCGTATTTGTAATTACCCGATCGTCTACGAGAAAGTATCGTTCGATTTGCTTATGAAGTGAAGTGATAGGAAAATAGGGCAAAAAATATGTATTAGGGTTCAAAGATGGGTTATGAATAAGAATAATATGTATAGGTTCGGTTTTAAAAATAAGGTAATGAATGGGTGGAGAAAAGAAAAAAATATGAAAATGGATTAACAAATAAAAAGATGAGGAGATAGAAAATGGCTTGGATAGGTGATGTGATGAATAAAAGGAAATTTAATAGAAGGTGGATATGGTTAAATAGGACTTAAGTTTCAAGTATGACTCGACACTATAGAGAGCATCGCCCCGGTACTTATATCACTTAAGGTGGAGAATGAAAGATAGAACAAACCTTGACCCGCTACTTAGCAAAGTAGGAACCTTGGTATAAGGGTGAATGCCACACTATTTGATAGTGATAAGTTCAAAGGAAGAGCAAGATTGACACCAACTAAGAGCTAGATAGGCCAACAAGTCTTCAACGAAATATGAGAGAAAGAAATCTCACAAATTCCATAAATTTAACAAAGTTTTAATAAACAAAAGGTCTCACCATTTACAAATGAAATAAGAGCTATTTATAGACTAACTTGTAGTAGCCGAATGGACAACTTAAAAGCTAAGAAAATCCTAGAAAAATCTAGAGGAAAATCATTTATCAGGTGGGTCCAAATTCAGCCCTTGTGACACCATTAAGCATGCTTCATGGGAAAGAAAATTTGGTTGGCTGAATATGAAGCATGGGAGCTTGAATAGCCTTGTCGAGATTCGGCTGGGAAGAAAATGAATGGAAGCTTTATGTTCCTTGGACAAAATTACGCCTTAGTACTTGAATGACTCTCCAAAAGGTGCTTGTTGGCTGAATAGACACCTAGGGAAGTCAAATGATCAACAAATAATTCATGCAGCAAGATATGGATGCATCCTCCCATTCGTTGTAACTTGCTCTCCATGCATCTACAATAAACTCCATTCATGAATTTAACTTGGAAGTTAATTAGGTATCTACTCCTTGGCCAAATAGGTGTGTAGGAGACCAATGGGTAGCACACCATTCATGTAATTCGGCCATACATGAATCCTAGAAGCTTTGGCCGAACATGCATCTTTCATTATGGGTCTTGGTACATTCGGATGTACCATGCACTTGGGGAACATGCATGCAACGTCTTTTGTAATGTACATAGCCATTCATGCATTTCATAGATTAATGAACCTTCATTATTCATGCATTTGGCTCATACATGTACTTGTAGAAACCTTGCACCTAGTCATTCATGAACCCAATTAAATGCTATCCATTCATGCATGTATGTGCCATCCAAAGAGAATGTATCCAACCATTAATCCATGTGCATGTATCCAAACTGTCAATGTACATGTACCTACATAAAATAAAAACAAATTATAAGACATAATTATGAACACACATATATTCGGCCAATGTGAACACAATAACGTCATGCATTAAAAACGGCTAAACATGTGGACATAATTAAATTATGTAATGACTATAACATATTTAAATTAAATATTAATATAAGACAAATTAAATGCTTAAATATATAAGTACGAAATTTATTTAATGCATTAAAGATAAAATCGAGATTAACTAAAATGAGCTAAGCATTAGCTCGTGAGCTAAAGATGAGCTGGGGTTAAACTCCTAAACTAAAGTTGAGCTAAGGGTTAGCTCGTGAACTGAAGTAGCTAGGAGTGAGCTCCGTTTAGCTCAGGCAGGCTGAATTGAGCTTGAATGAGCTGGATTTAAGCTGGACGAAGCTCGAGGAGCTGGAAAAGAGCTAGGATTAGCTTGCCAACATAGCAATGCTCGACTCGAAAGACTTGAATGTTGGGGTTTGTTGGGCGTGCTCACATCATTCCCCCCTTCTTTTAGGCGACTTGTCCTCAAGTCGAGCTGTTTGTCCACTTTTAAAGTTTTCCTCTCATGCGGCTTCCCTCGATCGAATGGGACAGAGGACATCATACAAACCTGAAATAATCTTACCACTTTCGGCAAGAAGAAAATCATAGAAGTCAGATTCAAGTGGATTTGAAAAATCAAGAAAAGTTCATTCAAACGATCATACGCTAAAAATCTTAGTTGTACAAGACATGCATACGTAAGTTTATCGAAGAGTTTCGTTAGACTAATGTTGCAAACATGAGAACTAAGTTGGATCAAGGGATAATTAGTCACAAATGTTTGTAGATAATTAAACTCATTAAACCTCATCCAAAACTTTCTAGAATGATTAGCCCAAAACAGAAACTTATTCAATTCGTCGTCATGCACATGCAAAGTGTACCATGGCTGATTAATTGCTATCTTACCCGTATGTTTATCAACAGCATGTTTTGTGTCATCACATTCCATCGCAAACAGATCAGTACGAGACCAAGAACAGCAATCAACCACAACAAGATTCAAATAATGTTCAAACATCAAGGCATCACAAAGATTTACAACATTATTCGAATTAAGCAAAGATGTTGGAGAATTTTCTGAAACGTTACCTTGACGGCCTTTAAGAGAAGAAATCCCATGAATAGTTTTTACCTTTTTAAATTAGAACAAATCTTCTCTCTTTGGAAAGATATTGTAAAACAAACCTTTTACTTCGACCAACTTGAAGTGCACAACGATAACTCGTGCTTGTCAAAGCGATGCGTTCACAATAAGGGAAAATGTTAGTATCATTAGAAATAATGGACTTAGAATGAAAAGATGAAACATATACAAAATTTGATTCAAGTCCATAGAAATGCGTCGAATTTACCTTTTCAAAATGAAACAAAAGTTTCATATGTGGCCAAGCAAGGTGATTAGAAAGCAAATCAAAATTGGAAACCAAAACTTTAAATTTCATTTCCTTGACTAAGGTTCGATCACCAAGCAAACAAAATTTAGATGCACAACATACAAGTTGCTTGTGGTTTCCATAAGTCGTACTGGAGTTACAGATTCTCGGTTTAAACACGTGAACTTGATCACTAATTCTAACAGGCAACAAGTTTTGTCTAGTTTCCAATGTCAACATCATGTTAGAGAAAGAAAATGGAACCAACTCATCAAATGACTTAATTTTCACTCAATCTAACATACATGTGAAATGGATATAACAAGACAAACCATTAAATGAACAAGGCATGTTATAATACATTAAAGGAAACTTAAGTAGGAATAAACTCGAACATTCTTGCAACGTAAAGTCCATTGGAACAGGCAGTTCAAAACATGGAAATATCGTAAAAAAGTTTAGAGATTGTTCATGAAGAGCACAAACAAATAGATCAAGCAATTTATGCGAACATCTTTTAACATGGATGTCAAATAATGAAATTTTTGAGAACATGCAACTTTTTAAACATGCAAATTTATCACAAATCAATTGAGTAGGCATGTTTAAAAAGAAAGTTTTAGCCCATAAATTTAACAAGTTCATGGATTCAAACATATCACAAGGTAAAGAACTTTTATCACAAGCATTCACAATTTGCACAAGATGAACCAATCGAACAGAATTAACAGAATGGCCATTATGAGACATGTTATAGGAAATGCTTTTCATGGTATTTTTTGAAACAGGGTCAATAACATCAAAAGATGAACAAGGACTAATCAAGTCGAAATTTGATAATTTTTCAAAAATGAAGCCAACAAGATTTTGATTAACAACCTTTAATTCAAACGACCTTGGTTTGATAATCAAGGAGTCCTTACCTTCCTTACCTTCGATCACCGGTAGGCGACGGTCATTCGCGGACTTACCTTTCTCGATCATCTGAAAACGCCTCTCGTTTGGAAGGTAGTGAAGCTGAAGTTGGTCGCATGGATTTTCCAAAACCTGGGAAGCTACATCACAAGAAGAAAGAATAGGAGGGTTAGTGGAAACAATCCTCGCTTGCTCACTTTCCTTTTCAATTGATTCTTTTTTCTCGAGAATGCTCGATTCTTTTATCTTAATTTCTTTTTCCACTCTTTTTTCTTGATCAACTTCTTTTTCAAACTCTTTTTGCTCTTTTTCACTCTCTTTTTGTTCTTGTTCTTTTTCAAAGGCTTTTTCAATGGCTTTTTTGAACTCTCTCAAAACTTGCTCATTTTCTCTCTTGCTAGCCTCTTTTCTCTCTTTTCTTTTTATTTCTTTTTCTTTTTCTTCTTTAGCTTTTTCTTTTCTTTTACAAGATGTTACAAAAGAATCATTAGAATACATCTTGTTCGAAAGATGAAGAACTATTTACATATAGGTCACGTTCAAAATTTCGTGAAGAATACTTCGAATATGATTTCTTTGAAGATCTAGAAGGAGTATGTCTATCATCTCGCACATCTTCTTGAATGAATTCAAAATCAAAATTGATCGCTCGTCGTCTCGAACTTCTTGACGAGTAGGAGTTTTGTCTTGAAGTCGATGGCGAATAGGAATCACAATGGGACTCTTTTCTCAAGTAATAATCGGGTGTATATCTCTTTGGGGTTCTCGACTCTATTTTTTTACTTGATGTCACTCATCCTCGTGTATCTCTTTATTCCACACGATCTAATCTTTCGTGTAGTTTATCGAATTTAAAAGTCATAATTCTTCGCATTTCTTGCAACAAGTATTGGTACTCCGATTTGGTGAACTCTTCGCGTGACATAATTTTTATTGCAAAAAGAAAATATGTTAGTTCACAAAATAAAAGTTAAGTACCTCACCACAAACCTCACAATTTCACTTAAAAAGAAAGAAAGAAAAGTGACACTCTTGCTCGTGTTTACACTCGTTTGGCTATTACCTCCACTCGAATGCACTCACTTACTCGTGCCTTTTACCTCTCAAACTTTCTCTCGTAATTTTTTATTTGGACTTGCCAAAGCCTTATCGTAGGCTTAGGGGTCAGTTTCAAAATTGTTTAACAAAAGGTAACGATGAGGGGGTTGAGGGTTGGCTGAAAGAAGATTGTTCGTGTTTTGTAAGTGTGGTGATGGGGTATACAAAGATGATGAAATCGGGACTTAATGATCAGGAATACAAACAAAAAAATATCACCATAATAGAGCTGAATACCAAATGATGATCAAAAAGACTTTCACTTTTTTTTCAATCCTTCGATTTTTTTCACTTTTTTTAACTTCAAATTTTTTTAATTTTTAATTTTCTCTTTTTTTGTATTTATTTTTTTCACACTTTTTTCTACTTTATTTTTTTTACAACTTCAATTACAAAGGAAACAAAAGAAATAATAATACAAAAACAATTTTTTTATTTTTGAAACTTTTTTTTAATTTTTTTCCACGAACCTATTTTGGTGATGCGACGAACGTCAGTACTTCCTGTTTTAATAGCTCTGATACCAAATGATACGATCTGCCTCAGGTGAGTCGAGTCGTATTTGTAATTGCCAGATCGTCTACGAGAAAGTATCGTTTGATTTGCTTGTGAAGTGAAGTGATAGGAAAATAGGGCGAAAAATATGTATTAAGGTTCAAAGATGGGTTATGAATAAGAATAATATATATAGGTTCAGTTTTAAAAATAAGGTAATGAATGGGTGGAGAAAAGAAAAAAAAAGAAAATGAATTAACAAATAAAAAGATGAGGAGATAGGAAATGGTTTGGATAGGTCATGTGATGAATAAAAGGAAATTTAATAGAAGGTGGATATTGATGCGAGCACGCCTCGCGAACTACTTTGGACAAATCTTTCGAGTCAAGTACTAACTTGTTGGCAAGCTGATCCCAACTCGTTTCTAGCTCCACGAGCTCCATCCAGCTTAAATTCAACTCATTTAAGCTCAATCCAGCTTGTTCGAGCTAAACCAAGCTCACTTCTAGCTTCTCTTCAGCTCACGAGCTAAACTCTAGCTCACTTCCAGCTCACAAGTTTGGGCTCAGCTCCATATTAGCTCACTAGCTTGAGAGTAGCTCATATTTAGCTCGTTGACTTTTTACTTAAATAAATTTTGAACTTATTTAATTAAGCATTAAACATGTCTTACATTTATGTTTGTTATTAATATGTCTTAGATATTGCATGTTTTAAATTTGTCTTAAACATAGCCGATTTAATGCATGACATGTGTTCACATTATGCCAAAATTTATGAGTGTTCATGAAATATCTTAAATGACTTGTTTATTTTATGTAGGTCCATTCCCTTTGGACGGCACACATTCATGCATGGAAGGAAATTAATGCAAGTTCATGTACGGCTTGGGGTAATGTATAAAGAGGTGCATGTAGAATTGAGGTTCAATGGATGGCATTTAAGGGAGTACATGTATTAGGGACGTCCATGCAAGTGTGGGCTATCTAATGTTCATGTTTTTGAAGGTTCATGGACCGAATTTATGGAGGAACATACATTGGGACGTTTTATGCATGATCCATGCATTTTCAAGTTAACCATTCAAGAATTTAAGGTGCATTAAAGCTTCATTCGGCCAAGGGGGATGATACATTAAAGGGCTGCACATTCATGGAATTAAGGCCTTTCTTCAAAGCTAAGTATGCATGAATACATAAAGTGAAGCAACATGATGATTCGGCCAATTCATGCACCATCGTCAAGCATGAACCAAATTTTAATGCTTTTGTGTGAACATATTAAATACAAGTGTGAACAGAATTTAAGTTAGTATGAACACATTTAGATGCTGAAATTCAATAGGCATTTTAGGCTTATAAATAGAGATTTATAAACTTTGTAAAGGGGATTTTTGCCATTTGATTAAAACCTTTGTTACTTCCTCTCATATCTCGTACAAGTTTCGAAAGACTTATCTAGCGTGCTAGTGGCGTCTACCGATCTTGTTTGAACTTATCACCATCCTTGGTGTGGCGTTCACCTATCCAACTATTCCATCTATCCACCTTAACAATATAGGAACCGGGGTGACACTTTTTAGTGTTGAATCATTCCTGACGTTAAGTTCGTTTTCCATTCCCATCCTTTGAGTTTCTTTCTTGTCTTCATCAAACTGAGCCAACTATCCAATATCTACCTTTGTTATTCCATAACCGAACCTAGCTACACTTATTTCCCATTTTGAAAACCTTCCGCTTAATTAAACTATCCATTTCACTTTTATTTCCAAGACACCGAGGCACGAACGATCCTTCTCGACTACGATCGGGCAACTACGTGAATTTGATTCAATCACCCAAGCCGGATCACATCATTTGGTATCAGAGCTTTTAAAACGAGGAGTACCGACGTTCGAAGCATATTCAAAATAGGTTCGTAAAAAAATTCAAAAATTTTTTTTATTTGTTTTGTTATTCATCATTTTGTACTTAAAAAAAAAGAGAGTGGTATAAAAAAAAGTTTAAAAAAAACTCAAAAAAAAAGAAAAAAATTGAAGTGAAAAAAAAGAGAAAAAAAGTGTGAAAAAAATTCGAAAAAATTCGAAAAAAATTTGTGAAAAAAAAATGAAAAAAAAAGTCGAAATAAAAAAAATGTGAAGTTTTGAAAGTTTCTGTCATACATCATTGGTATCTGTGAAACCCGATTTTCAAATTTTCACTCAATTTTTCTTTCACCCCTTCTACCCAACGCCACACTCACAAACCCGAAAAATTTCTTTTAGCCTACCCATACACCTACATATCTTATCCCTTATCACCATTTGAAGCCAACTCCCAAAAGCACCAAGACGAGTCAATACGAGACAAAATACGAGGTTGTGAGAGTAAGTTTGAGTGGAAAAAGGCTAGAGAGTGTGAGAACATTTGAGTGTTAAAAAAAAAGCCTAAGACGAGTGCAAACACGAGTGGAGTGTTCATCAAATATTTCTTTGCGAGTGAAATAGTGAGATTTGTGGTGAGGTACTCAATTTTTGTAATCTAACATATTTGTTTTCAGCAACAAAAGTCATGTCACGCGAAGAATTTACCGAGTCAGAGTTCCAATACTTGGTTCAAGAAATGCGAAGAATGGTGACTTCTAAATTTGATAAATTACATGAGAGATTAGATCGTGTGCAACAAAGAGATCCACAAGAACGAGTTTCATCGGGACGGAAGGTGGAATCGAGAACTTCGCAAAGATACACACCCGATTATTGCTTGAGAAAAGAGTCCCATTGTGATTCCTATTCGCCATCGACTTCAAGACTAAGAGATTCACATGACTCCTACTCTTCAAGAAGTTCGAGAAAACGAGAAGCCGATTACGATTTTGATTTGTTCCAAGATGACGTTCGAAGAGAAAGGTATACTCCTTCTGATTCTTCAAAGAAATTTTATATGGAGTATTCTTCACGAAGTTTGGAACGTGATTCTTATGTACATAATTTTCCTTCCTTTGAACAAGATCATTGTTATCTTGATTCTATTGTAACATCATGCAAAAGAAAAGAAAAAGACGAAAAACAAAAAGAAATAAAAAGAAAAGAGAGACAAAAGGCAAGCAAAAGAGAAAATGAGCGAATCATGAGAGAATTTGAAAAAGCCTTTTAAAAAGTCTTTGAAAAAGAAAAAGAAAATGAAAGAGAAATTGAAAAAGAATTCGAGCGAGAAAAAAAAAATCATCATGAAAAAAGAGTGGAAAAAGAGATTGAAATAAAAGAATCAAGAGAATCAGAGAAAAAAGAATCGAGTGAAAATGAGAACGTGAGGATTCTTTCTACTAACCCTTCTGTTAGTCTTCCTTGTGAATTTTCTTGTCAGGTTCCTAGAAGTCCTTGCGACCAACTTCAACTCCGATATCTTCCAAATGAAAGGTGTTTTCGGATGACCGAGATAGGTAAGTCCGTGGACGACCGCCACCCATTGGAGATTGAAGGTAAGGAAGGTAAGGATTCTTTGATTATCGAATCAAAGTCGCTTGATTTGGCTAATTCTTGGTCACTTATTGTTGTTAACGATTTTGTTTTAAAAGGTGCCATATACAACTTTTCTTATGATGATTACTACATTGGCAAATCTGTTGACAACATTGGAGTGGTTTTCTCTAAGCGAATTTTGAATATGTTTGATCAAAGTCTGTCAATTAAAAATTCTGATGTGTTTGACCATGCAAACTTTTTGAATTCATGTGTTAAATCTTTAAATATGCCTGCTCAATTGATTTGTGACAAATTTGCATGTTTGAAAAGTTGCATGTTCTCTAAAAATTCTTTGTTTGGCATCCATGTTAAAAGATCTTCACATGATATGTGCAATTGTGCTCTTCATGAACAATCTTTGAATTTTTGTGTGAAATTTCCATATAATGATTTGCATTCCCGATTGATACTCTTGAAGCATGAATCTTCGCATATTGGTATGCCCAGTTTTGTCAATTCAACATGCATGTTTAAACTAGTGAAATATAATTCGTGTGGTGAGTTGATTATATCTTCTTCTAATATGTTGCTTGTTGGAATTCATGATCAAGTTCGTGTGTTCAAGCCTGGTATTTGCTACATGGATTCATTTTATGGAAACATTAAGCACTTTGCATCATTTGCATTCAGATTATGTTTGCTTGATGTTCGAACTTTTGATAAGAAAGTGAAATTCAATGATTTGGGTTTCAATTTTGATTTGTTTACTAATCATCTTGCTTGGCCACATCTGAAATTTTCATTTCATTTTGAAGAGGTAAGGCTGACCTACATTTTTAGAATTGAATCAAATTTCCATGGTAACTTTCCTTTTCCATTTAAGTCCATAGTTTTCGTTAATACTAACCATTCTCATTTTTGTGGATTCCACCCCTCGAGGAGTATGAGTTGTCATGGTGCGTCACCACCTATCCAAATTGATCGAAGCAATAGGTTTGTTTTACATTATCTTTTCGAAAAGAGAAGGTTCATTTTGACTGAAAAAGGTAAACCTAACCTTCGAATTTCTTCTCTTCAAATTCCTCAAGGTAAGTTTTCTAAAAATGTTCAAATATCTTTGCTTAATTTGAGTGAAGGTGAAAATCTTGTTGATTTAATGCGTGGAAATCCTTGTGATGCCTTGATGTTAGAACATTGTTTGAATCTTTTTGTGGTTGATTGTTGTTCTTGGCCTCGTACTGATCTGTTTGTGTTGAAATGTGATGACTCAAATCATGCTGTTGATAAACATATGGGTAAGATAGCAATTAATCAGCCATGGAGCACCTTGCGTGTGCAAGACGACGAATTGAAAGAGTTTCTATTTTGGGCTAATCATTCTGGAAAGTTTTGGATGAGGTTTAATGAGTTTAATTGCCTACAAACATTTGTGACAAATTATCGCTTGATCCAACTTAGTTCTCATGTTTGCAACATTTGTCTAACAAAACTCTTCGATAAATTTACGTATGCATGTCTTGTACAACTAAGATTTTTGGTGTATGATCGTTTGAGTGAACATTTTTTGATTTTTCAAATCCACTTGAATCTGACTTCTTTGATTTTATTCTTGCCAAAAGTGGAAAGATTATTTCAGATTTCTATGATGTCCTCTGTCCCATTCGATCGAGGAAAGCCGCGTGAGAGAAAAACTTTAAAAGTGGATAAACAGCTCGACTTGAGGACAAGTCACTTAAAAGAGGGGGGAATGATGCGAGCACGCCTCACGAACTACTTTGGACAAATCTTTCGAGTCGAGTACTGACTTGTTGGCAAGCTGATCCCAACTTGTTTCCAGCTCCACGAGCTCCATCCAGCTCAAATAGCTCATTTAAGCTCGATCCAGCTTGCCCGAGCTAAACCAAGCTCACTTTTAGCTTCTCTTCAGCTCATGAGCTAAACTCTCGCTCACTCTCAGCTCACGAGTTTGGGCTCAGCTCCATATTAGCTCACTAGCTTGATAGTAGCTCATATTTAGCTCGTTGACTTTTTACTTAAATAAATTTTGAACTTATTTAATTAAGCATTAAACATGTCTTACATTTATGTTTGTTATTAATATGTCTTAGATATTGCATGTTTTAAATTTGTCTTAAACATAGCCGATTTAATGCATGACATGTGTTCACATTATGCCAAAATTTATGAGTGTTCATGAAATGTCTTAAATGACTTGTTTATTTTATGTAGGTCCATTCCCTTTGGACGGCACACATTCATGCATGGAAGGAAATTAATGCAAGTTCATGTACGGGTTGGTGCAATGTATAAAGAGGTGCATGTAGAATTGAGGTTCAATGGACGGCATTTAAGGGAGTACATGTATTAGGGACGTTCATGCAAGTGGGGGCTATCTAATGTTCATGTTTTTGAAGGTTCATGGACCGAATTTATGGAGGAACATACATTGGGACATTTTATGCATGATCCATGCATTTTCAAGTTAACCATTCAAGAATTTAAGGTGCATTAAAGCTTCATTCGGCCAAGGGGGATGATAGAACATTAAAGGGCTGCACATTCATGGAATTAAGGCCTTTCTTCAAAGCTAAGTATGCATGAATACATAAAGTGAAGCAACATGATGATTCGGCCAATTCATGCACCATCGTCAAGCATGAACCAAATTTTAATGCTTTTGTGTGAACATATTAAATACAAGTGTGAACAGAATTTAAGTTAGTATGAACACATTTAGATGCTGAAATTCAATAGGCATTTTAGGCTTATAAATAGAGATTTGTAAACTTTGTAAAGGGGATTTTTGCCATTTGATTAAAACCTTTGTTACTTCCTCTCATATCTCGTACAAGTTTCAAAAGACTTATCTAGCGTGCTAGTGGCGTCTACCGATCTTGTTTGAACTTATCACCATCCTTGGTGTGGCGTTCACCTATCCAACTATTCCATCTATCCACCTTAACAATATAGGAACCGGGGTGACACTTTTTAGTGTTGAATCATTCCTGACGTTAAGTTCGTTTTCCATTTCCATCCTTTGAGTTTCTTTCTTGTCTTCATCAAACCGAGCCAACTATCCAATATCTACCTTTGTTATTCCATAACTGAACCTAGCTACACTTATTTCCCATTTTGAAAACCTTCCGCTTAATTAAACTATCCATTTCACTTTTATTTCCAAGACACCGAGGCACGAATGATCCTTCTCGACTACGATCGGGCAACTACGTGAATTCAACTCAATCACCCGAGCTGGATCACATCAGATATGGTTAAATAGGACTTAAGTTTCAAGTATGATTCGACACTATAGAGAGTATCGCCCTAGTACTTATATCACTTAAGGTGGAGAATGAAAGATAGAACAAACTTTGACCCGCTACTTAGCAAAGTAGGAACCTTGGTATAAGGGTGAATGCCACACTATTTGATAGTGATAAGTTCAAAGGAAGAACAATATTGACACCAACTAAGAGCTAGATAGGCCAACAAGTCTTCAACGAAATATGAGAGAAAGAAATCTCACAAATTCCATAAATTTAATAAAGTTTTAATAAACAAAAGGTCTCACCATTTACAAATGAAATAAGAGCTATTTATAGACTAACTTGTAGTAGCCGAATGGACAACTTAAAAGCTAAGAAAATCCTAGAAAAATCTAGAAGCAAATCATTTATTAGCTAGGTCCAAATTCAGCCCTTGTGATGCCATTAAGCATGCTTCATGGGAAAGAAAATTTGGTTGGCTGAATATGAAGCATGGGAGCTTGAATAGCCTTGTCTAGATTCGGTTGGGAAGAAAATGAATGGAAGCTTTCATGTTCCTTGGACAAAATTCGGCCTTAGTACTTGAATGACTCTTCAAAAGGTGCTTGTTGGCTGAATAGACACATAGGGAAGTCAAATGATCAACAAATAATTCATGTAGCAAGATATGGATGCATCCTCCCATTCGTTGTAACTTGTTGTCCATGCATCTACAATAAACTCCATTCATGAATTTAACTTGGAAGTTAATTAGGTATCTACTCCTTGGCCAAATAGGTGTGTAGGAGACCAATGGGTAGCACACCATTCATGTAATTCGGCCATACATGAATCCTAGAAGCTTTGGCCGAACATGCATCTTTCATTATGGGTCTTGGTACATTCGGATGTACCATGCACTTAAGGAACATGCATGCAACATCTTTTGTAATGTACATAGCCATTCATGCATTTGATAGATCAATGAACCTTCATTATTCATGCATTTGGCTCATACATGTACTTGTAGAAACCTTGCACCTAGTCATTCATGAACCCAATTAAATGCTGTCCATTCATGCATGTATGTGCCATCCAAAGAGAATGTATCCAACCATTAATCCATGTGCATGTATCCAAACTGTCCATGTACATGTACCTATATAAAATAAAAACAAATTATAAGACATAATTATGAACACACATATATTCGGCCAATGTGAACACAATAATGTCATGCATTAAAAACGGCTAAACATGTGGACATAATTAAATTATGTAATGACTATAACATATTTAAAATAAATATTAATATAAGACAAATTAAATGCTTAAATATATAAGTACGAAATTTATTTAATGCATTAAAGACAAAACTGAGATTAACTAAAATAAGCTAAGCGTTAGCTCCTGAGTTAAAGATGAGCTGGGGTTAAACTCCTAAACTGAAGTTGAGCTAAGGGTTAGCTCGTGAACTGAAGTAGAGCTAGGAGTGAGCTCAGTTTAGCTCAAGCAGGCTGAATTGAGCTCGAATGAGCTGGATTTAAGCTGGACGAAACTCGAGGAGCTAGAAAGGAGCTAGGATCAGCTTGCCAACATAGCAATGCTTGACTCGAAAGACTTGAATGTTAGGATTTGCTGGGCGTGCTCGCATCAAGCTGGGTGGGTCAATTAAATCCCCACTGGAGTGTAGGGTTGGAAGGGATACGGAGTGTAGGGTTGGTTTGTGCATTGCATATATTGATTCTGATAATGAGATGGGCTCAGGCCCAGTTAAATGTGACATGTGTTATTGTAATGAGCTTAGGCCCAAATTGATTGTTGTGTGACTGATGAGGGTTGTACGCACTGAGTTTCCAAAACTCACCTCCCTCTTTTATCCTTTTTCAGGTGACCCTCAGTAGGCGGTTCGACATAGCGGAGGACTCGGAGGTGGCCACACTACAAGTAGTCTTAAGTTTATAATGTTTGCTTTTACATTATTTAAATTATTCTCTTCGGGTTTAAATTGCTGAAATAAGGCCTTTCCTCTGGTTTTGTTTTAATTTGGGATTGTTTATTTCTCTTTTGAATCTGATAGCTCTAGGGTGTGGTTTTATGAAAAATATCTATTTTCAAAAGTATTGTGATAGCACAACAAATGGGTTTTAAAACAAAAGCTTCTGCTATAACTAAAACAGGGGATATTAGTAATACAAAAACTAAGGTTTTTAATTAACAACTTAATGTTTTATTCAAACTTACAAATTTACAAGTTTTCACTTTTTTTAACGGCAAACAATCAAAGGTTCTCAAGGGTTTTCAACTACACCGCATGTTCGTTTCACCCTCCAATGTGACACGCTAGCCTCGGGCCTATCTTCTAGGCCGGGTTTGGGGTGTTACATTTTAACTATACAGGTAATCCCCAGTCTTAGGCGATTTGGAGCCGCGAGGGACTCAGAGGTGGCCACACGATAGCATATGTTTTGCTTTTGACTTTATTTATTTATTTAAATTTCATATTTCGTTTTTGGTTATATAATAAGGCCATTTTGGTGGATTTACTTTTTGATTGGGTTTTGATTTCTTATTTGAAACTGCTAGACTAGGAAAAACGAGTTTTCAAAATAATAACTATTTTTAAGAAAAACACGCATTTATAATTCCAAGGTTTTTAATCAGAAAAGCTGTTGCGGTTTTAATCAGTTTAAGAAACCAACGGTAATAAATATGACAACTATTTTGGTAAATTGATTTCAAGTAATAATAACCTAATTGGCTGAAGTTTCTCAAGCAATAAAAACTAAATGGGTTTCAACTTAAGTATAGATTTTATCTAGAAGTCCAAATTTCAAAAAGCACTTTGATGTGACACACCAGATTCGGTCGTAATGTTTAGGCCGAGTTTGGTGTGTTACATTTAGTGGTATTAGAGCCAAGTTACAAAACTCCACTGTGGAATGGGTTTTGAAAAATATTTTTGAGAAATTGATTTTAATGATTGAAAACATTTTGAAAGGATTTTCTAAAAATTGATTTAAATGAGTGGAAACATTTTGGAAGGTTCCCAAGTGTGGCACACCCAGTCTCTGGCACCAAATCTGTAAGTTCTCTTATACTATTAACTGTTAGACTGAAAAATTATACTGAGAAACTACTATAGATGGTAGTACTATACTAAAACTCCATAGTTAGAGTAAATTGAGACTGTAGGAAACCAAAACTATAGAAGACTGAAAACTGTAGTGAGATTTCGATTTGTGAAAATAGCTCTAATTACTATTTATCATAAAATATCCATTAATAATTACTGAAATTATGAACTGATACATAAAACTTCTCAATCAAATTAAGCGCAAATCGATATGAGCACAAGAGGTACTCACGAAAGGGGTACACGTGGCCGCAGTAGAGGCCGAGGAAGTGCTAGGGCTGGGTCTTTAGTATCGGGTCACATGCCTACTAGGGAGGCACCAGCTTCACCAGTGACTGAGACAGGGTCTCATGATTAAGCAGTTAGGGATGATGCTCTATCCCAAGCTATGCTCCGCGTGTTAGAGAGGGTTGTTGAAGATAGTACTGGAACAGTGGGACGAGGGTCAATTTCAGAGTGACTGGGTCTAATGGAGAAGAAATTTTCAGGGGTATTTCTGGAGTAGTCCCAAATGTGGTGAAATACTGGTTAGAGGCCACTGAACGGATAATAGACGACCTTGACTATATGGTGGAATAAAAGTTAAAAGGAGAAGTGTCTTTACTGCGAGATGAGGCCTACCAGTTGATACGGACACGATCCGGGTCGCACCAAGTTCCAACAAAGAGCCATTAGAGTTACCGCAAGGACCCATCATCCGAGCACGAGCAAAACATTTCAAGGAGGCTATATCAGCCTTGGCTGAGCAAATGTGGAGCAAGTTATTGGCTGGACAAAATGAGGAGAATCGGGCTAACTCAATAAGCCCAATGCGGATGCTTTTGCAACCTGAAAGAAGCTCACATTCAGCTCATTCAGGTTGTGTTTAGCTTGATTTAATTCATGCATTTTTTTTATTTTGCTGATTACAAACTTTTAAATTAAATATTAGCTTTAAATAAAGGTGTTTAGTTTAAATAAATAAGTTGTGTTTAAAAAGAGGCTTATTAAATAATCTAGTTATTAGGATATTTTAATGAAGCATGAGTTTAAGTTTGTTTAATTCTGCTTCTATAATTAAACTAGTTGCTACATTAATTGATATCTTAACTTTTAGTTCATTTATTAAAGCTAAGTTTTTAATTAGTTTGAGTTTAATTAGTGTTAAATTGTGTTTAATAAGTTCATTTTGTGTTTATTGCAGGTGACTTTTCAGGTCACAACTGTTACAAATTCATGGGCTGTTACAACTTTAATGAAGTGACTTTTTAGTTGATTTTTGGTTAAAAATGAAGTGGCTGTTACAAAGGTGGTTTAACACATCAATTAAAGGAGTTTTAAGGAGCATTTTAACTCCTCTTAAATTCGGCAGCAACCTCTTCACCCACCAGCAAGATTTTGATCATTTAAAGGATCAAAACAAGCATTCAAATCTTCATTTAGTTGCTGGTGACTTTTTGGCTAACCAAGGACAACTCAAGGGATATTTTAAAGCATTCAAGGAAGGACATTTAAGCTGAATTAAAGTGGATTCAAGCAAGGAGTTAAAATGTTACAAGAATATCATGAGTCTTGAGTTTATTTCATTTTAATTAGTAAATTAAGATGTGACTTTTCAACTAGTTTTCTATCACTATAAATATGTGTAACCAGCCATATTGGGGGGATTTTTGGATGCTTAATGAAATTTTCAGATTGTGAGTTATCTAATCTCTTAATTCTTGAAGGTTCAAATTGACTTATCTATCAACTAGTGGCTTCAATCTGAATTTGTTTTTGGTGGGTTTATAGAAATAACCCAATTGGTTGCAGAAATACATACAATCCATTACATAATTACCCTTATGGAGGGTTCTCAAACACATTAAGGACATTTCAGACAGTTAGGATTTGAATCCTATCATATCGGACTCTTAGAAAAATTTTCGCTTTTAAAGCACCGTCACACACACGTGTGACTATTGCCACGGCCATGTTGATAGACCGTGTGGTCTTTACACGCCTATGCTCAGCAACCGTGGACAAAACTGTCCATTATGCCATGGCCGCTCCACACGACCATTTGGAGGCCGTGTACCCCACAAGGTTGAGACACAAGGCCGTGTCTCCTACATGTGTGGTTTACTAAAATTTAATTCAAGGTGTAGGGGAGGCACGATCTAGGGGCACGCCCGTAGGGTCAGGTCGTGTGTCGCTCACGGCCTAGGCACGCCTGTGCCCTTCACCCATGGGGCATTCTGCCAATTTCCCCACGGCCATGGCACACGCCCATGTGCCCTGCCGTGCAGGCCGTGTCAGGCTATATACCAGCCTCCCTGAAACACAAACAAGTATAAACACAACCAAACCAGCCAATTCAAGGGAATATACTCAAAATAACTACATTTATAAGGGATCATTTACAAAATACCACATGAGTAACCCAACTTAGGCATACAAAATAGCCATTTACAACCACTAGAATTCTATACATGCCATAAATTACACTTGAGAATGTAAACTATGCCAAAGGAAGCTTGATAGTGTGTCACGTGGCTCTTACTTTACAATCCCAATCTACAAGCTCAATATCTATAGAAGAAGGGAAGAAAAAGGGGTAAGCTACAATAGCTTAGTAAGTTATATGAAATTCATAGGAATGAAACAATTCAATATATCATCAAATTAGCATCATAGATGCTATCACATATCATTATACAACTAGCTTACTCTTTGTGCACATTCCACATACCAACCATGAACATGCCTAGCAATAACATTCTCAGTATTCCGTACCATTTTCAGTTCACCTATACAACCACTTCATCACAGTACAGTTAATCTAATTCCCATTGAGCAAATTTCGGAATATGAACAGATATATAGAGGTTAGCACATAAGTGCCATACAGACATGGCGAAGCCATGGAGTAGCCAAAGCTACTAACAGTAAGGTAGCCGAAGCTATAATTAGTACGGTAGCCGAAGCTACGAAATGGTGAGGTAGCCGAAGCTACTACCAGTAACAGTACAGAAGTTAACCACGGGCTTACTCACACAAGCTGATAGGTGTCTGTAACACATGCAAGACTACCTAGCACCCGAGTAACTATAACAGTCGGAACAGTAGGCCTCAAGTGACAAGTCACCTATATCTATGTCTATTCCTACTTGCTTAATCAGGATATACAAATAATACATAAATCAATAGTTTCAAAAGCACATACAATGATCCATCGGGATTTACAGTCAATACTATTTCTCCATAAATTTAGTGGTAGTAACCAATATTCAATCACCTCACGGAGCAGTTATTCATATATCATCATAGAAGCAGATATGTAAATAGAATTTATCGAATTTGCTAGAATTACATATAACTTACCTGGATTGCCAAAAAGGACTAATTTTTGAAATTAGTCAAGGGCTTTCTCTTTTCCCTGATCTTGGGCCTTATTAGACCATTCTCGATCTAAATTCACACATATAGCACATATATCAATTATTTATGTCAATATAGTCACAGTTCATATTTGGGGCAAATTTCCAAATTTACCCATCAACTTTTTTATAATTACTAATTAGTCCCTTGGACATCAAAAACTCATTTTCTTTATTCCATGGGCTTATATAACCCATTTTCACAATCGTAATACTCAAATACTCAATTTTTCACATACTTAGGAGCAAATTGTTATCTTCTACAAATTAGTCCCTTTTTATGTACTTTCATTCAATTTCATCCATTAGAACGTGTATATAACACAATAATCCTTCATTATCTACCATTAATCAACCAAACATACGTATAACACAAATGGGTATATTTTTGAATCCCAATTTCACATCAAATTAATGGTAGAAATGAGAAATTTAAGCTTCAATGAGCTCAAAAATTCAAAAATAATTGAAAATAGGACCAAATTGCACTTACATGGAAGCTTGAAAAATCAAAAACCCTTGGCTATGGAGTCTCCCAATTTTCGGCACACATATGGAACAATGGGGAAGATGATAACTTTTTTTTAATGATATTTTGTCTTTTTGCAATAATGACCATTTTGCCATTCATGCCATATCTTAGATATTTTCTCATGTATGCCCATAATTGTCCATAACGCTCACTATTGGTCTTATTACCACATAAAAGCTTCCTATTTCATGTGACAATTCAATCAAGTCCAATTATCATCTAATAAGCACATTTTACACTTTTCTCAATTTAGTCCTTATCGAGCAATTAAGCATCAATACAGTAAAATTCCCAAATAACATTTTCACAGTAACATTCAATCAAGTAGATAATATCAGAAATTCACAAAAATAAAAAATTTTCACTTCAGATTTGTGGTTATGAAACCACTATTCCAACTAGCCCCTGATTCGGGTCGTCACAATTCTCCCCCTTAGGGATTTTCGTCTCCAAAAATCTTACCAGTAAATAGTTAAGGGTACTGCCTCCTCATAGCCTCTTTAGTTTCCCAAGTTGCTTCTTCTACACCATGCTTTTGCCATAATACTTTCACTAACGGTATTTCCTTGTTTCTCAATCGTTTCATTTCCCATGACAAAATTTTAATCAGTTCCTCTTCATAAGTCATATCCAATCTAATTTCTATCTCAGTTGGTGAAATCACATGTGTCGGATCCGATCAATAACGTCGTAACATAGAAACATGGAACACATCATGAATTTTGTCTAACTCGGGCGGCAAAGCTAAACGGTAGGCTACCGGGCCAATTCTCTCAATTACATCGTAAGGACCAATAAAGCGTGGACTTAATTTACCTTTCCGGCCAAATCTCAGAATTTTCTTCCACAGTGACACTTTTAAAAATACTTTATCGCCCACTCAAAATTCAATCTCTTTCCTTTTTAAATCTGCATACGATTTCTGTCGGTCCGATACAGCTTTCAGATTATCTCGAATTATCTTTACTTTTTCTTCTGTCTCTTTTATCAATTCGACCCCATGTAGTCAGTGCTCGCTCAATTCGGTCCAATACAGTGGAGTTTGACACTTCCGCCCATATAGCGCTTCATACGGTGCCATTTTTATACTAGACTGATAACTATTATTATACGCAAATTCAATTAGAGGCAGATATTTGTCCCAACTACTCTCAAACTCCAAAACGCAACATCTAAGCATATCTTCAAATACTTGAATTACTCTTTCAGATTGTCCATCCATTTGAGGATGAAATGCCACACTAAAATTCAATTTAGTACCTAAGGCATCTTGAAACTTCTTCCAAATCTCGAAGTAAACCAAGGATCTCTATCGGAGATTATGGACAATGGTACACCATGTAACCTCACTATTTTGGTGATATACAACTCGGCCAGCTTATCAAGTGAAAAGTCCATACGTACCAGGATGAATGAGCCGATTTAGTTAATCGATCAACAATTACCCAGACTGAATCTTTCTTTCTCGGTGTCAGAGGCAAACCTAATATAAAATCCATTGTTACTCGATCCCACTTCCACTCGGGAATCAAAATTGGTTGTAGTAATCCAGATGGCACTTGATGTTCAGCTTTCACTTGCTAACAGATCAGACATTTTGACACAAATTCGGAGATATCTTATTTCATACCCGGCCACCAATATAGTCTCTTTAAGTCATTATACATTTTCACACTACCAGGGTGTATTTCCATACCACCACTGTGGGCTTCTTGTAGAATTTTATCAATCAATTCTAAATTCCTCGATACATATAATCGGTCACGGTACATCAAACAGCCATTCGGATCGACTCGAAACTCAAGATCTTCATTCTCTAAACATTGTTCTCTTTTATTTTGCAACTCATTATCTACTTTCTGAGCCTCATAAATCTCTTGTAAAACCACTAGTCTAACTCGTAATTCTGCCATCAAGGCACTACTGTCAGACATTTCAAATCTCACATTCATAGCTCGTAAAGCAAAGAGGGACTATCTACTTAAAGCATCTGTGACCACGTTAGCCTTTCTAGGATGATAGTCGATCACAAGCTCATAGTCCTTCAACAGTTCTAACCACCTTCTCTGATGTAAATTCAGATCCTTCTGTGTCATCACATATTTCAAGCTTCTATGATCGGTGTACACATGACATCTCTCACCATACAAATAATGTTGCCATATTTTCAGTGCAAAGACAATGGTAGCTAATTCTAAGTCTTGAGTAGGATAATTCTATTCGTGCGGTTTCAGCTGTCAAGAAGCATAGGCTATCACTTTTTCCTCTTGCATCAAAACACATCTGAGTCCATTTAAAGAGGCATCACTATATACTACAAATTCCTTTCCCGATTTCGGTAAGACAAAAACCGGTGCTTCAGTCAAACATTTCTTCAATTTATCAAAACTCTATTGACATACTTCAGTCCACTTAAACTTACTATCTTTTTGCAATAATTTGGTCATCGGCGATGCAATCATTGAGAATCTTTCAATAAATCGACGGTAATAGCCAGCCAAACCCAGAAAACTTCTAATCTCAAACACAGTCTTCGGAGGCTTCCATTCTAAAATAGCTAAAATTTTTCCTGGATCCACTTGTATCCCCTCACCGGATACAATATGCCCTAAAAATCCAACTTTTCGGAGCCAAAATTCACTCTTGCTGAACATAGCAAATAATTTCTTTTCCCGTAGTATCTGAAGCATAGTTCATAGATGTTCAGCGTGTTCAGACTCGCTCAGAGAATAAACCAAAATATCATCTATAAAAACCACTACGAATTTATCCAAATAGGGTTAGAAAATTCGGTTAATTAGATCCATAAAGATAGTTGGAGCATTAGTTAGACCAAAGGGCATCATCACTAAGAACTCATAATGACCATATCGAGTTCTAAAAGTAGTCTTCGGCATATCTCCCTCTCTGACTTTCAACTAATAGTACCCGGACCTTAGATCGATCTTAGAAAACACGGTAGCACCTCTCAACTGATCGAATAAATCATCAATCCTAGGCAACGGATACTTATTCTTCACAGTCACTTTGTTGAGCTGTCGGTAGTCAATACAGAGCCTTAGTGACCCATCTTTCTTCTTAACAACAACACCGGAGCATCCCACGGTGAAAAGCTTGGTCTTACAAACCCTCTATCAATTAATTCTTGCAACTGTACTTTCAGTTCTTTCAGTTTCGTGGGCGCCATTCTGTAAGGAGCAATGGATATTGGAGCAGTACCAGGATGCAACTCTATACCAAATTTAACCTCTCATCCGGGGGTAAACCAGGCAGTTCTTCCAAAAATACATCCACGAATTCATACACAACAGGTACATATTCAATCTTCCTTTCAAATAATTCAGTATTAAAAACATATGCGAGATAAGCTTCATATCCTTTATTTAGATACTTAGAAGCAGACATAGTAGAAATTACAGTTGGCATCAACTCAGACTTATTAGTTTTGACCCTCAGTATCTCACCATCATCACATTTCAATTCTAGAGTTTTCTGTCTACAATCTATTTTGGCACCATGTAGAGTCAACCAATCCATTCCCAAAATGACATCAAACTCATCAAAAGGTAAAAACATCAAATCAACAGGAAAACAATGACCATGAATCATAAGAGGGCAATTTCTACAAATTTTATCAACTAACACATGCTTTCCTAACAGATTTGAAACTTGTACCACATGCTCAGTAAATTCAACACACAAATTCTCATTAGACATTTTACTCATACATACATACGAATAAGTAGAGCCAGAGTCAATCAAAGCAAGAACAGAAATACCATAAAGAGAAAATATACCAGTAATCACTTCAGGGGAGGATGCCTCCTCTCGGGCCTGAATAGCATAAGCTCTCGCTGGAGCTCTCACTTTAGATCTCACAGTGGTATCCCTCATTGTGCCTTTACCACTATTCCTGGTTTCCACATTTCTCGGTGGTCTCCCTCTGGGAAAATTACTTGACCTTACATTTTGCGGCTTTTCTGGCTCTTCTGGCTCTGGACAGTCTTTCACGAAATGGTCTTGAGACCCACAATAGAAACAAGCTCGGTTAATCACATAACATTCACCCGAATGTCTCTTCCCACAGTGTTGACACTCCAGTCTATTAGATTTGACACTTTTGGCACTAGCTACCGAAGTGGCCTAGGTCTTAGAACCCGAATATCGCCTATCACGGTCTCGACGGGAATAACCAGTAGAAACATTTGATCGGGGACTCGTCTCTTTTGACTTTTTCAACTGAGACTGAAATGATTTAGTCATTGTTCTCTTTCGAGCCTCTCTATTCTCATTTTCAACTTTTCTATTCTCTTTACTCAGCTCTTCAGCCTTAATGGCTCTTTCAACCATTACCACAAATTCTTTAATTTCCAAAATTCCAATTAATAGTCAGATATCTTCATTAAGTCAGTCTTTGAATCTCTTGCACAAGATAGCCTCATTCGGCACACACTCTTAAGCATACTTGCTCAACTTAACAAATTCTCTTTCATGCTCGGCTGATACGATTCGCCTCAGGGTTGAGTTGAGTCGTATACTTGATTTTCCCAATCGTCGACGAGAAGTACCGTTAATTCTTTAAAGAAACTGAGAAGAATGAAAGGTTAAGAATGAATAAGGTAGGAAGAAAGAATTGTTTCGATTATGGAATAATGGATAGTTGCTTTTGAATATATGGGTAGGAAGGAATGGTTTAGAATCGAAGAGGTTAAATTTGGTTGTACGGAAACTGGTTTGGTATGAAATGATAAGAAATGGAAGGATGGAATTTGATTTTGTTATGAAATGGTAATGAAAGAAGTTTGGTTTGAACAAAAGTACAAACAAGAACCAATACCGATGTGGTATCGACCCGTTTGTTTATAAGCCCTTTTAGTTCAGTTTAGGATTGGAGAAGTGACCTCGACCCACTATCTAGTAAGATAGGAACCTCGGTATGTTTGAACGCCACACTACGAGTAGTGATAAGTTCGGGTTTATCAAAGAAAATGATTGACGCAACTAGAACACTAGGTAGCCAATGAATCTTTGAACGAAAATAGAGAAAAGTTTGCCTCACAAATTTGGCAGCATATCATTAACAAAATGTTCAAAAAGTGTCCCCAGAAGGCTTGGTTACAAGAATTTATAAGGCTAGAATGAGCTAGCTGAATGGTCACATAGTAAAGTGCTATTAAAAAGCTAATTATAAATCAAAGACTTTTGAAATTCTAGAATCAATAACTCCTCTCTTTAACCAGCTGAATTAATGTCCTTAAAGGCTTGGAAGATGACTCTTGATTTTCCCTTTAGCTAGTTGAATAGACTCCAGCCACTTTAATAAAATTTGCAAGGCATAAATTGTCCATTAAGTAGCAAAAACGTTGGGGTATTTGAACAAGCTACTACCAGATTTTAAAGGACATGAAATGCTCCTTTAAACTCTCTTTTAATGATGCTTAATGCTTCCTTTATAACAGCCCCCTCTATTGTAACCAAAATAACTTGAAAAGTCACCTTTATTGAATGCGTAACAGCCTTTGTGAGTTGAAAAGTCACCTGTAATTAAAACATATGTAACCGTCACATTTATTCAATTATTAAGCTTTAAACAAATTAACAACTACTTAAATAAATGAACTAACACTTATGCATCATTTTTTCCAACAACTAGTTAATTAAAAGAAGTATTTAATGAACTTTAACTCATGCACCAATAAATTAACCTAGTAACTAGATTAATTAAAGAAGCAACTCATTAAATTAAATTCATCAAATAAACTCATTTAATTAAACCAAGATGAGTTGTATTAATGACCAGCAACTCATTTATTAAACTAAGAGGCTTAAATGCAAGTATTAAAATGCAAACTAAATGCAAAGCTGAAAAACATAAATAAAAGTTCAATTTAGTTGGAACGGGTTCAAGGAGCGGGAATTGAGCTGAAATTAGTTTGCAAAATGTTGCAAGGACACTTTATTAAGCTAGTCCCAACTCGTTCTATTTCTCCAACCAAAGCCTCACCCCACACTTGGTTAACTAAGGCCAAAATGGCCTCCTTGAATTGCTTAGCTCGAGCTCGTGTAATTGGTCCTTGAGGCAGCACCATTGAGTCCTTGCTCGAACTTGATGCACTCCAGGACACGATCGTATCATTCCCCTCTCTTCGAAATGACTTGTCCTCAAGTTAAAATCTGTATCAAAAGGGGTTAAATCTGACACATTAAAAGTTGCACTAACGTTAAATTCACCAGGCAAATCGAGTTTGTAAGAGTTTTCATTTATGCGCTCAAGAATTTGGAAAGGACCATCTCCTCGAGGTAATAATTTTGATTTTCGTTGAGCTGGAAAATGCTCCTTGCGCATGTGAACCCAAACCCACTCTCCGGGTTTGAAGACCACTCGTTTTCGTCCCTTGTTAGCATTACGCACATAAGACTCGGTTCTTGCCTCAATATTAGCTCGTACCTTTTGATGTAATTCCTTGACAAAATCAACCTTTTTCTTTGCATCTGCATGAACCAATCGATCAATAGGCAAAGGTAATAAATCTAAAGGTGTCAATGGATTGAAACCATATACAATTTCAAAAGGCAAATATTTCGTAGCAGAATGGACGGAGCGGTTGTAAGCAAACTCGATATGTGGTAAGCAATCTTCCCAAGACTTCAAATTTTTACGAATGATGGCCCGTAGTAATGTAGACAATACTCTATTGACAACTTCCGTTTGACCATCGGTTTGGGGGTGGCTGGTGGTAGAGAATAATAATTTGGTTCCTAATTTTCCCCACAAAGACCTCCAAAAGTGGCTCAAGAATTTTGCATCACGATCCGACACAATAGTACGAGGAATACCATGAAGTCGTACAATGTCCCTGAAAAACAAATTATCAACATGAACAGCGTCATCAGTTTTAGTGCAAGCAATAAAATGAGACATTTTTGAAAAACGATCAACAACCACAAAGATAGAATCCTTCCCCGTTTTTGTGCGCGGTAGTCCAAGAACAAAGTCCATGGAGATATCAACCCACGGGGCTTTAGGAATAGGTAATGGCGTATATAAGCCATGTGGTTGAACCTTTGATTTAGCCTTTTTACAAGCTATACACCTCTCGCAAACTTGTTCCACATATTTGCGCATTCGCGGCCAATAGAAGTGTTCTTGAAGTGTTGCAAGCATCTTGTTGACTCCAAAGTGTCCCATAAGTCCGCCACTATGGGCTTCGTGCACTAATAAATCTCGAACAGAGCCACAAGGAATGCAGAGTTTACTTTCTTTGAAAAGAAAGCCTTCATACCTATAAAAGTTTTCAAACACACCATTCTCGCACGCTACAAAGATCTCACCAAAATCAGAATCGTTAGCATAAGAGTCTTTTATCAAAGCAAAACCAAGAATTTTGGAGTCCAAATATGTCAAAAGAGTGTACCTTCTCGAAAGTGCATCAGCCACTATGTTATCTTTAACTTTTTTGTATTTTATAACATAAGGAAATGATTCAAGAAACTCCACCCATTTTGCATGACATCGGTTTAATTTGTGCTGGCCTTTGATGTGCTTTAAAGCTTCATGATCGGAGTGTATAACAAACTCCTTTGGTCATAAATAATGTTGCCATGTCTCAAGAGCTCGTATAAGCGCGTACATCTCTTTATCATATACAGGATAGTTGAGTACGGCTCCACTAATCTTTTCGCTAAAATAAGCCATAGGTCGTCCTTCTTGTGTTAAAACAGCACCTATTCTAACGCCTGAGGCATCACACTCAATCTCAAAAGTCTTCGAAAAATCTGGAAGAGTAAGTAAAGGAGCGTTAGTAAGAAATTTCTTAATTTTGACAAACGACTTTTCTTGCTCATCATTCCAAAAGAAAGCAGAGTTCTTCTTAATGATGCTCGTAAGAGGAGCAGCAATGGTGCTGAAATTAGGAACGAATCGTCGGTAGAAACTTGCTAGGCCATGAAAACTCTAGACTTGCGTAATACTAGTTGGCCTTGGCCAATCTTGAATGGCCTTGATCTTTTCTTGGTCTACTTTGAGACCTTCCGCGCTAACCACAAAGCCTAAAAAGACAACTTTATCAGAACAGAAAGAACACTTTTTAAGGTTAGCATATAATGTTTCTTTACGTAAAACTTCTAAAACAGATTTAAGATGCCTTACATGATCTTCGATGGATTTGCTATATATCAATATGTCGTCGAAATACACAACACAAAACTTACCGATAAAAGACCTTAACACGTAATTCATTAGCCTCATAAATGTGCTAGGGGCATTGGTTAGTCCAAAAGGCATGACCAACCATTCGTACAGCCCATGCTTGGTCTTAAATGTCGTTTCCACTCATCACCTTCTCGCATCTGAATCTGGTGGTAGCCACTTTTTAGGTCAATTTTCGAAAATACCTTAGCTCCACTGAGTTCATCAAGCATATCATCAAGGTGAGGAATTGGATGACGGTATTTGATGGTGATCTTATTTACGGCTCAACAATTTACGCACATTCACCATGTTTCGTCTTTTTTCGGTACTAGTAAAACAGGTACAGCACAAGGACTAAGACTCTCTGTAACACCCTACGCCCCTGTCTGTCGCCGAATTAGGGTTTAAGGTATTACAAAATCAAAATACAACTACCGAGGTTCATAGGTACAAAGCTAGACGTAAATTCACTGAGTCCAATAGTTGAATATAACACTTAGGTCGGTTCGGTTAGGACATCGCATCTCATTAAAATCGTTCAATAAGCATACTAACAAATCTTTACCTTGTGACTACTAACAATTTGGCTAAATCGAACAATTTCAATAACCAAACATCATATTAGAAAAGTCATTGCATATTAGGTACTAACTAAATTTCATGCCACAACATTAAATAGTATGAGAATCACTCCAACCCATATAAGCAAACTCGAAGACTAAACAAGCCATTTTCGCATGGCTAGAATAATTACAGCTCAAAATGTAGTTTGAATCGACAAAAGGAGATTAGCCTATACATGCCATTGACCCAAAAATAACCATCAAAATGTACCAAAATAACAGCGATAGTGTAGGTGATTAAGGCTTCAATCCCCGAGTCCGTAGCTTCCAAAATGAGATCTATAAAACAGAGGAAACAAGGGAAACGGAACAAGCATTTCAATGCTTAGTAAGTTTTAAGCAATGACATTAAATAGATTATCAAATTATAGTATAATTAATCATATCTTTGTTTCCCTCTCCTTTTCGGGTATGTTACCCTTTTTCCAGACATAGACATTCACATCACATACGAGAATGGATAGCTTCCACTCATAGTAAGTTCACATAACATATACATGTCACAAAAGTCACATAACATTTCACATAGGCCAATTGCACTTTGATCATATTAATAATCTCATTTCAAGTACACGTATGAAATCACATAATGACTTTAGTATTCGGTCCAAAATCCATCTTGTATATAAGCCAAGGGTACATACCTGTATAGTTTAACACTTTCAGCGCAATTCATTAGCGTTCGTTACCTTGAAGACCAGTAGTCTTAGGCTTTTCTCGCATCATCATCGAGATCTCTATCTCGGGTAATTTCTATACATAGCCATCGGGTCTTTTCCCCAGATATAATCTCTGCATATAGCCTTCGGGTCTTAACCCGGACATCATCTCTGCATATAGCCTTCGGGTCTTAACTCGGACATAGTCTTCACATATAGTCAGCGGGAATTAACCCCGGATTCACATTACAAATTCTCATACACATATATATTCACATGTAGCCAAGTTTCACATAGCAAGATTTCATTTGCAATTCAATCAATTCATGTGCATACCAACATATAACATGCTTCTCGACTTTATATCATAATTATACACATAATTCAAACTTATACACATATATTCTTCTTTTCTAAACTATCGGCCCAATGATCAAACATACATAGGCAAAAAGCATTTCAAAGCTCAATTTCAGTCCTTTTCTTTATGAGCCATTCGGCCATATAATAAACAAGAATAAGGCTTCTTTCTCAATGGAACATCGTTCAAATATCAGCATGTATATCATGGCATTTTAACTTAAATACCAAATTCGATTACTCAAAACTTACCTTGAACTTTCACGAGAAATTTCGAGTCGGCTATTCGACCACTTTAGCCTTCCCTTTATCCGAACTCGTCCCTCTATGCTCTTGAGCTAAATAAAACATTTAATTCTATTAATCCTTATTCAAGCACCTCTAGGAATCATTTTCACTCATAGTCAAATCATACATGCACATTCTTCTCGTTGCACACACACATGCACATTGGGGCATTTCACATACATATCATAAGTCACAACAAGCTGATTTTCTGAGCAGCATTCAATTATTTACTCATAACTGGAGCTACGAAACTCCAATTGGAGTGCCGTTAATTTTGTATGAAAATAGACTCATTTATCTTCCATCCATAAAAATTTCATAATTTTTGGTTTGGCCAATCAATACCAGAATTTTCTCAAAGTTTCCCTATTTCACTGTTTGAGTAAACTGACCACTCTATACTACGAACCAAATTTCTCCTTGTACAGAATTCCAAATATGGCTTCACCTATTCCATTCGAAACTAGACTCATTAAGGAGTCTAAGCATATAAATTTTATCTCATAAAAATTTTTATACAATTTATAGTGATTTTCCAAAAACAGAGCAGGGGACTTCGAAGTCAATCCGACACTCTCTCACTCCATTCCAAAAATCTTTTTATCGGGAGTTCCTTTGCTTGCAAGGTTTCTTTTATAAGAAACTAGACTCATTAAGCTTCAATTACACAATTTATTCAGCCTCTAATTCAACTCACAAAATTTATGGTGATTTTTCCAAAACACGTTACTGCCGCTGTACCTAGCAGATTTTTATGCAAAATCCACTCTTTAATGTTCTCATGCACATACTTAAAACATAGCATTTTCTAAGGCACCATTTAGAGTAATCCTTAACCTTAACATACTTATATATATAAAATTCATATTCATTCCATCCACAATCAGATTTCTCCTTATAACACAAATCAAACCACATATCAATTCGACACCCAACACATCCAAGAGTAACATCAAAGGCACATTAGGCCATTGCACAAACATACACATGCATTAAATTAATCTATGCATAACTTAAGCATACTCTAAACATATTACATATATATTATACATCTTACTCGCCTCAACATTTAGTTTCACATTCGGCAATGGCACATACCAATACTAAATTTAACATCTAAATTTTACACCTAATCTCCTAAGGCCGAATTTCATAACAATGCACATTAAAAATTCAAGAGTTTAGCATATATATATATATACCAAGGCCGAATTTCCTCTTCAACAATTTAACCACACAATGCAACAATTATGTGTTTCACAATTTATAATTACAACCCTAAGCTCAATTTTGGCCAACATACATAATCAACTTGACAAATTCCAAGCAATTATCAAAACCTTATGACCACATTCGGCACCACACCCTCACCTAAATATTTTAGTCGATTTTCTTATAACAACTCAACCACAATATGCTCATTAACTAGCTCATAATTTCAAAACAAGTCCCTTAACCGAAACTTGGTATGGCCGAACACCTATCTTGCTTATCAGCAAAGATTTCATGTTCTCAAGCTCAAATCTCTTAACAAAACCTTCAAAACATCACCAAAGAGAGCATGCATCCATGGCCAAATGCTTATCACACAAAGATTCAAGAAATTCAAACATGGACAAAGAAGAGAGCTTCAAAACCAACTAGATTTCATGAAGTGCAAAGAAAATCATCTAGAAATTGTACCTTAATCAAGATTTCCCCCAACCAAATTGCTTGAACCCTATTTCTCTTCTCCCTTAGTCATTTTCGGCAATGAAGGAAAAAGATGAACAAAAATGTTGTTTTTACCCTCTTTTTCTTATTTTATTAACTATCTTATTTCTATTTTATGACAACTTATTTATCACCACTTCTATTAATTAATTTTATTTTATCTATTTTATGCTACCAAATTACTAATTTCTTTTATTTCTATTATTATTATTATGACTAAATTACAAGTCACAAGATGCCAAAACTTCATCATTGCCATCCACTATCACAAAGTGGGCAATTTGACATGCAAGTCCCTTATTTTGCATGCATGCTTTTATTAGTCATCACACATCTAGCTAGTTTACTTTCAATGTTCACAACTAAGTCCTTTTAAGTGAAATTCAAGTTTATAACTCTAAATTGACACACCAAACATGTCACACATGAATTAACACATATAATAGGCATCAAAATGAACATTAAATACATTTTATGCCTTGGTTTTGTGGTCCCAAAACCACATTCCGACTAGGGTCGTTTTAAGGCCGTCACAACTCTCCCCCACTTAAGAAATTTTCGTCCCCGAAAATTCTTACCGGAAAATAAGTTTGGGTAACGTTCTCTTATCGACTCCTCAAGCTCCCAAGTAGCTTCTTCGACCCCGTGTTTGACCCATAACACTTTCACTAAAGAAATCTTCTTATTCTGCAATTCTTTAACCTCGCGTGCCAAAATACGAATTGGTTCCTCCTCGTAACTCATATCGGGTCGAATCTCAATGTCAGACGGATTAATCACGTGTGAAGGGTCGGATCTATATCGTCGGAGCATCGAAACATGAAAAACGTTGTGAATCTTTTCAAGTTCGGGAGGCAAAATCAGTCGATAAGCTACCGGTCCAATCCGTTCAGATATTTCGTATGGTCCGATGAACCTCGGACTCAATTTGCCCTTACGGCCGAATCTGAGCACCTTTTTCCAAGGCGACACTTTAAGAAATACTTTGTCTCTGACCTGATACTCGATATCTTTCCGCTTTAAATCCGCGTAAGACTTTTGACGATCTAAAGCTGCCTTAAGGTTATCACGAATCACTTTTACTTTCTGCTCGGCATCTCTAATCAAATCAACTCCAAAGATCTTACTTTAACTGAGTTCGGTCCAAAACAACGGTGTACGGCATTTGCGACCGTACAAAGCCTCGTACGGTGCCATCTTAATGCTCGATTGGTAACTGTTGCTGTAAGCGAATTCAATCAAAGGCAAATACCGTTCCCACGAACCACTAAACTCAAGAACACAATATCTCAACATATCCTCGAGTATCTGAATTACTCGTTCTGATTGACCGTCCGTCTGAGGATGGAACGCGGTACTAAAATGTAGCTTAGTACCCAATGAATCTTGTAGTTTCTTCCAAAATCGTGATGTAAATCTCGGGTCTCTATCCGACACGATAGAGATAGGGACCCCGTGCAATCTGACGATCTGAGAAACATACAACTCCACTAGCTTATCAAGTGAGTAATCCGTACGCACAGGTATAAAGTGAGCGGATTTAGTTAATTGGTCTACGACCACCCAAATCGCATCCTTCTTGCTCGGTGTCAACGGTAGCCCAGATACGAAATCCATCGTAACTCTATCCCATTTCCATTCAGGAATCAAAATCGGTTGCAACAAACCCGATGGCATCTGATGTTCCGCTTTTACTTGTTGGCATATCAGACACTTCGACACAAAATTTGAGATGTCTCGTTTCATACCATGCCACCAATATTGACGTTTCAAATCATTGTACATTTTAGTGCTTCCCGGATGAACCGACATTCGACTATTATGAGCTTCATTTAAAATTATCGAAGTCAACTCTGAATTTCTCGGAATACATACTCGGCCTCGAAACCTCAAACAATCATTGTCGTCAACTTGGAACTCAGGGTCCGCACTTACATCGCATTGAGTTCGCTTGGCATTTAAGTCGTCATCCACTTTCTGAGCTTCACAAACTTGTCAGAGAAATACCGGCTCGGCTTTTAATTCCGCTATCATCACACCATCATCTAATACCGATAAATGCGCATTCATGGCTCGTAAAGTAGACAATGATTTTCGGCTAAGAGCATCAGCAACTACATTCGCCTTTCCAGGATGATAGTCAATGACAAGCTCGTAATCCTTTAGCAATTCAAGCCACCGTCTTTGTCTTAGATTCAAATCTCTTTGCGTCATCAAGTACTTGAGGCTTTTATGGTCGGAAAAGACATGACATTTCTCACCAAAAAGGTAGTGACGCCAAATCTTCAAAGCAAAAACAATAGTAGCTAATTCGAGATCGTGAGTCGGATAGTTTTTCTCATGAGGCTTTAATTGCCTCGAAGCGTAAGCAACAACTTTGCCTTGTTGCATCAGAACACACCCCAAGCCATTCAAGGACGCATCACTATATACTACAAATTCTTTACCGGATTCAGGCTGAACTAAGACTGGAGCTTCCATCAATAAGGCTTTCAATTGGTCGAAACTCTTTTGGCACTTCTCGGACCATTCAAATTTAACATCCTTCTGCAATAACCTCGTCAACGGGGTTGAGATCATCGAAAAGTCTTTCACAAACCGTCGGTAGTACCCGGCAAGTCCTAAAAAGCTTCGAACTTCCGAGACATTTTTGGGAGGCTTCTAATCGAGGATAGCAGAGATTTTATTCGGATCAACTCGGATACCCGCGGCAGATACAATGTGTCCCAGAAAGCCAACCTCACGCAACCAGAACTCACACTTGCTAAATTTCACATACAACTGATTATCACGCAAAATCTGTAGCACAAGTCTTAGATGCTCGGCATGCTCGATCTCATCGCGAGAGTAAACCAAAATGTCATCGATAAACACGACCACAAATCGATCTAGGTACTGCTTAAACACTCGATTCATCAAATCCATGAAAACAGCGGGGGCATTAGGCAGCCCAAACGGCATCACTAAAAATTCATAGTGTCCGTATCTCGTTCTGAAGGCAGTCTTAGGCACGTCTGAGTCTCGAACTCGCAACTGGTAATAACCGGATCGTAAGTCAATCTTTGAAAACACTGAGGCTCCCTTTAACTGATCGAATAAGTCGTCGATACGAGGCAATGGATACTTATTCTTTATAGTCACCTTGTTCAGCTGCCGATAGTCAATACACATACTCAAAGTCCCGTCCTTCTTTTTTACGAACAAGACGGGTGCACCCCAGGGAGAAAAGCTCGGTCTTGCGAAACCTCTATCAGTCAACTCTTGCAACTGGGATTTCAACTCTTTCAACTCCGTCGGAGCCATACGATATAGAGCAATTGAAATCGGAGTTGTACCCGGAACTAGCTCAATGCCGAACTCAACCTCTCTAATAGGCAGTAATCCCGGTAATTCTTCGGGAAACACGTCCGGATACTCACAAACCACAGGAATAGTCTCAAGTTTTAGTTCGGATATTTTGCTATCTAAAACATAAGCAAGATAAGCCTCGCAACCCTTTTTCATAAGTTTCTGAGCCAACATAGAAGATATTACCGCCGGCAACCCGTTTAAATCCGTTGACTCAATCTGAATGATCTCATTAGTCGAACATCGTAAATCAATAGTCTTTCATTTGTAATTTACCACCGCATCGTGCACAGTCAACCAATCCATTCCGAGTATAACGTCGAATTCATCGAATGGCAAAAGCATCAAATCGGTCGGAAAACAGGAATTTCGAATCATAAGGGGACATTTCTTACACACTCGATCCACTAAAACACAACGACCCAAGGGATTGGACACTCGAACCATAAACTCAGTAGACTCAATAGAAAGAGTCTTACTGGATGCCAAAGTTTCACATACATATGAATGAGTTGAACCGGGGTCAATCAAAGCAATTACATCAATATCAAAGAGAGTGAAAGTACCGGTGATAACATCGGGCGAAGAGGCATCCTCTCGTGCGCGAATTGCATAAGCTCTAGCAGGAGCATGAGCCTCAGATCTTGTCGTAGCATCTTTAAACCTTCTCTGACCACCGCTAGCATTCCCCGGATTTCTAGATGGCCTCCCTCGAGCTGAAGTAGTATTCGATTTTCCACTCGGGTTCACATTTTGTTCGGACCATCTAGGGCAATCTCTTATAAAGTGATCAGCCGACCCGCATTTATAACAAGAGCGATCATGAAATCTGCAGCTCCCCGAATGCCATTTTCCACAATACTTGCACTCGACTCTGTCTCGACGGTCGTTCCCAACACTAGCAGTAGAAGTAGCACGTGAACTCATAGGGGGTCGATCACGGTCTCACCTAGAAAAACCCGAAGTAGCAGATGGTCTGTCCGACTCACTTCGGAACTTCTTTGAGGATTTCTGAATAGACCTCCCAGAAGACCTCTTACGGAACTCTCTGGCTCTGCTATCAGCTTTTCTCTTCTCATTTTGAAGCTCTTCGGCCTTGCAGGCTCGCTCAACAAGAACAACGAACTCTTGAATTTCTAGAATGCCCACCAGAAGTTTAATGTCTTCATTTAACGCGTCCTCGAAGCGTTTACACATAATAGCTTCGGATGCTATGCACTCGCGAGCATATCGGCTGAGTCGTACGAATTCCCTCTCATATTCGGTCACCGACATTCTGCCTTGTTTAAGCTCGAGGAATTCCTTCCGTTTCTGATCGATAAATCTTTGGCTGATATACTTCTTTCGGAACTCAACTTGGAAGAACTCCCAACTAACTCGCTCTCTCGGCACCACTGAAACCAATGTGTTCCACCAATAGTAGGCAGAATCACGCAGCAGGGATACGGTACACTTCAAGCATTCTTCGGGCGTACACGACAGCTCATCAAACACACGAATTACATTATCGAGCCAAAACTCGGCCCGCTCAGCATCGTCATCAACTGTAGCCCGGAACTCTTCAGCCCATATTTTCTAATTTTATCAACCGGGGGTTTACTCGACCTCACAGGGTCGGCCTCAGGAGGAGCCACAGGGGTCGGAAGTGGGTTATTCGGGGGAGGAGGTTGTGGAACAACCGGATTATTTCGTAGGAATTGAGCGAACTAATCACTCATCATTGCATACAAATTCTGCCTCATGTCATCATCTTGACGACTGGCATTCGGCTGAGAGTCGGTCGGCGCGGTCCCTTGCGCGGGAGCAGCCGCTACACTCTCAATATCTTTCGCTACGGCTCGATCGGGATCGAAATCCATTACTATACGAAAACACATTTCAAATGTCAGAAATCACCACACTATCGCATTTTCACAAAATGGCATGTACAGCTATACTCACACACGCTACGTTAGTCCGAGAATCGACTAAACTGTAGCTCTGATACCAATAAAAATGTAACACCCTACGCCCCTGTCTGTCGCCGGATTAGGGTTTAAGGTATTACAAAATCAAAATACAACTACCGAGGTTCATAGGTACAAAGCTAGACGTAAATTCACGGAGTCCAATAGTTGAATATAACACTTAGGTCGGTTCGGTTAGGACATCGCATCTCATTAAAATCGTTCAATAAGCATACTAACAAATCTTTACCTTGTGACTACTAACAATTTGGCTAAATCGAACAATTTCAATAACCAAACATCATATTAGAAAAGTCATTGCATATTAGGTACTAACTAAATTTCATGCCACAACATTAAATAGTATGAGAATCACTCCAACCCATATAAGCAAACTCGAAGACTAAACAAGCCATTTTCGCATGGCTAGAATAATTACAGCTCAAAATGTAGTTTGAATCGACAAAAGGAGATTAGCCTATACATGCCATTGACCCAAAAATAACCATCAAAATGTACCAAAATAACAGTGATAGTGTAGGTGATTAAGGCTTCAATCCCCGAGTCCGTAGCTTCCAAAATGAGATCTATAAAACAGAGGAAACAAGGGAAACGGAATAAGCATTTCAATGCTTAGTAAGTTTTAAGCAATGACATTAAATAGATTATCAAATTATAGTATAATTAATCATATCTTTGTTTCCCTCTCCTTTTCGGGTATGTTACCCTTTTTCCAGACATAGACATTCACATCACATACGAGAATGGATAGCTTCCACTCATAGTAAGTTCACATAACATATACATGTCACAAAAGTCACATAACATTTCACATAGGCCAATTGCACTTTGATCATATTAATAATCTCATTTCAAGTACACGTATGAAATCACATAATGACTTTAGTATTCGGTCCAAAATCCATCTTGTATATAAGCCAAGGGTACATACCTGTATAGTTTAACACTTTCAGCGCAATTCATTAGCGTTCGTTACCTTGAAGACCAGTAGTCTTAGGCTTTTCTCGCATCATCATCGAGATCTCTATCTCGGGTAATTTCTATACATAGCCATCGGGTCTTTTCCCCAGATATAATCTCTGCATATAGCCTTCGGGTCTTAACCCGGACATCATCTCTGCATATAGCCTTCGGGTCTTAACCCGGACATAGTCTTCACATATAGTCAGCGGGAATTAACCCCGGATTCACATTACAAATTCTCATACACATATATATTCACATGTAGCCAAGTTTCACATAGCAAGATTTCATTTGCAATTCAATCAATTCATGTGCATACCAACATATAACATGCTTCTCGACTTTATATCATAATTATACACATAATTCAAACTTATACACATATATTCTTCTTTTCTAAACTATCGGCCCAATGATCAAACATACATAGGCAAAAGCATTTCAAAGCTCAATTTCGGTCCTTTTCTCTATGAGCCATTCGGCCATATAACAAACAAGAATAAGGCTTCTTTCTCAATGGAACATCGTTCAAATATCAGCATGTATATCATGGCATTTTAACTTAAATACCAAATTCGATTACTCAAAACTTACCTTGAACTTTCACGAGAAATTTCGAGTCGGCTATTCGACCACTTTAGCCTTCCCTTTATCCGAACTCGTCCCTCTATGCTCTTGAGCTAAATAAAACATTTAATTCTATTAATCCTTATTCAAGCACCTCTAGGAATCATTTTCACTCATAGTCAAATCATACATGCACATTCTTCTCGTTGCACACACACATGCACATTGGGGCATTTCACATACATATCATAAGTCACAACAAGCTGATTTTCTGAGCAGCATTCAATTATTTACTCATAACTGGAGCTACGAAACTCCAATTGGAGTGCCGTTAATTTTGTATGAAAATAGACTCATTTATCTTCCATCCATAAAAATTTCATAATTTTTGGTTTGGCCAATCAATACCAGAATTTTCTCAAAATTTCCCTATTTCACTGTTTGAGTAAACTGACCACTCTATACTACGAACCAAATTTCTCCTTGTACAGAATTCCAAATATGGCCTCACCTATTCCATTCGAAACTAGACTCATTAAGGAGTCTAAGCATATAAATTTTATCTCATAAAAATTTTTATACAATTTATAGTGATTTTCCAAATACAGAGCAGGGGACTTCAAAGTCAATCCCACACTGTCTCACTCCATTCCAAAAATCTTTTTATCGGGAGTTCCTTTGCTTGCAAGGTTTCTTTTATAAGAAACTAGACTCATTAAGCTTAAATTACACAATTTATTCAGCCTCTAATTAAACTCACACAATTTATGGTGATTTTTTCAAAACACGTTACTGCCGCTGTACCTAGCAGATTTTTATGCAAAATCCACTCTTTAATGTTCTTATGCACATACTTAAAACATAGCATTTTCTAAGGCACCATTTAGAGTAATCCTTAACCTTAACATACTTATATATATAAAATTCATATTCATTCCATCCACAATCAGATTTCTCCTTATAACACAAATCAAACCACATATCAATTCGACACCCAACACATCCAAGAGTAACATCAAAGGCACATTAGGCCATTGCACAAACATACACATGCATTAAATTAATCTATGCATAACTTAAGCATACTCTAAACATATTACATATATATTATACATCTTACTCGCCTCAACATTTAGTTTCACATTCGGCAATGGCACATACCAATTCTAAATTTAACATCTAAATTTTACACCTAATCTCCTAAGGCCGAATTTCATAACAATGCACATTAAAAATTCAAGAGTTTAGCATATATATATATACCAAGGCCGAATTTCCTCTTCAATAATTTAACCACACAATGCAACAATTATGTATTTCACAATTTATAATTACAACCCTAAGCTCAATTTTGGCCAACATACATAATCAACTTGACAAATTCCAAGCAATTATCAAAACCTTATGACCACATTCGGCACCACACCCTCACCTAAATATTTTAGTCGATTTTCTTATAACAACTCAACCACAATATGCTCATTAACTAGCTCATAATTTCAAAACAAGTCCCTTAACCGAAACTTGGTATGGCCGAACACCTATCTTGCTTATCATGCAAAGATTTCATGTTCTCAAGCTGAAATCTCTTAACAAAACCTTCAAAACATCACCAAAGAGAGCATGCATCCATGGCCAAATGCTTATCACACAAAGATTCAAGAAATTCAAACATGGACAAAGAAGAGAGCTTCAAAACCAACTAGATTTCATGAAGTGCAAAGAAAATCATCTAGAAATTGTACCTTAATCAAGATTTCCCCCAACCAAATTGCTTGAACCCTATTTCTCTTCTCCCTTAGTCATTTTCGGCAATGAAGGAAAAAGATGAACAAAAATGTTGTTTTTACCCTCTTTTTCTTATTTTATTAACTATCTTATTTCTATTTTATGACAACTTATTTATCACCACTTCTATTAATTAATTTTATTTTATCTATTTTATGCTACCAAATTACTAATTTCTTTTATTTCTATTATTATTATTATGACTAAATTACAAGTCACAAGATGCCAAAACTTCATCATTGCCATCCACTATCACAAAGTGGGCAATTTGACATGCAAGTCCCTTATTTTGCATGCATGCTTTTATTAGTCATCACACATCTAGCTAGTTTACTTTCAATGTTCACAACTAAGTCCTTTTAAGTGAAATTCAAGTTTATAACTCTAAATTGACACACCAAACATGTCACACATGAATTAACACATATAATAGGCATCAAAATGAACATTAAATACATTTTATGCCTCGGTTTTGTGGTCCCGAAACCACATTCCGACTAGGGTCATTTTAAGGCCGTCACACTCTCTCAAACGTAACCTTTTTTCAACAGATCATTGACTTGCCGTTGCAGTTCTTTAGTCTCTTCTGGATTGGCTTGATAAGCGGGACAGTTTGGGATAGCAGCTCCCGGTATAAAATCTATTTGATGTTCAATTCCACGAAGCAGTGGTAAACCATTTGGGACTTCCTCCGGGAAAACATCTTTGAATCCTGCAACAAAGACAAAACATAAGAAGGTAGAGTGTCAGGTAATTCGTTAGTAGAAAACAAGGTTTCTTTGTACATGAGTACAAAACGGGACGATTCATTACTAACGCTTTTCGAATATCACTAACTTTTGCAAAGACACTCATTTTTTCAATTTCCTTCTCTTTTTCTTCTTTTTCTTTACTAATTTTCTTTTCACTCTCTTTTGTTTTCTTTTTCTTATTTTTTTCCTCTTTTATTTTTTTACAATCTTCTTTTTCTTTCTCTCTCATTTGTTCGACGGATGCTTTCAACTTCAATTGATCATCATAAACTTGTTTGGGAGTTAACGGTGCCAATGTAACATTCTTTCCCATAAACTTGAAAATATACCGATTGGTATACCCGTTGTGTAGCACTCGCCGATCAAACTGCCACGGACGTCCAAGGAGTAGATGGCCCGCATGCATCGGAACAACGTCACATAACACTTCGTCTGAGCACTTTCCAATGGTGAAAGAAACTAGTACTTGCTTGGTCACTTTAAGTTCTCCACCGTCATTAAGCCACTGAAGTTTGTAGGGGCTCGGATGCTTAGTAGTTGGCAAACTGAGTTTTTCAACCATCATCGTACTTGCTACGTTTGTACAACTACCGCCGTCGATGATGACACAACAGACTTTTCCTCCAACCAGACATCGGGTATGAAATATGTTCTCCCGTTGTAGTTCATTATCCATGCCTTGGAGACTAAGACTCCTTTTGACAATGAGTAGTTCACCTTCCACAGGTTGTTCTAAGTCTTCCTCAGTTTCAGAAACCGATTCAGACTCCTTTTCTTCTTCATCCTCTGTCTCGATTTCATCATCAGCACGAATCACCATAGTTCTTCGATTTGGGCATTGACTGGCTATGTGTCCCCTTGCTAGACATTTGAAACATTTAACGTCACGATTACAATTGAAAGAAACCTCGGGTGCCTTACCTTTGTTTGTTTCGATATTAGGCTTGTTTGGTTTCGAAAGTGCCATGGAATCCTTTCCTTAAGATGTTAAAAAACCTCTACTCGAACTTTGGCCCCACTTGGATGTGTTAGAAGTGGAAAAACCTCGGTTTGGGCCTTTACGCTTAAGTTGCTTTTCTACCTTGATAGCCATATGAACCATGTCCACCACTTTAAGATAGTGTTGAAGCTCGACGACATTCGCAATGTCTCGGTTTAATCCGGCCAAAAATCATGCCATCGTTGCTTCAGAATCCTTTTGAACATCTGGCCGAATCATTGCAATTTCCATCTCCTTGTAGTAGTCTTCGACGCTTTTGGTCCCTTGTGTAAGATTTTGAAGTTTTTGGTGCAACTCCCGGTGGTAGTAAGAAGGGATAAATCGTCGCCTCAGAACTTCCTTCATCTCGGTCCATGTGGAGATCGGTTGTTCTCCATTACGTCTCCGGCTAGTAGTTAGTTGATCCCACCAAATCATGGCATAATCCAAAAATTCAATTGCTGCTAACTTCACCTTTTTGTTTTCAGAATAGTTATGACAATCAAACACCAACTCAATCTTCTTTTCCCACTCAAGATAGGCCTCTGGATCTGATCTACCTTGGAATGGTGGTATAGAAAGTTTGTTGTTCTTAAGATCATCATCTTCATGTCTTCGATCTCGATGTCGTGGTTCCCTTCGGCGATTACTTGCATTCGACTCTTGACCACTTTCAAGATCACTATGATCATTTACAAAATCATCTTGATCTCTTCGTCTTTCCCGTTGTTGATTTGGCCTCTCCCGTCTAGGTCAGACAACTTCAAGAGTTATTTCCCGTTGCTCTCTTGCTTCGACTTGGAATAGACGATCTTCAAGGGGATTTAATCTTCTATCTAAAAGTCTTTCCATCTCTCGTAATAATGCTTGCATGTTCAAATTTGGGACGTTGCGAATAGGTTGTCGTACAGGACGATCTTCCATGTTAGGATCAAATTCTTGTGACATTGAGTTTAGTAAAGAACCTCACAACAAAAACCTCACGAACACTCGGAAAGGAAAAAAATTTCACTCATGCTCGTGTTTACGATCAAAAATAGGCTTTTACCTTCCACTCTTTTGCGCTCACAACTCTCGTGCCTTTTACCACTCTTTACCTTTCTCGTAATTTCGTAAGCAGATTCGCTACAGCTTAACCTTAGTCTAGATGGTCGGTCTCAAATGGGTAACAAAGGATGATGTGATTTAGGTCAGGGTAGGCTAAAAGAAAGAAAGAAAAAAATTAATTTGATTGTAGTGTGGCGAATGGTTAAAGATGGAAGAAAAGGTGAATAGGAGAGTTTCAGGATCGAAATTGAATGAAAATAACACAAATATTAAACTTTTCAACACAGCAATTTTTTTCGAAACCCTTTTTTTTCACTCTTTTTTTTTGTTAAACTTTTTTTTCAATTTTTTTGATTTTTTAACCTTTTTTTTGACTTTTTTTTTTTACTTACAAACAAGATTTTGTTGTGTTCTTCAATCTTTGGAGCTTGTCGAATCTAGCTTTGATACCAAATGATACAATCCGCCTCGGGGTTGAGTTGAGTCGTATACTTGATTTTCCCAATCGTCGACGAGAAGTACCATTAATTCTTTAAAGAAACTGAGAAGAATGAAAGGTTAAGAATGAATAAGGTAGGAAGAAAGAATTGTTTCAGTTATGGAATAATGGATAGTTGGTTTTGAATATATGGGTAGGAAGGAATGGTTTAGAATCGAAGAGGTTAAATTTGGTACGAAATGATAAGAAATGGAAGGATGGAATTCGATTTTGGTATGAAATGGTAATAAAAGAAGTTTGGTTTGAACAAAAGTGCAAACAAGAACCAATACCAATGTGGTATCGACCCGTTTGTTTATAAGCCCTTTTAGTTTAGTTTAGGATTGGTAGAAGTGACCTCGACCCACTATCTAGTAAGATAGGAACCTCGGTATATTTGAATGCCACACTACGAGTAGTGATAAGTTCAGGTTTATCAAAGAAAACGATTGACGCAACTAGAACACTAGGTAGCCAATGAATCTTTGAACGAAAATAGAGAAAAGTTTGCCTCACAAATTTGGCAGCATATCATTAACAAAATGTTCAAAAAGTGTCCCCAAAAGGCTTGGTTACAAGAATTTATAAGGCTAGAATGAGCTCGCCGAATGGTCACATAGTAAAGTGCTATTAAAGAGCTAATTATAAATCAAAGACTTTTGAAATTCTAGAATCAATAACTCCTTTCTTTAACCAGCTGAATTAATGTCCTTAAAGGCTTGGAAGATGACTCTTGATTTTCCCTTTGGCTAGTTGAATAGACTCCAGCCACTTTAATGAAATTTGCAAGGCATAAATTGTCCATTAAGTAGCAAAAACGTTGGGGTATTTGAACAAGCTGCTACCAGATTTTAAAGGACATGAAATGCTCCTTTAAACTCTCTTTTAATGATGCTTAATGCTTCCTTGATAACAACCCCCTCTTTTGTAACCAAAATAACTTGAAAAGTCACCTTTATTGAATGCGTAACAGCCTTTGTGAGTTGAAAAGTCACCTGCAATTAAAACATATGTAACCGTCATATTTATTCAATTATTAAGCTTTAAACAAATTAACAACTACTTAAATAAATGAACTAACACTTATGTATCATTTTTTCCAACAACTAGTTAATTAAAAGAAGTATTTAATGAACTTTAACTCATGCACCAATAAATTAACCTAGTAACTAGATTAATTAAAGAAGCAACTCATTAAATTAAATTCATCAAATAAACTCATTTAATTAAACCAAGATGAGTTGTATTAATGACCAGCAACTCATTTATTAAACTAAGAGGCTTAAATGCAAGTATTAAAATGCAAACTAAATGCAAAGCTAAAAAAAATAAATAAAAGTTCAATTTAGTTGGAACGGGTTCAAGGAGCGGGAATTGAGCTGAAATTAGTTTGCAAAATGTTGCAAGGACACTTTATTAAGCTGGTCCCAACTCGTTCTATTTCTCCAACCAAAGCCTCGCCCCACACTTGGTTAACTAAGGCCGAAATGGCCTCCTTGAATTGCTTAGCTCGAGCTCGCGTAATTGGTCCTTGAGGCAGCACCATTGAGTCCTTACTCGAACTTGATGCACTCCGGGTCGTGATCGTATCATCGGCTACAGTTGACCGACATTGTTTCAATTCAAGAAATTCCTATCTTTTCTGTTCTATAAAACGCTGGCTAATATATTTCTTCCGAAACTCATCCTGGAAGAAATTCTATGTAACACACTCTCTGGGTACCACTGATATAAAAGTTTTCCACCAGTGATAAGTCGAATCTCTTAGCAAATACACAACACATTTCAAACTTTCTTCAGGAGTACACGACAATTCATCCAACATTCTGATAGTGTTTTCCAACCAGAACTCACCCTTTTCTGGATCATCATTCACATTAGCTCGGAACTCTTCAGCCCCATACTTTCTAATCTTATCCATAGAAGGCTTAGTCAATTGAACTACCTCAGGTTGTTGAAAAGCTATGGGAGCACGTTGAGGTACAGGAGGGGGCGAAGGAGGTTGAGCATTCGGATTCGCTCGAATGAACTCAGTATATCATTCACTCATCATATGAAGGAAGGCTGCTCGGGCCTCCTCACCTTGACTTTGACCCGCAGGTTCATAATCAACAGGCGCTGCCCCTTGAGCAGGAGCAGGTGCATTACTTTGGGCATCATCAGCCACATCATGATTAGGATCCATAACTATACAGAAAAATAATTTAAAATCGTTAAGAGCCAACACACTATCAATTTTAATTTATGGCATGTATAGACAGACTACCACACTCGCTACGTTAGCTTGAGAATCAGCTAAACCGTGGCTCTGATACCAATAAAATGTAACACCCCTAACTCGAAACCGTTACCAGAATTGAATAAGAGGTATTACCGGACTCAGAATAATGTTTATAGAAATAACCCAATTGGTTGCAGAAATACATACAATCCATTGCATAATTACCCTTATAGAGGGTACTCAAACACATTAAGGACATTTCAGACGGTTAGGATTCAAATCCTATCATATAGGACTCTCAAAAAATTTTTCGCTTTTAAAGCACCATCACACGCCCGTGTGATAATTGGCACAGCCGTGTTGATAGACCGTGCGATCTTTACACGCCCATGCTTGGCAACCGTGGACAAAACTGTCCATTATGCCATGGCTGCTCCACACGACCATTTAGAGGCTGTGTACCCCACACGATTGAGACACACGACCATGTCTCCTACCCGTGTGGTTTACTAAAATTTAATTCAAGGTGCAGGGGAGGCACGGTCCAGGGGCACGCGCGTAAGGTCAGGCCGTGTGTCGTTCACGGCCTAGGTACGCCTGTGCCCTTCACCCGTGGGGCATTCTGCCAATTTCCCCACGGCCATGGCACACGCCCGTGTGCCCTACCGTGCAAGCTGTGTCAGGCTATATACCAACCTCCCTAAAACACAAACAAGTATAAACACAACCAAACCAGCCAATTCAAGAGAATATACTCAAAATAACTACATTTATAAGGGATCATTTACAAAATACCACATGAGTAACCCAACTTAGGCATACAAAATAGCCATTTACAACCACTAGAATTCTATACATGCCATAAATTACACCTGAGAATATAAACTATACCAAAGGAAGCTTGATAGTGTGTCGCGTGGCTCTGACTTTACGATCCCAATCTACAAGCTCAATATCTACAGAAGAAGGGAAGAAAAAGGGGTAAGCTACAATAGCTTAGTAAGTTATATGAAATTCATAGGAATGAAACAATTCAATATATCATCATATTACCATCATAGATGCTATCACATATCATTATACAACTAGCTTACTCTTTGTGCGCATTCCATATACCAACCATGAACATGCCTAGCAATAACATTCTCAGTATTCCGTACCATTTTCAGTTCACCTGTACAACCACTTTATCATAGTACAGTTAATCTTATTCCCATTGAGCAAATTTTGGAATATGAACAGATATACAGAAGTTAGTACATAAGTGCCATCCAGACATGGCAAAGCCATGAAGTAGCCAAAGCTACTAACAGTAGGGTAGCCGAAGCTACAATCAGTACGGTAGCCGAAGCTACAAAATAGTAAGGTAGCCGAAGCTACTACCAGTAACAGTACAGAAGTTAACCACGGGCCTGCTCACACAAGCTGACAGGTGTCTGCAACACATGCAAGACTACCTAGCACCCGGGTAATTATAACAGTCAGAATAGTAGGCCTCAAGTGACATGTCACCTATATCTATGTCTATTCCTACTTACTCAATCGAGATTTATAGATAATACATAAATCAGTAGTTTCAAAAGCACATACAATGATCCATCGGGATTTACAGTCAATACTATTTCTCCATAAATTCAGTGGTAGTAACCAATATTCAATCAGCTCACGGAGCAATTATTCATATATCATCATAGAAGCAAATATGTAAATAGAATTTATCGAATTTGCTAGAATTACATATAACTTACTTGGATTGCCAAAAAGGACTAGTTTTTGAAATTAGTCGAGGGCTTTCTCTTTTCCCCTATCTCGAGCCTACTGTTCTTGATCTAAATTAACACATATAGCACATATATCAATTATTTACGTCAATACAGTCACAGTTCATATTTGGGGAAAATTTCCAAATTTACCCCTCAACTTTTTAATAATTACTAATTAGTCCCTTGGACATCAAAAACTCATTTTCTTTATTCCATGGGCTTATATAACCCATTTTCACAATCGTAACACTCAAATACTCCATTTTTCACATACTTAGGAGCAAATTGTAATCTTCTACAAATTAGTCCCTTTTTATGTACTTTCATTCAATTTCATCCATTAGAATGTGTATATAACACAATAATCCTTCATTATCTGCCATTAATCAACCAAACATACTTATAACACAAATGGGTATATTTTTGAATCCCAATTTCACATCAAATTAATGGTAGAAATGAGAAATTTAAGCTTCAATGAGCTCAAAAATACAAAAATAATTGAAAATAGGACCAAATTGCACTTACATGGAAGCTTGAAAAATCAAAACCCTTGGCTATGGAGTCTCCCAATTTTCGGCACACATATAGAACAGTGGGGAAGATGATAACTTTTGTTGTAATGATATTTTGTCTTTTTGCACTAATGACCATTTTGCCCTTCATGCCATATCTTAGATATTTTCTCATGTATGCTCATAATTGTCCATAACACTCACTATTGGTCTTATTACCACATAAAAGCTTCCTATTTCATGTGACAATTCAATCAAGTCCAATTATCATCTAATAAGCACATTTTATACTTTTCTCAATTTAGTCCTTATCGAGCAATTAAGCATCAATACAGTAAAATTCCCAAATAACATTTTCACAGTAACATTCAATCAAGCAGATAATATCAGAAATTCACAAAATAAAAAATTTTCACTTCAGATTTGTGGTTACGAAACCACTATTCTGGCTAGCCCCTAATTCGGGTCATCACAACTTCTTTAAGGCGGCCTTTCAAGAAAAATACGTAGAGGTGAGTTATGTGGATGCCCATAGGAAGGAATTTCTGAACCTGACCTAGGGGAATAAGACTGTGGCAGAGTATAAGGTAGAGTTTCTGAGGTTGAGTCGTTATGCTCGTGGGATAGTGGTGACTGAGTATGAACACTGTGTGCGTTTTGAGGATGGACTCCAGGATGAGTTGCGAGTACTAATAGCACTACAGAGGGAGCGAGACTTTACTGCATTGGTAGAAAAGGCAAAGATTACTGAAGATGTAAAGCGCTTAGAGTGCCAGAATTACGAGAGAGATAAGGGCAGATATAAGAGGGATTCAGGGCCCTCGGGTTCTTCTGGAAGGCCTATAAAGAAGGCCAGATTTGACGGGCTAGTACGAGCAGTTCCTGTTACTACTGTTAGACCACAACCTTGTGTGGATTGTGGTAGATTTCACCAAGGTGAGTGCTGGAAAAGAACTGGAGCGTGCTTCAGATGTTGGTCCATGGATCATTAGGTTAAGAATTATACTCAGAGGCCTGTTCTGATGCAAGTTCTAAGATAGGGCCATGTTCAGCTAGTGAGAGGTGGCTAGCAGCCACCGAGAGGCCATGGGCAGGCCAGAGGTGGAAACAATATAAGACGAGGTGGTGGAGCACTGGGCAGGGGTTCTGGTAAGACTGAGGCAAGGCAGCTAGCTTTGGTCTATACTGCTCATCCCTGAGAGGATGGTGACGCCCCTGATGTCATAACCGATGCGTTCCTAATTTACAATGTACCTTACACTGCTTTAATTGATATTGGTCTACACACTCGTATGTTGTTTGCACTGTGTCTGGGTCGTTGGGCATTCAGTTTGAAAATATTTGTAACATCCTAAAATAGGGCCTAAACGAAACAGTGGTTGTGAAACCACTAATCTGAGATAGAAACTTTTATTCTGATTAGTTTTTATAATTTACCGAGTGATTAGATGCATGTGTTAGAGTATCGATAGAAAATTTTATGAATTACATGTTTAATTTGCCTACTAGGGCTTAATTGTAAAAGTTCATAAATATGAGTTCTAGATGCTAAAGGATTAAATTGAAGAGCATAATTGAAGTAGAGGTCCTTAAATGGTAATTAGACCATTAGGTTTTCATGGACAAAAATGGGCATACATAGATAAAAATAACTAAAGTTTTAGTGAAGGGCATTTTAGTCATTTGGTAATTAAAAGATTAAAAAGGGAAAAAGATGGAAAAATGGTTATCATCTTCTCAAGTTGGTCGAAACTACAAGGGTTCTCCATAGCTAGGGTTTCTTCAACTTTCAAGCTCCATAGTAAGTGATTCCAAGCCCTGTTTTTAATGTTCTTTACATTTTGGGGTCCCGGTAACTTGATTTAGCTTATTTTAGCAATAATTTAAAAATACCCATAGGTGAAATGTGTTTATTTTGATGTTTTATGGTAGAATATGAAGCTTGAAATTATGTTAAATGACTTGAGCTAAGCGATTTTAAGTAAAAAGGAGTAAAATGACATAATTAGTAAAAATACCTAATGTTCATAAGTACATGTTAGAGTGAGAATTTGATGTTGCCATTAAGGGAAAATGATCAGCATGTCATAAAACATAAGAATTAGGGAAAATTTTTAATTTCCGAGCTTTGGGGCAAAAGTGTAAATATGCAAAAGTTTAGGAGCAAAATCGTAATTTTGCCAAAGTTAGAGTTAAGGACTGTTTTGATAAATGTGAGTATTAAATAAGCTAAATTTGCTATTATAGATCAAGAAGAATGAAATTCGAGAGTAGATAAAGGAAAGAAAAAGGTAGAAGATTAAGTTGTCAAGTAGATCGTATTTTGCACCGAGGTAAGTTTACGGTAAATAAATGCAATATTTCAATATTTTATATTAATGTTGTTAATTTCCAGCATATATACATTTATTTTATGAGAATATTCCAAGTTGAATCAAAGATGAGGTAACGGAGAAAAAGTATCAAAAATCCCGTTTGAACGTTAGGAATGTATGGGATACAGAATATCATGACATTTTGGGTTGAGACAGTTGAGGAACATCCCATGTAAGTCCATATAAGATATATGGCATTGGCAGGTTGAGACAGTTGAGGAACATCCCATGTAAGTCCATATCAGATATATGGCTTTGGCAGGATAGGGAACATCCCATGTAAGACCATGCATAGGGCATGACATTGACAGGCTATTATCAAGCAGGAAAACCCAAGTACCCTTAGTATTCCAAACGGTTCATCAGGCTAATACACAGGCTATGTTACAAGAAAGTTCAGGTAAAGGAGCGATAAACAGGAAAGTTAAAGAGTAAGTGGAGAAGTAAAATAAAGATTTTGTTAGTTGATGGTATAATATGAGTAAATTTATACTTGGTGAATGTTGTCATTTATTTACTTGTAAACTTACTAAGCATTGTAGCTTACTCTTTTTCCTTTCTCTTTTATACTGTAGCCAAGCCAATTCGGGGATTGTAAGGACGTCGAAGTTCGTCTCACACTATCAAAAGCTATCTCGGTATTTTGTAATTTGAAATGTTTTGAGTTACTGCATGTATAGGGACTTGGCCATTTTGTGTGTAGTCCTTATGATACGATTAAAGAATGGCATGTGAATACTTGATAATGATTAGCTATTGAAATGGCTAATTAAGAACATGATTTGATGTTATGTATGCCTAAATGATAGTTTATGCAAAGAAATTATGAAAGAGTAAAAGTTGGCCATGAAACAGTTTTGGAACAGCAACAGTGACGTGAATTTGAAAAATTACTAAAAATTGTAGAAATGGAATTAAATGGTGAATGGATATAGAATTAAAGCTTATTGAGTCTATTTTCATAGCAAAGAAACAGAGCAAGCAAAGGAAATCCATATTCTGAGATATTAAGATTATTGCAAGACAAGTTCAGATTGACTTTGTGATCCTCTGTTCTGATTTTAGAAATTCACTAAAAATTATACAAAAAAATTATGAGTCATAATTTATATGTATAGATTCCTTCGTGAGTCTATTTTCATTAGAAACAAGTGAAAACACTAAATGAAAACTGTACTATAAGATAATTGATTTTTAGTGAAAAGAGGTCAGGTCCACTGGGCTACGAAACAGGGGAACCTTTAACTAATAAATTGTACTAATTGGCCACACCAAAAATTCTAGAAAAATTATGGTAAGAAGATATATGAGTGTAGTTTTACGAAAAAAATTACAGATTTAAATTTCAACTTTTGTAACTCGAGTTATAATTAATTTAATGACTGGTACGCAGGTGGACAGTTTTATTATGAACAGTGAAATAAATTGTTTTGATTTGTGTAAGTAATCGTAAAATTTTTAATGTTCTCAATTTGGACCTGAACCATTTCAATTGCATGTTTTAGGGCCTTGAGGTCCCTTTTTAGGGATATATTGGATGAATGTGAGTGAATTAATTTTAAAAGAATATTTTTATGCCCAGATTTAGTAAGATAAGTCTAGTAACACTTCGTGCTTGACTCCGGACAGTCTCGGGTAAGGGGTGTTACATTTATTGGTATCAGAACCAGAGTTTAGTCCGTTCTCAGAATATTCAGTATGAGTAAAAGTCTAACTATACATGCCATACTCATATTTTGATAGTGTGACGACTCTTGATGATTTTAAAATACTTTTCTTTTACAGTTATGGATCCTAAACGAGTTGGTGCAGATGATGTAGAAAGCAATGCGCCCACTCCTGCAGAAGGGACGGTGTCACCAGATAGTAGTGAAAGGCCCGTTAAAATTAGTCTGGGAGAAAGCGCTCGAGAAGCCTTCTTCCAAGCTATGAATGAATGGTTTACTGAGTTTGTTCGTACGAATCCAGCTGTTAGACCTCCATCCCCTCATGATCCTCAGACTACCCATATAGCTTCCTCAGTCACAAATATAGTCAAAAAAGAGAAGCCATCAGTTGATAAAATTAGAAAATAAGGGGCCAAAGAGTTTCAGGCTACTAAAGATGACGATGCAGAGAAAGCTAAATGTTGGCTTGAGAATACTATCAGAGTTTGTGATGACTTATCTTGCACACCAGAAGAGTGTATAAAGTGTGTGGTGTCACTTCTTAGAGATTCAACTTACCATTGGTAGAAGACACTTGTGTTAATAGTACCAAAAGAAAGAGTTACCTGGGATTTCTTTTAGGAAGAGTTCCGTAAGAAGTACATCAGTTAGAGGTTCATCGACCAGAAAAGAATGGAATTCCTTGAACTAAAGCAGGGTAAGATGACAGTAACTGAGTATGAGCGTGAATTTGTCAGACTCAGCAATTATGCTAGAGAGTGTATGTCAACTGAAGCTATTATGTGCTAGAGATTTGAAGATGGGCTCAATGATGACATTCGACTATCTGTTGGTGTTCTAGAGATAAAAGAGTTTGTTGTTTTAGTTGACAGAGCCTATAAGGCAATGGAGTTGTTGAAAGAAAAAGAAAAAGGAAAAGCTAAAATTGAGGTACAAGATACAAAAAAAAGACAGATGAGCAGATCATTTCAGTCTACATCCAAGAGACCCAGAGAGTTCTCTATTAGATTAAATTTTTCAGCTAGATATTCGAGTAGAAACAGAGATAACATAAATATGGGTTCGAAAGCTCAGACTACCTCGGTTGCGAGTGTGGGTACTCTCTGACCAGGTAGACCAAAGCTGATAATGAGCTGATAATGAGCTGGACCCAAGCTGTGGAACTGGGAGTGAGCTGAATCCGAGCTAATGAGCTGGTGTTGAACTGCATGGGAGCTAACTTGAGCTGGAGGTAAGCTCGGTGAGCTGAGCTGAACTTGTAACATAGTTCGGCATAGACTTCTAAAGTTGGCCCCAACTAGTTCGGTCGGTCTAGCATTGACATCATCCCACACTTGTTGAATTAAAGCTATAATAGCCTCTTTAAATTGTTTTGCACGAGCCCTTGTGATTGGCCCTTGAGGTAGTACCATCGGATCTCAGTTTGGACTTGACTTATAGGGAAACGGGATCATATCATCCTCCCCCTCTTGAAATTGACTTGTCCTCAAGTCAGCATCTACATCAAAAGGAGTCAAGTCTGAGACATTAAAGCTAGCACTAACATTGTACTCACCCGGCAAATCAAGCTTATACGAATTTTCATTGATTCGCTCGATGACTTGAAAGGGGACGTCTCCTCGCGGCAACAACTTTGATTTCCATTGAGCCAGAAATCTTTCTTTTCTCATATGCACCCAGACCCAGTCTCCGGGTTCGAATACAACTCGTCTTCGTCCTTTGTTTGCTCATTGAGCGTATTGCTCAGTGTGAGCTTCAATGTTCTCTCAAACTTTCCTATGTAGTTCCTTGACATATTCAGCCTTTTTCCTTGCATCTGTATGGACAAATTTATCATTAGGCAAAGGTAGCAAGTCAAGAGGAGTAAGGGGATTAAAACCATAGACAGTTTCAAAAGGAGAGAATTTGGTTGCCGAGTGAACAGAGCGATTATAAGCGAACTCGATGTGAGGTAAACATTCTTCCCATGTCTTGAGGTTCTTTCGTACCAACGCTCGCAACAAGGTCGACAAAATTCGATTTACTACTTCGGTTTGGCCATCCGTTTGAGGATGACAGGTGGTTGAAAACATTAGTTTTGTCCCAAGTTTTCCCCATAATGTCCGCCAAAAATGACTTAAGAACTTTGCATCTCGATCGGAAACGATCGTCCTCGGTAATCCATGCAGTCGTACAATTTCCCTAAAAAACAAATTAGCAATATGCATAGCGTCATCAGTTTTAGCACAAGAAATAAAATGTGACATTTTAGAGAATCTATCGACTATAATAAAGATTGAATCCTTCCCTGTCTTAGTTTTCGGTAATCCAAGAATAAAATCCATAGAGACATTGGTCCATGGGGTGTCAAGAATGGGTAGTGGTGTGTAGAGTCCATGAGGTTGGACCTTCGACTTAGCCCGCTTACAAATTAGGCAGCGTTCACAGATCCGCTCCACGTCTCTCCGCATCTGCGGCCAATAAAAATGTTCATGGAGAGTCGACAATGTCTTGCTTATTCCAAAGTGTCCCACAAGGCCACCACTATGCGCCTCCAACACAAGTAACTCTTGAATGGAGCCTTGGGGTATACACAACCTATTTTCTTTGAAAAAAAACCCTTCGTGCCTGAAAAATTTCTCAAAAGAACCATTTTCACAAGCAGCATATATAGTTCCAAAATCTTCATCATTAACATACAACTCTTTCATATGGTAAAAACCAAGTAACTTAGAATCAAGAGTAGTCAATAAGGTATACCTCCGTGACAAGGCATCAGCCACTACATTTTCTTTACCTTTCTTGATACGAACCGCCTCGGAGTGAGTCGAGTCATATTTGAAGTTGCCCGATCGTCTACGAGAAGGTATTGTTTGAATTAAGTAGGTGAAGAAGAAATGAGTTGGTTATAGTTTAAATAGGGGAAGGTTCGTTTAGATTGATTTAGAAGGGAAAGAGAGATAGGTTTTGAACGGAAAAGTGCAAATAAGAACCAATATCAAAAGATATCGACCCTTTGTCTATATGCTCTTTTGGTTCGGTTTGGATTTGATAAAGGGGACCTCGACCCACTATCTAAAGAGATAGGAACCTCGGTATAGTTGAACGCCACACTACGGGTAGTGATAAGTTCAGATTTTCGACAAAGAAAAACGGTTGACACAACTAGGACACTAGGCAAGCCAATCGAAATCTTTGAACGAAATTAGAGAAAAGAATTCCTCACTAGTTGTTAATAAAATTCATAAAGTTCAAAAATTACCTCAAATGAAAAAAAATACAAGTATTTATAGGCTTTTAGACTAAGTAGCCGAATAGTCTAATCCATAGTCTTAAAAACTAAGTAATGTATCATGAATGAATCATGTAACATTCTAGAAAGAAACTCCTTAAATGCCTTGTCCACATTCGGCCATGGAAGATTGAAGCATGCATCCTTCAAGCTTAAGCAAATGTATGTGAATGAATGGAACCTTAATGGACAAAGGTAGATTCGGCCACCCTTGAAAATTGAAGAGATAGCACTCCATACATGAATGTGAACATTCATGAACCTTGATACAATGAACGTAATCATTCATGTACTTGGCCGAACATGCACCTAGGATGTTCAAGCCCTCTAACCATCCATGCACCTTCCAAAAGTGGTGTTTTTTTTTTCATGCTCTTGCACTCTTCGAATTTCCTGCAAAATTCATGAACTAATTAAACCCAAATGTGAACAAAAAAAAATCGGCTAATGTGAAAGCAATAATGTCAACCTATAAATTTCGGCTATGACATATTAAATAAGCAGAATTAAATTAAATTAAGACAATATTAATATATTAATGTGAAACCATTCAATATGATAAATTAATAAAATTAAAATAAAAGTCAACTTATTATCATGAGCTTTGAATGAACTTAATGAGCTATAATTTAGATAGTGAGCTAAAATCGAGCTAAGTCCAACTCGAGAGCTGTGGCTGAGCTAACTCTGAGCTCGTGAACTAAAATTTAGCTGAAAATAAACTCATGAGCTGAAGTTGAACTGGATGTAAACTCGATGAGCTGGAACCGAGCAGGTTGAGCTGAAAATGAGCTGGATGAGTTTTGGAAAGATGAAACGAATGACTCGTTGAGCTAGTCCAGGAACTATCAAGTAAATTGGTGATTGATTCAGCCCAAACTCGCTCAACTAAGGCTGACACTGCATCTTTAAACTTCTTAGCTCGAGCTCGGGTAATTGGACCAACAGGTAGCTCGAGTGGGTCTCCATTTGTGGTTGGCAAATTAGGTGGTGCGACCGTATCATTCCCCCTCTCTTCGAGGCGATTTGCCCCCAAATCGTCACCTATATCATAAGGAGACAGATCAGCCACATTAAAGGTAGCACTCACACTATACTCACCTGGAAGGTCAAGTTTATATGAGTTATCGTTGATGCGTTCCAAAACTTGAAACGGCCCATCTCCCTAGGTAGTAATTTCGATCTTCGCTGAACCGGAAACCTCTCTTTTCGCATATGAACCCACACCCAACCTCCGGGTTCAAAAATTATTTGTTTTCTTCCTCTATTGGCTTTCCGCACGTATTGCTCCGTTCGGGCCTCAATATTGGCTTTAACTTTGTGATGGAGCTGTTTCACATATTCAGCTTTCCTCTTTGCATCTACATTAACAATTTGGTCGTTAGGTATAGGAATTAAATCAAGAGGAGATAAAGGGTTAAAACCATAAACAATTTCAAAGGGAGAAAATTTGGTAGCCGAATGCACAGTCCGATTGTAAGCGAACTCAATGTGAGGCAGGCACTCTTCCCACGATTTAAGATTCTTGCGAATGATTGCTCACAACAAGGTAGAGAGAACACGATTCACCACCTCGGTTTGGCCATCCGTTTGAGGATGACAAGTTGTGGAAAATAGTAACTTCGTGCCAAGTTTACTCCATAATGTTCTCCAAAAGTGGCTCAAAAATTTTGCGTCTCGATCAGAAACAATGGTCTTTGGAATCCCATGCAACCTGACAATTTCTTTAAAAAAAGATTAGCAATATTAACCGCATCATCAGTTTTTGAACAAGCAATGAAATGTGACATTTTGGAAAATCGATCTACAACCACAAATATAGAATCTTTCCCATTTCGTGTCCGCGGTAGCCCTAAGATGAAATCCATAGAAAGGTCGACCCAAGGCCCTTCAGGAATGGGCAAAGGCGTGTAAAGCCCATGGGGGTTAACCTTAGATTTGGCTTTCTTACATGCTATACATCTAGAACAGACCTTCTCAACATCCCTTTTCATTCGTGGCCAATAGAAATGTTCTTGCAATATGGCCAAAGTTTTTGCAATACCAAAGTGTCCCATTAACCCACCGCCGTGAGCCTCAAGTACTAGCATCTCTCGCACAGAGCTTTGTGGGACACAAAGTTTTCCTTCACGTAATAAGAAGCCATCGAACCTGAAAAATCTATCAACAGCATTATGCTCACATGATTTATAAATTTCTCCAAAATCAGGGTCAGTTATGTACAAATCTTTCAGAAACATAAAGCCAAGCAATCTTGAATCCAAATAATTCAACAAGGCATAACGACGAGAAAGTGCATCAGCAACAATATTTTCCTTACCTTTTTTGTACCGTATAACATAAGGAAAGGATTCAAGAAACTCTACCCATTTTGCGTGTCGTTTATTGAGTTTATGCTGTTCTTTTATATACTTTAGAGATTCGTGGTCCGAATGAATGACGAACTCTTTCGGCCATAAGTAGTGCTGCCACGTTTCCAATGCTCAAACCAACGCATACATTTCTTTGTCGTATGTTGGGTAATTCAATGGAGCACCACTAAGCTTCTCACTAAAGTATGCCACAGGTTTGCCTTCTTGAGTTAAAACAGCTCCTATTCCGATACCTGAGGCATCACATTCAATTTCAAAAGTTTTATCAAAGTTAGGCAAAGATAATAAAGGAGCGTTAGTTAAATGCTCTTTGAGAGCAGTAAACGATTTTTCTTGGTCCTCATTCCAAAAGAATGCTGAGTTCTTTTTAATCACACTCGTGAGAGGTGCGGCTAACGTGCTGAAATGTGGAACGAATCGTCTGTAAAAACTTGCTAAGCCATGGAAACTTCGCACTTGTGTGATGCTAGTCGGCCTCGGCCACTCTCGAATTGCCTTCACCTTCTCTTGGTCGACTTCGAGGCCTTGCGAACTGACAACAAATCCTAAGAAAACAACTTTATCAGTGCAAAATGTACATTTCTTAATATTTGCGTAAAGAGTCTCTTTTCGTAACACATCTAATATAGCTCGTAAATGAATCAAGTGCTCATTCAAAGTTCGACTATAAATAAGGATATCATCGAAGTATACCACACAAAATTTACCGATATAGGCTCGAAGCACATGGTTCATTAGACGCATGAAAGTACTAGGAGCGTTAGTAAGGCCGAAGGGCATTACCAACCACTCATACAAACCATGTTTGGTTTTGAAAGCAGTCTTCCATTCATCTCCCTCGCGCATGCGTATTTGATGGTACCCGCTCTTGAGGTCGATTTTTGAAAATAGCTGCGCACCACTTAACTCATCTAGCATGTCGTCGAGTCGCAGAATCGGATGCCGGTACTTAATGGTAATCTTGTTAACTGCACGACAATCGACGCACATACGCCACGTTCCATCCTTTTTCGGAACTAGTAGGACTGGCACAGCACAAGGGCTAAGACTTTCTCGTATGAACCCCTTTTCCAAAAGCTCATTTACTTGCTTTTGTAATTCCTTTGTCTCATCGGGGTTACTGCGATAGGCTGGTCGGTTAGGAATGGATGCGCCAGGAATGAAATCGATTTGATGTTCGATCCCCCGAATCGGTGGCAATCCACTCGGAACTTCATCGGGAAATACGTCCTCAAATTCCTGCAAAAGAATCTTAACAGAAGACGGTAGATCGGGATTCAAGTCGTTAGAATTTAAAAATGATTCCTTGTACAAAAGTACAAGCACCGGTTGTCTCAACAGAAACGACTTTCGTATATCACTCGCTTTTGCATAAACATTCACTTTTGCACTCTTTTTTTCTTCTCTCTTTTTGTTCTCTCGCTTTTGATTCTTTTCTTTTGTTTTCTCATGTTTCTTTTCACTCATTTTCTCACAATTTTTTTCTTTATTTTCTTTTTTCTCGCTTTCTTTGTGTTTTTCAATGGAATCTCTCAATCTTACTTGGTCTTCGTAAACTTGACGAGGTGTCAAAGGTGCTAAGGTGACATTCTTGCCTTGATACTTGAAAGTATAACGATTGGTGTATCCATCATGTACCACCTTTCGATCAAACTGCCAAGGTCGGCCTAGCAGTAAGTGTCCGGCATGCATTGGAACTACGTCACAAAGCACTTCATCGGAATATTTTCCAATCGAGAAAGGCACCTTTACTTGTTTGGTCACCTTCAATTCTCCACCATCGTTAAGCCATTGAAGCTTATATGGATGTGGGTGCTTTGTAGTCGGTAGTCCTAACTTCTCCACCATAAGCATACTAGCAACATTCGTGCAACTTCCTCCGTCAACGATGAGACTACACACTTTGCCTTGAACATGGCAACGAGTGTGGAAAATGTTCTCACGTTGTTGCTCGTTTTCGACACTATGCAAGCTTAAGCTTCGTTTGATCACAAGTATCTCTCCTTCTACCGCATATTCGAGTTCTTCTTCCTCTTTATCAGAAGAGTCGTCGGATTCTTCTTGTTTTTCTTCTTCTGACTCAATATCTCCATTTGCGGACATCACCATTACTCTCCGATTTGGACGTTGACTAGCGATATGTCCATGCCCCAAGCACTTGAAACATTTGATGTCTCGGGATCTATCGGGATGAGTGATTTCTTTTCCCTTGCTGGAATCTCCCGTGGATTTATTTGGCTTTACCGGAAAGTTTGCCACCTTTGAACGGTTAGGAAAGTCTCGTTTGTTTACTCCTTGGCCCCACTTCAGATTATTGGAAGGGTTTAAAAAGGGCTTGAGAGTACCTTTTCGCTTGAGCTACTTTTCCACTTTGATGGCAACATGGACCATATCGGTCACCTCGACATAGTGTTGAAGTTCTACAATGTTAGCTATGTCTCGGTTCAACCCAGAGAGGAATCTTGCCATGGTCACTTCTCGATCTTCCTCCACATTCGCTCGTATCATCGCTATCTCCATTTCTTTGAAATAGTCCTCCACACTTCGACTACCTTGTGTGAGGGTTTGCAGCTTTTGGTACAACTCGCGATGATAATAAGACGGAATGAATCTCTTCCGCATGATAGCTTTCATTTCAGTCCATGTGGAAATTGGCCTTTCCCCGTTGCGTCCTCGACTTGTTATAAGTTGATCCCACCATACCATCGCATAATCAGAAAACTCGATGGCTACCAATTTAACCTTCTTGATCTCCGAATAATTATGGCAATCAAAGACTAGCTCTATCTTCTTTTCCCACTCCAAGTATGCTTCCGGATCAGACTTGCCTTGGAAGGGTGGTATGGAGAGCTTGATATTCTTGAGATCGTCGTCGACTCGGCCCCTATCCCTTTGGCCTCGATTTTGCTGACCTCGGTATCGCCCACTTTGGTTGGAACCTTGGTCACTTTCTAGGTCAGTTTGGTCGAAAAGATCTTCTTCTAGTGGTCGAGCTCGTCCGCGGTCTCTTCTAGGGCCTTGAGGAGTTTGATCTCGTTGCCCCCTCTCTTCGACCCGATCTAATCTCTCGTTAATGGATTCAAGTTCGGTTCAAAACATTCGTTGAATTTCTCTTAAGAGGGCTTGTTGTCCCAAGTCGGGCACTCCTCCGCCACCTGGAACCATATTTCTGATCGGTTGGCATGGTAGTCCTTCGTTACGCTCTGGGCTTTGTGACATTTTGACAACCTCACCACAAATCTCACTAATTCTCTCCGAAAGAAAAAGAAAATCCACTCACACTCGTGTTTTTCACTCAATTTTAGCTTTTACCTCCCCTCGAATGTAACTCGCGACACTCGTGCCTTTTTCCTCTCCTTATCTTTTCTCGTGATTTTGTAAGCAGATTCGACACAGGCTTAGCCTTAGTCTAGAGGTCGGCTTAAAAGGGGTAACAATGGTTGATGTACTCGGTTTGGGGTAGGCTAATAAGAGTTTGGGTTCTAGTGTGGCCAAATCAAATAGAAAAGATGAAAACGGTAGAAGAATAATTTTAGGATCAGGAATGAATATCGATGAAACAATTTCCACTTTCAACCACTTTTTTTTTTCGAAAATTTTTTTTTAATTTTTTTTTGTAATTTTTTTTCAGACTTGTATAACTTTTTTTTTTACTATAACAATGAACTAAATACAATAGAAACTCTTGTGTACACGAAATTTTTTTTTGACTCTACTTACTTGTGTACACTTGGACTATCTCGGGGATGTTTTCGTCGCACGTGCTTCTCGTTTTAGTAGCTCTGATACCAAATGATACGAACCGCCTCGGAGTGAGTCGAGTCGTATTTGAAGTTGCCCGATCGTCTACGAGAAGGTATTGTTTGAATTAAGTAGGTGAAGAAGAAATGAGTTGGTTATAGTTTAAATAGGGGAAGGTTCGTTTAGATTGATTTAGAAGGGAAAGAGAGATAGGTTTTGAACGGAAAAGTGCAAACAAGAACCAATATCAAAAGATATCGACCCTTTGTCTATATGCTCTTTTGGTTCGGTTTGGATTTGATAAAGGGGACCTCGACCCACTATCTAAAGAGATAGGAACCTCGGTATAGTTGAACGCCACACTACGGGTAGTGATAAGTTCAGATTTTCGACAAAGAAAAACGGTTGACACAACTAGGACACTAGGCAAGCCAATCGAAATCTTTGAACGAAATTAGAGAAAAGAATTCCTCACTAGTTGTTAATAAAATTCATAAAGTTCAAAAATTACCTCAAATGAAAAAAAATACAAGTATTTATAGGCTTTTAGACTAAGTAGCCGAATAGTCTAATCCATAGTCTTAAAAACTAAGTAATGTATCATGAATGAATCATGTAACATTCTAGAAAGAAACTCCTTAAATGCCTTGTCCACATTCGGCCATGGAAGATTGAAGCATGCATCCTTCAAGCTTAAGCAAATGTATGTGAATGAATGGAACATTAATGGACAAAGGTAGATTCGGCCACCCTTGAAAATTGAAGAGATAGCACTCCATACATGAATGTGAACATTCATGAACCTTGATACAATGAATGTAATCATTCATGTACTTGGCCGAACATGCACCTAGGATGTTCAAGCCCTCTAACCATCCATGCACCTTCCAAAAGTGGTGTTTTTTTTTTCATGCTCTTGCACTCTTCGAATTTCCTGCAAAATTCATGAACTAATTAAACCCAAATGTGAACAAAAAAAATTCGGCTAATGTGAAAGCAATAATGTCAACCTATAAATTTCGGCTATGACATATTAAATAAGCAGAATTAAATTAAATTAAGACAATATTAATATATTAATGTGAAACCATTCAATATGATAAATTAATAAAATTAAAATAAAAGTCAACTTATTATCATGAGCTTTGAATGAACTTAATGAGCTATAATTTAGATAGTGAGCTAAAATCGAGCTAAGTCCAACTCGAGAGCTGTGGCTGAGCTAACTCTGAGCTCGTGAACTAAAATTTAGCTGAAAATAAACTCATGAGCTGAAGTTGAACTGGATGTAAACTCGATGAGCTGGAACCGAGCAGGTTGAGCTGAAAATGAGCTGGATGAGTTTTGGAAAGATGAAACGAATGACTCGTTGAGCTAGTCCAGGAACTATCAAGTAAATTGGTGATTGATTCAGCCCAAACTCGCTCAACTAAGGCTGACACTGCATCTTTAAACTTCTTAGCTCGAGCTCGGGTAATTGGACCAACAAGTAGCTCGAGTGGGTCTCCATTTGTGGTTGGCAAATTAGGTGGTGCGACCGTATCATTTCTTGTACTTGATGACATAGGGAAATGATTCTAAATACTCGATCCATTTCGCATGTCGTTTATTGAGTTTATGCTGGCCTTTGATAAACTTAAGTGCTTCGTGATCGGAGTGAATCACGAACTCCCTCAGCCTTAGATAGTGCTACCAAGTTTCAAGGGATCGAATCAAGGCATACATCTCTTTTTCGTATACCGGATAATTGAGGGAAGCGCCACTTAGTTTCTTACTGAAGTACGCCACCGGTCTTCCGTCTTGGGTCAACACAGCTCCGATCCCTACACCTGAGGCGTCACACTCAATTTCAAATGTTTTAGTAAAGTCGGGAAGGGACAATAAAGGAGCTTTCACAAGACATTCTTTAATCAAATTAAAAGAACGTTCTTGATCATCAGACCAGTGAAATGCAGAGTTTTTCTTAATTATGCTTGTTAAGGGTGCAGCAATGGTATTGAAATTGGGTACAAATCGACGGTAGAAGCTAGCCAATCCATGGAAGCTTCGAACTTGGCTAATGCTCGTCGGTCGAGGCCATTCCTGAATCGCTCAAACTTTTTCTTGATCCACCTCCAAACCGTTGGCACTCACAACTTATCCTAAAAACACAACTTTATCTGTGCAAAATGAACATTTTTTTAGATTAGCGTCCAATACCTCCTTTCGTAACGTTTCCAACACCGCACGTAAATGTGGTACGTGCTCCTCTAAAGTTTTGCTGTAAACCAAGATATCGTCAAAGTATACAACACAAAATTTACCAATAAATGTGTGTAATACATGGTTCATTAACCTCATAAAAGTACTAGGAGCATTTGTAAGGCCGCAACCATTCGTACAAACCTAATTTCGTTTTGAAACCCGTTTTCCATTCATCACCTCCTCGCATCCGTATTTGATGGTAGCCACTTTTAAGGTCTATTTTTGTAAAAATTCGGGCCCCACTTAATTCATCGAGCATGTCATCAAGACGAGGTATAGGGTGTCGATACTTGATAGTGATTTTGTTGATGGCGCGACAATCCACGCACATATGCCACGACCCATCTTTCTTGGCTACAAGCAGCACCGGTACCGCACAGGGACTTAGGCTCTCTCAAATGTATCCTTTGTCTAGGATCCTTCGTTTCTTCAGGATTACTCCAGTAAGCAGGACGGTTGGGTAGTGCAGCTTCGGGTATCAAATCTATTTGATGCTCGATGCCTCGGATAGAAGGCAACCCACTTGGTATTTCGTCTGGAAAGACGTCTTTAAATTCCTGAATCAAAGAAATCACAGAAACAGGCAAACTTTCACGTAATTCATTAGTATTCAAAAAGTGCCTCTTTGTAGATAAGTACATACATAGGCTGTCTCAAAAACATCGCTCGCCGGATATCACTAGCCCTTGCAAATACACTCATTTTTCCTTCTTCTTTTTCCTCTCCACTTTTCACTTGTTTTTGTTCATTTCCATTTTCTCTCGCATTTTTAGCCTTCTCTCTCTCATTTTTACTTATTTTTCTCTTTTACACTCTTTTCTTTTTCTCTCGCTTGTTCCACAGAAAGTTTAAGTTTTTGTTGATCTTCGTACACTTGCTTCGAAGTGAGGGGTGCAAGTGTCACGTTTTTGCCAAGATGTTTGAAGGAGTATCTATTAGTGTAATCGTCGTGCATCACTCGTCGGTCGAACTGCCATGGTCGTCCTAGTAGTAAGTGACCTGCATGCATCGGCACTACATCGCATAATACTTCATCAGAATACTTCCCGATGCTAAAGGACACTAGAACTTGTTTTGTCACTTTGAGTTCCCTGCCATCGTTAAGCCATTGAAGCTTGTATGGATTCGAGTGCTTGGTGGTTGACAGTCCCAACTTTTCTACCATGAGGGTGCTTGCCACGTTTGTGCAACTCCCTCCATCGATTATGATGCTACACACTTTCCCTTGCACTTGACATCTCGAATGAAAAATATTCTCGCGTTGCTGTTCATTCTCCACGCTTTGGAGACTTAAGCTTCGCTTGACCACAAGTAATTCACCTTCAACGGGTTGTTCTAAGTCCTCTTCGTTCTTAGAAATTGATTCGGACTCAATTTCTTCTTCATCCTCCGTTTCAATCTCACTATTGGTCCGCAACACCATGGTTCATCTATTCGGACACTGGCTGGCAATATGCCCTCGGCCAAGGCATTTAAAACACTTTATGTCCCTTGATCAAGCAGTGGAATTTTCGGGAACCTTACCTTGGCTTGTCTCAGTTTTCGACTTGTTTGTCTTAGGAATAGTTGATGATTCCTTTGATCGGTTATTGGTAAATCCCTTGCTAGTATTTTGGCCCCACTTGGAAGGATTGGCATTGGAATAGGCTCGATTCATGCCTTTACGCTTCAACTGCTTCTCCACTTTGATGGCCATGTGGACCATGTCCACAACCTCAATGTAGTGTTGCAACTCTACGATGTTGGCAACCTCCCGATTGAGGCCGGCTAGGAAATGAGCCATTGTGGCTTTTCGGTCTTCTTGGATGTCAGCACGGATCATTGCTACTTCCATATCTTTATAGTAGTCCTCGACACTTTTCGTTCCTTGTTTGAGGTTTTGGAGTTTTTGATGCAACTCCCGATGATAGTAGGATGGAATAAATCGTCGTTGCATGGCCGCCTTCATTTCGGCCCACGTAGAAATGGGACGTTCTCCGTTACGCCTTCGACTAGTAGTCAACTGATCCCACCATATCATTGCGTAGTCGGAAAACTCAATCGCAGCGAGTTTAACTTTCTTGTTTTTAGAGTAGTTGTGACAATCGAACACTAGTTCAATTTTCTTCTCCCACTCGAGATACGCTTCAGGATCAGATTTCCCTTGGAAAGGAGGAATGGAGAGTTTAATATTCTTTAAGTCATCATCTTCCCGCCTTTATTCTCTTGGACCGCGGTTTCGAGGGCCTCTCCTTCCTAGGCTTACGTTAGATCCGTGATCGCTATCATACTCACTATGTTCGTTATCATCATCATCTTGAACCCTTGGTTGTCTTCTTCGTTGGTTCGGTTGCCCACGTCTTTGTCTAGCATCTTCAGGAGACGTTTCACGTTGTCTTTGGGCTTCGACTTGGAATAGCCGATCTTCAAGGGGGTTAAGTCTTCGGTCCAGTAATCGTTCCATCTCTCGCAAAAGAGCTTGCATGTTTAAGTCGGGAACATTACGAACGGGTTGTCTTGTTGGACGATCTTCCATATTGTGATCTGACTCTTGTGACATTTAAAATTTTGTTAAGGAAACCTCACAACAAAACCTCACAGTCACTTAGAAAGAAAAGATAGCTTCTTGCATGTGTGGGTGTCCATTGGCCGAATGGTCACCTTGAAAATTGAAGAGATAGCACACCATACATGAATGGGAACATTCATGAACCTTGGATACAATGAATGTGATCATACATGTACTTGGCCGAACATGCACCTAGGATATTCAAGCCCTCTAACCGTCCATGCGCCTTCCAGGAGTGGTGTTGCTTCATGCTCTTTGCACTCTTTGAATTACCTGCAAAATTCATGAGCTAATTGTCAACCCAAATGTGAACAAAAATTCGGCCAAGTGTGAACACAGGACCAAGACTTAAATTCAGTCATAACTTAAATTAAATAACATTATTAAAAATTCATTTAAGCATAATTAAAACACTAATGTGAACTAAATTTAATATGTGGCTTAATAAATAACTAATTATTAAACTTATCAAATAAGAGTCAATAATAGTCAAATGAAGTCAGAATGAACTTCTCGAGCTGAGATTTAGCTCATGAGCTAAATCTAAACTGGGCTTGGACTCGTGAGCTGATAATGAGCTGGACCCGAGCTGTGGAACTGGGAGTGAGCTAAATCCGAGCTAATGAGCTGGCGTTGAACTGCATGGGAGCTAACTTGAGCTGGAGGTGAGCTCGGTGAGCTGAGCTGAACTTGTAACATAGTTCGGCATGGATTCTAAAGTTGGCCCCAGCTGGTTCGGTCGGTCTAGCATTGACATCATCCCACACTTGTTGAATTAAAGCTATAATAGCCTCTTTAAATTGTTTTGCACGAGCCCTTGTGATTGGCCCTTGAGGTGGTACCATCGGATCTCGGTTCGGACTTGACTTATAGGGAAACGGGATCGTATCAATAGGCATGGGGTAGACGAGGCTACATGGGAACTTGAAGAGGCTATGCCAAAATAGTATCCAAATCTATTCACAGGTAAGATTTTCAGGGACGAAAATCCCTAAAGGGGGGAGAAATGTAACATCCCAAAATAGGGCCTGAACAAAATAGTGGTTGTGAAACCACGAATCCAAGATAGAAAAATTTATTTCGATTAATTTTTATAATTTACCGAGTGATTAGATGCATGTGTTAGAGTATCAATAGAAAATTTTATGAATTACATGTTTAATTTGCCTACTAGGGCTTAATTGCAAAAATTGATAAATATGAGTTCTAGATGCTAAAGGATTAAATTGAAGAGCATAATTGAAGTAGAGGTCCTTAATGGTAATTAGACCATTAGGTTTTCATGAAAAAAATGGACATACATAGATAAAAATAACTAAAGTTTTAATGAAGGGCATTTTAGTCATTTGGTAATTAAAAGATTAAAAAGGGAAAAAGATGGCAAAATGGTTATCATCTTCTCAAGTTGGCCGAAACTACAAGGGTTCTCCATAGCTAGGGTTTCTTCAACTTCCAAGCTCCACATTAAGTGATTCCAAGCCCTGTTTTTAATGTTCTTTACGTTTTTAGAGTCCTGGTAACTTGATTTAGCTTATTCTAGCAATAATTTAACCTAGGGTTCATATTTGGAAAAATACCCATAGGTGAAATGTGTTTATTTTTATGTTTTTATGGTAGAATACGAAGCTTGAAATTATGTTAAACAACTTGAGCTAAGCGATTTTAAGTAAAAATGAGTAAAACGGCATAATCGATAAAAATACCTAATGTTCATAAGTTCATGTTAAAGTGAGAATTTGATGTTGCCATTAAGGAAAAATGATCAGCATGCCATAAAACATAAGAATTAGGGAAAAAGTTGAATTTCCAAGCTTTAGGGCAAAAATGTAAATATGTAAAAGTTTAGGAGCAAAATCGTAATTTTGCCAAAGTTAGAGTTAAGGACTGTTTTGATAAATGTGAGTATTAAATAAGCTAAATTTGCTATTATAGATCAAGAAGAACGAAATTCGAGAGTAGATAAAGGAAAGAAATAGGTAGAAGATTAAGTTGTCAAGTTGATCGTATTTTGCACCGAGGTAAGTTTACGGTAAATAAATGTAATATTTCGATATTTTATATTAATGTTGTTAATTTTCAGCATATATACATTTATTTTATGAGAATATTCCAAGTTAAATGAAAGATGAGGTAACAAAAAAAGTAGCAGAAAGCCTGTTTGAACCTTAGGAATGTATGGGATACGGAATATCATGACATTTTGGGTTGAGACAGTTGAGGAACATCCCATGTAAGTCTATATTAAATATATGGCTTTAGCAGGAAAGGGAACATCCCATGTAAGACCATGCCTAGAGCATGGCATTGACAGGCTATTATCAAGTAGGAAAACCCAAGTACCCTTAGTATTCTAAACGGTTCATTGGGCTAATATACAGGCTATGTTACAAGAAAGTTCAAGTAAAGGAACGATAAGTAGGAAAGTTAAAGAGTAAGTGGAGAAGTAAAATAAAGATTTTGCTAGTTGATGGTATAATATGAGTATATTTATACTTGGTGAATGTTGTCATTTATTTACTTGTAAACTTACTAAGCATTATAGCTTACTCTTTTTCCTTTCTCTATTTTATAGTGTAGCCAAGCCAATTTGGGGATCGTAAGGATGTCGGAGCTCATCTCACACTATCATTATTTTGTAATTTGAAATATTTTAAGTTACTGCATGTATAGGGACTTAGTCATTTTATGTGTATGTCCTTATGATACGATTAAAGAATTGCATGTGAATACTTGATAATGGTTAGCTATTGAAATGGCTAATTCAGAACATGATTTGATGTTATGTAGGCCTAAATGATAGTTTATGCAAAGAAATTATGAAAGAGTAAAAGTTGGTCATGAAACAATTTTGTAACAACAGCAGTAATGTAAATTTGAAAAATCACTAAAAATTGTACAAATGAAATTAAATGGTGAATGAGATATAAAATTAAACCTTATTTAGTATATTTTCATAGGAAAGAAACATGGCAAGCAAGGAAGTCTATATTGTAAGATATTTAGATTATTGCGAGACAGGTTCAAAATGACTTCGTGATCCCCTATTTTGATTTTAGAAATTCACTAAAAATTGTACAAAAAGAATTATGAGTCATAATTTATATTTCTAGATTCCTTAGTGAGTCTATTTTCATTAGAAATAATTGGAAACACTAAATGAAGATTGTACTATCAGATAATTTATTTTTAGTTAAGAGAGGTCAAGTTCACTAGGCTGCAAAATAGGGGAATATTTAACTAATAAACTGTACTAATTAGCCACACCAAAAATTCTGGAAAAATTATAGTAAGAAGATATATAAGTCTCGTTTCAGGGAAAAATTACAAATTTAAATTTCAAGTTTCGTAACTCGAGTTATAATTAATTTAGTGACTGGTACACAGGTGGACAATTTTAATATGAACAGTGAAGTAAATTGTTTTGATTTATGTAAGTAGAAAATTTTTAATGTTCCTGGTTTGGTCCCAAACCATTTCAATTGCATGTTTTAGGGCCTCGAGGGCCTTTTTTAGGGGTATATTGGATGAATGTGAGTGGATTAATTTTAAAAGAATATTTTTATGTCTGAAATTAGTAAGATAAGTCTAGTAACGCCTCGTGCTTGACTCTGACGATGGTCTCGGGTAAGGGGTGTTACAATACTATTTGTGAGATGACTATGAAAGTCCACTAGGACAGTCAATTAGGGTAAATAAGTTATTTAGAGATGTGCCTCTAGAAGTTCAAGGAATAATCTTTCCAGCGGATTTGATGGAACTACCGTTTGGTGAATTTGACTTTATATTTGGTATGGATTGGCTAGGGAAACACCGTGCAAGGTTGGATTGTGCTGCTAAGCATATGGTGTTAAAGACTACTGGGGATGAAGAGGTGGCTATGATAGGAGAGCGAAGAGGTTATCTATCTAACGTAATCTTAGCATTAAGGGCCGAGAAACTGGTTCGCAAGTGTTGCGAGGCATTTCTAGCCTATGTTTGAATTTCTAATTCTGAAGGTCCTTCTGTTGAAGATATTGGAACTATTAAGGAGTTTCCTATCGTATTTCCTGATGAGCTCACTTGGTTGCCTCTAACCCATGAAGTCAAATTCAGTATTGAGCTTCTACCGGGAATAGCTCTGGTGTCCACCACCCCTTATAGGATGGCACTGAAGGAGTTGGTGGAGTTAAAAGGTCGGATTCAAGAGCTGTTGGATCGAGGATTCATTCGACCGAGTGTGTCTCCATGGGGAGCACTAGTGTTGTTTGTAAAGAAAAAGGATGGATCTATGCACATGTGCATCGAATATCAACAATTAAATAAACTGACCATCAAGAATAAGTATCCCCTGCCAAGGATTGATGATCTTTTTGATTTGCTTAGAGGAGTTTCGATTTTCTCCAAGATTGACTCTGCTCTAGGTACCATCAGCTAAGGGTTAAGGAGGTTGATGTGTATAAGACTACGTTTAGCACTCGCTATGGGCACTCAGAGTTCCTAATAATGCCGTTTGGGCTTACGAATGCACCAGCAGCCTTTATGGACCTTATGAACCGAGTATTTCAACCCTATCTGGACCAATTCGTGGTGGAGTTTATAGACGATATACTGGTGTATTCGAGAACCAAAGAGGATCATATGCACATCTTTGAACTGTTCTGCAAATTCTGAGGGAAAAGTAGCTGTATGTGAAATTCAGTAAGTGTGAGTTCTGGCTGCATGAGGTGACATTTCTGGGTCATGTGGTGTCTGCTGAGGGGATTAGGGTTGATCCTTAAAAAATTGAAGCCATACTGGATTGGAAACCACCTAGGACCGTATCTGAGATTCGAAGCTTTCTGGGTCTAGCTGGCTATTACAAACGTTTTGTTGAGGGGTTTTCTGTGATTGCTGCACCTCTAACTAAGTTACTACGTAAAGGGGTACTGTTTAATTGGATTGTTATGTAGCAAAGAGAGTTTTGAGAAACTCAAAAAGGTTTTGACTAAGGCCACTGTCTTAATATAGCCAGAGTCTGGGAAGGAATTCACTGTTTATAGTGATGCGTCGCACATTGGATAGGGTTGTATGCTGATGCAAGAAGGTAAGGTGGTTGCTTATGCATCTCGTCAGCTTAAGCCTCACGAGGCGAATTACCCTACTCACCACTTGGAGTTAGCTGTGTTGGTATTCGCACTGAAAATCTAGAGGCATTACTTATACGGTGAGAAGTGTATTATTTACACGGATCACAAGAGCCTCAAATACCTCATTACTCAAAAGGAGTTGAATCTTAGGCAGTGAAGATGAATAGAGCTGCTTAAGGACTATGACTATTCGATTGAATACCACCCTGGTAAGGCTAACGTTGATGCGAGCGCGCCCTAAGGTTCAACTAGCTCGATCAAGGACCCTATGGAGCTGCCTCAAGGTCCTATCATAAGAGCTCGAGCTAAGGCCCTTAAGGAGTCAATCTCAGCTCTGGCAGCTCGTACCCTGCTCGGACACAAGAAGGAAGCTCATTTCAACTCTTCGAGTTCACTGTGCAACTTTTAGCAAGCTCGGTTCAGCTCTTTGAGCTCATCACCAGCTCAAGCCAACTCTATTAGCTCATCCTCAGCTCAAAGCTAGCTCACAAGTTGGACTCAGCTCACTCCCAGCTCCCCAGCTCAGCCTCAGCTCACTTTCAGCTCACGAGTTCGAACTCAGCTTAGTTTTAGCTCATGAGCTTAACCTCAGCTCATAGAGTCCACTTTTACTTCATTTAATTAGTGTTGACTTTTAATTTAATAAGTCTCTGAATTAGCTATTTAATTTACTTAGTTTTGATTAAGTTCACATTAGTTGCTTTAATTATGTTTTTAAAGTGTTTGTGTTCATATGGTTAAATTAAGTTTTAGCCGAACTAATTTCTTATCTTATGTTCATATTTAGCCAAAATTATGGTGTTCACATAGCTTAATTAAATTGTTTTTATTCTTCATGTAGGAGCATCAATGGACGCATGGAGCATGGAGAATCATCTCTTTTGGATGGTGCATGTTTCGGCCTAAATACATTGCATGGCAAGGTGACCATTCGGCCAAAGGACACCAAACACATGCATGAAGCAAGCTTGGCCGATCACCTTCCAATGCACCTTGATATCCCATTCACACCTATGTTCACATTACAAGACCATTCGGCTGACCTTGTTCACACATGGAGTCCCTTCATAATTTGACATTCACACTTAAGAAGGCCCTTGAAGTATCCACAATTATTTCCTAACTTTTGGCCAAACAAGTTGATATTATTGCTTCAATTATTCAAGATGGCCGAACCTTGCTAGTGGCTAATGGGATCCATTCATTCACATTCATTTGCTTAAGCATGAAGAAGCTTTAATCCACCTTCCCCATAGCCGAATCTGGTCATGAACAAAAGGGGATGATTTCTAGAATTTACTTTACTTAATTTATAAGCTTGTAAAGGTCCATTCGGCTACTTAGGCTATAGCCTATAAATACCTGTCATTTTGCTTTGTAAAAAAACTTTTTTGGCTCTTTGTTAATGTTACTCTGCCGAAATTGTGAGGCAAACTTTTCTCAAATTTCGTACAAAGATTCGTAGGCTTACCTAGAGTTCTAGTTGCGTCAACCATTTCTTTGACGAATCTGAACTTATCACTACCTGTAGTGTGGCATGCGAAACATACCGAGGTTCCTATCTTGTTAGATAGTGGGTCGAGGTCACCTAAACTTTACCAAAATCGAGCTTAAGGGCTTATAAACAACGGGTTAATACCAAATCGGTATTGGTTCTTGTTTGCACTTTAGTTCAATCCCATTTCTTCTATCACCAAAATCGAACTCATCCTGCCTATTTCATACCATTTCTTTCGTACCAAATCGACCAATACCCATCAATCCATCCACTACACCCTAAATTGAACCAATTCTTCTTCTTACCTTTTACTTCATTTGAACCTCAAACCACATTTTTTCATAAACCTACATTCTAATTCAACGACCTTTTCTTTCTTAACTAAACCAAATTGAAACCTTCTCATCTATATTTCTTTCTAAACTGACTTTTTGACTCAACTTTCCAAACCGAGTTAAGGTTACTTTCTCGTCGACGATCGGGCACTTAGCATACGACTTGACTCATCCGAGGCAGATCGTATCATCTGGTATTAGAGCTACTTAAACGAAAAGTACGAGCAATTAAAATCACTCCCGGGATAGTCCAAGAATCCACAAGTAAGTAAAAAAATCAAAATTAAAAAAATGGTATTCGAAATTAAAAAAAAGTGAATTAAAAAAATATATACATGAATTTAAAAAACTCATTGTGTTGAAAGTTGAATCGTTGTTTTAATTCTTCTCATTCCCGATCTAGAAATTCTTCTATTCACATCTCCTTCCATCCTTAACCTTTTTTGCCACACTATCACTGACTCAACTTTTCTTGTTAGCCTACCTAACCTAAATCATATATCCATTGTTATCCCCTTTTGTGACCGACTCCTAAACTAAGGTAAAGCCTTGGTGAATCTGCCTACGAAATCACGAGAAAGGTAAGAAAGGTAATAGGAACGGGAGCCTGTGAGCGCAATAGAGTGGAAGTAAAAGCCTAACTTTGAGCATAAACATGAGCGTGAGTGTAATCCTCTTTTCTTTTCAAGTGATTGTGAGGTTTACTTTATCATTTCAATGTCACAAGAATCAGACCCAAACATGGAAGAGTGACCAGCACGACAACCCATTCGCAATCTTCCTGATTTGAATATGCAAGCTCTCTTATGAGAGATGGAAAGACTTTTAGATCAAAGACTAAACCCCTTCGAAGATCGTCTATTCCAAGTCGAAGCTAGAGAGCAATGAGAAAGAACTCCCGAAGTTGCTAGACATAGACAAGAGAGCCAAACCAACACCAGGGAAGACGAAGGGTTCAAGATGATGATCTAAATGATCCTAGCGATGTTGAAAGTGAGCAAGAATCGAATGCAAGTGTTCGCCGAAGGGAACCACGACATAGAGACCGGAGACGCGAAGATGATGATCTTAAGAACATCAAACTCTCCATACCACCTTTCCAAGGTAGATCTGATCCGAAAGCATACCTTGAGTGGGAGAAGAAGATCGAGTTGGTGTTTGACTATCACAACTACTCTGAAAACAAAAAGGTGAAGCCAGCAATAATCGAATTCTCGGACTACGCCATGATTTGGTGGGATCAGCTAACCACTAGCCAGAGGCATAACGGAGAATGACCGATTTCCACGTGGGCCAAGATGAAGGCTGCGATGAGGCGACGTTTTATCCCTTCATATTACCACTTGAAGTTGCACCAAAAACTCCAAAAGCTTACACAAGGGACCAAAAGTGTCGAAGACTATTACAAAGAGATGAAAATTGCGATGATTCGGGTAGATGCGCAAGAAGATCCCGAAGCAACGATGGCATGATTTCTGGCCAAACTTAATCGAGACATTGCAAATGTCATCGAATTACAACACTACCTTGAAGTGGTGGACATGGTACACATGGCCATCAAGGTAGAAAAATAATTAAAGCGTAAAGGCCTGAGCCGAGGGTTTTCCACTTCTAACACATCCAAGTGAGGCCAAAGTACGAGTAAAGGTCTTCCAACATCTTGAGGAAAGGACTCCACAACACCTCCTAAACTCAATAAGCCCATTAACGAAGCCAACAAAGGCAAGGCACCCGAGACCTCCTTCAACCAAAATCGAGACATCAAATGCTTTAAATATCTCAAAAGAGGTCATATAGCCAACTAGTGTCCAAATCAAAGAACTATGGTGATGCGTGCTGATGGCAAGGTCGAGACGGAGGACGAAGAGGAAAAAGAGTCTAAATCAACTTTCGAAGTCGAGGAGGACTTGGAACAACTAGTGGAAGGTGAACTGCTAGTTGTCAAACGTAACCTAAGTCTCCAAGGCACGGAGAACGAACTACAACGAGAAAACATATTTCATACACGATGTCAAGTCGGAGGCAAAGTTTGTAGTGTCATCATTGACAGTGGCAATTGTACAAATGTAGCGAGTACGATGATGGTTGAAAAGCTTGGATTGCCCATTACCAAGCATCCGAGCCCCTACAAACTTCAGTGGCTCAATGACGGAGGAGAACTCAAGGTGAAAAAGCAAGTGCTCGTCTCCTTCACCATTGGAAAATATTCAGACGCGGTACTTTATGATGTCGTACCGATGCATGCTGGGCATCTACTCCTTGGTCATCCGGGGCAATTCGATCGGAGAGTAGTCCACGATTGGTATACCAATAGGTATACGTTCCAGTTCGTGGGAAAGAACGTCATGTTGGCACCTTTGACCCCTAAGTAAGTTTACGACGACCATTTGAAGTTAAAAGCTTCCGTTGAACAAATGGGAGAAAAAGAAAAAGAAGAGAGCAAAAAAAATAAAAGATGAAAAAAATAAGAAAAAGAAGCCAAAAGAGAGTGAAAAGAAAATTAGCAAAGAAAAAGATGAAAAAGAGAAGAAAATTGAAAAAATGAGTGTTTTTGCAAAAGTGAGCGATATTCGAAAAGCATTAGTGATGAAACGTCCTGTTCTTGTACTCATGTACAAGGAAGCTTTGTTTTCTATTAACGATTTGCTCGATACCCTACCTCCTTCTGTTTTGTCTCTATTAAAGGATTTCCAAGATGTTTTTCTGGAGGAGGTTCCGAGTGGGTTACCACCACTTCATGGAATCGAGCACCAAATAAACTTTGTGCCGGGAGCCGTCATTCTAAACCGTCCCACCTATAGGGCCAATCCGAAAGAGACTAAAGAATTGCAATAGCAAGTTAACGAATTGATGGAAAAGGGCTACATTCACAAGAGTCTTAGTCCTTGTGCTGTTCTAGTTCTACTAGTGCCAAAAAAGGACGAAACATGGCGAATGTGCGTAGATTGCCAAGAGCCGTAAACAAAACAACCATTAAGTATCGTCATCCAATTCCTCACTTAGACGATATGCTCGATGAACTTAGTGGAGCCAAAGTCTTCCAGAAGATCAATTTAAAAAGTGGCTACCACTAGATTTGGAAGTGAGAGGGTGACGAGTGGAAAATGGCTTTCAAGACCAAGCACGGGCTGTACGAATGGTTGGTCATGCCTTTTGGCCTAACCAACACCCTCAGCACTTTCATGAGGTTAATGAATTACGTGTTAAGGTCTTTTATTGGTAAGTTTTGTGTCATTTATTTCGATGATCTTTTGATATATAGCAAGTCGATTGAAGACCATGTAAGGCACCTTAAATCTATTTTGGAAGTTTTATGAAAAGAAACATTATATGCTAACCTTAAAAAGTGTTCTTTCTGTTCTGATAAAATTGTCTTTTTAGGATTTGTGGTTAATGCGGAAGGTCTCGAAGTAGACTAAGAGAAGATTAAGGCCATTCAAGATTGGCCAAGGCCTACGAGTATCACTGATGCGAGCACACCCTGCAACTATCCTAGCTCGGATTCAAGCCCAATTAACTGGCCCAAACTTGAGGGGCCTAAGTGCAAAATGAAACATCTCATGGGCTTGATTGGTTATTGGACCAATGTTTTTCTTTTAAGGACTTTTTAATTTAATATAGTTTTATTTAAATTAATAAGTTTGCATATTTTTAATTTTTGACTTACACTTTGTGTGTTCCGCATTTAATAAAGTCATGCATTAAGTAACTCATTAGTTCATTTAGTTTGCATTTTAAACCATGCATTTAAGCATCTTTAGTTTAATAAAACAGTTGCTGGTTTTAATTCAACTCATCTTAGTTTATTTATTTGAGTTTTATTGAACTTCATTTACTAAGATGTTTATTTAATTAATCTAGTTACTAGAATAATTTAATGAAGCATGAGATTAAGTTTATTTAATTTTGCTTCTTTAATTAAACTAGTTACTGCATTAATTGATGACTTTGCTTCAGTTCATTTATTGAAGTCAAGTGTTTAATGTGTTTTAGTTTAATTAGTGTTTGTTTGTGTTTATAAGTTGAATTAAAGTCATAGCTGAATTAATGTATGGGTGTTGCATTCACATTAGCCGAAATTATGGTGTTCACAAAAGTTTAAAATTAATTTGTTAATATTTCTCATGTAGGAACATCAATGGACGCATAAAGCATGGAAAGGCATGGGTTGCATCAAACTTGATGAAACATCAATTTTTGGATGGTTCATGTTCAGCCAATATTAATGGATTCCCTTGGTGCATAATTTGGTCTAGATACATGTGTCTTTTCAACTAGACACCATTAAATTACAGGGGCTATTACAAATTGAATTTTATGACTCTACAAGTCAAATTCAGTTACATTCAAAGGAAGCATTATTCTTCAAATTAAAGGGGCTGTTTCCAACAATTTAAGAAGCTTTATACTTCTTAAATTCGGCAGCCACTTGTTCTTCTTCCATTACCATTATTCAATAAGTGATCTTTCATGAAATTCCATCAATGCTTATGGTGTCCATTCGGCTGGCCAGAAGGATCTCAAAGCTTTCTTTCAAGCATTCAAGAACATTGAATCCCTATTGAAGAGTGAAGTTACATTCAGCTTAGAATTTCAAGAGTTATGAGATTTAATTTAATTCATTATTAGCTCATTAAAATGCATGCATGTGACTATTCGGTTAGCTTTACTTTGGTATTATAAATATGTGTAATTATGCTTTTGTAGGGGAACTTTTAGACTTTTTGGACTTTTTGCTCATTTGAATGAAACTATTTTCTTATTTCGTGAGAAACCTTTCTCTCATATTTCGTGGAAGACTTTGTTGGCTTATCTAGTTCTTAGTGGCGTCAACCTTGTTCTTCTTTTTGAACTTATCACTCCAACGAGTGTGGCGTTCAACCCTTATACTAAGGTTCCTACTTCTAAGTAGCGGGTTGAGGTTTCACTACTTTCATCTCCACCTTGAAAGCTTATAGGTAATTGGGTCAATACTTGTTAGTATTGGTTCTTACTTGTTTTTGAGTTCATTTTATTCCATATCCATCACCTACCAAACTTATTTCTTCCCATCCTTTCATTTCACCATATCCAAACCACCAATTCATTTTCCATCCATTGTTTGTTTTCCAACTACCTACCCATCTCCATCTTTTATTTTTTTCTATAACCGAACCTATACATTGTTCATATCCATAAACCCTTTTTGAACCCTTTTACATAGCTTCCGTCATTAATTAATTAAAAATCATCATATTAAAATGAGCTGAACAATACTTTCTCGTAGGCGATTGGGCAATTCGCATGCGACTTGACTCAACCCGAGGCGGATCGTATCACATCTCTTTTGGAAGGTGCATGTTTCGGCCTAAATACATTGCATGGCAAGGTGACCATCTGGCCAAAGGACACCAAACACATGCATGAAGCAAGCTTGGCCGATCACCTTCCAATGCACCTTGATATCCTGTTCACACCTATGTACATTACAAGACCATTCGGCTCACCTCGTTCACACATGGAGTCCCTTCATAATTCAGCATTCACACTTATAAAGGCCCCTGAAGTATCCACAATTATTTCCTAACTTTTGGCCAAACAAGTTAATATTATTGCTTAATTTATTCAAGATGGCCGAACCTTGCTAGTGGCTCATGGGATCCATTCATTCACATTCATTTGCTTAAGCATGAGGAAGCTTTAATCCACCTTCCCCATAGCTGAATCTGGTCATGAACACTAAGGGATGATTTCTAGAATTTACTTTACTTAATTTATAAGCTTGTAAAGGTCCATTCAGCTACTTAGGCTATAGCCTATAAATACTACTTAGGCTATAGCCTATAAATACCTATCATTTTGCTTTGTAAAAAAACTTTTTTGGCTTTTTGTTAATGTTACTTTGCCGAAATTGTGAGGCGAACTTTTCTCAAATTTCGTACAAAGATTCGTAGGCTTACCTAGAGTTCTAGCTGCGTCAACTGTTTCTTTAACGAACTCGAACTTATCACTACCCGTAGTGTGGTGTTCGAAACATACTGAGGTTCCTATCTTGTTAGATAGTGGGTCGAGGTCACCTAAACTTTACCAAAATCAAACTTAAGGGCTTATAAACAATGGGTCGATACCGAATTGGCATTGGTTCTTGTTTGTACTTTAGTTCAATCCCATTTCTTCTATCACCAAAACCGAACTCATCCTGCCTATTTCATACCATTTCTTTCATAACCATTTCTTTCGTACCAAATTGACCAATACCTATCAATCCATCGACTACACCCTAAATCGAACCAATTCTTCTTCTTACCTTTTACTTCATTTGGACCTCAAACCACATTATTTTTCATAAACCTACATTCTAATTCAAGAACTTTTCTTTCTTAACTAAACCAAATTGAAAGCTTTTCATCTACATTTCTTTCTAAACTCACTTTTCGACTCAACTTTCTAAACCAGTTTAATGTTACTTTCTCATCGACGATCGGGCACTTAGCATATAACTCGACTTATCCGAGGCAGATCGTATCAAACGTGGTAGCTGACGCACTGAGCCGTAGGGCTGTATCTAATTTAAGGGCAATGTTTGCTCGTCTTAGCCTGTTTGATGATGTTAGCTTGCTGGCTGAACTTCAAGTGAGATCGACATGGACTAAACAAATTAACAGTAAGCAGTTGTTGGATGCGTCACTAGTTCCATGTTTCCGGCTAGTTGAGAATGGTGAGACTGTAGATTTTGGGCTGAATAGTGAGGGAGTATTATGTTTTTTGTGGGAGAGTCTGTGTACCGAGGGATCCTTATCTGAGGTAGTCTATACTGTGGAGGCGCATAGTAGTCCATATGCTATGTATCCTGGCAGAAACAAGTTATATTGAGACCTTCGTGAGTAGTATTGGTGGCCAGGACCGAAACGCGAAGTTACTAATTATATGAGTAAGTGTCTGGCATGCCAGCAGGTTAAGGCTGAGCATCAGCTGCCTTCTGGGTTACTACAGCCAGTTAAGATTCCACTTTGAAAGTGGGACATGGATTTTGTGAGTGGGCTGCCTTTGACACCTACTAAGAAGGATTCGATATGGGTTATAGTAGACAGATTGACTAAATCCGCCTATTTTATACCGGTTTGTACTGATTACTCATTGCAGAAACTAGCTAATTTATATATGGCTGAGATTGTGAGACTGTGTAACACCCCTAACCTGTATCCGTCGCCGAAATGGGGTTACGAGGTATTACCAGGCGAGACACAACTTTCAGGCAATCACAAACATACTCATGCATATAACTCGAAAACCAAGTAATTGTTACCATAAATAATCAATTTAACAACTTTACGAATCATTTCAAATTATTTTACAAAAAATATATCAATATATATAATCATAAACAAATAATGTCTAACATATCATTTTAACATAAAGCATATGCGCATATCAAAGTCATTACAAACAATCCAAATCAATTAATACAAGTATGACTTATAAAAGAGCACATGTTTTAAAACACTTATCAATATTGAGATATGCATTCGACACCAATGTACAAATATGTAAATATAAATACCATTTTAACAATCAATATTAGCCTAATGTACATTGCTATACGTAATTTCAATATATAGCAAATATGTGCTATTTGAGTGTAATCACAATCCATTAAGACTAATTTTTTTTAAAAGAACATATAATAGTAGCTTCACATGGTACATATAATTTTTACACATGAACCAATTTTTTTATGCAACCCATTAGAATCTTAGAAACTAAAAAGCACTATTCATTTGGTCACTTTTATAAATGTTAGCTGAATGCTCACATGCTTTACACTTCAAAAGTATTTCATTACCAAACCAAAAATTCATTCATATGACATTTCATAGCATTAAATCTTAATCCATAAACCCATTTTTTTAACAATAGATTTGATAAACTTCATATGCATAATTAATCAATTAACAAATATTACAATACATATAACTATCCAATTTCCAAATCAAAATTCGAATACCCATCTCCCGAATTTCAAACATATATCACTTATAGAAATATAGCATGAAAATCAATAAGGTTCACCAATACAAAACATATATCATAGCCGAACTATCAATTATACAAATCCAAACCTTGTTATTATAACATTACAAAAATTATCACATATATACCCAATCTCTTTCACATACACCGAATATAACCATCATTCATATCCAAAGGTACAAACTTTTAATATTAATAGGTCATTTTAACATTACTTAATTTCATACCATGATCAAATATACATACTTATCCAAATCTCAAATATCACTCAAACATAGTAACATTTAACCTATGTCTCATAGTAAAAACATTAGATCAATCACTTTTAACCAACCATTTCAAGCATAATTCACTTCTAAGTATATGTCATAGCCGAATATACCAACCACAACCAAAGTATCAATCACATCATTACTCAACCATGACACCATACTTGGCAAAATAAGCAAGCCATTTTCGCATGGCTTTTAGTTATATACACATCAAAATCAAACATGTCCAAAGGATAGTATAGCCTATACATGCCATAAGTTTCAAGTTTAGCTTCTAAAAGTACCGATAAACAAACGATAGTGTGATTGACTTCACTGATGATCCCTAAGCTCGTAGCAAATCTCTAAAATCTATAAAACAGAGGCAAATGTATATACACAAAGTAAGCTAACTTAGCTTAGTAAGTCTAAAGCAATTACATAACAGCATACGCATAATACTATTGAACTAGCAAGGTTAAATACGCATAAATTCAACAATAGATTCATCTTTTAAATCTAAAATCACGTTCTCGTCTCAAAACAGATATGTATATTCACGTTTATACAAGTATACACATAAATCACATTTTAGTTTCATATGCATACATCACTTGGCCGAATGTAATCTTGCATTTTATACACATGTAATTCACATTATAACATATATAATACATAGTTTCATTTCAACTATCAAAACTTACCTTATTTTCAAATAGGTAAGCAACCATCACGTACCTGAACATTTTAGCTCGTTTGACATATTCAATTACCACATTGGCAGAAAGTCTTTAGGCATAAGTTTATAATAATTCACCGACATAAAGCCTGCTAGGTACAAGCCTGTATCACACACCTGCACAAGGCCTGCTAGGCTCAAAGCCTGATTTAATACATCGGCATTAAGCCTGCTAGGCAAAAAGCTCGATTTAACTCACCCGCACAAGGCTTGCTAGGCTTATAGCCTGAATATCACAGTTACAAAATCATCTCATATATAATTCATATATAGAAGATTCTAACTGTTCCATAAAGTTCATACGAACTTTCAAATACTGTAACTCAGTCAAATTAAACTCAAATACACTATTTCCATACATAATCATATTCGACTGTCTCAAATATAAATCTATAAATTTCAAAACACCATTTTAAACTAATTTACATTCAAAATTAACTATATTTAATTGTTTATAGACTTACCTCGGATATCAACAAACGATATCAATAGACTGTTCGACTATTTTGGTCTTCCCTCGATCCAAATCCGATTTTCTCTTTTCTTGGTCTAAATTGGTATAAATTAAACTTATTTAATCAAATATTGAATCAAATTCATTCAAAAACACATAAATGAGCAAATTGCACTTTTGCCCTAAACATTTAACACTTTTAGTAATTTAATCCAAAATTCACAAAACACAAAACAAGCATAATTTTCCCATGCCATGCTTAGGCCGAATACTCCCTATACACATACAAGTCCTCACATTTTATTTATTTCACAATTTAATCCCTCAATTAAACACTTTGCAATTTAACCCTATTTACTCAAATTCATCAAAAATTCCTATACAAAACTTGTTAATTCATCACATAGCTTTATTCAAGCATGGGTCTTAGAGTAATCGAAGCAACAATCTCAAAAACGTAAAAATTATCAAAAACTGAGCGAAACACATACTCGAATTTAACTTGGAGAGTGCCGAACTTTAAAACAAGAAAAATGGCTTCATTCTTTCTTACATTGCATGGTTTTTTTTATTTTAATGTTTTATTATACATTATTATGCATTTAACATATAATATTAATAAAATAAGAATAAAAACTTATAATGATTGTCCATCACTTTCCACTCATGCTAATAGTGGTCCATTTGACATGCAAGCACTCTATTTCTCTCTCTGATTGCTATTTAGCACCTTTAACAATTAGCATGCCACTTTAACCTATTATGCGATTAAGTCCTTTTTCAAAATTAACTATCCAAACGATAAAATTAATTTACGAAATTTTTACACATGCATTCTAACATGTTGTAAACACAAAATAATATTAAAAAATAATTTTTTGACTCAAATTTGTGGTCCCGAAACCACCAATTCGATTAGGTCAAAATCAGACTGTCACAACTCTCCCCCTTTAGGAATTTTTGTCCCCGAAAATCTTACCGATAAATAGGCTGGGATAACGTTCTTTCATTGAATCTCTAGCTCCCAAGTTGCTTCCTCAACCCCGTGTTTATGCCACAATACTTTTACTAACGAAATTTTCTTATTCTGTAGTTCTTTAACTTCGTGAGCTAGAATACGAATCGGTTCTTCTTCATTAGTTAAATCGGACTGTATCTCAATCTATGAAGGACTAATCATGTGAGAAGGATCGGATCTGTACCGTCGAAGTATCGAAACATGAAAAGCATTATGAATCTTTTCTAATTCAGGTGGCAACAACAGTCTATACGCAATTGGCCCAATCCGCTCTATAAGCTCATACGGCCCAATAAATCTCGGACTCAATTTTCCTTTACTACCAAATCTGATTATTTTCTTCCACGGTGAGACTTTCAAAAACACCTTGTCTCCAATCTGAAACTCTATATCTTTACGTTTCAAATCCACGTATGATTTCTGACGATCTGACGTTGCTTTCAAACTTTTGCGAATTACTTTTACTTTCTGTTCTGTCTCTTTAATCAAATCAACCCCGTGTATCTTGTTTTCGCTGAGCTCAGTCCAATACAAAGGTGTACGGCATTTACGACCATACAAAGCCTCGTATCCAAATTGGTATTGGTTCTTGTTTGCACATTTGTTCAATCCATTTCCCTTTCTTAACCATTTCATTCCAAAACCGATTTCTTCCTTCACATCTTACCCTTTTTCGATCCGTAACCAAATCCTTCTTTTAAACTATACCTTCATATCACATTTATAAACCAATTTCTAAATTACTAAAACAACTTCATTCCATACCATATTCGACCATTTTCCTTTACCAATTTTCTAAACTAAATTTATATTGTTTCTCGACGACGATCGGGCAACTCATCATATGACTCGACTCATTTCGAGACAATTCGTATCACTATTATAGGCATATACATTTGACACCATAATGTGAACATATGAACTTAATCAAATCAATAATAGTATAGTACATAACTATTTGTGATTTCATTATAATAGTCATGTACAATATTAATAGATTCACTAGCAAATAAGACAAGTTTTAAAGAACATCAAATGGTGAAATGTTCAAGTACAATTAATCATGCGCATATACCCACTTTTGCATACACACAGCCATGATTTCTTGTCATATAAAATACTATTCATATGGTCACTTAAAAAGGATCTTAGTCAAACATATACAAGACTAAACACTTATGGTGCACTGGCATAATACATCAAGTAACAAATAACACATGACATATGATAAACTAATTTCCATATCAAAAACCAAATAATCAATCCATAATTTAAATACATCTCACGCATACACATATATGCAACTTGAACATCAGTAAGGTTCACTAATATTCAATAGATTTCATGATTAAATTATTAACTTACCATAACCAATTCATGTCTTATAACAGTTCAACGCTCCTACGTTAGCCGAAAATAGTCATTCATAAAATCAAATACATTTCACACATGACTTGAATTTTAACAAGGTCTAATTATACATATACCTGGCCGAATTATCAATCAATCCTTTTCACTACCTAATAGAACACTTACCCGAATACTTTTCCTACCATAGTATATCACATAACACCATTTCAACTTTAATCGTTAATCACGTATGCATAGTCACTAAATCACATCATTCATATAACACTTATATATATATACATATCAAGACCAAATCATCAAGGCAAACATATCCATCATGGATCAAAACTCCAAACCAAACTTAACTTAGTGATTAAGCCATTTTTGCATGGCTCATTATAATTACAAGACCACAAATCCAACATAACACATCCTAGCTTATACATGCCATAGTCTCAAATTTCAACTTATAAATTACCGAAGACAGTCGATAGTGTGATAAACTCCCTTGACGATTCCCGAGCCCACAATTTGAATTCAAGATCTATAAAATAGAGTAACAAAAACACACAGAGTAAGCGAACTATGCTTAGTAAGCCTTAAGCAATCTAAATATCCCAAATGAATAATCAAACACCTCAAACAAGTTGAATCGTAATACTACATTATACTTTAACACAATAAATCACTTGGCCAAATGCTATTATTTTTATTTAGCATAATATTAATCAACTTTTCATACCCAAAATGACACTATCTCAACTATGTTTATATTCAAACATTTATACACTCATGACCTGGACTCAACCTTAACAACCAACTTCATTCATTTGGCCGATTGTAGAAGATCAATTATGTTATCATATATATATACACATCTATTTGGCCGTATTTCAAAGCCAAACAACCCTTATAATTTAGTTCACACACACACCCTTACATAAGCTCACATATTACAAAATAATTTCATATACATATGCTAATCAAATGGCCGATTATTCAATACTTATATATGTATATAATTGAAGCTTATTCCATAACACTTACAAGGTTGAATATTCATACGAGCACTTTAACCAATGTCGTTTGACTTTCAGAGCCAAATATTATTATAATTTCAAATATACTATCACACATTTATACAAGCTCACAAAACCAATTTAACTTCATATATCATCATCACTCATTCGACCAAATAAGCAAGATCAATATCTCATCACGTAAATATTTACCCTTATGGCCAAATATACAAGGTTCAATATATCATCACATAAATACTTACCTACATAGCCAAAAACACAAGGTCTAATAATGCCTCATATATGTACGGACCTATGTAGCCAAACACTCAAGTTCAATTTAATATCACATATGTACATATTTATATGGCCGAATACATATGAGTACATCTATACACATGTCACATATCATTTTTAAGACAATCACAATATATAAATCAAGATCGAACACACCTTTGCAATTATACATATTTTATGTTACCTCACAAGTCATTTATAACAAACATTAAGTACTTACTTACCTGATCACGAGTGTTAATAACCTGTTCCATACCTGGTCCATTAGCTTATTCAACACATACGTACACAATCTTATTGTAGCCCGATGAACCATTCGGAATTGGATAGGACACTCGGATAAACACACAAGTCGTACAATGCCAACGTCCCAGACATGGTCTTACATGTAATCATATATCGATGCCACTGTCCCAGACAGGGTCTTACTCGTAGACACATATTAGAATCACATATCGATGCCATGGTCTTACTCGCGCATATATATCAGAACCCTATGTCACGACATATGTATCCTAACTATTCCTAAGGCTCATACGGGGCTTTCAAATGTCATAACTCGATCAGAACAAATTCGATAATGTGATAGCCAAATTTGTTCATATTCAGTCATAGCATATATATATATTAACACGTTTCATACCAGCATATATATTTAGCATTTAACTACAATTAAGTATGTCTGTTTGCTTATAACTTACCTCGAACGATGAAAAACAGAACGGGACGGCTAGTCGACAACTTTAGCTTTTCCCTGATCCAATTCTGATTTCTTACGTATTAAAATTAAACTCATTTAAACATATTTTCATCCAATTTAGTCCAAAAAACACATAAATGGGCAAATTACCATTTTACCCCTGACATTTATAATTTTACAATTTAGTCCCTAATGCATAAAACACAAAATATGCAAAATTAATTACATCCAAGGTGGGCCGAATATTCCTAGTGCCCAAATAAGTCCATATTTCTCATCAATTTCACATTTTAGTCCCCCCACATTTTTATTTTTGCAATTAAGTCCTAATTACTCAAAATCATCAAAAATTCCTTTACTTATCATGTTAACCCACTTCATATCTTCCAAAATTCATCATCAAACAACAAAAATCACAAGCTCTCATCTATGGCACAATTAAAAATATTCATCAAAATCAAAAATTAAAGCTTGGGTTTTGTAATACTCGAAGCAACGATCTCAAAAATGTAAAAATTATCAAAAACCGACAAAGAACGAACTTTGAATCAAGCTTGAGGATAGCCGAATGTTTCAAAGCATTTGTTTCTTTTTCTTTTCTTTAGTTTCGGCTATGGAGAGAATATAAGCACTTTGGTTTATTTTATGATATATCATATATTATTTAGTTATTAAATTGATTTCCTAAATTACCCTTAATGAATATATAACAAAATCACATAATATAAGCCTATTACTGTTCCTTTAATTAATCAATGGGCTAATTGCAACATAAAGGCTTCCACTTAAAAAGCCATTAACAATTAGGCCCTTTTAGAAATACCACTAAATTTCCCTTTTTAAGCGATTAAGTCCTTTTATTTAATCGGACACTTAAACGACAAAAATTAATTCACGAAAATTTCACAGACATAAATTCACACAAAATAAACACAGAAAATAAATTTTAAAATATTTTTCTGACTCGGATTCGTGGTCCCGAAACCACCGTTCCAATTAGGGTCTAAATCGGGCTGTTACAGTTTTGCTTTTAACTCAGCTATTACTGCACCATCATCAGACATAGCTATATGTGCATTCATTACATGCAAAGCAAACAGTGATTTTGGCTTGAGGCATCAGCAACTACATTAGCCTTTCCCAGATGATACTCAATAATAAGATCGTAATCTTTTAGCAATTCTAACCACCGTTGCTATCTCAGATTTCGATCTTTCTGAGTCATTAAGTATTTCAGGCTTTTATGATCGAAATAAATGTGACATTTCTCACCAAACAGGTAGTGGCGCCATATTTTCAAAGCAAACACAATAGTAGCCAATTCGAGATCGTGCGTCGGATAGTTCTTTTCGTGCGGCTTTAACTGTCTCGAGGCATAAGCTACAACTTTGCCTTCCTGCATCAAAACACAGCCCAAACCATTCAAAGATGTATCGCTATAAATGACAAATTCTTTACTCGACTTTGGCTGAACTAGCACTGGAGCTTCAGAGAAAAAGGCTTTCAACTGATCAAAACTTTTTTGGCACTTTTCTGACCACTCGAACTTAACATCTTTCTGTAATAGCTTCGTCATCGGTGTCGCAATCATTGAAAAACCTTTCACAAACCGTCTATAGCAAGTCCCAAAAAGCTTTGAACTTTAGAAACATTTCTCGGAGGTTTCCAATCAAGAATATCCGAAATCTTACTTGAATCAACCCGAATACCAGTTGCTGATACAACATGTCCCAAAAAACTGACTTCATGTAACCAAAATCCACATTTACTGAATTTTGCATACAACTGCTTCTCTCTCAAAGTCTGCAACAGAAGTCTCAAATGCTTGGCATGCTCGGTTTCATCATGTGAATAGATCAAAATGTCATCTATAAATACAACCACAAACTGATCTAAATACTATTTGAAGATCCGATTCATCAAATCCATGAAAACAGTAGGTGTATTAGTGAGTACGAACGGCATAACCAAAAACTCATAACGTCTATACCTCGTTTGAAAAGTAGTTTTAGGTACATCAGAGTCTCTAACTCGCAACTGATAGTAACCCGATCTCAAATCTATCTTCAAAAACACTGAAGCCCTTTTTAACTGATCAAACAAGTCACCAATTCGTGGCAAAAGATATTTATTCTTTATAGTCACTTTATTAAGCTGTCGATAATTAATACACATTCTCATAGTTCCTTCTTTCTTTTTTACAAATCGAACTGGCGCACCCTAGGGAGAGAAACTCGGTCGCGAGAAACCTCTATCTGTTAACTCTTGCAACTGTGCTTTCAACTCTTTTAATTTAGTAGGTGCCATTCGGTACAGAGCTATCGAAATTAGAGTTGTCCTTGGTATCAACTGCATACCAAATCTACTTCTCGAATAGGTGGTAAACCCGATAATTCTTCAGGAAACACGTCTGGATACTCGTACATAATTGGTACGGATTCAATCTCCTTTTTAGTCACTTTACTATGAAGCACATAAGCAAAGTAAGCTTCACAACCTTTTCTCACATACTTCTGAACCAACATCAAGGATATCACTACTGGTAAACCACTAAGATCATTAGATTCAATCCAAATAATCTCGTTGTTCTGACACCTCAAATCAATAGTCTTTCTTTTGCAATTAACAACGACATCGTGCAAAGTCAACCAATCCATACCCAGAATTATAACTCATTGAAAGGTAAAAACATCAAATCGGCTGAAAAGCATGAATCTCGAATCATCAACGGGCAATTTTTACATAATTTGTCAACCAAAACACACCGGCCCAGGGGGTTTGATACTCGAATCACAAACTTAGTAGACTCAACAGGCAAAGTCTTACTGGATACTAAAGTCTCACACACATATGAATGAGTCGAACCGAGATCAATCAATGCAATAACACTAGTATCATACAGAGTGAAAGTACTAGTAATAACATCTAGGGAAGAAGCCTCCTCGCGAGCGCGTATAGCATATGCCCTGGCAGGTGCTCGGGCCTCAGATCGAACTGAGTAATAACATCACTCTCTGACACGTTACCCGAATGCCTGGGTGGTCTGCCTCGCACTAACATATTACTCAGTCTCGTGCTCTGAACAGTGTTTTGCTCAGCTAACATCATGCACTCTCAAATAAAATGATCCATCGATCCACATTTAAAACAAGACCGATCACGCAATCTGCAATCTCTGGAATGCCATTTACCATAATGCTTGCACTCAAGTCTATTCTACTGAACATTGTCAACACTAGCTATTGAAGTGGCTCGTGAACTCATAGGGGGTCGGTCTCAATCTCGTCTAGAAAAGCCCGCAGTAGCCTTAGATCGACCAGAATCATCTCTGAACTTCTTCGATGATGACTGAAAAGGCTTACCCGATGATATTTTACGGATATCTCTGGCTTCAAAGTCAGCTTTTCTTTTCTTTTTCCCAAGCTCTTCGGCTTTACAAGCTCGCTCGACAAGTACCACAAATTATTTGATTTCAAGTATGCCCACCAGTAATTTAATATCTTCATTCAACCCGTCTTTGAATCTTTTACACATTATAGCTTCGGTCAAAACACACTCTCGGGCATAGCTGTTGAGTCTTACAAATTCCCACTCATACTTAGTAACAGTCATATGACCCTATTTAAGCTCAAAAAATTCTTTACGTTTCTGATCAATGAATCTCTAGCTGATATATTTCTTGTGGAACTCAGTCTCAAAGATTTCCCAGGTGACCCACTCTTTCAGCACAACTAAAACTAAAGTGTTCCACCAGTGATTGGCAAAATTGCATAACAGAGATATGGCACATTTCAAACACTTTTCAGGTGTACATGATAATTCTTTGAATACGCAGATAGTGTTATCGAGCCAAAATTCAGCCCGCTCAACATCATCATCAACTGTGGCCCTAAATTTTTGGGCCCCGTATTTTCTAATTTTATCAATAAGGGGCTTATTAAATCTCATCGGATCAATCATCGGAGGTACCATAGGTATTAGAGGTGGATTATTCGGGGTTGGGGGTTGTTGAACAGCTAGATTAGTTCGGATATACTAAGTAAACCAATCATTCATCATTTGATACAAGGCTTGTTTAGCCTCTTCTCATGGCTACTCGAGGTCAGTAGAGAATCTACTGGCATTGTCCCTTGTACAGGAACAGGTGCTATACTCTCAACATCATCAGCTACGGCTCGATCGGTGTCCATTTACTATACGAAAACACATATTCAAATGTCAAGAGTCATCACACTATAATAGTATAAATTATGGCATGTATGCTAGACTCACACGCGCTACGTTAGTCCTAGAATTGACTAAACCGTAGCTCTGATACCAATCAAATGTAACACCTCTAACCTGTATCCGTCACCGAAACAGGGTTACGAGGTATTACTAGACGAGACATAACTTCCAGGCAATCACAAACATACTCATGCATACAACTCGAAAACCAAGTAATTGTTACCATAAATAATCAATTTAACAACTTTACGAATCATTTCAAATTATTTTACCAAAAATATATCAATATATATAATCATAAACAAATAATGTCTAACATGTCATTTTAACATAAAGCATATGCGAATATCAAAGTCATTACAAATAATCCAAATCAATTAATACAAGTATGACTTATAAAAGAGCACATGTTTTTAAACACTTATCAATATTGACATATGCATTCGACACCAATGTATAAATATGTAAATATAAATACCATTTTAACAATCAATATTAGCCTAATGTACATTACTATACGTGATTTCAATATATAGCAAATATGTGCTATTTGAGTGTAATCACAATCCATTAAGACTAATTTTTTTTTAAAAGAACATATAATAGTAGCTTCACATGGTACATATAATTTTTACACATGAACCAATTTTTTTATACAACCCATTATAACCTTAGAAACTAAAAAGCACTATTCATTTGGTCACTTTTATAAATGTTAGCCGAATATTCACATGCTTTACACTTCAAAAGTATTTCATTACCCTTTCATTACCAAACCAAAAATTCACTCATATGATACATAGCATTAAATCTTAATCCATAAACCCATTTTTTAACAACAGATTCGATAAACTTCATATGCATAATTAATCAATTAACAAATATTACAATACATATAACTATCCAATTTCCAGATCAAAATCTGAATACCCATCTCCCTAATTTCAAACGTATATCACTTATAGAAATATAGCATGAAAATCAATAAGGTTCACCAATACAAAACATATATTGTAACACCTCGAATTTTGGGCCTAGAAGTATTGGGCCTTGAGTTTTAGATTGGTTAAAAGGTGGCTTAAATAAATCAAATGTGTGATTTTGGAGTGTTTGGAAGGTACTATGAAGTCCCGGGTTCAAGTTGGACCATAGGGAAAATTTTAATTTTTGCTTTAGTGGAACCCTAGTCTCAGGTATTAGGCCTCTTAAACAAATTAAGGGGAAAATAGGACATAGTTGGACCTATGGCTCAGTGGTAAGGTGGCGTTACATGGGGAGCTATAAGGTGGCGTTACAAGCAAGAAAAGGGGTCCAAGGTTTGAGGCTTAGGAGTGGTGAATTTAGGGATGGAAGGAAGGTAGTGGCACTAGAGTAGACTCTAGAAAGGAATGTTCAGGAGAGAAATTTAAGGTAAGGATAAAGGAGAGAAAATAGGAGATTGAGATAGAGAAGGTGATGGTGCCGAATGGGACTTTAGGGGAGGCTAGAATCGGCTTGTGGTCTATTTAATGTGTGCTGAATTCTTTTGAGGGTTCTTTAGTTTTGCCGAATTCATTCCATTACCAACCTCTCTTCTCCCTTTCATTCTTTTATCGACATTCCATTGAGTTCCTTTTTCTCTCAAAAGCCGAATATCATCCTTGATTCCTTGAAACCCGAATACCATCCTTAAAAGTTGATTACTCATATCCCCTTTGCCGATTTCTTTCCTTAATCTCTTGAATGCCGAATACCCATATCCCCTTTGCCGATTTCTTTTGCTTTTCTCCATCACAAATTTACTTTTGTCATTTACAACCCTTAGTCAAGATTTTAAAAGCCAAACACACACTCAGTAGCTATCTAGGCCACAAGATCAGAGACTAGTTTCAGTAAGTACTTAGTTAACCATCTTTTAGTGCGTTTTGGTAAAAGTCGAAGGGCTATCTAATCTTGTTCTTGTCATTAACCCTGTATTAACAAGGGGTAAGGTTCAAAGATTTCAAGCGTGGTAAGGATCTCTAGCAAGTGGTAAGTGTACTTGTTCCCAATTTTGGATTCATAGGTGGCCGATTATAAGTGTGGTTTATAGGGGTGACTGGTGTGGAATATGAGTCACTTGATGTTGATAGTATGTGTGTTGATGCAGATCTAAGGATAATCGAGAATAATAGCTAAGGAGGGGCGATTAGAACTAGTGGCACATGGTAAGGTTACAGTAAGGCTTCGAGATTTAGTAAAGTTGTAGTTAAGTATGGAATTGATTCGAGGTTGGTATTGATTGTAGGTTGAGGCTGAGGATAGTGTAGTGCGGATCATCAACTAGGTGTGTACATACACTGCACACATGACAAAATGACAAAAGCTGAAATCCCGAAATGCCAGAATGCTAAAAAGTCGAAAAGCCGAAAGGACAGCACCGGTAATCACACGAGTGTACGAACACTCATGTAGAGATATCGATATGATTACTGAGGCCTAGAGAGCGATCTCATGGTCTTGGGCCACTATTTGGCCAATCGGGCCAGACGGGGCTGCCAAGGTTGTGGGCCCAAGTTGGCAAAAGTTGTAATGTGAAATTGAATGATGGATTGATATGGATAATTGTATGATTTGATTATGATCGGGCTTATTGGGCTACATTAACATGATTGGGCTTAATGGGCTATATGGACGTGATTGGGCTTAGTGGGCCTTATGGATTTTAGAAATGCATGCTAGGGTTTTAGTGGACTTTAGGCCTAGCTCTGATGAATTCTCAAATAAACATAAAACTTAACTAAATGATCAAATATGTCTATGGACAAGTCACTAGGCTAGGGTGTGCCAATGTGTAACACCCCAAACCCAGCCCAAATGTTACGATCAAGTCTGGTGTGTCACATCAACGATGAACTAACCATGTTACCTAGTTACTAAGATTAGGGTGAGTTTTGTAAAACCATTATTAAAGTTTAAAGAGAAAATCCATGTTAAATTGTGAACGTCCTATCCACTACCCATTTTTAGGGGTATTCCTTATTATAAGATTTAACTTTATTATTCGTTTGAAACGTGTGATTAATTTTGAAAATGTTTGATTAAATTTTAAGAAAACTCGCGCAGCCTTATTCAAATCAATTATTGTATAGTAAAAGTAAATAATTAAAAACTCACATTAAAATAATTAGAGCGGCCTTATTACAACCCAAAATTAGAATAAAAATAATTAAAAATAAATAAGAAAAATTAATAACTTAATTAAAACCAATAATGTTGTCCATGTGGCCACTCTGAATCCCTCCTAGCTCCATGTCCACCAATCTAGGGCTCACCTGCATGGATGAAAAAGAAGAAGGTGAGTTTGAAACTCAGTGTGTAAAGAAAGCCCATCCAGAGCCCAGATTAGCTCAAGCCCACTGGGCCTAAGTCCTATCCAGTCTCAGTAAATACTGGGCTAAAGCCCTATTCAGTACTCAATTAACTGGGCCTTAGCCCTATTCAGTAAATAGTACAACTGGGCCTTAGCCCTTTTCATATAACAGTACGACCCATAGGCCCATTTCAGTAACAGAACAGATATCATGCATGTATGCAAAGCCCAAAGCCCAAAGCCCATCCTATGTCTATCCGCTACACTCCACCCGTACCAGCGATAAACACACCATGTGGGGAAACAACTCGACCCACCCAGCCGCTACACTCCACAGTCGCAGCATAGCTGCTCAGATAATATAGCCAAGCCACTAACAGTATATCGAGGCAAAGCCCCTTTCAGTAAATAGTACGAGGCAAAGCCTCTTTTAGTAATCAGTAAGAGGTAAAGCCTCTTTCAGTAATCAATACGAGGCAAAACGCTTTTCAGTAATCATGGCAACGCCACTTGCACTTCCTCCATCAATAAACCCAGTCCCATGCAACAGAAAATCATGTCATGGCATACAGTGAACAGAAACAGTAAAACATGCATTTCAGTCAATTTTAGCCCTGGGGTATAACGGACATTTTGCACCTAGGGGTAAAATAGTAATTTTTCACCCTTAAGGGGTATTTCAGTAAATATTCCAGTTTTTAGGGCTTTATGCATATTTTAGTCATTACTAGTCAAATTTTCATCTCAGTAGCTTATTTAGCCCATTTAGCAGTTTTTAGTTATTGGGCCCTAAAACCCTAATGGGCCCTATAGTGTCATTTAGCTACTTAAGCCCGTTTAGCCCAAATTCTAAGTCTAGTTTAGCATATTTATCCTACAGTATACTAGAATACACTTACCACTTACTTTTACCCACATGGGCCGTAAGCCCATTGGGCCCAATTTTAGCCCATTGAGGCCCAAATTTATCAAGGTGCACGAAATTGCACACTCATCCATCTTACCACGTGCGATTACAGATATCATGATTTCCAACTAACTTACGAGCACTCGCACGCTCGCAAGCCCACGAAATGCCAAATTTTTAGCATTTCAGCTTTTCGACTTTTGCCAATTTAGACTGCAGAAGGGTGTTCGTTTACACACCTAATTTGCGCTACTACGTCAAGATCTGCACCGAATTAATCCTAAAATCGTTTCCACCATACTGCTAGTTACAACCCAATGGAATTAATGAAACTAACACCTTACCACATTCGACCAACACCCCTAAGGTTCCAACTACTTACCTTTGTCGACTTTGATCTACTAGATCTAGATCTACTAGTCGTTTCGATGATCCAAGCCCTTGATCAGTAGCCTTTAGATCACACTAACACAAAATAAATCAATTGGTAAGACCCATAGAGCTTTAAGCCCCAATCGACAGCCTCCTATGCACACAGGAGTTTCGACTTTTCTTAAATCCTAAAATAATGAATGAAAAAGAGTATTCGAGTACTTACCGAGAGTTCACTGAACCAGAATGATTCCAATCCCATTTCTAACTCAGATCTGATGTAGATCTAGCCTCTAAACACGAGCAAGGAGTGAATCTAGAGATCTAAGGGTTCGACTACCAACTCCCTATGAATATGGTGATTTCGATTTTGCCTTAAGAGTATTCGGCTAGGAGAAGTTGTCTAGAACAAATTCGGGTTTTAATCTTGAACAATCAGTTTAATGAGGTTTAAGGGAATCAATGAAGAAGATAAAGAAAAGAAGGAATGATTTTGATCAAAGGGTGATCGAAAATGGTGGGTTCGATCAAAAGGGAAAAATGACAGCAACATAGAGGTTCGGCTTTTGATGGTAGTTGACTGGCAGGCTTGAGAAGAAGGTAGAAAGAAAAAGGGAGTTCGGCTTTTATGAAAGTACAGAGAAAGAAGAGTGAGGAGAAGAGAAAAGTAGATTGGTTATGGACAAATCAGCACTAAGGGGGTATGAAGTCCTTGGTTTCGGTTTTTAGTGAAAAGGAACGGAAAGAAGAGATAACTAAGGGCACTTTACCTATTCGGCCACAAGAAGGAAAACAACAATCCTGAAAGGCCACCCTAAAGAAATCGGCACAACCACAGTCATTAGCCAGAAATGCTAATCCTAGAGTCAAATGCTGAAATTGCAATACACAGAGTCCCTTGGCCGGCAATCACTTGCTCCCTCTCAAAATTCCTAGATTTTCTCCTTGATAACCTCCCCTTATCACTCCTCATCCAATTCCATGAGCATCTCAACCTCTTCTCTCAGTGTTTCACTTAAAAGTTCCATCACATGCTTTGCACATGCACAAAAATAATTAAAACACTCATTGCTTACCTTGTGACTTGAACACTGGCCCTTGAACACCTGTCCACACGCCACTTTTTTACGCACTTAAGTGGCGCCACATTGCCACTTTACCAAGGGCTTATTTGTGTCTTACTTTACTAGCTTTTTCTTAAAAGCCCACTTAACCAAGTCCCCCTTCACTTTAAATCCAAAATTTGATATTTCTGTCAGGTTTTATCTTAAGCTTGGGCCTTCTAAAAGCCCACTAACACACTTAAAATACGAATTCCATAATTTAACAACCAAATTTCAAAATTTCATCAAAATCACAAAAATCTCAAAAAAATCCCGAAAAAATCCCAAAAATCAGGGCGTTACACAATGGATGTGTGCATGTCTAGGATTGGATCTAGGAAGAGCTTGGTACTTAAGCGGTCTGAGTGACCCACCTCCTCTTCTCTTGAATCCTACCTGGTGCATGTGTCCATTCACTTTAGCCGCGAGGACTTATTGATGGGCCAAAATTCATAATTAAAATTCGTGCCATTAGGAAATTACGAAAGTACCCCTCTAGGGTAGGATTATGAAAGTACTCCTCTCAGCTAGAATTACTAAAATGCCCTCTAGGGTAGAATTACTAAAATGTCCCTGTAGAGTAAAACTGTTATGATGCCTCGAAGGGTAGAGTTATCGAGACACTATTGATACGATCCGCCTCGGGGTGAGTCGAGTCGTATGTAAGTTTGCCCGATCGTCTACGAGAAAGTATCGTTCGATTTGCTTGTGAAGTAAAGTTAATGGGAAAATAAGGCGGAAGCTAGGTTAAAGTGTTCAAAGATAGGTTATGGGTAAGAATATGTATAGGTTCGGTTATGATTAACAAATAAAAAAAGATGAGGAGATAGGAAATGGTTTGGATAGGCGATGTGATGAATAAAAGGAAATTGGATAGAAAGATGGATATGGTAAAATAGGACTTAAGTTTCAAGTATGATTCGACACTATAGAGAGTATCGCCCCGGTACTTATATCACTTAAGGTGGAAATGAAAATGATAGAACCTCGACCCACTACTTAGCAAAGTAGGAACCTTGGTATAAGGGTGAACGCCACACTCGGTTGAGTGATAAGTTCAAAAGGAAGAACAAGGTTGACACCAACTAAGAACTAGATAGGCCAACAAGTCTTCAACGAAATATGAGAGAAAGAAATCTCACAAATTCCATAATTTAACAAAGTTTCATTAAGAGAAAAGTCTACCTACAAATGAAAATGATAACCATATATATAGTGCCTAAAATGTCTATTGGAATTCGGCAACTAATGTGTTCACACAACAATAAAAACATTCACACTAATTCATTAAAATTGTTCATGAATTCAGTAGATTCATGCACTAGCTGAATGGACACTTTCTTCCCCCTTGGTGTGTGCATGAATGCTTAGCCATGAAGTAAGGCTTCAAGTGCCTTGTATGAGCACCAAAGGTTGCATTCATCTCCTTGGGACGTTCATGCACTTGTATAGAACATGCATCCTCATTAATAAACACTTTAATGATATGTAGGTTCATGAATGGTAGCATGAACTTAGTAAATTCGTTCTCCCCTTTGTGCATGCACTTAATTCAATCAATGTGTTGAATTATTGAGTTAATTCCTTCCCTTGGACGTTCTTGAACCCATCCATGCATGTGTAGTAGCTTATAGGTCAATTCAAAGTGTGAACATGTTCAAGGAACTCAACGGTCAACATAGAATTAGTTGGCAGCTACTTCTTGGCCGAATAAGTGCCTTGGAAAGTTAGGAGACAGCCACCGTACATGCACTTAAGCCATTCATGCATTCTATCATCCCATGCATTTGATCCATTCATGGATTAGCCTTTAATGTCCATACATGCATTCGGCACATGCATGAATTTGTAGAAACCTTGCATCTAGCCATACATGCACCAGCATTTAATACTTCTTCATTCATGCATGTGTGTCGTCCAAATAGGTTGAATCTTCAAGCACTCATTGTACCGTCCATGAGCATTGCACCTATAAAAAAATAAAACAATTCATAAGACATCATGTGAACACACATAAATTCGGCACAATGTGAACATATTAATGACATGCATTAAATCAGCTAAAATGTGTTCATAATTAAAATATGTAATAACTATGACATATTAAAAACAGATATTAATATAAGACAAATTTGATGCTTAAATAAATATGTTCGGCTTTTATTTAATGCATTAAAGTCAAAATCAAGTTTAAACTAAAATGAGCTAAGTTTTAGCTCGTGAGCTAAAGTTGAGCTGGGGTTGAACTCCTAAGCTGAAGTTGAGCTAAGGGTTAGCTCGTGAGCTGGAAAAGAGCTAGGAGTGAGCTCGGTTTAGCTCAGGCAAGCTGGATCGAGCTCGAATGAGCTAGATTTGAGCTGGACGGAGCTCGGGGAGCTGGAAAGGAGCTGGGATCAGCTTGCCAACAAAGCAATGCTCGACTCGGGAGACTTGACCGATGGGGTTTGCTGGACGCGCTCGCATCATTCCCCCCTTCTTTTAGGCGACTTGTCCTCAAGTCGAGCCATTTGTTCGATTTAAAAACTTTTCTCACACATGGCTTTCCTCGGTCAAATGGAATAGAAGATATCAAATAAACCTGAAAAAGTCTCACCACTTTTGGCAAGAAGAAATTCAAACAAGTCAGATTCATATGATATTCAAAATTCAAGAAAAACTCATTTAATCGAACATATGCCAAAAATCTAAGCTGTGAAAAACAAGCATACGTAAAGTTATTAAAAAGTTTCGATATGCCATCATTGCGAACATGTGAATTTAATTGAAGCAAAGGGTAGTTGGTCACAAATGTTTGCAAGCAAGTAGCAACATTATTCCTCGACCAAATATTATCAAAATGATCATACGAAAATAGTAACTTAATTGGTCCCTCATCTTGCTTATGCAAAGTATGCCATGGCCATAAGTATGCTAACTCTTTCTTCCGCTTATTAACATGTTTTGTGTATTCATATTCCAACACAAATAGATCAATATAAGGCCAAAGACAACAATCAACCACATCAGGATTCGAATAATGTTCAAACATCAAACAATCACAATGATTTTCAATATCATTCGAATTAAGCAAAGATGTTCGAAGATTTTCAGAAATCTTACCTTGACATCCTTGATGAGAAGAAAATTTATAACCTGTTTTACCTTTTTCAATCAAAACAAATCTTCTCTCTTCGGGAAGATAATGTAAAACCAACTTTTTACTTCGGTTGATTTGCATGGGTGATGAAGCACCATAACAGCTCATGCTTACCAAAGGGGTACGTTCACAATAATGAAAAATGTTAGTATCAGAAATGAATGAAGTAAGAGGGAAAACCAAATCATGATTCGTTTCAAAACCAAGGGCATAAGTCGGCCTTACCTTAACAAAAGGTAACAAAAATTCCACATGGGGCCATGGAAAGTAATTAAGGAACGAATCGGAATTGAAACCAAAATTCTTTAATAAAGATCGAGCATCGAGCAAACATATATGGGATACGCAACACACAAGATGCTTAATGTTTTCATAAAATGAATCCATGTGGCAAATACCAGGCTTGAACACACGAACTTGATCAGGAATTCCAACAAGCAACATATTAGAAGAAGATATAATCAACTCACCACACGAATTATATTTCACTAGTTTAAACATGCATGCTGAATTGACAAAACTGGGCATACCAATATGCGAAGATTCATGCTTCAAGAGTATCAATCGAGAATGCAAATCATTACATGGAAATTTCACACAAAAATTCAAAGATTGTTCATGAAGAGCACAATTGCACATATCATGTGAAGATCTTTTAACATGGATGCCAAACAAAGAATTTTTAGAGAACATGCAACTTTTCAAACATGCAAATTTGTCACAAATCAATTGAGCAGGCATATTTAAAGATTTAACACATGAATTCAAAAAGTTTGCATGGTCAAACACATCAGAATTTTTAATTGACAGACTTTGATCAAACATATTCAAAATTCGCTTAGAGAAAACCACTCCAATATTGTCAACAGATTTGCCAATGTAGTCATTGTCATAAGAAAATTTGTATATGGCACCTTTTAAAACAAAATCGTTAACAGCAATAAGTGACCAAGAATTAGCCAAATCAAGCGACTTTGATTCGATAATCAAAGAATCCTTACCTTCCTTACCTTCGATCGCAAGTGGGTGGTTGTCATTCACGAACTTACTTTTTTCGAACAACTGAAATCGCCTCTCGTTTGGAAGGTATCGGAGTTGGAATTGGTCACACGAACTTTTAGGAACCTGAAAAGAAAATTCACAAGGAAGACAAACATAAGGGTTTGAAAGAATCCTCACTTGCTCACTATTTTCTTTTTCACTCGATTCTTTTTTCTCAAGAACACTCGATTCTTTTATCTCAATTTCTTTTTCATTTTCTTTTTTTTTTCAAAGACTTTTTCAAAGGCTTTTTCAAGTTCTCTCAAGACTCGCTCATTCTCTCTTTTGCTTGCCTTTTGTCTCTCTTTTCTTTTTATTTCTTTTGCCTTTTCTTCTTTTTCTTTTCTCGCTTTCTCTTTACAAAAAGAACTATGAGAATATAAGTTGTGTTTGAAAGAAGAAAAACTATTTTCATATGAATCACGATCAAGGCTTCGTGAAGAATACTCCTTGGATGATTTCTTTGAAATTCGGGAAGAGGTATATCTATCTCTTCGGGTGTCATTTTGGAAGGAGTCAATATCGTAGTTGGCTTCTCGTCTTCGTGAATTCCTTGATGAAAAGGACTTTCGTTCAAAATCACTTCTCGAATTCGTCGATGAATACGAGTCATAGTATGAATCTCTTTGTCTTAAATCCTTGGGACAATAAGAATCTTGATCGAAATCTCGTCTCGAGTAATCATTAGACGTGTATCTTCGCGAAGTTCTCGATTCTAGTTTTTGACTTGATGACACTCGTTCTTGTGGATCTCTTTGTTCCAATCGATCTAACCTCTCATGCAATTTATCAAATTTGAACTTCACCATTCTTTGCATTTCTTGTACCAAATATTGGAATTCTGATTCGGTGAATTCTTCACGAGACATGATTTTTGTTGCTGAAAGAAATACGTTAGATCATAAAACAAAAAAAAAAAATTAAGTACCTCACCACAAACCTCACGATTTCACTCGGAAAGAAAGAAAAATTGGTAGCACTCACACTCGTGTTTACACTCGTTTGGCTTTTACCTCCACTCGAATGCGCTCACTCACTCTTGCCTTTTACCTCTCAAACTTTCTCTCGCAATTTCATATTCAGACTCGCCAAGGCCTTATCGTAGGCTTAGGGGTCGGTTTCAAAATTGTTTAACAAAGGATAAATATGAGGGGTTTAGGGTTGGCTGAAAAAAAAAAAATTTTCTCGGGTCTAAGTGTGGCGATGGGGTAGGAAGTGGATGGTAGAAATGAACGAACCTGATCGGGAGTGCAAAAATGGTCAACAAAAGAATAAAATCTTTCACACTTTTTTTTTAATACTTCGAATTTTTTTCCCACTTTTTTTTTCACTTCATTTTTTTACTTTTTTTTCACTTCAATTTTTTTTCGAATTTTCTTTTCACACTTTTTTTCTTTTTTTTTTCACGTTTTTTTTTTTTTCACTTCAATTTTTTTTTTCAAGTTTCTTTTTTTTTTTTCAAAATTTTTTTTATACCACTCTCTTTTTTTTTAAGTACAAAATGATGAATAACAAAACAAATAAAAAATTTTTTTTGAATTTTTTTACGAACCTATTTTGATGATGCTTCGAACGTCGGTACTCCTCGTTTTAAAAGCTCTGATACCAAATGATACGATCCGCCTCGGGGTGAGTCGAGTCGTATGTAAGTTTGCCCGATCGTCTACGAGAAAGTATCGTTCGATTTGCTTGTGAAGTAAAGTTAATGGGAAAATAAGGCGGAAGCTAGGTTAAAGTGTTCAAAGATAGGTTATGGGTAAGAATATGTATAGGTTCGGTTATGATTAACAAATAAAAAAAAGATGAGGAGATAGGAAATGGTTTGGATAGGCGATGTGATGAATAAAAGGAAATTGGATAGAAAGATGGATATGGTAAAATAGGACTTAAGTTTCAAGTATGATTCGACACTATAGAGAGTATCGCCCCGGTACTTATATCACTTAAGGTGGAAATGAAAATGATAGAACCTCGACCCACTACTTAGCAAAGTAGGAACCTTGGTATAAGGGTGAACGCCACACTCGGTTGAGTGATAAGTTCAAAAGGAAGAACAAGGTTGACACCAACTAAGAACTAGATAGGCCAACAAGTCTTCAACGAAATATGAGAGAAAGAAATCTCACAAATTCCATAATTTAACAAAGTTTCATTAAGAGAAAAGTCTACCTACAAATGAAAATGATAACCATATATATAGTGCCTAAAATGTCTATTGGAATTCGGCAACTAATGTGTTCACACAACAATAAAAACATTCACACTAATTCATTAAAATTGTTCATGAATTCAGTAGATTCATGCACTAGCTGAATGGACACTTTCTTCCCCCTTGGTGTGTGCATGAATGCTTAGCCATGAAGTAAGGCTTCAAGTGCCTTGTATGAGCACCAAAGGTTGCATTCATCTCCTTGGGACGTTCATGCACTTGTATAGAACATGCATCCTCATTAATAAACACTTTAATGATATGTAGGTTCATGAATGGTAGCATGAACTTAGTAAATTCGTTCTCCCCTTTGTGCATGCACTTAATTCAATCAATGTGTTGAATTATTGAGTTAATTCCTTCCCTTGGACGTTCTTGAACCCATCCATGCATGTGTAGTAGCTTATAGGTCAATTCAAAGTGTGAACATGTTCAAGGAACTCAACGGTCAACATAGAATTAGTTGGCAGCTACTTCTTGGCCGAATAAGTGCCTTGGAAAGTTAGGAGACAGCCACCGTACATGCACTTAAGCCATTCATGCATTCTATCATCCCATGCATTTGATCCATTCATGGATTAGCCTTTAATGTCCATACATGCATTCGGCACATGCATGAATTTGTAGAAACCTTGCATCTAGCCATACATGCACCAGCATTTAATACTTCTTCATTCATGCATGTGTGTCGTCCAAATAGGTTGAATCTTCAAGCACTCATTGTACCGTCCATGAGCATTGCACCTATAAAAAAATAAAACAATTCATAAGACATCATGTGAACACACATAAATTCGGCACAATGTGAACATATTAATGACATGCATTAAATCAGCTAAAATGTGTTCATAATTAAAATATGTAATAACTATGACATATTAAAAACAGATATTAATATAAGACAAATTTGATGCTTAAATAAATATGTTCGGCTTTTATTTAATGCATTAAAGTCAAAATCAAGTTTAAACTAAAATGAGCTAAGTTTTAGCTCGTGAGCTAAAGTTGAGCTGGGGTTGAACTCCTAAGCTGAAGTTGAGCTAAGGGTTAGCTCGTGAGCTAGAAAAGAGCTAGGAGTGAGCTCGGTTTAGCTCAGGCAAGCTGGATCGAGCTCGAATGAGCTAGATTTGAGCTGGACGGAGCTCGGGGAGCTGGAAAGGAGCTGGGATCAGCTTGCCAACAAAGCAATGCTCGACTCGGGAGACTTGACCGATGGGGTTTGCTGGACGCGCTCGCATCAACTATCGTAGGGTAGAAATTACCAAAATACCCCTGGATAATGAAATGACTAAAATACCCCTAAATGCTTAAGGTGTGGAAAAAACTTGTATGTTGCATTCATGAAAAGTATGTTGCATTTGGGTGGGTTTAATGGAACAGAGGAAGATATGTGAGGATCACATAGTCGCTTGACAACCGTGGATCCACCGGTGGCTTTAAGCCCATTATATGAATAGCAGCCTTGCTACAACATTTGAGTAGTGCCGCTGTTGGTGCTACCTTTGGAGTGTAGGGATGGGTGGGTTGATATTTATATCCCCACAAGAGTGTAGGGTTGGAAGTGAAATGGAGTGTAGGGTTGGATTTGGGATGGGAGCATTGCATTCATGTTATTCTGATATGATATGAGGTCAATGTGGGCTAAGGCCCAAGACCGCTGATATTATTAGGGCTTAGGCCCAATGTGATATTTGCATATTGATTTGATTGCTAAGGGTTGTACACACTGAGTTATGAAACTCACACCCTTTAATTTAATGTTTCAGGTGACCCTTAGTAGATGGCTCGACGTGGAAGAGGACTCGAAGATGGCCACACTGCAAGCTACTTAGGAGTTTTGAGTAGTTTCTAAATTACTTTACTTTAGTTATTGTTTTTAAAATGGGTTGTAATAAGGCCTTGTATCTCCAGTTTGGCTTTTCATTTGGGTTTATTGTCACAACTGTTGGATCATCAACTTAGATAAATTTTTGAAGTTAAATAACATTTTCAAAATAATTTTATCATATGGACGTTTTAATTAAAATATGGGTTTTCGGTATAACTTAACAAGTTACGAGGATTTGCTTTTCTAAGTCACAAGCTTAAGTTTTTATAACCAAGCAACTTTTCCACTGAACATAATTTTAACTAAACAAAGTCATTTTGAAATAATCTCTTCAATGTGACATCGCCAGATTCGACCATAACGTCTGGGCCGGGTTTGGGGTGTTACATATATCATAGCTGAACTATCAATTATACACATCCAAACCTTGTTATTATAACATTACAAAAATTATCACATATATCCCAATCTCTTTCACATACACCAAATATAACCATCATTCATATCCAAAGGTACAAACTTTTAATACTAATAGGTCATTTTAACATTACTTAATTCCATACCATGTTCAAATATACATACTTATCCAAATCTCAAATATCACTCAAACATAGCAACATTTAACCTATGTCTCATAGTAAAAAACATTAGATCAATCACTTTTAACCAACAATTTCAAGCATAATTCACTTCTAAGTATATGTCATAGCCGAATATACCAACCACAACCAAAATATCAATAACATCATTACTCAACCATGACACCATACTTGGAAAAATAAGCAAGCCATTTCTACATGGCTTTTAGTTATATACACATCAAAATCAAACATGTCCAAAGGATAGTATAGCCTATACATCCCATAAGTTTCAAGTTTAGCTTCTAAAAGTACCGATAAACAAACGATAGTGTGATTGACTTCGCTGATGATCCCCGAGCTCATAGCAAATCTCCAAAATCTATAAAACAAAGGCAAATGTATATAAACAAAGTAAGCTAACTTAGCTTAGTAAGTCTAAAGCAACTACATAACAGCATACGCATAATACTATTGAACTAGCAAGGCCTAATGCGCATAAATTCAATAAAAGATTCATCTTTTAAATCCAAAATCACGTTCTCATCTCAAAACCAATATGTATATTCACGTTTGTACAAGTATACACATAAATCACATTTTAGTTTCATATGCATACATCACTTGGCTGAATGTAATCTTGCATTTTATACACATGTAATTCACATTATAGCATATATAATACATAGTTTCATTTCAACTATCAAAACTTACCTTATTTTTAAATAGGTAACCAACCATCATGTACCTGAACATTTTAGCTCGTTTGACATATTCAATTACCACATTGGCAGAAAGTCTTTTAGGCATAAGTTTATAATAATTCACCGGCATAAATCCTGCTAGGCACAAGCCTGTATCACACACCGACACAAGGCCTGCAAGGCTCAAAGCCTGATTTAATACACCGGGATGAAGCCTGCTAGGCATAAAGCTCGATTTAACCACCGGCACAAGGCTTGCTAGGCTTACAACCTGAATATCACTGTTACAAAATCATCTCATATATAATTCATATATAGAATATTCTAACTGTTCCATAAAGTTCATACAGACTTTCAAATATCGTAACGTAGTCAAATTAAACTCAAATACACTATTTCCATTCATAATCATATTCGACTATCTCAAATATAAATCTATAAATTTCAAAACACCATTTGAAACTAATTTACATTCAAAATTAACTATATTTAATTGCTTATAGACTTACCTCGGATATCAAGAAATGGTATTAATAGACTATTTGACTATTTTGGTCTTCCCCCGATCCAAATCTGATTTTCTCTTTTCTTGATCTAAATTGATATAAATTAAACTTATTTAATCAAATATTCAATCAAATTCATTCAAAAACACATAAATGGGCAAATCACACTTTTGCCCCAGACATTTTACACTTTTAGTAATTTAATCCAAAATTCACAAAACACAAAACAAGCATAATTTTCCCATGCCACGCTTAGGCTGAATACTCCCTATACACATACAAGTTCCCACATTTCATTTATTTCACAATTTAGTCCCTTAATTAAAGACTTTGGAATTTAACCCTATTTACTCAAATTCATAAAAAATTCCTATACAAAACTTGTTAATTCATCACATAGCTTTATTTAACATCATCAAACACAAAATTCATCAAAAACCGAGCAAAACACATGCCCAAATTTAACTTGGAGAGTGTTGAACTTTAAAACAAGAAAAATGGCTTCATTCTTTCTTACATTCGGCCATTCAAGATGAACTCATGCATGGTTTCTTTATTTTAATGTTTTATTATACATTATTATGCATTTAACATATATTATTAATAAAATAATAATAAAAACTTATAATGGTTGTCCATCACTTTCCACTCATGCTAATAGTGGTTCATTTGACATGCAAGCACTCTATTTTTCTCTTTGATTGCTATTTAGTACCTTTAACAATTAGCATGCCACTTTAACCTATTATGCGATTAAGTCATTTTTCCAAATTGTCCAAATACTAAAATTAATTTACAAAATTTTTACACATGCATTCTAACATGTTGTAAACACATAAAATGTAATACCCTGATTTTGGGCCTAGAAGAATTGGGCCACGGGCGTGGGTGCATTTAAAATTTCTGAGAGTATGATAACGGCATAAATTGCATGTTAGAATGGTTGGGCTAGTAATTTTGAAGTATTTAGGGGTCTTTATGAAGTCCCGAGTTCGAATTTTGGGTTAAGAAATTTTTTCAGCCTTTAGGGAACCATGACCCCAGGAGTTATGACCTTTAAATAAATGTAGAGGAAATAAATCACAAATTTGGTTGTGGTGAAGTAGGTGAATGACGCCACGAGGGGAGCAGGAAGTGGTGTCACACTAGGAGGTTAGGGATCCAAGGTTCGAGCGTTGCTTAAAGCAATAAGGGAATATTATTTTGTTTTGTGCCATGTGGGTGGTGGAAGTGGAGTTAAACTCTTCATGAAGAAATTTGAAACGGCCTTCAAGTCTAAAAGGGTAATGAAAAGTAAGATAAGGCATAATAAGGGGAGAAAGTTTAGGAGATAAGAGATGAGGGAGTGTTGGAGTTAGAGTGGTAATTGGGAGGTGAAATTCGGCTAAGGGATGGGTAGGTGCCGACTTTGGGGTTTTGGGGTATATTCTTTTTGTCAAAAATTGAAGCTCTCCTTTGGTTCGGTTATAGTGCCAAAATTGCACCAAAAAGTAACCTTTGTGATACGATCACATCCCGAAGTGCACTAAGTTCGAGCAAGGATTCAACGGTGCTGCCCCAATGACCAATTACGCGAGCTCGAGCTAAGCAATTCAAGGAGGCCATTTCGACCTTAGTTAACCAAGTGTGGGGCGAGGCTTTGGTTGGAGAAATAGAATGAGTTGGGACTAGCTCAATAAAGTGTCCTTGCAACATTTTGCAAACTAATTTCAGCTCAATTCCAGCTCCTTGAACTCGTTCCAACTAAATTGAACTTTTTATTTATTTTTCAGCTTTGCATTTAGTTTGCATTTTAATCCTTGCATTTAAGCATCTTAGTTTAATAAATGAGTTGCTGTTCATTAATTTAACTCATCTTAGTTTAATTAATTGAACTTTTGATTATATTAATTTAATAGTTGCTTCTTTAATTAAACTAGGTGCTGGAATAAATGTTGCATAAGTGTTAGTTCATTTAAGTTAGCTGTTAATTTGCCTAAGCTTAATAATTGAATAAATTTGACGGTTACATGTGTTAATTGCAGGTGACTTTTCAGCTCACAATAATTACATTTAAAGGCGGTTCTGCATTCAATAAAGAGGCTTTAAACTTCATTAAGTTGCTGGAGTCTTTTCAACTAGCCAAAGGAGAAATCAAGAGTTACTAGGAGTTAATTTCAAGCCAATAAACTTCCAAACATTTTTCTTCATAAAATTGGCTGTTCATTAACATCCTTGAATGGTTACATTCAGCATTTACACAAGGGAGACCATTCATGTGCCCAAAAAAATGTTTTCTTTATAAATGGTGAGCATTCGGCTGTCTACAGGGAAATTAAATGGATTGTTTTTGATCTCTTGGCTGATCATGCATTAAAATAATTTTAATCAGCTCATTAGAGATCGTAATTAGCTCATTTGGAAGGTTAAACAAGGATGCCATATCTGTTACAACTATTTGAATTCATCAAGTGTTACATAGTTTTAATTTGTTTAATTAAAACTCAATTGAATGTGTGTCCATTTGGTTGGGCTAGTTATACTCCTATAAATACTATGATTTTGGGTTGATGTAGTCACTTTTGGACATTTTGTTAATGATATGCTGCCAAATTTGTGAGGCAAACTTTTCTCTATTTTCGTACAAAGATTCGTTGGCTACCTAGTGTTCTAGTTGCGTTAATCGTTTTCTTTGATAAACCTGAACTTATCACTACTCGTAGTGTGGTGTTCAAACATACCGAGGTTCCTATCTTACAAGATAGTGGGTCGAGGTCACTAGAACTATTCCTAAACTGAACAAAAGGGCTTATAAGCAGCGGGTCGATACCAAATCGGTATTGGTTCTTGTTTGTACTTTTGTTCAATCCATTTTCATTTCTTAACCATTTTCGTACTAAAACCAAATTCCATCTTTGTTCACATCTTACCATTTCGTTCCAAAATCAATTCTTTCATTTCACATATTACCATTTCGAAACAAAACCAACTCTTTCTTTCTCATCTAACCTTAACATTTTTTTTCTTAAACTCCTTCTTTATCAATTTCACTAAACTAAATTAACATTGCTTCTCGTAGACGATTGGGCATTTTACATATGACTCGACTCACCCCGAGGCGGATCGTATCATCTAGTATCAGAGCTAGAATCGATAAGCTTCGAAGATCAAAGAACACAATGGAGATTAGTTTGTAAGTACGAAAAAATGAAAAAAAGTTCAAAATTTGAAAAAAATTCAGAAAAAAATTCAAAAAAAAGAAATTGAAATTAGAACATTGTTTTTACTTTTCTCTATTTTTTGATCCTGAAAACTCTTACTCTCTCATCCACTTCCATCTTTGACCTTTTCGCCACACTATATCCAAATTATTTTTCTTGTAAGCTTACCCTGTCCTAAAACTTATCATCCTTTGTTACCCTCTTTGAGACTGACCATCTAGGTCAAGGAAAAGCTGTAGCGAATTTGCTTACGAAATCACGAGAAAGGTAAGGAGAGGTAAAAGGCACGAGAGTTATGAGCGCAATAGAGTGGAGGTAAAAGCCTATTCTTGAGCGTAAACACGAGCATGAGTAGAATTCCTTCTTTCTTTCTGAGTGAATTGTGAGGATTTGTTGTGAGGTTCCTTACTAAACTCAATGTCACAAGAATCCGATCCTAACATGGAAGATCATCTTGCACGATAACCTGTTTGCAATGTTCCTAATTTGAATATGTAAGGTCTATTACGAGAAATGGAAAGACTCTTAGATCGGAGATTAAATCCCCTCGAAGATCGCCTATTTCAAGTCGAAGCGAGAGAGCAACGCGAAAGAACTCCTGAAGTTGTCTGACCTAGACGGGAGAGGCCAAATCAACAACGGGAAAGACAAAGAGATCAAGATCATGTTGTAAATAATCCTAGTGATCTTGAAACCGATCAAGAGTCAAATGCAAGTAATCGTCGGAGGGAACCACAACATCGAGATCGGAGACTTGAAGATGATGATCTTAAGAACATCAAGCTCTCCATACCACCGTTCCAAGGTAGATCGGATCTGGAGGCCTATCTTGAGTGGGAAAAGAAGATCGAGTTGGTGTTCGATTGTCATAACTACTCTAAAAACGAAAAGGTGAAGTTGGTAGCAATCGAATTCTCGGAATACGCCATGGTTTGGTGGGATCAATTAACTACTAGCCGGAGGCGTAACGGTGCATGACTGATCTCCACATGGACTGAAATGAAGGCAGTTATGAGACGACATTTTATTCCCTCTTACTACCATCGGGAGTTGCACCAAAAACTTCAAAATCTTACACAAGGGACTAAGAGCGTCGAAGACTACTACAAGTAGGGGTGTTCATTCGGTTAACCGACCGGTTAACCGACCCAAAATTATATTAACCGAATTAATTGACCATTTAAAATTTTTAACCGTTAACCGAACCGAAATTTTTTTAAAAAAAATTAACCGACACGAAATTTTTTCAGTTAATTCAGTCGGTTAACCGAATTAACCGAAGTTTTTTGTTTTTAACTTTTAGTTAAAAATTAACCGAATTAACCGAGTTAACCGAATTAACCGATTAACCGATTAACCGAATTAACCAAATTAACCGAATTAACCGATTAACCGAATTAACCGAATTAACCGATTAACCGAATTAACCGAATTAAATCACTACCTATTAAAAATATTACATAAGTCTTTGAATCACTACATAATTAAAAACATTACATAAGTCTTTGAATCACTACATAATTAAAAACATTACATAAGTTTAGGTTAAATTATTTATTAAATTATTTATTTATTTGTAATTTCTATCATTGGGTTTTAGTTTTAGTTTTAGATTTTTATTTTTATTTTTATTAAATTATTTATTTATTTGTAATTTCTATTATTGGGTTGGGTTGGGTTGGATAATTGGGTTAGGTAATTGGGTAGTTGGGTTTGGCTTTGGGTTGGGTTTAGGTAAATAAAAAGCCTATTTATATATTTTATTTATTATTTTTAATTTTTTCGGTTAAACCGAAAAATTTCGGTTAACCGACCGGTTTCGAACCGAATTAACCGTTAACTGAAAATTCAAAAAATAATTAACTGACCCCCGATCGAAAAAATTCGGTTAACCGACCGATTAACCGAATTCGGTCGGTTAACCGAATTTTTTCGGTTTTACCCGAATTTTGCACACCCCTAACTACAAGGAGATGGAAATTGTGATTATTCGGGCAGATGTTCAAGAGGATCCAAAGCAACAATGGTGCGATTTCTAGCTGGATTAAACCGAGACATAGCAAATGTCGTCGAGCTTCAACATTACCTTGAAGTAGTGGATATGGTTCATATGGCCATCAAGGTAGAAAAGCAACTGAAGCGTAAAGGCCCAAGCCGTGGTTTTTCCACTTCTAATACATCCAAATGGGGCCAAAGTTCGAGTAAAGGTTTCTCAACCTCTCGAGGAAAGGATTCCATAGCACCTTCAAAAACCAACAAACCTAACACCGAAGTAAACAAAGGCAAGGCACTCAAGGTTTCTTTCAATCAAAATCGAGACGTCAAATGTTTCAAATGTCTTGAGAGAGGTCACATAGCTAGCCAATGTCCAAATCGAAGAACCATGGTGATTCATGCTGATGGCAAAATCGAAATGGAAGATGAAGAAGAAAAGGAGTCTGAATCGGTTTCTGAAACTGAGGAGGACTTAGAACAACCAGTGGAAGGCAAACTACTCATTGTCAAAAGGAGTCTTAGTCTCCAAGGCATGGATAATGAGCTACAATGGGAGAACATATTTCATACCCGATGTCAAGTTGGAGGAAAAGTTTGTTGTGTCATCATCGACGGCGGCAGTTGTTCAAATGTAGCAAGTACAATGATGGTTGAAAAACTCAGTTTGCTAACTACCAAGCATCTGAGCCCCTACAAACTTCAGTGGCTCAATAATGGCAGAGAACTTAAGGTGACCAAGCAAGTACTAGTTTCTTTCACCATTGGAAAGTACTCGGACGAAGTATTATGTGACGTTGTTTCGATGCATGCGGGCCATCTACTCCTTCAACGTCCGTGGCAGTTTGATCGACGAATACAACACGACGGGTATAACAATTGGTATACTCTCAAGTTTATGGGAAAGAATGTTACATTGGCACCATTAACTCCCAAACAAGTTTATGATGACCAATTGAAGTTGCAAGCATCTTTTGAACAAATGAGAGAGAAAGAAAAAGAAAATTGTAAAAAAAATAAAAGAAGAACAAAATAAGAAAAAGAAAAACAAAAGAAAGTGAAAAGAAAATCAGCAAAGAAAAAGAAGAAAAAGATAAGGAAATTAAAAAAATGAGTGTCTTTGCAAAAGTTAGTGATATTTGAAAAGCATTAGTAATGAATCGTCCCGTTCTTGTACTCATGTACAAGGAAATCTTGTTTTCTACTAACGAATTACCCGAGACTCTACCTTCTTCTGTTTTGTCTTTGTTGCAGGATTTTAAAGATGTTTTCCCGGAGGAAGTTCCAAATGGTTTACCACCGCTTCGTGGAATTGAACATCAAATAGACTTTATACCAGGAGCTGCTATTCCAAACTGTCCCGCTTATCGAGCCAATCCGGAAGAGACTAAAGAACTGCAACAACAAGTTAATGATCTATTGGAAAAAGGTTACGTTTGTGAGAGTCTTATTCCTTGTGCTATACCTATTTTGCTAGTACCGAAAAAAGATGGAACATGGCGAATGTGCGTAGATTGTCGAGCCGTAAACAAGATCACCATCAAATACCGTCATCCAATTCCCTGCCTTGACGATATGCTTGATGAACTCAGTGGAGCTAAGGTATTTTCAAAAATTGACTTAAAAAATGGCTACCACCAGATTTGGATGCGAGAAGGTGACGAGTGGAAAACGGCATTCAAGACCAAGCATAGGTTGTACGAATGGTTGGTCATGCCTTTTGGTCTAACCAACGCCCCTAGCACATTTATGAGGCTAATGAATTACGTGTTAAGGTCTTTTATCGGTAAGTTTTGTGTTGTGTATTTTGACAACATATTGATATATAGCAAATCCGTCGAAGATCATGTAAGGCATCTTAAATCAGTTTTAGAAGTTTTACGTAAAGAAACATTATATGCTAACCTTAAAAAGTGTTCTTTCTGTTCTGATAAAGTTGTCTTTTTAGGATTTGTGGTTAGCGCGGAAGGTCTCGAAGTAGACCAAGAAAAGATCAAGGCCATTCAAGATTGGCTAAGGCCAACTAGTATTACACAAGTCCGGAGTTTTCATGGCCTAGCAAGCTTCTATCGACGATTAATTCCTAATTTCAGCACCATTGCTGCTCCTCTTACGAGCGTCATTAAAAAGAACTCTGCTTTCTATTGGAATGATGAGCAAGAAAAGTCATTTGTCAAAATTAAGAATTTTCTTACTAACGCTCCTTTACTTGCTCTTCCAGATTTTTTCAAGACTTTCAAGGTTGAGTGTGATGCCTCAGGCATTGGAATTGGTGCTGTTTTAGCACAAGAAGGACGACCTATGGCTTATTTTAGCGAAAAGATTAGTGGAGCCGTGTACTCAACTATCCTATATATGGTAAAGAGATGTACGCACTCATACGAGCTCTTGAGACATGGCAACATTATTTATGGCCAAAGGAGTTCATTATACACTCCGATCATGAAGCTTTAAAGCACATCAAAGGCCAGCACAAATTGAACCGACGTCATGCAAAATGGGTGGAGTTTCTTGAATCATTTGCCTATGTTATAAAATACAAAAAATGTAAAGATAACATAATGGCTGATGCACTTTCGAGAAGGTACACTCTTTTGACATATTTTGACTCCAAAATTCTTGGTTTTGCTTTGTTAAAAGACTCTTATGCTAACGGTTCTGATTTTGGTGAGATCTTTGAAGTGTGCGAGAATGGTGTGTTTGAAAACTTTTATAGGTATGAAGGCTTTCTTTTTAAAGAAGGAAAACTTTGCACTCCTTGTGGTTCTGTTCGAGACTTATTAGTGCACGAGGCTCATAGTGGCGGGCTTGTGGGACACTTTGGAGTCAACAAGACTCTTGCAACTCTTCAAGAACACTTTTATTGGCCATGAATGCGCAAATATGTGGACCAAGTTTGCGAGAGGTGTATAGCTTGTAAAAAGGCTAAATCAAAGGTTCAACTACATGGCTTATACACGCCATTACCTATTCCTGAAGCTTCGTGGGTCGATATCTCCATGAACTTCGTTCTTGGATTATCACGCACAAAATTGGGGAAGGATTCTATCTTTGTGGTTGTCGATCGTTTTTCAAAAATGACTTATTATATTGCTTGCACTAAAACTGATGATGCTGTTCATGTTGCAAATTTGTTTTTCAGAGACATCGTTTGACTACATGGCATTCTTCGTACATTGTGTCAGATCGTGACGCAAAATTTTTGAGCCACTTTTGGAGGTCTTTGTGGGGAAAATTAGGGACCAAATTATTACTCTTGACCGCCAGCCACCCCCAAACTGATGGCCAAATGGAAGTCGTCAATAGGGTGTTGTCTATATTGCTTCGGGCCATCATCCGTAAAAACTTGAAGTCTTGGGAAGATTGCCTACCACATATCGAGTTTGCCTACAACTGTTCCATTCATTCTGCTACCAAATATTTGCCTTTTAAAATTGTATACGATTTCAATCCATTGACACCTTTAGATTTATTACCTTTGCCTACTGATCGATTGGTTCATGCAGATGCAAAGAAAAAGGCTGACTTAGTAAAAGAATTACATCAAAAGGTGCGACCTAACATTGAGGCAAGAACCGAGTCTTATGTGCATAACGCTAATAAAGGAAAAAAACGAGTGGTTTTCGAACCCGGAGAGTGGGTTTGGGTTTACATGCGCAAGGAGCATTTTTCGGCTCAACAAAAATCAAAATTGTTACCTCGTAGAGACGGTCCTTTCCAAATTCTTGAGCGCATAAATGAAAACTCTTATAAACTTGATTTGCCTGGTGAATTTAATGTTAGTGCTACTTTTAACGTGTCAGATTTAACCCCTTTTGACGTAGATTTTGACTTGAGGTCAAGTCATTTCAAAGGGGGGAATGATACGATCACGTCCCAAAGTGCACCAAGTTTGAGCAAGGATTCAACGGTGCTACCCCAAGGACCAATTACACGAGCTCAAGCTAAGCAATTAAAGGAGGCCATTTCGGCCTTAGTTAACCAAGTGTGGGGCGAGGCTTTGGTTGGAGAAATAGGACGAGTTGGGACCAGCTCAATAAAGTGTCCTTGCAACATTTTCCAAACTAATTTCAGCTCAATTCCAGCTCCTTGAACTCGTTCCAACTAAATTGAACTTTTTATTTATTTTTCAGCTTTGCATTTAGTTTGCATTTTAATCCTTGCATTTAAGCATCTTAGTTTAATAAATGAGTTGCTGTTCATTAATTTAACTCATCTTAGTTTAATTAATTGAACTTTTGATTATATTAATTTAATAGTTGCTTCTTTAATTAAACTAGGTGCTGGAATAAATGTTGCATAAGTGTTAGTTCATTTAAGTTAGTTGTTAATTTGTCTAAGCTTAATAATTGAATAAATTTGACGGTTACATGTGTTAATTGCAGGTGACTTTTCAGCTCACAATAATTACATTTAAAGGCAGTTCTGCATTCAATAAAGAGGCTTTAAACTTCATTAAGTGAAGTCTTTTCAACTAGCCAAAGGAGAAATCAAGAGTTACTAGGAGTTAATTTCAAGCCAATAAACTTCCAAACGTTTTTCTTCATAAATTGGCTGTTCATTAACATCCTTGGATGGTTACATTCAGCATTTACACAAGGGAGACCATTCATGTGCCCAAAAAAATGTTTTCTTTATAAATGGTGACCATTCGGCTGTCCACAGGGAAATTAAATGGATTGTTTTTGATCTCTTGGCTGATCATGCATTAAAATAATTTTAATCAGCTCATTAGAGATCGTAATTAGCTCATTTGAAAGGTTAAACAAGGATGCCATAGCCGTTACAACTGTTTGAATTCATCAAGTGTTACATAGTTTTAATTTGTTTAATTAAAACTCAATTGAACGTGTGTCCATTCAGTTGGGCTAGTTATACTCCTATAAATACTATGATTTTGGGTTGATGTAGTCACTTTTGGACATTTTGTTAATGATATGCTGCCAAATTTGTGAGGCAAACTTTTCTCTATTTTCGTACAAAGATTCGTTGGCTACCTAGTGTTCTAGTTGCGTCAATCATTTTCTTTGATAAACCCAATTTTATCACTACCCGTAGTGTGGCATTCAAACATACCGAGGTTCCTATCTTACTAGGTAGTGGGTCGAGGTCACTATAACCCTTCCTAAACCAAACAAAAGGGCTTATAAGCAACGGGTCGATACCAAATCGGTATTGGTTCTTGTTTGTACTTTTGGTCAATCCATTGTCATTTCTTAACCATTTTCATACTAAAACCAAATTCCATCTTTGTTCACATCTTACCATTTCGTTCCAAAATCAATTCTTTTATTTCACATATTACCATTTCTAAACAAAACCAACTCTTTCTTTCTCATCTTACCTTAACATTTGTTTTTTCTTAAACTCTTTCTTTATCAATTTCACTAAACTAAATTAACATTGCTTCTCGTAAACGGTCAGGCATTTTACATACGACTTGACTCACCCCGAGGTGGATCGTATCAACTTTTCTCCATAGCCGAATATTGCTACTCCTCCCTTCTCTACTCTTTCACTCTTTTTATTTCACCAAGCCAAGTACCTCAACTCTTTTGCTCAAACCGTTTGCACTCTTTCTTGTTATTCTATACTTTCTATTCAAAAGCCAGATTTTTTCGATTTCTTTATAGAGTGACTGATTGTTCTATCACCTTGGTCGATCCACTCTTTTCTTCTCATCACTGTCGACTGACACTTAGATCCATATTCCAACCCTCGGTTTGTCGAAGCTATTTCTTAGTTCTCTCTCTTTTTCAGTTGGCATGATTGGATACCCTCACTTCAAGGTTGCGATTAAGGTAAGAGACTATTTGTGTTAAGTATTCAAGTAAGGTTCGTTAGCAAGGCAAGTGGGGGCGTCACTTTGCTTTATATGGTGTTCGATAAGTCCTTAAGTGTAGATTTTACCACATGCATTGTAGATCTCATTAGTTAAATGCTGGTAATGCAGATCTTGGAGTTAATCGTGGTTAGCGATTAAGTAAGGAGTAATAAGGCGAAGACGTCCAAGGTAAGGGATGTGTATGGTTTTGGGTTTTGGTAAAGAAGAAGAAGGTTGTTAAGCAAAGGATTAACTTTTAATTTGACTGATTATAGGTTGGAGATTGGTGGTCGTGGGTGCCAAATCTCAAAAAGGTGTGTACAAACACCGCACACACAATGAATTGGCAAAAGTCGAAATCCCAAAAAGCCAGAATGTCGAAAAGCCGAAAAGTGAAAGGTTGGTGCTGGCAACCACTCGAGTGTGCGAACGTTCATGTGGAGATACCGATACGGTGACATAGGCTTCGTGGGCGATTCCATGGACTCTGGCCATGATTTGGCCAACTAGGCCAGGATGGGCCAAATGGGCCCGACGGGCTCGTGGGCCTAGATAAGTAAAAATTGGTAGATTGGTAATAAGTGATGAGCTGATTAAGTTGGTTGTATGGCTTGGAATATATTTGGGCCTAATGGGCTGTATAATTGTGATTAGGCCTAATGGGCCATATAAATGTGATTTGGCCTGATGGGCTATATCGATGTATGAAAGCATGTTGACTTGCTAGGGTTTTATATTAGACTTTTAGGCCTAGTTTCTAATGAAACCTTAAGGAGGCATAAAACTTAAGTGCATCTATGGACAAGTCATGAGGTTAGAATGTGGCAATGGGCATATGCATGTCTAAGATTGGATCTAGGGAGAGCTTGGTACTTAAGCGGTCTTCATGACCCACCTCCTCTTTTCTAGAATCCTAACTGGTGCATAGTGTCTATTCACTTTAGCCAAAGAGGACTTGTTGACGGGCCAAAGTTTGTATTTAAGACCCATACTGTTAAGAAATTACTGAAATACCCTTGTAGGGTAGAATTACTAAAATACCCCTGTAGGTAGAATTACTAAAATACCTCTATGTGCCATGAGTATGACTTATGCATGTTATACATTATCTGTTGCATTCATGTGCTATTATATTGCATATGGGCTGGGATATGATTGGAGAAAGTGTATATGAGGGTCGCACGGTCGCTTGACGACTGTGGATCCAACGAAGGCTTTTAAGCCACAGCAGCTCTGCTGCAATGATAAGTAGTGCCGCAACCGGTGCTACAACAAAGGCTTTTAAGCCATGAACAGCTCTGCTGCAATGATGAGTGGTGCCGCAACCAGTGTCACAACGGGTGTATAATGATGGGTGGGTCAAGTATCTCCCCACAGGAGTGTAGGGTTAGAAGGGGGTGTACAGGATTGGTTATGGGCAATTGTGCATTGCATGCGCATATTGATATATGTGATATGGGCTCGGGCCCAATCAAGGCCTCTATGGGCTTAGGCCCAAAGGCCACTGTATATTGTGATATGGGCTCAGGCTCAATTGAGGCCACTATGGGCTAAGGCCCAAAGGCCACCGATATTTAATAGGGCTTAGTCCCAATCTGATTGTTGTAGGATTACTTGTTTGACGAGGGTTGTACACACTGAGTTTCGAAACTCACTCCCTCTTTTTAATTTTTTTAGGTGACCCTCAGTAGGCAGCTCGACGTAGGAGAGAACTCAGAGGTGGCCACACTACATGCTATTTACTTTGAGGAGTACTAGTTTTATTTACTTTCCTTATGTTGCATTGTTTTAATGGGTTGTAATAAGGCCTTTTATCTCTGGTATGATTTTATATTTGGATTATATTATTATTATAACTGCTAAAGTTTCAAACTCAAACGGGATTTCTAAAATTAAGCATATTTTCTAACTCAACTAAATATCTGCACGTTTTCTTAAAACATGAGCTTTCGCTGGAATTTAACAAGATATGTACACTTGGGTTTTCAACTTATAAACTCAAAGCTTTTACTCAAACTCACCTAAACTTTTGATTAAGCAAACCTTCTAATGAACACATTTTAAACTAAGTTATTTTCTAACAAAACTGTTGTAACACCCTTATCCTGTAACCGTCACCGGAATAGGACAAGGCGTTACCGAAAATCAAAAAACAGATCAGACAGTAAAATTGTGAAACATTCTTTTGAATAAAAGATCATTTATTTATATAAATGCAAAACACAACCAAAGGTCGAATTTAAAACTTATAAAAATAAACATCCAAAAGATGTCATATTCACATGACTTATATACAATAATCAAAATATCATTCTACTTAAGGTCTATCCTATACATGCCACAAGCTAAGTCCAAATCATCAGGTTACCAAAACAGTAGATAGTGTGACGAAATGCTGACGATCCCCGAGCTGGTAGTAAGAGCCAACGATCTATAAAACAAAGGAACATAACATTCAAAGTAAGCTTTCATAAGCTTAGTAAATCTTAAGCAATTTTAAACAATTGAACTTAAAAACAAACTAAATAATCATATCACATAACTTTTTCTGAGTATAATACCATTTGTCCGATTATGCACAATCACATATATCATTTTACTTCAATTATATTCAAACTCATATAGACATAAGCATTTACATGCTTCAAGATTAACTTTAATTCTATCAAATTCAACTAGTATACCATTTCTTACCCACACTTACTTTCAACATTCATAGTTAAATGGCATATCGAATACTTTCATGTAACTTTGCATAATAACTGAATGCACACATATACAATATACTTATGAATTTATAACATCTTTACATATGCTTCTCATTACACACTCTTAATTCCCGTCAGATTAATCTCACATATAATATATATATATATCACATACCTGGCCAACTTATTGTCTCGAACTTATTTCGTTACCAATTTAGCACAAGGTTGTATAATCTCTGACTTTAATTAGTTCACCGGCATTTAGTCCGTTTAACAAACTTTCTCTTTAAGTCATTCAGAAATGTACAGATTTCAGATAGGCTTTATACAATGTCGACATCCCAGACGCAGTCTTACATGTTATTCAATATTGATGCCACTGTCCCGGACAGGGTCTTACACACTAACACAGATCAATGCCTTCGTCCCAGATGAGGTCTTACATGAAACATAAGTGATGCCAGTGTCCCAGACACGGTCTTACACACTATCTCAAATCAATGCCTTCGTCCCAGACGAGGTCTTACATGAACCATAAGTGATGCCAGTGTCCCAGACACGGTCTTACACACTATCTCAAATCAATGCCTTCGTCCCAGATGAGGTCTTACATGAAACATAAGTGATGCCAGTGTCCCAGACACGGTCTTACACACTATCTCAAATCAATGCCTTCGTCCCAAACGAGGTCTTACATGATCTCATTTCACACACTTAGTGTCCCAATGTTCGATCTCGCACACATAGTGTTAAAGAACTCGCACACACAGTGCCTCTTTTCATTCGCACACATAGTGCCCATGTTCATTCGATATTACACATCGAAATGACTTAACCAAGTCTATAAAACATCATACATATACAACATTATCAAAGCATATACTGCACTTCAAATCCATCTTTAATAGATTGCATATATATTTTGCCTATACACATAAAATCATAAATCAAAATATAACATCTCATGCATACACATCACAAATATCTGAATATACTTCGCCTTATTTTATCTCATAACACATTCGGCGAATCACATTACATATCAATACTCAAAATATATTTCATACTTCTATTCGACTATGTAAACATATATATATACATGTCCACCATTATAATTTATCTTTATACTTCCATTCGAATATAAAACTAACCATCCAAACATTTATTCATTTCAAAATTTTCCATTCGACCTTTACATAAATCGAACCTTTACTTCAAATATTATAAATTGATATTCGGTCATAAAATAATATAGACACTTACATTAAACATCAGTATCATTTGCATGTAGGCTCATTCCAAATACAGTATTTTCTCTTCAAAGTTCTCATTCACATATTTAAAACCTAACATCATATATACTATTATTTATAACAGTCATTGGCCTTAACACATATGCCAATGCCCATCATCTTATCGTTTTATAACTTATCATTGGGTAATATACTATAATATCCATACCCTTTCAATTACAAGGGCATGACACAAATTACTTTCACTTTCTAATTTGCCGTTCGGCCATATAAGCTTAAAGCAAACCCACCTTTAAATTTGTTCTTGCCATTCGGCCACATACATATATATAAGTACACACACTTCACATTAGCCATTCGGCCTCACCACATACATACAAGTACACACACTTCACATTATATAGATACTATTCTTGTTCACCATCACATTCAAACTTGTACATATATCTAATATGTATTTTCCCATTCAACATGCGATTATAATTCAGCAGGGCACTTATATAATGCAAAATATTTAGTAATAAGATATATCAGGACACTTTCACAATTATTTGTGTTTAAATACTTAAAACTTACCTTGACTATCGTCAAACAATTACGGATATGCTATTCAATCAATTTTGATTTTCCCCTTGTCCGAATTTTGTCCTCTTTGCTCTTGAGCTAGGATGAATAAATTTAATCTTATTACAATTTAATTCTTCACTCGTTAATTCATAATTATATGCATATATTCGGCCCTTACATACATAATCTCATAGGAAAAGTAAAAGTCATGCACCTTAATAAGCATTACCATCTAAAATGTCACTATTCACTCAAGATGCAAATACTTTGGTACATGACAATATATTTATATATATATATATAATGAATATCATTTCTAATCTCCTTTTTATGAGCATCAAGTTTAGGTACTCTTTAATATGAAACACATTCAGCAATTGCCCCAATCCAAATATAAATTTAAACATTATTTCATAACCTCAACATAAGGTTTTCATAAGTTTAACCTTATTAGCCGAATGCTATGTAATTTTTGAAACCACATCAATCCAACTTACTCATACACCACACACATACTTTCTTTTGCTTAATTATTTACCTATATGAGGCATTTCACACATCATAACATCCCCATGAAACAACAATTTAATTAACTAATGCTTAAATCCACATTCGGCAATTATATCACATACGTAACATATTTAAAATTCCTATTTGTATCATCTACAGCAAATTCTCATTTTCAATCACCTTAATTCACATTAAAACTAAACCACTCCAATTACATATATACATTCGGCTATATAAGTACTAATTAATACCCATGCCCGAATAACTTTCTTAATATTCAAACATCTTTTATTTAAATTTAACAAAGCTTCACATGAAACCGCATTTAATTAAACATCATGTAATATGTTCAAACATATACCATTTGTCAAAAATAATCCATACGAAGAGTAATTCCCTTCTAAACACATATATTATGCAATTTCTTACTTTCTAACCTTCTAATACTCCATTTATTAATTTAAGTTCTCATTCGGCAATAAATAAATAAGAAAACAATAATACATTAGCCGATTATTAATAATATCAAAACTACACATATAAATCAATTAACAAGCTCAACCTCATCTTTCCCACATTTCCAACTAAAAATATCAACACTCCATCCATGAAGCACAAAACATCCTTGGCCAAATGCCCCTTAGACATTTAGGCCACACAAAATTCAAATTCTACAATTTGAGCTCACAAATTTCAATTCACATGAATTTTAACATCGTAGAGTCCATCAAACCTCCATTCATCAATTTCTATCATCAAATACAAATTTTTTTTTCCAAATTTTCTATTCATAACCAAATGTGAAATCCTTACAAAATAAATAAATCAACCCATGGGTCAAGGATAGAATCAAATTAAGAACTCCAAACCAAAAATATTCAACCAAATTAATAAGATCTTACCTTGAATTTATGACCTCCCAAGTGACCGACTATCCAAAGCTTTCTCTTCTTATTTTCTTTCTTTAGTTTTGGCCAAACATAAGAACAATGTAATTTGGCTTTGTTTTTATCACCCATCATCATATATTATAATCATAAAACTATTAAATATTATTTAACTAAAATACAATACACAAAATGCCAAATTTTATCATCATTACCATCCACTATATGTCAAAAGTGGACTATTTGACATGCAAGTCCCCATTTTGTAAACCATGCATTATTCAGCCCTTTAAATTTAACCTATCACATTTTCAAATTTTCTCACTTGAGTCCTATTTAGTAAAATTCACATTCAAATGACAAAATTAAGACATGATATTTTCACACATGATACTTCACATATAATAGGCATAGAATATAACATTTAATTATCTTCGTGACTCGGTTTTGTGGTCCCGAAACCACTTCCTGACTAGGGTCAAATTATGGCTGTCACAACTCTCCCCCTCTTTGGGGATTTTTGTCCCCAAAAATCTTACCAGAGTATAGGTTAGAGTATCGTTCTTTCACTGAATCTTCAAGTTCTCAAGTCACTTCCCCGACTCCATGGTTAAGCCACAATACCTTTACCAACGGAATTTTCTTATTACGTAATTCTTTCACCTCGCGAGCCAGAATACTAATTGGTTCTTCTTCATAGCTCCAATCAGACTGAATTTCAAACAATTATCATTAATCAGAAACTTTGAATCCTCTTTCGAGACACATTTAGCTTGTTTGGTGACCAAATCATTATCAACTTTCTGGGCTTCCCGGATTTTGGTTACGTCAATATTGGTTTTACTTTTAGTTCTGCTATTAACACATCATCAGCAGACATGGATAAATGTACATTCATCATTCGTAGAGCAAACAGTGATTTTTCAACTAAGAGCATTCGTAACCACATTATCTTTTCCCGAATGATAAATAATGACAAGCTCAAAATCTTTCAGTAATTCTAGCCATCGATGTTGTCTTAAATTCAAGTCTTTCTGAGTCATCAAATATTTAAGACTTTCATGATCGGAATAAACATGACATTTCTCACCGAACAAATAGTGACGCCAAATTTTCAGAGTGAAAACAATAGCAACTGATTTGAGGTTATGTGCTTAATAGCTTCTCTCGTGAGACTATAACTATCTCGAGGCTTACACAACAACTTTATCCTCTCTCATCAAAACACAGCCTAAATCGTTCAAAGAGGCATTACTAAAGACCATAAATTCCTTACTCAATTCTGGCTGAAATAACACTAGAGCTTCCTTCAAATGAACTTTCAATTGATCAAACTTTTTTTGACACTTTTTGGACCACTCAAAATTGACATCTTTCTGTAGTAACCTTGTCAACGGTCTCATTATCATTGACGAGTCTTTCACAAAATGTCTGTAGTACCATACTCGGTTAACCAATCCATACCGAGAATAATATCAAACTCATCAAATGGTAATAGATACCATTTAACACATAATAGCCCCAATGAATTCAACACTCAAATTACAAACTCAGTAGACTCAACAAATAGAGTCTTACTGGATGCCAATGTTTCACACACATAGGAATGGGTTGAACCGGAATCAATCAAAGCAATAACATCAGTATCTAAAAGAGTAAAAAATACCAGTAATAACATCTAGAGAAGAAGCCTCTTCACATGTAAGGATGTCATAGGCTTTGGCAGATGCACGAGCCTCAAATCGAACAGCAGTGTCTTTAGTCCCTCTCTGACTGCCAGTAGCATTACCTGAAATTGTGGGTGGTCTATCTCGTGCTACAATATTATTAGGTCTCCCATTCGGTTTAGTATCCTGTTCCGCTAATCTCAGACATGCTCAAATGAAGTGACCAGATGATCCACATTTAAAACAGGAGTGATCCAGCAGTCTACATTCTCCTAAATGCCATTTGCCACAGTGCTTACATTCAGTTCTTTGTGGTCGAATATTATTCATGCTAGCAATTAATGCAACTTGTGACTTTACGGAAGGTCAGTCTCGATCTCGTCTCGAATAACCCGTACCAACCTTAGATTGGCTGTTATCTTTTCTAAACTTCTTTGAGGTCGACTGAAAAGTTTTACTCGTTGATTGTTTATGGGAATCTCTAGCCTCAAAATCGACTTTCCTCTTTCCTTTTCCCAGCTCTTCGGCTTCGTATTTTCTAATTTTGTCAACCAGAGTGATGTGATTTGGCTCGGGTGATTGAGTCGAATTCACGTAGTTGCCCGATCGTAGTCGAGAAGGATCGTTCGTGCCTCGGTGTCTTGGAAATAAAAGTGAAATGGATAGTTTAATTAAGCAGAAGGTTTTCAAAATGGGAAATAAGTGTAGCTAGGTTCGGTTATGGAATAACAAAGGTAGATATTGGATAGTTGGCTCGGTTTGATGAAGACAAGAAAGAAACTCAACGGATGGGAATGGAAAACGAACTTAACGTCAGGAATGATTCAACACTAAAAAGTGTCACCCCGGTTCCTATATTGTTAAGGTGGATAGATGGAATCAAAGGATAGGTGAACGCCACACCAAGGATGGTGATAAGTTCAAAAACAAGATCGGTAGACGCCACTAGCACGCTAGATAAGTCTTTCGAAACTTGTACGAGATATGAGAGGAAGTAACCTCACAAAAATAGGTTTTTAATCAAATGGCCAAAATCCACTTTACAAAGTTTACAAATCTCTATTTATAGGCCTAAAATGCCTATTGAATTTCAGCATCTAAATGTGTTCATAGTAACTTAAATTCTGTTCACACTTGTATTTAATATGTTCACACAAAAGCATTAAAATTTGGTTCATGCTTGAAGATGGTGCATGAATTGGCTGAATCATCATGTTGCTTCACTTTATGTATTCATGCATACTTAGCTTTGAAGAAAGGCCTTAATTCCATGAATGTGCAGCCCTTTAATGTTCTATCATCCCCCTTGGCCGAATGAAGCTTTAATGCACCTTAAATACTTGAATGGTTAACTTGAAAATGCATGGATCATGCATAAAACGTCCCAATGTATGTTCCTCCATAAATTCGGTCCATGAACCTTCAAAAACATGAACATTAGATAGCCCCCACTTGCATGAACATCCCTAATACATGTACTCCCGTAAATGCTGTCCATTGAACCTATATTCTACATGCACCTCTTTATACATTGCACCAAGCCGTACATGAACTTGCATTAATTTCCTTCCATGCATGAATGTGTGCCGTCCAAAGGGAATGGACCTACATAAAATAAACAAGTCATTTAAGACATTTCATGAACACTCATAAATTTTGGCATAATGTGAACAAATGTCATGCATTAAATCGGCTATGTTTAAGACAAATTTAAAACATGCAATATCTAAGACATATTAATAACAAACATAAATGTAAGACATGTTTAATGCTTAATTAAATAAGTTCAAAATTTATTTAAGTAAAAAGTCAACGAGCTAAATATGAGCTACTATCAAGCTAGTGAGCTAATATGGAGCTGAGCCCAAACCCGTGAGCTGGAAGTGAGCTAGAGTTTAGCTTGTGAGCCGAAGAGAAGCTAGAAGTGAGCTTGGTTTAGCTCGGTAAGCTGGATCGAGCTTAAATGAGCTGAATTTGAGCTGGATGGAGCTCGTGGAGCTGGAAATGAGTTGGGATCAGCTTGCCAACAAGTCAGTACTCGACTCAAAAGATTTGTCCAAAGTAGTTCGCGAGGCGTGCTCGCATCACAGAGACTTACTCGATCTCAACGAATCGGTCACAGGAGGCACAACAGGTATCGGAAGGGGATTATTCGGGGGCGGAGGAGGTTGTGTAGCCGGGTTATTCCTCACAAATTCAGAGAACCATTCATTCATCATAGCATAAAGACTTGTTTCATTTCATCATTTTGATTATTCGAATTCGGCTGAAAGTCAATCGGCGCTGTCCCTTGCGCGAGAACAAGCGCTACTCTCTCAACATCATGCTACAACTCGATTAGGATCAGGATTCATTACTATACGAAAAAACACATTTTAACTGTTAGAAATCATCACACTATCATTTTATCACTTTATGGCATGCATAGCTAGACTCACACTCGCTACGTTAGTCCTAGAATGGACTAAACCGTAGCTCTGATACCAATAAAATGTAACACCCCTATACCGTAACCGTCACCGAAATAGGAGAAGGTGTTACCGAAAATCAGAAAACAAATCAGACAGTAAAATTTTGAAACATTCTTTTGAATAAAAGATCATTTATTTATATAAATGCAAAACATAACCAAAGGTCAAATTTAAAACTTATAAAAATCAAAATCCAAAAGATGTCATATTCACATGACTTATATACAATAATCAAAATATCATTCTACTTAAGGTCTATCCTATACATGCCACAAGCTAAGTCTAAATCATCAGGTTACCAAAACAGTAGATAGTGTGACGAAATGCTGACGATCCCCGAGCTGGTAGTAAGAGCCAACGATCTATAAAACAAAGGAACATAACATTCAAAGTAAGCTTTCATAAGCTTAGTAAGTCTTAAGTAATTTTAAACAATTGAACTTAAAAACAAACTAAATAATCATATCACATAACTTTTTCTGAGTATAATACCATTTGTCCGATTATGCACAATCACATATACCATTTTACTTCAATTATATTCAAACTCATATAGACTTAAGCATTTACATGCTTCAAGATTAACTTTAATTCTATTGAATTCAACTAGTTTACCATTTTTTACCCACACTTAGTTTCAACATTCATAGTTAAATGGCATATCGAATACTTTCATGTAACTTTGCATAATAACTGAATGCACACATATACAATATACTTATGAATTTATAACATCTTTACATATGCTTCTCATTACACACTCTAAATTCCCGTCAGATTAATCTCACATATAATATATATATCACATACCTGGCCAACTTATTGTCTCGAACTTATTTCATTACCAATTTAGCACAAGGTTGTATAATCTCTGACTTTAATTAGTTCACCGGCATTTAGTCTGTTTAACAAACTTTCTCTTTAAGTCGTTCAGAAATGTATAGATTTTAGATAGGCCTTATACAATGTCGACGTCCCGGACGCGGTCTTACATGTTATTCAATATTGATGCCACTGTCCCGGATAGGGTCTTACACACTAACACAGATCAATGCCTTAGTCCCAGACGAGGTCTTACATGAAACATAAGTGATGCCAGTGTCCCAGACACGATCTTACACACTATCTCAAATCAATGCCTTCGTCCCAGATGAGGTCTTACATGAAACATAAGTGATGCCAGTGTCCCAGACACGGTCTTACACACTATCTCAAATCAATGCCTTCGTCCTAGACGACGTCTTACATGAAACATAAGTGATGCCAGTGTCCCAGACACGGTCTTACACACTATCTCAAATCAATGCCTTCGTCCCAGATGAGGTCTTACATGATCTCATTTCACACACTTAGTGCCCCAATATTCGATCTCGCACACATAGTGTTAAAGAACTCGCACACACAGTGTTAAAGAACTCGCACACACAGTGCCTCTTTTCATTCGCACACATAGTGCCCATGTTCATTCGATATTACACATCGAAATGACTTAACCAAGTCTATAAAACATCATACATATACAACATTATCAAAGCATATACTGCACTTCAAATCCATCTTTAATAGATTGCATATATATTTTGCCTATACACATAAAATCATAAATCAAAATATAACATCTCATGCATACACATCACAAATATCTGAATATACTTCGCCTTATTTTATCTCATAACACATTCGGCGAATCACATTACATATCAATACTCAAAATATATTTCGTACTTCTATTCGACTATGTAAACATATATATATACATGTCCACCATTATAATTTATCTTTATACTTCCATTCGAATATAAAACTAACCATCCAAACATTTATTCATTTCAAAATTTTCCATTTGACCTTTACATAAATCGAACCTTTACTTCAAATATTATAAATTGATATTCGGTCATAAAATAATATAGACACTTACATTAAACATCAGTATCATTTGCATGTAGGCTCATTCCAAATACATTATTTTCTCTTCAAAGTTCTCATTCACATATTTAAAACCTAACATCATATATACTATCATTTATAATAGTCATTGGCCTTAACACATATGCCTAATGCCCATCATCTTATCATTTTATAACTTATCATTGGGTAATATACTATAATATCCATACCCTTTCAATTACAAGGGCATGACACAAATTACTTTCACTTTCTAATTTGCCATTCGGCCATATAAGCTTAAAGCAAACCCACCTTTAAATTTGTTCTTGCCATTCGGCCACATACATATATATAAGTACACACTCTTCACATTAGCCATTCGGCCTCACCACATACATACAAGTACACACACTTCACATTATATAGATACTATTCTTGTTCACCATCACATTCAAACTTGTACATATATCTAATATGTATTTTCCCATTCAACATGCGATTATAATTCAGCAGGGCACTTATATAATGCAAAATATTTAGTAATAAGATATATCAGGACACTTTCACAATTATTTGTGTTTAAATACTTAAAACTTACCTTGACTATCGTCAAACAATTACGGATATGCTATTCAATCAATTTTGATTTTCCCCTTGTCCAAATTTTGTCCTCTTTGCTCTTGAGCTAGGATGAATAAATTTAATCTTATTACAATTTAATTCTTCAATCGTTAATTCATAATTATATGCATATATTCGGTCCTTACGTACATAATCTCATAGTAAAAGTCATGCACCTTGATACGATGGAAACTCAAGTATACGACTCAACTCAACCCGAGGCAGATCGTATCATTTGGTATCAGAGCTAGATTCGAGAAGCTCCGAAGATTGAAGAACACAACAAAATCTTGTTTGTAAGTACAAAAAAATCGAAAAAAAGGTTCAAAAAAATCAAAAAAATTGAAAAAAAAGTTTAATACAAAAAAAAGTGAAAAAAAAAGAGGTTTCGAAAAAAAATTTTTTTTGCTTTGTGTTATTTACATTCAGTTTCGATCCTGAAACTTTCCTTGTCACCTTTTCTTCCATCTTTAACCATTCACCACACTACAATCGAATTTTTTTTCTCTCTTTCTTTTAGCCTACCCTGACCTAAATCACATCATCCTTTGTTACCCATTTGAGACCGACCATCTAAACTAAGGTTAAGCCGTAGCGAATCTGCTTACGAAATTACGAGAAAGGTAAAGAGTGGTAAAAGGCACGAGAGTTGTGAGCGCAAAAGAGTGGAAGGTAAAAGCCTATTTCGAGCGTAAACACGAGCGTGAGTGAAATTTATTATTTGTTTTTTTTCCTTTCTGAGTGTTCGTGAGGTTTTTGTTGTGAGGTTCTTTACTAAACTCAATGTCACAAGAATCTGATCCTAACATGGAAGATCGTCCTGTACGACAACCTGTTCGCAACGTCCCAAATTTGAACATGTAAGCTTTATTACGAGAGATGGAAAGACTTTTAGATAGAAGATTAAACCCCCTTGAAGATCATCTATTCCAAGTCGAAGCAAGAGAGCAACATGAAAGAACTCCTGAAGTTGTCCGACCTAGACGGGAGAGGCCAAATCAACAACGGGAAAGACGAAGAGATCAAGATGATGTTGTAAATGATCCTAATGATCTTGAAAGTGGTCAAGAGTCGAATGCAAGTAATCACCGGAGGGAACCACGATACCGAGATCGAAGATGTGAAGATGATGATCTTAAGAACATCAAACTTTCTATACCACCGTTCCAAGGTAGATCAGATCCAGAGGCCTATCTTGAGTGGGAAAAGAAGATCGAGTTGGTGTTTGATTGTCATAACTATTCTGAAAACAAAAAGGTGAAGTTTGTAGCAATTGAATTTTCGGATTATGCCATGATTTGGTGGGATCAACTAACTACTAGTCGGAGACGTAATGGAGAACAACCGATCTCTACATTGACTGAGATGAAGGCAGTTCTGAGGCGACGATTTATCCCTTCTTACTACCACCGAAAGTTGCACCAAAAACTTCAAAATCTTACACAAGGGACCAAAAGCGTCGAAGACTACTATAAGGAGATGGAAATTGCAATGATTTGGGCAGATGTTCAAGAGGATTTCGAAGCAACGATGGCATGATTTTTGGCCGGATTAAACCGAGACATTGCGAATGTCGTCGAGCTTCAACACTATCTTGAAGTGGTGGACATGGTTCATATGGCTATCAAGGTAGAAAAGCAACTTAAGCGTAAAGGCCCAAATCGAGGTTTTTCCACTTCTAACACATCCAAGTGGGGCCAAAGTTCGAGTAGAGGTTTTTCAACAACTCGAGGAAAGGATTCCATGGCACTTTCGAAACCAAACAAGCCTAATATCGAAACAAACAAAGGTAAGGCACCCGAGGTTTCTTTTAATCGTAATCGTGACGTTAAATGTTTCAAATGTCTAGGAAGGGGACACATAGCCAGTCAGTGCCCAAATCAAAGAACTATGGTGATTCGTGCCAATGGTGAAATTGAGACGGAGGATGAAGAAGAAAAGGAGTCTGAATCGGTTTCTGAAACTGAGGAGGACTTAGAACAACCTGTGGAAGGTGAACTACTCGTTGTCAAAAGGAGTCTTAGTCTCCAAGGCATGGATAATGAGCTACAACGGGAGAACATATTTCATACCCGATGTCTGGTTGGAGGAAAAGTCTGTTGTGTCATCATCGACGGCGGTAGTTGTACAAACGTAGCAAGTACGATGATGGTTGAAAAACTCAGTTTGCCAACTACTAAGCATCCGAGCCCCTACAGACTTCAGTGGCTCAATGACGGTGGATAACTTAAGGTGACCAAGCAAGTACTAGTTTCTTTTGCCATTGGAAAGTATTCGGACGAAGTATTATGTGACGTTGTTCCGATGCATGCGGGCCATCTACTCCTTGGACGTCCATGGCAGTTTGATCGGCGAGTGCTACACGACGGGTATACCAATTGGTATATTTTCAAGTTTATGGGAAAGAATGTTACATTGGCACCGTTAACTCCCAAACAAGTTTACGATGATCAATTGAAGTTGAAAGCATCCGTCGAACAAATGAGAGAGAAAGAAAAAGAAGATTGTAAAAAAATAAAAGAGGAAAAAAATAAGAAAAAGAAAACAAAAGAGAGTGAAAAGAAAATCAGTAAAGAAAAAGAAGAAAAAGAGAAGGAAATTGAAAAAATGAGTGTCTTTGCAAAAGTTAGTGATATTCGAAAAGCGTTAGTAATGGATCGTCCCGTTCTTGTACTCATGGACAAAGAAACCTTGTTTTCTACTAACGAATTACCCGACACTCTACCTTCTTCTGTTTTGTCTTTGTTGCAGGATTTTAAAGATGTTTTTCTGGAGGAAGTTCCAAATGGTTTACCACCGCTTCGTGGAATTGAACACCAAATAGATTTTATACCGGGAGCTGCTATCCCAAACCGTCCCGCTTATCGAGCCAATCCAGAAGAGACTAAAGAACTGCAACGGCAAGTCAATGATCTGTTGGAAAAAGGTTACGTTCGCGAGAGTCTTAGTCCTTGTGCTGTACCTGTTTTGCTAGTATTAAAAAAAGACGGAACATGGTGAATGTGCGTAGATTGTCGAGCCGTAAACAAGATCACCATCAAATACCGTCATCCAATTCCTCGCCTTGATGATATGCTTGATGAACTCAGTGGAGCTAAGGTATTTTCGAAAATTGACTTAAAAAGTGGCTACCACCAGATTCGAATGCGAGAAGGTGATGAGTGGAAAATGGCATTTAAGACCAAGCATGGGTTGTACGAATGGTTGGTCATGCCTTTTGGACTAACCAATGCCCCTAGCACATTTATGAGGCTAATGAATTACGTGTTAAGGTCTTTTATCGGTAAGTTTTGTGTGGTGTATTTTGACGACATATTGATATATAGTAAATCCGTCGAAGATCATGTAAGGCATCTTAAATCTGTTTTAGAAGTTTTACGTAAAGAAACATTATATGCTAACCTTAAAAAGTGTTCTTTCTGTTCTAATAAAGTTGTCTTTTTAGGCTTTGTGGTTAGCGCGGAAGGTCTCGAAGTAGACCAAGAAAAGATCAAGGCCATTCAAGATTGGCCAAGGCCAACTAGTATTACACAAGTCCGAAGTTTTCATGGCCTAGCAAGTTTCTACCGATGATTCGTTCCTAATTTCAGCACCATTGCTGCTCCTCTTACGAGCATCATTAAGAAGAACTCTGCTTTCTTTTGGAATGATGAGCAAGAAAAGTCTTTTGTCAAAATTAAGAATTTTCTTACTAACGCTCCTTTACTTGCTCTTCCAGATTTTTCGAAGACTTTCGAGATTGAGTGTGATGCCTCAGGCGTTGGAATAGGTGCTGTTTTAACACAAGAAGGACGACCTATGGCTTATTTTAGTGAAAAGATTAGTGGAGTCGTACTCAACTATCCTGTATATGATAAAGAGATGTACGCACTCATACGAGCTCTTGAAACATGGCAACATTATTTATGGCCAAAGGAGTTTGTTATACACTCCGATCATGAAGCTTTAAAGCACATCAAAGGCCAACACAAATTAAACCGACGTCATGCAAAATGGGTGGAGTTTCTTGAATCATTTCCTTATGTTATAAAATACAAAAAAGGTAAAGATAACATAGTGGCTGATGCACTTTCGAGAAGGTACACTCTTTTGACATATTTGGACTCCAAAATTCTTGGTTTTGCTTTGATAAAAGACTCTTATGCTAACGATTCTGATTTTGGTGAGATCTTTGTAGCGTGCGAGAATGGTGTGTTTGAAAATTTTTATAGGTATGAAGGCTTTCTTTTCAAAGAAAGTAAACTGTGCATTCCTTGTGGCTCTGTTCGAGATTTATTAGTGCACGAAGCCCATAGTGGCGGACTTATGGGACACTTTGGAGTCAACAAGATGCTTGCAACACTTCAAGAACACTTCTATTGGCCGCGGATGCGCAAATATGTGGAACAAGTTTGCGAGAGGTGTATAGCTTGTAAAAAGGCTAAATCAAAGGTTCAACCACATGGCTTATATACGCCATTACCTATTCCTGAAGCCCCCTGGGTTGATATCTCCATGGACTTTGTTCTTGGACTACCGCGCACAAAAACAGGGAAGGATTCTATCTTTGTGGTTGTTGATCGTTTTTCAAAAATGTCTCATTTTATTGCTTGCACTAAAACTGATGACGCTGTTCATGTTGCAAATTTGTTTTTTAGGGACATTGTACGACTTCATGGTATTCCTCGTACTATTGTGTCGGATCGTGATGCAAAATTTTTGAGCCACTTTTGGAGGTCTTTGTGGGGAAAATTAGGAACCAAACTATTATTCTCTACCACCAGCCACCCCCAAACCGATGGTCAAACGGAAGTCGTCAATAGAGTATTGTCTACATTACTACGGGCCATCATCCGTAAAAATTTGAAGTCTTGGGAAGATTGCTTACCACATATCGAGTTTGCTTACAACCGCTCCGTCCATTCTGCTACGAAATATTCACCTTTTGAAATAGTATATGGTTTTAATCCATTGACACCTTTAGATTTATTACCTTTGCCTACTGATCGATTGGTTCATGCAGATGCAAAGAAAAAGGCTGATTTTGTCAAGGAATTACATCAAAAGGTACGAGCTAATATTGAGGCAAGAACTGAGTCTTATGTACGTAATGCTAACAAGGGACGAAAACGAGTGGTCTTTGAACTCGGAGAGTGGGTTTGGGTTCACATGCGCAAGGAGCGTTTTCCAGCTCAACGAAAATCAAAATTATTACCTCGAGGAGACGGTCCTTTCCAAATTCTTGAGCGCATAAATGAAAACTCTTACAAACTCGATTTGCCTGGTGAATTTAACGTTAGTGCAACTTTTAATGTGTCAGATTTAACCCCTTTTGATACAGATTTTGACTTGAGGACAAGTCATTTCGAAGAGGGGGGAATGATACGATTGCGACCCGGAGTGCATCAAGTTCGAGCAAGGACTCAATGGTGCTGCCTCAAGGACCAATTACGCGAGCTCGAGCTAAGCAATTCAAGGAGGCCATTTCGGCCTTAGTTAACCAAGTGTGGGGCGAGGCTTTGGTTGGAGAAATAGAACGAGTTGGGACCAGCTTAATAAAGTGTCCTTGCAACATTTTGCAAACTAATTTCAGCTCAATTCCCGCTCCTTGAACCCGTTCCAACTAAATTGAACTTTTATTTATTTATTTTAGCTTTGCATTTAGTTTGCATTTTAATACTTGCATTTAAGCCTCTTAGTTTAATAAATGAGTTGCTGATCATTAATACAACTCATCTTAGTTTAATTAAATGAGTTTATTTGATGAATTTAATTTAATGAGTTGCTTCTTTAATTAATCTAGTTATTAGGTTAATTTATTGGTGCATGAGTTAAAGTTCATTAAATACTTCTTTTAATTAACTAGTTGTTGGAATAAATGATGCATAAGTGTTAGTTCATTTATTTAAGTAGTTGTTAATTTGTTTAAAGCTTAATAATTGAATAAATGTGACGGTTACATATGTTTTAATTGTAGGTGACTTTTCAACTCACAAAGGCTGTTACACATTCAATAAAGATGACTTTTCAAGTTATTTTGGTTACAAAAGAGGGGGCTGTTATAAAGGAAGCATTAAGCATCATTAAAAGAGAGTTTAAAGGAGCATTTCATGTCCTTTAAAATCTGGTAGCAACTTGTTCAAATACCCCAACGTTTTTTGCTACTTAATGGACAATTTATGCCTTGCAAATTTCATTAAAGTGGCTGGAGTCTATTCAACTAGCCAAAGGGGAAATCAAGAGTTATCTTCCAAGCCTTTAAAGGACATTAATTCAGCTGGTTAAAGAGAGGAGTTATTGATTCTAGAATTTCAAAAGTCTTTGATTTATAATTAGCTCTTTAATAGCACTTTACTATGTGACCATTTGGCTAGCTCATTCTAGCCTTATAAATACTTGTAACCAAGCCTTTTGGGGGGACTTTTTTTTGAACATTTTTGTTAATGATATGCTACCAAATTTGTGAGGCAAACTTTTCTCTATTTTCGTTCAAAGATTCGTTGGCTACCTAGTGTTCTAGTTGCGTCAATCGTTTTTCTTTGATAAACCCGAACTTATCACTACTCGTAGTGTGGCGTTCAAACATACCGAGGTTCCTATCTTACTAGATAGTGGGTCGAGGTCACTTCTACCAATCCTAAACTAAACTAAAAGGGCTTATAAACAAACGGGTCAATACCACATCGGTATTGGTTCTTGTTTGCACTTTTGTTCAAACCAAACTTCTTTCATTACCATTTCATACCAAAACCAACTCCATCCTTCCATTTCTTATCATATCGTACCAAACTAGTTTCCGTACAACCAAATTTAACTTCTTCAATTCTAAACCATTCCTTCCTATCCACATATTCAAAACACAACCAACTATCCATTATTCCATAACCGAAACAATTCTTTCTTCCTACCTTATTCATTCTTAACCTTTCATTCTTCTCAGTTTCTTAAAGAATTAACGGTACTTCTCGTCGACGATTGGGAAACTCAAGTATACGACTCAACTCAACCCCGAGGCGGATCGTATCACACCTTAATAAGCATTATCATCTAAAATGTCATTATTCACTCAAGATGCAAATACTTTGGTACATGACAATATATTTATATATATATATATAATGAATATCATTTCTAATCTCCTTTTTATGAGCATCAAGTTTAGGTACTCTTTAATATGAAACACATTCAGCAATTGCCCCAATCCAAATATAAATTTAAACATTATTTCATAACCTCAACATAAGGTTTTCATAAGTTTAACCTTATTAGCCGAATGCTATGTAATTTTTGAAACCACATCAATCCAACTTACTCATACACCACACACATACTTTCTTTTGCTTAATTATTTACCTATATGAGGCATTTCACACATCATAACATCCCCATGAAACAACAATTTAATTAACTAATGCTTAAATCCACATTCGGCAATTATATCACATACGTAACATATTTAAAATTCCTATTTGTATCATCTACAGCAAATTCTCATTTACAATCACCTTAATTCACATTAAAACTAAACCACTCCAATTACATATATACATTTGGCTATATAAGTACCAATTAATACCCATGCCCGAATAAACTAAACCACTCCAATTACATATATACATTTGGCTATATAAGTACCAATTAATACCCATGCCCGAATAACTTTCTTAATATTCAAACATCTTTTATTTAAATTTAACAAAGCTTCACATGAAACCACATTTAATTAAACATCATGTAATATATTCAAAGATATACCATTTGTCAAAAATAATCCATACGAAGAGTAATTCCCTTCTAAACACATATTTTATGCAATTTCTCACTTTCTAACCTTCTAATACTCCATTTATTAATTTAAGTTCTCATTCGGCAATAAATAAATGAGAAAATAATAATACATTAGCCGATTATTAATAATATCAAAACTACACATATAAATCAATTAACAAGCTCAACCTCATCTTTCTCACATTTCCAACTAAAAATATCAACACTCCATCCATGAAGCACAAAACATCCTTGGCCGAATGCCCCTTAGACATTTAGGCCACACAAAATTCAAATTCTACAATTTGGGCTCACAAATTTCAATTCACATGAATTTTAACATCGTAGAGTCCATCAAACCTCCATTCATCAATTTCTATCATCAAATACAAATTTTTTTTTTACAAATTTTCTATTCATAACCGAATGTGAAATCCTTACAAAATCAAGAAATCAACCCATGGGTCAAGGATAGAATCAAATTAAGAACTCCAAACAAAAAATATTCAACCAAATGAATAAGATCTTACCTTGAATTTACCCAAGTGACCGACTATCCAAAGCTTTCTCTTCTTATTTTCTTTCTTTAGTTTTGGCCAAACATAAGAATAACGTAATTTGGCTTTGTTTTTATCACCCATCATCATATATTATAATCATAAAACTATTAAATATTATTTTACTAAAATACAATACACAAAATACCAAATTTTATCATCATTACCGTCCACTATATGTCAAAAGTGGACTATTTGACATGCAAGTCCCCATTTTGTAAACCATGCATTATTCAGCCCTTTATATTTAACTTATCACATTTTCAAATTTTCTAACTTGAGTCCTATTTAGTAAAATTCACTTTCAAATGACAAAATTAAGACATGATATTTTCACACATGATACTTCACATATAATAGGCATAGAATATAACATTTAATTATCTTTGTGACTCGATTTTGAGGTCCCGAAACCACTTCTCGACTAGGGTCAAATTAGGGCTGTCACAACTGTTCTGAAAATAAACCCTTAATCGAACCACAGACGGACAAATGTCTTCAAAGTCTTCCAAGTTTGCGATTTGTACGAGTCACCCCTTAATGTAACACTGTCGGATTCGGCCATAACATCTGGGCCGAGTTTGGGGGTGTTACATAAAATAATATTAAAAAATAATTTTCTAACTCGAATTCATGGTCCTGAAGCCACTATTCCGATTAGGGTCAAAATCAGACTTCACAACTCTCCCCCCTTAGGAAATTTTTGCCCCCAAAAATTTTACCGATAAATAGGTTGGGATAACATTCTTTCATTGAATCCTCTAGCTCCCAAGTTGCTTCCTCAACCCCTTGTTTATGCCACAATACTTTTACTAACGAAATTTTCTTATTTCGCAGTTCTTTAACTTCATGAGCTAGCATACGAATCAGTTCTTCTTCATAAGTCAAATCAGACTGTATCCCAATCAATGAAGGACTAATCACGTGAGAAGGATCAAATATGTACCATCGAAGCATCGAAATATGAAAAGTATTATGAATCTTTTCTAATTCAGGTGGCAACAACAGTCTATACGCAACCGGACCAATCCGCTCTATAAGCTCATACGGCCCAATAAATCTCGAACTCAATTTTCCTTTACGACCGAATCTGATTATTTTCTTCCACGGCAAGACTTTCAAAAACACCTTGTCTCCAATCTGAAACTCTATATCTTTATGTTTCAAATCCGCATATGATATCTGACGATCTGGCACTGCTTTCAAACTTTCACGGATTACTTTTACTTTCTGTTCTGTCTCTTTAATCAAATCAACCCCGTGTATCTTGCTTTCACTAAGCTCTGTCCAATACAAAGGTGTATGACATTTTACAACTGTACAATGCCTAGTAAGGTGCCATTTTGGTACTCGATTGAAAGCTATTATTGTATGCAAATTCAATCAAAGGCAAGTATTGATCCCACGTACCTTTGAACTCACTCATGAATACAACATCTCAACAAGCAAAATAGTACGCAATCAAACATACAGTATGCAGTAACAGTCCGAGCCTGAGCCTATTATAGAACAGTATCAGCGTGGCCTTAGCCTACAACAGTATCAGTTGGGCCTTAGCCCATAACAGTATCCGTTGGGCCTGAGCCCATAACATTATCAGTTGGGCCTTAGAATGCATGATGCACATAATCCCAACCAACCCTACACACCATCTCTTGTCCAACCCTGCATTCATGTGGGGAATAAATTGACCCACCCATCACTACACTCCAATGTTAGCATTGGTTGCGGCACTAACCAGTATTACAACAAAGTTGCCAGTAATATAAGTGGCTTAAAGCCATTAGTAGGTCCACAGTCATCTTGTGCGACCCGTGCAACCTTATCAGTCCATAGTTGTCTTGTGCATCCCGTGCGGCCTTATCAGTACAGTACACTTCCTCCAAATATCATAAACCATCCCCATGCAATGCAACATGTTGTGACATAATATCATACATGTATGCAATATGTCATGCTCAAATACAATCATACACAAGTAAGGGTAAAACAGTCATTTGTCACATAAGGGTATAATAGTCATTTTACACTATAGGGGTATATTGGTCATTTCACCTTATAGGGTATATATTTCAATTTACCTTATGAGGGTATATCGATCATTTTACCCTATGAGGGTATTCGGTCATTTTCCCTATAGGGTATTTCGGTCATTTTTCCCTATGGGGGCATTTCGGTCATTTTATCCTATGAAGGTATTTTGGTCATTTTACCCTATGGGGGTATTTTAGTCATTTACTTAGCTTGGGGTCTAAGTATTCTTATCGACCCAACAGTCTAACAGTGGAAATGGGCCCAAAGCCCATTATGCGGCCCAAGTGGGCCCACTTGCCCGTGTGGCCCACAAAACCCAGAAATGACCTTGGCCGTGTGAACGACACAACCGAGTCCAATATCTTACACTCATCCGTGTGATTTATCTATGTGGGCCCATAAGCCCGTTGGGCCCACACAGTCCATATCTGACCCAACATGGCCTAAAACAACCTAAGCCTATTAGATCACTCATGGTGGCCTCTATCGTCAAACGCCCTTATTTCGTGGGCTCAGATTACCACACGCACGATCGCACATCCGTGCGGCAACAAATGCCATATTTTTGGCTTTTCGGCTTTTGCCGACCTACGATTAAAACAATGTGAGTACACACCTGTTTATGAAAACATGCTAAGATCCACGAGCTCCGAACCTATATTCAATCAAGAGGTACAGTTGGTCTTCTAATCGTTAGGGTTCACAAAACCTTTTATCCCTAATCGTTAATTAATACCCACCTTGATTAAATAACAAACGGCTTATCCCTCTCTTAGATCATTGGCTAGAATTGACCACTCGTCCCTTGTCAATTATCTGTGATATTAGAGTAATCTATTAGTTATGACTGCCCAACCCAAGGGTTGAACATGCCTGAAACCATAGAAAACACAACCCCTAGAGTAGAGAAAGCAGTATTCGACCACACCCTAACACAAACCAGCCTACCTTCAGTCGAATAAACTAATTGTAAATAGAATTACCTTCTATCAAAAGACAATAGATAGATTTCGAAGCTTCAATATCTTTAGCAAACTCCTTTACTTCCCCAGAATCCATAAAACATCACACCTAAGGAAAGAAACAAGTATCGGCAGTAAGAAAGAAAAGAAGAAGGAGGCATTCGGTTACAAACAGTACAAGAAAAGGGTGTATAAAAACAAAACTTAATAGAAAACAAAAAGAGTCCCGTATACTCACCGCTTTCCAGAGAGAAGTCGTCGAGCCCAGAACAATGAAGGAGTAAAAGATGAAACAGAGGAGAATCAGTCAAAACTATGTCTAAATCCAAAAAAAGTCTGAGTGAAAAGAAAGAAGAGGGTATTCAGCCACAGTTCTAAACGAAAGGGAGAAATGTTGAGAGGAAGAAAGAAAATGTGTTGACACAGAAAGGCTTGAGAATTGGGGAAGAGAGTAGAGGAAAGAATTGGTAGATAGGGGATTTAAAGAGAATACAAATATCAGAGGCAAACAAAATTGAGAAGTACCTCTAGTCCCTAGTAAGAATTCAGCACAAAAGCAAAAAGGGTAACAAAATGTGCTTGGCAAAACTAATGTGGAGAGAAAATCGAAATGAAGAACAACCACAAACTTTTACTCAGCCATCGAAAATAGAAGAAACAAAGTGAAATCTGAATTCTAACTCTCCCCAAATCGGCAACAACCCCAATCCCTATAATCTCTTCTACAATTTGGCTACACAAACCCCACATTCCCTCAAACACTCCCACCACCCACTCCTTTATCCATATCCCCTATTTTCTCCTACAAATCCTCCATGACATCCACTCCCTCACGACCACTCAGCCAACCAATTCAAACTCCCCAGTTTTAGTCAAACTAGGACACTCCCATGAACTTACCACAAAAATAAAAAATTTCTCTTTGCATTGCCGAGACTCGAACCTCAGACCCCAAGGAACATCCACACGCCACTGACCATTGAATCATCAAGTTTTCTTGTGTCATATCTTACCCATAATTAATTATAAGCCTATTGGCCCAAAGCTAGGTGTTTACTCAATAAAAACAAATTTTTTTGCTAAAGCCTAAGTTTGAACCTGGGACTTCTCAGACACTCCCAAGCACTCCTAAATCACTTAACCATTAAAGTAAACATACCATTGTGTCACTTTCTTGCACAACTAAATATTTACGTGTAGTCTCTTAACTGTTCCCTTGCTTAAGGCCCAATACTTCTAGGCCCAAATTCAGGGCGTTACAATTCACCCCTCCTTAAAGAAATTTCATCCTCGAAATTTCTAACTATTAGTACAATCGCATACCAAAGACTACACCTCTACCCTCTCACTGTGCACTCTAGTTCCAAAACACCACCACCCTTAACTTGAGTGTTTTCAGTACACTCCACCATAGCTTCTTGTACCTCTTCCGCGAGTACCTTTGGTGTTGATCATCGAGTTGCGTTTATCTTATTAACAGATTTATACAGATCAGTTTACAGTTCCAGTTGTTTAATAACATATGTTTTATGAAAAACAGTAACTAAGAGTTTATTTTCACTGATCATAAGCCCACTACAGTTTTTAGTTTCCTACGGTTTTTAGTTTTGTAACGCCCAAAAAATTTAAAGTTTTTAATTTTGTGATTGTGACACAAATCGCATGTTTGCTTTAATGGCTAAGTGATTTGAGTGTGTTTGGGAAGTCTTGGGTTCAAATCTAGGCTCTAGCAAAATTTTAGTTTTTCCTCTTAAGTAAACCTTGACTATAGCTTGTAGGCCTTATAAATAATTGTGGTTGATTTATGTCACAGGAAAGCTTGTGGGTTACTGGTAAGTGGCATGACAGAGCTTCAAAGGGGGCTTGTGTTTGAGTCATGCTTTAAGCAAAGAGGTATTTATTTTGCTGTTATGGCCATGGAAGAAGCAGAGGTGGACTAAAACTTTGCAAGGTGAAGTTTGAGTGGGTCTTAGGTGGAGAGAATCAAGGGATTTGGATAGTGGTTCGTGTGGTTATGGTGGAGAGATAATGGGAGAGATTTTAGGAGGAAAAAGGGGAGTTTGAGGATGAGAAGGAGTGTGTGTGCCGAAATTGGTCTCTAGGCTTTGGGTTTCGGTCTTTGGTGGGGTTTGAATTTGGCATTTCCCCTCTTGGTGTCGTTTAGGTCTTTTTGTGTGTTTTGCTCAATGTTTTTCCTCTTTGTTGTCGTATCCTTCTAGGTTTCTGTCAATTTCTTTCGTTAGTCTTCTTTTCCTCTATTCCCTTTTGGTGAAAAAATTGAGGTAATTGTGCCGAATACTCCCATTTTAGTTCATTACTGATTGTTTCTTTTTCTTTTCTGCTCCTTCTCAAGTACTTTCTCTGGGCTGATTTTCGTATCTCTGCTTCCCTCTTTCTCTTCCAATACTAGCCGAATACACTTGCCTATTCTTCCTTCTCCATTGTTTCTTTTTGGTTTCTCTTCTAGCCAAATCTTCTCTCCATCTGTTGCTCCATTTCCTTTTTGCCTCCCTCTCGATATTCCCATTGCATCTTGGCAGAATACCCACTGCCCTTTTTGTTAATCATTTTGTTTACCCTATTATTTGGTTTAGCCAAATACTCCTATACTATGCTATTCTTATATTATTCCGATATCTGTAAGTGATCCTAACAAAAGGTAGGTGTTCATATTTCTTGGCCTTTCGTTCAAAATTGTTCTTTCTTACTCTATTTCTTGAATCCAAATGCCCTCTTTCTTGTTATTCAGTTGTTGGTTGGATCACTAGGTTTCTCGGGGTGTGAAGAAGTGCAAGGGCTACTCAAGTCGTCAAACCCTTTTTTCTCATTAATTGAATAAGCTACCTTACTTTTGGGCTAGGCTGAATATGGCCTATGTTTTTGTAAGTTGGCATTTGTGGATTTAGGCCACATATTTGATCAATCTTGGCTATTAAAGATCTATGTTTGTAATGTATATAATCGACAGGGACGTAAGTTCGATTCTTAATCGGTGATCCAAGGGCAAAAAGCTATTTCTATTCGTTCCAGGTAGGTAGTGAGTATTGATTTGAGATTGAATATTGTGAACTCTAACGATTGGAAAACTAACAGTATGCCTTGAATAAATGTAGGCTTTGGTGTGGTGGTTTGTTCACTCGATTTTGCAATCAGGTGTGTAATCTCACCACCTCTACTGTAAATTGACATAAGCTAAAAAGCTAAAAAATACGGCGATTGAGCCCACATGGGCGTGTGATCGCTCGTATGGTGAATCGAGCCCACAAAACAGGGGTGTTAGACTGTAGATGCCGTCATGAGCGTTCTCATGGGCTTGTGCCGTTCTTGGCCACGTGGGGCCGAAATGGGCTGTATGGGCCTAATGGGCTTGTGGGCTCCACACAGATAAATTCCACAATATATGGTAAATATTGGATTGGGCTGTGTAGTTTGCATGGCCATGGTAATTTTTGGGCTTGATGGGCCACATGGGCGTGTGGGCCCACTTGGGCCGCATAATAGGCTCTGGGCCATTTACTTGGATGTGACCGTTAAGGTTACACGAGTCGCTTGAGGCGACTATAGACCTTCTGTTGGGTCAATAGGAGTACCTAGACCTCAAGACAGGTAAAATGATGAAAATACTCCTAAATGGTAAAATGACCATTTTACCCCTCAAGGGTAAAGGACTGTTTAGTGCTATGATTTGACTGTTCTTTCTGAGCATGGCATTCTGCATTTATGTATAAGGTTATGACATGACATTGCATGGGGTTGGGATACTGTTCATGGAAGAGGTTTCACTGTTGGTACGGAGTGACGTGTTTGGTTGGATTGGGGTAGGTTTCACTGTTGCATTACTCACTAGCACTGTCACTGTATTGGACTAAGGCCCACACTGTTATTGTTACTGTTACTGTAATGGGCTTAGGCCAGACTATTACTGCATACTGTATTTTGACTGTTAGATAGGGGGTTACACACTGAGTTTTTTGTAAACTCACCCTTCTTTTTAATTGTATAGGTAATCCCCAACTTTAGATGATTTGGTGCTGCAAGGGACTCGGAGGTGGCCATCTGACCGCAGCGATTCTATGCTTGATTACACTTTTATCTAAATTTTCATTTTAGGTTTTTAATTTTGTAATAAGGTCTTTTTATGGTTTTTAAATTTTAATTGGGCATTTGCTTGCTTACTTCGAATTGCTGGCCTAGGAAAAGATGAGTTTTCAAAATAACAATCATTTTTCAAAATCATACAATTTAACCTTCAAAGTTTTGGAAAAGTTTCCCCGATTAAATCAATTTAATGAAATAATGGCAAGTTAATATGACTAACATTTTGACTAGTGGATTGGATAATAGTAAGGAACTTAACATACTTAAGCTTTTATAATCACAAAGAGGTTTTTAACTTTCAAACAAGTCTTTACCAATAGAGTTCATATTTTCGAAAAGCACTACAATGTGACATGCCAGATTCAGCCATAACATCTAGGCCGAGTTTTGGGTGTTACATTTAATGGTATCAAAGCCAAGTTACAAAACTCTACTGTGGAATGGGTTTTCAAATCTTGAATTTCAATAAGTTTTTTTCAAATATGAAAGTGTTTTGAGATATTTTTGATACGATCCGCCTCAGGGTGAGTCGAGTCGTATGTGAGTTTGCCCGATCGTCTACGAGAAAGTATCGTTTGATTTGCTTGTGAAGTAAAGTTGATGGGAAAATAAGGCGGAAGCTAGGTTAAAGGGTTCAAAGATAGGTTATGGGTAAGAATATGTATAGGTTTGGTTATGATTAACAAGTAAAAAGATGAGGAGATAGGAAATGGTTTGGATAGGTGATGTGATGAATAAAAGGAAATTGGATAGAAAGGTGGATATGGTAAAATAGGACTTAAGTTTCAAGTATGATTCGACACTATAGAGAGTATCGCCCCGATACTTATATCACTTAAGGTGGAAATAAAAATGATAGAACCTCGACCCGCTACTTAGCAAAGTAGGAACCTTGGTATAAGGGTGAACGCCACACTATTTGATAGTGATAAGTTCAAAGGAAGAACAAGATTGACACCAACTAAGAACTAGATAGGCCAACAAGTCTTCAACGAAATATGAGAGAAAAGAAATCTCACAAATTCTATCAATTTAACAAAGTTTTTAATAAACCAAAGGTCTTCCTTACAAATGAAAATGACAACTATATATATAGTGCCTAAAATGTCTATTGAAATTCAGCATCTAATGTGTTCACACAACAATAAAAACGTTCACACTAATTCATTAAAATTGTTCATGAATTCGGTAGATTCATGCACTAGCCGAATGGACACTTTCTTCCCCCTTGGTGTGTACATGAATTCTTAGCCATGAAGTAAGGCTTCAAGTGCCTTGTATGAGCACCAAAGGTTGCATTCATCTCCTTGGGACGTTCATGCACTTGTATAGAACATGCATCCTCATTAATAAACACTTTATGACATGTAGGTTCATGAATGGTAGCATGAACTTAGTAAATTCGTTCTCCCCTTTGTGCATGCACTTAATTCAATCAATGTGTTGAATTATTGAGTTAATTCCTTCCCTTGGACGTTCTTGAACCCATCCATGCGTGTGTAGTAGCTTATAGGTCAATTCAATGTGTGAACATGTTCAAGGAACTCAACGGTCAACATAGAATTAGTTGGCAGCTACTTCTTGGCCGAATAAGTGCCTTGGAAAGTTAGGAGACAGCCACCGTACATGCACTTAAGCCATTCATGCATTCTATCATCCCATGCATTTGATCCATTCATGGATTAGCCTTTAATGTCCATACATGCATTCGGCACATGCATGAATTTGTAGAAACCTTGCATCTAGCCATACATGCACCAGCATTTAATACTTCTTCATTCATGCATGTGTGTCGTCCAAATAGGTTGAATCTTCAAGCATTCATTGTACCGTCCATGAGCATTGCACCTATAAAAAATAAAACAATTCATAAGACATCATGTGAACACACATAAATTCAGCACTAATGTGAACATATTAATGGCATGCATTAAATCGGCTAGAATCTGAACATAATTAAAACATGTGATAACTATGGCATATTAATAATTAATATTAATATAAAACAAGTTTAATGCGTAAATAAATATGTACAAATTTTATTTAAGGCATTAATGACAAAACTGAGTTTAAACTAAAATGAGCTAAGTGTTAGCTCGTGAGCTAAAGTTGAGCTAGGGTTGAACTCCTAAGCTGAAGTTGAGCTAAGGGTTAGCTCGTGAGCTGGAAAAGAGCTAGGAGTGAGCTCGGTTTAGCTCAGGCAAGCTAGATCGAGCTGGATTTGAGCTAGACGGAGCTCGGGGAGCTGGAGAGGAGATGGGATCAGCTTGCCAACAAAGCAATGCTCGACTCGGAAGACTTGACCAATGGCATTTGCTGGGCACGCTCGCATCATTCCCCCCTTCTTTTAGGCGACTTGTCCTCAAGTCGAGCCATTTGTTCACTTCAAAAACTTTTCTCACACATGGCTTTCCTCGGTCAAATGGAATAGAAGATATCAAATAAACCTGAAAAAGTCTCACCACTTTTGGCAAGAAGAAATTCAAACAAGTCAGATTCATATGATATTCAAAATTTAAGAAAAACTCATTTAATCGAACATATGCCAAAAATCTCAGCTGTACAAAGCAAGCATATGAAAAATCATCGAAGGGTTTCATTATGTCATCATTACAAACATGTAAACTTAATTGGAGCAAAGGGTAGTTGGTCACAAATGTTTGCAAATAATTGAACTCATTAAACCTCATAAAAAACTTTTCAATATGATTACCCCAAAATATAAACTCATTTGATTCGTCATCTTGCACACACAAAGGGTGCCATGGCCAATTAATTGCGATCTTATCCATAGGCTGATTAACAACATGATTTGAGTCATCACATTTCAACACAAATAGATCAATACCAGGCCAAAGACAACAATCAACCACATTAAGATTCGAATAATGTTCAAACTTCAAACAATCACAATGATTTTCAATATCATTCGAATTAAGCAAAGATGTTCGAAGATTTTCAGAAATCTTACCTTGACATCCTTGATGAGAAGAAAATTTATAACTTGTTTTACCTTTTTCAATCAAAACAAATCTTCTCTGTTCGGGAAGATAATGTAAAACCAACTTTTTACTTCGGTTGATTTGCATGGGTGATGAAGCACCATAAAAGCTCATGCTTACCAAAGGAGTACGTTCACAATAATGAAAAATGTTAGTTTCAGAGATGAATGAAGTAAGAGGGAAAACCAAATCATGATTCGTTTCAAAACCAAGGGCATAAGTCGGCCTTACCTTAACAAAATGTAACAAAAATTCCACATGGGGCCATGGAAAGTAATTAAGGAACGAATCAAAATTGAAACCAAAATTCTTTAATAAAAATCGAGCATCGAGCAAACATATATGGGATACGCAACACACAAGATGCTTAATGTTTTCATATAATGTATCAAAGTCACAAATGCCAGGTTTGAACACAAAAATTTGGTCACTCGATCCAACAGGTAGGATGTATTGATTGATTCCCAATGTCCACATCAAATTAAAAGAAGAAAATGGTACCAACTCATCACATGTCCCAAACCTCACTTGATCAAATAGGCATGCAGAATTGACAAAACTAGGCAAACAAATAGATGAGGCAGGCATTCTACATGTCAACAAGTTATCACGCAAGTGCATCCAAGGAAACTTAGACATGGAAATTCTCAAGCATTCTTTCATCGCAAGCTTCATGTGAACAGATAGATTAAAACATGGAGATGTCGCACAAAAATTTAAAGATTGTTCATGAATAACACAATCAAACAAATCAAGCATTTTATGTGAACATCTTTTACCATGGATGTCAAACAAAGAAATTTTTGAGATTATGTAACTTTTCAATCGTGAAAATCCATCACAGATCATTTGAACAGGCATGTTTAAACAGAAAGATTTAGCACATGAATTCAAAGAATTTTCGAAGGTGATCAAATCCAAACATGAAAAACCTTTAGCAAACACATTCATAATTTGCAAAGATTGAACCAATCCAGGAGAATAATTAGACAAGTCATAAGACAAGGCTTTCATGGTATCTTTTGAAGCAAAGTCATTATCAACAAGGAATGAACAAGGACTAACCAAATCAAAATATGATAAACTTTCAGAAATGAAGCCATCAAACCTTTATGAGCAAATTTTAAATCAAACGGCCTCGATTCGATAAACAAGGAATCCTTACCTTCCTTACCTTTGATCGCAAGTGGGTGGTTATCATTTGCAAACTTACCTTTCTCGAACAACTGAAAACGTCTCTCGTTTGGAAGGTAGTGAAGCTGGAATTGGTCGCACAAACTTCTAGGAACCTGAAAAGTGTAATCACAAAAAGAATTAACAGGAGGGTTAGTGGAAATAATCCTCGCTTGCTCACTTTCCTTTTCACTCGATTCTTTTTTCTCGAGATCACTTGATTCTTTTATCTTAATTTCTTTTTCCACTCTTTTTTCTTGATCATAATCTCTTTCAAACTCTTTTTGCTTTGCCTTCTCTTTTTGCTCTTTTTCTTTTTCAAAGGCTTTTTTAATGGCTTTTTTGAACTCTCTCAAAACTCGCTCATTTTCTCTCTTACTAGCCTCTTTTCTCTCTTTTCTTTTTATTTCTTTTTCTTTTTCTTCTTTTGCTTTTTCTTTTCTTTTGCCAGATAATACAAAAGAATCATGTGAATACAAATCTTGCTCGAAATATGAAGAACTATATGGGTCACGTTCAAAATTTCGTGAAGAATACTCCGAGTAAGATTTCTTTAAAGATCTAGAAGGAGTATGTCTATCATCTCGCACATCTTCTCGAACGAATTCAAAATCAAAATCAGTCGCTCGTCGTCCTGAACTTCTTGAATAAGAATCTCGAATGAAATCTTGTCTCGAGTAATTATTAGAGATGTATCTTTGTGAAGTTCTCGATTTTGCTTTTGGACTTGATAAAACTCGTTCTCGTGGATCTCTTTGTTCCACACGATCTAATCTTTCGTGTAGTTTCTCAAACTTGGAATTCACCATTCGTTGCATTTCTCGAACCAAGTATTGAAACTCTGACTCGGTAAATTCGTCCCCTGACATGACTTTTGTTGCTGAAAGAAATACGTTAGATCATAAAACAAAAAATTAAGTACCTCACCACAAACATCACCATTTCACTCAGAAAGAAAGAAAAATTGGTAGCACTCACACTCATGTTTACACTCGTTTGGCTTTTACCTCCACTCGAATGTGCTCACTCACTCGTGCCTTTTACCTCTCAAACTTTCTCTTGCAATTTCGTATTCAGACTTGCCAAGGCCTTATCGTAGGCTTAGGGGTCAGTTTCAAAATTGTTTAACAAAGGATAAATATGAGGGGTTCAGGGTTGGCTGAAAGAAAAAAATTTTCTCGAGTCTAAGTGAATGGTAGAAATGAACGACCCTGATCAGGAGTACAAAATGGTCAACAAAAGAACAAAATCTTTCACACTTTTTTTTTTAATACTTCAAATTTTTTTTCCACTTTCTTTTCACTTCATTTTTTTTACTTTTTTTTTCACTTCAATTTTTTTTCGAATTTTCTTTTTTTTCACTCCTTTTTTTTACTTCATTTTTTTATAACTTCAAATACAAAGGAAACAAAAAGAAATAATAAATTTTTTATTTTTTTTCACGAACCTATTTTGGTGATGCGACGAACGTCGGTACTTCTCATTTTAATAGCTCTGATACCAAATGATACGATCTGCCTCGGGGTGAGTCGAGTCGTATGTGAATTTGCCCGATCGTCTACGAGAAAGTATCGTTTGATTTGCTTATGAAGTAAAGTTGATGGGAAAATAAGGCGGAAGCTAGGTTAAAGGGTTCAAAGATAGGTTATGGGTAAGAATATGTATAGGTTTGGTTATGATTAACAAGTAAAAAGATGAGGAGATAGGAAATGGTTTGGATAGGTGATGTGATGAATAAAAGGAAATTGGATAGAAAGGTGGATATGGTAAAATAGGACTTAAGTTTCAAGTATGATTCGACACTATAGAGAGTATCGCCCCGATACTTATATCACTTAAGGTGGAAATAAAAATGATAGAACCTCGACCCGCTACTTAGCAAAGTAGGAACCTTGGTATAAGGGTGAACACCACACTATTTGATAGTGATAAGTTCAAAGGAAGAACAAGATTGACACCAACTAAGAACTAGATAGGCCAACAAGTCTTCAACGAAATATGAGAGAAAAGAAATCTCACAAATTCTATCAATTTAACAAAGTTTTTAATAAACCAAAGGTCTTCCTTACAAATGAAAATGACAACTATATATATAGTGCCTAAAATGTCTATTGGAATTCAGCATCTAATGTGTTCACACAACAATAAAAACGTTCACACTAATTCATTAAAATTGTTCATGAATTCGGTAGATTCATGCACTAGCCGAATGGACACTTTCTTCCCCCTTGGTGTGTACATGAATTCTTAGCCATGAAGTAAGGCTTCAAGTGCCTTGTATGAGCACCAAAGGTTGCATTCATCTCCTTGGGACGTTCATGCACTTGTATAGAACATGCATCCTCATTAATAAACACTTTATGACATGTAGGTTCATGAATGGTAGCATGAACTTAGTAAATTCGTTCTCCCCTTTGTGCATGCACTTAATTCAATCAATGTGTTGAATTATTGAGTTAATTCCTTCCCTTGGACGTTCTTGAACCCATCCATGCATGTGTAGTAGCTTATAGGTCAATTCAAAGTGTGAACATGTTCAAGGAACTCAACGGTCAACATAGAATTAGTTGGCAGCTACTTCTTGGCCGAATAAGTGCCTTGGAAAGTTAGGAGACAGCCACCGTACATGCACTTAAGCCATTCATGCATTCTATCATCCCATGCATTTGATCCATTCATGGATTAGCCTTTAATGTCCATACATGCATTCGGCACATGCATGAATTTGTAGAAACCTTGCATCTAGCCATACATGCACCAGCATTTAATACTTCTTCATTCATGCATGTGTGTCGTCCAAATAGGTTGAATCTTCAAGCATTCATTGTACCGTCCATGAGCATTGCACCTATAAAAAATAAAACAATTCATAAGACATCATGTGAACACACATAAATTCAGCACTAATGTGAGCATATTAATGGCATGCATTAAATCGGCTAGAATCTGAACATAATTAAAACATGTGATAACTATGGCATATTAATAATTAATATTAATATAAAATAAGTTTAATGCGTAAATAAATATGTACAAATTTTATTTAAGGCATTAATGACAAAACTGAGTTTAAACTAAAATGAGCTAAGTGTTAGCTCATGAGCTAAAGTTGAGCTGGGGTTGAACTCCTAAGCTGAAGTTGAGCTAAGGGTTAGCTCGTGAGCTGGAAACGAGCTAGGAGTGAGCTCGGTTTAGCTCAGGCAAGCTAGATCGAGCTGGATTTGAGCTAGACGGAGCTCGAGGAGCTGGAGAGGAGATGGGATCAGCTTGCCAACAAAGCAATGCTCGACTCGGAAGACTTGACCGATGGCGTTTGCTGGGCGCGCTCGCATCAATTTTCTTCTGAAAAGTGTGGCACATCGAGTCTCTGGTGCCAAATATGTAAGTTTTCTAAATACTATTGTCTGTTCCAAACTGAAATACAGTAGATAGAAATACTGAGACTACTGTAGGTAGTAGACTACCCTGAAACACTCTACTTATAGTAAACTGAAAACAGTAGGTAACTAAAAAACTGTAGTTAGACTGTGCGTTGCGAAAACAAACTCTAAACTACGACTGCTCATAAAACATCTGCTTAATTACTAGAACTATACACTAATGAGCATAAAATTTTATAAACAGATAAAGTGAATTTCGATAATGAGCACTCGGAGTACTCGTGGAAGGGGTACAAGAGGCCACAGTAGAGACCTTGGAAGTGCTAGGGCTGGGTCTTTAGCATCGAGCCACATGCCTAACCTTAGGGCTAGGGAGGCACCAGCTTCACCAATAACTTAAACGAGATCATATGATTGAGTGGCTGGGGATGATGCACTATCCTAAGCTATGCTCCAAATTTTGGAGGGGTCCCTAGGACCAGTACGGGTGTTGTAGGCTGTAGGTCAATTTTGGAATGACTCCGGTCAAATGGAGCTGAAATTTTTAGGGGTATTGCTGGTGTAGCCCCTAATGTGGCTGAATACTGGTTGGAGGCCACGGAGAGAATAATGGACGATCTTGACTGCACTCTAAGCAAATACTAAATGGTGCAGTGTCATTACTGCGAGACGAGGCCTACTAGTGGTGGCTTACCGTGAGAGAAGGTACTCAGGGCGACGGGTTAACATGGGAATTCTTTAAAGCTGCATTTTAAGGAAAATATGTGGCACAAGTTATATGTAACGCCCCGAAATTGGGCCTGGAAGAGTGGGCCATGTGGGCCCAAGGCTTGTGGACCCTACATGGGTGGTTGTCTTTGGATTTGCGAGAATTAGTGGGCTGGCTATGTCATACATGTGGCTGTGGGCAAATCTGGCTTAGCAGGCCATGCGAGTATGTGGGCCCCACTTGGGTTACGTAATGGGCCCTGGGCTCATGTACGCTGAATGGCATGTTGGTATGTTAGCTAAGAGGTTTGGGAGTGTTTGGGAGTGTTGGAGAAGTCCTAGGTTCAAACCTGGACCTTAGCAAAAATTTATGTTTTTCTCTTATGGGGGCCTTGACATTAGTGGGTAGACTTTAAGAATATTTTTGGTGAAAGCATGACACAAAAGGAGATGTGGTCTAGTGGAAAGGAAGTGACGCCATAAGGGAAGTAAGGGGTCTAAGGTTCAAGTCTTGGCTCTTACAGTTTATTTTGGTTTTTCTTTTAAATAAATCTGGAAGCGAGTAGGTGGGCTTTAAAGTTAAATGTGTTGAACTTATGACACAAAGGAGCTTGTTATTTTACTAATAAGTTGGTTTTGGATGATTGATGGAGAATCCCACATCAAGAAGCTAACATGAGAATAGGCAAGAAGCTGGCTTTAAATAGAGCAAACCATGAGGAGAGTAAGCATAGCTTTCTTGGCTTATGCCTTTCACGTTGCAGCGTATTCGTTTGGGTTAGGCATTGGATCATTTGTTGATCGACACACCTCTCTTGGGAGTCAAGGGTGCGATTATTGTTGGCTTTTGGGCATAGCAGCATTTAGAGCATGGATTAACTTCAGAGACCTATCAGGTGTGTACTTTCACCCTACTCTAGCTGTAGAACGGAAAATGCCGGAATACCGAAATGGGCCATGTGGGCCCGTGGGCCCAATCGGGCAAATTGTATGATTGTGTAGTAAATATTAGACTAGACTAGGTGAATCTCATATCTGTGGCTAGTTTTGGGCTAAAGGGCCACACAAGCGTGTGGGCCCACCCGGGTTAAGAACGGGCCTAGCCTTAGGCCCATTCGCAACGTTATCTCTGTTTAGGATACTTGAGTCGCCTGAGGCGACTGTAGACTTTCTGAGGGATTGATAAAATTACCGAAATACCCTTATAGTGTAGAATTACTGTAATACCCCCGATTTGCAAAATTACTGAATTACCCCCGATTTGCAAAATTACAGAAATACCCCTGATTTGTAAAAGTACTGTTTTACCCCTAATTTGTAAAATTACCATTTTAGCCCTAATTTGTAAAGTTACTATTTTACCCCTAATTTGCAAAGTTACCGTTTTACTTCCAATTTGTAAAATTATCATTTTACCCCTGATTTGTAAAATTACCGTTTTACCCCTAAATTATAAAATTACCGTTTTACCCTCGATTTACAAAATTACAGAAATACCCTAATTTACAAATTACAAAAATACCCTGAATTTCAAAATTATCGAAATACCCTTAATTTGTGAAATTATCGAAATACCCCTATGGGGTAAAATTACCATTTTGCCCCTAGGGTGTTAAATGACTATTTACCCTTGTGGGCAAGTGACTGACTTGGACATGTGTTTGACAAATTTGACTGTGTTCGTATGACAGTGATTTGACTGACGTGACCGTGGTTGTGTGATTGATATGTTTTAATATGTGTTTAAATGACTGATACTAAACATGGCCATTCTGCATACATGTGTGATGATTGAGCATAGCATACACGACATATTGGGTTGGGACATCGATTTGGAGGAAGTTCTGTGCTAGTGGCTTTGCCACGTATTCTGATTCTGGTGGCTTCGCCACGTTATCTGTTATTAGCAACATGGCTGCGTCATTGGTGTGTAGGGCTGGGTGGGTCGAGTTATTCCCCACATGGTGTGTTGGGTTGGTACGGGTGGTGTGAAGGCTAGACTAGGTTGGGATTGCATTCACATATTGTTCCGATTTTGCTATGGGCTTTCCCACACTATTCTGTATAGGGCTATGGCCTAGACTGATCTGTTTTGTATAAGGTTTCAGCCCAGTCTGTTCTGCATATTTGTATTATACTGTTACTGATTCTATTTTGGGCTTAGGCCCACCTAATTTTGATTCTGATTTTGATTCTAATTTTGATAATGTTTTTAATTCTGTAATGGGCTAAGGCCCATTTGGTACTGTCTGTTATAGTTGACGTGATCTGGCTCGAAAGATTGAGTCGTGTTCATGTAGTTGCCCGATCGTCGTTGAGAAGAGTTGTTCGAATTTAAATTAAAATGGAAATTTATGCTAAATTAGAGCGGAAGGTTTCAAAAAAGTTCAAAATAGGTTAAGTTTGAAAAGGATATGATAGGTTTGGTTTTAAAGAAAGAAAGAAAGATAATTTGATAATTGGTGGAAATGGAATAACGAACTTAAACTTCAAGAAATATTCGATACTATACCAAGTATCACCCCAAATCTTATATCATTTAAGGTGGTTGGATGGAAAATAGAAGAATAGGAGAAGACCACACCAAATGATGGTGATAAGTTCTAAAAACAAGTTCGGGTTGACGTCACTAGCACGCTATATAAGTCACTCGAGACTTTTACAAAATATGAGAGGAAGTAAACCTCGTAGAAACAATATGAGAGGAAGTAAACCTCGTAGAAACAAAGTTTCATTAAACAATTTGTTAAAAAAAGTCTCTTACAAATGAAGTTCAACAAATATTTATAGTGCCTAAATGCCTATTGGAATTCGACAGCACACAACAATAAAAACGTTCACACTAATACATTAAAATTGTTCATGAATTCGGTAGATTCATGCGCTAGCTGAATGGACACTTTCTTCCCCGTTGGTGTGTGCATGGATGCTTAACCATGAAGTAAGGCTTCAAGTGCCTTGTATGAGCACCAAAGGTTGCATTCATCTCATTGGGATGTTCATGCACTTGTATGGAACATGCATCCTCATAAATAAGCACTTTAATGGCATGTAGGTTCATGAATAGTAGCATGAACCTAGTAAATTCGTTCTCCCCCTTGTGCATGCACTTAATTCAATCAACGTGCTGAATTATTGAGTTAATTCCTTCCCTTGGATGTTCTTTAATCCATCCATGCATGTATTGAAGTCGATTGGTCAAGTTTTGGTGTGAACATGTTCAAGGAGCTAATCGGTCAACTTGGAATTAATTGGCAACTACTCCTTGGCTGAATAGTAACTTAGGGATCACCAATAGTCAGCCATCATGCATGAATTCAGTCATGCATGAATTTAGTCATGCATGAATTCAGTCATGCATGAATTCTTGCAAGCTTTGAACCTAGTCGTGCATGTACTTGCTTTAAATGCTCCATACATTTGACTGAACCTACAAATTCGGCTGGAACATTTAGAACACCTTTTAGACAAATTAAATATCATATTAAAGCACATTAAAAACATTTAATTAAAGTCTAGCTAAGATAGTAAATTTGGCTAGCTCAAATCATCATGAAAACATTTAGTGAACTAATTTGAGCTAGGTGTTTCGGCTTTGAGCTGTAACAATTTAATTAAAATGGAACTAAAACTTAGTTTAATTTATTAAAATAAAGAACGAGCTGAAACTAAGCTCGGTTGAGCTCAAACAGACTAAAACGAGCTCAAATGAGCTGAATGAACTCAAATGAGTTGAAAATGAGTTAAAGTCAACTTGCACATGGATGCAAGGAAGCTTCATGGAGCTAGATGGAGCTCGAGGAGCTGGAAATGAGTTAGGATCAGCTTGCCAATGGTGCATAGGACCTTTGAGAAGTTGCTTCGAGCTGATTCCATGAGCATTAGCCTTTGTTTCGATCCAACACTTTGCGTTAGAAGTTAAAAAGCTTCTAAGAAATGTTGAGCTTGCACTCGGCTCAAGGGAACTTTAGCCAACACCATAAGACCAATGCCAAGGATTGAGATGCACCCAACCATGCTTACATCAATAGTGAGCTAAGGCCCAATTGATACTAGAACTGTAGTAGGGCTGGGGCCTAGACTTTTAATTCTTTTGTTTGACTGACTGTTCATTTTATATAGTAGCGAATTACACACTGAGTTTTCATAAAACTCACCCCATTTAATAACTGTGCAGGTAATCCCTAACTTTAGGAGGATCGGTGCTGCGACGGACTTGGAGAAGGCCACACATTGCTTATGCTCTATCTTGATTTACTTTTAAGTACTGTATTCCAGTTTGGGTTGTAATAATGCCTTTTAAAATTTCTAGTTTTTACATTTGGGATTTTATTTATTGTTTTATAATTGATGGAAGTCGGACACGGTTTTTCCAAAATAAGAACTATTTTTCAAAATATCACGGTTTCGCAACTGTTTTAAATTAGGCTTCCGTAACAATTAAAGTTTTAAAGGTAATAACATTTTACAAGAGAACGTCTTTTAATAACCCATGTTTTAAAAACATGCATATGAAATTCGAGATTTTACACAAGTTTTAAATGGCAACAAGTTTTAATAAGAAGGGTTTTCAATGGAAATAAGGTTTTTGAAAAACACTACAATCTGACACGCCATATTCGGGCCTAACTTCTAGGCCGGGTTTGGGGTATTACATTATATGGACGCCCAAAGAAGGAATTTCTGAACTTGACTCAGGGGGATAAAACTGTGGCAGAATACGAGGTAGAGTTCCTATAATTTAGCTGCTGCGCTCAAGGGATGGTGGCAACCGATTATGAACGCTGTGTTCATTTTGAGGACGGCCTCTGAGATGAATTACGGATACTGATAGCTCCCTTGAGGGAGTGAGACTTTGCTACCCTAGTGGAAAAGGCGAAAATCGCCGAAGACGTGAAGCTCTCTGAGTGCCAGAACCGCGAAATGGGAAGGGGTAGAAATAGGAGTGATTCAAAGCCCTAAGGTTCTTTTGGTAGGCCAAAGAAAAAGGCCAAATTTGATGGGCCAGTCTAAGTTGGGGCTCCTATTGCTGTTACTAGATTACAACTAATGCGAGCGCACCCCATGAATCTCATAGCTCGAGCAAGGACCCCATGGAGCTGCCTCAAGTTCCTATCACAAGAGCCTAAGCCAAGGCCTTTAAAGAGTCTATTTTAGCTCTCTTAGCTCGTATTTGGGATGACACCCCTCTTGGCCACATCAAGGAAGCTTGTTCCAGCTCCTCGAGTTCACCGTGCATTTTTCTGCAAGCTCGACTCAGCTCACCGAGCTCACCATCAACTCCTAGCTAGCTCACGAGCTTGGACTCAGCTCACTCCCAGCTCACTAGCTCGAACTTAGCTCATTTTCAGCTCACGAGTTGAACCCAGCTCGGTTTTAGCTCATGAGCTTAACCTTAGCTCGTGGAGTTTACTTTTATCTCATTAAATTAGTTTTGACTTTTAATTTAATAAGTCCATTAATTAGCTATTAAATATTTTAAGCATTAAATTTGGTTCACATTAGTGCTTTTAATTATGTTTGAATATTTTTAATATTGTTTCATTAAAAAGTCATGAGTGAATTAATCACTTTGTTATTACATTCACATTAGCCGAATTTTGTGTTCACACATGTGTTGATATTTTTTTGTTCCATATAATTTGTAGGTACCTTAATGGACGCATGGAGCATGAAGAAACATCATTTTTGGTGGGTGCATGGATGGCTAAAATGCCTTAATCTTCAAAGTGCATGTTCGGCCAAGATACATGCATGTCCAAGTGCATTGCCCAATTGTTGATTCATGAATGTCCAAGTCCATGTATGGTGTGCTACCTCTTCACCTTTTCAAGGTGACTATTGGACCAAAGGACACCCATACATGCATGAAGCTAGCTTGGCCAATTATCTCCCTATGAATCTTCTTATTTTGTTCACACCTATGTTCACATGGCAAGACCATTCGGTTCACTTTGTTCACACATGTAGTCCATTCAAGTTTCGGCGTTCACACCTATTTTGGCCATTGGAGTATCCCCATTTAATTCATAATTTTTGGCCCAACATTGCTTCATTTAACAAGGATGGCCTAACCTTACAAGTGACCATTGGACATCATGCATTCACTTCCTTTTTCTTAAGCATGAAGGTTCATTTCTCCACCATTCCCATAGCCGAATCTGGTCATGAACACTAAGGGTCTTCATTCTAGAATTTTCAAGAATCTTTTAACTTAATTCTTAAGTTTGTAATGGTCCATTCGGCTAGCTTGTTATTAGCCTATAAATACTTCTATTTTTGCTTTGTAAAAGAATTTTTTGGCTTTTTGTTAATGAAACTCTGCCGAATTTATGAGGCATCCTTTTCCTCTAATTTCGTACAAAGATTCGTTGGCTTACCTAGTGTTCTAGTTGCGTCAATCATTTTCTTTGTCGAACCCAAACTTATCACTACTCGTAGTGTGGTGTTCGAACATACCGAGGTTCCTATCTTGTTAGATAGTGGGTCGATGTAACACCCTTAACTCGTATTCGTCGCCGAAGTGGGGTTACGAGGCATTACCATACAAAGCACACCAACAGAACAATCATAGATATACATCTGTTCAAACTCTTTAACCAACCATATTTTAAATCATAAACTACTACAAATTTATTACAAGTCATATCATATCGTATAATGAACATATTTGCAATCACATTGTTCATAAACAAAAATATCAAAAATATCATTTTATCATATAACTAAATATTCATAATAACATTTATTCACCTATTTCTAACATTTATAATTCATGAGTAACTGTTTATAATTAATTCACCAACCGAAGCAAACAAACATTCAGTAAAACAATCGAAATGTTAAATAATTTATCATTACAAATAAGCATTTCAAAACCCCCTCTTTATTTTTTTATTTGGCTAGCATAATCTGCCCAAGCAACCGTGTACTTTTGATAAACACAATATACATTTATACCTACTTCATGGGATAGCGAATATGCATATATTAATATCACCTTATAAACTAATATAATAACGTGAATAAATACCATCTCATAATCCAAGGTAATTTTTCTTCCATGTTACTAACCTTATAAGCATATACCAAATCTCAAGTTGACTATAATCATTTCATTCCAGTTCATCTTATAGTCGGTCATACCAATACATTATTGAAACAATTGTCAAACCAACTCGTGCTATAAAGTATATTTCAGAAAAATAATCCACTCTCTACTTCTAAACCTATTCAAACATGACCCTTATGCACCAAATAACCACGTGTTAAATATGCTTGTCTCACATTCAATTATAACTAAATATCTTTTAGCACCGACTATACTTTAATCCCTTGTTTAAACATAACACCAAATATATGCATGCATAAATGCCTTAATACAATTAAGGCTTATTAGATATCACATGGTCGAACCTACAACACCATCACAAGCATTATGTAATTGCGTATAACCAAATTTATTCGTCCCATGTCCGAATTCAATACTCAATTATAACATATCATCACCCAATAAGATTAATAACCATACTTAGCAAATGGCATAGTAACCAAATAAACTCAAGACACAAATGAAATTAAAATCGAATTCAACCATAGAGTATAAGCCATTTTCGCATGGCTTTTATACATAACCAAAATCGTTATTTCAAAACACATTCCAGCTTATACATGCCATATTTCCAAAATGAAACTTTTAAAATATCGAAGGTAATCGATAGTGTGATAAACTTTGCTGACGATCCCTGAGCTTGTAACTCCAAAATCCAAAATCTATAAAACAAAAACACACATACAAACACAGAGTAAGCTACCTAGAGCTTAGTAAGTCATAAACAAATAAACGTTCCATTAATTTTATCAACTTAATTAAACCCAACTAAATTATAATATCATAACACATTAGCCCCCAATGGATAGAATTTAGGTTATACATATATACTTACGTATTTAAATTCATTCTCAAATAATTACCTTAGCCGAATGCTCATGTAACATAATTATCATTATTATCATTTAACTTTCACAACCAAATAGTCACTGTAACCTATTTCATATATTCATAATCATAGAAACTCATGTGCTACAACATATTTTTACATTCATATATTAAACATACGGCCGAATACATATATTCATGCATGCATTTAACTAAATTTCGTTTCAGTAAAAATATCAAGGCCGAATATACTTACCTTATTTAAGTAAGTAACAAGCCAATTCGTACCTAACATTTAGCCCATCAAACACATTCGAACACAACTTATCTTTACCCGATGAACCATTCAGAATTGGATAGGACACTCAGATAATCACACATATCGTACAATGCCAACGTCCCAGACGTGGTCTTACATGTAGCCACAAATCGATGCCACTGTCCCAAACAGGGTCTTACTCGCACACATATATCAAAATCACATATTGATGTCATGGTCTTACTCGACACATAAATTAGATTCCTATGTCATGACATATGTATCCTAATTATTCCTAAGGTTTATACGGGGCTTTTGGACGTCGTAGCTCAGTTGAAATGAATTCAGAAATGTAGTAGTCACGCATTTTCATACTCGGCCATAACAATATAAATTTATACATTTCATAACAGCAGATATATCTAGCATTTAACTACAATTAAACACATCTATTTGCTTATAAACTTACCTGGACGATGAAAAACGGAACAGGACGGCTAGTCGACAACTTTAGCTTTTCCCCGGTCCAATTCTAATTTCTTTAATTTTTTATCTAAGCATATTCAAATTAAGCTCATTCAAACATATTTTCATTCAATTTAGTCCAAAAATACATAAATGGGAAAATTACCATTTTACCCTGACATTTATAATTTTTACAATTTAGTCCCTAATGAATAAAACACAAAATATGCAAAATTAATTACACCCTAGATAGGCCGAATATTCCTATTGTCCAAATAAGCCCATATTTCTCATCAATTTCACATTTTAGTCTCCCCACATTTTTATTTTTGCAATTAAATCCTAATTACTCAAAATCATCAAAAATCCCTTTACAAAATATGTTAACCCAATCCATATATTTTATAATTCATCATCAAAAAATAAAAACCACAACCTCTCATCAATGGCATAACTCAAAATATTCATCAAAATTAAAAAAATTTAAAGCATGGGTCTTGAAGGTTACTAAGCAACGATCTCAAAAACGTAGAAATTATCAAAAACTGACTAAAAACGAACCTTAGATTTAGCTAGAGAGATGGCCGAACTAGGTTGTCTTCTTCCTTTCTTCTTATTTGTTTTAGTTCGGTAATGGTGGTAATAAAATCATGAGCACTAAGGTTATGATATATTTTATAATATATTAGCATATTTTATTATTTTCCCAAATTAACCTTATTAAATCTATAAGAAGGCCGTATACTATAATCCCTTTATCGTCCATTTACTAAGTCAAAGAATAAAAATGGCTTTCACTTTTATACTTTATAATATATATATTATATCCTATAATTAACATAAAGTTTATTATATATTTATAACTTTAATAAAATAAAATAAAATAAAATAAAATAAAAAACTATACAATATAAGCTCACTACCATCCCACTAATTTATGAGTGGGTTATTTACCACTTAAAGGCTTTCATTTATAAAGCAAATAGCAACTCAGCACTTTAAACTTTAAACTACCAAATTTTACTTTTATGTGATTGAGCCCTTTTATTTAATTAGACACTCAAACGACAAAATTAAATCACGAAAATTTCACAGATATAAATTCACACATAATAAACATGGAAAATAATAAAAAATATTTTTTTACTAAGATTCGTGGTCCCGAAACCACTATTCTGATTAGGGTCTAATTCAGGCTGTTATAGTCGAGGTCACCTTAACCATACCCAAAACTGAACTAAAGGGCTTATAAACAATGGGTTGATACCAAATCGGTATTGGTTCTTGTTTGCACTTTTGTTTAATCCCATTTTCATTTCGTACCAAAACCGAATTCATCCTTCCTTTTCTTACCATTTCGTTCCTAACCTTTTCTTTTGTACCAAATATACCAAAATTGATACGATCTGCCTCGGGGTTAAGTCGAGTCATATGCGAATTGCCCAATCGTCGTCGAGAAATAATATTAATTTACTTCAGAAAATTGGTAAAGGAAAAAGGTTAGATATGGTATGGAATGAAGTTATTTTAGTAATTTAGAAATTGGTTTATAAATGTGATATGAAAGTATAGTTTAAAAGAAGGATTTGGTTACGGATTCAAAAAAGGTAAGATGTGAAGGAAGGAATCGATTTTGAAATGAAATGGTTAAGAAAGGGAAATGGATTGAACTAAAGTGCAAACAAGAACCAATATCAATTTGGTATCGACCCGTTGCTTATAAGCCCTTTAGTTCAGATTTAGACTGGTTAAAGTGACCTCAACCCACTATCTAGCAAGATAGGAACCTCGGTATGCTTGAACGCCACACTACAAATAGTGATAAGTTTAGGATTATCAAAGAAAAACGATTGACACAGCTAGTTCCTAGGAAAGCCAACGAATCTTTGAATGAAATTTGAGAAGAGAATTTGCCTCACAATTTTGACAGCATAACATTAACAAAGTGTTCAAAAGTCCCCCAAAAAGGCTTGGTTACAAGTATTTATAAGGCTAGAATGAGCTAGCCAAATTGTCACATAGTAAAATGCTGATAAAGAGCTAATTAAAATTCAAAGACTTTTGAAATTCTAGAATCAAATAATTCCTCTCTTTAAGATACTTTAATCGGCTGAATTAATGTCCTTAAAGGCTTTGAAGATGACTCTTGATTTCCCCTTTGGGCTAGTTGATTAGACTCTAGCAACTTAAATGAAATTTTTAAGTCATAAATTGTCCATTAAGTAGCAAAAATGTTGGGTATTTGAACAGGCTACTGCCAAATTTTAAAGGGCATGAAATGCTCCTTTAAACCCTCTTTTCATGATGCTTAAAGCTTCCTTTATAACATTCCCCTCTTATGTAACCAAAATCACTTGAAAAGCCACCTTTATTGAATGTGTAACAGCCTTTGTGAGTTGAAAAGTCACTTGCAATTAACATATGTAACCGTCACATTTATTCAATTATTAAGCTTAAAACAAATTAACAACTACTTAAATAAATGAACTAACACTTATGCATCATTTATTCCAGCAACTAGTTAATTAAAAGAAGTATTAAATGAACTTTAACTCATGCACCAATAAATTAACCTAGTAACTAGATTAATTAAAGAAGCAACTAATTAAATTAAGTTCATCAAACAAACTCATTTAATTATACTAAGATGCTTAAATGCAACTATTAAGATGCAAATTGAATACAAATATATTAAGAGTTCAATTAAGTTGGATCGGGTTCAAGGAGCTGAAATTGAGCTTAATTCTGTTTGCAAGATGTTGCAAGGACATTTTGTTGAGCTGGTCCCAACTCGTTCTATTTCTCCAACCAAAACCTCCCCCCACACTTGATTAACTAAGGCCGAAATGGCCTCCTTGAATTGCTTAGCTCGAGCAGCGTAATTGGTCCTTGGGGCAGCACCATTGAGTCCTTACTCTAACTTGGTGCACTCTGAGTCATGATTGTATCAAAAACACTACAATCCATCCACTATACCTTAAACCGAACCAATTCTTACTTCTTACCTTATTCATTACCTAAATTCAAAACCATATTCTTTCTTTAACCTTCACTTCTAATTCATTGAAACCCTCTTTCTAATTAAACCGAAATTAAACCTTTTCCATCTAAATTTCTTTCTAAATTCTCTTTTCTACACAATCTTTCAAACTAAACTATCGATACTTTCTCGTCGACGATCGGGCACTTAGGATACGACTCGACTCACCCCGAGGTGGATCGTATCAACAGCCCTACATAGATTGTGGGAGACATCATCAAGGTGAGTGTTGGAAGAGGATTGGGGCATGTTTCAACTGCAGGTCAATGGAGCATCGTGTCAAAAATTATCCACAAAGGCCTGTGCAGATGCAAACTATAGGTCAAGGTTTTGTTTAGCCAGCAAAAGGTGATCAGCAGCCATCGAGAGGCCGTGGTCAAGCCAGAAGTGAAAATGGTTTGGGTCGAGGTCGTGGGGCACCGAGCAGAGGAGCTTGTAATGCTGAGGCGAGGCTGTAGTTAATTTATCTTTAAGAGAAACAAAATATTTTTCTTACTCCTCATTCCAAAAGAAGGCAGAATTCTTTTTTATCACACTCGTGAGAGGTGCAGCCAATGTGCGGAAATTTGGAACGAAACGACAGTAGAAACTCACCAAGCCATGGAAACTTTGTACTTGAATTATGCTGGTCGGTCTAGGCTAATCTCGGATGGCTTTCACCTTTTCTTGATCTACTTCAAGTCCTTGCGAGCTGACAACAAATCCTAAGAAAACAACTTTGTTAGAACAAAATGTGCACTTCTTAAGATTGGCATATAAAGTTTCTTCTCGCAATAAGTCAAGAATATGATGCAAACTAGCCTCGGTTTATTGAGTTGAGTCGCTTTTGTTGCCCAATCGTCTGACGATGAAGTTTCGTTCGGTTGGGGAAGATATTAGGTTATTAGGTTAAGGAGAGAGTTGGGATTCGTTTAGGTCCAGACGGTATAAACTGGATGTTGGGTTTGGTTATCAAACAGAATTGAAGGTGACTTAAAGGAGTTCAGTTTTCAAATGAATAGATAGGGAATAGCCGGGTTTAGAACAAGTAAGAACCAACACGAGGGAAGTGTTGACCCAAAACTTATAAGTTCTAGAAGGAACCTTGACCCGTTACCTATTAGAGGTAAGAACCAAAGGTATGGTTGGTCGAATGCCACACTATTGAAGTGATGAGTTCAGGGTTGAAAGGACTAGGTTGACGCCACTAACTATGTAGATAAGTCAACGGAGTCTTTGGACAAAAATTGAGAGAAATAATCTCACAAAGAAACACTTTAGTTAAATTTAAAAATGGCAAAAAGTCCCTTTACATGAAAAATGACTAGCTATTTATCCTAATAACTAGGCTAGCCGAATAGTCTATGCATGGACTTAACAATTAAGAAATGTATCCATTAAATACATAGGAAGATTCTAGAAAATACTAGAAATAAATCCCTTAGAGTGCATGTCCATGTTCGGCCGAATGGGGGAATTCATTGGCTAATGAAGAGTGGTGAATGAATGAGCTTTGAATGGCCTTCATGCATGTATGGCTAGATTCGGCCAACCATTCTTTAATGTGGCCTTTAATTCATGATGTTTCACCAAGGGTGGCGTCATAATGGTGGCTCCATGAAGGGTCTCATGTGGTGTGAACGGAGGTACTTGAAGGGTCTTGCATGTGTGAACACAAGGTAGCCGAATGGTCTTAGGTGTGAACTCAAGTGTGAACGTAAGTTGTTAACACATGGGAGTTCATGAACCATCCAATGCATGTCCCTCCCTTAATGTGATCCGTGAATCTTCAAGTACATGCATATACGCTTGAACATGCATTTGCCCCTTGGTTTGCCGTCCATTGCACCATACCATGCAAGCACCTTGCATTTAATTTCCTCCATGCATGTGCCGTCCCAAGGGAATGTACCTACAAGCTTAATGCACACATTAATAGCACATGTGAACACAATTATATGAACACAATTATCACCTTATTAAATTCGGCTACATCTTTAATGTTTGTAATAATTTTAAATACATTTATTTCATGTTCCAATTATGGCAAATTAATGGTATGCATTAATTAACTAGTCAACTAGCTCACTTTAATAAATATGTAATAATTAAGCTAAAATGAGCTGAGGGTTTCAGCTATGAGCTATGTTAAGCTGAAAATAAATTAAATGAACTGAGTTTATTTAAAGTAGAAATTAATAGAATTGAGTAGGAGCTTAGTTGAGCTCAAACGACCTGGAATGGGCTCCCATGAGCTGAAATAAGCTGAAGTCAGCTTGGATTAAGCTAACTATCTTTGGTTCAGAGTTATGGACAGCTACATTTTGCACATCGGAGCCTTGAGCCAGCTGTAATCGTTGACAAAGAGCTAAAATAGAACTTTGAAAACGTCAAGTTCGAGCTCTCGTCATTGGGCCTTGGGGTAAAGCAGGAGTTGCTTCATCCGTACTGGATATGAGCTTGGACGAGCTCACATCAGAATAGCTCGTAGATGCTTCAAATATTCATCTAAAGATCTACTATAAACAAGAATATCATCAAAATAAACCATGCAAAATTTTCCAATATAAGCACGAAGAACATGGTTCATTAAACGCATAAAGGTACTAAGAGCATTAGTAAGACCGAATGGTTTTACCAATCACTAGTACAAACTGTGTTTAGTTTTGAATGCTATTTTCCACTCGTCTCCCTCACGCATCCGTATCTGATGATAACCGCTTTTGAGATCGATTTTGGAGAACAACTGAGCACCACTTAATTCATCGAGCAAATCATCAAGGCGTGGTATTGGATGACGATATTTAATCGTGATTTTGTTTACAGCACGACAATCAACACACATGCGCCAAGTCCCATCCTTTTTCGACACCAATAAAACTGGAATGGCGCATGGACTAAGGCTCTCGTGGATATATCCCTTCTCAAGAAGTTCATTCACTTGTTTTTGCAGTTCCTTGGTCTCTTCAGGATTGCTACGATAACCTGGTTGGTTCGGTATAGATGCACAAGGAATGAAGTCAATTTGATGTTCTGTTCCCCGAATAGGTGGTAAGCCATTTGGAACTTCATCGGGAAATACATCTTTAAATTCCTGCAAGAGAGAAACAATAGAAGAAGGTAAAGCAGCATTTAATTCATTAATATTCACAAAAGATTCCTTGTACATGAGTACAAGTACGGGCTGCCTCAACAAGAAAGATTTTCGAATGTCACTCTCTTTTGCATACACACTCATTTTTGCACTCAATTTTGTGTCACTCTTTTTGTTTTCTTGATCTTTATTCTTTTCTCTCACTTTTACCTCTTGTTTCCCTCGTTTCTTTCCACTCAAATTTTCACACACCTTTTCACTCTTTTCTTTCTTTTCATGCTCTTTAAAATTTTCAATTGAGTCATGCAATTTCATTTGATCTTCATATACTTGTCTTGGTGTCAAAGGCGCCAAAGTGATGTTTTTGCCTAAATGCTTGAAGGTGTATCGGTTGGTATAGCCATCATGAACCACCTTTCGATCAAATTGCCATGGACGACCAAGCAAAAGGTGTCCGGCATGCATTGGAACCATGTCACAGAGAACTTTATCTTTATATTTTCTGATGGAAAACGAAACCAACACTTGTTTTGTCACCTTTAACTCCCCTCCTTCATTAAGCCACTGAAGCTTATATGGACAAGGATGTTTTGTTGTGGTCAAGGCAAGTTTCTCCACCATTAATGTACTAGCAACATTTGTACAACTTCCACCATCCATAATAAGACTACACGCCTTACCTTGCACAAAACAGCATGTATGGAAGATGTTCTCACGTTGTTGTTCGTTCTCCATGCTTTGCAAACTTAGGCTACGTTTGATCACTAGAATTTCACCTTCAATGGCGTATTCAAATTCTTCCTCCTCTTCACTAGCAGAAGTGTCAAATTTCTCATCTCTCTCATCTTCCGACTCTATGTCGCCATTAGCTCTCAACACCATTGTACATCGGTTAAGGCATTGACTTGCTATGTGCCCTCGTCCCAAGCACTTAAAGCACTTGATGTCCCTTGTATGATTTGGATTGGCGACTTCTTTGCCTTTGATTGATTCGCCAACGGGTTTGTTAAACTTAACAGCAACGTTTTGATCCTTTGAACGGTTGGGAAAATCTCTTTTGCTCGTACCTTGTCCCCACTTTGAGTTATTTGCGGGGTTGCAATAGTTTCGAATGGAACTTTTCTTCTTGAGTTGTTTTTTCTATTTTAATTGCAACATGAACCATGTCAGTCACCTCGACATAATGTTGAAGCTCCACCACATTAGTAATTTCTCGATTTAACCCATCTAGGAATCTGGCCATGGTTGCTTCACGGTCCTCTTCCACGTTCGCACGAGTCATTGCAATTTCCATTTCTTTGAAATAATCTTCTACACTCCAGTGGCCTTGTGTAAGATTTTGCAATTTTTGGCATAACTCTCGATGGTAATAAGATGGAATAAATCTCTTTCTCATCACCGTTTTCATCTCAAACCATGCAAAAATTGGCCTTTCTCTATTACATCTTCGATTGGTTGTTAGTTGATCCCACCACACCATGGCATAGTCGGGGAACTCAAATAAATCTCTTTCTCATCACCGTTTTCATCTCAAACCATGCAGAAATTGGCCTTTCTCTATTACATCTTCGATTGGTTGTTAGTTGATCCCACCACACCATGGCGTAGTCGGGGAACTCAATCATTGCTAGCTTGACTTTCTTGGCCTCCGAGTAGTTGTGGCAGTCAAACACCAACTCGATTTTCTTTTCCCACTCTAGATATGCCTCTGGATCAGACTTGCCTTGGAAGGGTGGAATGGAAAGCTTAATATTTTTCAAGTCATCGTCCTCTTGTCCTCGTTCTCTTCGACCCCAGTTTCGTTGTCCCCTTCGCCGGTCACTAAAGTTGGACCCTTGGTCACTTTCAGCTTCACTAGAAATGGAATAATCTTCTTAGAACCTTGGACGGCCTCGTTCCCTTTGTGGAGCTCAAGGAATCCTCTCTCGCTGGGCTCTCTCTTTGACTTGATCTAGTCTCTCTTGAATGGGCTCGAGCTTGCGATCGAATAAGCGCTCCACCTCACGTAATAGAGCTTGGAGATTAAGGTCTGGTACGTTACGAACAGGTTGTCATTCGGGCCTTTCTTCCATATTTCGGTTCAGACTTCTTGACATAAGAAAGGTTTTTTTTTAATCCTTACCACAAACCTCACTAATCACTTAGAAATAAATATTGAACACTCATACTCGTGTTTCACTCGATTTTGGCTTTTTTTTTAATGAGTCACTCGTGCCTTTTACCACTCAAATCCACCTCTCAAAATTTTGGAAGGTTGCCTTAGACTTATTAGCAACTTGTAGGTCGGCTTCAAGGGGTTAAAGCAAAGGAAAAAAATTGTTATAGGTTAGGGCAGGCTGAAAGAAAAAGAAGAAGTTGATAGATGTAGCGTTAGATGAGTTGGGAATATTCTAAATAATGGGAATAAAAATCTTGAATGATCGGGATAGGAAAATGAAAATGGTGGCTTTGGGAACTTAGAAATTGAGGAGAAGAATAGAGAAACTAACAAAACTTCACTTTTTTTTTATTTTTTAGCAAATTCACGAAATTAAATACAATAGAGCACCTTGGATACAATAGAGTACCTACTTCGGAATTATGATGTTCATTGGAGCTCCTCATTTTCTAGCTCTGATACCAAATGATACGATTTGCCTCAGGGTGAGTCAAGTCGTATGCTTGATTGCCCGATCGTCTACGTAGGAGTTTTGTATAATTTATGTAAAAAGGAAAAATGGATGGGTTAAGTAAAATGATAGTGGTTCTAAAACAAAGAAGAAGGATGGTTAAATGGATAGTTGGCTAAAACAAGAAAGAACCCCCTAATAGGAATTAAGGACCTGAATCTTATACGTTTCTAGGGGTAGTACTAAAATTAGATGGAATCGAGACCTACTATCTAACAAGATAGGAACCAACGGTATTAAGTTGAACACCACACCTAAAAGGATGATAAGTTCTGAAAACAAATTTAGATTGATGCCACTAGTTGATAGATAAGTCAATTTGAACCTTGAAGAATTAAAAGATTGGATAACTCACAATCTGAAAATTTCATTAAGCAACCAAAAGTCCCCCCATATGACTGGTTACACATATTTATAGTGATAGGAAAATGAATTGAAAAGTCACACATTAATTTGCTAATAATTAAATTCAAGACTCTTGATGTTCTTCTAACATTTTAACTCCTTGAATTCACTTTAATTCAGCTTAAATGTCCCTCCTTAAATGCTTTAAGATGTCCTTAGGGTTGTCCTTGGTTAGCTAAAAAGTCACTAGCAACACTTTAATTTAGCTTACATGTCCCTCCTTGAACGCTTTAAGATGTCCCTTGAGTTGTTCTTGGTTAGCCAAAAAGTCACCAGCAACTTTGTAACAGCCACTTTATTTGATACGATCCGCCTCGGGGTTGAGTCGAGTCGTATGTGAATTGCCCGATCGTCTACGAGAAAGTATCGTTCAGCTCGTTTTTAAAAGGATGTTTTGGGTAAAATTGGGCAGAAGCTATTTTAAGAGGGTTCAAAGATAGGTTTATAGTTGAGGATGTTATTAGAGGTTCGATTTAAAGAAAGAAAATGATTGACAAGGGTTCAAAAGGCTTAGGATGAAAATGGATAATTCGGTTAACAAATGAAGTAATGGATAGACGAAAGTAGGATGGAATGGAATGGAATGAAGGGATCTTAAAAGCAAGTACGAACCAATATTAGAAAATATCAACCCAAATGCTTATAAGCTTTCAAGGTGAACAGATGGAAGTGAATAAACCTCGACCCGTTACTTAGAGAAGTAGGAACCTCGGTATAAGGGTTGAACGCCACACTATATGATAGTGATAAGTTCGAATAGAAGAAAACAAGGTTGACGCCACTAAAACTAGATAAGCCAACTAAGTCTTCAATGAAATATGAGAGAAAAAGTTCTCACAAAATAGGAAAATAGTTTCATTCAAATGAGCCAAAAAGTTCGAAAGTCTATACATCAATCTAAAATCAAAGTATTTATAGGAGTATAACAAGCCTAACTGAATGGACACATATTCAATTAAGTTTTAATTAAACTAATTAAAACTATGTAACTCTTGACGAATTCAAATAGTTGTAACTGCTATGGCATCTTGTTTAACCTTCCAAATGAGCTAATTATGAACTCTAATGAGCTGATTAAAATTATTTTAATGCATGATCAGCCAAGAGATCAAAACAGCCCATTTAATTTCCCTTTGGACAGCCGAATGGTCAGCATTTATAAAGAAAACGTTTTTTTGGGCACATGAATGGTCTCCCTTGTGTAAATGCTGAATGTAACCATCCAAGGATGTTAATGAACAGCCACTTTTATGAAGAAAACGTTTGGAAGTTTTCTTGGCTTGAAAATAACTCCTAGCAACTCTTGATTTCTCCTTTGGCTAGTTGAAAAGACTCCAGCAACTTAATGAAGTTTAAAGCCTCCTTATTGAATGCATAACAGCCTTTAAATGTAACTGTTGTGAGCTGAAAAATCACCTGCAATTAAACATACGTAACCATCACATTTATTCTATTATTAAGCTTAAAACAAATTAACAACTACTTAAATAAATGAACTAACACTTATGCATCATTTATTCTAGCAACTAGTTAATTAAAGAAGTATTAAATGAACTTTAACTCATGCACCAATAAATTAACCTAGTAACTAGATTAATTAAAGAAGCAACTTATTAAATTAAGTTCATCAAATAAACTCATTTAATTAAACTAAGATGAGTTGTATTAATGACTAACAACTCATTTATTAACTTAAGATGCTTAAATGCATGATTTAAAATGCAAACTAAATGAACAAATGAGTTACTTAATGCATGACTTAATTAAATGTAGAACACATAATGCATGTCATAATTAAAATATGTAGATTAATAATGCATGACATTAACTAAAAAATACATTTAATTAAACAAGACATAATTAAAGACTAAAGTAACTAAAATAAATAAATCAAGTACTTATTCCAGCAATTTAAATTCAATAATTAAATAAACTCAAATCAAGCTCAAAGAGCTTGCGTCAAACCGAGCTGAGCTGGATGGAGCTCAGGGAGTTGGAAAGGAGCTAGGATCAGCTTGCCAACATAACAATGCTCGACTCAAAAGACTTAAACGTTGGGGTTTGCTGGGTGCGCTCGCATCATTTCCCCCCTCTTTTTGGCGACTTGTCCTCAAGTCGAGCTGTTTGTCCATTTTAAAAGTGTCCCTCTCATGCGTCTTTCCTCGATCGAATGGAACGAAGGTCATCATACAAACCTAAAAAAGTCTTACCACTTTTGGTATGAAGAAACTCAAGAAAGTCAGATTCATATGATATTTAAAATTCAAGAAGAATTCATTCAATTGAACATATGCCAAGAATTTTAATTGGGACAAACATGCATACGTATTGTTATCAAAAAGTTTTGATATGCTAACTTTGCAAACATGCGAACTTAATTGTAGCAAAGAATAATGATTCACGAATTTTTGCAAACAGTTAAGCATAATAAACCACATCCAAAACTTTTCAAAATGTTTATTCGAAAACAGAAATTCATAAGATTGTTCACACAAAGTAAACCATGGCCAAAGGTATGGTAGCTCTTTTTTCCGCTTTTGAATTATATGAGTGATGTCATTACATTCCAACAGAAGTACACTATCACTAGGCCAAGAAGAGCATTTAATCATATCAGGATGCAAATAGTTTCCAAACAGTAAATCAGCAAAATTTTCATCGTTATTTAAATGAGTCAAAGGAATTTGAAAAGTTTCAAAAACTTTACCTGGTCGTTCTTGGAAAGAAGAAAATTAAAAATTGGTTTTACCTTTTTCAAGCAAAACGAATCTTCTCTCTTCGGCAAGATAATGTAGAACTAACCTTTTATTTCGACCAACTTGAGGTGAATAGGGATACCACATGCTTGTCGAAGCAGTACGTTCACAATAAGGGAAAAGGTTAGTATCAATAGAAATGATAGACTTAAAAAGAAAAGGTAAATTATCAATGGAATTTGGTTCAAGTCCCAAAACATAAGAAGTTCGTACCTTATCAATGTGAAGCAAATATTTCACATGGAACCACGGAAAGTAAATATGGAACAAACCAAAGTTGATACCAAAATTCTTAAGTGAAAACCGAGCATCCAGCAAACATAAATGGAATGCACAATACACAAGATGCTTGATGTTCCCATGTCATGAACCAAAACCATAAATGCCAGGTTTAAACACACGAATTTGGTCACTTGATCCAATAGACAATATGTATTGATTAATTCCCAAGGTCCACATCAAATTAAATAAAGAGAATGGTACCAACTTATCACAAGACTCAAATTTCACTCGATCAAACATACATGTGAAATGGATATAACAAGGCAAACCATTAAATGAAACAGGAATTTTACATGTCAACAAGTTATCATGCAAGTTCATCAGAGGAAACTTAGACATGCAAATATTCGAGTATTTTTGCATCAAAAATTTCATTCGAACAGATAGTTCAAAACATAGAGTTCTCGCACAAAATTTAAAGATTGATCTTGAATGCCAAAATTAAATGGGTCAAATATCTCATGCGAAGATTTTTTAACACAATTTTTGAACAAAGAATTTAAAGACAAACAATTGTTCATAAGTTCAAATCCATCATAGATCAAGCTATCAGGCATGTTTAAACAGAAAGCTTTAACACATGAATTCAAAGAATTTACATGTATACTCACATCAAAGTGTGAAAAACTTTCATCAAACAAATTCATAACATACAAAGAATGAATTAATCCAACAGAATGGTTACACATATCATAAGACAAGATTTTCATGGCATCTTTCGAAACAAAGTCATTAATAACAAGAGATGAACAATTAGAAGCCATACCAAAAGATGGAAATTTTTCAAAATTTAGGCCATCTAAATCTTTATGAACAACTTTCAAAACTAATGGCCTTGATTCGATAACCATGGAGTCCTTACCTTCCTTACCTTCAATTGCAAGTAGGTGGTTGTTATTTGCAAACTTACCTTTCTCGAACAACCGAAAATGCCTCTCATTTGGAAGATATTGGAGTTGGAAGTGGTCGCACGAATTTTTAGGAACCTGAAAAGAAAAATCACAAAAAGATCGAACAAAAGAGTTAGTGGGAAGAATCCTCGCTTGCTCACTATCTTCTTTTTCACTCGATTCTTTTTTCTTGAGATCTCTTGTTTCTTTTTCCTCAATCTCTTTTTCCACTCGTTGTTCTTGTCCAACTTCTTTTTCTCTCTCAAACTCTTTTTCAATTTTTTTTCAATCTCATTTTCACTCACTTTTTGTTCTTTTTCTTTGTCAATGGCTTTTTCAATGACTTTTTTGAGCTCTTTCAAGAATCTCTCATTTTCTCTCTTACTCATCTCTTGTCTCTCTTTGCTTTTTATTTCTTTTGCTTTTTCTTCTTTTTCTTTTCTATTACATGATGTCACAAAAGAATCATGATAACAACGATTTTGTTCAAAAGAAGGAAAAGTATTTACATAAGAATCTCGATCAATGCTTCGTGGAGAATACTCCGTGTAGGATTTCTTTAAAGTTCTAGAAGGAGTATATTTATCGTCTCGCACGTTGTGTCAGAAAGATTCAAAATCAAGATTGACTTCTTGTTGTCTCGAACTCTTTGATGAATAAGATTCTCGATCAAAATCGCTTGGGCTCAAAGTCAAAATCGAATGGGAATCACAATGGATATCTTTTCTCGAATAATCATTATAAGTTCATTTTCGTGAAATTCTCGATTCCGCTGTCTGACTTGATGAAACTTGTCCTCGTGTATCTCTTTATTCCACACGATCTAATTTTTCGTGTAGTTTGTTGAATTTAGAAGTCACCATTCTTCGCATTTCTTGCACCAAATATTGATACTCTGATTCGGTGAACTCTTCGCGAGACATGATTTTTATTGCTGAAAGAAAATATATTAGATCACAAAAAAAAGTTAGGTACCTCCCCACAAACCTCACGATTTCACTCGGAAAGAAAGAAATAGTGGCACTCACGCTCGTGTTTACACTCGTTTGGCTTTTACCTCCACTCGAATAATCTCACTCACTCATGCCTTTTACCTCTTAAACTTTCTCTCGTAATTTCGTATTCAGACTTGCCAAGGCCTTATCGTAGGCTTAGGGGTCGGTTTCAAAAAATTGTTTAACAAAAGAGTAATGATGAGGGGGTTAAGGGTTGGCTGAAACAAAATTTAAAGTTGATTTAAGGTGTGGCGTTGGGGAAGGAAGAGATTGATAGAAAACCAAATGAACCTGATCGGGAATATAAAAAGATCAATAATAGAACACCCTCTTTCACACTTTTTTTTTTCTTTTTTTTACTTTTTTATAATTTCAAATTTTTTTTTCACATTTTTTTTCGATTTTTTTCACTAAATGAAATACAACGGAAAAAAAATGAAATACAAGTTGCAAAAATTTTTTTTGAATTTTTTTGAATTTTTTTTACTTACAAACTAACTTCCGGGAACGCTACGAACATCGTTACTCCTTGTTTTAATAGCTCTGATACCAAATGATACGATCCACCTCGGGGTTGAGTCGAGTCGTATGTGAATTGCCCGATCGTCTACGAGAAAGTATCGTTTAGCTCGTTTTTAAAAGGATGTTTTGGGTAAAATTGGGCAGAAGCTATTTTAAGAGGGTTCAAAGATAGGTTTATAGTTGAGGATGTTATTAGAGGTTCGATTTAAAGAAAGAAAATGATTGACAAGGGTTCAAAAGGCTTAGGATGAAAATGGATAATTCGGTTAACAAATGAAGTAATGGATAGATGAAAGTAGGATGGAATGGAATGGAATGAAGGGATCTTAAAAGCAAGCACGAACCAATATTAGAAAATATCAACCCAAATGCTTATAAGCTTTCAAGGTGAACAGATGGAAGTGAATAAACCTCGACCCGCTACTTAGAGAAGTAGGAACCTCGGTATAAGGGTTGAACGCCACACTATATGATAGTGATAAGTTCGAATAGAAGAAAACAAGGTTGACGCCACTAAAACTAGATAAGCCAACTAAGTCTTCAATGAAATATGAGAGAAAAAGTTCTCACAAAATAGGAAAATAGTTTCATTCAAATGAGCCAAAAAGTTCGAAAGTCTATACATCAATCTAAAATCAAAGTATTTATAGGAGTATAACAAGCCTAACTGAATGGACACATATTCAATTAAGTTTTAATTAAACTAATTAAAACTATGTAACTCTTGACGAATTCAAATAGTTGTAACTACTATGGCATCTTGTTTAACCTTCCAAATGAGCTAATTATGAACTCTAATGAGCTGATTAAAATTATTTTAATGCATGATCAGCCAAGAGATCAAAACAGCCCATTTAATTTCCCTTTGGACAGCCGAATGGTCAGCATTTATAAAGAAAACGTTTTTTTGGGCACATGAATGGTCTCCCTTGTGTAAATGCTGAATGTAACCATCCAAGGATGTTAATGAACAGCCACTTTTATGAAGAAAACGTTTGGAAGTTTTCTTGGCTTGAAAATAACTCCTAGCAACTCTTGATTTCTCCTTTGGCTAGTTGAAAAGACTCCAGCAACTTAATGAAGTTTAAAGCCTCCTTATTGAATGCATAACAGCCTTTAAATGTAACTGTTGTGAGCTGAAAAATCACCTGCAATTAAACATACGTAACCATCACATTTATTCTATTATTAAGCTTAAAACAAATTAACAACTACTTAAATAAATGAACTAACACTTATGCATCATTTATTCTAGCAACTAGTTAATTAAAGAAGTATTAAATGAACTTTAACTCATGCACCAATAAATTAACCTAGTAACTAGATTAATTAAAGAAGCAACTTATTAAATTAAGTTCATCAAATAAACTCATTTAATTAAACTAAGATGAGTTGTATTAATGACTAACAACTCATTTATTAACTTAAGATGCTTAAATGCATGATTTAAAATGCAAACTAAATGAACAAATGAGTTACTTAATGCATGACTTAATTAAATGTAGAACACATAATGCATGTCATAATTAAAATATGTAGATTAATAATGCATGACATTAACTAAAAAATGCATTTAATTAAACAAGACATAATTAAAGACTAAAGTAACTAAAATAAATAAATCAAGTCCTTATTCCAGCAATTTAAATTCAATAATTAAATAAACTCAAATCAAGCTCAAAGAGCTTGCGTCAAACCGAGCTGAGCTGGATGGAGCTCAGGGAGTTGGAAAGGAGCTAGGATCAGCTTGCCAACATAACAATGCTCGACTCAAAAGACTTAAATGTTGGGGTTTGCTGGGTGCGCTCGCATCATTATTTGTAACAAAAAAAATCAACTAAATAGTCACTTCATTAAAATTGTAACAGCCCATGAGTTTGTAACAGTTGTGAGCTGAAAAGTCACCTGCATTAAACATAAAATGAACTTACTAAACACAATTTCATACTAATTAAACTCAAACTAATTAAACACTTAACTTTAATAAATGAACTAAAAGTTAAGATATCAATTAATGCAGCAACTAGTTTAATTATAGAAGCAGAATTAAACAAACTTAAACTCATGCTTCATTAAATATTCTAGTAACTAGATTAATTAATAAGCCTCTTTTAAAACACAACTTATTTATTTAAACTAAACACCTTATTTTAATGCAACTTATTTATTTAAATGCAACTTATTTATTTAAACTAAACATCTTATTTAAAGCTAATAATGCATGAATTAAATCAAACTAAACACAATCTGAATGAACTGAATGTGAGCTTTTTTTAGCTTGCAAAAGCATGCGTATTGGACTTATTGGGTTAGCCCAATTCTCCTCATTTTGTCCAGCCAATAACTTGCTCCACATTTGTTCAACCAAAGCCGTGATGGCCTCCTTAAAACGTTTTGCCCGTGCTCGGGTGATGGGTCCTTGCGGCATCTCCAATGGCTCTTTGTTGGAACTTGGGGCGACCCGAATCATGGTCATATCACAAAGGCTTGTACAGATGCAAACTATAGGTCAAAGGTTTTGTTCAGCCAGCGAGAGGTGCTCAGCAGCCACCGAGAGACCGTGGTCAGGCCAGAGGTGAAAATGGTTTAGGTCGAGGTCGTGGGGCACCGAGCAGAGGTGCTTGTAATGCTGAGGCGAGGTAGCCAGTTCTGGTCTACGCTACACGTTACCAAGAGGATGATGACGCTCTTGATGTGATAACTGGTATGCTCTTTATCCATAATGAACCTTATACTGCTCTGATTGATGTTGGGTCTACGCATTCATACATTGTATGTACTGTATCTGGGACACTGGGTATCCTGTGTGAGAGTATTGATAATGAGATGACCGTGATAAGTCCACCGGGATAGTCAGTAAGGGTAGACAAGTTATTCAGAGATGTGCCTTTGGATTGATAAGGCGTTGCTTGGCAAAACAATGATCCTTGAGTGTTTACGGATCTAGGATTATAGCAAGCACTTCTCTGTAATTAAACAAAACAAAGAGGTTGGTTTAAATAAGAAAAGATGTTTGTGGAATTTCTGGACAGATTTGAAGAAGTAGAAGATGAATGCTTCAAAATTCATCCATGGCAGCCTTGAACATTCAAAAAAAATGGCAAAAATAACGCTGGAAACTTGCTAGGAATTTGAACGATGAAGAACTCGAAAGAACTCGCACAATCTATTATGCAAACCCGAATCAAATCTGTTCTATATCAACAGACTTGGACCCACTAGATAACGATCTAGGAACCCGAAGTATCACAAGATTGACACAACAATTCAGAATTGAAATGTCAAGAAAGAAGTTCTAAAAAGAACCAAATTTTAGAGAAAACTCACAAAGTATTTTTTTATTTCAAAAAGTCTAACTTTTAACAATGTTTGAAGTACAAATATATAGAAGAATGAAGGGGTGGCCGAATTACATTGTGTAGCTAATGTTAAAGGAGTTTTAAAAATTAAATTTGAATTGAAATAACTCATTTTGGGTGTGATTAATTTGTAGCCAAGTAAAAAGGAGGGAGTTGGGATGTTTAACACATTAAACTTGTTCTAATTTCGTTTGAAATTCAAACACACAACTTCCCTTGTCCTTATCTCTTCAATTGCTACACAAATGCATAAGAATGAGCTAGTTTTTGGCCACACATGTGCACCACATGTGTACAAGGCTGGCACATGCACATCCACATGCTTGGATGCCACCTAGGTTGCCACATGTGCACTGGTACACTCCCCGACATGTAAGACACTATTCAGCTACTTCTGGACTTGTCAGCTAAAGTTGAGCTAGTGGAGCCGGAAGTGAGCTGACTAGAGCTAAATTGAGCTGAATTCAGCTAGCTAGAAGTGAAATAAGTTGACATGAGCTGGTGTAGAGTGCTCTGAGCTAAGTTGAGCTACGGAACAAGCCTCTGAGCTGACTTGAGCTAAAGGTGAGCTGCATATGCTCTCGTGAGCTGGTGTCCTTTGGTGTACATGTTACAAAATAATATAACACTTATCAAAGCTATGTAAACTTAATATAACATAGTCTAATAAGTGTAAACAAGTGCATACTTATTCATTAACACACAAACAACATACAAATACTATCAAACCAATCTAGAAACATACTTAGCATAATATATACATATTAAACACACCAATATAAGTAGTATGGCATAAGTATGTCACATAGCAGCATGCAACAGACTATAAAACTTATCTTCTAAGGCACATTCACTTTCGAAAGATTCAAAAACTTTAGCACAAGTGAAAGAAAGAACTTCCCTAAATTTCTTTGCCTTAGATCGTGTGATATGTCCTAATGGCAAGACCTCGGATCATCCTCCTTGATTGGCATGGATGTGCTCACATCATGGAGGTTCAAAGAGTTATCTTTCCGGCGAATTTGATGGAGTTACCTTTTGGTGAATTCGACCTAATTTTGGGTATGGATTGGCTAGTAAAGCATCGAGCAAGTTTGGATTGTGCTACTAAACATGTGATACTAAAAACTGCTGAGGATGAGGAGGTGGTTGTGATTGGGAAGTGTAGAGATTATCTATCAAATGTGATCTCTGCACTAAGGGCTGAGAAATTGGTTCATAAGGGTTGTGAGGTGTTTTTAGCTTACATTGAGGTCTCTAATTCTAAGGGTCCTTCTGTTAGAGATATCAGAACAGTTAAGGATTTTTTGAATGTTTTCCTTGACGAGCTTCCTAGATTACCTCCTCACTGTGAAGTTGAATTTGGTATTGAGCTCCTACCTAGAATAGCTCCGGTGTCCATTGCCCCTTATAGAATGACATCGAAAGGAGCTTGTGGAGTTAAAGGCTCAAATTCAAGAGCTACTGGATTGAGGATTCATCCAACTGAGTGTGTTGCCATGGGGAGCATCGGTGTTATTTGTGAAAAAGAAGGATGGGTCTAAGCATATGTGCATCAACTATTGACAATTGAATAAACTAACTATCAAGAACAAGTACCCCTTGTCGAGGATAGATGATCTATTCGATCAGCTAGGAGGAGCTGCGGTGTTCTCCAAAATTAATCTCCATTCTATGTACCATCAACTGAGAGTTAAAGAGGCTGATGTCTACAAGATAGCGTTTAGGACTTGTTATGGTCACGATGAGCTCCTAGTGATGCCATTTTGGCTAACGAATGCACCAACTACCTTCATGGATCTGATGAACCGAGTGTTCCAGCCCTATCTAGATCAATTTGTAGTGGTATTTATAGATGATATCATGGTGTATTTGAGAATCGAAGATGAACATGATGCACATCTCTGAGTCATTCTGCAGATTCTAAGGGAGAAGCAGTTATACGCTAAGTTCAGTAAATGTGAGTTATGGCTTCAAGAGGTGATGTTTCTTCGTCACATAGTATCTATCGAGGGAATCAGATTTGATCTCAGTAAGTTGAAGCTATTCTGGAATGGAAACCACCTAAGACCGTATATGAAATTTGAAGTTTTCTGAGGCTGGCAAGGTATTACAGACATTTTATTAAGGGATTTTCTTTGATTGCTGCACCTCTGACTAAATTATTGCATAAAGGAGTACCATTTAACTAGACTGATAAGCAGCAAGAAAGTTTTGAGAAACTGAAGAAAGTTCTGATTGAAGCCCCTATCTTGGTAGAATCAGAAATCGGGAAAGAAGTCACTGTCTACAATGATGCATCACACGTTGATTTGGGTTGCATGCTGATGCAGGAGGGTAAGGTGGTAGCATATACGTCTTGTTAGCTTAAACCTCATGAAGCGAACTACCCAACACATGACTTGGAATTGGCCGCAGTGGTGTTCGCACTAAAGATTTGGAGGCATTACTTATACGGTGAGAAATGTATTATTTACATGGATCACAAGAGCCTCAAGTACCTCCTTACGTAGAAGGAGTTAAACCTTAGGTAGCGAAGATGGGTAGACCTGCTTAGGGATTATGATTGCTCGATTGAATACCATCCTGGTAAGGCTAATGTGGTAGCCGACGCACTGAGCCGTAGGGCTGTCTCTGACCTAAGAGTGATGTTTCCTCATCCCAGCTTGTTCGATGATGGGAGTTTGTTGGGTGAACTGCAAGTTAAACCGACATGGATTGAACAGATTAAAGGTAAACAGTTGGAGGATGAGTCACTAGGTCCTTGTTTTCAGCAGATTGCAAATGGGGAAACTTCAGATTTTGAGCTGAATAGCGAAGGGGTACTATGTTTTCGTGGGAGAGTGTGCATCGAAGGATTCTGATTTGAGGCAGTCTATACTGCAAGAGGCGCATAGTAGTTCTTATGCTATGCATCTGGGCAGGAACAAGATGTACTTAGATCTTCATGAGCTTTACTGGTGGCTAAGACTTAAGCGTGAGGTTATCGAGTTTGTGAGTAAATGCTTGGCGTGCCAGCAAGTTAAGGCTAAGCGTTAGCCGCCTTTAAGGTTATTACAGTTGGTTAAGATTCCACTCTGGAAATAGGAAAGGGTAACTATGGACTTTGTTAGTGGGCTGCCCCTAACGCCTGCTAAGAAAGATTCAGTGTGGGTCATCATGGATCGATTGACCAAATCTGCTCATTTTATATCGATCTGTACTGATTACTCATTGTAGAAACTGGCTAAGTTATATGTGGCTAAGATTGTAAGACTGCATGAGGTGCCGGTTCCCATAATATCTGATCGAGATCCTCATTTCATGTCTCGATTTTGGAAGAAGTTACACGAGGCACTGTGTACAAGGTTGGACTTCAATACCGCGTTCCACCCTCATATAGATGGTCAGTCAGAGAGGGTGATTTAGATATTGGAGAACATGCTAAGAAGTTGTGTAATAGACTTCTGAGGTAGTTCAGAAGACTACTTGCTGTTGGCAGAGTTCGCGTATGATGCGAGCGCGCCTAGCAAACCCCATCGGTCAAGTCTCCCGAGTCGAGCATTGCTTTGTTGGCAAGCTGATCCTAGCTCCTTTCCAGCTCCCCGAGCTCCGTCCAGCTCAAATCTAGCTCATTCGAGCTCTATCCAGCTTGCCTAAGCTAAACCGAGCTCACTCCTAGCTCTTTTCCAGCTCACGAGCTAACCCTTAGCTCAACTTCAGCTTAGGAGTTCAACCCCAGCTCAACTTTAGCTCACGAGCTAAAACTTAGCTCATTTTAGTTTAAACTTGATTTTGACTTTAATGCATTAAATAAAAGCCGAACATATTTATTTAAGCATCAAATTTGTCTTATATTAATATCTGTTTTTAACATGTCATAGTTATTACATATTTTAATTATGATCACATTTTAGCTGATTTAATGCATGTCATTAATATGTTCACATTGTGCCGAATTTATGTTGTTCACATGATATCTTATAATTTTATTTTATTTTATGTAGGTACATGTACATGGACGGCCTGTATACATGCACATGGATTAATGCTTGGATACATTCTCTTTGGGTGACACATACATACATGAATGGACAGCATTTAATTGGTTCATGAATGTCTAGATGCAAGGTTTCTTAAAAGTTCATATATGAGCCAAATACATGAATGCTTGGATTCATCGTATGTATGGATTCATGAATGCCTGGATTCAAATGTACCTACGGTTACATGAATGAAGAAGATTCATGCATGAATGAACCTAGTAGATTCACTCCCTTTGGACGGCACACATTCATGCATGGAGGACTTTAAATGCTGGTTCATGCATAACCAGATTCAAGGTGTCTATAAGTTCATGTATGCGTCAAATACATGAATTCTAAAAATCCATGGATGAATGAACGATTCAATGCACCTTAAAGATTCATGGATTCACAAGTGACCATTCGATCAAGAGTTGTCTTTATTCACAAGACCATTCGGTTTATTCATGCACATTCACTTCTTGGCCGAACCTAGTCTATACATTAAGGATGTGCATTCATTCCTCTATTCCAAGATGCATGGAGACTTCATCACTTACATACATTCAGCCGAATATGGACATGGACATTAATGGTTTTTCTTCTAGATTATTCAAGGACTTTCTAGCTAAATTTTGCTTAGTCTTTAAGTATTTTCTTTTGTCCATTCGGCTACCTTTACATAGCCTATAAATAGTTGTTATGTCATTTGTAAAAAAGTAGAACTTTGTTATTGTTACTTTGTTAATTAAACTATTTGGTGAGGATCTTTCTCCCATATTTTGTTGAAGACTTGTTGGCCTATCTAGTTCTTAGTTGGTGTCAACCTTGTTCTTCCTTTTTGAACTTATCACTCAACCGAGTGTGGCATTCCCCGATATACCGAGGTTCCTACTTTGCTAAGTAGCGGGTCAAGGTTTGTTCTATCTTTCATTCTCCACCTTAAGTGATATAAGTACCGGGGCGATACTCTCTATAGTGTCGAATCATACTTGAAACTTAAGTCCTATTTCACCATATCCACCTTTCTATCCAATTTCCTTTTTTTTTCATCACATCACTTATCCAAACCATTTCCTATCTTCTCATCTTTTTATTTGTTAATCATAACCGAACCTATACATATTCTTATCCATAACCCATCTTTGAACCCTTTAACCTAGCTTCCGCGTTATTTTCCCATCAACTTTACTTCACAAGCAAATCGAACGATACTTTCTCGTAGACGATCGGGCAAACTTACATACGACTCGACTCACCCCGAGGCGGATCGTATCAGAGTATAACAACAGCTTCTAGGCGAGTATTCAGATGGCACAGTCTGAGGCATTATATGGTCGTAGATGTCGTACTCCTACTTATTGGACTGAGTTAGGCTAGCGGTGAGTTATGGGGCTAGAGTTAGTATCTGATACTGAGGATAAGGTAAAACTAATTCGAGACCAGTTGAAGGAAGTATCTGATAGGCAAAAGTCTTATGTGGATCTTAAACGTCGAGAGATTGAGTATTCTATAGGGGGCTTCGTGTTTTCAAGGTCTCCCCATGGAAGAAGATACTGAGATTTGGATGGAAGGGTTGGTTGAGCCCTAGATTCATTGGACCTTATCAAATACTGAAGCGTGTGGGACCGGTTGCCTATCAACTTGAGTTGCCTCCAGAGTTGGACTGAATCCATGATGTATTCCATGTCTCCATGCTGAGGCGTTACCACTTTGATCTCACGCATATATTGCCAGTTGAGGAGATTGAGGTTAGGCTAGATCAAAACTTCGAGGAGGAACCAGCGCAGATACTGGATCGTGACGTTAAGGTACTGAGGAGGAAGTTTGTTCTACTAGTTAAAGTGCTATGGTGTAATCATGGTTCGAAGGAGGCCACGTGGGCACCTGAGGAGGCGATGCGACAACAATACCCTCATCTATTTTGATCAGGTAAATTTTGAGGTCAAAATTTCTTTTAGGGGTAAAGTTGTAACGCCCCAAAAATTTAAATTTTTTAATGTTGTGGTTGTGACACAAATCGCATGTTTGCTTTAATGGCTAAGTGATTTGAGTGTGTTTGGGAAGTCCTGGGTTCAAATCTAAGCTCTAGCAAAATTTTAGTTTTTCCTCTTAAGTAAACCTTGACTCTAGCTTGTATATAAATAATTGTGGTTGATATATGTCACAAGAGAGCTTGTGGGTTACTAGTAAGTGGCGTGACAGAGCTTCAAAGGGGGCATGTGTTCGAGTCATGCTTTGAGCAAAGAGGTGTTTATTTTGCTGCTATGGCCATGGGAGAAGTAGAGGTGGACTGAAACTCTACAAGGTGAAGTTTGAGTGAGTCTTAGGTGGAGAGAATCAAGGGATTTGGATAGTGGTTGTGTGGTTATGGTGGAGAGATAATGGGAGAGATTTTAGGAGGAAAAAGGGGAGTTTGAGGATGAGAAGGAGTGTGTGTGCCGAAATTGGTCTCAAGGCTTTGGGATTTTAGTCTTTAGTGAGGTTTGAATTCGGCATTTCCCCTCTTGGTGCCGTTTGGGTCTTTTTGTGTGTTTTGCTCAATGTTTTTCCTCTTTGCTATCGTATCCTTCTAGGTTTCTACCGATTTCTTTCTTTAGTCTTCTTTTCCTCTATTCCCTTTTGGCGAAAAAACTGAGGTAATTGTGCCGCCTGCTCCCATTTTAGTTCATTATCGATTGTTTCTTTTTCTTTTCTGCTCCCTCTCAAGTACTTTCTCTTGGGCTGATTTTTGTATCTCTGCTTCTCTCTTTCTCTTCCAATACTAGCTGAATACACTTGCCTATTCTTCCTTCTCCATTGTTTCTTTCAGTTTCTCTTCTAGCTGAATCTTCTCTCCATCTGTTCCTCCATTTTCTTTTTGCCTCCCTCTCGATATTCCTATTGCATCTTGGCCGAATACCCACTACCCTTTTTGTTAATCATTTTGTTTACCCTATTATTTGGTTTAGCCAAATACTCCTATACTCTGCTATTGTTATATTATTTCGATATCTGCAAGTGATCCTGACAAAAGGTAGGTGTTCATATTTCTTGGCCTTTTGTTCAAAATTGTTAATTCTTACTCTGTTTCTTGAAGTCGAATGCCCTCTTTCTTATTCTTCAGTTGTTCATTGGATCTCTAGGTTTCTCGAGGCGTGAAGAAGTCAAGGGCTACTCGAGTCGTCAAACCCTTTTTTCTCATTAATCGAATAAGGTAAGAACGCTACCTTACTTTTGGGTTAGGCCGAATATGTCCTATGTTTTTGTAAGTTGGCATTTGTGGATTTAGGCCACGTATTTGATCAATCTTGGCTATTAAAGATCTGTGTTTTTAATGTAGATAATCGACAAGGATGTAAGTTCGATTCTTAATTGGTGATCTAAAGGCAAAAAGCTATTTTTGTTCGTTCAAGGTAGGTAGTGAGTATCGATTTGAGATTGAGTATTGTGAACTCTAACGATTGGAAAACTGATGGTATGCCGTGAATAAATTAGGCTTTGGTGTGGTGGTTTGTTCACTCGATTTCACAATCAGCTGTGTAATCTCACCACCTCTACTGTAAATCGGCATAAGCCGAAAAGCCAAAAATACGGTGATTGAGGGCACATGGGCGTACGATCGCTCGTGTGGTGAACCGAGCCCACAAAACAGGGGTGTCTGACTGTAGATGTCGCCATGAGCGTTCTCATGGGCTTGGGCTGTTCTGGGCCACGTGGGGTCAAAATGGGCCATATGGGCCCAATGGGCTTGTGGGCTCCACACGAATAAATTCCACAATATATGGTAGATATTGGACTAGGCTATGGAGTTCGCATGGCCATGGTAATTTTTGGGCTTGATGGACCACATGGGTGTGTGGGCCCGCATAATGAGCCCTAGGCCCATTTACATGGATGTGACCGTTAAGGTTACACGAATCACTCGAGGCGACTGTAGACCTTTTGTTGGGTCGATAAAAGTACCTAGACCTCAAGACAAGTAAATTGACGAAAATACCCTTAAAGGGTAAAATGACCATTTTACCCCTCGAGGGTAAATGTCTGTTTTGTGCTATAATTTGACTGTTCTTTTTGAGCATGGCATTCTGCATTCACGTATGAGGTTATGACATGACATTGCATGGGGTTGGGATACTGTTCATGGAGGAAGTATACTGTACTGATGGCTTTTAGCCTTTTATACTGATTACTGGTAGCTTTGCTGCGTTACAAATTAGTGCCGTAACTGGTGCTAATATTGGTGTGTCTAGCTGGGTGGGTTGATTTTATCCCCACATGGTGTGACTGGTGGTACGGAGTGGTGTGTCTAGTTCGATTGGGGTGGGTTTCACTGTTGCATTACTGCACTAGCACTGTTATTGTATTGGGCTAAGGCCCAAATTGTTACTGTTACTGTAATGGGCTTAGGCTGGACTGTTTTGCATACTATATTTTGACTGTTAAATGGGGGTTACACATTGAAGTTTTCGTAAACTCACCCTTCTTTTTAACTGTACAAGTAATCCCGAGCTTTAGATGATTTGGTGCTGCGAGGGACTAGGAGGTGGCCACCTGATCGCAGTAGTTCTATGCTTGATTACACTTTTATCTAAATTTTCGTTTTGGGTTTTTCATTTTGTAATAAGGCTTTTCTATGGTTTTTAAATTTTAATTGGGCATTTGCTTGCTTACTTCGAATTGCTAGCCTAGGAGAAGACAAGTTTTCAAAATAACAATTGTTTTTCCAAATCATACAATTTAACCTTCAAAGTTTTGGAGAAGTTTCTGCGATTAAATCAGTTTAATGAAATAATGACAGGTTAATATGACTAACGTTTTGACTAGTGGATTGGATAATAGCAAGGAACTTAACATACTTCAGCTTTTATAATCACAAAGAGGTTTTTAACTTTCAAACAAGTCTTTACCAACAGAGAGATCATATTTTTGAAAAGCATTGCAATGTGACACGCCAAATTGGGTCATAACGTCTGGGCCGAGTTTAGGGTGTTACAAGTTTACTCTAACTAGAGTATCTCAGTATGGTCTACTAAAGTAATGTCAATATTTCCTATATATTGCATTTCAGTTTAAACAAGTAACAGTGTCAAGAAGACTTACAGAATCGGCGCCGGAGACTCGGTGTGCCACACTTTTAGAAAAAATATTTCCAAACACATTAACTCATTTAAAAGCAACTTTTAAAAAAATTCAAGATTTAAAAACCCATTACACAGCCGAATTTTGTAACTTGACTCTGATACCACTGAAGCAGACAGACAATTGTGTCACTTTCTTGCACAACTAAATATTTATGTGCAGTTTCCTAATCGTTCCCTTGCTCAAGGCCCAATACTTCTAGGCCCAAATCTAGGGCGTTACAGGCTGACCGTGTGTCACACACGGCTTAGACACACGCTCATGTGTCTACCCATGTGGACAAATATAAGGCTATTTACCAAGCCTTTTGCCACCTTGAAACACAAGCACACTTACACCAATTCAAAGGCACATAATATAACATATTTAAGTTATCAAATATCTCAAAACCAAGACATCCACACATCATTCAAGCCTATACAACACATACTTATCTATCCAAATCATGCAAACACCCACATTCATGAAATGCATCATCAATTGATTATAAGTAATGTCAATATTAGCCAAAATTTAGATGGCCTTATACAAAATTAACATTCATCAATTATCATCATAAGCCAACACATTTGGCAAGCTCAATATGACATATAACAAAAAGACCAAGTACCTATACATGCCACACTCAAAATGTTTAAACTAGCTATACCTAATGTTCCAAGTGATGTGTGATCGAGCCTCCGACATTCTTCGATCTCTGAGCTAGCATAGCGACACTATAAGGAAGTGGAAAAGAAAGGGAAGTAAGCATAAAGCTTAATAAGTTTGCATGTAAATAATTAACAACATTAATCATGTAATATCATACACATAACATAAATATAACTTGTCACAATGTCTTCAAGTATAATAGATATATCTTAGATCATGTCATTTACATAATGTACCATAAAACTCATGTTCTTAATTCCTTCATTCACTTCTTACCGAGATCTTATCGTTACATAACTCAAGAGTTATGAGCTTCGTGTACATACCTGTATCCTTTCAACATGTTCATACCTTGTCATTTCATTGACATACTCATGAATTACCTGCTGAACCACTTGGAATACTAAGGATACTCAGGAAATCTCATACGCATTGTAGGATGCCAATGCCATATCCTAGATATGCTCTTCCATGGGGTCACATATTAATGCCGATGCCATATCCCTGATATGGTCTTATACGGGATCTCATATCGATGCCATGTCCCCGATGTAATCATGGTAAAACTCTGGCGCAATCATGGTAGGGAAGAAGCTACTTGGGAGCCAGAAGAGGCGATACGTCAGTAATACCCTCATCTATTTGGATCAGGTAAATTTCGAGGCTGAAATTTCTTTAAGGGGGTAGAGTTGTAACGCCTTAATTTTTGGGATCTTTGGGATTTTTACGATTTTGGTGTGAACTTAAAATTTTGTAGTCTGGTTATATAATTTATGCTTTGAGTAGGTTACTGGGCCTTTAGAAGGCCCAAGCCTAAGTTAAAACCTGGAAGAATTTTGAAATTTTAGACTTAAAAAGAAGAGGTCTTGAGTGTGTGGGCTTTTAAGGAACATTGGGTAATTTAGGACACAAGTAAGCCTTTGATAAAGTGGCAAGGTGGTGCCACTTAAAGCTAAGGGAAGTGGCATGTGGAAGCTATGCAAGGGCCAAGGATCAAATCTCATGGTCAGCAAGGTGCCATTTTATTTTTTTACTACATGTGCAAGGCATGTGATGGACTCCAAGTGAAACTCTGCTGGGGAAAGTTTGAGGTGCTCATGGGTTTTAGTTAATGAGGATAAGGAGGAGAAAATCTAGGATTTTTAAATGGAAGCTAGTGGTGGCCGACTGTAGGGGTCTTGGAAAGCAAATTCGACATTTGGGTGTTGAGGTTTTAATTTTGGCAAGTGAAGTTTAGTGTGTGTCGATTGCCTTGAGTGTGTTCTTTCGGGTTTTGTTGACCTTTTCTTGGCTGCCGAATAGGTATAGGAATTAGGCTCTTACATTATTTCTCTTCTCCTCCCTTGTTCTAGAAGCCAAAACCATAAACACAAATCACTTGTGCCGATTTGTCCTTAACCAAACCCTCTCCTCTCTCCTTTCATCCCCTTTCTCTTCTATTTTCACCTAAAGCCGAATCTACTTTTTTCTTTTCTTCTTTCTTCTCTAAGCCAAATTCTCTTCATCACCTCTCTTCTTTAGTCGAGCCAAGCACTTATCTTTTTTCTTCTTCTCTTATTTCTTCATCTCTTTCCCATCGATTGAAGTAACCCTTGCCCAAATCTTGTTGCGGATTTCACTTTGACCAAACTTCTCTCCATTGCTATTTCTTTTCAAGAAGCCGAACCTCAAACCTCTCATCTCTTTCTCTGTCGATTGTTTCTTTTACTTCGTGAACTCCTTTCCATCTATTTTTCCTTTTAAACTGAAATAGACATACTCTAGGATAGATCCAAAAGCTGAAAACACTTAGATCTGTTCTCTACTCGTATTTTAGGGTTATATCTACATCAGATCTGGGATAGAAAAGGATTGGAAGCGTTCTTTGTCAAGTAGATCTTCGGTAAGTACTCGGGTTCCCTTTCCATTCTGTAACTTGTGGTTCAAGAAAAGCCAAAAACCCCTAACATCAAGGGGTGGCTGTCGACTAAGGCTAAAGGGTTTATTGGTTTTACCTTTCGGTTTATTATGTTTCAGTGTGGACTGGAGGCTATCGATCAGGAAGTATTGGAGGCTAGGACCATTGGAGCAACTAGATCTAGATCTAGTCATTGTTTCGGCAGGGACTAAGGGCCTTAGATGGTGTTGGCCGAATAGGTATGTTAAACTGGTGTCGATTATTCAATTAGATTCTTAGTGACATGTGGGTTGAAACATTTGTAGGTTAATCGCGTGGGAGATCTCGTCAACGTATATTGCAAATCAGGTGTGTAAACGACACCCACTAGTAGACTAGATAGTAAAAGCTGAAAAGTTAAAATGCCGAAATTCTGTCATTTTGTGGGCTTGCGAGCGTGCGAGCGCTCGTGGGTCGGTTAAAAATGATAAAATCAGTTATCAGAAATGGTAAGAATGATGTGTGCACTATTTCATGCACATCGGTGAATTTAGGCCTTGAGGGGCTGAATTTTGGGCCCAATGGGCTTATGGGCCCATATGGGTGGAAACGAGCAGTAAGTGCATTCTGGTAGACGGAGTAATAAATCTGCTAAAACGGACATAAAATTTGGGCTTAGTGGGCCGTAATAGTTAGTGGAAATTGTAGGGCCCATTAGGGTTTTAGGGCCCGATAACTCTAATTTGACTAAATGGGCTAAATAAGTTGCCTAGATGATTTTTGGGACTGTTAACAAGTAAAATATGCATAAAATCATAAAAACTAGTGAATTTGCTGAAATACCCCTTATGGGTGGAAAATTACTATTTTACCCCTAGGTGCAAAATGACCATTATACCCCCAGGGCTAAATTTGACTGAAATGCATGCTAAATTGAATCTATTCACTGTATGCCATGACATTTTATATTGTTGCATGGGATTGGGTTTTTGATGGAGGAAGTGCTAAGTGGCAATGCCACGTTTACTGTTAGGGGCTTTGCATCGTTTTACTATTAGTGGCTTGGCCACATTATCTGATTAAGTAGCTCAGCTGTGACTGTGGTGCGTAGGGCTGGGTTGGTCGAGTTATTCCCCACATGGTGTGTAGGGCTGGTACGGGTGGTGTGTAGGGCTAGATTTGGGCTGGGTTTTGCATACATGCATAATTTCTGTTCTGTTACTGTAATGGGCCTAAGGGCAGTACTGAATTCTGAATAGGGCTAAAGCCCAATTAATACTGAATCTGGATAGGGTTTAGGCCCAGTAAAGCTTGAACTAATTTGGGCTCTGGTTGGGTTTACTTTACACAGTGAGTTTTCCAAACTCACCCCTTTCCCTTTCATCTATGCAGGTGAGCCCTAAACTAGTGGACTTGGAGCTAGAGGGATTCGGAGTGGCCTTGGGGACTGCATTTGGTTAACTTTTCTTAAATTATTTTATTTTCAATATTTTATTTAAATTATTTCCTTTTCGGTTCCGTTTGTAATAAGGCCACTCTTAAGTATTTTAAATTGGTTTTCAATTCTTTTATTATAACTTGCTTAAAATGGATAGACTTAGGCTGCGCGTGTTTTTATAAAATTAGGCAACGATTTCAAAATATACCATACGTATCAAATGGATAATGTAAAGACAAACATGACTTTTGAAATAAGATAAACTATAAACCGGTAATGGATAGGACTTTTGCCAATTTAAAAACCTAGTTTTCTTCTCAAACTTCCAACAACGGTTTTGCAAACTCACCCTAATCGTAACAACTAAGGATGTGTTTCAACTCATTGTTGATGTGACACACCAAATTTGGCCATAACGTCTGGGCTAGGTTTGGGGTGTTACTGTCGAAACCATTTTTATTTTTGAAAAACGGGGATCGACTTTAAAACATGGATGGAGTCGCCACCAATCCTTTTTGAGGTGTAATTGGGCCACCTTATAAAGCATTTTGGTCTATGAATTTTAAGAAAACGGGTTCGGGAGTCAGTTACGTACGAGGAAGGATTAGCACCCTCGTAACGCCCAAAATTGGTACCAAATTGATTAACAAATGTCCTTATTGTCGAAAATTTAAAGGGGTTTTAAAATATGATTCTTTTAGAAAATATTTGAACGGTTCGTTTTGGAATATTACGACTCATTTGTTCCAAAGGGTCAAAACATCACACCCAGCACGTTAGGATGCAACATTTTATCCCTCAAAATCAAAATCGTCCCCTAATTTTCCAAAACCTGAAATTAGTAGGATATTTAGACATTTAGACGACCGAAAAAACCACACCCAGCACGTTAGGGCACGACTCTTTTGGACTTCCAAACGCGAAACATTGCCTCTATTTTACAGAACAATTGAAGATAAATCCTCGGACGAACGGATTTGGGAAATTTAAAATTTAAGAAAAATGATAGTATGCGATATAAAAATAACAATATAACAATAAACTTGGCAACATATATATTAATACCTAAAATATAGTAAACATAAGAAAAATTAATAATCACTATAACAATAGTGATAATAATAACATATAAACATAGCAAGAATGATATTAATGACATAAAGGCACCTAAATGGAGATGAAAATAATATGTCTATGAAAACACAGTGATAAAAGAAAATAAATAAATATACTAAATTAAGACATATGACAATAATAATATAGTGAATAAAAATGGTAATAATAACGATGATGGTCTTTTAAAAAACAATAGAAATAATATGATAACATGATAAGACTATTAATAATTATAAAAAAAACTTTATGTGAAGAATATATATATAACAAAGTATAAATAAGAGTAATAAAATAAGAGTAATAAATGGTAAAAAATGTATAATGAATATGAAAGACAATATTTAAAATAATTAACTTTTATGAAATATATATAAAAAAGTATAATAAAATAAAACTTTAGTAAATATGTGAATACAATAGAATGATAGTAGTAAAAAATAATAAAATGTAATAAATATAAAAACTATATTTAAAGTAATTAATTTTTAATAAAAGAGTATATATATAAAAAGATTAACAATAATATAAGGATTTGAAATGAATAGTGTATATAAAAATTTTAATAAAACAAACGTAATACACGTAATATAACAAAAATAACAAATTGTAGTATAATACAAATAACATAATAAATAATAGGATAAAAAAATAAAAAAATAAAGGTAGAATATAATAAAGTAGTAATAATAAAAATAACAGTAATAAAAAAAGAAGTAATGTATAATGCATAATAAATAATAGATAATAAGTATGGTAAATTATATTAAAATAATTAACTCTTGAAAGGGAAAAAAATAAAATAAAAAAATAAAAAAATAATTATGAGCAATTTGGCTAAAATAATCCAATAGGGCCCAATTGAATTAAAAAAACAAAATTCCGGGGCGAAATCGAAATAAAAGAGACAAGGGAGGACCCAATTGGGCATGTATGCGAACTAAAGGGATCAAAACAGCAAAATTCCCCTTGTCCATTGTACAGCACTTAATATTGGACTAAAATGAGGAGGCGCTTAAACGTTTGGGGCCAATTTTTAAAAAACAAAAAGAGCATGAAAGGACCCAATTGAGTGGCCACGCAACCAGCAGGGACCATATGCACAATAAAACCAAAAAGAAATGGCACAACTTCCATGGCAATTAAAGGCAAAACAATAATGGCTTGTCTGCCATTTGAAAATCAAATTAAAACATCCCCCACCCCATTCCTTTCATCTGCCGAAGGCAAAAGAAAGGAAAACCCAAAGGGGTTTCACCCTTTTCTTTCTGCTAGGGTGTGGTGCTCCCATCCTCGCAGGCTCCTCACGTGCGCACAACGATGGTGGCCGGAGAGCAGGTAAGTCTTTCCGATCCCCTTCTTAAAATCTTTTTTTTTAAAAAAACTCTATCGTATCTCAAAAAAAAAAAAACTAAGATAAATCTGCCACCAAAATTAAAAACATGAATTGGAAATTAAAAGACAATAACCACCTTTGGATGTGTATAAATCTCACTTCAAAAGAACTTGCTATTTCTTTTTTCTGTTTCCTCTTGATTGCTAAAAAAAAAGACCCCTTTTACATTACTTTTGAAAGCTTTATATAGCCTCTTTTACAACAAATTCCTGCTTGTTTGCAGGAACGTGATTGAGCACGACTCTGACGATGTGGGAGACCAGCGCCTGAGGAGGAGGGACGCGCAACGTGCGGAGGCTGGAGTCCGACTTTAGTGGTTGCGGCACTGAAGCTTCCCTGATGCTGGGGTTTCTCCCTTTTTTTGTTTTATTGGTATTTGGGCTAGGTTTTATGTGGGCTTGTGTTTTGTTTTGTATTTGGGTTTGGGCCGGGCATATATTTGGTCCTACAGCTGCCCCTCTTTGCCCATTGTTGTGTAACGAGAATAGAGCAAAGACTTTAAAAAGGACCAAATTTGCCTAGGCTGGTTGAGTCCTGGCTCCTTTATGTAACTTTGTCGTAACCTACTGTATCTTTGTTGCTTTCGGATGCCCCATTGCTGCTTTGCGAAGATATGCTCTATTAATACTTGATCCATTCCACTCCTATTCAGTGGGGTGGCATCTGCTGAAATCTGATCTACTCCGCTCCTGCTCAACAGAGATAAGATCTGTTGCGATTTGATCTGCTTTACTCCTGCTCAGTAAAGATAAGATCTGCTGTGTTTTGCCTGCTTCACTCCTGCTCAGTGAAGATAAGGCTGATGATTGGAATCTGCTCCATCACCGGTACGTGAAGATAAGATTCACCAAAGTTTGATCTGCTCCGCTCCTGCTCAGCGAAGATAAGATCTGGTATATTTAGCCTGCTCCACTCCTGCTCAGTGAAGATAAGGCTGATGATTGGAATCTGCTCCATCGCCGGTACGTGGAGATAAGATTCCCCAAGGTTCGATCTGCTCCGCTCCTGCTCAGTGAAGATAAGATCTGGTATATTTAGCTTGCTCCACTCCTGCTCAGTGAAGATAAGGCTGATGGCTGAAATCTGCTCCACTTCTGCTCAGTGAAGATAAGACTCGCCAAAATTTGATCTGCTTCACTCCTGCTCAGTGAAGATAAGATTTGTATGTTTGATCTACTTTACTCCTGCTTAGTAAAGATAAGATCGAGTATGTTTAGCCTGCTTCACTCCTGCACAGTGAAGATAAGGCTGGTGATTGGAATCTACTCCATCGCCGGTACGTGGAGATAATATTTACCAAAATTTGATCTGCTTCACTCCTGCTCAGTGAAGATAAGACCTGTATGTCTAGCCTGCTCCACTCCTGCTCAGTGAAGATAAGGCTAGAGATATCTGTCATTTTAATCAATCTCGCTACGTTGTCCATTGGGGGATCCTATCTATAGAAGAGTGATTTTATGCTTATGCTAGATGATTAGGATGCCATGATTAATGTGAATCAAATGCTCCTAACTAAATGACTTATGGATATTAAATGCATAGATGCAAAATGTCATGAGAATGATCTGTTTTAATTTTTGGGTTGTTATCGCTCGCTGGTAACATCTCTGACGTGTGCCTTTTTGTTCAGCTTGATAACAGCGGACCTGAAGATGCGGCTAATTCCTTATCCTTTACATGTTTTAAGCTCGATGAGTTTTAAATAATTTTCCTGTTTTAGGGTCCTGTATTATTTAGAAACCTTTCAGAGTAATATGTAAAACCTCTTTTGTGAGTATTGTTAGTCATTAATCATTATTTCAATAAAATGCTTGAGAAATAGCACAAGGGTAGGTAGAACTGAAATTTATTCGAGTCAAAATTCGCGAAAGATGTACTTAACAAAGAAAACATTCATTATTTGAAGTACGAAAATGGATAAAAGGAACAAATAGGTGCCCTAGATTTCGCAGTTTGAACTTCTGTGCACGAACTCCTCGATCACCATTTTAAGCTTGGCATGTGCTTAGAGGATCTATAGCGTTTTGTCGATGCCCCAAGGTGTAGCCCATCCCTTCTTTGTCGATTCAAGTATAGGGAGAATATCACTTGCCCCAGTATGGATCAAAATTTGAATCGCCCTTTGTGGGTTTTCGATTCAAAACCCCTTTGGTCTCAAGGCGCCCTTTACGGGTTTTCACCTTGGCCTCTCCTTTGGTCTCAAGGTGCCCTTTGTGGGTTTTCACCTTGACACCCCTTTTCTTTTTTTTTTCTTTTTTTTAGGCGCCCCTTGACGGGTTTTCACCTCCACTGCTTCAAGCAAAGTATCTTTTGACAGAATCTGAATTTATCGGGTTAGGCAAGCTCTTGCCATCCATCTCTGCTAATATTAATGCCCCTCCAGAAAAAGCCTTTTTTACCACATAGGGTCCTTCCCAATTTGGCATCCACTTTCCTCTAAAATCTTTTTGCATAGGGAGAATCTTTTTCAGCACTAAGTCCCCCTCATGGAGTACCCTAGGGCAAACTTTTTTGTTGTAAGCTCGCATTATTCTCTTCTGATACATTTGACCGTGACGAATAGCCCTCAGCCTCTTCTCTTCAATCAGGTTTAGCTGATCATAACGGGATTGGATCCACTCTGCTTCGTCTAATTTTAGCTCTGATAAAACCCGAAGAGAAGGGATTTCGACTTCAATGGGTAAAACTACCTCCATCCCATAAACCAATGAGAAAGGTGTTGCCCCGGTAGAAGTTCTGACAGATGTGCGATAAGCATAAAGGGCAAATGGGAGTTTTTCATGCCAATCTTTGTAGGTCTCAGCCATTTTTCCCACAATCTTCTTGATATTCTTATTTGCTGCCTCAATTGCCCCATTCATTTTCGGGCGGTATGGTGACGAGTTGTGATGCTTAATGTTGAACTGACTGCAGACTTCCGTAATAGCACTATTGTTCAGATTCAACGCGTTATCAGATACGATCCTTTCTGGCATACCATAGCGACATATGATCTCATTTTTCAGGAACTTACTGACCGCCGACTTTGTGACATTGGCGTACGAAGCAGCCTCTACCCATTTGGTAAAGTAGTCAATGACTACAAAAATGAATCGATGTCCGTTGGCAGCCTTTGGCGAAATCGGCCCAATAACATCCATGCCCCACATTGAGAACGGCCATGGAGAAGTCATGACATGGAGGGGTGAAGAAGGCACATGGATTTTGTCTCCATAAATTTGGCACTTATGGCACTTCTTAGCGTAACTGATGCAATCTCCCTCCATTGTGGACCAGTAATACCCGAACCTCATGATTTGTCGAGCCATTGTGAAGCCATTGGCATGCGTCCCACAAACCCCATCATGGACTTCTTCTAGGATCTTCTTAGCCTCAACAGCATCAACACATCTCAGCAATACTTGATCCTTCCTCTTTTTATACAGGATCTCTCCGTCCAAGACATAATCGCTGGCTAACCTCCTTAAAGTTCTTTTATCATTTTCGGTTGCTTGATCAGGGTACGCATGGTTCTTCACATACTGTAAGATATCATGATACCAGGGATGATCATCTCTCTCTTCTTCTTCATCGATATTATAGTAGTGAGCTAGAGTTTCACAAATACTCATCTGGATTGGCTTCATACCCTCTTGTTCATTTACTGTGATCATGGAAGCTAGTGTAGCTAAGGCATCCGCCATCTGATTTTCGTCTCGCGGGAGGTAATGGAAAGTGATGTCATCAAACTCCTCAATTAACCCCAGAATTAACTTTTGATAACTGATCAATCATTTCCCACTCGCCTTTTAGCTGATAGATTACCAATACAGAGTCCCCGTAGACTTTTAGTACCCTGATTTCGTGGTCTATAGCTGCCCGAATTCCCATGATACATGCCTCGTATTCTGCCATGTTATTTGTACAGTCAAAGTCCAGTTTGCAAGTGAATGGATAATGACCTCCATTTGGGGACATCAGTACTGCCCCAACTCTATTTCCAACGGCGTTTGATGCTCCGTCGAAATGTAACTTCCAAAAACAATCTTCAAGTATGTCCCCTTTAGCAATTGCTACATACATTAGATTTTCATTGGGGAAATTGAAATTCAAGGGTTCATAGTCCTCCAAGGCTCTACTCGCTAGAAAGTCTGCTATTGCGCTTCCCTTCACAGCTTTTTGGTTTACATAGACTATGTCAAATTCGGAGAGTAGGATTTGCCATCAGGCCATTCTTCCATTTAAAGCGGTTGACTCCATCATGTATTTGAGAGGATCTAACTTTGAGATTAGCCAGGTCGTATGGTACAACATGTACTGCATCAACCTTCGTGTTGTCTAAACCAAAGCACAGCATAGCTTCTCAATTGTCGAGTATCTCATTTCACACTCAGTGAATTTTTTACTGAGGTAATATATCGCTCTTTCTTTTCTCCCAGTCTCATCATGTTGGCCGAGCACACATCCCATCGAATTATCAAATACTGTTAGGTACAGTATTAATGGTCTACCAGGGCTAGGTGGTGTTAACACTGGGGGATTGGACAAATATTGTTTAACTTTTTCAAAGGTTTTCTAGCATCCATCATCCCATACCCCAGGATTGTACTTTTTAAGAAGGCGAAATATGGGATCACACTTCTCAGTCAGCTGCGAGATGAACCGAGCGATGTAGTTTAGTCTTCCCAAAAAACCTCGAACTTCCTTCTGTGTGCGTGGCGGAGGCAATTTCTGTATAGCCTTGACTTTATCAGGGTCAACTTCTATTCCTTTCTCACTGACTACGAAGCCGAGTAATTTTTCGGACCTAGCTTCAGAAGTGCATTTTGACGGATTGAGCTTTAATTGGAATTTCCTCAACCTCAAGAACAATTTTCTCAAGACTTGCACATGCTCCTCTTCAGTTCGAGATTTTGCGATCATGTCATCAACGTAGACTTCAATTTCCTTGTGCATCATGTCGTGAAACAAGGTTACCATGGCTCTTTGGTACGTTGCTCCCGCATTCTTCAACCCGAACGGCATCACTTTGTAGCAAAATGTCCCCCATAAAGTTATGAATGTAGTTTTTTCCATGTCTTCAGGATGCATCTTAATCTGATTGTACCCAGAGAACCCATCCATAAAAGAGAACAATGAGAAGCCTGCCGTATTATCCACTAGGGTATCAATATGGGGCAATGGAAAGTTATCTTTTGGGCTGGCTTTGTTTAGATCTCTGTAATCTACACACATTCGCACTTTCCCATCTTTCTTAGGGACAGGGACGACGTTGGCCACCTATTCTGAATAATTGACCACCTGTAAGAATCCAGCATCAAACTGTTTCTTGACTTCTTCCTTTATCTTCATTGCTACATCGGGTCTCATTCTTCGAAGCTTCTGCTGGACTGGCTTGCATTCCTCTTTTGTAGGGACACGGTGCACCGCGATATCTGTACTTAGACCGGGCATATCCTGGTACGACCATGCGAAGACATCTTTGAATTCCTGCAATAGCTCAATGAGGTCTTGTCTTGTTTTCTCGTTTATGCAAATGCCAATTTTCACTTCCTTCCCCTCTTCCAGAGCCACAATCTCAATGGTCTCTTTGTGTGCAGAATCTGTTTCTCTTCCTGCTCCACCATCCTTAACAAGTCTGAAGATAAACCACAATCCTCGTCATCTTCAAAATCCTGAGATCCCTCAAAGCACATGTCTCGCTCAAAAAGAGATTCTGGGCTCGTATCAGCATTGCTCATAACGTTGACATCCAGGGGCCTATTATGAGTATGGGAGAATGACCAAAGAAAAACAACAATGAATATTTCCTTTGTATGGTATGATTGTGCATAAAATGAAAAGGAATAATTGCTCGAGCTGATATATGAAAATGCATTTTATTGAAAATAACAATGTTTGAACATGCCTATTTCACAAAAGATTCTTATTGTCCCTAGGCTAGAAGACAACAAGTGGGTTTTGAATATTACTCTGTGTTAGCTCTAAAGATTACAGGAATTTCTTCCACAGTCCAGTTATCCAAAACACTCCCAGGCTCATATGGGCAAATGCCTGATAAATTTCTTTTTCTTGCTTCCTCTTCAAATGTGGCATTGATGCTCCAGCTTTCTACCCCATCTTCAGCCATTCCTCCTATTGTCTCCTCTTGTGTCAAATGAATAAACCCTCTCGATACGAACGTTTGGAAAATGTGGGGGAAGCTCATCGGTTCCCACTTGACTTCTGCCCCACTCAATCTTGCTCTCTGCCGTTCTTGTTTCCTTTCAAACCCTTTCCTTATTTGGCTTGTATCTGGCCTGAATCCCAAACCGAAGCGATCCCACTTGCCAACCAAGACTGGCACTTTAACTTGTCCCTGAAGGTGCTTTCTGAATCCTCTCCCGGGTAATGCCCCTTTCCCAACTGTCAGCCTCAGGCTCATCTTCTTAGCCCTAGATATCTTAGGCATTGGAATCTTGCTTCTTTCAGTTATAAATGTTGCATTCACAAACTCTAGGGATCGAAATGAACATTCAACTACTTCAGTATCATTCTCCACATAGGGCATATTGTTGGTAACCGACGCAATAATGTCTTCCTCTACATATATCGTTACCAACCGGCCCTCCGTAACCAACTTCACCTTCTGATGCAACGAGGATGGTACGGCCCTAGCTGAGTGTATCCAATGTCTCCCTAATAGGCAGTTATAGGAAGGCTTAATATCCATCACGTGGAAATCTACCTCGTACGTGTTTGGGCCGATCTAGAGAGGTATCTCTATCCTTCCCATCACTTTCCTTTCTGTGCCGTCAAACGCTCTCACTATGTTCTGACATGTCTTCATGTGAGAGCTATCTATAAGCAGACGGTTCAAGGTGGACCAAGGCAAGACGTTCAGTGCGGATCCATTATCAATCAGTACCCCTGGCAGCGTATACCCCTTGCAACGGGTAGTGATATGGAGAGCCTTAGTAGACCACATGCCCCCTGGCGGTATCTCATCATCGCTGAAGGAGATGAAGTTATCGGCACTTATGTTACTGACGATGCGGTCTAATTTGTTAACCGAAATGTTATTTGCAACATAGGTTTCATTCAAAGTTTTCATCAGTGCATTGCGGTGGACCTCCGAATTTAACAGTAGAGCCAATACAGATATGCGATCCGGTTGTTGGTGCAGTTGTTCCACAACACTGTATTCGCTGTGTCTTAGGAACTTCAAAAACTCCTTGGCTTCATTTTCCTTTACTGGCTCATTAACCAGTGATTCTGATTTCCTTCCCTCTTGTCTGAGTGCAACGGGTTCCCCTTCTGTGTTTGGCGTGTTAATTGAACCCTCCTTCTCTGGCACTATTATACTGCAGTTATAACTCCAAGGCACCCTGTGGCTATCCTTATAAGGGAAAGCTACTGGTTTTTGGATTATAATCTTTGGTGTAGCCCTTGTTTCGACTTCGTTGGCTCTGGGCTTCGTGATAATTATCACTGGGCGGTGGGCTCCGCTACCTTCTTCACTTGACTCTCCTCCTAGAGAGCATACATCATCCTCTTCAACAAGCTCGAAGAACTCCAACTCTTTATTATCCATTAGACCCTGAACTAGGGCCCTGAACTCAGTACAATTTTGAATCTCGTGATCCTTCTCATGATGGAACTCACAGCAGTTCCATGTATCTTGGATTTTATCCTCCAACCCTTGCGGGACTAGACCTCTCTTCTACATTTCCCTCCAGACCAGCTTCAACGGGGTTCTCACTTCGGCGACATTCAGCTTGACCTTCTTCCCCTCATTCTCAATTATTGCGTTTACCCCTTTATCGGTGTGACTGGGTAACGGGTTTCCTGTACCAGGTGTATCGTCGAATTTCACAATACCCGCCTTAACCAGCCTTTCGATGCATCTTTTGAATGAGGTACAGTTCTCTATCGAGTGCCCCTTAATCCCTGCATGGTATTCACACTGAGCATTTGCGTCGTACCATTTAGGGTACGGGGGTTGCAATGGTTCTAAGTGGAAAGGGGCCACTATGTGTGCATCGAACAGCTTTTTGAAAAGCTCCTTGTATGTCACTGGTATAGGAGTGAACTGGAACCTCTCCGTATTCTGCCTTGTATTAGGCTCTCGCACTGGTAAGGCCTACTGGCCTGTGACTACCATTTTCGACTGACTAACCGTGACAGGCTTTGAGTAGCCCGAGCTCACATTACCAATTTCGTTTTCCCTCTTCTTTGAGGCCGTCCTTCTTGTGCTTTCCCCCACTTCTATCTTACCAGACCTTATGGCATTTTCTATCATTTCGCCAGACATCATTATGTCCGCGAAACTCTTGGTTGCGCTCCCCAGCATGTGGTTGATGAAGGGTGCCTTCAAGGTATTAACGAATAGCATAGTCGTTTCTTTTTCCAGCAGTGGTGGTTGGACCAGTGTAGCAACTTCCCTCCACCTCTGGGCGTACTTCCTGAAGCTTTCGCCTGGTTTCTTCTCCATGTTCTGCAACGTGACTCTGTCAGGCGCTATATCAGTTACATGTCCGTACTGCCTCATGAATGCCTGTGCTAAATCCTTCCATGACTTGACTTGAGCACGGCTCAACTGATTGTACCATTTAGCTGCAGCCCCAGTCAAACTCTCCTGAAAGCAGTGAATTAACAATTCGTCGTTGTTGACATACCCTGTCATCCTTCGACAGAACATTGTGATATGGCCCTCAGGGCAACTGGTCCCGTTGTACCTCTCGAACTCTGGCATCTTGAACTTTGGAGGGAGTACCAAGTCTGGCACCAGACTTAACTCTTTAGCATCTATTCCGCATTGGTAATTAGCATTTTCTAACGCTTTGAACTTCTCCTCCAACCACTTGTATCGATCCTCAAACTGCTTTGGGAGCTCATGCTTTGCCTTTTCCACCTCTGCTACATCATCAAAGTCAGGGATCTGAGGGTTTGCCAGATTATCTCCAGGGTTAGTGCTCGATCCTGTTGGGAAATTTGCCGGCGCTGAGGTACCAGTTTGAATGAGAGGTTGGGCATTAATGGACACCCTTGGTGGTTGGACACTTGTTGGGGCAAAGCCAGGAGGATATGCAGAATCCTCATTATGGTCACCAGTGTCACCCATAGGGCCCTTTCCTTTATCAGGCCCTCCAGTTAACAGTTGTGTTAACTGGCTCATCATGCTTCTCTGGGACTCCAGCATTTGGTCCCTCATATCTTGTTGGATCTTGGCCAACTGTTCTTGCATCTGAGCTTGCAGCTGATCCTGCATGTCCTTTTGCATCTGCTCTAACTTTTTCAACCTTTGATCCATTGTCTTGGTTTTCCTTCGAGTGTAGTAGTGATGTTCCAGGGTAACTATAATGCGATCTTTAATTAATAGGGTTCTTTTGTGAAATTAAATGCATATAATGCGATGTGATGCAAATGCGTGAGATGAATGCAAAACTAAGAAGGTGTCATTTATGATTCAATTCCTTTTAGAAGAACTTTATTAGAAAACAGAAAACTTTACATAAAACGGGTTATATATACGGCCTAGCCCTTATGCCCAAAGTTTTAACTTCCTCGAGAAGCTGAGCCAGCTCTTGATCTCGATCTGACACAAATCCATACTTTATGCTTAACACGTCCGCTTGAACTGCTAGAGTTTGTAAATGATCAGCCACTTCTTGTATCTTGATCACAGCCTCACCCATGACATGGTCTCTGTCTCTGACTTGGCCTTGGGAATGACGGAACTGCTCCTTCCAATACTCATTATTTGCCTCAAGTTGTTCACTCTGACGTTCGTGACTTTGAAGCAACATTTCAAGTTTCTCTAGCTGCTCTTTCAAATCTTCAATTCTACTTAAACTGGCCTTTAACTCGATTGCAGAGTTACGATCACGATGCTGCTGTAATGCCTTTTCCAAATCTACCACTCGAGCTTCTAGCATTTCATTCTCATTCTGGCTCTCAACCAATCTCCTTTTTAAAGCATTCTCTCATGCTTGAGCATCATGGAACCTTCCTTCCCACTGATCAGCCCTTGACCTTTCTTCTTGGACTTCTTGTCGCCATTACTCTGACGTCTTTCCCAGCCCAGCATTTCTCATTGATTTATGTAGCTGTTGGTAATCAGTCTTCAAAGTGTCCAAGTCCTCCTCAGCTTTTCTCTTCCCCTTTTGTAGTTTCTCAGCCTCGAGTTTTTGAACGTCGACATCTAACCTTAGATGCATCTTCTCTTCTTCCAGCTGCTCTATTTTCTTTCCTAACTCCGAATTTCTTTTTTCGAAGTCTTGTTTTATTATTTCCAGCTCGGAAGGGATTACTCGCAAACGGTCTTCCAGCGACTGAGCATCTTCTAACCTTGGCACTGGAATATTATCATTGATCCTCCTACTCAACCACCTACTGTACTCAGGAGTCGTCATTGGTTATCCAGCCAACTTCTTCATTCGGCGGGCCTGCTTCCAGGCATCGGTAATTTCTCGAACTCTCTTTTTATAATTGTCCCCTTTATACAAAAATTCACTCTGAGCCAAACCATGTGTCGTAGGTACAAACTGCTCTGACTCGTACTGCCTTAATATCAACAAAGGGGCATACCCAACAGCTCCCCAAATTCCAAGCAAAGGTACCCAGTCAAAATTTCCGCACCGGTAGAGGACTTCATCGGGAACCATCCAAGGGGCCTTCCATAGCACATCTTTCTCTTGGAGATTTTGGAGAATTGTTATCCATCTTTCCTCCGATATGTCGTCCCTCATGGGCGTAGCTGCTATCTCCTTCAAAGGAGAATAATTTTTAAAAAATGCTCGATTTGGCCTTTTGTGAACTTTCCAGAAGTGACCATGGAACCAAACCAATAACAGTTGCGCGCATCCCACAAATCTTCCTTCTCCAGCCCTTCGGCATGCACTTAAGGATCTGAATGTTTCTGCTAGAATTGCCGGTACTGGTGTAGTCTGTTTGGCAAGTCGATCAAATAAATCGGTAACCGCTTCATCAATATGCCTTAACGCTTTGGGAAAGATCACCAGCCCATATATACTCAAGGCAAAAACGTCAACTTTCTTCTTTACATGTGGATGTGCCAAGATTAAGTCTCTCAAGTTTACCCAAGGAATGCATTTCGCCTCACCTTTTTGCTGAATCCGAGCTGTAACCCACTGCTCACTCATCCCAGTGACATTCATTAGCTTCTTTACAAAACTTGGGGCATTGGGGACCTTAACATAAACTTTATCAGTTTGAAACCTTGGACAACGTAACAGGGCTGAATCTTCTTCTACAGTTGGCACCAAGTCTACCCTTCCAAAGGTGAAACAACTATATGCAGGGTTCCAGAACTGAGTCATAGCTCGAAACAAGCACTTGTCTACCTTAACGTCGAGCAGGTAAGGCAGATCACCGTAGTTACTATAGAACAACTCCTTGGTCTCATTATCCCAGTGAGCCCATATATCTCTTAACTCTTAGAGTTCATTCTGTGTCACACTAATACGGGTGAAGTCCCACAACTCCGACGCGTACCCCTCAGCTAGGCTATCCCCTTTCTCGAGCTGCGCATTCTCTGACCATGCACGGACAATCGCGTTATCCCCCACTTTATCAAGAAGTCCGCTCTCCATAATCAAGCTCTCTAACTTAGTAATCAAACAGGTATTGACACCTTCCTAGATATGAAATGACATGCAATCATGGCCAAAATAAAATATAATAAGTTAGTATTGAATGATAAAAAAAAATCAAAGCAAGTAAGAAATAATCAAACACCTATTTGGGTAACTGCTAGAGTTCGGCATGACTCTACCTAGGGTAGGCTCCTAAGGATCATTATATGCAGTTTAGTTCTAAGGGAAGGGTACCTGAACCAGCAAATTCCTCAATCCTCACCCATTATAGGCTCATATAGATCGAGTTTTGTTTAGGGGGATACATTTCCCTATGGCCATGCGGAGGTGAAAACCTCACGAAACCATAGGTACAGATGTATCCCGGAAGCGATCCACTAGCCCATGCGGAGGTGAAAACCTCACGAAGGCATAGCTTCTCACTCCCACTTAAGGGTGCGACCACAACGGTCATGCAATATGATGCCAAAATAATATAAAACTTAGATCAAAATAAAACAAACAAATGTGATGAAAAAAAACATAATTTTAAAACACAATTTCCATTTTCGACAAAAAGATAAAAATTAATCAATTTTACGGCTTGACTCTCTTATTAGTCCCCAGTGGAGTCGCCAAGCTGTTGAAACCATTTTTATTTTTGAAAAACGGGGATCGACTTTAAAACATGGATGGAGTCGCCACCAATCCTTTTTGAGGTGTAATTGGGCCACCTTATAAAGCATTTTGGTCTATGAATTTTAAGAAAACAGGTTCGGGAGTTAGTTACGTACGAGGAAGGATTAGCACCCTCGTAACGCCCAAAATTGGTACCAAATTGATTAACAAATGTCCTTATTGTCGAAAATTTAAAGTTTAAAATATGATTCTTTTAGAAAATATTTGAACGGTTCGTTTTGGAATATTACGACTCATTTGTTCCAAAGGGTCAAAACATCACACCCAGCACGTTAGGATGCAACATTTTATCCCTCAAAATCAAAATCGTCCCCTAATTTTCCAAAACCTGAAATTAGTAGGATATTTAGACATTTAGACGACCGAAAAAACCACACCCAGCACGTTAGGGCACGACTCTTTTGGACTTCCAAATGCGAAACATTGCCTCTATTTTACAGAACAATTGAAGATAAATCCTCGGACGAACGGATTTGGGAAATTTAAAATTTAAGAAAAATGATAGTATGTGATATAAAAATAACAATATAACAATAAACTGGGCAACATATATATTAATACCTAAAATATAGTAAACATAAGAAAAATTAATAATCACTATAACAATAGTGATAATAATAACATATAAACATAGCAAGAATGATATTAATGACATAAAGGCACCTAAATGGAGATGAAAATAATATGTCTATGAAAACACAGTGATAAAAGAAAATAAATAAATATACTAAATTAAGACATATGACAATAATAATATAGTGAATAAAAATGGTAATAATAACGATGATGGTCTTTTAAAAAACAATAGAAATAATATGATAACATGATAAGACTATTAATAATTATAAAAAAACTTTATGTGAAGAATATATATATAACAAAGTATAAATAAGAGTAATAAAATAAGAGTAATAAATGGTAAAAAATGTATAATGAATATGAAAGACAATATTTAAAATAATTAACTTTTATGAAATATATATAAAAAAAGTATAATAAAATAAAACTTTAGTAAATATGTGAATACAATAGAATGATAGTAGTAAAAAATAATAAAATGTAATAAATATAAAAACTATATTTAAAGTAATTAATTTTTAATAAAAGAGTATATATATAAAAAGATTAACAATAATATAAGGATTTGAAATGAATAGTGTATATAAAAATTTTAATAAAACAAACGTAATACACGTAATATAACAAAAATAACAAATTGTAGTATAATACAAATAACATAATAAATAATAGGATAAAAAAATAAAAAAAATAAAGGTAGAATATAATAAAGTAGTAATAATAAAAATAACAGTAATAAAAAAAGAAGTAATGTATAATGCATAATAAATAATAGATAATAAGTATGGTAAATTATATTAAAATAATTAACTCTTGAAAGGGAAAAAAATAAAATAAAAAATAAAAAAATAATTATGAGCAATTTGGCTAAAATAATCCAATAGGGCCCCATTGAATTAAAAAACAAAATTCTGGGGCGAAATCGAAATAAAAGAGACAAGGGAGGACCCAATTGGGCGTGCATGCGAACTAAGGGGATCAAAACAGCAAAATTCCCCTTGTCCATTGTACAGCACTTAATACTGGACTAAAATGAGGAGGCGCTTAAACGTTTGGGGCCAATTTTTAAAAAACAAAAAGAGCATGAAAGGACCCAATTGAGTGGCCACGCAACCAGCAGGGACCATATGCACAATAAAACCAAAAAGAAATGGCACAACTTCCATGGCAATTAAAGGCAAAACAATAATGGCTTGTCTGCCATTTGAAAATCAAATTAAAACATCCCCCACCCCATTTCTTTCATCTGCCGAAGGCAAAAGAAAGGAAAACCCAAAGGGTTTTCACCCTTTTCTTTCTGCTAGGGTGTGGTGCTCCCATCCTCGCAGGCTCCTCACGTGCGCACAACGATGGTGGCCGGAGAGCAGGTAAGTCTTTCCGATCCCCTTCTTAAAATCTTTTTTTTAAAAAAAAACTCTATCGTATCTCAAAAAAAAAACTAAGATAAATCTGCCACCAAAATTAAAAACATGAATTGGAAATTAAAAGATAATAACCACCTTTGGATGTGTATAAATCTCACTTCAAAAGAACTTGCTATTTCTTTTTTCTGTTTCCTCTTGATTGCTAAAAAAAGACCCCTTTTACATTACTTTTGAAAGCTTTATATAGCCTCTTTTACAACAAATTCCTGCTTGTTTGCAGGAACGTGATTGAGCACGACTCTGACGATGTGGGAGACCAGTGCCTGAGGAGGAGGGACGCGCAACGTGCGGAGGCTGGAGTCCGACTTTAGTGGTTGCAGCACTAAAGCTTCCCTGATACTGGGGTTTCTCCCTTTTTTTGTTTTATTGGTATTTGGGCTAGGTTTTATGTGGGCTTGTGTTTTGTTTTGTATTTGGGTTTGGGCCGGGCATATATTTGGTCCTACAGTTACAACATTACTATAATATACAACAAAATACTCAAGTCTTCTGTACATGCCATAATTCCAAAATATGTTTACAAAATACCAAAATGAAGGATAGATAGTGTTGGTGAGCCTCCAACAATTTTTCTGAGCCACGAACAAACTCGTTTACACTATAAAATAAGACAAGAAAGAAAAAGAAAACAAAGTAAGCTTATAGCTTAATAAGTAATATGTAAAAAATAAAAATATTAAACTATTTATAGCATTTATATATATCAAAATATGTTTCCACAATTATACAATCTTAATCTCATATGAATTTACCATTTACTTAAATTCAGTATGATAAGGCGTTTCTTGGCAAAACAACGATTCTTGAGTGTTTACGAATCTAGGATTGTAGCAAGCACTTCCCTGCAATTAAACAAAACAAAGAGGCTGGTTTTAGACTTAAAAGCACACGAAATTGAAAAAAACAAGAGAAACAAGAAAAGATGTTGCTGGTATTTCTGGACAGATTTGAAGAAGGTAGAAGATAAATGCTTCAAAATTCATCCATGGCAGACTTGAACATTCAAAAATAGCAGAAATAATGTTGGAAATTTGTTGGGAATTTGAACGACAAAGAACTCAAAAGAACTCGCACAATCTATTATGCAAACCCGAATCGAATCTATTCTATGTCAACGGACTTGGACTCACTAGATAGCGATCTAGGAACCTGAAGTATCACAAGATTGACACAACAATTCAGAATTGAAATGTCAAGAAAGAAGTTTTAAAAAGAACCGAATTTGAGAGAAAACTGGCAAAGTAATTTTTATTTCAAAAAGCCTAACCTTTTAACAATGTTTGAAGTACAAATATATAGAAGAATGAAAGGGTGGCCGAATTACATTGTGTGGCTAATATTAAAGGAGTTTAAAAATTAAATTTGAATTGAAATAACTCTTTTTGGGCGGAATTAATTTGCAGCCAAGTAAAAAGGAGGGAGTTGGCGGGTTTAGCACATTAAACATGTGCTAATTCGTTTGAAATTCAAACACACAACTTCCCTTATCCTTATCTCTTCACTTGCCACACAAATGCACAAGAATGGGCTGGCTTTCGGCCACACATGTACACCACATGTGTACAAGGCTGGCACATGCACATCCACATGCTTGGATGCCACCTAGGCTGACACATGTGCTCTGGTACACTCCCCGACATGTAGGATACTATTCAGCTACTTTTGGACTTGTCAGCTAAAGTTGAGCTAGTGGAGCCAGAGGTGAGCTGACTGGAGCTAAACTAAGCTGAATTCAGCTAGCTAGGAGTGAAATGAGCTGACATTAGCTGGTGTAGAGTGCTCTAACCTTAGTTGAGCTGGGGAACAAGCCTCTGAGATGACTTGTGCTGAAGGTGAGCTGCATATACTCTTGTGAGCTAGTGTCCTTTCGTGTACATGTTACAAAACAATATAACACTTATCAAAGCTATGTAAACTTAATATAACATAGTCTAATAAGTTGTAAATAAGTTCACACTTATTCATTAACACACAAACAACTTGAAGACAATACAAATACTATCAAACCAATCCAAAAACATACTTAGCATAATATATACATACTAAACGCACTAATATAAATAGTATGGCATACGAATGTCACATATCAACATAAAACAAACACTAAATGTAACGCCCCAAAACCGGCCCAGACGTTATGGCCAAATTTGGTGTGTCACATGGACACTGAATTACACCTCATTCCTTAATTAATACGTTTAAGGTGACTCTGCAAAATCATTTTTAAGGGTGTTGAGGAAAAAAACAAATTATTTAGTTTATGGAAGTCCTATCTACTACTAGTTGGAGTTTGTTCTTCAAAAGATCTTATCTGGTCATTAGGTAACCCATTTGTTGCATATGATATATTTTGAAATCGTTGATTAATTTTGGAATAAAAACAAGCGTAGCCTAATTCTATCAATTTTAAACAAGTAATAATTTAATAATTAAAAACCAACATAAAAATAAAAATAACCAATGAGCGGCCATATTACAAATTTAAACCCAAATAACTAAGTAATACTGAAATAAATAAATTTAGGAAAAATATAACTAAGTAATATTTTAGTACAGTACAGTGCAGTAAAGATACTTACAGACTTGGTGCCGGAGATTCGGTGTGCCACTCTTCAGAATTCAGATTTCAGAAAACCAAATTTTAGGAAGACTAAACTTCGTTTAAAATAGAACCTTAAATAAAGTAAGTATATCTTGAGGAAAATCAACTTAAAAGGGTTTTCTTAAGAAATTTTTTTCCAAAACTGATTTTTAAAATACCCTTTTGGGCCTTTATTTTAATTCTAAGAAAACTTTTTAGACCCGATCCACAGCCGAGTTGTTGCAAATAAGCTCTGATACCACTAAATATAACACCCCAAACCCGGCCCAGACGTTATGGCCAAATCTAGTGTATCACATGGACGGTGAATTACACATCATTCTTTAATTAATACGTTTAAGGTGACTCTGCAAAATCATTTTTAAGAGTATTGAGGAAAAAATAGATTATTTAGTTTATGGAAGTCCTATCCACTACTAGTCTTATCTGGTCATTAGGTAACCCATTTGTTGCGTATGATATATTTTGAAATCATTGATTAATTTTGGAATAAAAACACGCACAGCCTAATTCTATCAATTTTAAACAAGTAATAATTTAATAATTAATACAAATTTAGGAAAAACCCAAATAACTAAGTAATACTGAAATAAATAAATTTAGGAAAAATATAACCGAAGGTAGTTTACGTGGCCACTCCGAATCCCTTCAGCTCCAACTCCTCTAAGGTTGGGGCTCACCTGCATGGATGAAAAGAAAGGGGTGAGTTTGTGAAACTCAGTATGTAAGCTAAACCCAACCAGAGTCCAGACCAGTGCAAGCCTAACTGGGCCTAAGCCCTATCTAGATACAGTATTAACTTAGCCTTAGCCTTATTCAGCAAACAGTAATTACTGGGCCTTAGCCCTATTCAGAAATCAGTATGGCCCATAGGCCCATTACAGTAACAAAACAGTATTTATGCATGAATGCAAAGCCCAACCCAATCCAGCCCTAGACACCACCTGTACTAGCCCTACACACCATGTGGGGAATAACTCAATCCATCCAACCCTACACACCATAGTCGCAGCCTAACTGCTCAATTAGATAACGTGGCCAAGCCACTAACAGTAAAAAGAGGCAAAGCCCCTAACAGTAAACGTGGCATTGCCACTTAGCACTTCCTCCATCAAAACCCAATCCCATGCAACAGTGTATATAATGACATGGCATACAGTGAACAGATATAATTTTAGCATGCAATTCAGTCAACTTAACCCTAGGGGTAACATGGTCTTTTAGCACCTAGGGGTAAAACAGTAATTTTTTACCCTTAAGGGGTATTTTAGTAAATTTGCCAGTTTTTAGGGTTTCATGCTCATTACAGTTTGTTAACAGTCTTAATGGCATTAAGATAACTTATTTAGCCTATCTTATTACTACAGAGTCATAGAGCCCTAAAACCCCTAATGGGCCCTACGATGTCCACTTGCTATTACGGCCCACTAAGCCCAAATTTCACATCCATTTTAGTAGTTTTAACACTCAGATTATCAGAATACACTTACCACCCGTTTTCACCCATATGGGCCCGTAAGCCCATTGGGCCCAAATTCAACCCTTCGAGGCCCAAATTCACCAACGTGCATGAAATCGCGCACACATCATCCTTACCATTTGTGATTACAGATTTTACCAAGTCAAACTAACCCACGAGCATTCACACGCTCGCAAACCCTCAAAATGTCAGAATTTTGGCATTTCAGCTTTTCAGTTTTTACCGATCTAGTCTACTAGTGGGTGTCGATTACACACCTGTTTGGGTACTATGTTGAGATCCATGCCGAATTAATCCTACAATCGATTGTAAACACACTGTTAACTACAAATCAACAAAATCAACCACACTAACAACTACAACATTCGGCCAACATAATCTAAGGCCCTTAGTCCCTTACCTTTGCCGATTCTTCAACTGGATCTAAATCTAGTTTGCTACAACAGTCCTAGCCTTAAACACTCCTCGATGGATAGCCTCTATACCACACTAGCAAATAAGAAACCGAAAGAAAAGATCCACATAAACCTTAGCCATAATTGATAGCCTCCCTAAAGAGTTAGGGGTTTCGACTTTTCTTGAATCACAAGATAAAGAATGAAAAGGGTTTCGAATACTTACCAAAGATCTACTTGCCAAAGAAATGTCCCAAAATACCTTTCCATTCCAGATCTGGTATATATCTAATCGAAACTTGAAAAGAGAATGGATCCAAGAGATCTAAAGGCTCAATTCCTGAATCACTATTGTAACACCCTGAATTTGGGCCTAGAAGTATTGGGCCTTGGGCCTGGGTGCGGGTGTGAGATAGTTCGAAATAAAATTATTGATGTGTTGAATTCTGTTATGGAAGGTTATTATTAATGGGTTAATGCGGTATTTTAGTGAATTGCGAAGGATTCATAGTGTGGGGAAAAGTCTTGGGCTAATTTCTGGGATTCCGGGATTTTTGTGATATTTGGTGTAATGTTGAAATTTTGATATTTGGATGTGTAATTCGTGTTTGGAGTGTGTTATTGGGCCTATGGAAGGCCCAAGTGTTGGTTAAAAACCCGGAAAATTCTTGGATTTTTGGACTTAAGGAATAGAGGACTTGGAAAAGAGGAGTTGTAAGGAATTATGCGTGTAATAAGACACAAAAAAAGGAATGTGGTGTAGTGGCAAAGTAGCGCCACTTAGGGGACAAGGAAGCAAAGGGTCCAAGGTTCAAGTCTTGGCTCTTGCAATTTATTTTGGTTTTTCTTTTAAATAAATCTAGAAGCAAGTAGGTGAGCTTTAAAGTTAAATGTGTTGGACTTATGACACAAAGGAGCTTGTGTCCGAGTGGTGATGGCATGATAGGGTTACTGAGAGGACTTTGGTTCGAATCCCGTTGCAAGCAAAGGTTGATTATTTTGCTAATGCTTTAATTTTGGGAGGATTGATGGAAAATCCCACATCGGAAAGCTAACATGAGAGCAGGTGAGGAGCTAGCTTTAAATAGAGCAACTAGGAGGAGAGTAGGCACAGCCTTCTTGGCTGATCCCTTTCGCTTTATGGTGTGCCCGTTTGGGTTGGGCATCGGCTAAGAGTGTTTGGAGCGCGGATTAACTTCAGTCTCCTATCAGGTGTGTATTTCTCACTGCTCTAGCGGTAGGACGGCTACTTCGGGCTGCGATGGGCCGAAGAGGCCATGTGGGTCCAATGGGCCTGTGGGCCCAATTGGATAAGTTGTTTGATTGTATAGTAAGTATTGGGCTAGATTAGGTGAATCTCATATCTGTAGCTAGATTTGGGCTTAAAGGGCTACACGAGCGTGTGGGCCCATTTGGGCCGACAATGGGCCTTAGGCCCATTCGCATTGTTATCTCTGTTTAGAAATGCTTTAGTTTACAAAGTTACTAAAATACCCTCGACTTATAAAATTACCAAAGTACCCCTGATTTACAAAATTACCATTTTGCCCTCGATTTACAAAATTATTGAAATACCCTTGGTTTACAAAATTACTGAAAGACCTTGGTTTACAAAATTACCGAATTACCCTCGATTTGCAAAATTACAAGAAATATCCCGATTTATAAAATTATCGAATTACCCTTGATTTGTACAATGATAGAAGTACCCTCGATTTGTAAAATGACGAACATACCCTTAATTTGTAAAATTACCATTTTACCCCTAATTTGTAAAATTACCATTTTACCCCTAATTTGTAAAATTACCATTTTACCCATGATTTGTAAAATTACCGTTTTACCCTTAATTTGTAAAATTACTATTTTACCCTTAATTTGTAAAATTACTATTTTACCCCTGATTTGTAAAAATTACTATTTTACCCTCGATTTGCGAATTTACTGAAATACCCCTGTAGGGTAGAATTACCGAGACTTGACTGTTTTGACCCTCATGGGTAAATAACTAACTTGTGTGATGATTGGGCTAGTTTGACCGTGGATATAGGTTGGTGATATGAATGACTTGACTGTGATCTATTCTTATTTTTGGGATTTGGAAAAGTTGGAATCCTTATGTGTTTAGGGAGGCTGTCGAAATAGTGCCTAGGGCTTTAAGGGGCTGTTACCAATTATTTTACTCTGTGCTTGTAAGGGTTAAAGGCTGCTGACTAAGGGCTTGGATTAGTGGAGCGTTCGGATCCAGATTTGGATATCAACTTCAGCAAAGGTAAGGATTTAGGGTCTTGTTCATGGATGCCGGATATGGTAAGAGTATGTTAAATTTAGTTATCATTGATTCGTGGTCTAATATTTTAGTAATCGAATGTAGGATTGACTTGGATCGGATATAGTCATCTTTCGTTGCAAGCAGGTGTGTAACTTACCCCTTGTAGTAGCTTAGATTAATGTCGGCTGAAAAGCCAAAATGCCGAATCCCGGCATCGTTAAATTTTTGGTAACGAGATAAACAGTGAATAGGTTAGAATAAAATGGGCTCGGTTAACGAAATCGATGGAATTGGTAAGATTACGATTTTGAGTATGTTGGTAAGTTGGGCCTCGATGGGCTGAATTAGGCCCAATGGGCCTACGGGCCCATTTGGAGTAAAAATTGCTAAAACGGAATTGTGATAAATGTATGATTAACCCAGATAGAACGATAGTAGTATTTAGGCTAAATGGACTTAGAAGGCTAAATCGGTACTCGTTAGGCCCATTAGGGGTTTTGGGCCCAATAACTCGGTTTTACTAAAATAGGCTAAAATTTTTGTTTAAACACTTGGAATTGATGAATAAGTATGAAAAACCCTAATAAGTGTTAAAATTACGTAATTACCCTTATAGCTTAAAAATGACTATTTTACCCCTAGGTAGAAATGACCACTATACCCCTAGGGTTGTAAAATGATTATGTTGATTGTGATATTGATATTTTTCATGAAATGATATGATATGCACATGATATGCACATGATATGCTACGATATGTATACGATATGCCATGTTATAATCATTACATGCATGGGTTGGGTTTATATGATTGGAGGAAGTGTTAAAGGGCTTTGCCCCAGTATACCGAAAAGGGCTTTTGCCCCAGTTTACCGAAAGGGCTTCTGTCCCAGTTATTAAAAGAGGCTAGGCCTCCAGTTATATGCTAAAGCAGCTATGCTGCCAGTGGTGTGTTGGTTGGGTGGGTTGAGTTATTCCCCACATGGTGTGTTGGCTGGTACGGGTGGAGAGTAGCGGTTGGTGGGTTGAGTAGTCTCCCCAAATGGGCTTTGCATACATGCATTGACGTTTACATGGGTTACTGAAATGGGCCTATGGGCCATACCGGTTCAGAAAAGGCTTCGGCCCAGTGATATGATTTATGAAAGGCTTCGGCCTAGTAACTGTTAAATGGAAAGCCTTCGGCCCAGTTATATGTTGAGACGGATTTGGGGGCTTAGGCCCAGTATGCTGATATTGATTTGGGCTTTGTAAGTGGCTTGTTGCACACTAAGTTTTCCAAACTCACCCTTTTTCCTTCCATCCTTGCAGGTGAGCCTTAGATTGGTGGACTTGGAGCTGGGAGGGATTCAGAGTGGCCACATGGACTGGACTGTTGGATTTTCTAATTAAGTTACCTATTTGAATTTAGATTGAATTATTTATTTCTGGTTTTGGGTTGTAAAAAGGGCCTCTTTAATTATTTTTATTTTGGGTTTTTATTCTTTACTTATTTAATTTGTTTTAGCTTAAGTATGATATTATTTAAATTGTTTCTTAATCGGTTAGCTCTATGGCATGGTTTTATAAAAGTGTTTGTTTTCAAAATATCTCCATTAGTAGAGCAAAGCTTCCGCAAATTAAAGGTTTTCGTAAATAAATATTTCTGATGGTTAAAGTGTGGCAATGGTCGTGTGCATGTCTAGGAGTGGATCCAAGAAGAGCTTGGTACTTAAGTAGTCCAAATGACTCACCTCCTCTTTTCTGGAATCCTACCTGGTGCCCAGCTTCCATTCACTTTAAGTCTTAACGAAAAAGGTCAAAATTATTTGATACTTAAACCGTTTTTAAGATAACATGTTTTATAAAGGTTACAAATCTGATTTTTCGATATTTGATCTATTTTTAAAATAACATGTTTTTGCAAACTACAAGGGTTTATAAGCTTTCATAAAACTTTTGCAAAGGTTTTAACGATGTTTGCAAAGGGATGATTATTTCAACAAATCACGTTTTGGAAAAAGACAAGCTAAGGTTTTAAACAGGATTAACGGTAAAAGTTTTCTAAACATTAAGAAGGGTTTTCAATGAAAACATGGTTTTCGAAAAACACTTCAATGTGACACATCAGACTTGGCCGTAACGTCCAGGCTGGGTTTGGGGTGTTACAACTATGGATATGGAGATTTCAGCTTTTGTATGAAGGAGAAGAAGATGATTAGAAATTTATGGGATGGAGAGGATATGTCGACAGAGGTTAGGAGGGTTGTTAGGTTTGGCTTTTGAAAGATTAAGGTCTAAGGAGAATGAAGATTTGGCCAATAAAGAAATCAGCAATAATGGCTTCGTGATACGAACCGCCTCGGAGTGAGTCGAGTCGTATTTGAAGTTGCCCGATCGTCTACGAGAAGGTATTGTTTGAATTAAGTAGGTGAAGAAGAAATGAGTTGGTTATAGTTTAAATAGGGGAAGGTTCGTTTAGATTGATTTAGAAGGGAAAGAGAGATAGGTTTTGAACGGAAAAGTGCAAACAAGAACCAATATCAAAAGATATCGACCCTTTGTCTATATGCTCTTTTGGTTCGGTTTGGATTTGATAAAGGGGACCTCGACCCACTATCTAAAGAGATAGGAACCTCGGTATAGTTGAACGCCACACTACGGGTAGTGATAAGTTCAGATTTTCGACAAAGAAAAACGGTTGACACAACTAGGACACTAGGCAAGCCAATCGAAATCTTTGAACGAAATTAGAGAAAAGAATTCCTCACTAGTTGTTAATAAAATTCATAAAGTTCAAAAATTACCTCAAATGAAAAAAAATACAAGTATTTATAGGCTTTTAGACTAAGTAGCCGAATAGTCTAATCCATAGTCTTAAAAACTAAGTAATGTATCATGAATGAATCATGTAACATTCTAGAAAGAAACTCCTTAAATGCCTTGTCCACATTCGGCCATGGAAGATTGAAGCATGCATCCTTCAAGCTTAAGCAAATGTATGTGAATGAATGGAACCTTAATGGACAAAGGTAGATTCGGCCACCCTTGAAAATTGAAGAGATAGCACTCCATACATGAATGTGAACATTCATGAACCTTGATACAATGAATGTAATCATTCATGTACTTGGCCGAACATGCACCTAGGATGTTCAAGCCCTCTAACCATCCATGCACCTTCCAAAAGTGGTGTTTTTTTTTCATGCTCTTGCACTCTTCGAATTTCCTGCAAAATTCATGAACTAATTAAACCCAAATGTGAACAAAAAAAATTCGGCTAATGTGAAAGCAATAATGTCAACCTATAAATTTCGGCTATGACATATTAAATAAGCAGAATTAAATTAAATTAAGACAATATTAATATATTAATGTGAAACCATTCAATATGATAAATTAATAAAATTAAAATAAAAGTCAACTTATTATCATGAGCTTTGAATGAACTTAATGAGCTATAATTTAGATAGTGAGCTAAAATCGAGCTAAGTCCAACTCGAGAGCTGAGGCTGAGCTAATTCTGAGCTCGTGAACTAAAATTTAGCTGAAAATAAACTCATGAGCTGAAGTTGAACTGGATGTAAACTCGATGAGCTGGAACCGAGCAGGTTGAGCTGAAAATGAGCTGGATGAGTTTTGGAAAGATGAAACGAATGACTCGTTGAGCTAGTCCAGGAACTATCAAGTAAATTGGTGATTGATTCAGCCCAAACTCGCTCAACTAAGGCTGACACTGCATCTTTAAACTTCTTAGCTCGAGCTCGGGTAATTGGACCAACAGGTAGCTCGAGTGGGTCTCCATTTGTGGTTGGCAAATTAGGTGGTGCGACCGTATCACTTCGGGTTTCAGCTTTTATGGTATCGGCTAAGAGACTTTGAAAAAAGAGGTTATCCTGATTGGTGGAGAAGAGAAGAAGAAAAGAGAAAAGAATAGATTGAAGAGAGGGGAAGGGAAAGAGAAAGAAGAAGAAGAAAAGAAAGAAGAACCGAGAAGAGATAATAGGTTTAGCCAAAGAGAAAAATCGGCAGAGTTAGAATGTACACACTACTTTCAGCTTTTCTGAACAAAGAAATGAGAAGGAGAAGATGGAATGAAGGAGCCCTCAAGCCTTATACCTATTCGGCAAACCTCAAAAGATTGACCCCAAAGCAAAAACCCGAAGAGTAGGCAAAAAGTATTCGGCACACACTCAACCTAAAATGCCAAAAATGCTAACACTAGGGACCCTAGCTGACGCGAACGCGTCCAAGCTAGCAACCTACCCAGAAGATAGAACACTTGCTATGCTGCAAGGTCCCATGACGAGAGCTCGAGCTCGAGGCTTCCAAAGCTCCATTTCAACTCTTTATCCTCTATTCCAACTAGCTCATGGCTCCAACGTCCATAGTGTAGCTGAATGCAACTCCGAACTAAGGATAGTTAGTTTAACTGAAGCTGACTTTAGCTCATTTCAGCTCACGGAAGTTCATTCCAGCTCGGTTGAGCTCAAATAACATTCCAGCTCGGTTGAGCTCAAATAAGCTCTGACTCAGCTCCATTAAATTTTTAATTAAATAAACTTAGCTGATTTAATTTATTTCTAGCTTAACACAGCTCATAGCCAAAACCCTCAGCTCATCTTAGCTTAATCATTACATATTTATTAAGTAAGCTAGTTGACTAGATATTTAATGCATATTATTAATTTGTCATAATTTGAACTATAATTAAATATGTCCAAAATATTACAAGTATTAAATATGTTAGCCAAATTTAATTAAGTGATTAAGTGTGTTCATACTTGATTAATGTGTTCACATGAGCTATTAATATTGTACATTCATTTTGTAGGTACATCACCCTTTGGACGGCACATGCATGGAAGGAAATTAATGCAAGGTGCATGCATAGGAAGGTTCAATGGACGGTAATCAAAGGGGCTTATGCATGTTCATGATGATTATTCATGTATTTGAAGATTCATGGATCATATTAATGAAGGAACATGCATTGGACGGTTCATGTATTTCCCATGTGCTCACAATTTGTGTTCACACCATGATGACCATTCGGTTGGATGTTCACACACAAGAGACTACTCAAGCTCTTTGTTCACACCTAGTTTGACTCTTCATGAAGCCACATTTAAGAAGCCACTCATGGTAAAACAATATGAATTAAAGGCTCTATTAAAGGAGTTGGCCGAACCTAGCCTTACATGCATGGAGACCATTCATCCAAGTGCATCAATGCTTATTCATGAAGCTACCTACTCACCTCCCATTTAGCCGAATATGGACAAGCTCATCAATGGACATTTTCTAGAATTTTCAAGCTTTTAATTAGATACATTACTTAATTGTTAAGTCCATGAATAGGACTATTCAGCTAGCCTAAGACACTAGTATAAATAGTTGTTTATTTTCATTGTAAAAGGACTTTTGATCAATTTTATACTGAAACTCTGTTTCTATGAGGTTTGATCCCTCTTAACTTTGTACAAGTCTCGTGCGACTTATCTAGCCTTGCTAGTGGCGTCAAATTTGCTTGTTTCGAGCTTATCACCAAACCAACTTGGTGTGGTGCTCAAACCTATCCTTCACCTTACCATTTTCCAACTTAGACCATAAAGGATTCGGGGTGACACCTTTGGTGTTGAATCTTTCCTGACGTCTAAGAAACTCGACCATCGACCACCGATTTTGTTGTTTACCAAATTTGACCAATACCATATTTAATCTATACCATTTCGTACATTCCATTCCCTTTCATACCAACTTACCATTTCGTACGTTTTGTAACCTAATCTATTTTACCTAAACCGAGCCAATAACAATCCATTTGATTTCATACACCAACCTTAACCATCGCACCATCTCTCGTTCTTTCTTTCTAAACCTCAACAATTGATGCGAGCACGCCCAGCAAACCCCAACATTCAAGTCTTTCTAGTCGAGCATTGCTTTGTTGGCAAGCTGATCCCAGCTCCTTTCTAGCTCCTCGAGCTCCGTCCAGCTCCAATCCAGCTCATTCGAGCTCAATCCAACTTGCCTGAGCTAAACCGAGCTCACTCCTAGCTCTTTTCCAGCTCACGAGCTAACCCTTAGCTCAACTTCAGCTTAGGAGTTCAATCCCAGCTCAACTTTAGCTCACGAGCTAAAACTTAGCTCATTTTAGTTTAAACTCGATTTTGACTTTAATGCATTAAATAAAAGCCAAACATATTTATTTAAGCATCAAGTTTGTCTTATATTAATATTTGTTTTTAAAATGTCATAGTCATTACACATTTTAATTTTGTTCACATTTTAGCCGATTTAATGCATGTCATTAATGTGTTCACATTGTGCCGAATTTTTGTGTGTTCACATGATGTCTTATAATTTTATTTTATTTTATGTAGGTACATGTACATGGACGGCTTGGATACATGCACATGGATTAATGCTTGGATACATTCTCCTTGGATGGCACATACATACATGAATGGACAGCATTTAATTGGATTCATGAATGACTAGGTGCAAGGTTTCTACAAGTACATGTATAGCCGAATGTATGGAATACATTTAAATGGAGTTCATGCACGACTAGGTTCAAGGCTTACAAAGATTCATGCATGATCAAGTTCATGTACGGCTTGGAGTAATGTATGAGGGAATGCATGCACAATTGAGGTTCAATGGATGGCATTTAAGGGAGTACATGTACTTGTTATTGAACAAATTCAAAGTACATTCATATCCATCGATGTTTGGCATCAAAGGGGGCTTATTATGACTATTCAGCTGAAATTCATGCATGACCTATGTGCATGAACGTCCAAGGGAGAAGCAACTCATTAATCAAGCATATTGAACCACATTATTCCTGCATTAGCTTGGGGGAACGAATTTGAGAGCTCATTTACTCTTCCATGCATCCATCAAGGCATTCCTATTGATGTTCACACACTAAAGACTCCTCAAGCTCATTCGTTCACACCTTTTTGGCTATTGGAGACCCTCAATTAAGGCAGATGACTATTGGCCAAGCATCACTTCATCAATGCTTCATTCATGACCATGGCCGAATCTAGACAAAGGCTAAAGGGATTCCATTCATTCACCATCCATTTACTCCTTTAATTATTCATGAACACATCCATTGGAGTTCCATTCAGCTAAATTTGGACCTAGCTAATCAATGATTTTCTTCTAGATTTTTCTAGGATTTTCTTAGCTTTTAAGTTGTCCATTCGGCTACTACAAGTTAGCCTATAAATAGCTCTTATTTCATTTTGAAGGAGAGACCTTTTTGTTTATTAAAACTTTGTTAAATTTATGGAATTTGTGAGATTTCTTTCCTCATATTTCGTTGAAGACTTGTTGGCCTATCTAGTTCTTAGTTGGTGTCAATCTTGTTCTTCCTTTGAACTTATCACTATCAAATAGTGTGGCGTTCACCCTTATACCAAGGTTCCTACTTTGCTAAGTAGCGGGTCAAGGTTCTATCATTTTCATTTCCACCTTAAGTGATATAAGTACCGGGGCGATACTCTCTATAGTGTCGAATCATACTTGAAACTTAAGTCCTATTTTACCATATCCACTTTTCTATCCAATTTCCTTTTATTCATCACATCACCTATCCAAACCATTTCCTATCTCCTCATCTTTTTATTTGTTAATCCATTTTCATATTTTTTTCTCCACCCATTCATTACCTTATTTTTTTTAAACCGAACCTATACATATTATTCTTATCCATAAACCATCTTTGAACCCTTATACATAGCTTCCGCCCTATTTTCCTATCAACTTCACTTCATAAGCAAATCGAACGATACTTTCTCGTAGATGATCGGGCAATTACAAATATGACTCGACTCACCCGAGGCGGATCGTATCAACAATTCTATTCACTTTCCTAAACTCTTAAACTTACCATTTCTTATACTTCCGCTTCTTTACTTATCCATTCTAACTGTAACTTCGTTCTTCTTCTCGACTACGATCGGGCACTCAACGTTAATCTGGCTTATCTCATAACCGAGTTCGCGTCATCTGGTATCAGAGCTAGAATCGAGAAGCTTCGAAGGTTGAAGATTCAACCAAAGATCAATCCGTAAGTTCAAAAAAAATTGAAGTTAAAAAAAATTCAAAGTTAAAAAAATTCGAAGTTCAAAAACAATTCGAAGTTAAAAAAATTCAGAATTAAAAAAGTTCGACTATAAAAAAAATCCAAGTGTTCGTGTTTAGTTCTTATTTGATTCTTTTCTACCTTTTTCTAAATACCCTCTTCCAAAAACCCAAAGTCGCCACACTTAAATCGAAATTTTCTTTTCTTTAGCCTACCTTTACCCTATTCGTTACAACCCTTGTAACCCTCTTGAAGCTGACCCCTAAGCAACAAGACCAGTTACTCGAGACGATCTACAAAGTACAAAGACGAATCCGAGAGGTAAAAGGCAAGAGTGAGATCATTTGAGAGAAGTAAAAGCCTAAATGAGTGAAAACACGAGTGGAGTGCACAACTATTATTTCTTTCTGATGAAAATTGTGAGTTTTGAGGTGAGGTACCTAATTTTTGCTTTGTTTATATTCTAACATTCTCTTTTCAGCATCAAAAATCATGTCACCCGAAGAGTTCACCAAATCAGAATACCAATACTTGGTGCAAGAAATGCGAAGAATGGTGACTTCTAAATTCGACAAACTATACAAAAGATTAGATCGTGTGGAATAAAGAGATACACGAGGACAAGTGACATCAAGTCGAAAAACAGAGTCAAGAACCCCACGGAGATATACACCTGATTATTACTTGAGAAAAGAGTCCTATTGTGATTCCTATTCACCATCGACTTCAAGTCGTCAAGAAGTTCGAGACGACGAGCAACTGATTTTGATTTTGAATTCGTTCAAGAAGATGTGCAAGGTAATAAACATACTCCTTCTAGATCTTCAAAGAAATCTTACTTGGAGTATTCTTCATGAAATTTTGAACGTGACCCATATGTAAATAGTTCTTCATCTTTCGAACAAGATTTGTATTCTCATGATTCTTTTGTAACATCTTGTAAAAGAAAAGACAAAGAAGAAAAGGCAAAAGAAATAAAAAGAAAAGAGAGAAAAGAGGCAAGTAAGAGAGAAAATGAGCGAGTCTTGAGAGAACTTAAAAAAGCCTTTGAAAAAGTCTTTGAAAAAGAAAATAAAAATGAAAGAGAAAATGAAAAAGAAGTTGAAAAAGAATTCGAGCGAGAAAAAAATATCATCATGAAAAAAGAGTGGAAAAAGAGATTGAAATAAAAGAATCAAGAGAATCTGAGAAAAAAGAATCGAGTGAAAGTGAGAAAGTGAGGATTCTTTCTACTAACCCTTCTGTTAGTCTTCCTTGTGAATTTTCTTGTCAGGTTCCTAGAAGTCCATGCGACCAACTTCAACTCCGATACTTTCCAAAGGAGAGTCTTTTTCTGTTGTTCGAGAAAGAAAAGTCCGCGAATGACAACCACCCACTTTCGATCGAAGGTAAGGAAGGTAAGGATTCCTTGTTTATCGAATCAAGGCCGCCTAATTTAAAAGTTGTTCATAAAGATTTTGATAGCCTAATTTTTGAAAAAACTTCCATCTTTTGATTTGGCTAATCCTTGTTCACTTATTGTCATTAATGATTTTATTTTAAAAGGTACGATAAAAAGCCTTTCTTATGATGATTACTACATTGGCAAATTTGTTGACAACATTGGAATGGTTTTCGCTAAGCGAATTTCGAATATGTTCAATTAAGGTCTTTCACTTAAAAATTATGATGTGTTTGACCATGTAAACTCCTTGAATCCATGTGTTAAATCTTTCTATTTAAATATGCCTGATCAGTCGATTTGTGATAGATTTTCGCATGAAACATTTCATCCGTTTGATTTTTCTCTTCAAGTTAAATCCTTAAATTTTTGTGCGAAATCTCCATGTCCTGAATTGCATTTTTGAATGAGATTTTTGAAGCTTAAATCTTTGCATATTCATTTGCTTGATGTTGCTAACTTTGCCTGCCTATTTGATCAAGTAAGGTTTGAGTCATGTGATCGATTGAAAAGTTGTATGTTCACCATTTCTTTGATTGATCGAATGGAATTTCAATCATGTGGTAAGTTGATTACATTTTCCTCTAACATGTTGCCTGTTGGAATTCATGATCAAGTACGTGTGTTCAAGCCTGGCATATGTTACGTAGAATTGTTTTATGGAACATTTAAGCAATTTGCATCTTTTGCATTGAACTTACATTTGTTTGATGTTCAAACTTTTGATAAGAAAATGAAATTCAATGATTTGGGTTTCAATTTTGATTTGTTTTCAAATCACCTTGCTTGGCCACGTATAAAACTTTTGTTTCATTTTAAAAAGGTAAATTTGACGCATTTCTATGGACTTGAATCGAATTTTGATTATGTTCTGTTTTTTTCTAATGATACTAACCTTTGCCCTTATTGTGAACGTATCGCTTTAACAAGCCCGAGATATTCCTGTTCACCTCAAGTTGATTAAAATAAAAGGTTTGTATTACATTACATTTCCGAGGAGAGAAGATTTGTCTTGCTTGAAAAAGGTAAAACCATTCAGCAAGGTAAAGTTTCTAAAAATCTTCGAACATCTAGGATTCATTCGATTGATGTCGAAAATCATTTTGATACTTTGATGTTTGAAAGTTATGTGTATCTTGTTGTGGTTGATTTTTCTTCTTGGCTTAGTAATGATCCATTTGTGTTTGATTACATAAATCATGTTGTTAATCAGCACACGGGTAAGATAGCAAGTAACCGGCCATGGTACACCTTCCGTGCACAAGACGATGAATCGAATGAGTTTCTCTTTTGGGATAATCACATTGAAAAGTTTTGGATGAGGTTTAATGAGTTTAATTATTTGCGAACATTTGTGACTAATTATCCCTTGCTCCAATTAAGTTCACATGTTTGTAATGATGGCATAACGAAGCTCTTCGATAACTTTTCATATGCTTACTTTGTACAGCTAAGATTTTTGACCTATGTTCAATTGAATAAATTCTTTTTGAATTTTGAACATCATGTGATTCTAACTCTTTTAAGTTTCTTCTTGCCAAAAATGGTGAGACTTTTTCAGGTTTGCACGATGCCCTTTATTCCGTTTGATCGAGGAAAGCCGTGTGAGAGAAACACTTTTAAAACGGACAAACGGCTTGACTTGAGGTCAAGTCATTTTGAAGAGGGGGAGGATGACGCAAACGCGTCGAAGCTAGCAACCTACCCAGAAGATAGAACACCTGCTATGCCGCAAGGTCCCATGACGAGAGCTCAAGCTCGACGTTTCCAAAGCTCCATTTCAGCTCTTTGTCATCGATTCCAACTAGCTCATGGCTCCAACGTCCAAAGTGTAGCTGAATGCAACTCCGAACTAAGGATAGTTAGCTTAACACAAGCTGACTTCAGCTCATTTCAGCTCACGGGAGTTCATTCGGTTGAGCTCAAATAAGCTCTGACTCAGCTCCATTAAATTTTTAATTAAATAAACTTAGCTCATTTAATTTATTTCCAGCTTAACACAGCTCATAGCCGAAACCCTCAGCTCATCTTAGCTTAATCATTATATATTTATTAAGTGAGCTAGTTGACTAGATATTTAATGCATATTATTAATTTGTCATAATTTGAACTATAATTAAATATGTCCAAAATATTACAAGTATTAAATATGTTAGCCAAATTTAATTAAGTGATTAAATGTGTTCATACTTGATTAATGTGTTCACATGAACTATTAATATTGTACATTCATTTTGTAGGTACATCACCCTTTGGACGGCACATGCATGGAAGGAAATTAATGCAAGGTGCATGCATAGGAAGGTTCAATGGACGGTAATCAAAGGGGCTTATGTATGTTCATGATGATTATTCATGTATTTGAAGATTCATGGATCATATTAATGAAGGAACATGCATTGGACGGTTCATGTATTTCCCATGTGTTCACACCTTGTGTTCACACCATGATGACCATTCGGTTGGACGTTCACACACAAGAGAATACTCAAGCTCTTTGTTCACACCTAGTTTGACTCTTCATGAAGCCTCATTTAAGAAGCCACTCATGGTAAAACAACATGAATTAAAGGCTCCATTAAAGGAGTTGGCCGAACCTAGCCTTACATGCATGGAGACCATTCATCCAAGTGCATCAATGCTTATTCATGAAGCTACCTACTCACCTCCCATTTAGCCGAATATTGACAAGCTCATCAATGGACATTTTCTAGAATTTTCAAGCTTTTAATTAGATACATTACTTAATTGTTAAGTCCATGAATAGGACTATTCGGCTAGCCTAAGACACTAGTATAAATAGTTGTTTATTTTCATTATAAAAGGACTTTTGATCAATTTTATACCAAAACTCTGTTTCTATGAGGTTTGATTCCTCTTAACTTTGTACAAGTCTCGTGCTACTTATCTAGCCTTGCTAGTGGCGTCAAACTTGCTTGTTTCGAGCTTATTACCGAACCAACTTGGTGTGGCGCTCAAACCTATCCTTCACCTTACCATTTTCCAACTTAGACCATATAGGATTCGGGGTGACACCTTTGGTGTTGAATCTTTCCTGACGTCTAAGAAACTCGACCATCGACCACCGATTTCATTGTTTACCAAATTTGACCAATACCATATTTAATCTATACCATTTTGTACATTCCATTCCCTTTCATACCAACTTACCATTTCGTACCTTTCGTAACCTAATCTATTTTACCTGAACTGAGCCAATAACAATCCATTTGATTTCATACACCAACCTTAACCATTGCACCATCTCTCGTTCTTTTTTTCTAAACCTCAACAATTCTATTCACTTTCCTAAACTCTTAAACTTACCATCTTCTTATACTTCTGCTTCTTTACTTATCCATTCTAACTGTGACTTTGTTCTTCTTCTCGACTACGATCGGGCACTTAACGTTAATCTGGCTTATCTCATAACCGGGTTTGCGTCACTAGCCGATTGCTTCCTAAGAGACCCCTATTCGGCCATCTCTTACCTCCCTTTCAAAATTCCTAAAATCTCTCCCCTTATCTCTCCTTGATTTAATCCCATGAGCACCTCAAACTCTTCCTATCAGAGTTTCACTTGGAGTCCACCACATGCCTTGCACATGCATTAAAAATAAAACACCACATTGCTTACCATGAGACTTGAACCTTAGCTCTATCATAGCTTCCACACCCCTCCCTTGTCTCCTAAGTGGCGTTACATTGCCACCCTACCACTGGTCATCTTGTGTCCTTATTCACCAACTTTTTCTTAAAAGCCCACTTAGCCAGAGCCCCTTCTCCCTTAAGTCTAGAATTTTAAAATTCTACCAAGTTTTAGCTTAAGCTTGAGCCTTCTAAAGGCCCACTGACACACTCAAAACATAAATTAACACATCCAGACAAACAAAAATCAAATTCAAGCAAAATCTCAAAAATTCCAAAAATTAGGGCGTTACAACTCTACCCCCTTAAAGAAATTTCAGCCTCGAAATTTACCTGGTCCAAACAGGTGAGGGTATTGTTGACGCATCGCCTCTTCCGGTTCCCACATAGCTTCTTCTCTGCCATGATTGCGCCAAAGTACTTTTACCAAAGGAATTGACTTCTTTCTTAATACTTTAATATCACAGTCCAAAATTTGCACAGGTTCCTCTTCGAAAGTCAAATCAGCTTTCACCTCAATTTCTTCTACTGGTACGACATGAGAAGGATCAAATCGATACCGTCTTAGCATGGAAACATGAAAGACATCATGAATCCTATCCAGCTCCAAAGGTAGTTCCAACTGATATGCTACCAGACCTACCTGTTTAAGCACTCGATAAGGCCCGATAAACTGCGAACTCAACTTATCCTTCTTACCAAACCTTAATATTTTCTTCCAAGGTGAGACCTTCAAGAAAACCATATCCCCTACTGAGTACTCAATTTCCTTACACTTTAAGTCAGCATAAGATTTCTGTCTATCAGATGCTTCCTTTAACCAATCTCTGGGGATGGAAAGCAGTGCTGAAATCCAACCGTGTACCCAATGCCTCATGCAACTTCTGCCAGAACGAGATGTAAACCTAGGATCCCGATCAGAAATAATTGAAACTGGCAATCCATGAAGTCGCACTATCTCCACTACATACAACTTGGCTAATTTCTGAAGTGAGTAGTCAGTTCGGACAGGTATGAAATGAGCAGATTTGGTTAACCTATCCACAATCACCCAAATCGAGTCTTGCTTGGTAGGCGTAATAGGTAGCCCACTCACAAAGTCCATGGTTACCCTCTCCCAATCCCAAAGTGGAATCTTCACCGGTTGCAGAAGTCCAGAATGTAGTTGATGCTCAGCTTTCACTTGCTGGCATGTCAGACACTTACCCATGAATTCCGTTACTTCCTGCTTAAGTCCAGGCCACCAGTACATCTCTCGTAAGTCTCGATACAACTTATTCCCTCCTGGATGGCACAAGGTCCGCCATGAGCCTCTCTCAGGATTGATTGCCTCAAGTCAGAATCCTTCAAAATACAAACTCTTCCTCGAAAGCATAGAACTCCTTCACTATTCAATCCAAAATTTGAGGTCTCATCACTCCTAACTTGTTGAAATCGAGGAACTAGTGACTCATCCCCCAATTGCTTTTCCTTAATCCGCTCTATCCAAGTTGGTCTTACTTGTAACTCCGCTAACAAACTACCATCGTCATATAGACTCAGACGAGCAAACATTGCTCTCAACTCAGTTACAGCTCTCCTACTCAGTGCATCAGCCACTACATTTGCCTTGCCTGGGTGATACTCAATAGAACAGTTGTAGTCCTTAAGCAACTCTATCCATCTTCGTTGCCTAAGGTTCAACTCCTTCTGAGTTAACAAATACTTGAGACTCTTATGATCCGTGTATATAATACACTTTTCTCCATACAAGTAGTGTCTCCAAATCTTTAACGCAAAAATCATCGCTGCCAACTCCAGATCATGTGTAGGGTAGTTCGCTTCATGAGACTTAAGCTGTCGCATGCATGCATGACCACCTTACCCTCTTGCATCAATACACAGCCTAAACCCACATGCGATGCATCACTGTACATGTTGAAATCCTTCCCAGACTCCGGCTGAATCAATATTGGCGCCTTAGTCAGAACTTTCTTTAACCTCTCAAAAGCCTCTTGCTATTTCTCAGTCCAAACAAATGGTACTCCTTTCCTCAGAAGTTTCGTTAACGGTGCAGCAATCAAGGAAAATCCTTCCACAAACCTTCTGTAGTACCCTGCTAAACCCAAAAAACTCTAAATTTTTTATACAGATCTCGGCGGCTTCCATTCCTGAACCACCTCAATTTTTCGAGGATCCACTCTAATCCCCTCAACAGAAACAACATGACCTAAAAACGTCACTTCTCGCAACCAAAATTCACACTTGCAGAATTTTGCATACAGCTACTTCTGCCTCAATACTTGCAGAACAACACAGAGATGCTCATCATGCTTCTCCTTAGTTTCTGAATACACCAGAATATCATCTATGAAACGACTACAAATCGATCCAAGTAAGGTTAGAATACCCGATTCATCAAATCCATGAAAGTCACAAGTGTATTCATCAATCCAAACAGCATCACCAGAAACTCGTAATGTCCATACCGAGTTCTGAATGCTGTCTTATGAATATCCACCTCTTTGACCTTTAACTGGTGATATCTAGATCGAAGATCGATCTTGGAAAATACCGAAGCTCCTATTAGCTGGTCACACAGGTCATCGATCCTTGGCAGAAGGTACTTGTTCTTAATCGTCAGTTTGTTCAACTGGCGATAATCGATACACATATGCATCGTCCCATCTTTCTTGTCACGAACAATACTGGTGCTCCCCATGGAGACACACTTGGCCTAATAAAACCTCTATCCAGCAACTCTTGGATTTGAGCCTTCAACTCCACCAGCTCCTTCGGTGCCATCCTGTAAGGTGCGATGGACACTAGAGCCGTTCCAGGAAACAAGTCGATTCCAAACTCGACTTCACGATTCAGAGGCAACCTAGGAAGCTCCTCAGGAAAGACATCTTGAAATTCCTTAACAGTTCTAACCTCTCCCACAGTCAAACACTCCGCATCAGACTGACTCACATATGCCAAATACGCCTCGCAACCATTGCAAATCAACTTCTCAACTCTCAAAGCCGAGACAACATTAGACAAGTAATCCCTTCGCTCCCCTATAACCATCACCTCCTCATCCTCCATAGTCTTTAACACCATCCGTTTAGCCGCACAATCCAAAGTCACCCTATGCTTAGCAAGCCAGTCCATTCCCAAGATGAGATTGAATTCTCCAAACCGTAGCTCCATTAAATCTGCAGAGAAAATCTTACCTTCAGTCTCTAAAGGCACATCTCTAAAGAGTTTGTCTACCCTAACCAAGTGACCCAGTGGACTTATCACAGTTACCCCACTCACAGCTTCCTTAGAGTGCACACCCAATGACCCAGATATATCACATGCAACATACGAATGGGTAGAACCAATATCTATCAAGGCAGTGTATGGCATGCTAGAAATAAAAAACGTACTAGTTATGACGTCGGGTGCGTCACCCTCCTCTCAGTGGCTAGCAGCATATACCAATGCTGGCTGACGAGCCTCAGCGTTTCCAGCATCCTTGCCAGGTGCTCCACGTCCACGACCATTTTCATTGCCACCCCTACCTTGACCACGGCCTCTTGGTGGTTGTGGTCCACCTTGCGCTAGTTGAGCAACCCTCTGTTCAGCAGCTTGTGCCTGAGCTGGCCTCTGAGGACAATCCTTAACTCTATGCTCTTTGGATCCACACCGGAAACATGCCCTAGTATGCTTCCAACACTCACCCAGATGCACTCTACCACAATCGCCGCAAGTGATGTGATCTGGCTCGGGTGGTTGAGTCGAATGCATGTAGTTGCCCGATCATAGACGAGAAGGGTCGTTCGTGCCTCGATCTTGGAAGTAGAAGTGAAAGGATAGGTTTGATTAAGCAGAAGGGTTTGAAGTAAAAAATAGGGTTCGGCTATGGAAAATAGAGATGGGTGTTGAATAGAGTGTTTAGTTTAGAAATAATGAGAATAAGACGATGTAAGGTGGGGATGGATTAACGAACTTAACGTCAGGAATGATTCAACACTAAAAAGTGCGACCTCGGTTCCTATATTGTTAAGGTGGATAAATGGGATAGAAGGATAGGTGATAAGTTCAAACAAGATCGGTAGACGCCATTAGCATGCTAGATAAGTCTTTCGAAACTTGTACGAGATATGAGAGGAAGCAACCTTACAGAAACAAAGTTTCATTAACAAATTGGCAAAAGTCCTCCCTTACAAATGAAGTTCAACAAATATTTATAGTGCCTAAAAATGCCTATTGGAATTCAACATCTAATGTGTTCACACAACAATAAAAACGTTCACACTAATACATTAAAATTGTTCATGAATTTGGTAGATTCATGCGCTAGCCGAATGGACACTTTCTTCCCCCTTGGTGTGTGCATGAATGCTTAGCCATGAAGTAAGGCTTCAAGTGCCTTGTATGAGCACCAAAGGTTGCATTCATCTCCTTAGGACGTTCATGCACTTGTATGGAACATGCATCTTTATAAATGGGCACTTCAATGGCATGTAGTTTCATGAATGGGGGGCCTGAACCTTGCAAATTCGTTCTCCCCTTTGTGCATGCATATTATTTAATCAGTATGCTGAATTTATGAGTTAATCCTTCTCCTTGGACGTTCTTGAATACATCCATGCATTTGTAGTAGCTGATAGGTCAATTCAAAGTGTGAACATGTTCAAGGAGCTCAACGGTCAACATAGAATTAGTTGGCAGCTACTTCTTGGCCGAATAAGTGCCTTGGAAAGTTAGGAGACAGCCACCGTACATGCACTTAAGCCATTCATGCATTCTATCATCCTATGCATTTGATCCATTCATTGACTAGCCTTTAATGTCCATACATGCATTCGGCACATGCATGAATTTGTAGAAACCTTGCATCTAGCCGTACATGCACCAGTATTTAATACTTCTTCATTCATGCATGTGTGCTATCCAAATAGTTTGAATCTTCAAGCATTCATTGTGCTGTCCATGAACATTGCACCTATTAAAAAAAAAAACAATTCATAAGAGATCATGTGAACACACATAAATTCAGCACTAATATGAACATATTAATGGCATGCATTAAATCGGCTAGAATGTGAACATAATTAAAATATGTGATAACTATGGCATATTAATAATAAATATTAATATAAAACAAGTTTAATGCTTAAATAAATATATACAAATTTTATTTAAGGTATTAATGACAAAACCGAGTTTAAACTAAAATGAGCTAAGTGTTAGCTCATGAGCTAAAGATGAGCTAGGGTTAAACTCCTAAATTGAAGTTGAGCTAAGGGTTAGCTCGTGAGCTGAAGATGAGCTAGGAGTGAGCTCGGTTTAGCTCAGGCAAGCTGGTTGGAGCTCGAATGAGCTGGATTTGAGCTGGACGGAGCTCGTGGAGTTGGAAACGAGCCAGAATTAGCTTGCTAACAAGTTAATGCTCGACTCAAAAGACTTGTCCGAGGAAGTTCACTGGGAGCGCTCACATCAGCAAGCCTGCGGTCTAACCACATTCGCTGGAACTGCTCGAATCGGTTCATCCACTCTAGCTCTTTTGACATTTCTGCCTGTAGCACCCGAGGGTCCAAAATCCCTCCTGAATTGATTTCGATCCTTCTCACAATTTTGTCGCTCCGTGCGTTTCACCTCCTCAGCTATCTTAGCCTTTTCTACTAGAGCAGCAAAGTCATGCTCCCTCTACGGAGCTATCAGCACCCTAAGCTCATCCCTGAGGCCATCATCAAATTGTATGCTACGTTCATATTCCGTAGCAACTATTCCACTTGCATACTGGCTCAACCTTAAGAACTCAGCCTCGTACTCAGCAACAGACTTATTACCCTAAGTCAAGTTTAAAAATTCCTTCCTTCAGGCATCCACATAGCTCGCCCTGACGTACTTCCCTTTGAAGGCCGTTTTAAATAGTTCCCAAGTTACCCGCTCAGCTGGGGTACTATCCCTTACAGTGATCCACCACTGGTAAGTCTCATCTCAGCAGAGATACTGCTCCCTTCAGCTTCTGCTCCACTGAGCAGTTTAAGTCATCCATGATTCGCTCCGTGGCCTCCAACCAGTATTCGGCCACATTTGGGGCTACTCTAGATACGCCCCTGAAGATCTCTACTCTATTAGCTCGGAGTCGCTCAGAAATAGACCCTCGATTCACAGTCCCCATACTTGCTCTAGCGACCCTTTCCAGAACCCTTAACAATGCTTGGGACAAAGCGTCGTCCCCTGCAGCCCGATCATACGACCCAATCTCAGTTACCGACGGCACTTGTGCCTCCCCAACTGGCATATATCCCGAAGATGAGGACCCAGCTTGAACACTACCTCGGCCACGTCCACAGCCTTGTCCACGAGCAGCCCTCGTACTCATATCGTATTATTTGATTACAAATTTTATGAATTAGTTCAGTATTTTAGTGTTTATTACAAATGTCTTATGCACAGATAGTATTTTAGAGTTTGTTTTCACAGAATCGTAGCCTAGCTACAGTCTCAGTCTTCTAGGGTTTTCAATTTTTCCTACTATCTCAGTCTCTACAGTTTTAGTATTGCCCTAACTATAGCATCGTAGTATAGTCTCAGTACTATCTATAGTAGTATAATAATATTTCAGTACAGTACAGTGCAGTAAAGATACTTACAGACTTGGTGCCAGAGATTAGGTGTGCCACTCTTTAGAATTTAGATTTTAGAAAACCAAATTTTAGGAAGACTAAACTTCGTTTCAAAATAGAACCTTAAATAAGGTAAGTATATCTTGAGGAAAATCAACTTAAAAGGGTTTTCTTAAGAATTTTTTTTCAAAAATAGATTTTCAAAATACCCTTTTGGGCCTTTATTTTAATTCTAAGAAAACTTTTTAGACCCGATCCATAGTCGAGTTGTTGCAACTAGGCTCTAATACCACTAAATGTAACACCCAAACCTGGCCCAGACGTTATGGCCAAATCTAGTGTGTCACATGGACGCTGAATTACACATCATTCTTTAATTAATACGTTTAAGGTGACTTTGCAAAATCATTTTTAAGAGTATTGAGGAAAAAAATAGATTATTCGGTTTATGGAAGTCCTATACACTACCAGTTGGAGCTTGTTCTTCAAAAGATCTTATCTGGTTATTAGTAACCCATTTGTTGCGTATGATATATTTTGAAATCATTGATTAATTTTGGAATAAAAACATGCGCAACCTAATTCTATCAATTTTAAACAAGTAATAATTTAATAATTAAAAACCAACATAAAAATAAAAATAATCAATACAAATTTAAACCAAAATAACTAATTAATACTGAAATAAAAAAATTTAGGAAAAATATAACCGAAGGCAGTTTACTTGGCCACTCCGAATCCCTCTAGCTCTAAGTCCTCTAAGGTTGGGACTCACCTACATGGATGAAAAGAAAGGGGTGAGTTTGTGAAACTCAGTGTGTAAGCTAAACCCAACTAAAGCCCAGACCAGTGCAAGCCTAACTGGGCCTAAGCCCTATCCAGATACAGTATTAGCTGGGCCTTAGTCCTATTCAGTAAACAGTAATTACTGGGCCTTAACCCTATTCAGAAATTAGTGTGGCCCATAGGCCCATTACAGTAACAGAACAGTATTTATGCATGAATGCAAGGCCCAGCCCAATCCAGCCCTACACACCATCCGTACCAGCCCTACACACCATGTGGGGAATAACTCAACCCACCCAGCCCTACACACCACAGTCGTAGCTTAGCTGCTCAATTAGATAACGTGGCCAAGCCACTAATAGTAAAACGAGGCAAATCCCCTAACAGTAAACATGGCATTGCCACTTAGCACTTCCTCCATCAAAACCCAATCCCATGCAACAGTGTATATAATGACATGGCATACAGTGAACAGGTATAATTTTAACATGCAATTCAGTCAACTTAACCCTAGGGGTAAAATGGTCTTTTAGCACCTAGGGTAAACCAGTAATTTTCTACTATTTCAGTAAATTTGCCAGTTTTTAGGGTTTCATGCTCATTACAGTTTGTTAACAGTCTTAATGGCATTAAGATAACTTATTTAGCCTATCTTATTACTACAGAGTCATCGGGCCCTAAAACCCCTAATGGGCCCTGCGGTGTCCACTAGCTATTACGGCCCACTAAGCCCAAATTTCACATCCGTTTTAGTAGTTTTAACACTCAGATTATCAAAACACACTTACCACCCATTTTTACCCATATGGGCCCGTAAGTCTATTGGGCCCAAATTCATCCCTTCGAGGCCCAAATTCACCAACGTGCATGAAATCGCGCACACATTATCCTTACCATTTGCGACTGTAGATTTTACTGAGTCAAATTGACCCACGAGTGTTCACAAGCTCGCAAGCCCAAAAAATGCCAGAATTTTGGAATTTCAAGTTTTTGACTTTTGCCGATCTAGTCTACTAGTGGGTGTCAATTACACACCTGTTTGCGTACTATGTCGAGATCCGCAGTGAATTAATCTTACAATCGATTGTAAACACACTGTTAACTACAAATCAATGAAATCAACCACACTAACAACAACATATTCAGCCAACACCATTTAAGGCCATTAGTCCCTTACCTTTGCCGATCCTTCAACTGAATTTAAATCTAGTTTGCTCCAACGATCCTAGCCTTCAACACTCCTCGATGGATAGCCTCTATACCATACTAGCACATAAGAAGCTAAAAGAAAAGATCCACATAAACCTTAGCCATAATCGATAGCCTCCCTAAAGAGTTAGGGGTTTCGGCTTTTCTTGAATCACAAGATACAGAATGAAAAGGGTTTCGAATACTTACTGAATATCTACTTTCCAAAGAAACATCCCAAAATACCTTCCTATTCCAGATCTGGTATAGATCTAATCGAAACTTGAAAAGAGAATGGATCCAAGAGATCTAAAGGCTCAGTTCCCAAATCACTATAGATATGGAGATTACGGCTTTTGTATGAAGGAGAAGAAGATGGTTAGAAATTTATGGGATAGAGGGGAGATGTCGACAGAGGTTAGGAGGGTTGTGAGGTTTAGCTTTTGAAAGATTAAGGTCTAAAGAGAATGAAGATTCGGCCAATGAAGAAATCAGCAATAATGGCTTTGGGTTTCAATTTTTATGGTTTTGGCTAAGAGACTTTGAGAAAAGAGGTTATCCTGATTAGTGGAGAAGAGAAGAAGAAAAGAGAAAAGAATAGATTGAAGAGAGGGGATGCAACGCCCTGGTTTTTAAGATTTTTCGGGAATTTTGTGATTTTGGTGAAATCTTGCAATTTTGGTGATTTGGTTATTAAACTTGTGTTTAAGAGTGTTAGTGGGCCTTTAGAAGGCCCAAGCCTAGGATAAAACCCAGCAAAAATATCACCTTTGGATTTTAAGTGAAGGGGACTTGGTTAGGTGGGCTTTTAAGAAAAAGTGGGGAAAATAAGACTCAAATAAGCCCTTGGTAAAGTGGCAATGTGGCACCACTTAGGTGCCCAAAAAAAAGTGGCGTGTGGACAGGTGTTCAAGGGCCAGTGTTCAAGTCGCAAGGCAAGCATTGTGTGTTTTAATTATTTTTGTGCATGTGCCAGTCATGTGATAGAACTTAAGTGAACTACTGAGGAGAGAAGTTTGAGTTGCTCATGGAATTGGATTAGGAGTGATCATTAGAGATTATCTAGGAATTTTGAATAGGGAGTAAGTGATGGCCGGTCAAGGGACTCTTGGGGGAGCATTGCCGATTTGGTCAATTGGCTTTATGGGTAATCAGCCAAGGATTGTTTAGGGTGCTAGCCGAATGCTTTTGGGGCCTTTTAGGTTTTTTTTGGTTCTTCTATCCTTGGTTGCTGATTAGGTGTAGTGCTAGGTTCTTTTCTTTCCTCCTCCTTTATTCCAAAAAGCCGAAAACATGAGTTGTGAACCTTTTGGTACCAATTTGTTCAAAAAGCTGAACCATCTTTCCTTTTCTTCTTTTCTTCTTTTCTCTTTTCTCTTCAACTGAAAGTTATATTCTTTTCTCATCTCCTCTTTTCTTTCCTCTCATCTCTAATCTCTTCCATTCTCATAAAGCCAAACCCATCTTCTTTTGCTCTACTTTCTTCTCAAGATTACCAAATTGACTACACAAAAAGCCGAAACCACACTAAAAGCCGAAATCTTGAAAGGTTCTTGGTTGTGCCGATTTCTTCTTGAGTGAACACCATCACTTTTTCTTTTCTGTAAAGTTGAATCTCCCTACTCAAATAGCCTTGTCGGCATCTTTTTCTTGTCATCACAAAGCTTTCATCTTTCTTTCACCTTTGTTATACCAAAAGCTAATAGATCTCTAGATTCATTCCTTACTAGCATTTAGAGGCTAGATCTATATCAGATCTAAGTTAGAAACAGGATTGGAATCATCTGGTTAGGAGAACCTTTGGGTAAGTGCTCAGATTCTTTGTTCTATACTTTATTTCGAGATTTAAGAAAAGCCAAAATCCCTATCTGCATAAGGTGACTGTCGATTGGGGCTAAAGGCTCTATAAATCTTATTATTTGTATTGTTATGTGTTGGTGTAGATTAAAGACTAACGATCAAGGGGCTTTGGAAGGCTAGGACCATTTAGGTGACTAGATCTAGATCTAGATCTAGTCATAGTTTCGGCAAAGAGGTAAGCATTCAAGGGCTTGGAGGGGTTGGCTGAAAGGGGTAGTGGTTATTTCGATTAGTTATTGTTTAGATCTTGATCTAATTTGTTAAGTGATCGATTGTAGGAGAAATCACGTAGGAGATCTCGTTGGTAAAATCACAAATCAGGTGTGTAAACGAACACCCTTTTGTAGTCTAAATCGACAAAAGCCGAAAAGCCAAAATGTAAAAATTCTGGTATTTCATGGGCTTGCGAGTGTGCGAGCGCTCATGGGTCGATTAGAAGCGATAGATCTGTAACCGAAATCGGTAAAGTTGATGATGCGCAATTTCGTGCACTTCGGTAAGTTTGGGCCTCGATGGGCTAAATTCGGGCCCAATAGGCTTACGGGCCCATACAGGTAAAAGTAAGTGGTAAGTGTATTCTGGTATACTGTAGGATAAATCTGCTAAAGTAAACTTAGAATTTGGATTAAACGGGCTTAAGTAGCTAAATGGCACTGTAGGGCCCATTAGGGGTTTTAGGGCCCAATAACTAAAAACTGCTAAAATGGGTTAAATAGACTACTGGGATGTAAGTTGGACTATTAGGGACTGAAATATGCATAAAACCCTAAAAACTGGTATAATTACTGAAATACCCCTTAAGGGTGAGAAATTACTATTTTGCCCCTAGGTGCAAAATGACCGTTATACCCTAGGGCTAAATTTGACTGAAATGCATGTTTTACTATTTCTGTTCATTGTATGCCATGACATAATTATCTGTTGCATGGGACTGGGTTCATTGATGGAGGAAGTGCAAGTGGCATTACCACGATTTCTGAAAGAGGCTTTGCCTCATACTGTTTACTGAAAAGGGACTTTGCCTCTTTATACTGTTAGTGGCTTGGCCACATTATCTGAGCAGCAATGCTGCAACTGTGGAGTGTAGCAGCTGGGTGGGTCGAGTTGTTTCCCCACATAGTGTGTAGGGCTGGTACGGTTGGAGTGTAGCGGCTGGACTTAGGATGGGCTTTGGGCTTAGCATACATGCATGATATCTGTTCTGTTACTGAAATGGGCCTATGGGCCGTACTGTTATCTGAAAAGGGCTAAGGCCCAGTTGTTCTGTTTGCTGAATAGGGCTAAGGCCCAGTTAACTGATTATTGAATAGGGCTTCGGCCCAATATTTACTGTTCTGGATAGGGCTTAGGCCCAGTAAGCTTGAGCTGATTTGGGCTCTAGATGGGCTTTCTTTACACACTGAGTTTTCAAACTCACCCCTTTTCTTCCATCCATGCAGGTGAGTCCTAGGTTGGTGGACTTGGAGCTGGAGGGATTCGGAGTGGCCACGTAGACTGCATTTCTGGTTTAATTGAGTTATTTATTTTATTTTATTATTTGCTTTAATTATTTTTATTCTAATTTTTGGGTTTGTAATAAGGCTGCTCTAATTATTTTAATTTGTGTTTTAAATTATTTATTTTTACTCTATATTACAAATTGATTTAAACGATTTAAACAAGGTTGCGCGAGTTTTCTCAAAATCAATCAATGTTTTTAAACAAAGCACTCGTAACAAATGAATAACAAAACAACGAACAAGATAAATTTCAAACAGTTAGTGGATAGGACAAGCATAGATTAAACTTAGATTTTCTTCCCAGATTACAAGTATGGTTTTACAAAACTAACACTAAACTTAGTAACTAGGAAACGTAGTTGGTCTGTTGTTGATGTGACACACTAGACTTGGCCGTAACGTCTGGGCCAGGATTGGGGTGTTACATTTAGTGGTATCAGAGCCTAATTACAACAACTTGACTGTGGATGGGGTCCAAAAAGTTTTTACAAAATTTCAAAATCAAGGCCCACGAAGGGTATTTTTGGAAATTGGTTCTTAAAAAATTTAGAAACCCCTTTTTAAACTCATTTTTACTTGAATATATACTTATTAAAGGTTTTACTTCAAAAGTTTTACTAAAATTGGGCTTTCTAAAATTTGGAATTTGAAGAAGTGGCACACTGAATCCCCGGCACCAAGTCTGTAAGTGTTCTTTTCTTTACTATACTGTACTGAGACATTACTGTAGATAGAACTAAGACCCTATTATGATACTATAGATAGGGTAGTACTGAAAATTATAAGACTGGTAGGGAAACTAAAAACCTTAGAAGATTGAGACTGTAGCTAGGCTATGATTCTGCGAAAACAAACTCTGAAACTCTAGCTGTACATAAGACATTCTGTAATAAACAACTAAAATACTAAACTAATGTCATAAAATTCGTAATCAGATAAGACGTTATGAGTACGAGGGCTGCTTGTGGACAAGGCCGTGGACGTGGCCGAGGCAGTGTTTAAGCTGGGTCTTGATTTTGGAACACTTGCCAGCTGAGGAGGCACGATCGCCATCGGTAGATGAAAATGGGCCGTATGACTGGGCCGCAGGGGATGATGCCTTGTCCCAGGCCATGCTAAGGGTTTTAGAGAGGGTCGCTGGAGCGAGCACTGGAACTATGAATAGGGGATCCATTTCTAAGCGACTCCAGGCTAACGAAGCAAAGGTTTTTAGGGGCATATCTGGAGTAGCCCCAAATGTAGTTGAGTATTGGCTGGAAGCTACAGAACGGATTATGGACGACCTAGATTGCTCGGTGAAGCAAAAGCTAAAAAGTACGGTGTCTCTGCTGCAAGACGAGGCATATTAGTGGTGGATTACCATGAAGGAGGGTACCCCGGCTGAGCGGGTAACTTGGGATCTATTTAAGACAGCTTTCAAGGGAAAATATGCCGGAGCGAGTTATGTGGATGCTCGTAGGAAGGAATTTCTGAACTTGACCCAGGGCAATAAGACTGTTGCTGAATATGAGGCAGAATTTTTGAGGTTGAGTCGATATGCTAGTGGTATAGTTTCTACTAAGTACAAGCATAGTAGTCATTTTGAGGATGGCCTCAGGGATGAGCTAAGGGTGCTAATAGCTCCGCAGAGGGAGCGCGACTTTACTGTATTGGTGGAGAAGGCTAAGATAGCTGAAGAGGTGAAGCGTACTGAACGACAGAATCGTGATAAGGATCGAAACTAATTCAGGAGGGATGCTGGACCATCTGGTGCTGCAAACCACAATGTCAAGAGAGCTAGAGTGGAGGAATCGGTCTGAGCGGTTCCAGTGAACACAGTTAGACCACAAGCCTGCGGGGACTGTGGTAGAGTGCATCTGGGAGAATGCTGGAAGCGTATTGGGCATGTTTTCGATGTGGATCCAAAGAACATAGAATTAAGGACTGTCCTCGGAGGTCGACTCAGACTCAAGTTGCTGAACAGAGGGTTGCTCAACCAGTACGAGCTGGACCACTACCGCCGAGGGGCCGTGGACAAGGCAGAGGTGGCAATGGAAATGGTCGTGGACGTGGAGCACCTGGCAAGGGTGCTGGAAATGCTGAGACTCGCCAGCCAGCATTGGTATATGCTGCTCGTCGCTGAGAGGAGGGTGATGCACCTGATGTCATAACTGGAACGTTTTTAATCTCTAGCATGACATACACTGTTTTGATAGATGTGGGATCAACTCATTCGTATGTTGCATGTGACATTTCTGGGTCGTTAGGTGTGCACTCTGAGGAAACTGTGAGTGGGATAATTGTGATAAGTCCATTGGGTCACTCGGTTCGGGCAGACAAACTCTTTTGGGAGGTGCCTTTAGAGACTCAAGGTAAGATCTTTACTGGAGACTTAATAGAGCTACCATTCGGAGAGTTCAACCTGATTTTGGGAATGGATTGGTTGACTAAGCATAGGGCGACTCTGGATTGTGCAGCTAAGAGAATGGTGTTAAGGACTACTGAGGATGAGGAGGTAATGGTAATTAGGGAGCGAAGGGACTGCTTGTCCAATGTTGTTTCGACCTTAAGGGCTAAAAAGCTGATTCACAAGGGTTGCGAGGCGTACTTGGCTTTTGTAAGTCAAGCAGAGACTGAGGATTTAACTGTGGAGACAGTTAAAACCGTTAAGGAATTCCAAGATGTTTTTCCTGAGGAGCTTCCTGGATTACCTCCGAATTGAGAAGTTGAGTTTGGAATCGACTTGCTGCCTGGAACGGCTCCAGTGTCCATCGCACCCTATAGGATGACACCAAAGGAGTTAGTAGAACTAAAAGCACAAATCCAAGAGTTGTTGGATAGAGGTTTCATTAGACCAAGCGTATCTCCGTGGGGAGCACCAGTACTGTTTGTGAAGAAGAAAGATGGGCGATGCGTATGTGCATCGATTATCGCCAGTTGAACAAACTGACGATAAAGAACAAGTATCCTCTACCAAAGATCGACGATTTGTTTGACCAACTTAGAGGAGCTTTGGTATTTTCCAAGATTGACCTTCGGTCTGGATATCATCAGCTAAGGGTCAAGGAGGCAGACATTCATAAGACAACCTTTAGAACTCGGTATGGTCACTACGAGTTTCTAGTTATGCCATTTGGACTGACGAATGCACCTGTAGCTTTTATGGATCTGATGAATCGAGTATTCCAATCATACTTGGATCGAATCATTGTCGTCTTTATTGACGATATCTTGGTGTATTCAGAAACTGAAGAGAAGCATATGAGCATCTCCGCATTGTTCTGCAAATGCTAAGAGAGAAGCAACTCTATGCAAAATTTAGTAAGTGTGAATTTTGGTTGCGAGAATTGACTTTTCTGGGCCATGTTGTCTCTGCTGAAGGAATTAGGGTAGATCCTCAGAAAATTAAGGCAGTTCTAGAATGGAAGCCACCGAGGTCAGTATCAAAAATTTAGAGTTTTCTTGGTCTGGCAAGGTACTACAGAAGATTTGTGGAGGGATTCTCTCTGATTGCTGCATCGTTAATGAAACTGTTAAGGAAAGGAGTAGCATTTATATGGACTAAGAAACAGCAAGAAGCCTTTGATAAGTTGAAAAAGGTATCGACTGAGGCACCAGTGTTGATACAGCCAAAGTCTGGGAAGGATTTCACTGTGTATAGTGATGCGTCGCATGTGGGATTAGGCTGTGTACTGATGCAAGAGGGTAAAGTGGTCACTTTTGCTTTACGACAGCTTAAGCCTCACAAGGCGAATTACCCTACGCATGATCTAGAGTTGGCAGCGGTGATCTTCGCGTTAAAAATCTGGAGGCACTATCTGTATGGAGAAAAGTGTATTATATACACAGACCATAAAAGTCTCAAGTATCTGTTAACTCAGAAGGAGTTGAATCTTAGGCAACGAAGATGGATAGAGTTGCTTAAGGATTACGACTATTCGATCGAGTACCACCTAGGCAAGGCGAATGTGGTGGCTGATGCACTAAGCCGAAGGGCTGTAGCGGAGTTAAGAGTGATGTTTGCTTGTTTGAGTTTATATGATGATGGAAGTCTGTTAGCGGAATTGCAAGTGAGACCAACTTGGACTGAGCAGATTAAAGAGAAACCGTTAAAGGATGATTCGTTGGTTCCTCAGTTTTAGCAAGCTGAGAATGATGAGAATTTGGATTTTGGACTGAATACTGATGGAGTTCTCTACTTTCATGGAAGATTTTGTATTCCAAAGGACTCTGACTTGAGACAGATAATTCTGAAAGAGGCTCATGGTGGACCTTGTGCCATGCATCCTGGAGGGAATAAGCTACATCGAGATTTATGAGAGGTGTATTGGTGACCTGGACTTAAACGAGAGGTGACTGAATTCGTGGGGAAATGTCTAAAATGCCAGCAAGTAAAGGCTGAGCATCAACTACCTTCTGGACTGTTGCAACCAATAAAGATTCCACTCTGGAAATGGGAGAGAGTTACCATGGATTTTGTGTGTGGCCTACCATTGACACCCTCCAAGAAAGACTCTTTATGGGTAATTGTGGATAGGTTAAAGAAATCTGCCCATTTCATACCTGTCCAAACTAATTACTCACTTCAGAAGTTGGCCAAATTGTATGTGGCGGAGATAGTGTGACTGCATGGGCTGCCAGTTTCGATTATTTCTAATCGGGACCCTAGGTTTACATCTCAATTCTGGCAGAAGCTGCATGAGGCGTTGGGTATGAGATTGGACTTTAGCCTTAGACAGATGGACAGTCGAAAAGGGTTATTCAGGTTCTGAAGGACATGTTAAGAGGTTGTGTTATCGACTTTCGTGGTAGTTGGGAGGACTACTTGCCATTGGTGAAATTTGCGTATAACAACAGTTATCAGGCAAGTACTCAGATGGCTCCATATGAGGCACTTTATGGGCGGATGATATGATCCACCTCAGGGATGAGTCAAGTCGTATATGTGTTTGCGCGATCATCTACAAAGAAGTATCGTTTGATTTGTTCAAAGGATGTTTTAAGTGAATAATGGCAGAAGCTATGTAAAAAGGGTTCAAAGATGGGTTTATGGATATGAAGTTTGTGTAGGTTCGATTATAGAAAAATAATAAAAGATGGATATAAATATAGTAATTGGATAACAAACAACGGATGTGAAGTGAAATGATGGTTCGATTATGATAAAATAAAAGGATGGGAATGGAATGGAATGAAAATGATCTAAAAAAAGCACAAACCAATATTAGAAAATATCGACCCAAATGCTTATAAGTTTTCAAGGTGGTCGGATGGAGAATAGGAGAACCTCGACCCACTACTTAGCAAAGTAGGAACCTTGGTGTAAGGGTGAACGCCACACTATTTGATAGTGATAAGTTTGGGATAAAGAAGAAGGCAGGTTGACGCCACTAGTGACCTAGATAAGCCAACAACTATTCAACGAAATATGAGAGAAATGTTTTCTCACAAAATGATGTAATTTTCATTAAAGTGCCCAAAAGTTCAAAAAGTCTCTACATCAATCTAAAATCAAAGTATTTATAGGAGTATAATAAGCCTAACTGAATGGACACACATTCAATTGAGTTTTAATTAAACTAATTAAAACTATGTAACTCTTGATGAATTCAAGCAGTTGTAACGGCTATGGCATCTTGTTTAACCTTCCAAATGAGCTAATTATGAACTCTAATGAGTTGATTAAAATTATTTTAATGCATGATCAGCCAAGAGATCAAAACAGCCCATTTAATTTCCTTTTAGACAGTCGAATGGTCACCATTTATAAAGAAAACATTTTTTTGGGCACATGAATGGTCTTCCTTGTGTAAATGCTGAATGTAACCATCGAAGGATGTTAATGAACAGCCACTTTTATGAAGAAAATTGTTTGGAAGTTTTTTTGGCTTGAAAATAACTCCTAGTAACTCTTAATTTCTCCTTTGGCTAGTTGAAAAGACTCCAACAACTTAATGAAGTTTAAAGCCTTCTTATTGATTGCATAACAACCTTTAAATGTAATTGTTGTGAGCTGAAAAGTCACCTGCAACTAAACATATGTAACCATCACATTTATTTAATTATTAAGCTTAAAACAAATTAACAACTACTTAAATACTGGTCTGACCTTTAAAGAGGAGCCTGTGCAAATACTGGATCGCGGGGTCAAAGTGTTGAGAAGAAAGTTAGTTCTGTTGGTAAAAGTGCTTTGGCGCAATCATAGCAAAGAAGAGGCTACTTGAGAGCTAGAAGAGGTGATGTGTCAACAATACCCTCAACTATTTGGATCAGGTAAATTTCGAGGCCGAAATTTCTTTAAGGGGGTAGAGTTGTAACGCCCTAATTTTTGGGATTTTTCAGGAATTTTGTGATTTTGGTGAAATCTTGAAATTTTGGTGATTTGGTTATTAAATTTGTGTTTTAGAGTGTTAGTGGCTTTAGAAGGCCCAAGCCTAGGATAAAACCCAGCAAAAATATCAACTTTGGATTTTAAGTGAAGGGGACTTGATTAAGTGGACTTTTAAGAAAAAGTGGGGAAAATAAGACTCAAATAAGCCCTTGGTAAAGTGGCAATGTGGCGCCACTTAGGTGCCTAAAAAAAAGTGGCGTGTGGACAGGTGTTCAAGGGCCAGTGTTCCAGTCGCAATGTAAGCATTGTGTGTTTTAATTATTTTTGTGCATGTGCCAGTCATGTGATGGAACTTAAGTGAACTACTGAGGAGAGAAGTTTGAGTTGCTCATGGAATTGGAAGAGGAGTGGTCAGGAGAGATTATCTAGGAATTTTGAATAGGGAGTAAGTGATGGCCGGTCAAGGGACTCTTGGGGAAGCATTGCCGATTTGGTCAATTGGCTTTATGGGTTATCGGCCAAGGATTGTTTAGGGTGCTAGCCGAATGCTTTTGAGGCCCTTTAGGTTTTGTTTTGGTTCTTCTATCCGTGGTTTCCGATTAGGTGTAGTGCTAGGTTCTTTTCTTTCCTCCTCCTTTATTCCAAAAAGCCAAAAACGTGAGTTGTGAACCTCTTGCTACCAATTTGTTCAAAGAGCCGAACCATCCTTCCTTTTCTTCTTTTCTCTTCAACCGAAAGTTATATTCTTTTCTCATCTCCTCTCTTCTTTCCTCTCATCTCTAATCTCTTCCATTCTCACAAAGTCGAACCCATCTTCTTCTGCTCTACTTTCTTCTCAAGATTACCAATTGACTACACAAAAAGCCTAAACCATACTAAAAGCTGAAATCTTGAAAGGTTCTTGGTTGTGCCAATTTCTTCTTGAGTGAACACCATCACTTTTTCTTTTCTTTAAAGCCGAATCTCCCTACTCAAATAGCCTTGTCGACATCTTTTCCTTCTCATCACAAAGCTTTCATCTTTCTTTCACCTTTGTTATACCAAAAGCTGAAAGATCTCTAGATTCATTCCTTGCTAGCATTTAGAGGCTAGATCTGCGTCAGATCTGAGTTAGAAATAGGATTAGAATCGTTTGGTTAGGAGAACTTTTAGGTAAGTGCTCAGATTCTCTATTCTATACTTTATTTCGAGATTTAAGAAAAGCCAAAACCCCTATGTGCATAAGGTGACTGTCGATTAGGGCTAAAGGCTCTATAAATCTTATTATTCGTATTGTTATGTGTTGGCGTAGATTAAAGACTGACGATCAAGGGGCTTTGGAAGGCTAGGACCATTTGGGTGACTAGATCTAGATCTAGTCATAGTTTCAGAAAAGAGGTAAGCATTCAAGGGCCTTAGAGGGGTTGGCCGAAAGGGGTAGTGGTTATTTCGATTAGTTATTGTTTAGATCTTGATCTAATTTGTTAAGTGATTGATTGCAGGAAAAATTGCTTAGGAGATCTCATCGGTAAAATCACAAATTAGTTGTGTAAACGAAAACCCTTCTGTAGTCTAAATCGACAAAAGCCGAAAAGCTGAAATGCTACAATTTTGACATTTCATGGGCTTGCGAGTGTGTGAGCTCTTGTGGGCCAGTTGGAAGCGATAGATCTGTAATCGAAATCGGTAAAGTTGGTGAGTGCGTAATTTTGTACACTTAGGTAAGTTTGGGCCTCGATGGGCTAAATTCGGGCCCAATGGGCTTACGGGCGCATACGGGTAAAAGTAAGTGGTAAGTGTATTCTGGTATACTGTAGGATAAATCTGCTAAACTAGACTTGGAATTTGGGCTAAACGAGCTTAAGTATCTGATACGATCGCGACCCGGAGTGCATCAAGTTCGAGCAAGGACTCAATGGTGCTGCCTCAAGGACCAATTACGCGAGCTCGAGCTAAACAATTCAAGGAGGCCATTTTGGCCTTAGTTAACCAAGTGTGGGGCAAGGTTTTGGTTGGAGAAATAGAACGAGTTGGGACCAGCTTAATAAAGTGTCCTTACAACATTTTGCAAACTAATTTCAGCTCAATTCCAGCTCCTTGAACTCGTTCCAACTAAATTGAACTTTTTATTTATTTTTTTCAGCTTTGCATTTAGTTTGCATTTTAATCCTTGCATTTAAGCATCTTAGTTTAATAAATTAGTTGCTGTCCATTAATTTAATCATCTTAGTTTAATTAATTGAACTTTTGATGATATTAACTTAATGGTACTTCTTTAATTAAACTAGTTGCTGGAATAAATGATGCATAAGTGTTAGATCATTTAATTAAGTAGTTGTTAATAGCTTAATAATTGAATAAATATGACAGTTACATGTGTTAATTGCAGGTGACTCTTCAATTCGCAATGGCTGTTACACATTCACTAAAGGTGGCTTTCAAGAGATTTTCGATTACATAAGAGGGGACTATTATAAAGGAAGCTTTAAGCACCATTAAAGAGAGTTTAAAGGAGCATTTCATGTCTTTTAAAATTTAGTAGTAGCCTATTCAAATACCCCAATGTTTTTGCTACTTAATGGACAATTTATGCCTTACAAATTTCATTAAAGTGGCTGGAGTCTATTCAACTAACCAAAGGGGAAATCAAGAGTCATTTTTAAAGCCTTTAAGGACATTAATTCAGCTGGTTAAAGAGAGGAGTTATTGATTCTAGAATTTCAAAATTCTTTGATTTATAATTAGCTCTTTAATAGCATTTTACTATGTGACCATTCGGCTAGCTCATTCTAGCCTTATAAATACTTGTAATCAAGCCTTTTGGGGACACTTTTTTTTGGACATTTTTGTTAATGATATGCTGCCAAATTTGTGAGGCAAACTTTTCTCTATTTTCGTTCAAAGATTCGTTGGCTACCTAGTGTTCTAGTTGCATCAATCGTTTTCTTTGATAAACCCGAACTTATCACTACTCGTAGTGTGGCGTTCGAACATACTGAGGTTCCTATCTTACTAGATAGTGGGTCGAGGTCACTTCTACCAATCCTAAACTAAACTAAAAGGGCTTATAAACAAACGGTTCGATACCACATCGGTATTGGTTCTTGTTTGTACTTTTGTTCAAACCAAATTTCTTTCATTACCATTTCATACCAAAACCAAACTCCATCCTTCCATCTCTTATCATAACGTACCAAACCTATTTCCGTACAACCAAATTGAACCTTTTCGATTCTAAACCATTCCTTCCTACCCATATAATCAAAACACAACCAACTATCCACTATTCCATAACCAAAACAATTCTTTCTTCCTACCTTATTCATTCTTAACCTTTCATTCTTCTCAATTTCTTAAAAGAATTAACGGTACTTCTCGTCGACAATTGGGAAGATCAAGTATACGACTCAACTCAACCCCAAGGCTGATCGTATCATTTGGTATCAGAGCTAGATTCGAGAAGCTCCGAAGATTGAAGAAGATAATGAAATCTTGTTTGTAAGTACAAAAAAATTTGAAAAAAAAGGTTCAAAAAAATCAAAAAAATCGAAAAAAAAGTTTAACACAAAAAAAAGTAAAAAAAAAGGGGTTTCGAAAAAAATTGCTTTGTGTTGAAAAATTGAATATTTGTGTTATTTTCATTCAATTTCGATCCTGAAACTCTCCTATTCACCTTTTCTTCCATCTTTAACCATTCGCCACACTACAATCGAATTAATTTTTTTCCTTTCTTTTAGCCTACCCTGACCTAAAACACATCATCCTTTGTTACCCATTTGAGACCGACCATCTAGACTAAGGTTAAGCCGTAGTGAATCTGCTTACGAAATTACGAGAAAGGTAAAGAGTGGTAAAAGGCATGAGAGTTGTGAGCACAAAAGAGTGGAAGGTAAAAGCCTATTCTCGAGCGTAAACACGAGCGTAAGTGAAATTTTTTTTCCTTTCCGAGTTTTCGTGAGGTATTTGTTGTGAGGTTCTTTACTAAACTCAATGTCACAAGAATCTGATCCTAACATGGAAGATCGTCCCGTACGATAACCTATTCGCAACGTCCCAGATTTGAACATGGAAGCTTTATTACGAGAGATGGAAAGACTTTTAGATAGAAGATTAAATCCCCTTGAAGATCGTCTATTCCAAGTCGAAGCGAGAGAGCAACGCAAAAGAACTCTTGAAGTTGTCTGACCTAGACGGGAGAGGCCCAATCAACAACGGGAAAGACGAAGAGATCAAGATGATGTTGTAAATGATCCTAGTGATCTTGAAAGTGGTCAAGAGTCGAATGCAAGTAATCACCGGAGGGAACCACGACACCGAGATTGGAGACGTAAAGATGATGATCTTAAGAACATCAAACTTTCTATACCACCATTCCAAGGTAGATCGGATCCAGAGGCCTATCTTGAGTGGGAAAAGAAGATCGAGTTGGTGTTTGATTGTCATAACTATTCTGAAAATAAAAAGGTGAAGTTAGTAGCAATTGAATTCTCAGATTATGCCATGATTTGGTGGGATCAACTAACTACCAGCCGGAGATGTAATGGAGAACAACCGATCTCCACATGGACCGAGATGAAGGCAGTTCTGAGGCAACGATTTATCCCTTCTTACTACCACCAGGAGTTGCACCAAAAACTTCAAAATCTTACACAAGGGACCAAAAGTGTCGAAGACTACTACAAGGAGATGGAAATTGCAATGATTCGGGCAGATGTTCAAGAGGATTCCGAAGCAACGATGGCATGATTTCTGGCCAGATTAAACCGAGACGTTGCGAATGTCGTCGAGCTTCAACACTATCTTGAAGTGGTGGACATGGTCCATATGGCTATTAAGATAGAAAAGTAACTTAAGCGTAAAGGCCCAAACTGAGGTTTTTCCACATCTAACACATCCAAGTGGGGCCAAAGTTCGAGTAGAGGTTTTTCAACATCTCGAGGAAAGGATTCCATGGCACTTCTGGAACCAAACAAGCCTAATATCGAAACAAACAAAGGTAAGGCACCTGAGGTTTCTTTCAATCGTAATCGTGACGTTAAATGTTTCAAATGTCTAGGAAGGGGACACATAGCCAGTCAGTGCCCAAATCGAAGAACTATGGTGATTCGTGCCGATGGTGAAATCGAGACGAAGGATGAAGAAGAAAAGGAGTCTGAATCGATTTCTAAAACTAAGGAGGACTTAGAACAACCTGTGGAAGGCGAACTACTCGTTGCCAAAAGGAGTCTTGGTCTCCAAGGCATGGATAATGAGCTATAATGGGAGAACATATTTCATACCCGATGTCTGGTTGAAGGAAAAGTCTGTTGTGTCATCATCGATGGCGGTAGTTGTACAAATGTAGCAAGTACGATGATGGTTGAAAAACTCAGTTTGCCAACTGCTAAGCATCCGAGCCCCTACAAACTTCAGTGGCTCAATGATGGCGGAGAACTTAAGGTAACCAAGCAAGTACTAGTTTCTTTCACCATTGGAAAGTACTCAGATGAAGTATTATGTGACGTTGTTTCGATGCATGCGGGCCATCTACTCCTTGGACGTCCGTGGCAGTTTGATCGGCGAGTGCTACACGACAGGTATACCAATCGGTATACTTTCAAGTTTATGGGAAAGAATGTTACATTGGCACTGTTAACTCCCAAACAAGTTTACGATGATCAATTGAAGTTGAAAGCATCCGTCGAACAAATGAGAGAGAAAGAAAAAGAAGATTGTAAAAAAATAAAAGAGGAAAAAAATAAGAAAAAGAAAACAAAAGAGAGTGAAAAGAAAATCAGTAAAGAAAAAGAAGAAAAAGAGAAGGAAATTGAAAAAATGAGTGTCTTTGCAAAAGTTAGTGATATTCGAAAAGTGTTAGTAATGAATCGTCCTGTTCTTGTACTCATGTACAAGAAACCTTGTTTTCTACTAACGAATTACCCGACACTCTACCTTCTTCTGTTTTGTCTTTGTTGCAGGATTTTAAAGATGTTTTCCCGGAGGAAGTCCCAAATGGTTTACCACCGCTTCGTGGAATTGAACATCAAATAGATTTTATACTAGGAGCTACTATCCCAAACTGTCCCGCTTATCGAGCCAATCCAGAAGAGGCTAAAGAACTGCAACGGTAAGTCTGTTGGAAAAAGGTTACGTTCGAGAGAGTCTTAGTCCTTGTGCTGTACCTGTTTTGCTAATACCAAAAAAAGGCAAAACATGGCGAATGTGCGTAGATTGTCGAGCCGTAAATAAGATCACCATCAAATACCGTCATCCAATTCCTCGCCTTGATGATATGCTTGATGAACTCAGTAGAGCTAAGGTATTTTCGAAAATTGACTTAAAAAGTGGCTACCACCAGATTCGGATGCGAGAAGGTGATGAATGGAAAACAGGATTTAAGACCAAGCATGGACTGTACGAATGGTTGGTCATGCCTTTTGGACTAACCAATGCCCCTAGCACATTTATGAGGCTAATGAATTACGTGTTAAGGTCTTTTATCGGTAAGTTTTGTGTTGTGTATTTTGACGACATATTGATATATAGCAAATCCTTCGAAGATCATGTAAGGCATCGTAAATCTGTTTTAGAAGTTTTACGTAAAGAAACACTATATGCTAACCTTAAAAAGTGCTCTTTCTGTTCTGATAAAGTTGTCTTTTTAAGATTTGTGGTTAGCGCGGAAGGTCTCGAAGTAGACCAAGAAAAGATCAAGGCCATTCAAGATTGGCCAAGGCCAACTAGTATTATGCAAGTCCGGAGTTTTCATGGCCTAGCAAGTTTCTACCGATGATTCGTTCCTAATTTCAGCACCATTGCTGCTCCTCTTATGAGCGTCATTAAGAAGAACTTTGCTTTCTTTTGGAATGATGAGCAAGAAAAGTCGTTTGTCAAAATTAAGAATTTTCTTACTAACGCTCCTTTACTTGCTCTTCCAAAATTTTTGAAGACTTTCGAGATTGAGTGTGATGCCTCAGGCGTTGGAATAGGTGCTGTTTTAACACAAGAAGGATGACCTGTGGTTTATTTTAGCGAAAAGATTAGTGGAGCCGTACTCAACTATCCTATATATGATAAAGAGATGTACACGCTCATACGAGCTCTTGAGACATGGCAACATTATTTATGGCCAAAGGAGTTTGTTATACACTCCGATCATGAAGCTTTAAAGCACGTCAAAGACCAGCACAAATTAAACCGACGTCACGCAAAATGGGTGGAGTTTCTTGAATCATTTCCTTATGTTATAAAATACAAAAAAGGTAAAGATAACATAGTGGCTGATGCACTTTCGAGAAGGTACACTCTTTTGACATATTTGGACTCCAAAATTCTTGGTTTTGCTTTAATAAAAGACTCTTATGCTAACGATTCTGATTTTGGTGAGATCTTTGTAACGTACGAGAATGGTGTGTTTGAAAACTTTTATAGGTATGAAGGCTTTCTTTTCAAAGAAAGTAAACTCTGCATTCCTTATGGCTCTGTTCGAGATTTACTAGTGCACGAAGCCCATAGTGGCGGACTTATGGGACACTTTGGAGTCAACAAGACACTTGTAACACTTCAAGAACACTTCTATTGGCCGCGAATGCACAAATATGTGGAACAAGTTTGCGAGAGGTGTATAGCTTGTAAAAAGGCTAAATCAAAGGATCAACCACATGGCTTATATACGCCATTACCTATTCCTGAAGCCCCATGGGTTGATATCTCTATGGACTTTGTTCTTGGACTACCGCGCACAAAAACGGGGAAGGATTCTATCTTTGTGGTTGTTGATCATTTTTCAAAAATGTCTCATTTTATTGCTTGCACTAAAACTGATGACGCTGTTCATGTTGCAAATTTGTTTTTCAAGGACATTGTACGACTTCATGGCATTCCTCGTACTATTGTGTTGGATCGTGGCGCAAAATTCTTGAGCCACTTTTGGAGGTCTTTGTGGGGAAAATTAGGAACCAAACTATTATTCTCTACCACCAGCCACCCGCAAACTGATGGTCAAACAGAAGTCGTCAATAGAGTATTGTCTACATTACTATGGGCCATCATCCGTAAAAATTTGAAGTCTTGGGAAGATTGCTTACCACATATCGAGTTTGCTTACAATCACTCCGTCCATTCTGCTGTGAAATATTTGCCTTTTGAAATTGTATATGGTTTCAATCCATTGACACCTTTAGATTTATTACCTTTGCCTATTGATCGATTGGTTCATGCAGATGCAAAGAAAAAGGTTGATTTTGTCAAGGAATTACATCAAAAAGTACGAGCTAATATTGAGGCAAGAACCGAGTCTTACGTGCGTAATGCTAACAAGGGACGAAAACGAGTGGTCTTCGAACCCGGAGAGTGGGTTTGGGTTCACATGCGCAAGGAGCATTTTCCAGCTCAACGAAAATCAAAATTATTACCTCGAGGAGACTGTCCTTTCTAAATTCTTGAGCGCATAAATGAAAACTCTTACAAACTCGATTTGCCTGGTGAATTTAATGTTAGTGCGACTTTTAACGTGTCGGATTTAACCCCTTTTAATGCAGATTTTAACTTGAGGACAAGTCATTTCGAAGAGGGGGAATGATACGATCGCGACCCAGAGTGCATCAAGTTCGAGCAAGGACTCAATGGTGCTGCCTTAAGGACCAATTACGCGAGCTCGAGCTAAGCAATTCAAGGAGGCCATTTCGACCTTAGTTAACCAAGCGTGGGGCGAGGTTTTGGTTGGAGAAATAGAACAAGTTGGGACCAGCTTAATAAAGTGCCCTTGCAACATTTTGCAAACTAATTTCAGCTCAATTCCAGCTCCTTGAACTCGTTCCAACTAAATTGAACTTTTTATTTATTTTTTTCAGCTTTGCATTTAGTTTGCATTTTAATCCTTGCATTTAAGCATCTTAGTTTAATAAATTAGTTGCTGTCCATTAATTTAATCATCTTAGTTTAATTAATTAAACTTTTGATGATATTAACTTAATGGTACTTCTTTAATTAAACTAGTTGCTGGAATAAATGATGCATAAGTGTTAGATCATTTAATTAAGTAGTTGTTAATAGCTTAATAATTATTCAAATATGACGGTTACATGTGTTAATTGCAGGTGACTCTTCAATTCACAATGGCTGTTACACATTCACTAAAGGTGGCTTTTCAAGAGATTTTCGGTTACATAAGAGGGGGCTGTTATAAAGGAAGCTTTAAGCACCATTAAAAGAGAGTTTAAAGGAGCATTTCATGTCTTTTAAAATTCAGCAGCAGCCTATTCAAATACCCCAACGTTTTTGCTACTTAATGGACAATTTATGCCTTACAAATTTCATTAAAGTGGCTGGAGTCTATTCAACTAACCAAAGAGGAAATCAAGAGTCATTTTCAAAGCCTTTAAGGACATTAATTCAGCTGGTTAAAGAGAGGAGTTATTGATTCTAGAATTTCAAAAGTCTTTGATTTATAATTAGCTCTTTAATAGCACTTTACTATGTGACCATTCGGCTCGCTCATTCTAGCCTTATAAATACTTGTAATCAAGCTTTTGGGGACACTTTTTTTGGACATTTTGTTAATGATATGCTGCCAAATTTGTGAGGCAAACTTTTCTCTATTATCGTTCAAAAATTCGTTGGCTACCTAGTGTTCTAGCTGCGTCAATCGTTTTCTTTGATAAACCCAAATTTATCACTACTCGTAGTGTGGCGTTCAAACATACCGAGGTTCCTATCTTACTAGATAGTGGGTCGAGGTCACTTCTACCAATCCTAAACTGAACTAAAAGGGCTTATAAACAAACGGGTTGATACCACATCGGTATTGGTTCTTGTTTGCACTTTTGTTCAAACCAAATTTCTTTCATTACCATTTCATACCAAAACCGAACCCCATCCTTCCATCTCTTATAATAACGTACCAAACCTGTTTCCGTTCAACCAAATTGAACCTTTTCGATTCTAAACCATTCCTTCCAACCCATATAATCAAAACACAACCAACTATCTACTATTCCATAATCGAAAAATTCTTTCTTCCTACCTTATTCATTCTTAACCTTTCATTCTTCTCAGTTTCTTAAAAGAATTAACAGTACTTCTCGTCGACGATTGGGAAGATTAAGTATACGACTCAACTCAACCCTGAGGCAAATCATATCAGTATCTAAATGGCACTGTAGGGCCCATTAGGGGTTTTAGGGGCCCAATAACTAAAAACTGCTAAAATGGGTTAAATAGACTACTGGGATGTAAGTTGGACTATTAGGGATTGAAATATGCATAAAACCCTAAAAACTGGTATAATTATTGAAATACCCCTTAAGGGTGAGAAATTACTATTTTGCCCCTAGGTGCAAAATGACCGTTATACCCCTAGGGCCAAATTTGACTGAAATGCATGTTTTACTGTTTCTGTTCACTGTATGCCATGACATGATTATCTGTTGCATGGGACTAGATTTATTGATGGAGGAAGTGCAAGTGGCATTGCCACGATTTCTGAAAGAGGCTTTGCCTCGTACTATTTACTGAAAAGGTGCTTTGCCTTGTTATACTGTTAGTGGCTTGGCCACATTATCTGAGCAGCAATGCTACAATTGTGGAGTGTAGTGGCTAGGTGGGTCGAGTTGTTTCCCCACATGGTGTGCAGGGCTGGTACAGATGGAGTGTAGTAGCTGGACTTAGGATGGGCTTTGGGCTTAGCATCATGCATGATATCTGTTCTGTTACTGAAATGGGCCTATGGGCTGTACTATTATCTGAAAAGGGCTAAGGCCCAGTTGTTCTGTTTACTGAATAAGGCTAAGGCCCAGTTAACTGATTACTGAATAGGGTTTCGGCCCAGTATTCACTGTTCTGGATAGGGCTTAGGCCCAGTGGGCTTGAGCTGATTTGGGCTCTGGATGGGATTTCTTTACACATTGAGTTTTCAAACTCACCCCTTTTCTTCCATCCATGTAGGTGAGCCCTAGGTTGGTGGACTTGGAGCTGGAGGGATTCGGAGTGGCCACGTAGACTGCATTTCTGGTTTAATTGAGTTATTTATATTATTTTATTATTTACTTTAATTATTTTTATTATGATTTTTGGGTTTGTAATAAGGCCGCTCTAATTATTTTAATTTGGGTTTTAAATTATTTATTTTTACTCTATACTACAAATTGATTTAAACGATTTAAATAAGGCTACGCGGGTTTTCTCAAAATCAATCAATGTTTTTAAACAAAGCACTCGTAACAAATGAATAACAAAACAACGAACAAGATAAATTTCATACGATTAGTGGATGGGACAAGTGATACGATCCGCCTCGGGGTGAGTCGAGTCGTATGTAAGTTTGCCCGATCGTCTATGAGAAAGTATCGTTTGATTTGCTTGTGAAGTAAAGTTGATGGGAAAATAAGGCGGAAGCTAGGTTAAAGGGTTCAAAGATAGGTTATGGGTAAGAATATGTATAGGTTTGGTTATGATTAACAAGTAAAAAGATGAGGAGATAGGAAATGGTTTGGATAGGTGATGTGATGAATAAAAGGAAATTGGATAGAAAGGTGGATATGGTAAAATAGGACTTAAGTTTCAAGTATGATTCGACACTATAGAGAGTATCGCCCCGATACTTATATCACTTAAGGTGGAAATAAAAATGATAGAACCTCGACCCGCTACTTAGCAAAGTAGGAACCTTGGTATAAGGGTGAACGCCACACTATTTGATAGTGATAAGTTCAAAGGAAGAACAAGATTGACACCAACTAAGAACTAGATAGGCCAACAAGTCTTCAACGAAATATGAGAGAAAGAAATCTCACAAATTTCATATAAATTTAACAAAGTTTCATTAAGAGAAAAGTCTGACTTACAAATGAAAATGACAACCATATATATAGTGCCTAAAATGTCTATTGGAATTCGGCAACTAATGTGTTCACACAACAATAAAAACATTCACACTAATTCATTAAAATTGTTCATGAATTCAGTAGATTCATGCACTAGCTGAATGGACACTTTCTTCCCCCTTGGTGTGTGCATGAATGCTTAGCCATGAAGTAAGGCTTCAAGTGCCTTGTATGAGCACCAAAGGTTGCATTCATCTCCTTGGGACGTTCATGCACTTGTATAGAACATGCATCCTCATTAATAAACACTTTAATGACATGTAGGTTCATGAATGGTAGCATGAACTTAGTAAATTCGTTCTCCCCTTTGTGCATGCACTTAATTCAATCAATGTGTTGAATTATTGAGTTAATTCCTTCCCTTGGACGTTCTTGAACCCATCCATGCATGTGTAGTAGCTTATAGGTCAATTCAAAGTGTGAACATGTTCAAGGAACTCAACGGTCAACATAGAATTAGTTGGCAGCTACTTCTTGGTCGAATAAGTGCCTTGGAAAGTTAGGAGACAGCCACCGTACATGCACTTAAGCCATTCATGCATTCTATCATCCCATGCATTTGATCCATTCATGGATTAGCCTTTAATGTCCATACATGCATTCGGCACATGCATGAATTTGTAGAAACCTTGCATCTAGTCATACATGCACCAGCATTTAATACTTCTTCATTCATGCATGTGTGTCGTCCAAATAGGTTGAATCTTCAAGCACTCATTGTACTGTCCATGAGCATTGCACCTATAAAAAATAAAACAATTCATAAGACATCATGTGAACATACATAAATTCAGCACTAATGTGAACATATTAATGGCATGCATTAAATCGGCTAGAATCTGAACATAATTAAAACATGTGATAACTATGGCATATTAATAATTAATATTAATATAAAACAAGTTTAATGCGTAAATAAATATGTACAAATTTTATTTAAGGCATTAATGACAAAACTGAGTTTAAACTAAAATGAGCTAAGTTTTAGCTCGTGAGCTAAAGTTGAGCTGGGGTTGAACTCCTAAGCTGAAGTTGAGCTAAGGGTTAGCTCGTGAGCTAGAAAAGAGCTAGGAGTGAGCTCAGAATGAGCTAGATTTGAGCTGGACGGAGCTCGGGGAGCTGGAAAGGAGCTGGAATCAGCTTGCCAACAAAGCAATGCTCGACTCGGAAGACTTGACCGATAGGGTTTGCTGGGTGCGCTCGCATCATTCCCCCTTCTTTTAGGCGACTTGTCCTCAAGTCGAGCCATTTGTTCACTTCAAAAACTTTTCTCATACATGGCTTTCCTCGGTCAAATGGAATAGAAGATATCAAATAAACCTGAAAAAGTCTCACCACTTTTGGCAAGAAGAAATTCAAACAAGGCAGATTCATATGATATTCAAAATTTAAGAAAAACTCATTTAATCGAACATATGCCAAAAATCTAAGCTGTACAAAACAAGCATATGAAAAGTCATCGAAGGGTTTCGTTATGTCATCATTACAAACATGGAAACTTAATTGGAGTAAAGGGTAGTTGGTCACAAATGTTTGCAAATAATTGAACTCATTAAACCTCATCAAAAACTTTTCAATATGATTACCCCAAAATATAAACTCATTTGATTCGTCATCTTGCACACACAAAGGGTGCCATGGCCATTTAATTGCGATCTTATCCATAGGCTGATTAACAACATGATTTGAGTCATCACATTTCAACACAAATAGATCAATACCAGGCCAAAGACAACAATCAGCCACATCAGGATTCAAATAATGTTCAAACTTCAAACAATCACAATGATTTTCAATATCATTCGAATTAAGCAAAGATGTTCGAAGATTTTCAGAAATCTTACCTTGACATCCTTGATGAGAAGAAAATTTATAACATGTTTTACCTTTTTCAATCAAAACAAATCTTCTCTCTTCAGGAAGATAATGTAAAACCAACTTTTTACTTCGGTTGATTTGCATGGGTGATGAAGCACCATAATAGCTCATGCTTACCAAAGGAGTACGTTCACAATAATGAAAAATGTTAGTTTCAGAAATGAATGAAGTAAGAGGGGAAACCAAATCATGATTCGTTTCAAAACCAAGGGCATAAGTCGGCCTTACCTTAACAAAATGTAACAAAAATTCCACGTGGGGCCATGGGAAGTAATTAAGGAACGAATCAGAATTGAAACCAAAATTCTTTAATAAAGATCGAGCATCGAGCAAACATATATGGGATACGCAACATACAAGATGCTTAATGTTTTCATTTAATGTATCAAAGTCACAAATGCCAGGTTTGAACACAAAAATTTGGTCACTCGATCCAACAGGCAGGATGTATTGATTGATTCCCAATGTCCACATCAAATTAAAAGAAGAAAATGGTACCAACTCATCACATGTCCCAAACCTCACTTGATCAAATAGGCATGCAGAATTGACAAAACTAGGCAAACAAATAGATGAGGCAGGCATTCTACATGTCAACAAGTTATCACGCAAGTGCATCCAAGGAAACTTAGACATGGAAATTCTCAAGCATTCTTTCATCGCAAGCTTCATGTGAACAGATAGATTAAAACATGGAGATGTCGCACAAAAATTTAAAGATTGTTCATGAATAACACAATCAAACAAATCAAGCATTTTATGTGAACATCTTTTACCATGGATGTCAAACAAAGAAATTTTTGAGATTATGTAACTTTTCAATCGTGAAAATCCATCATAGATCATTTGAACAGGCATGTTTAAACAGAAAGATTTAGCACATGAATTCAAAGAATTTTCGAAGGTGATCAAATCCAAACGTGAAAAACCTTTAGCAAACACATTCATAATTTGCAAAGATTGAACCAATCCAGGAGAATAATTAGACATGTCATAAGACAAGGCTTTCATGGTATCTTTTGAAGCAAAGTCATTATCAACAAGGAATGAACAAGGACTAACCAAATCAAAATATGATAATCTTTTAGAAATGAAGCCATCAAAACCTTTATGAGCAAATTTTAAATCAAACGGCCTCGATTCAATAAACAAGGAATCCTTACCTTCCTTACCTTCGATCGCAAGTGGGTGGTTATCATTTGTGAACTTACCTTTCTCGAACAACTAAAAACGTCTCTCGTTTGGAAGGTAGTGAAGCTGGAATTGGTCGCACAAACTTCTAGGAACCTGAAAAGTGTAATCACAAAAAGAATTAATAGGAGGGTTAGTGGAAATAATCCTCGCTTGCTCACTTTCCTTTTCACTCGATTCTTTTTTCTTGAGATCACTTGATTCTTTTATCTTAATTTCTTTTTCCACTCTTTTTTCTTGATCATAATCTCTTTCAAACTCTTTTTGCTTTTCCTTCTCTTTTTGTTCTTTTTCTTTTTCAATCTCATTTTCCTTTTCTTTTTGTTTTTCAAAGGCTTTTTCAATGGATTTTTCGAGCTCTCTCAAAACTCGCTCATTTTCTCTCTTGCTAGCCTCTTTTCTCTCTTTTCTTTTTATTTCTTTTGCCTTTTCTTTTCTTTTACAAGATGTTACAAAAGAATCATGAGAATACAATTCTTGTTTGAAAGATGGAGAACTATTTTCATATGAATCATGATCAAGGCTTCGTGAAGAATACTCCTTGGATGATTTCTTTGAAATTCGGGAAGAGGTATATCTATCTCTTCGGGTGTCATTTTGGAAGGAGTCAATATCGTAGTTGGCTTCTCGTCTTCGCGAATTCCTTGATGAAAAGGACTTTCGTTCAAAATCACTTCTCGAATTCGTCGATGAATACGAGTCATAGTATGAATCTCTTTGTCTTAAATCCTTGGGACAATAAGAATCTTCATCGAAATCTCGTCTCGAGTAATCATTAGACGTGTATCTTCGCGAAGTTCTCGATTCCGCTTTTCGACTCGATGAAACTTGTTCTCGTGGATCTCTTTGTTCCACACGATCTAATCTTTCGTGTAGTTTGTCAAACTTGGAATTTACCATTCGTTGCATTTCTCGAACCAAGTATTGAAACTCCGACTCGGTAAATTCATCGCGTGACATGACTTTTGTTGCTGAAAAAAATATGTTAGATCATAAAACAAAAATTAAGTACCTCACCACAAACCTCACGATTTCACTCAGAAAGAAAGAAAATTGGTAGCACTCACACTCGTGTTTACACTCGTTTTGCTTTTACCTCCACTCGAATGCACTCACTCACTCATGCCTTTTACCTCTCAAACTTTCTCTTGTAATTTCGTATTCGGACTCGCCAAGGCCTTATCGTAGGCTTAGGGGTCGGTTTCAAAATTGTTTAACAAAGGATAAATATGAGGGGTTCGGTTGGCTGAAAGAAAAATTTTCTCGAGTTTAAGTGTGGCAATGGGGTAGAAAATGAATGGTAGAAAACGAATGGACTTGAGCGGGAATACAAAAAGGTCAACAAAAAAACCTCATCTTTCACACTTTTTTTTTCACTTTTTTTTACTTTTCTTTCACTTTTTTTTACTTTTTTTTCAATTCTTCGATTTTTTTTTCACTTTTTTTTTCACTTCAAAATTTTTTTCTTTTTTTTGAATTTCCTTTTTTTACAATTTTTTTGTTTCAAATATTTTCTTCTTTTTTTTTTCAACGCACTTTTTTTCACAAATTTTTTTTGATTTTTTTACTTTACGAACCTGTTCCCGGTGATGCTACGAACGTCGGTACTCCTCGTCTTAGTAGCTCTGATACCAAATGATACGATCCGCCTCGGGGTGAGTCGAGTCGTATGTAAGTTTGCCCGATTGTCTACGAGAAAGTATCGTTTGATTTGCTTGTGAAGTAAAGTTGATGGGAAAATAAGGCGGAAGCTAGGTTAAAGGGTTCAAAGATAGGTTATGGGTAAGAATATGTATAGGTTTGGTTATGATTAACAAGTAAAAAGATGAGGAGATAGGAAATGGTTTGGATAGGTGATGTGATGAATAAAAGGAAATTGGATAGAAAGGTGGATATGGTAAAATAGGACTTAAGTTTCAAGTATGATTCGACACTATAGAGAGTATCGCCCCGATACTTATATAACTTAAGGTGGAAATAAAAATGATAGAACCTCGACCTGCTACTTAGCAAAGTAGGAACCTTGGTATAAGGGTGAACGCCACACTATTTGATAGTGATAAGTTCAAAGGAAGAACAAGATTGACACCAACTAAGAACTAGATAGGCCAACAAGTCTTCAACGAAATATGAGAGAAAGAAATCTCACAAATTTCATATAAATTTAACAAAGTTTCATTAAGAGAAAAGTCTGACTTACAAATGAAAATGACAACCATATATATAGTGCCTAAAATGTCTATTGGAATTCGGCAACTAATGTGTTCACACAACAATAAAAACATTCACACTAATTCATTAAAATTGTTCATGAATTCAGTAGATTCATGCACTAGCTGAATGGACACTTTCTTCCCCCTTGGTGTGTGCATGAATGCTTAACCATGAAGTAAGGCTTCAAGTGCCTTGTATGAGCACCAAAGGTTGCATTCATCTCCTTGGGACGTTCATGCACTTGTATAGAACATGCATCCTCATTAATAAACACTTTAATGACATGTAGGTTCATGAATGGTAGCATGAACTTAGTAAATTCGTTCTCCCCTTTGTGCATGCACTTAATTCAATCAATGTGTTGAATTATTGAGTTAATTCCTTCCCTTGGACGTTCTTGAACCCATCCATGCATGTGTAGTAGCTTATAGGTCAATTCAAAGTGTGAACATGTTCAAGGAACTCAACGGTCAACATAGAATTAGTTGGCAGCTACTTCTTGGCCGAATAAGTGCCTTGGAAAGTTAGGAGACAGCCACCGTACATGCACTTAAGCCATTCATGCATTCTATCATCCCATGCATTTGATCCATTCATGGATTAGCCTTTAATGTCCATACATGCATTCGGCACATGCATGAATTTGTAGAAACCTTGCATCTAGCCATACATGCACCAGCATTTAATACTTCTTCATTCATGCATGTGTGTCATCCAAATAGGTTGAATCTTCAAGCACTCATTGTACCGTCCATGAGCATTGCACCTATAAAAAATAAAACAATTCATAAGACATCATGTGAACACACATAAATTCAGCACTAATGTGAACATATTAATGGCATGCATTAAATCAGCTAGAATCTGAACATAATTAAAACATGTGATAACTATGGCATATTAATAATTAATATTAATATAAAACAAGTTTAATGCGTAAATAAATATGTACAAATTTTATTTAAGGCATTAATGACAAAACTGAGTTTAAACTAAAATGAGCTAAGTTTTAGCTCGTGAGCTAAAGTTGAGCTGGGGTTGAACTCCTAAGCTGAAGTTGAGCTAAGGGTTAGCTCGTGAGCTAGAAAAGAGCTAGGAGTGAGCTCGGAATGAGCTAGATTTGAGCTGGACGGAGCTCGGGGAGCTGGAAAGGAGCTGGAATCAGCTTGCCAACAAAGCAATGCTCGACTCGGAAGACTTGACCGATAGGGTTTGCTGGGTGCGCTCGCATCAACAAGCATAGATTAAACTTGGATTTTCTTCCCAGATTACAAGTATGGTTTTACAAAACTCACCCTAAACTTAGTAACTAGGAAACGTAGTTGGTCCATTATTGATGTGACACACCAGACTTGGTCATAATGTCTAGGCCGGGTTTGGGGTGTTACAGGGGAAGGGAAAGAGAAAGAAGAAGAAGAAAAGAAAGAAGAACCGAGAGGAGATAATAGGTTAGGCCAAAGAGAAAAATCGACAGAGTTAGAATGTGCACACTACTTTCGACTTTTCTGAACAGAGAAATGAGAAGGAGAAGATGAAATGAAGGAGCCCTCAAGCCCTATACCTATTTGGCAAACCTGAAAAGATTGACCCCAAAGTAAAACCCGAAGAGTTGGCAACAAGTATTCGGCACACACTCAACCCAAAATGCCGAAAATGCTAACACTAGGGACCCTAGCCGATTGCTTCCTAAGAGACCCCTATTCTGCCATCTCTTACCTCCCTTTCAAAATTCCTAAAATCTCTCCCCTTATCCCTCCTTGATTCAATCCCATGAGCACCTCAAACTCTTCCCATCAGAGTTCCACTTGGAGTCCACCAAATGCCTTGCACATGCATTAAAAATAAAACACCACATTGCTTACCATGAGACTTGAACCTTAGCTCTTGCATAGCTTCCACACGCCTCCCTTGTCTCCTAAGTGGCATTACATTGCCACCCTACCATTGGTCATCTTGTGTCCTAATTCACCAACATTTTCTTAAAAGCCCACTTAGTCAGAGCCCCTTCTCTCTTAAGTCTAGAATTTTAAAATTCTACCAAGTTTTAGCTCAAGCTTGGGCCTTCTAATGGCCCACTAACACACTCAAAACATAACTTAACACATCTAGACAAACAAAAATCAAATTCAAGCATAATCTCAAAAATCCCAAAAATTAGGGCATTACAATAAAACTTATCTTCTAAGGCACATTCACTTTCAAAAGATTCAGAAACTTTAGCACAAGTGAAAGAAAGAACTTCCCTGAATTTCTTTACCTTAGATCGTGTGATAGGTCCTAATGGCAAGAACTCTGGATCAGCCTCCTTGATTGGCATGGATGTGCTCACATCATCCCCCTTCTTGAAAAGGATTTATCCTCAAATCTGTAGAATTGTCATAAGGGGTTAAGTCTGAAACATTAAATGTGGCACTTACATTATATTCACCCGGTAAGTCCAATTTGTAGGCGTTGTCATTCACTTTCTCCAACACCTAAAAAGGACCATCTCCTCGTGGTAACAGCTTAGATCGTCTTTGGGCTAGAAAACATTCCTTTCAGAAATGAACCCAAACCCAATCACCAACATCGAAGGTGAATCATTTTCTTCCTTTGTTTGCTTGCTTTTCGTACCGCTGAATCCTCTGTTCTAGGTTCTCCTTAACCTGTTGATGCAACTTCTTCACATATTCTGCTTTCGCTTTACCATCCCTATTCATCACCTGTTCCTGTGGCAAAGGCAACATATCTAGAGGAGTAATAGTATTAAATCCATAAACAACCTCAAATGGTGACATCTTAGTAGCATAATGTATAACATGATTATAAGCAAATTCAACATGTGGCAAATAGTCTTTCCAAGTTTTTATGTTCTTTTTAATGATGGAACGAAGTAAAGTAGATAAAACCCTGTTAACAACCTCAGTTTGTCCATTAGTCTGGGGATGACATGTAGTAGAAAACATAAGTTTCGTACCTAATTAGCTCCAAAGAGTCCTCCAGAACTGACTCAAAAACTTTACATCCCTGTCAGAAACAATCGACCTAGGAATACCATGTAAATGAACAACATCCCTAAAGAACAAGTTAGCCACATTTACAACATCATCGGTCTTATGGCAAGCAATAAAATGTGCCATCTTCGAGAACCTATCAACCATAACAAAATACTATCTCTACCTGTCCTAGTTCTAGGAATCCCAAAACAAAATCCATCGAACATCAGTCCAAGGGGAATCAAGAATAGGTGAAGGCAAGTACATACCATGTGGTGAAACCTTCGATTTTGCTTTCTTACATGTCACACAATGTTCACAGTACCGTTCAACGTCCCAATGCATTTTAGGCCAAAATAGATGCTCCTTTAATGTCTGTAACGTTTTGGTGTCTCCAAAATGACCCATCAGTCCACCTTCATGTGCTTCACGAATCAGAATATCAGGCATGGATCCTTGTGGAATGCGTATCGTATTTTCTTTGAAAAGATAGCCATCATGCTTGTAAAATTTTCCATCTGCACCTTTTGCGCAAGCATTAAACTTATCTCTAAAATCAAGATCATCAGTGTACAACTCACGAATATATGCAAATCCAATCAAATGAGAATCAAGGTAATTTAAAAGTGCATACCTGCATGATAAAGCAACAACAATGACATTGTCTTTACCTTTTTGTAACGAATGACATAAGGAAAAGACTTAAGAAACTCAACCCATTTAGCATGTTGCTTGTTTAATTTATGCTGACCTGTGATATATCGCAAAGCCTCATGATCAGTGTGAATCACGAACTCCTTAGGGAACAAATAATGTTGCCAAGTCTCCAATGCCTGAATCAGTGCATACATCTCCTTATCATAGATAGCATAGTTCAACGTCGCTCCACTAAGCTTCACTCTGAAATATGCAATGAGCCTCTTTTCCTGTGACAAAATAGCACCTACGCCAACTCCAGAAGATCACATTCGATTTCAAACGTTTTATCAAAGTTAAGTAATGCTAAACATGTGCTTTTTTATACGATCCACCTTAACCTCGAGGCGAATCGTATCATTTGGTATCAGAGCTATTAAAATAAGGAGTACCGATGTTCGTACATCACTGGGAGTAGGTTCATAAAGTAAAAAAATTTGATTTTTGTTCTTACTATATTCATCATATTGTATTTAAAAAAAAGAGTAGTATAACAAAAAAATAGAACTGTTGAAGTAGAGAAAAAAATTTTGAAAAAAATTCGTGAAGAAAAAGAAATTCAAAATGAAAAAAAAGTGAAAAAATTCTAAGGATTGAAAAAAATAATAGTGAAAGTTTAGTGTTTATTAATTGGTTTTTAGTTCTGTCCATTGATCTTTTTGTATTCCCGATCAGGTTCGTTCAATTTCTTATCATTCACTTCCTGCCCCATCACCACACTTTCAAAACCTGAAATTTTTTTCTTTCAGCCAACCCTTAACCTCCCCATAGTTATCCTTTATTAAACAATTTTGTAACCGATCCCTAAGCCTACAATAAGGCCTTGGCGAGTCTGAATAGAAAATTACGAGGGAAAGCTTGAGAGGTAAAAGTCACAAGCGTGTGAGATCAATCAAGTGGAGGTAAAAGCCAAACGAGTGTAAACACGAGCCAACAAAAATCATGTCTCGTGAAGAGTTCACTGAAATGGAGTACCAATACTTGGTGCAAGAAATGCAAAGAATGGTGAATTTCAAGTTTGATAAACTACAGGAGAGGCTAGATCGATTGGTGAAATGAGAGTAATATGATCAAGTACATCAAGTCAAAAAATGGAGTCGAGAACAAGTCGGAGAAATACACCCGAATACTACTCAAGAAAAGATTCCCATCATGATTTCTATTCGCCATCGACTTCGAGACAAAGAGATTCATACTATGACTCCTATTCATCAAAGAATGCAAGAAGAGACTTCAATCGAGAGTACTTTCCATCAAGGAGTTCGAGACAACGAGAAGCCAATCTTGATTTTGAATCTTTCTGATACGACATGTGAGACGATAGATATACTCCTTCAAGAACTTTAAAGAATTCTTGCACGAAGTATTCTTCCCAATGCAATTATCGTGATTCATTTGTAAATAATTTTTCTTCTTTCGAGCCAAATAATTACCATCTTGATTCTTTTGTAACATCTTGTAAAAGAAAAGCCATTGAAAAAGAAGAAGAACAAAAAAAGATTGAAAAAGAGATTCTAAAAGAACATGAAAAAGAAAAAGAAGTTGATTAAGAAAAAAGAGTGGAAAAAGAAATTGAGATAAAAGAATCGTGTGTTCTCGAGGAAAAAAAATTGAGTGAGAAAGATAGCGAGCAAGTGAGGATTATTTCCACTAACCCTTCTATTAGTTCTTCTTATGATGTTACTCTTCAGGTTCCTTGAAGTTTGTCTGACCAATTCCAGCGTCACTACCTTTCAAACGAGAGGCGTTTTTAGTTGTTCGAGGAAGGTAAGTATGCAAATTACAACCACCTATTTGCGATCAAAGGTAAGAGAGGTAAAGATCACTTATTTATCGAATCAAGGCCGTCTGATTTAGAAGTTGCTCATAAAGATTTTGATGACTTAATTTCTGAAAGATTTGCATCTTTTGATTTGTCTAGTCATTATTTACCTTTTAAAGTTAATGATTCTGTTTCAAAAAGAGCCATGAAAGCCTTGTCTTATGACATGTCTAATCATTCTGATGGATTGGTTTATCCTTTGCAAATTGTGAATGTGTTTGATAAAAGTTTTTCACGTTTTGGTGTGATTGCCCATAAAAATTCTTTGAATTCATGTGCTAAATCTTCCTATTTAAGCATTCCTATTCGATTGGTCTGTGATAGATTTGAATCTTTGAATAGTTTTAAGTTCATCATGCCTTTGTTTGACATACATGTTAAAAGGCTATCGTAAACAATGTTCAAACCATTTGATTTTTCTTTTCAAGATAAAACTTTGAATTTTTGTATGAGATTTTCATATCTTGATCTATCTGTTCAATTGAGTTATGTAAAAGTATGAGTTTTTGTATGTATGTCAGCTTAAATTCCCTTTGTATCACTTATGCCATTACTTCGAGAAGACGAAATTATTGTTGCAATTTGGGATAAATGATCAAAATCGAGTCTTTAAGCCTGGAGCAAGCTATCTTACGTTGTTAACGAGAGAAGGTAAGCATCATAATTCTCTTGTAAATAAATTTGTTGCACCTATTCATTTGATTCGAACTTTATCTTCAATTTTGAAAATAAAGCTTGTGGTTGGTTTACAAAATCAAAATCAAGTTTTTGATTCTGAAAATTTTGTTTTTAATCTCAGAATCAATTCATGTGATCAAGTTGTGAATAACATCTCATCATGTCATTTTAAGTACATTATCCATGGTGGCATTAATATTTTCCATTTTAGTGGAAATTACATTTTGAAAAGTACGAATTGTCTTTTTAACTTTTTACCTTTTTAGGTTTATTCGAGTCCAAAATATCGATTACAATACCTTGTTGAGGAGCGAAGGTTTGTGTTGCGTAAACGAGGTAAAATCGAATTTTCATCATGTAACTATCCAGGTCAACAAGGTAAGGTTTTTAAAAATTTTCAAGCATCTTTGTTCTATTCAAATGATGATGACAATCTTGTTGATACTTTGATTTTTGAAAGATATTTGTACCCCGATATGGTAGATTGTTTCCCTTGGCCTAGTAATGATCTGTTTGTGTTAGATGTTGATAATGAACATATTGTTGACACAAATCATGCTAATAAGCATATGGGTGAGATAACATTCAATTGGCCACAGAACACTTTGCGTGTGCAAGATACCGAAACATATGAGCTTCCATTTTTGAATAACCGTGTTGAAATATTTTGGATGAGGATTTATGTATTTGATTGTTTGCAAACATTCATGACTAATTACCCTTTGATCCAATTGATCTCACATGTTTGCTATGACGGCATAATGAAACTTTTTGATAAATTGAAGTACGTTTGTTTGCACAATTGAGATTTTGGATACATGTTCGATTAATTGAATTATTCAAGCATCTTCGATACTGTTTGAAATTGATTCCTTTGAGTTTCTTCTTGCAAAACATGGAGATTCAAATTGAAGCATTAAGACCCATCTTTTGCTTAGCATTCGGGCCATCTTTGGATTCTTATTATCTTAATCCTTTGCTTCTTTATTATGATAGTGACGTGTGTACTTGTCAATTGGTAAATCTTTTCTAGGTTTGTGTGATATCCTTTATCCCATTCGACTAAGGAAAGTAGCGCAAGGGGGGACATTTTCAAATGGACAAACGTCTCAGTTTGAGGACAAATCATCTTTGAGAGGGAGGGTATGATGCGAACCCGGTCGCATCATGTTATGACGCAACTCGATGCCATCAAGATTGGCCTAAACTTGAGGGGCCCAAGTGCAAAATGAGACTTTTTAATTTCAGTTGATTAATTATGTTATTGGAATAAGGACTTGATTTATTTAATTATGTCTTGTTTATTAAATGCATCTCTAGTTGATGTCATGCATTATTGATCTACATATTTTAATTATGACATGCATTATTTGCTTTGCATTTAATAAAGTCATGCATTATGTAACTCCCATGTTAGTTTAAATTTGCATCATTAAATTAAGTCATGCATTAAGTAACTCATTTTGTTCATTTATTTTGCATTTTAAACCATGCATTCAAGCATCTTAGTTTAATAAATGAGTTGCTGGACATTTATTCAACTCATCTTAGTGTAATTAATTATGCTTCATTTAATTAAACTAGTTGCTGGAATAACTGATGCATATGTTTTAGTTAAGTGTTTAATGTGTCTTTTGTGTAATAAGTTTGTGTATTAAGTTTCATTCAAATAAAATATCCAAGTCTGTTTTACAAAGTTTATAAATCTCTACTTATAGTCCTAAAATGCCTATTGAATTTCAGCATCTAAATGTATTCATACTAACTTAAATTCTGTTCACACTTGTATTTAACATGTTCACACAAAAGCATTAAAATTTGGTTCATGCTTGAAGATGGTGCATGAATTGGCCGAATCATCATGTTGCTTCACTTTATGTATTCATGCATACTTAGCTTTGAAGACAGGCCTTAATTCCATGAATGTGCAGCCCTTTAATGTTCCATCATCCCCCTTGGCCGAATGAAGCTTTAATGCACCTTGAATACTTGAATGGTTAGCTTGAAAATACATGGATCATGCATGAAACGTCCCAATGTATGTTCATCCATAAATTCGGTCCATGAACCTTCAAAAACATGAACATTAAATAGCCCCTACTTGCATGAACGTCTCCAATACATGTACTCCCTTAAATGCCATCCATTAAACCTCAATTCTACATGCACCTATACATTGCACCAAGCCGTACATGAACTTGCATTAATTTCCTTCCATGCATGAATGTGTGCCGTCCAAAGGGAATGGATCTTCTAGATACATTCATGCATGAATCTTCTTCATCTATGTAATCGAATATGCATTTGAACCCAAACATTCGTGTATTTTATGCATTCATGTATTTGACAAATACATGAACTTGTAAACACCTTGAATCTGGTCATGCATGCACCTAATTAAATGCTGTTCATTCATGCATGTGGGATGTCCAAAAGAGATGTTTCTTCAAGCATTCATTGTGCCATCCATGAGCATTGCACCTACAAGAAATAAAACAATTCATAAGACATCATGTGAACACACATAAATTCAGCATAATGTGAACGCATTAATGGCATGCATTTAATCGGCTAAAATGTGAACATAATTAAAATATGTAATGACTATGACATATTAAAACAAATATTAATATAAGTCAAATTTGATGCTTAAATATGTTCAGATTTTATTTAATGCATTAAAGTCAAAACCAAGTTTAAACTAAAGTGAGCTAAGCTTTAGCTCGTGAGCTAAAGTTGAGCTGAGGCTAAACTCCTAAGTTGAAGTTGAGCTAAGGTTTAGCTCGTGAGCTGAGTATGAGCTAGGAGTGAGCTCGGTTTAGCTCAGGCAAGTTGGATTGAACTTGAATAAGCTGGATTTGAGCTGGACGGAGCTCGTAGAGCTAAAAACGAGCTGGGATTAGCTTGCCAACATGACAATGCTCGGCTTGATAGACTTGTTCGATGAAGTTCGCGGGGCGTGCTCGTATCAGAAGGGGTGGCTGAATTACATTGTGTTGCTGTGAGCACATCCATGCCAATCAAGCAAGCTGATCTGGAGGTCTTACCCATAGGACCCATTACCCGTTCTAAGGCAAATAAATTCTGGGAAGCTCTTTTCCTTACTTGTGCTACAATTCCTGATTCATTTGAGCACATTCATGCCTTAGACTATAATGTTTATAATGTGTTGCATGCTGACATGTAACATACTTAGGGTATATTACTAGTAGGTGTGTTTAAGTATGTATATACTATGATAAGCATGTTTTCTTTATGTTTATAAGTATGTTTATGCGTTTTACATAAGAATACAAGGCTGCCCATGCATGTTTGCTTTGTTTTTGGCATAGGTGCTTAGGAGGATGCTAGCTTAATGCATATATACAGCTCGAATCCAGCTCACGGTAGTTCAAAGGGATTGCCATCAGCTCAGCTCAGCTCACTTACACTCCAGCTAGCTTAATCTCAGCTTAGCAAGCTCAATCTTAGCTCAGCTAGCTAAGCTTCAGTTGACTAGTCCTAAACTAGCTAAAACCTATCCTACCTGTGGGGGAGTGACCTACAAGTATGTATGGCATGTGTGGAGGACATGTGGCATGTGTGGAGGTCTCGGGGACGTGTGTGGTAGACTTGAAGTGTGTGACAACCCATTGGCACTCCCCAAGCATGTGGCTAGCCTTCTCACCCATTCAAATCTGTCAAATGGCGCCTAGCACATGTAACATGTGCCAACATGTTTTGAATTTCATGGCTGCAATGCTTGCCGCCCAAAGGAAGTTGAGGGAGTTGAATTTTGAGTTTAAAAATTCAATTTCAATCAATTCTAGCCAAGTATTCATAACTGGCCAGCCCCTTCATATTTCTATATATATTTGTACTTAAAACAATGTAAAAACAGTCAATTTTTATGAAAAGAAATCTTTGTGAGTTTATCTCTCAATTTTGGTTCTTCATTGAACTAACTTTGGCATATTCAGACTCTGTTTGATTGTGTCATCTTCCTTGATGCTTCAGGTTCTTAGATCAATATCTAGTGGGTCCAAGTCCGTTGACGAAGAACATATTCGTTTCGAGTTTGTTCAGTATATTATTCGAGTTCTTTCGAGTTCAATGTCGTTTATATTCTTCTAGCAACATCAACATCAATTCTACCAATTTAAACATTCTAATGTAGCCATGAAAGCCCGTTGAAGCCTTCATTTTCATTCAAATTCAAATCTGCCAGAAAATTCCTCCACCTCTATTTTTTTCCCTTCTTCTTCTTTCTTTTTATTTTCGTCCATTTTCTTTGTTACTAATGTCCATCCATGTGTGTTAATGCAGAGTTATGCTTGCTACAATCCTAGATCCGTTACAGACAAGGAATGTTGTTTCTGAAGCAATATACCCCTTTATCATATGGTAATCAGAGCTTAGGTTGGATTTTAGCACTTTCTGCACTACAAGACATCACAAAAAAAACAAAATAATAATAAAAAAACAATTCAAAAAAATAATTAAAAAACAGTTCAAAAACCAAAAAAAAACAAAAATAGTGCTGATGTGTTCAAAAAAAGTGATGAAGGATGCTTAAGTTTGCCATGGAATGCTTCGAAATCACCCGAAATGATTTGTTCTTGTTTGTTTGGTGATAGGTTTGTTGTAAGTATTTCTTTTGCAGTAAGTCATTTTTTGTGTCATTTAAACATCTCTTAAACTACCTTTAACTCGTGTTGCTATCACCGTTACATATATCTTGAAGTTTGACATAGCTAACATGTTTGAAAGATCAAATTAGTTCCTTAAAGAACTATTTGTGAGAGATCGAGTGGAAAAGGCATTGAGCATGGTGAGAACAGAAGGGGAGACAAAAAAAGCCATTTAAGCATTCTCCCGAGTGAAACACGAGCGCTAAGTGTTATTTTCTGAGTGCACTGTTCTTTTGGAGTGATCCATGAGAATTTTGTTGTGTGTGCTGTGAGGGCCTTTTTAATTTTCATTTATTTACATATTTGTTTTCTTCTCTTATTTTCTTTGTTACAAATGACAGGTACATATGATCATAGTCCTGGTGGAAGTAATCCACCAAATTTGCAAATGCAGGCTCTTACTAGAACATTACAGCATCTTTTAGAATAAGCATTAGAGCCCATTCAGTCTCGTTTGGATAGAATAGAAGGAGGTGGTTCCCACCAATCTGTCCAAAATGAGAATCATGATGAAAACGACATCGACCAGTGATACGATCCGCCTCGGATGAGTCAAGTCGTATTTGTAATTGCCCGATCATCTACGAGAAAGTATCATTTGATTTGCTTGTAAAGTGAAGTTGATAGGAAAATAGGGTGGAAGCTATGTATAAGGGTTCAAAGATGGTTTATGGATAAGAATAATATGTATAGGTTCGGTTTTTAAAAAAAGGTAACAAATGGGTGGAGAAAAATTATGAAAATGGATTAACAAATAAAAAGATGAGGAGATAGGAAATGGTTTGGATAGGTGATGTGATGAATAAAAGGAAAGTGGATAGAAAGGTGGATATGGTAAAATAGGACTTAAGTTTCAAGTATGATTCGACACTATAAAGAGTATCGCCCAGGTACTTATATCACTTAAGGTAGAGAATGAAAGATAGAACAAACCTTGACTCGCTACTTAGCAAAGTAGGAACCTCGATATATCGATGAACGCAACACTCGGTTGAGTGATAAGTTCAAAAGGAAGAACAAGGTTGACACCAACTAAGAACTAGATAGGCCAACAAGTCTTCAACGAAATATGGGAGAAAGATCCTCATCAAATAGTTTCATTAACAAAGAAACAATAAACAAAGTTCAACCCCTTTGTGGATGCATATTATTTAATTAATATGCTGAATTTATGAGTTAATCGCTCCCCTTGGACGTTCTTGAATACATCCATGCATGTATAGAAGCTTATAGGTCAAATTCAAGGTGTGAACATGCTCAAGGAGCTCATCGGTCAACCCAATAGGCTTACGGGCCCATATGGGTAAAAGTAAGGTAAGCGTGTTCTGATTAAATTGTAGGTCAAATCTGTTAGACTAGACTTAGAATTTGGCGAAACGAGCTTAAAATGACAAATTGACACTGTAGGGCCCATTAAGGGTTTTAGGGCCTTATGACTGTAAACTGCTAAAATGGGCTAAGTAAGCTACTGAGATAAAAGTTGGACGATTAATGGCTGTAAAGTGCATAAAACCCTAAAAGTGGAATAATTACTGAATTACCCTCGTAGGTGAGAAATCACAGTGTTACCCCTAGGTGCAAAAATGACTGTTATACCCCTAGGGCTAATTTTGACTGAATGCATGATTTACTGTTTCTGTTTACTGTATGCCATATCATGATTATCTATTGCATGGGATTTGGGGAATGTTGATGGAGGAAGTGCAAGTGGCATTGCCACGATTTCTGTTTTCTGAGAGAGGCTTTGCCTCGTACTGATATCTGAAAAGGGCTTTGCCCATTCTGTTTTTTGAAAGAGGCCTTGCCTCGTATTTCTGTTAGTAGCTTGGCCACCTTATCTGAGTAGCAATGTTGCATCTGTGGTGTGTAGCGGTTGGGTGGGTCGAGTAGTTTCCCCACAAGGTGTGTTTATAGTTGGTACAGGTGGTGTGTAGTGGTTGGCTTTAGGCTAGGCTTGGGCATACATGCATAATCTTTGGTCTGTTCTGAAATGGGCTTATGGGCCATACTGTTATCTGAAAAGGGCTAAGGCCCAGTATACTGTATCTGAATAGGGCTTCGGCCCAGTTATTACTGTGACTGGTTAGGCTTAGGCCTAGTGGGCTTGAGCTGATTTGGGCTTTGGAGGGGCTTCTTTGCACACTGAGTTTACCAAACTCACCCCTTTTCCTTCCATCCTTGCAGGTGAGCCCTAGACAATGGACTTGGAGCTGGGAGGGATTCGGAGTGGTCACGTGAACTGCCTTTGGTTATATTTTCTTAAAATTATTTATTTCAGTATTTTCTTAATTTATCTTCTTCTAGGTTTTAATCTGTAATAAGGCCTCTATTTAATTTGTTTTTAGCTTAAGTTTAATATTGTTTAAATCGTTTCGAAATCGGATAGCTCAAGGCACGCTTTTATAAAAGTTACTTATTTTCAAAATATCACGATAACAGAGCAAAGCTTCCGCAACGTAAACATTTTCATAAATAAATATTTTAAATAGACTTAAACCTAATTTATTGTTCGTGGACAAGTCATAAGGTTAAAGTGTGGCAATGGATGTGCATGTCTAGGATTAGATCCAGGGAGAGCTTGGTACTTAAGCAGTCTAATTGACTCACCTCCTCTTTTCTGAAATCCTACCTGGTGCATAGTATCCATTCACTTTAAGCCATAACGAAGAAGGTTTGGTTTTCCAATACTTAAACTGTTTTAAAAATAACATGTTTTCTGCAACCTACAAAGGTTTATAAGCTTTCACAATTTTCCATAAAATTCTACTAAGTTATTAACAATGTTTAAAAAGGGAATGATTATTTTAATGAACCACATTTTGAAAAAAATAAACAAACACAAGCTGAGGTTTTATACATGTTTAACGGTCGAAGTTTCTCAACTCTAAGAAGGATTTTCAATGAAAACATGGTTTTTGAAAAACACTTCAATGTGACACACCAGACTTGGCCGTAATGTCTAGGCTGGGTTTGGGGTGTTACAGAAGAAATTTGTACTCTTGAGAATTCGATACAGAATCATGTTTATCGGAACAATTCTATCTGAGAAATGTGACGGTAAAATTTAAAATTAGTTATTGAAGCTTCCCTTATGATTTAAATGTTGAGTCAGAGTTCTATATTGATGTTGAAGGTTTTTTGAAGTTCAAAATTGAATATGTATCCCAAGAAACTCAAGGTTAATTCAAATGATTTTGAGCAAACCTTACAACAGTCAGTTATCTGTTCATTCGAGTAGTGCAAAGACGTGCAATGATCTAAAATAGTTTTAATGGAATTTGAAATGTTTAGTTGTCAACAAGTAAAAGTCGAGCATCATGTACCTTCTGGGTTGTTTCAGTCGATTATTATACCCGAGTGGAAATGTAATAGAGTCACAATGGATTTTGTATCTGGATTTCTGTTGACCTCAAGCAAGAAAGATGTAGTCTGGATTATTGTGAATAGATAGACTAAATCAGCTCATGTTGTTCCAGTTCGTACAGGTTATTAGCTTAAAGAGCTTACTGAGTTATATGTTTCTCAGATATCGATCAGATCCTTGACATGTGATTAGTCTGTCTGAGATTGAGATTAAGTCCGATATGACGTACGAGGAAGAACCGATTCGTATTTTGACTCGTGAGATTAAAAGTTACGAAATAAAAGATTCTGTTAATTAAAATATTGTGGCATAAACATGGAGTTGAGGGAGTGTTATTCAAACTTATTCATCGGTAAGATTTTTGGGGGCGAAAATCCTTAGGGGGAGAGTTGTAACAGCTCGAATTAGACCCTAATCGGAACGGTAGTTTTGGGACCACGAATCTGAGTCAGAAAAATATTTTAAAAATATTTTCTATGTTTATTATGTGTGAATTTATATCTGTGAAATTTTCGTAATTTAATTTTATCGTTTGGATGTCCGATTAAATAAAAGGACTTAATTGCGTAAAAAGGGAAATTTGGTGGTTATTTTTAAAAGGGGGCGAATTGCTATTGGCTTTATAAGTGAAAGCCCTTAAGTTGTAAATAGTCCATTTATTTACTAGTGGGACGGTGGTAAATATATACCATATAGTTTTATATTATTTTATTAAAGATATATATATGTGTAAATTGAACCTTATTTTATATATATATATATATATATATATATATGTATATATATTATAAGGTTATGCGAGCACACCCTGCAACTATCCTAGCTCGGATTCAAGTCTAATTGACTGGCCCAAACTTGAGGGGCCTAAGTGCAAAATGAAACATCTCATGGGCCTGATTGGTTATTGGACCAATGTTTTTTTTAAGGACTTTTTAATTTAATATAGTTTTATTTAAATTAATAAGTTTGCATATTTTTAATTTTTAACTTGCACTTTGTGTGTTTTGTATTTAATAAAGTCATGCATTAAGTAACTCATTAGCTCATTTAGTTTGCATTTTAAACCATGCATTTAAGCATCTTTAGTTTAATAAAAGAGTTGCTGGTTTTAATTCAACTCATCTTAGTTTATTTATTTGAGTTTTATTGAACTTCATTTACTAAGATGTTTATTTAATTAATCTAGTTACTAGAATAATTTAATGAAGCATGAGATTAAGTTTATTTAATTTTGCTTCTTCTGCATTAATTGATGACTTTGCTTTAGTTCATTTATTGAAGTCAAGTGTTTAATGTGTTTTAGTTTAATTAGTGTTTGTTTGTGTTTATAAGTTGAATTAAAGTCATAACTGAATTAATGTATGGGTGTTGCATTCACATTAGCTGAAATTATGATGTTCACAAAAGTTTAAAATTAATTTGTTAATATTTCTCATGTAGGAACATCAATGGACGCATGGTGCATGGAAAGGCATGGGTTGCATCAAACTTGAAGAAACATCAATTTTTGGATGGTTCATGTTCAACCAATATTAATGGATTCCCTTGGTGCATAATTTGGTCTAGATACATGTGTCTTTTCAGCTAGACACCATTAAATTATAGGGGCTGTTACAAATTAAATTTTACGACGCTACAAGTCAAATTCGGTTACATTCAAAGGAAGCATTATTCTTCAAATTAAAGGGGCTATTTCCAACAATTTAAGAAGCTTTATACTCCTTAAATTCGGCAGCCACCTATTCTTCTTCCATAACCATTATTAAATAAGTGACCTTTCACGAAATTAAAATTCCATCAATGCTTATGGTGTCCATTCGGCTGGCCAAGAGGATCTCAAAGGTTTCTTTCAAGCATTCAAGAACATTGAATCCCTATTGAAGAGTGAAGTTACATTCAGCTTAGAATTTCAAGAGTTATGAGCTTTATTCATTATTAGCTCATTAAAATGCATGCATGTGACTATTCGGTTAGCTTTACTTTGGCATTATAAATATGTGTAATTAGGCTTTTGTAGGGGAATTTTTTTAGACTTTTTAGACTTTTTGCTCATTGTTAATGAAATTATTATCTTATTTTGGTGACATTATTTTCTCTCAAAATTTCGTTGAAGACTCGTTGGCTAATCTAGTGTCTAGTGGCGTCAACCCGTTTTTTTCTATCTGAACTTATCACTATCATATAGTGTGGCGTTCACCCTTATACCGAGGTTCCTACTTCTCTAAGTAGCAGGTCAAGGTTTTTTCACTTTCATCTGTTCACCTTGAAAGCCTATAAGCATTTGGGTTGATATTTTCTAATATTGGTTCGTGCTTGCTTTTAAGATCCCTTCATTCCATTCCATTCCATCCTACTTTCATCTATCCATTATTTTATTTGTTAACCGAATTATCTATTTTTATCCTTAGCCTTTTGAACCATTTTCAATCATTTTCTTTCTTTAACCGAACCACTAATAACATCCTCAACTATAAACCTATCTTTGAACCCTCTTAAAATAGCTTCCGCCCAATTTTATCCAAAACATCACCCTAAACGCGAGCCAAACGATACTTTCTCGTAGACGATCGGGCAAATTAGAATACGAATCGACTCACCCCGAGGTGGATCGTATCACACACATTGATCACTCTTAGGTCAAATACACATTTTATAAACCCATTTTTCTTCACACATCAAATAATTTTGATAAATTACGCCATTTCCCTTTATAAAATGAACTTTAACCAATAAGTTTGAAATCTTTAAAGCATATAGCAATGACATTTCATCCATGACACACTTAGGCCGAAATTACATCTAGTTCACAAAGAGTTCAAACACAAATTATACACATTCCAACATCAAACACAAGATTTCATAAATTTTTTTTATCAATGGCTGAACACAATTTCTTAACAATTTCAAAAATTGTCACTTGGGCTAGATGCATTACTTGCCAACAATTCAAAAGATGCAAAAACATTAAATAAACAACTCAAACATACCTTGAATTTAGCTTAATAGGGGCCGAATATGAAGAAGCTCATTTCTTTCTTTATTTTCTTTGCTAGATACGGCTTTGAAAGATGAACATGCAAGCTTCCTTTTATTTTTTTATGCTTTCTTTTTGTGTAATGAAATCATCCATTATTAATTTACTCATTTAACCTTAAACATAACATATTATTTACTCAAGTTACTAACCATTACTGTCCACACAATTCCTTAATGGCATAATTGCCATTTAAGACCCCAATATTCAAAAGACATGGCACAAAAGCAATTTTCATTATAGCATGCAATAATTAAATTTGATGCAATTTAATCCCTTCATAGTAATAATCAAGCATTTAACCCTCAAAATTTAATTACGAAACTTTAGCACACAATAGTACACACATTCAAGACACAGAAAATGATATTTAAACTTTTCACTGACTCGGATTCGTGGTCCCGAAACCACCGTTCTGATTAGGGCCAAATTCGAGCTGTCACACTATTAGTGCTTGAGAAGCTTGACTGGATAAACCCTAAAGAAATGGCTATTCTTTCTTCTTATTTTTGGCTAAGGAAGATGAATAAAACGATAATATGGCTTTGTTTTAATTAATTATAACCTATTAACCATTTTACAAATTTAACCTTAATAAAACCATATAAAAATCATGCAAATTATGGACATAAATCTCCACAACATAAACAAGGGTATATTATCAACTTAAGGACTTCAAATAGTAATTTCATAATCATTTGGTTCATTGACCTAATAGAACCCATATTTTTCGCTCTATGCAATTCAGTCCTTTTTACCGAATTAACTATTTAATCGGTAAAATTTCTTTATAAAACTTTTATAGCATCAGTCTATCATGCTTAAAACTTGTTAAAATAATAAAATAAATATTTTGACTCGGTTAAGTGGTCCCAAAACCACTGTTCCGATCTGACTCAAAAACAGGCTATTACACTCATTCTATTAATGGTATACTTACCATGAAAGTGCTCATATATTTCTTTTCTATAGCCATTTGGTGAATTTAACTTGTAGAACTCAAGTTTTGCACCTTACGCAATTCAATCCTTTTTAACAAATTGAGCACTCAAACGATAAAATTTCTTTACAAAAATTTCACACAACTATTCTATCATGCTGTAAACCTTAGTTTAATAATAAAATAAATATTTTGACTTCATATTTATGGTTCTGAAATCACCATTCTGATTTGACCAAAAAAGGGCTGTTACAACTTACCTTTGGATGCTCTATGACACATAATCAATCCTCCATAAACTTAATTCCATCCTCAATTAGCTTGAAAACCCTATTTCTCATCATTCTTCATATTTCCATGCAACAAGAATATATCAAAAATTAAAATCCAAATTTTCCAAACTTTTACTTAACATTCAAAATCATGTAACAACCTAGGAAAGATGGACATCACCATTTCTTACCTTGATGAAGCTCTGTCTCTCAAGATTCATCTTCTCTCACTAAAATTACCTAAAACCTAAGTGAAAATGAAAGTATTAAAAGGAGGAAATGAGTTTAGGTGGTGATTTCCAACATGATTTTAGCGAAAACACAAAGTTAGAATGCTGTCTTTTTGAAAGACTTGAAGATGAATGCAATAAGATGAAGAGAAAAAGTAGATGGAGGCCATGGGAGAGGTGGACAAAAGAAGTAAGGGGGAAGAAGACCTGATGGTGGTTGCCTCTGCATCTATTTCCCTCTTAAAAATAATTTTAATCGGCTAATGGCCCAAATCTGATAACTTTCAAGTCCAATAATTTATTAATGGTGATCCACTATCATGATCTAATATCTACATGTCCAAATTTATTCCATTAATCAAATATCTCAACCAAATAATATGTTCATCATGAATTTTTTTAGAATTGATCAAAATGCCCTTTCAGGATAAAATTATCTTTTTCCTCCTTTATACTTCTAAACACGATTTCTTCACGACAAATAATTATAAATCAACTCAAAATTCTTTAATTTTCATTGATACTTATTAAACATCCTTGGATAATGAAAATTATACTTTTACCCTTTTTTCAACAAAAATGAAAAATTTTCATTTTAGTCCCTATACCTTCAAATCTTTTTCAATTTAGTCCCAAAACCATTACATATTCCAACTTATTGTTAAGCCAATTAATCCATAATGATCAAAATTCTCATTTTGGTAAAAACTTTTCAAATTTTATGATTTACATTTTGCCCCACTTTCACTTTAAAAATTATTTTTCGTTATTTATCATATTCAAAATCAACTTTATTTCATATGAGTTCTTTTCTCTGACAAATTTTTCAACATTTTCAAAAATTTATTATATCTACTGTTAAAATAGTGCCACATTCTAGCTGAAAATTTTTAAAACGTTACAATAATGCTCAAAAATAAATTTTAATTGGAAAAGCTATCTTTCTTACCGCTATTCGAAGAATGGCATTCCAATTATTAAGGTGGATTGAAGTAAATTAAATCATCACAAACTTCAATAACTTTTTAACATTCTAAACATGAAAATTACTTTCCACCAATTACAGTTAAACCTGTTAATGGGTTGGACCACCCAACTCGGCCCGAAGGCTTGCCTGAAAATGTGGGTAGGTTTGGACAAAAGTATAGGCTCGAAAAATGGGCTTGGACAAAAAAATAAGGCCTACTAAAAAAAGGGCCAGGCCTCGGGTAAAACATTTTTGGCCCAATCCCGACCCGAATTCACTAAAGGACAAAAAAATTCTTTTTTTAAATATTATTTTCTTGTTGTTTTCTCCCTATTTATCTACCATTTTACTATTATATTGTTATTGTTTGGATGTTGTGTACAATTTGCTTTATTGTTAATTTTGTTATTATTGTAGAGACATTTGTTAATTTTTATATGATTTTAGAGATATTTGCTTGTTAAGTTGCATCTTAGTGTTATTTAAGTATACATATTTTTTAAAATTTATTTTCAATTTGTTGGGAAATATTTATCTTGATGTTTTTAGTATTTTGTATGTATTATATATTTAACAATTATATAAAAATAATATAAAAAATTATTACAGGTTGGCCGAGCTGTCTCTGGGTTTTTAACATTTTTATCCAGACCAGACTTAGACAAAATTTTAGACCCATTTTTTGGGCCAAGCCAGACCCAAACCTAACAAACGAGCCTACATTTTTAGTTAGGCCCGATCTAACCCATGAACACCTCTAATTACATTGTTAAGAAAATTATTACTTTTCATTTAACCAAAATTACTTTTACATGTCTGAACTTATATTTGAGTTATTATTTATTTAGTTATATTCTTTTTTATATATTTGTGTATGTGATGTATTTATAATATACTTTTCTACCGTCTTATACAACGAGAGCACGAGAGTCCGAATGAGGTAACAAATACATAAATGTGCTTCCCTAAACAACGAAAAAAAGACTTTCTTTATAACTGCCTGCCTGCCTGCCTGCCTCCAACCTTGCATACAAATTGTCTCGTATTGCTTCACTTTTAAAATGAAAATATATTATGCATAAAAATTAATATTTAATACATTATGGGTATTTGAGTCTCATGCAAAATTAATAAATCATAACAAAACATCTTATCAAAGAATAAACTTATAAATTAATGTCTTTTATTCTCTCTTTTTTTTCTCAATGATGAGTTGCGTCCAAAAATAATTATGAATACAATTAAATTTTTATACAATAATACGATATTAATGTATCATCTTGTTTTAATTTTAAAATATAAATTAATAAATATCAAAATATGTTAAATATATAATATTTGTAGCATCATATGACACCAACACACATACAGAATTACATATATAACAATATATTAACGCAACTCTCTACTTATATTTTTTTCTTTGCTTTTTGTAATTATATTTTGCTTTCTCTTTAAGCATCCGTTACTCTGCCACTTTCATCTTTGACATTTTCCTACATATCCCGATTTCTGCAAAACCTCTCAGATTACTTTGCTTTTGATACAAATAATATACGTGTATATTACACACACATGTGTATAAATATAATTTCCATCCTTTAATCAAAATCAAATCTCCATTAACGTCTGTCACTGCATTTTCATTATACAAATTCAATAACCTGCAAACCCCACAATTCAATAGTAATCTGTTTTTTTTTCTCCATTTCGATGGCTACAAGACAGGTTATTTTAACCATTTTTGTGTTGTTTATGTTACTTCTTTTTCTTCTGTTTCCTTTAAGCAACGGAGCTGTGTACAGAATCCATGATTTAAGCTTCAGAAACAGACAGAAAGATAATAACAGGATGAATAAGAGTGAGGTGATGAACTTCAACAAAACTTCATTCAGTCTTCTCACCAAAGCTGTCCCCATTCCTCCTTCAGGTCCATCAAGGAGACACAATGATCACACCGATGCTGATGGTTCGGGTGGTTCAGCTTCAGCGTCAGCCAAAAATGGTCTAAGAATCTAGCCCATTTGAACTTGAAAACATGGTTAAGCGTTCTGAACCTTTAAATATGTACTGTTTCAGAGTTTTTTTTTTTGGGTAATTTTCATGTTCTTGGGAACAAAACACATTATCAAGAGTTCCATGTCTTCTTTTTTTTATTTATATGGTAATTTTCAATTATTCTTTTTCATAAATTTGAGTTCGAAAGATTGCAGTTGCGAATGATTGGTTTTTAAATCATTTAATAGGATTTACTTTAAAAAAAAAAACTTATTTAGTAGACGGAACAATGGTCATCATGCATTAAAAGCCAATATTTTCAATACGAATTTTGTTTTATACAAATCAATATGAATGTTAAATTAGGCAAAGGTGTGACGGCAAATATAATTGTTCATTTTATTAGAATGTAACATTTAACTATTTAGTTAATGGAATATAAAATTATTTAGAAGCAAATTTTATTCAATTAATTTTTTTATAGTATTTTTTTAATAAGTTTAATTCTTTTAATATTTTTATTTTAATAGCCATAAAATAATGATAAATTTTTTTATTTTTATTAAAATTTATATATTTTAATAAATAAATATCTGATGTTGAAAAAAATTTTATAAATCTTATTTATAATAATTCATGAAAAATGATTGCAACATCAATAATAATTATACTTATAATTAATATACTAATAAATAAATTATTAAATAAAATATAATAATTGTAGTTGTAATGTGTGACATCTAGTTTACTATTAAGAAAAATATTTTTTTTAATTTTTAATTAGACTTATAGTTAATTTAAGGAAAAAAATTAAATTGATTAAAATAATAAAAATAATAGACAAATCCGTCCAAAATTTATTATTACGCTCGTAATCTAAGATAATCTAAGAAATGGGCATAATAAAATTACAACCTATATTACATCCTCTTAAGACTATTTTGTAATGTTAGATTACGACATGACTAGAATATTGACAATCTAAATACTATAATATTATTTCAAAATGTAACATTATGGATAATAATGTTGTATTCAACAAATTAGATACCCCTAAGGGTAGATAAACCTCTCCCTTTAAAATAAGACTAAACTTCAAACATGATCTTTACTAATTAAATCAATAGTATATATATCGATAAAAATACCCTTTCAAATAAAAATATTTAATTGTATTAAAATATTTATATATATATTTCTATTAAAAATTTTAATTATTAGACTTGTTTGAAATAATTTATTTTATGTATGTGTAATTTTGTTGTTTTCTTTATACTTAAATTAGTAAATATTTAAAATAGAGTTACCATAATATTAATTTATGTTAAAATAAATAAAATTTAAATGTATAATTTATTGTAATTTATTTGAACTTAAAATTATTTAACTTTTTTATTTGATCATGAAATTTTTATTAATTTATTTTATACTTTTAAATTTTTTTAAAAATTTTTGTTATAATAAAGTTTTGGACCGTTGATAATTTATGGAATTAATAATTGTAAATTCATAAAAAATAGAATAATTATAAATAATTTTAAAAATTCACGTATACCATCAATATAAATGATTAGGGGTGTGCAATCGGTTGGTTCGGTGCTGAAAAACTGAAAACAGATTCAACCGACTTCCTTTATTCAAAAATCAAAATTGAACTAACTTCTTAAAGAAACCAAAAAAATTCTACCAACACATTTTTAGATTGTTTAGTCGTTTAACTAACCCAATTGAGTTTAATTTGGTTCATTTTTCTCCCAATATTGAAATATTTGAAGTTGTTGCTGTTAGAAATATTTGATTTGGAAAATGATTTTTACCACAGTGAAAAATTAAAATTTTGAAAATTGAGTTGGTTTGTGATATTTATAGTAATAAACTTTTTCCTGAAAAATACTTGTGATTTGTACGAGACAGATCCTAGACGTTCCCAACTTTCAACTGGACGACCTTCTCCATTGTTCTCATACCAAATGTTGCTTTGAGTGTGGGCTCGAAAAATCACAAACCAAACATTGAACTGAAAATGATTTATTACTTTTAGTAGGACAGTAGTTCTCTCTCAACAAAAGCCGATAGAATTGTAATTCCTATCAAATAAAATTTATTCTAATAAAATAAATTATGACTACTTTCTGGTAGAATAACAATATTTGAAACTTGCTTGTAAAAACTTATATTAATAGCTCCACTAGAGTCATCTATTTAAAAGGAGAGATAGGAGAATGCTGGTTGAATTAGTAACATAAATAATATTTATTTAATAGAAAATAATATTCTACTCTAAGTAGAATGGGGTGGGCAACACTATTGAGAAATATGCCCATATTATAGTAAACATGTAACTATTTTCTATGTATTTGAACAATGAATAAATAAATTTCACATTTCACTGTTATGTCATTTGTATTTCTGTCTTTCATATTTTGCATGCATAACGAAATTATGACAAACAAATATTAGCTCATTGATTGCCTAAGTTCAAACTGATTATAAGTGGCATTATAAGAATGTTTACATTACGAGCAAGACAACTTACTTTAGTAGATAATCTAAACGAGTCCGTAATCTAGTAAAAGAATCAAAGTGAGCATTTGATTTGAATACTGAAAAGGACTATTATGTTGTCTACAATTTCAATTAAGGAGATGGCTAGTCTTGGCTATTAGAGTAGTTGACTCTACGGGTAGAGACATAAATGTATTCATTGGCAGAATAATACATTACTCTGGACCCAAGATTAATTAATTCTGAATCTATTTGTGAATTAATTCACTTGTGACGTTCATGGTGTGATTTACCTAAATCCTGAGATAGTCACTGACCATGTGTATGTAACTCAAGTGTTTTGATATAAGTGGAGGCTTATGCTGATTGATTTCGAGATAACGCAATAAGGCAGATTTTGATGGATCATTGAATGATGAGAATGGGTCGAACCATCAAGGTCCAATTATGCAAGAAACGACCAAGAACTTTCAAGATCCTTTGTAAATTCCTATTGGGCCAATTACAAGGGCTCGAGCAAAGCATTTCAATGAGGCTCTTAATGGGTTGATGCATGGACTTTGGAATTCAAATTGGGTCAAGCCTAACTCTTATTCTAGTTCATATGGTCAAAGTATTGGTCGAGCATTCTAATGGGCCACCTTGAACCTTTTGAATCAATTTTAGTTTTATTTTATTTAATAAGTTTGCATTTCATTTTAATTCACAGATTTAATTATTTCCTATTTTTCAACTATTTGTGTTAAATGGTGTCATGCTTTTATTCGTGTGTTTAAGTTGTTTTCAATTGGGTTTTTTTTTTAAATTATCATATTAGTTTAGTGTGTGTCGTTTATTCATATTAAGAGTTTAAGGTTGTCATGTTTTAAGTGTCTCTTGCTTATTTGAAATGTGCTTGCTTGAAATGATTTAACATCTATTTATACTTGTTTTGTAGGGACTATTCGGCTAGCCATTTGAAAGATCATCATGAATTCTCATTAAAATTGAATCCACGCATAAGTACATTCATGGAATATTCAGATACATGCCATTATTTTTTGTGCATGCGACCATTCGTATGAAGGGGCCAAATACATTGAGTCATGCATTTGTTACTTGGTTGAATTCAATGGATGGGCATGGCGCATGGATGGTGGCTTGAAGGGAGATTAATTTGTCCAATCAGCTTCCATACATGCATGAACATCCAACAGGGAAGAGCTACCATAAATTCAGTACATTGAATTTCCACAAGTTGGAAGATGAATCTACAAGATACATGTAACAAGTTCATGAACATGCATCTCATTAATGCACCTATATTATGGAGGATGCATGTCCCATGAAAATATATGTTAGGTCAAAGGGGATGGAGGAGGCCTTTGTTGATCATTCATAGCATTTGAAGGTTTCTTCTTACCTAAGAATACATGCACGACAAAATGAAGATGAATGTGTCCCTTCAAGAGTTTGTTGAACCAAAAACTATACATGAATGTATTTAATCAAGCATGAACATCCATTTATGGCCGAATGTGGCTCCTTAGCTCCTTAGTTCGATAAATAGATCAAGTTAGGTCATTTGTAAGGTTATACAACAACACTTTGAATATATATTTTCTTTGTGAGATATTTCTCTTTCGGTTCTTCATTGAACTATTGAACTTATCAAAACTTAAGGTTTTTTGGCGTTCATCTTTTGTCTTATCCCTCTGTTCATCCATCCTAAAGTGTGGCGACTTCACTATACCAAAGTTTGAGTACTTTTGTAAGTTAAGTGGGTCAGGTTCAATATAACTTCTGTAAGGCCCTAAAAATAGGTCTAGTAGTTTCAGGTAAGTTTACCAAGTTCCGAGTGAAAGTTAGGAGTTAATCAGGTTTATTAGTATTTTTTTAATTTAGTTAGCTTAATTTCATTGAAAAATTGGTAAATAATATTCTGGAAAATAAAAATATTTTTAGAAAGATTAATTTTTTGGTCTTGAATAATTTTTGGGTAAAATAAATACTTTGGGTCTAATTAGAATTGAAAAATAAATTAAAATGGGAGTTTAATTTAGAGAATTTAAAATATTAACTAAATAGGACCATTTTGCAAAACAAGGGAAATGTAAGAGTGGTTTTATAGCAAATTATCCTTATTTTTGGAATTTTGGAGGGAAAGGAGTATTTTGTAAAATAAGGGAAATGTGGGAGTGACCTAATGGCAATTTCCCCAATTTTTGAAAATCAGGTGGGGTTTTCAGTTTTAAAAATACTGCAACTACCTCACTTTACACACTATTTTCACCTGAATTAAGAGCTTTCTCTCTCTCTCTCTCTCTCTCTCTCTCTCTCTCTTTGCTCATTTTCATAGAACACATATCAGATAATAGATATAAACTTTTACTCTCTCAAAATTCTCTCAAAAATCTCCATAAAAGTTTTCCAAAGTTGAGTAAAAGTCATCCAAAATTTCTTCAAGGATCTTCATTCAATCTTTTAAATTGATGATTTGAGATTTATTGAAGGTAATTCTCAACTCTCAATTCATTTTTAAGTTGTTTTCAATCATTATTTTCTATTTAAATTGATTAAAATGGATTTTCAAGTTTTGATTTCTTCTTTCTTGAACATGGAACTCAATAATGGTGAATCCATGATTTTTAGTTGAAATCTAAGTTTTAATAGATGTCTAAGCTCAAAATATTTTTATTATGTTTTTAATCATAAAACAAGAGATCAAGCTCGTTTGGTTGATCAATTTTGATAAATTCATTTTTAATCGATAAATTCATTTTTAATCAATAAAATGAGTTGATTTTCCAAAAAAATTAAAACGATTTAATAGATGAAATTAACACTTAGGTTTTATGTTAGTGGACTAGGAATGAAGTTTAGAAGTGGTTTGTGGTGCTGAGAAGGTCGTTTATGAATTTTATGTTTCTGCTTAATTGTGCAATTCAGTAAGGTTGATTAGAGAAACAAATTAGATCCGTATAGTTAATGAAATTTTGACTTTCTTAATGTTAATGTGAGTGTGTAATGCATATTTTGTCTCTGTTAAAGCTTTTCACTGAGATGAGGATGATGCTAATCAGATTTGAGGCTCAAACTTACCTACTTGAACATACTTTTGTTTGAAAAAGAAAAGTGTGGAGGTAAGTGATTTTAAAGGCTATTGGTAAATTTGCCAGGTTATGTGTTAAATTGAAGTTTTAAATAGTGTTTTTAATGACTTAATCGCATCTTATTTGGTTGGATTTGCAAAAATTAATTTTATTTTACAATAGCATTGTTGCAATTTTCTTTTGGAAAATTGTGTGTTAAGCTTTTGGCATGATTAATTTAGATTGAATGGATTGTTAATTAGAGCATGAGTTACTAAATTTTTGAGCACTTGATGTAACACCCTTTACCCGTATTCACGCTGAAACAAGGTACGAGGCATTACCGGACTTAAACACAAACACACATACAATTTTGAGCTATAAGTTTCCATCCAAACTTAAAACTTTTCACATTCATTCACATCGTCCCTAAAATGAGCCTACGAGTCCCAAAACATACTTTGGAAGTGGTTCGGGACTAACTCGAGAACTTCAAAAAATTTTAAAAACTTACAAAAATTTTCCCTAAACAGGGGTCACACGCTCGTGTAGATATGGGACACCCCCGTATGGGTAGGCCGTGTGGTCTCACACGCCCGTGCCCATACCCCGTGTAACTCTCTGTTTATGACGTCATCAGCCAAATGAAACCACATAGCCAAGCCACACGCCCGTGTGCTAGGCCGTGAGACAAATTAAATTCTCGCAAAATAGGTGCAGACTTTACACGCCCTTGGCAGACGTCTATGTCCAAGGCCGTGCCATCCACACGGGTAAGACACAAGCCCGTGTCTTTGCCTATGTGCTCCATACTGGGCATTCTGTTTCTCAAAATTAAGTTACCGGGGACACACGGCCTATTCACATGCCCAGGGAGCTGACCGTATGTCACACACGGCCGAAACACACGCCCATGTGTCTACCTATGTAGACAAAAATTAGGCTATTTTCCAAATCATTTGCCACCCTGAAACTCAATCACACTTATACCAATTTCAACCACATATAGCATAACATAATTTAGCAAACTAACATCGTCAACTAAGACATAAACTTAACATTTACGTGTCACAACCATCAAGCAACACATTACATGCAACATCCACATTCATGAAAGACAACATCATTTTATCAAACTCAAGTTTAGTAAATCACATGCGACATATTATCAATCGACCATCGATAATCATAGGCCATATCACAATGGCATTGGCACACGCATGCATATATGAATAGGTTTACAACCCAATAATCAATATGAGCCACATCTCATGGCCTTATACAAAATGAATTAATTATCATCATAAGCCAACAACACAATTGGCTAAACCAATATGGCATATAACAAAAGAGACCAAGTTCCTATACATGCCATAGACTCAAAGGTTTGCGTCCATTTACCCAACATGATAGCTTGATAATGTGATAGCATCTCTGGTGATCTCCAACTCAAGCTAGCATACAACCCTATAAGATATGGGAAAAGAAGGGGAGTAAGCTATAAAGCTTAGTAAATCCATACATTTGTCATACAACAAACATAACATAACACAACATAAACGTCATTAAATTTTCATAGGCATAACTTCCTCAATCACAATGCTTAACCCCCTTCAATTTATAAGCATAATTTAATACATCTTAACATTGGCCAAATGATCGTAACCTCTCCAATATAACATACCATAATAATCATTAACAAATCATTTCAAGCCTCATAGTAACATGCACATTAATTATGCGTATTCATATTTTCAAGCCCAAAGCTTAACATCTTTCAATGATTTAAACTCTTAACTTCACATACTTTCATAACCATTTTAATAGGTAATTATGCAAATATTTCATTTTTCACACATATCCAATGAATCACAAATCAAGTGAATTAAACATCTTATCTATCAATTTCATATGGCTCAAAAGCCTAACACATGATTCTCAACTGAATTTACCATGAATTTACACATCATCAACATAAATCCTTATTCACAAGATTAACTTAAGGTCACTTTCATAGTGATCATGAACTCATAATATCATGAAGCCAATGCTTATAAACTTCACGTATATACCTGTACGAACTCGTAACACAGTCATATCTTCTCACATCTTTGACATAATCTTTAAATTACCCATTGAACCACTTGGAATACTAAAGGATACTTGGGAGTCTCTTGCACATAGTATCGTATCAATGCCATATCCCAGATATGGTCTTACATGAAATCTCATATCGATGCCAATAGCACAGCTATGGTTTTACACGATTCTCATATTAATGCCATGTCCTAGACATGGTCTTACACAAAATCTCAAATCGTTGCCATACCCCAGATATGGTCTTATACGAAATCTTATATTGATGCCATATCCCAGATATGATCTTATACGTAATCTCATTAACCCTAATGTCATGACATTAGTATCCTAACTATTCCTCAGGTTCAACCAGGACTTCTTCATTATCTTGGCATTATCGAACTTGCTCATAATATCAATCATATAAATCATATAATGTTAAAGCAATTTAAAACATAAATATAGCATTGCATTTTTCACATATAAACTTACCTTGATACCAAAAATGGTGGAAAAAGACCTGTCGAATACTCGTTTTTCCCTCGTTTAACTTTCGGACCTCGTTTTCCTTGATCAATAATATCACATTTAGCTTATTTATTAGTCACATTATTCAATGTGACCTAAAAATTATATTATGGCAATATTATATTTTTGCCCTTAAAGTTTGACATACTTACAAATTTACCCCTAAGCTCGAAAAATGAAATTTATTTAATTTTTTCAATTCCTAAGCCTAGTCAACCTCTTTTATACTTATAGCAGCCCATATTTTTCATTAAATCACACTTTTATGACACATTTTATAACTTTTACAAATTAGTCCTTTTAGGCATTTTCACTTAAAATCACATAGTAAAAGTTGTTTCTCTAACCATAAACATGCATTTTCTACTATTAAACACAAAAATACACACATATTTATCATGGGTCAAAACCCTAAACTTTAACCATATCTCAAATTAGTGGTAAAAATAGATAGATCTTGTTACGAGGATTTCAAAAACGTAAAAATCATTAAAAACGGGGCTAGAACGGACTTACAATCGAGCTTGGAAGCTTGAAAAACCCTAGCCATGGTTTCCCCTTGTGAAATTCGGCCATGGGGGTGAAGATGGACAAAAATTGGCTTTTAATTTTGTTTTTACTTCATTTTAATCACCAAATGACCAAATTGCCCTTAATGAAAAACTTTAGAAATTTTCCAAACCATGACCATTTTTGTCCACCAACTTAGCCAATGGTTTAATTATCATTTAAGGACCTCCAATTTAAAATTTCATAACAATTGGACACCTCTAACATGTAGAACTCAACTTTTGTACTTTTTACAATTTAGTCCTTTTGACTAAATTGAGTGCCCAAACGTCGAAATTTTCGAACGAAATCTTCACAAAATTATTCTGTGAAACTGTAGACCATAAAATTATAATAAAAATAAAATTTTCCTCATCAGATTTGTGGTCCCGAAACCACTATTCTGAGTAGACCTAAAATCAGATTGTTACAACTCTCCCCCCTTTAAGGATTGTCGTCTCCTAAAATCTTATCAGAAAAGAGATAAAAGTTTCATTCTCATAGTTTCCTCTACCACATCGATGAATCTTATTCGAGGGCGATACTTCCTGAAATAGTATGTCATTAAATCTAATATCTAAAATCTTAAACTTTCAATTTGTATATCACTTATGTCAGTCTGAAGTCGCTTTCAACTTTCATGAATCACTTTCACTAATTTCCCAAAATCACAAATTAATTTAACTTCGTACATCTCTTCTAGTCACCTTAGAACACTAAAACACAGTGTTGAAGCATAGCTTCAAAGATCCACTTTATTCTCTCAGACTCTCCATCAATTTAAAAATGACCTATAGTGCTAAAATGCATCTGAGTTTCCTGTAGCTTTTCCCATAATTTGGATATAGCCCTCAAATCCCAATCCGAAATAATGGAGGCTGATACTTCGCATAATCAAATAATCCTAGAAACAACCTACTCAGCTGGTTTGTTAAACAAGAAATTTGTACACGAACGATCAATCACAATCCAATAACATCTTCCTTTTCAGAGATAAAGATAATTCAAATACAAAATCTATAGTAACTCTATCTCATATCACATCAAGGTTATCACTGACTGCAATAGACCTGAATGCTCTTGATATTTGACTTTTATCCATTTAGCATCTGTAACTATATCTGCTTTCCCAAAGATTAATCAATAACTACTCGTGATCTTTCAATAGCTCAAGTCTTTAACACTATCTTAACTTCAGATCTTTCTATGACATTCGATACTTTAATTCTTGAAATTAGGGAACATGTGACACCTTTCGTCGAATAAACGATATCACCAAATTCTCAATACAGACATAAAAGTGACCGTCTCTAAATCACTGGTCGAATAGTTCTTTTTAATGTGACATTAACCGTATGAAAACATAAACTATCACTTTACATTCTAGTAATAAAACACATTCCAATCCGTTCAATAGTGCATCACTAAAAAATCATAAATTCATTACTCAATTCAAACAGAACTCAGAACCAGTGCTTCGATTAATAACATCTTCAATTGTTTTCAACTTTGCTAACATGAAATGAACCATTCAAACTTTCACAAATGTGATATCTTTATCAATCAGAACAACTTTAATTTACAATAATATTTCTTAAATAGAACTACTCTAATAGATATAATTCTGTATCATATCTTCTTGAATATAAATTCTACATTCAGATTGTTCATCTATTTACCCGTGAAGGTTTAAAGTTTATTCCCAACCTTGTGGATAGATTTAAATACAAATAACTTGATTAATCCTTCAAGCAAATAATTCAATCAAACTAGAAAACTGAACAGATCTCAGCCGTCAAACAATAACTTTTCAAAGAAAACTTTTCCTATTATTGTCAAGATAACTTAGTCATACAATTGATCACAATTTCTTCAGGATACTAAACAAAGATCCTTAAAATCTGCATAACTCAAACATATCATAACATTTCGCTTTTAATTCATTGATACTTATCAAAATTTACTAGTGAATGATAACCAGTATATGGATTTGTGCTGGGTCTTCCATCATTCACACATTTTTCAATGTAAATCCTTTTCTGAGAACTAGAAAAAGATTACATAGAATAGAACTATTTCAACAATTAATCATCGAAGTGTTGAACCATACTGAAGCTATAATCATTAGATAGATTAAAATCGTAGTGCCATAATAAGACCGGCATCTCATACATATAAATAGATAATATCCCAACTATTAATAATGCAATTTGAAGCAAAGAGGAAAATCAAATATAGTTTCAAACACAACCAGTGTAGAAACGCAACCTTTGTAAATTTTAGATGTAACACCCTAACCCTTATCCGTCGCCAGAATGGGGTTATGAGGTATTACCGGATGATACACAAATATCAAACAATCATATGCATACATATGCTTTGACTCTTAATCTAATTAAATTTTAATGAATAAAGTTAATTTAAACCTTTAATAAAACCAACATATGTTTTTCAAACATAAAATCAATTATGAAATGCAAAAGAAAAAAGGGTATCTAATATACCATTTTACCACAGAACTTATATGTATATCAAGAATAAAATAAATAATTCATTCTATTATAACATATATAAGTCAAATAAAATAAACATATTAAGTACAAATCATCATTAGCAATATTTCATTCGGTACCATAACTATATAATTTAACCAAGTTATTCATGACATATGCACATTACTATATATTGTTTTTAAAAGGCTAAAACTTGACCAAGTCTACTTATAAGTACATGTAAGTAGTTATGCGCAAGACAAATAAGTCATGTATCAATTTATACATACTCCAAAGGACACTGAATGGTCTGTCTTTCAAAATACATATAACCAGCCACATATTTCTATTTTACCCAAAATTTTAACCGAATATGCCTACAAAATTCTATGTACTTTTATACCTATTATAGTCGATTTATCAACCCTTATTAACTATTTTTCTATCACATACAAAAACCACAAAAATCAAATCACCAAGTCATGATCAAATTCGCTTAACCATCATTCATGTAACATAGATATAAACCAAAACCAAACATTTAAATCATAAAACAACTACATTCCATCACATAAACACATATCAATACTAATTCAGCATAACTCAAACATTAAAATCCCGTAGCCAATTTATAAGCCATTTTCACATGGCATTATAAATACAAATCATTCAAAAGACACTATATACAATCTAGTCCAAAAGTAATATTCATAGGCTTGTCCAAGCTATACATGCCATAAGTTAAGTTTTAGTGACTAATACCAAAACAAAAGATAGTGTGATGAAACTTCTGCGGATCCCCTAGCTCGTAGCTTGCTTCAAGAATATAAATATCATACAAAAATAAGACATTCAAAGTAAGTTTTCTTAAATTAGTAAGTCTTGAATGAAAAATACAATGGTTAATAACTTGTTATATAATTCACAAAATAAAATATGTATAACTATAATATGCTCGGGTATTACTAAACAGAAATGCATGACTAACTCATTTGTATTTTATAACCCACCTCTAGTGTAAATTATCATAAGTCCATATAATCAATCCAATTATAAATTAGAATCCAGCCTTAATAAAGTAATGTCTCAATTCGAAATCCCATAAATATAAGCTGATTATACCGAATCAATATTTATGCCAATGATACAATTCATCTATACACATTTTTATTATTAATCACCTCCAATACATGCACATATCACATTGTAATACTCATTACTCAAATTAAAAACTTCAATTCACATTCGTATATACATTTGTAACATGATATTCACTATCAAAATAACTTTTCGCATAAACTTACCTATGAGGCCGAATATGTGAATATTACATATCACTTAATTCAAATTCACTTGATCAATCTTCCCACATCAACTTGACATCTTATACACATAGGATTAAAATTAAATCACCGGCACCAAGCCTGCTAGGCATAAGCCTAAATTATTCACTGGCACAAGGCCTGCTAGACACGAAGTCTGATATTTAATCACCGGCACTAAGTGTGCTAGACACAAAGTCTAAATTATTCACCGGCACAAGGCCTGCTAGGCACAAAACCCAATTATATCACCATCACACACACATAGCTTATAAGTTTAAGGCCAAAACTATAATTATAAGTCAACTCATAACCATTTGTTCATCAAATTAAGCAAATACTTCATATGATTCAACTAACTTTCGAAAGTACTGAAACATTCATAAGCAACTCAATCACGTCCATTTAGCAACAACATTCGGTTATTTTGCTATTGAACAATTAAAATTCAAAGTATTGTAGCAAAATATTCTTACATTTAAAATAATAAAAAAATATATTTGGTTGCTCAAGGACCTACCTCGAATATCAACGAACAACTTTTTCTGGCTATTCAGTTACTTTTGTCTTTCCCCGATCTTAATTCAATTTTCGCTATTCTTGGGCATCAAATTCCAAATAATACCCATTCAATTTCAATTTTTATTCAAATTAATCCAAGAATACTCACTTAAGCAATTTACCAATTTACCCCTACTATTTTACACATTTAGCAAATTAATCCAAATCTCAAATTACACAAGATAAAAGAAATTTGCTTATATTATTTCTAGGCCGAATATCCCTAGTTCTCATACAAACCTTTACAACTCATTTATTTAGCAAATTAGTCCCTATTTTTTTATATAACTTAATCCTAATATTTCAAATTCATCAAAATTTTCCAAATAAAATTTATAATTTAACTCATATCTTCTATTTAACCACATTAAACACAAAATTCATCAAAATACTACGTATGGAAAAACTCAAAACACACATTAATATCACAAATTCGAGTATGGGTCGGATAGTATACGAAGCAACGATCTCAAAAACATAAAAATTATTAAAAATTGAGTTAAAAACTTACCTCAATTGAGCTTGTACTATGCCGAATGCTCAAACTATTTTCCTTTCTTTTTGTTCTTTAGTTTCGGTGAAAGAGAACACAAACATGCATCCATTTTGTTATATTTTAACTATTATATCATGTTAATTTCTAATTTACTCAATTAACCTTATAATTAAATATGCAACCATTAAAAATGAAAGGTCAATACTGTCCATTATTTCATCTTTTTGTTTAATTACCACATGCAACCTTCCTATTGAAAGACATAATCAATTAAGTACTTTACCAAATAGCATGCTTATTTATCATTTATTGCAATTAAATCCTTTTCACTAATCAAGCATTCAAACATGAAACTTAACATACGAAAATTTTTACGGATATCAATTCACACAATTAAATACGTAAAAGAATGATAAAATATTTTTATTTTATTATTATTATTTTTTACTCAGATTCGTGGTCCCGAAACCACCGTTCCGATTAGGGTCAAAATTGGACTGTTAGAACTCTCCCCCCTTAGGAATTTTCATCCTTGAAAATCTTACCGGTAAAGAGGTTTGGATAACGTTCTTTCATCGAATCTTCTAATTCCCAAGTTGCTTCTTCGACTCCGTGTTTGTGCCAAAGCACCTTTACTAATAAAATTTTCTTATTTCATAACTCTTTCACTTCGTGAGCTAGAATATGAATTGGTTCTTCCTCATAACTCAAATCAGACTAAATTTCAATCTCTATTGGACTAATTACATGAGCAGGGTCAAATCTATATTGTCGAAGCATCGAGACGTAAAAGACATTGTGGATCTTTTCTAGTTCCGGAGGTAACATCAATCTATACGCGACAGGTCTGATACGTTCAATAATCTCATACGGTCCAATAAATCTGGGACTTAATTTGCCTTTACGACCGAATCTGAGTATTTTTTTCCACGGTGAAACTTTTAGGAACACTTTATCTCCGATCTAAAACTCTATATCTTTACGTTTCAAATCCGCATATGATTTCTGACGATCTGATGCTGCCTTCAAACTTTCATGGATCACTCTCACCTTTTGTTCTGTTTCTTTAACTAAATCAACCCCGTGAATCTTATTTTCACTAAGCTCATTCCAATACAAAGGTGTACGACATTTACGACCGTATAAAGCCTCGTAGGGTGCCATTTTAATACTTGATTGAAAACTATTGTTATATGAAAATTCAACCAAAGGCAAGTATCGATCCCACGAACCTCTAAACTCAAGGATGCAGCATCTCAACATATCCTCAAGTATCTAAATAACTCGTTCGGATTGACCGTCTGTCTGAGGATGGAAAGCGGTGCTAAAATGTAGTTTAGTACCTAGCTCATCTTGTAGTTTCTTCCAAAACCGCAATGTAAATCTTGGATCCCTATCCGAAATAATGGAAACAGGTATTCCGTGCAATCGCACTATCCGAGAAATATACAATTCTGCTAGTTTATCGAGCGAGTAATCTGTACGGATCGAAATAAAGTGAGCGAATTTTGTCAATCTATCAAAAATAACCCAGATTGTACTCTTTTTGCTCAATGTCAATGATAAACCTGATACGAAGTCCATCGTGACTCGGTCCCATTTCCATTCAAGTATCATGATCGGCTGAAGTAATCTAGAAGGCACCTAATGCTCAGCTTTCACTTGCTAACATACTAAACATTTTGAAACAAAGTCAGAAATGTCTCGTTTCATACCATGCCACCAATATTGCTGTTTCAAATCGTTATACATTTTTGTGCTAACCGGGTGAACAAACATTCGACTGTTATGAGCTTCGTTCAAAATCATCTGAATCAACTCTGTATTCCTCAGAACACATAACCGATTTCTGAATCTCAAACAGTCATTCACATCAATCAGAAACTCTAAATCAGCTTTTGAGTCACATTGAGCCCGTTTTGCAGCTAACTCATTATCGACTTTTTGAGCTTCACAAATCTGTTGCACAAGTACCGGTTTTGCTTTTAATTCAGCTACTAAAGCACCATCAATAGATATAGCTTAATGCGCATTCATTGCACGCAAAGTAAACAATGATTTTTGACTTAAAGCATCAGCAACCACATTAGCCTTTCCCAAATGATAATAATCACAAGATCATAATCTTTGAGTAACTCTAACCACCGTCATTGTCTCAAATTCAGATCCTTCTGAGTCATCAAGTATTTGAGACTTTTGTGATCGGAATAAACGTGACATTTTTCATAGAACAAATAGTGGCACCAAATTTTTAAAGCAAAAATAATAGCAGCCAATTCGAGATCGTGAGTCGAATAGTTCTTCTCATGAGGCTTTAACTGTCTTGAGGCATAAGCTACAACTTTGCCTTCTTGCATCAAAATGCAGCCAAGTCCATTCAGAGATGTATCGCTATAAATCACAAATTCTTTACTCGATTCTAGCTGAACTAGTACTGAAGCTTCGGTTAAAAGCGTTTTCAACTAATCGAAGCTTTTCTGTCATCTCTCCGACCATTCGAACTTGACATCTTTTTGAAGTAACTTTGTCAACGGCGTTGCTATCATCGAAAAACCTTTCACAAACCGTCTATAGTAACTAGCAAGTCCCAAAAAGCTTTAAACTTCCGAAATATTCCTCAAAGGCTTCCATCAAGTATGGCCGAAATTTTGTTTGCATCAACCCGAATACCTGATGCTGAAACAACATGCCCTAGAAAGCTAACTTCTCGTAACCAGAACTCACATTTACTGAACTTTGCGTACAATTGCTTATCATGCAAAATCTGTAACACAAGTCTCAAGTCTTTCGCATGTTCGGTTTCGTCGCGTGAATAGATCAGGATGTTATCTATAAAAACAACCACAAATCGATCTAGATACTCTCTAAAAATCCGATTCATCAGATCCATGAAAACCGTAGGGGCATTAGTGAGTCCGAATGGCATTACTAAGAACTCATAATGTCTGTATCTCGTTCGGAAAGCAGTCTTAGGTATATCAGAATCTCTAACTCGCAACTGGTAGTAACCCAATCGTAAATCTATTTTGGAAAACACCGATGCTCCTTTTAAATGATCAAACAAGTCGTCAATCCGCGGCAATGGATATTTATTCTTGATAGTTACTTTATTGAGCTGTCGATAATCAATACACATTCTTATCGTTCCGTCTTTCTTTTTCAGAAATAGAATTGACGCACCCCAGGGAGAGAAGCTCGGTCTCACTAAACCTCTATCTGTCAACTCTTACAGCTTTGCTTTCAATTCTTTTAATTCTGTAGGTGCCATACGGTACGAAGCTATCGAAATTGGAGTCGTCCCCCTGTACTAACTTGATACCAAACTCTACCTCTCGAATAGGTGGTAAACCTGGCAATTCATCAGGAAATATGTCTGGATACTCGTACACAACTGGTACAGACTCCACCTTCTTTTCACTCACTTTACTATCAAGCACATATGCAAAATAAGCTTCACAACCTTTTCTCACATACTTACGAGCCAACATTGAAGATATCACTGACGGTAAACCATTCAGATTCGTGGACTCAATTTGAACAATCTCGTCATTTTGGCACCGCAGATCAATAGTTTTCCGTTTACAATTCACTACAGCATCATGTACTGTTAACCAATCCATACCCAGAATGATATCAGACTTGTCAAATGGTAGTAACATCAAATCAGCCAGAAAACATGAGTCTCGAATCATCAAGGGGCAGTTCTTACACATTTTATCAACTAATACGCATTGGCCCAGGGGGTTTGATACCCGAATCACAAACTTAGTAGACTCAACAAGCAAAGTCTTACTGAATGCTAATGTTTCACACACATAAGAATGAGTTGACCCGGGATCAATCAAAGCAATTACACTAGTATCATAAAGAGTGAAAGTACCAGTAACAACATCTAGAGATGAAGCCTCTTCCCGAGCACGGATGGCATAAGCTCTGGTAGGAGCACGAGCCTCAGATCAAACAGCTGTATCTTTCGTCCCTCTCTGACTACCACTAACATTACCAGCGTGTCTGGGAGGTCTGCCTCGTGATGACATATTACTCAGTCGAGCATTTTGAATGGTATTTTGCTCAGTTAACATCGGACACTCCCGAATAAAATGATCTACCGATCCATATTTGAAACAAATGTGATCATGCACTCTACAATCTCCCGGATGCCATTTTCCATAATGTTTACACTCAGACCTATGTTGTCGAACGTTACCAACACTAGCAACTGAGGTGGCTCGTGAATTCACTGGAGGTCGATCTCGTTCTCGTTTAGGAAAGTCCACAACAGTCTTAGACTGGTTAGAATCCTCTCTGAACTTCTTCGACGACGACTGATAAGTTTTACTCATTGATCTTTTATGGAAGTCTCTAGCTTCGAAATCAGCCTTTCTCTTTTCCTTTCCGAGCTCTTCGGCTTTACAAGCTCGCTCGACAAGTACTACGAACTCTTTAATTTCAAGGATACCAACCAGCAACTTAATATCTTCATTCAACTCATCTTCGAAGTGTTTACACATGATGGCTTCAGTCGAGATACACTCCCAGGCATATCTGCAGAGTCTCACAAAATCTCGCTCATATTCAGTAACAGTCATGCGACCCTGTTTAAGCTCGAGAAATTCCTTACGCTTCTGGTATATGAATCTCTGGCTTATATACTTTTTACGGAATTCTATTTGAAAGAACTCCCATATAACCTGCTCTCTCGGTACAACCGAAACTAAAGTGTTCCACCAATGGTAGGTAGAATCACGTAACAATGATATAGCACACTTCAAACGCTCGTCGGGTGTACATGATAGTTCGTCAAATACACGAATTATTCGAGCCAGAATTCAGCTCGCTCAGCATCATTACTAACTGTGGCCCTAAACTCTTCTACCCCATATTTTCTATTTTTGTCAACAGAAGGCTTATTCAATCTCATCGGATTAATCATTGGAGGTACTGCAGGTATTGGAGATGGATTATTTGGGGGTGGGGGTTGTTGAACAGTCGGATTAGTTTAGATATATTGAGTAAACCATTCGTTCATCATTTGGTAAAAGGCTTGCTTAGCCTCTCCCTCATGGCTACTCGAGGTCGGTCGAGATTCCACTGGTGCTGTCCCTTGCGCAAGAGCAGGCGCTATACTCTCAATAGCATCGGCTACAGCTCGATTGGGATCCATTTACTATATAAAAACACATTTTCAAATGTCAGAAGTCATCACACTATCACAGTATCATATTATGGCATGTATAGCTAGACTCATATGCGCTACGTTAGTCCTAGAATAGACTAAACCGTAACTCTGATCCAATAAAATGTAACACCCTAACCCTTATCCATCGCCAGAATGGGGTTATGAGGTATTACCGGACGATACACAGATATCAAACAATCATATGCATACATATGCTTGGACTCTTAATCTAATTAAATTTTAATGAATAAAGTTAATTTAAACCTTTAATAAAACCAACCATACATTTTTTAAACATAAAATCAATTATGAAATGCAAAAGAAAAAAAGGGTATCTAATATACTATTTTACCACATAACTTATATGTATATCAAGAATAAAATAAATAATTCATTCTATTATAACATATAAAAGTCAAATAAAATAAACATATTAAGTACAAATCATCATTAGCATTATTTCATTCTGTACCATAACTATATAATTTAACCAATTTATTCATGACATATGCACATTACTATATATGGTTTTTAAAAGGCTAAAACGTGATCAAGTCTACTTATAAGTACATCTAAGTAGTTATGCACAAGACAAATAAGTCATGTATCAATTTATACATACTCCAAAAGGACACTGAATGGTCTATCTTTCAAAATACATATAACCAGCCACATATTTCTATTTTACCCAAAATTTTAACCGAATATGCCCACAAAATTCCATGTACTTTTATACCTATTATAGTCGATTTATCAACCCTTATTAACTATTTTTCTATCACATATAAAAACCACAAAAATCAAATCACCAAGTCATGATCAAATTCGCTTAACCATCATTCATGTTCGATCGAAACAATGACATTTTACCCATAATTTTCAACTTTTGGTTATCTCATTTTGTACATCATCACATACATATCATGAACTATTATTCACACCTTTCCAAACTTTGACTAATCACAAACACATTTTCAAATACCTTAGTAGTACTTTTAGTGTTTTCAAAAATAGCTTCGTTGGAAAGCGTCTCGATCTTAACAAAACAATTTCATCAAAATCGGGAGATATCACACTATCAAAGGTAGTAATATGGCATGTCTAGCTAGATTGACATAAGCCATGTTAGTCTTAGAATCGACTAAACTATAGCTCTGATACCACTAAATATAACACTCCTTACTCGTATTCATGTAGGAACAAGGTACAAGGCATTACTGGACTTAAACACAAACACACATATAATTTCGAGCCTTAAGTTTCCATCCAAACTTAAAACTTTTCACATTCATTCACATCGTCCCTAAAATGAGCCTACGATGCCTAATACATACTTTGGAAGCGGTTTGGGACTAACTCGAGAACTTTTGAAAATTTTATGAACTTACAAAAATTTTGCTCTAAACAAGGGTCACATGCCTGTGTGGATATGGGACACGCCCATATGGGTAGGCCGTGTGGTCACACACGCCCGTGTCCATACCATTGTAACTCTCTGTTTATGATGTCATCAGCCAAATGAAAGCACACGGTCAAGCCACACACTCATGTGCTAGGCTGTGTGACAGATTAAATTCTCACAAAATAGGTGCAGACTTCGCACGCCCTTGGCATACGCCAGTGTCCAAGGTCGTACCATCCACACAGCTGAGACACACGCTCGTGTCTCTGCCTGTGTGCTCCATACTAGGCATTCTGTTTCTCAAAATTAAGTTGCAGGGGACACACGGCCTATTCACATGCCCATGGCACTGACCGTGTGTCACACACAGCCCAGACACACGGCCATGTATCTATTTATGTGGACAAAAATTAGGCTATTTTCCAAGCCATTTGCCACCCTGAAACTCAATCACACTTATACCAATTTCAACCACATATAGCATAACATAATTTAGCAAACTAACATCGTCAACTAAGACATAAACTTAACATTTACGTGTCGCAACCATCAAGCAACATATCATATGCTCATCTATTCAAACATGCAACATCCACATTCATGAAAGATAACATCATTTTATCAAACTCAAGCTTAGTAAATCACATGCGACATATCATCAATCGACCATCGAATATCATAGGCCATATCACAATGGCATTGGCACACACATGCATATATGAATAGGTTTACAACCCAATAATCAATATGAGCCACATCTCATGGCCTTATACTAAATGAATTAATTATCATCATAAGCCAACACAATTGACTAAACCAATATGACATATAACAAAACAGACCAAGTTCCTATACATGCCATAGACTCAAGGGTTTTCGTCCATTTACCCAACATGATAGCTTGATAGTGTGATAGCATCTCTAGTGATCTTCGACTCGAGCTAGCATACAACCCTATAAGATATGGGAAAGGAAGGGGAGTAAGCTACAAAGGTTAGTAAGTTTATATGCAGATAATAAGCAACAATATCCATACATTTGTCATACAACAAACATAACATAGCACAACATAAATGTCATTAAATTTTTATAGGCATAACTTCCTCAATCACAATGCTTAACCCCCTTCAATTTATAAGCATAATTTAATACATCTTAACATTGGCCAAATGATCATAACCTTTCCAATATAACATACCATAATAATCATTAACAAATCATTTCAAGCCTCATAGTAACATGCACATTAATTATGCATATTCTTATTTTCAAGCCCAAAGCTTAACATCTTTCAATGATTTAAAATCTTAACTTCACATACTTTCATAGCCATTTTAATAGGCAATTATGCAAATCTTCCATTTCACAAATCAAGTGAACTAAACATCTTATCTCTCAATTTGATATGGCTTAAAAGCCTAACACATGATTCTCAACTGAATTTACCATGAATTTACACATCATCAACATAAATCCTTATTTAAAGATTAACTTAAGGTCACTTTCATAGTGATCATGAACTCATAATATCATGAAGCCAATGCTTATAAACTTTACGTACATGCCTCTACGAACTCATAACACAGCCATATCTTTTCACATCTTTGATATCGGTGCCATGTCCCAGACATGGTTTTACATGATTCTGATATCGATGCCATGTCCCAGACATGGTCTTACACGAAATCTCAAATTGATATCATACCCCAGATATGGTATTATACGAAATCTCATATCAATGCCATGTCCCAGATATGGTCTTATACGTAATCTCATTAAACCTAATGTCATGACATTAGTATCCCAACTATTCCTAAGGTTCAACTGAGACTTCTTCGTTATCTTGGCATTATTAAACTTGCTCATAATATCCATCATATAAATCATATAAATGTTAAAGTAATTTAAAACATAAATATAGCATTGCATTATTCACATACAAACTTACCTCGATATCTCGATATCAGAAATGGTGAAAAAGAACCTAACCGTCGAATACTAGTTTTTCCCTCGTACTAGTTTCGAGCCTCGTTTTCCTTGATCTATAATATTACATTTAGCTTATTTATTAGTCACATTATTCAATGTGACCCAAAAATCATATTATGGTAAAAATTATGTTTTCGCCCCTGAAGTTTGACATATTTACAATTTTGCTCGTAAGCTCAGAAAATGAAATTTATTTAATTTCTTCGATTCCCAAGCCTATCGAACCTCTTTTATGCTTATAGCAGCCCATATTTTTCATTAAATCACACTTTTATGATGCATTTTATAACTTTTAGAAATTAGTCCTTTTAGGCATTTTCACCTAAAATCATTTAGTAAAAGTCGTTTCTCTAACCATAAACATGCATTTTCTACCATTAAACACAAAAATACACACATATTCATCATGGGTCAAAACCCTAGACTTTAACCATATCTCAAATTAGTGATAGAAATAGATAGATCTTGTTACGAGGATTTTAAAAACATAAAAATAATTAAAAATAGAGCTAGAACGGACTTACAATCGAGCTTGGAAGCTTGAAAAACCCTAGCCATGGTTTCCCCTTGTGAAATTCGGTCATGGGGTTGAAGATGGACAAAAATTGGCTTTTAATTTTTTTAATTCATTTTAATCACCAAATGACCAAATTACCCTTAATGAGAAACTTTAGAAATTTACCAAACCATGACCATTTTTGTCCACCAACTTAACCAATGGTCTAATTATCATTTAAGGACCTCCAATTTAAAATTTCATAACAAGTGGGCACCTCTAACATGTAGAACTCAACTTTTGCACTTTTTTTACAAATTACTCCTTCTAACTAAATTGAGTGCCCAAACGTCAAAATTTTTAAACAAAATTTTCACAAAATCATTCTGTGAAACCATAGACCATGAAAATATTATAAAATAAAATTTTTCCTCGTCAGATTTGTGGTCCCAAAACTACTATTCTTACTAGGCCCAAAATCAAGCTGTTACACTTGATGTTGGTGTTATGATTGGTTTAAGACTCATGGACAAAGGCATTTGTTGTGCTTAATTTTATTGATGTCAAAATTGTTAAGCTCCATGCTTTTAATGGCATTTTTAGATCTTAAATTAAGTGCTTAAACATCAGATTTTATGCCTTGTATGTATGATTATATTGGCAACATTGCATGGTGGATCCATTGGATATAGTTGGCATGCCATAGGATTTGTGAGTACTCACCATTATATGTGTTATTTGTGAGCATATGGCTCAAGAAGTTTAAATTTTTAGAGTAAATAAGGGAGTGTTGAGCTTGTGTTTCCATTCAACGGGACTATGAGCCAATATAAGGAAGTGTGTGGCTTCAGCCCACTCAACCCGAGACTATTTTTGATATGTAGGAGTTTGGAGATCTGTTTATCCAAAGTATGATCACACGTTTAAAAATTGCTATGGATGCATTATGCCAATATAAGTGTATGCTTATAAGTTAAATTATGATTTCATATGCCATATTAAATTAGAATTTTATTTATGGAATTTCATATGTTATTATGATTATAATATGTGATATTGTGACTGAAATTTTAATGCTTAATTTGCCTGGATTATGCATGAATTGGGCGTGATTTACTTTTTTTTTTTACAATTATTCATTAAGCTTTTTAAGCTTACACTCTCACACCTTTGTGCAGAGTGTAACACCCCTAACCCGTATCCGTCACCGGAGCAGGATTATGGAGCATTATTGGAGTTTATAAAATAATTTCATACAATTCATATCATTTACTATTCATATCCAAAACTAATCATACCATCCCATGAATGGACCCTCGAGGCCCAATTTAAACATTAGAAACATGTCGGGACTAAACTAGAATCTCAGAAACTTTATCGCAAAATTTAAAAAAAGTCTCACATATAGGGGTCACACACCCGTGTGAATAAGCCGTATGGCTCACACGGCCAAGTGACATGCCCATGTCTCAGGCCGTGTGGCATATGGGGTAGAGCACACGCCCGTGTCCCTAACCCGTGTAACTCTCTGACTTGCAACTTAATCAAATACAGGGGTCACATGGCCAAGCCACATGCCCGTGTGCTAGGCTGTGTGGTCAATTTAATTTTTGAAAATTAAGTGCAGGTTTCACACGGCCAAGATACACGCCCATGTTTTAGGCCGTGTATCTTACATAATTAAGACACACGCCTGTGTCTCCACCTGTGTACTCAATTTTGAGCATTCTATTTCTCAATTTGAGGATGCAGGGGACACACTGCCAAACCACATGCCCATGTGTCTACCCGTGTCGATAAAATAAGGCCATTTTCTAGCCTTATTTCTCACCCAAAATTTGCCAACAACCTACACCAACACTTACGAACATATACCAACCAACTCAAGTCATATAAATATTCTGCTACAAAATATTCGCCTTTTGAAATTGTATATGGATTCAATCCATTGACACCTTTAGATTTATTACCTTTGCCTACTAATCGATTGGTTCATGCAGATGCAAAGAAAAAGGCTGATTTTGTCAAAGAATTACATCAAAAGGTGTGAGCTAACATTGAGGTAAGAACCGAGTCTTATGTGCGTAATGCTAACAAAGGACGAAAACGAGTGGTCTTCAAACTCGGAGAGTGGGTTTGGGTTCACATGTGATACGATCCGCCTCGGGGTGAGTCGAGTCGTATGTAAGTTTGCCCGATCGTCTACGAGAAAGTATCGTTCGATTTGCTTGTGAAGTAAAGTTAATGGGAAAATAAGGCGGAAGCTAGGTTAAAGTGTTCAAAGATAGGTTATGGGTAAGAATATGTATAGGTTCGGTTATGATTAACAAATAAAAAAGATGAGGAGATAGGAAATGGTTTGGATAGGCGATGTGATGAATAAAAGGAAATTGGATAGAAAGATGGATATGGTAAAATAGGACTTAAGTTTCAAGTATGATTCGACACTATAGAGAGTATCGCCCCGGTACTTATATCACTTAAGGTGGAAATGAAAATGATAGAACCTCGACCCACTACTTAGCAAAGTAGGAACCTTGGTATAAGGGTGAACGCCACACTCGGTTGAGTGATAAGTTCAAAAGGAAGAACAAGGTTGACACCAACTAAGAACTAGATAGGCCAACAAGTCTTCAACGAAATATGAGAGAAAGAAATCTCACAAATTCCATAAATTTAACAAAGTTTCATTAAGAGAAAAGTCTACTTACAAATGAAAATGACAACTATATATATAGTGCCTAAAATGTCTATTGGAATTCGGCATCTAATGTGTTCACACAACAATAAAAACATTCACACTAAATCATTAAAATTGTTCATGAATTCAGTAGATTCATGCACTAGCTGAATAGACACTTTCTTCCCCCTTGGTGTGTGCATGAATGCTTAGCCATGAAGTAAGGCTTCAAGTGCCTTGTATGAGCACCAAAGGTTGCATTCATCTCCTTGGGACGTTCATGCACTTGTATAGAACATGCATCCTCATTAATAAACACTTTAATGACATGTAGGTTCATGAATGGTAGCATGAACTTAGTAAATTCGTTCTCCCCTTTGTGCATGCACTTAATTCAATCAATGTGTTGAATTATTGAGTTAATTCCTTCCCTTGGACGTTCTTGAACCCATCCATGCATGTGTAGTAGCTTATAGGTCAATTCAAAGTGTGAACATGTTCAAGGAACTCAACGGTCAACATAGAATTAGTTGGCAGCTACTTCTTGGCCGAATAAGTGCCTTGGAAAGTTAGGAGACAGCCACCGTACATGCACTTAAGCCATTCATGCATTCTATCATCCCATGCATTTGATCCATTCATGGATTAGCCTTTAATGTCCATACATGCATTCGGCACATGCATGAATTTGTAGAAACCTTGCATCTAGCCATACATGCACCAGCATTTAATACTTCTTCATTCATGCATGTGTGTCGTCCAAATAGGTTGAATCTTCAAGCACTCATTGTACCGTCCATGAGCATTGCACCTATAAAAAATAAAACAATTCATAAGACATCATGTGAACACACATAAATTCGGCACAATGTGAACATATTAATGACATGCATTAAATCAGCTAAAATGTGATCATAATTAAAATATGTAATAACCATGACATATTAAAAACAGATATTAATATAAGACAAATTTGATGCTTAAATAAATATGTTCGGCTTTTATTTAATGCATTAAAGTCAAAATCAAGTTTAAACTAAAATGAGCTAAGTTTTAGCTCGTGAGCTAAAGTTGAGCTGGGGTTGAACTCCTAAGCTGAAGTTGAGCTAAGGGTTAGCTCGTGAGCTGGAAAAGAGCTAGGAGTGAGCTCGGTTTAGCTCAGGCAAGCTGGATCGAGCTCGAATGAGCTAGATTTGAGCTGGACGGAGCTCGGGGAGCTGGAAAGGAGCTGGGATCAGCTTGCCAACAAAGCAATGCTCGACTCGGGAGACTTGACCGATGGGGTTTGCTGGACGCGCTCGCATCATTCCCCCCTTCTTTTAGGCGACTTGTCCTCAAGTCGAGCCATTTGTTCGATTTAAAAACTTTTCTCACACATGGCTTTCCTCGGTCAAATGGAATAGAAGATATCAAATAAACCTGAAAAAGTCTCACCACTTTTGGCAAGAAGAAATTCAAACAAGTCAGATTCATATGATATTCAAAATTCAAGAAAAACTCATTTAATCGAACATATGCCAAAAATCTAAGCTGTGAAAAACAAGCATACGTAAAGTTATTAAAAAGTTTCGATATGCCATCATTGCGAACATGTGAATTTAATTGAAGCAAAGGGTAGTTGGTCACAAATGTTTGCAAGCAAGTAGCAACATTATTCCTCGACCAAATATTATCAAAATGATCATACGAAAATAGTAACTTAATTGGTCCCTCATCTTGCTTATGCAAAGTATGCCATGGCCATAAGTATGCTAACTCTTTCTTCCGCTTATTAACATGTTTTGTGTATTCATATTCCAACACAAATAGATCAATATAAGGCCAAAGACAACAATCAACCACATCAGGATTCGAATAATGTTCAAACATCAAACAATCACAATGATTTTCAATATCATTCGAATTAAGCAAAGATGTTCGAAGATTTTCAGAAATCTTACCTTGACATCCTTGATGAGAAGAAAATTTATAACCTGTTTTACCTTTTTCAATCAAAACAAATCTTCTCTCTTCGGGAAGATAATGTAAAACCAACTTTTTACTTCGGTTGATTTGCATGGGTGATGAAGCACCATAACAGCTCATGCTTACCAAAGGGGTACGTTCACAATAATGAAAAATGTTAGTATCAGAAATGAATGAAGTAAGAGGGAAAACCAAATCATGATTCGTTTCAAAACCAAGGGCATAAGTCGGCCTTACCTTAACAAAAGGTAACAAAAATTCCACATGGGGCCATGGAAAGTAATTAAGGAACGAATTGGAATTGAAACCAAAATTCTTTAATAAAGATCGAGCATCGAGCAAACATATATGGGATACGCAACACACAAGATGCTTAATGTTTTCATAAAATGAATCCATGTGGCAAATACCAGGCTTGAACACACGAACTTGATCAGGAATTCCAACAAGCAACATATTAGAAGAAGATATAATCAACTCACCACACGAATTATATTTCACTAGTTTAAACATGCATGTTGAATTGACAAAACTGGGCATACCAATATGCGAAGATTCATGCTTCAAGAGTATCAATCGAGAATGCAAATCATTACATGGAAATTTCACACAAAAATTCAAAGATTGTTCATGAAGAGCACAATTGCACATATCATGTGAAGATCTTTTAACATGGATGCCAAACAAAGAATTTTTAGAGAACATGCAACTTTTCAAACATGCAAATTTGTCACAAATCAATTGAGCAGGCATATTTAAAGATTTAACACATGAATTCAAAAAGTTTGCATGGTCAAACACATCAGAATTTTTAATTGACAGACTTTGATCAAACATATTCAAAATTCGCTTAGAGTAAACCACTCCAATGTGGTCAACAGATTTGCCAATGTAGTCATTGTCATAAGAAAAGTTGTATATGGCTCCTTTTAAAACAAAATCGTTAACAACAATAAGTGACCAAGAATTAGCCAAATCAAGCGACTTTGATTCGATAATCAAATAATCCTTACCTTCCTTACCTTCGATCGCAAGTGGGTGGTTGTCATTCACGAACTTACCTTTTTCGAACAACTGAAATCGCCTCTTGTTTGGAAGGTATCGGAGTTGGAATTGGTCACATGAACTTTTAGGAACCTGAAAAGAAAATTCACAAGGAAGACAAACATAAGGGTTTGAAAGAATCCTCACTTGCTCACTATTTTCTTTTTCACTCGATTCTTTTTTCTCAAGAACACTCGATTCTTTTATCTCAATTTCTTTTTCATTTTCTTTTTTTTTTTCAAAGACTTTTTCAAAGGCTTTTTCAAGTTCTCTCAAGACTCGCTCATTCTCTCTTTTGCTTGCCTTTTGTCTCTCTTTTCTTTTTATTTCTTTTGCCTTTTCTTCTTTTTCTTTTCTCGCTTTCTCTTTACAAAAAGAACTATGAGAATATAAGTTGTGTTTGAAAGAAGAAAAACTATTTTCATATGAATCACGATCAAGGCTTCGTGAAGAATACTCCTTGGATGATTTCTTTGAAATTCGGGAAGAGGTATATCTATCTCTTCGGGTGTCATTTTGGAAGGAGTCAATATCGTAGTTGGCTTCTCGTCTTCGTGAATTCCTTGATGAAAAGGACTTTCGTTCAAAATCACTTCTCGAATTCGTCGATGAATACGAGTCATAGTATGAATCTCTTTGTCTTAAATCCTTGGGACAATAAGAATCTTGAACAAAATCTCGTCTCGAGTAATCATTAGACGTGTATCTTCGCGAATTTCTCGATTCTGCTTTTTGACTTGATGACACTCGTTCTTGTGGATCTCTTTGTTCCAATCGATCTAACCTCTCATGTAATTTATCAAATTTGAACTTCACCATTCTTTGTATTTCTTGTACCAAATATTGGAATTCTGATTCGGTGAATTCTTCACGGGACATGATTTTTGTTTGGTGAAAAGAAATTGTTAGAATATAGACAAAACAAAAATTAGGTACCTCACCACAAAACTCACAAATTTCACTCGAAAAGAAAGAAGAAAAAGTGTCACTCTCGCTCGTGTTTACACTCGTTTGGCTTTTACCTCCACTCGAATGCACTCACTCACTCATGCCTTTTACCTCTCAAACTTTCTCTCGCAATTTCATATTCAGACTCGCCAAGGCCTTATCGTAGGCTTAGGGGTCGGTTTCAAAATTGTTTAACAAAGGATAAATATGAGGGGTTTAGGGTTGGCTGAAAAAAAAAAAAATTTTCTCGGGTCTAAGTGTGGCGATGGGGTAGGAAGTGGATGGTAGAAATGAACGAACCTGATCGGGAGTGCAAAAATGGTCAACAAAAGAATAAAATCTTTCACACTTTTTTTTTAATACTTCGAATTTTTTTCCCACTTTTTTTTTTCACTTCATTTTTTTTTACTTTTTTTTCACTTCAATTTTTTTTCGAATTTTCTTTTCACACTTTTTTTCTTTTTTTTTTTTTCACGTTTTTTTTCACTTCAAATTTTTTTTTCAAAATTTTTTTTATACCACTCTCTTTTTTTTTTAAGTACAAAATGATGAATAACAAAACAAATAAAAAATTTTTTTTTTTGAATTTTTTTTACGAACCTATTTTGATGATGCTTCGAACGTCGGTACTCCTCGTTTTAAAAGCTCTGATACCAAATGATACGATCTGCCTCGGGGTGAGTCGAGTCGTATGTAAGTTTGCCCGATCGTCTACGAGAAAGTATCGTTCGATTTGCTTGTGAAGTAAAGTTAATGGGAAAATAAGGCGGAAGCTAGGTTAAAGTGTTCAAAGATAGGTTATGGGTAAGAATATGTATAGGTTCGGTTATGATTAACAAATAAAAAAGATGAGGAGATAGGAAATGGTTTGGATAGGCGATGTGATGAATAAAAGGAAATTGGATAGAAAGATGGATATGGTAAAATAGGACTTAAGTTTCAAGTATGATTCGACACTATAGAGAGTATCGCCCCGGTACTTATATCACTTAAGGTGGAAATGAAAATGATAGAACCTCGACCCACTACTTAGCAAAGTAGGAACCTTGGTATAAGGGTGAACGCCACACTCGGTTGAGTGATAAGTTCAAAAGGAAGAACAAGGTTGACACCAACTAAGAACTAGATAGGCCAACAAGTCTTCAACGAAATATGAGAGAAAGAAATCTCACAAATTCCATAAATTTAACAAAGTTTCATTAAGAGAAAAGTCTACTTACAAATGAAAATGACAACTATATATATAGTGCCTAAAATGTCTATTGGAATTCGGCATCTAATGTGTTCACACAACAATAAAAACATTCACACTAAATCATTAAAATTGTTCATGAATTCAGTAGATTCATGCACTAGCTGAATAGACACTTTCTTCCCCCTTGGTGTGTGCATGAATGCTTAGCCATGAAGTAAGGCTTCAAGTGCCTTGTATGAGCACCAAAGGTTGCATTCATCTCCTTGGGACGTTCATGCACTTGTATAGAACATGCATCCTCATTAATAAACACTTTAATGACATGTAGGTTCATGAATGGTAGCATGAACTTAGTAAATTCGTTCTCCCCTTTGTGCATGCACTTAATTCAATCAATGTGTTGAATTATTGAGTTAATTCCTTCCCTTGGACGTTCTTGAACCCATCCATGCATGTGTAGTAGCTTATAGGTCAATTCAAAGTGTGAACATGTTCAAGGAACTCAACGGTCAACATAGAATTAGTTGGCAGCTACTTCTTGGCCGAATAAGTGCCTTGGAAAGTTAGGAGACAGCCACCGTACATGCACTTAAGCCATTCATGCATTCTATCATCCCATGCATTTGATCCATTCATGGATTAGCCTTTAATGTCCATACATGCATTCGGCACATGCATGAATTTGTAGAAACCTTGCATCTAGCCATACATGCACCAGCATTTAATACTTCTTCATTCATGCATGTGTGTCGTCCAAATAGGTTGAATCTTCAAGCACTCATTGTACCGTCCATGAGCATTGCACCTATAAAAAATAAAACAATTCATAAGACATCATGTGAACACACATAAATTCGGCACAATGTGAACATATTAATGACATGCATTAAATCAGCTAAAATGTGATCATAATTAAAATATGTAATAACCATGACATATTAAAAACAGATATTAATATAAGACAAATTTGATGCTTAAATAAATATGTTCGGCTTTTATTTAATGCATTAAAGTCAAAATCAAGTTTAAACTAAAATGAGCTAAGTTTTAGCTCGTGAGCTAAAGTTGAGCTGGGGTTGAACTCCTAAGCTGAAGTTGAGCTAAGGGTTAGCTCGTGAGCTGGAAAAGAGCTAGGAGTGAGCTCGGTTTAGCTCAGGCAAGCTGGATCGAGCTCGAATGAGCTAGATTTGAGCTGGACGGAGCTCGGGGAGCTGGAAAGGAGCTGGGATCAGCTTGCCAACAAAGCAATGCTCGACTCGGGAGACTTGACCGATGGGGTTTGCTGGACGCGCTCGCATCATTCCCCCCTTCTTTTAGGCGACTTGTCCTCAAGTCGAGCCATTTGTTCGATTTAAAAACTTTTCTCACACATGGCTTTCCTCGGTCAAATGGAATAGAAGATATCAAATAAACCTGAAAAAGTCTCACCACTTTTGGCAAGAAGAAATTCAAACAAGTCAGATTCATATGATATTCAAAATTCAAGAAAAACTCATTTAATCGAACATATGCCAAAAATCTAAGCTGTGAAAAACAAGCATACGTAAAGTTATTAAAAAGTTTCGATATGCCATCATTGCGAACATGTGAATTTAATTGAAGCAAAGGGTAGTTGGTCACAAATGTTTGCAAGCAAGTAGCAACATTATTCCTCGACCAAATATTATCAAAATGATCATACGAAAATAGTAACTTAATTGGTCCCTCATCTTGCTTATGCAAAGTATGCCATGGCCATAAGTATGCTAACTCTTTCTTCCGCTTATTAACATGTTTTGTGTATTCATATTCCAACACAAATAGATCAATATAAGGCCAAAGACAACAATCAACCACATCAGGATTCGAATAATGTTCAAACATCAAACAATCACAATGATTTTCAATATCATTCGAATTAAGCAAAGATGTTCGAAGATTTTCAGAAATCTTACCTTGACATCCTTGATGAGAAGAAAATTTATAACCTGTTTTACCTTTTTCAATCAAAACAAATCTTCTCTCTTCGGGAAGATAATGTAAAACCAACTTTTTACTTCGGTTGATTTGCATGGGTGATGAAGCACCATAACAGCTCATGCTTACCAAAGGGGTACGTTCACAATAATGAAAAATGTTAGTATCAGAAATGAATGAAGTAAGAGGGAAAACCAAATCATGATTCGTTTCAAAACCAAGGGCATAAGTCGGCCTTACCTTAACAAAAGGTAACAAAAATTCCACATGGGGCCATGGAAAGTAATTAAGGAACGAATTGGAATTGAAACCAAAATTCTTTAATAAAGATCGAGCATCGAGCAAACATATATGGGATACGCAACACACAAGATGCTTAATGTTTTCATAAAATGAATCCATGTGGCAAATACCAGGCTTGAACACACGAACTTGATCAGGAATTCCAACAAGCAACATATTAGAAGAAGATATAATCAACTCACCACACGAATTATATTTCACTAGTTTAAACATGCATGTTGAATTGACAAAACTGGGCATACCAATATGCGAAGATTCATGCTTCAAGAGTATCAATCGAGAATGCAAATCATTACATGGAAATTTCACACAAAAATTCAAAGATTGTTCATGAAGAGCACAATTGCACATATCATGTGAAGATCTTTTAACATGGATGCCAAACAAAGAATTTTTAGAGAACATGCAACTTTTCAAACATGCAAATTTGTCACAAATCAATTGAGCAGGCATATTTAAAGATTTAACACATGAATTCAAAAAGTTTGCATGGTCAAACACATCAGAATTTTTAATTGACAGACTTTGATCAAACATATTCAAAATTCGCTTAGAGTAAACCACTCCAATGTGGTCAACAGATTTGCCAATGTAGTCATTGTCATAAGAAAAGTTGTATATGGCTCCTTTTAAAACAAAATCGTTAACAACAATAAGTGACCAAGAATTAGCCAAATCAAGCGACTTTGATTCGATAATCAAATAATCCTTACCTTCCTTACCTTCGATCGCAAGTGGGTGGTTGTCATTCACGAACTTACCTTTTTCGAACAACTGAAATCGCCTCTTGTTTGGAAGGTATCGGAGTTGGAATTGGTCACATGAACTTTTAGGAACCTGAAAAGAAAATTCACAAGGAAGACAAACATAAGGGTTTGAAAGAATCCTCACTTGCTCACTATTTTCTTTTTCACTCGATTCTTTTTTCTCAAGAACACTCGATTCTTTTATCTCAATTTCTTTTTCATTTTCTTTTTTTTTTTCAAAGACTTTTTCAAAGGCTTTTTCAAGTTCTCTCAAGACTCGCTCATTCTCTCTTTTGCTTGCCTTTTGTCTCTCTTTTCTTTTTATTTCTTTTGCCTTTTCTTCTTTTTCTTTTCTCGCTTTCTCTTTACAAAAAGAACTATGAGAATATAAGTTGTGTTTGAAAGAAGAAAAACTATTTTCATATGAATCACGATCAAGGCTTCGTGAAGAATACTCCTTGGATGATTTCTTTGAAATTCGGGAAGAGGTATATCTATCTCTTCGGGTGTCATTTTGGAAGGAGTCAATATCGTAGTTGGCTTCTCGTCTTCGTGAATTCCTTGATGAAAAGGACTTTCGTTCAAAATCACTTCTCGAATTCGTCGATGAATACGAGTCATAGTATGAATCTCTTTGTCTTAAATCCTTGGGACAATAAGAATCTTGAACAAAATCTCGTCTCGAGTAATCATTAGACGTGTATCTTCGCGAATTTCTCGATTCTGCTTTTTGACTTGATGACACTCGTTCTTGTGGATCTCTTTGTTCCAATCGATCTAACCTCTCATGTAATTTATCAAATTTGAACTTCACCATTCTTTGTATTTCTTGTACCAAATATTGGAATTCTGATTCGGTGAATTCTTCACGGGACATGATTTTTGTTTGGTGAAAAGAAATTGTTAGAATATAGACAAAACAAAAATTAGGTACCTCACCACAAAACTCACAAATTTCACTCGAAAAGAAAGAAGAAAAAGTGTCACTCTCGCTCGTGTTTACACTCGTTTGGCTTTTACCTCCACTCGAATGCACTCACTCACTCATGCCTTTTACCTCTCAAACTTTCTCTCGCAATTTCATATTCAGACTCGCCAAGGCCTTATCGTAGGCTTAGGGGTCGGTTTCAAAATTGTTTAACAAAGGATAAATATGAGGGGTTTAGGGTTGGCTGAAAAAAAAAAAAATTTTCTCGGGTCTAAGTGTGGCGATGGGGTAGGAAGTGGATGGTAGAAATGAACGAACCTGATCGGGAGTGCAAAAATGGTCAACAAAAGAATAAAATCTTTCACACTTTTTTTTTAATACTTCGAATTTTTTTCCCACTTTTTTTTTTCACTTCATTTTTTTTTACTTTTTTTTCACTTCAATTTTTTTTCGAATTTTCTTTTCACACTTTTTTTCTTTTTTTTTTTTTCACGTTTTTTTTCACTTCAAATTTTTTTTTCAAAATTTTTTTTATACCACTCTCTTTTTTTTTTAAGTACAAAATGATGAATAACAAAACAAATAAAAAATTTTTTTTTTTGAATTTTTTTTACGAACCTATTTTGATGATGCTTCGAACGTCGGTACTCCTCGTTTTAAAAGCTCTGATACCAAATGATACGATCTGCCTCGGGGTGAGTCGAGTCGTATGTAAGTTTGCCCGATCGTCTACGAGAAAGTATCGTTCGATTTGCTTGTGAAGTAAAGTTAATGGGAAAATAAGGCGGAAGCTAGGTTAAAGTGTTCAAAGATAGGTTATGGGTAAGAATATGTATAGGTTCGGTTATGATTAACAAATAAAAAAGATGAGGAGATAGGAAATGGTTTGGATAGGCGATGTGATGAATAAAAGGAAATTGGATAGAAAGATGGATATGGTAAAATAGGACTTAAGTTTCAAGTATGATTCGACACTATAGAGAGTATCGCCCCGGTACTTATATCACTTAAGGTGGAAATGAAAATGATAGAACCTCGACCCACTACTTAGCAAAGTAGGAACCTTGGTATAAGGGTGAACGCCACACTCGGTTGAGTGATAAGTTCAAAAGGAAGAACAAGGTTGACACCAACTAAGAACTAGATAGGCCAACAAGTCTTCAACGAAATATGAGAGAAAGAAATCTCACAAATTCCATAAATTTAACAAAGTTTCATTAAGAGAAAAGTCTACTTACAAATGAAAATGACAACTATATATATAGTGCCTAAAATGTCTATTGGAATTCGGCATCTAATGTGTTCACACAACAATAAAAACATTCACACTAAATCATTAAAATTGTTCATGAATTCAGTAGATTCATGCACTAGCTGAATAGACACTTTCTTCCCCCTTGGTGTGTGCATGAATGCTTAGCCATGAAGTAAGGCTTCAAGTGCCTTGTATGAGCACCAAAGGTTGCATTCATCTCCTTGGGACGTTCATGCACTTGTATAGAACATGCATCCTCATTAATAAACACTTTAATGACATGTAGGTTCATGAATGGTAGCATGAACTTAGTAAATTCGTTCTCCCCTTTGTGCATGCACTTAATTCAATCAATGTGTTGAATTATTGAGTTAATTCCTTCCCTTGGACGTTCTTGAACCCATCCATGCATGTGTAGTAGCTTATAGGTCAATTCAAAGTGTGAACATGTTCAAGGAACTCAACGGTCAACATAGAATTAGTTGGCAGCTACTTCTTGGCCGAATAAGTGCCTTGGAAAGTTAGGAGACAGCCACCGTACATGCACTTAAGCCATTCATGCATTCTATCATCCCATGCATTTGATCCATTCATGGATTAGCCTTTAATGTCCATACATGCATTCGGCACATGCATGAATTTGTAGAAACCTTGCATCTAGCCATACATGCACCAGCATTTAATACTTCTTCATTCATGCATGTGTGTCGTCCAAATAGGTTGAATCTTCAAGCACTCATTGTACCGTCCATGAGCATTGCACCTATAAAAAATAAAACAATTCATAAGACATCATGTGAACACACATAAATTCGGCACAATGTGAACATATTAATGACATGCATTAAATCAGCTAAAATGTGATCATAATTAAAATATGTAATAACCATGACATATTAAAAACAGATATTAATATAAGACAAATTTGATGCTTAAATAAATATGTTCGGCTTTTATTTAATGCATTAAAGTCAAAATCAAGTTTAAACTAAAATGAGCTAAGTTTTAGCTCGTGAGCTAAAGTTGAGCTGGGGTTGAACTCCTAAGCTGAAGTTGAGCTAAGGGTTAGCTCGTGAGCTGGAAAAGAGCTAGGAGTGAGCTCGGTTTAGCTCAGGCAAGCTGGATCGAGCTCGAATGAGCTAGATTTGAGCTGGACGGAGCTCGGGGAGCTGGAAAAGAGCTGGGATCAGCTTGCCAACAAAGCAATGCTCGACTCGGGAGACTTGACCGATGGGGTTTGCTGGACGCGCTCGCATCAACATGCGCAAGGAGCATTTTTCGGTTCAACAAAAATCAAAATTGTTACCTCGAGGAGTGGTCCTTTCCAAGTTCTTGAGTGCATAAATGAAAACTCTTACAAACTCGATTTGCCTAGTGAATTTAATGTTAGTGCGACTTTTAACGTGTCAGATTTAACCCCTTTTGACTAGATTTTGACTTGAGGACAAGTTATTTCAAAGAGAGGGGGAATGATACAATCGCGACTCAAAGTTCACCAAGTTCGAGCAAGGACTCAATAGTGCTACCCCAAGGACCAATTACATGGGCTCGAGCTAAGTAGTTCAAGGAGGCTATTTCGGCCTTAGTTAATCAAGTGTGGGGCAAGATTTCGTTTGGAGAAATAGAACGAGTTGGGACCAGCTCAACAAATTGTCCTTGCAACATCTTACAAACCGAATTAAGCTCAATTTCAGCTTCTTGAACCCGATCCAATATAATTGAACTCTTAATATATTTGCATTTAGTTTGCATTTTAATACTTGCATTTAAGCATCTTAGTTTAATAAATGAGTTGCTGGTTATTAATATAACTCATCTTGGTGTAATTAAATGAGTTTATTTGATGAACTTAATTTAATGAGTTGCTTCTTTAATTAATCTAGTTACTAGGTTAATTTATTGGTGCATGAGTTAAAGTTCATTTAATACTTCTTTTAATTAACTAGTTGCTGGAATAAATGATGCATAAGTGTTAGTTCATTTATTTAAGTAGTTGTTAATTTGTTTAAAGCTTAATAATTGAATAAATGTGATGGTTAATATGTTTAATTGCAGGTGACTTTTCAACTCACAAAGGCTATTACACATTCAATAAAGGTGGCTTTTCAAGGTATTTTGGTTACAAAAGAGGGTGCTGTTATAAAGGAAGCATTAAGCATTATTAAAAGAGAGTTTAAAGGAGCATTTCATGACCTTTTAAATTCAGCAGCAGCCTATTCAAATACCCAACGTTTTTGCTACTTAATGGACAATTTAAGCCTTAAAAATCTCATTAAAGTTGCTGGAGTCCATTCAACTAGCCAAAGGGAAAAGCAAGAGTCATTTTCAAAGCCTTTAAGGTCATTAAATCAGCCAAATTAAAGCATTTTTAAGAGAGAAATTATTTGATCTAGAATCCAAAAAAGACTTTGAATTTTAATTAGCTCTTTATTAGTATTTTACTATGTGACCTTTCGGCTAGCTCATTCTAGCCTTATAAATACTTGTAATCAAGCCTTTTTGGGCAATTTGGAATACTTTGTTAATATTATGCTATCAAAATTGAGAGGCAAATTCTCTTCTCAAATTTCGTTCAAAGATTCGTTGGCTTTCCTAGGAAACTAGTTGCGTCAATCGTTTTCCTTTAATAAACCTGAACTTATCACTATTCATAGTGTGGCCTTCAATCATACCAAGGTTCCTATCTTGCTAGATAGTGGGTCAAGGTCTCTTTAACTAATCTGAATCCAAACTAAAGGGCTTATAAGCAACGGGTCAATATCAAATCGGTATTAGTTCTTGTTTGCACTTTTATTCAATCCATTTTTTTTTCTTAACCATTTCAATCCAAAACCAATTCCTTTCTTCACATCTTTTCCTTTTCAATCCGAAACCAAATTCTTCTATTAAACTATACTTTCTTAACACATTTATAAACCAATTTCTAAATTTCTAAAACAGCTTCATTCCATATCATATCCGACCTTTTTCCTTAACCAATTTTCTAAACTAAACTAATATTATTTCTCGACGACGATTGGGCATTTTACATACGACTCAACTCATTCCGAGACGGTTCGTGTCAGCTCATAAGAGCTAAGGTGTGTCCACAACAAATTTAGGATCACAACCTATCAAGACGCTCTAAAGAGCTCTAACAGAAAGCTCTCTGAACCATATAACGGGAAGTTCAAGAGGGGTAATATGGGATTGTAACACCCCTAACCTATATCTGTCGTCAGAACGGGTTATAAGGCATTACCAGACTTATAACACAATTTAAAACATTCATTTCTCATACATTCAACATTTATCAATAAATACCATTCATATACAAATATATTACCCTTAAAACGAGCCTACGAGCTTCAATCATGCATTTGGGACTAAATCGATATCATATAAACCATTTATGAAAATATAGAAAAATTTTCAAAATAGAGGACACATGCCGTATGAACAGGCTGTGTGTTTCACACGGTCAAGAGACACGCCGGTTCTCAGGTCGTGTGGACATTTGAAATGGGATCACATGGTCGTGTCCCAACCCGTGTCCTACCACATGTAACTCTCTGACTTGGGTCACATGACTGATCGTATGCCTGTATGTCTAGCCCGTGTACCTATTTGAAATGGACTCACACGCCCGTGTGCCAGGCTGTGTGCTAGGCCCTGTCAAACCTATAGGGTATACTGACTTATGCCACATGGCCAGTCACCCACCTTTGTGTGAGGCCATGTGGAGCATATGACTTGCTTCTATATGCATCACCAAGGGACACACGGCCATGTACCATGACTGTGTGTCACACACGGCGGAGACACACGCCCGTGTCTTTACCCGTGTGGAAAAAAATAGGCTATTTACCAAGCCATTTTGCCACCCAAATTGTACATACCTATCCAAGGTCATTTTGTACCATTTTAATATATTAATAAGCAACCAAACAACATCATTTAAAGCACATAGTAAACCATTTCAACTCCAACCAATTCAACACCCAAATCATCACCATTTACTCATTCCATTCCATCTTTAAATTCATTAAGCAGCTACATTGCATATCATAAACATAACTCAAACATATATTATGTTAAGCCAAATCACATGGCTTAATCATAATCCAAAACATGTACCAAAATCATAAGCTTAATTACCCGTAATTGTCATCTTTATAACTAGCCTATAGATGCCATATTTACACATTTCATTGAGTTCAAAAGTACCAAATAGTCAACTAGATAGTGTGATGCAAGTCTTCAACGTCTTCCGAATCAAGCGAGCTTTCGAACCTTTATAAAACGCGAACAAGAAATAGAGTAAGGTTTATAGCTTAGTAAGCCAACATATTTTAGAATTAAACTTACCATTTATACATAATCAAACAATTAAACAAAGCATATCAAATTCACTTGCCAAAAGTCTATACACAAGCATTCATCAACATGTTAGTCTCATAAGTACATATAATCAACCTATCTCAATTTCATACATAATTGCATTATATCATACCAAATTCATGTATCATGTATAACATATGTAACAATTCATCCACATTCATATAACCGATAATTCATTTATATAACCAGTAATTCATCCGTATAATCAATACTTTATTCATATCCAATAGAAGAATTATGCCTGTTGAACCTTATTGAATATTGATAGATACTCGAGTGACACACACTAAGTGTATTTATCGGTAATCTGTCAATTCCTTATCATTTATACTCTTTCGAGCCATGACCAGTAATCCTCCTGAGCTGATGGATAGTAAGCTCTATCGAGTTGAAAATAGTAAGCTCTGACAAGCTAAAATATCGGTAAGCTCATACGAGCTGTGGTGAGTCCGTGACACATGTAGGATCTTGACCAAAATGATAACCCTAGTGACATGTCACTCGTATTCTTGATTTCCCCTTTGGCTAGTTGAATAGACTCCAGCAACTTAAATGAAATTTTTAAGGCATAAATTGTCCATTTAGTAGCAAAAACGTTGGGTATTTGAATAGGCTGTTGCCAAATTTTAAAGGACATGAAATGCTCCTTTAAACTCTCTTTTAATGATGCTTAAAGCTTCCTTTATAATAGCCCCCACTTTTGTAAACAAAATCACTTGAAAAGCCACCTTTATTGAATGTGTAACAGCCTTTGGTGTACTCCAAGTCATGATCGTATCATCAATTTATCGAAAAGTTTTGTTATGCCACCATTACAAACATGTGAACTTAATTGGAGCAAAGGATAATTAGTCACAAATGTTTGCAAATAGTTAAACTCATTAAACCTCATCCAAAACTTTTTAATAGGATTATTCAAAAATGGAAATTCATGTGATTGTACATGCAAAGTGTACCATGGCCAACATCTTTCAATCATTTGCTTATTAACATGATTTGTGTTAACATTATGTTCATTGTCACAATCCAACACAAACAAATTATTACAAGGTCAAAGACAACAATCAACTACATTAGAATTCAAATAATGTTCAAACATCAAATTAACAAGATTTTTATCTTCATTTGAATGAAGCAAAGGGATTTGAAAATTTTTAGAAACTTTACCTTGACAGCCTTTAGGAGAGGAAAACTTATAAACAGTCTAACCCTTTTCAATCAGAACAAATCTTCTCTTCTTGGAAAGATAATATAAAACAAACCTTTTACTTCGGTCAATTTGGATGGGTGATGAAGCTCCATGACAGCTCGTGCTTTTCGAAGGGTTATGTTCACAAAAATGTAAAAGGTTAGTTTCAACAAGAGGTATTAACTTAAAAGGAAAAGATAAGTTACCATTGTAATTTGATTCAAGTTCAAAAACGTAGGTCGGCCTTACATTCTCAGAATGAAGCGAATATTTCATATGTGGCCAAGCAGAGTGATTAGGGAACGAATCAAAATTGTAACCCAAATCATTGAAATTCATTTCTTTAACAGAAATTCGAACATCAACCAAACATAAGTTGAATGCAAAAGATACAAAACGCTTAAATGTTCCATAAAACAAATCTATGTAACATATACTAGGCTTGAACACACGAACTTGATTGTGAATGTAACACCCCTATCCCGTAACCGTCACCGGAATAGGTAAAGGGGCATTACCGGACTTGAGACTCATATCAGAACAGTAAAAATTTGAACTTTTTCTTGAAATAAAGAACATTCATTTAGATAAGTACTAAACACTGCCAGGGATAAAATTTAAACTTCTATAAGTAAACATTCAAAAGATGCCATTTTCGGATGGCTTATATACAATAGTCAAATTATCATTTTACTATAGTCTATCCTATACATGCCATAAGCTAAATCCAAATTTCTGGGTTACCACAATAGTAGGTAGTGTGATGAAGAGCTGAAAGTCCCCGAGCTGGTAGTCAGAAACCACAATCTATAAAATAAAGACACAAACCAACGAAGTAAGCTTTCATAAGCTTAATAAGTCTTTAAGTAATACAATTAACTTTACTGAATTTAAAAACATAATTTCCTATTCAAATTGGTAAATGAAAAATCGTTTGCTGAGTGAATCTAATCACAACTACACATACTTTACTCATCGTCTCATTTACATAGAAATTAATATCACATAACCACTTCAATAAATAATTACCACAGTAGCCAATTGTAAAGGTACTCAACCACCAATCAAATTTCCCGGGGCTATATCCACTTCCGTGATATTTTCATAAATGACTAAAAATATACATAAGCACACAATGCACAATATATATATAATAAGTCACTTAACTTTAAACTCAAATAACAAGGTAAATCAGTAACTTTGTATGACTTTTCACATTAATCGAGCGTGGCTCAGCGCATAGTAGCCTTAGTACTCATTTCCATTGATTTATATATTTTATTTCATACTTGTGACTCAATCCAAAGCAGATTTAATTATGAGAGTAGAATACATACCTGGCCAACTTAAGGTATTCCATCATCATTAAGTTTCGATGACTGAAGACACATATGCATAAATCTTATACCTTCAAATACATAATTTCACAATTGAACATAATCAAATCCAATCCGAGTCATTCTTACATCAAAAGATAAGTATCACATACCTAAGTCATTTAATGTATACTACGAGCTTCATTCGACATCTTATTATGGGACCTTGTAATCGAATGCACTTGGCCAGCTAGGTATAAAACCCGACTAGAATCACCAGTTTGAAGCTTACTAAGTCAATATCCCAAATGATTCCGTACCATGACCCATTCAGAAGGTTTATCACACTTTTTATGCATATAACGATACACATCTTACACATATCTCAAATTGGCCATTCGGCCTTATCACATATACACACTTACGCTTATCTTCACATTGGCCCTTCGGCCTTATCACACATACTCATGCGCATCCATCACATTTGCCATACGGCCTTATCACATATACATACACTTACACATTCGGTCTTAATACATATTTTAGTCTCATCCTTATCAAACAATTTAGTCATTCGGCCACAATATATATACGCATCTCATACATATTTCACATTAGCCATTTGGCTTTACCACATATGCAAGCACACATATATAAGATGATATTTTTATCATCACTTGCTAAATACATCACATATTTTGCTTTTATTTAAATAACCACTCAGACATATTACACTTCTAAATAACCATTCGGCCTCACTATACAATAAAGATAGCACACATTTCATAAAGGCCATTTCGGCCTCACTACACATACATATCTTGTACATCAATTTCATCATAACAAAATTGACTAGGTATACTAGTCATTTACGGCTTATAGCCTCACTTTAATACGGATTCGGTACTTTGATTATAATATTTAATCAATAGTTTATAAGCAACTCAAACAGTTTTATCAATGTTTACTACTTAATCACAAACTCACTACAAGCTATTTTTCCTGAGCAACAGTCATTAAATTATTCGTAACTGGAGCTACGAAACTCCAAATGAAGCACCGTTAATTTTCCCTGGAAATAGATCCATATATCTTTTATTCATAAAATTTTCAGAATTTTTAGTTTAGCCAATCAATACCAGATTTTTCTTAAAGTTTCCCCTATTTCACTGTTTGACTATACTGACCACTCTTCACTACGAATCAAATTCTTCATTGTACAGAATTCAAAATATGTTCTTGTTTATTTCATTTGAAACTAGACTCATTAAGGAGTCTAAGCATATAAATTTTGTCCTATAAAATTTTTTTGTACAATTTATAATGATTTTCTAAAAATAGAACAGGGGATTTCAGAGTCATTCTGACACTGTTTCACACTACTTTAAATATCTCTTTATCGAAAATCTCTTTACTTACAAGGTTTCTTTTATAAGAAACTAGACTCATTAAGCTTTAATTACATAATTTATTCAGCCTCTAATTCAACTCCGACAATTTATGGTGATTTTTCCAAAACACGTTACTGCTGCTGTACCAAGCAGATTTATACAAATTTACTCTTTAAAGTTCTTATTCACATATCATAACATAACATCATATATGCCATCATTTAGAAAAGTCATTGACCTTAACATATATACATAATTCATATTCATTCCATTTAAATACTTAAAACTTACAAAGGAATCAAACTCAAATACTTAAGAACTTACCTCGTAACTTTCTGAATAATTACAGGTCGGCTATTCTGTCACTTTGGCTTTCCCCTTATCTGAAGTTGTCCCTCGATGCTCTTAAGCTTGGTGTACAAAATTTCCCTCATCAAATCCCATTATAAAGGCTTATAGCCAAGTGTTCCTTAAGGTTAACAACACACATACATATACAAATTATATATATATACATGTATGGCATTATTTCCAAATTTTTGTCATGTTTACTATTGTTTCAAGTCATGAAAATTTCTCATCTCTTTCACTAAGACATGATTCGGCCTTAGCAACACTTATTGTATTGAAACCCCTTAATAAAAACATATCACATACATTCAAATTGAATTCTTCCTACAACCACATTCGGCAAAATATATATTTATATTGGTACAATTGTTTTAACATCTAAACTTCCACCAAATCGATACATTTATACCAAGGCCGCTTATACATAAATATATTTATGCAAAATGCACATACGGTCACACTTGAAAACCACCACTTATTAACACATAGGTTCTTTTATTCATAACCCTTCTTAGCCGAATAGTCTTCTACTCTACTACAACCATCGGTTCAATTAAACTTTAAACACCTCACAATTTATAAACGAAATATCAAATACCCCAAATTAGAACACACATAAGCTCTTAACCGAAAGTCACATAGATCCCAAAATTAAATTTTAACATAAAATTCACTAGGCTACAACTTATTTCCTAGCCATTCAATTTACATATAAACATTCAACAAGATTTCTTTATGAAAAGAGCCTTAGCCGAGACTCCCCTCAACCATTTGAATTGTATAAAGCACCCTTTCCCATCATTTAAACTTATAACTTAAAAACACATGCATATAGGCATCATTTAACAATTTAAACACCCATCCAACCATTTAGCATCAAACTTCAACCTTATCAACCTTTTAAACTTTTCCCCCTAATTGCCGAAAGCATCAACCCTCTCACATCCAAAGAAATCCAACGTATGAGCCATGTTAAAGACTTAGTGACCAACTAAATTTCATAAACAATTTACCAAAAACTAAAATGAACGTACCTTAATTCAAGCTAGAGATATAGCCGAATGCCTTAGCCCTTTTCCTCCTCTCCTTTTTTTCCAACTCAATTTCAGCAATTTGAAGAACAAGTTGTCTTTCTTGTTCTTTTCACCACATTTCCTTATTATTTAATTAAGCTATAATTTAATATACCCCACCAAGTCTTATTTATCAATATAAAATATAAAGATATTAACTAAATCATTGGTATGGCCGGCCACTAAAGTTAAAGTGGGTAATTTGACATGCACATCCAGTTATTTTACAACATTCTATCATTTCTCCCTTTAATTTAGCCACACACATTTTCCTATTTTCTCACATAAGTCCTTTTTAATTAGAAACACATTCAATTGGCAAAAATCAAAGCATTAAAAATTCACACATGCACAAGCACATATTTTTGACTCAAGATATCTTATTCAATTATTTTAGTGACTCGGTTTAGAGGTCCCGAAACCACTTCCCGACTAGGGTCGAAATAGGGCTGTTACAGTGAATCCCAACATGCAACATATTAAAAGAAAAAGTAATCAACTCACCACATAACTAAAATTTCATTCGATCAATCAAACATCCGGTATTGACATAACAAGGATGAAATGTTGTAACACCAAAGGTGTAACAGCCCGAATTAGACCCTAATCGGAACAGTGGTTTCGGGACCACGAATCTGAGTCAGAAAAATATTTAAAAATTATTTTCTGCGTTTATTTTGTGTGAATTTGCATCTTTGAAATTTTCGTGATTTAATTTTGTCATTTAGGTGTTCGATTAAATAAAAGGACTAAATCACGTAAAAGGAAAATGTAGTGGTTATTTCTAAAAGGGATCAACTTGCTACTGGCTTTCTAAATTGAAACCTTAAAATGGTAATTATGCCATTTTAAAATAATGGGATGGTACAAGGCTTATAATGTAAGGTTTTCATATTAAAACAATAAGGTTAAATAAGTAAATTAAACTTAAATTATAATGTACTTAATACAACATAAAATAAAAGTCACTTATATTTTTTATGTTCTTCATTGTTCTTGCCGAAAGTAAACATAAGAAAAGAAGTGATGTATGCACGCTCGGGGCATCCTCGAATGCAAAACTAGATCCGATCGAGCTACCAATAGGCCTCATGACTCGAGCTCGTACTAAGCAACTTTGAGAAGCTTTAACAGCTTTGTTGTTGCACATTTGGGAAGACAACAAGGTCCTAGACGTTGGAGAAGCTAAGGATAATGCCTTGAATGCTCAATGCACTCTTTTGCAAGCCAACTTCAGCTCGTCTCTAGCTCTCCAAGCTCAATTTAGCTCCAATCAGCTCACTTGAGCTTGTTTCAGCTCGGTTGAGCTCAACTAAGCTTCTAATGTCTATGTTAAATATACACAGCTCGTTTACCTTAATTCTAGCTTAACACAGCTCCTAGCCGAAACCCTCAGCTCATTTTAGCTTATTTATCGCATATTAATATAGTGAGCTAGTTGACTAGTTAAGTAGTTAATGCACATCATAAATTAGTCTTAAATTAAACTATTAATAAATATGTCTAGATTATTACATGAATTAAATATTTTGACCGAATTTAATTAGGTGTTTAATTGTGTTCATATTTTCTTAATGTGTTCACATGAGATATTAATTTGGTGCATTCATTTTGTAGGTACATGTATAAAGGGAATTCAATGCAAGGTGCATGCATGGATTAGGTGCAATGGATGGCAAACCAATGGACAAATGCATGTCCATGCATGTACTTAAAGGTTCATGGATCTCATTAAAAGATGGTACATGCATGGGACGGTTCATGAATTCCCATGGGTTCACACCATGTGTTCACACCATGATGACCGTTCGATTGGATGTTCACACCACATGAGGCCCTTCATAAAGCCCCCATTTATGACGCCACTCTTGGTGAAGAAACACAAATTAAAGGCTCCATTTAAGTCATTGGCCGAACCTGACCATACATGTATGAAGACATCCATCCAAGTGCATCCATGCACATTCATGAAGCCACCATTCACCCCCCCATTCGGCCGGACATGGACATTCATTCAAGGGAGATTGTTTCTAGTATTTTCTAGAATCTTCTATGTACTTAATAGATACATTCCTTAGTTGTTAAGTCCATGAATGGGACTATTCAGCTAGCCTAGGTAATAGTATAAATAGCTTGCTCATTTTCATTGTAAAGGGACTTTGGCCAATTGATTAAAACTTTGTTTTTGTGAGGTTACTTCCTCTAATATCTCGTACAAGTTTCGAAAGACTTATCTAGTGTGCTAGTGGCGTCTACCAAACTTGTTTTTGAACTTATCACCATCCTTGGTGTGGCGTTCACCTATCCTTTGATTCCATCTATCCACCTTAACAATATAGGAACCGGGGTGACACTTTTTAATGTTGAATCATTCCTGACATTAAGTTCGTTTTCCATTCCCATCCTTTGAGTTTCTTTCTTGTCTTCATCAAACCGAGCCAACTATCCAATATCTCCCTTTGTTATTCCATAACCAAACTAGCTACACTTATTTCCCATTTGAAAACCTTCCGCTTAATTAAACTATCCATTTCACTTATATTTCCAAGACACCGAGGCACGAATGATCCTTCTCGACTACGATCGGGCAACTACGTGAATTCGACTCAATCACCCGAGCTGGATCACATCAAGAAGAAAGAAACCACCTAGGGTTCGGCCATCTATTAAGCTCAATCAAGGTTCGTTTTCTTGTCAATTTGTGATAATTTTTACGTTTTTGAGATCGTTGCTTTGAGTACTACAAAACCTAAACTTTAATTTTTGATTTTGATGAATATTTTGAATTGTGCAATTGTTGAGAGCTTATGATTTTTGTTGTTTGATGGTGAATTTTGAAAGATATGGAGTGGGTTAACATAGTATATAAAGAAATTTTTGATGATTTTGAGTAATTAGGACTTAATTGAAAAAATAAAAATGTGAGGGGACTAAAATGTGAAATTTATGAATAATATAGGCCTATTTGGGCATAAGGGGTATTCGACTTACCTTATATATAGTTAATTTTGTATAATTTAATGTTTTGTGCATCAGGGACTAAATTGTAAAATTTGAAAATGTCAGGGTAAAATGGTAATTTGCCCATTTATGTGTTTTTGGATTAAATTGAATGAAAATATGTTTGAATGAGCTTAATTTGAATATTTTTAGATCAAGAACTAAAGAAATCAAATTTGGATCAGGGAAAAACGAAAGTTGTCGACTAGCTGCCCGATTTCATTTTGTATCATCCAAGGTAAGTTTATAAGCAGATAGACGTATTTAATTTTAGTTAAATGTAAATTATAGATGCTAAATTGAAGTATATGATATTATAAATGCAATTGCCGAATATGTATAAGCTTGGTAATCATGTACGAGCATTCGTTTCGATCAAGCTACAACGTTTGAAAGTCCCGTATGAACCTTAGGAATAGCTAGGATACATATGTCATGACATAGGATTCTGATCTATGTGTGCGAGTAAGACCATGGCATCGATTTGTGATTTTGATATATGTTTACAAGTAAGACCCTGTCTAGGACAGTGGCATCGTTGTGTGGCTACATGTAAGACCACATCTAGGACGTAGGCATTGCACGATTTATGTGATTATCTGAGTATCCTACCCAATTCCGAATGGTTCATCGAGCTAAGACAAATTGTGATCGGATGTGTTAAATGAACAAAGGAGGTGATAGGTATGAATTAGCTTGCTAGTTATTAATGATAAGGTGTGTATATGACTTGTTGACAATATAAATTATATATGATATAAAGCATGAATTTTCATGTTTTAAATTAAGTGTATTTGGCTTATTGCACATTACTGAATAAATATTAATTTTGTGTATGTTTATTTTTTTATGCATTTGGTCAATTGATTAATATATGTACATGATACTATGTTATAATCTATGAGTTTGTATAAGTTGAGCATGTGAATTAGGTACTTAATAAATATTCAGCCTTGAGGTTTTATATGATGATTTGTTAATTTTGGCTTTAAGCATTTGGTTAAAGTGATAATATAATAGTATATAAATGTATATGATTATATGTATGTAGCATGAATATACATATATATAAATGCTTGGACTTAAATGTGAATTGATATAATAATCTAATTTAATTTAGTTAAATTGAGTAAGACAATGAGTTGTTTATTTACTTATGACTTACTAAGCTTTGATAGCTTATTTTTGTGTTATGTTTACTCTGTTTATAGATTTTGCAGGCAAGCTAAAGCTCGGGAAATCGTCAGCCAAGTTCATCACACTGTCTACCGCTTTGGTATCTTTTAGCTAAACTTAAATTATGACATGTATAGGCAAGAACGTATTTACGAAATGTTGATTTTGGTTATGTAACAAAAGCCATGCGAAAATGGCTTGTTACTCGTGCTTAGTTTCAGCCTTATATGTGCTTAGTTTTGCTGTTCATGATTTTGGCTTCATATATGTTATGATGCTTGATCATGGTTTGGTATGTGGTAAGTATTTTGTACATTGATAATGGCTTTAGATATTAGGTTGAATTCGGTTTTGGGATTGAATCATTGTTAAAGCTAATGCGAACCTGGTTGCATCATGTTACGACACAACTCGATGTCGTCAAGATTGGCCTAAACTCGAGTGGCCCAAGTGCAAAATGAAACATCTCATAAGCCTGATTGGTTATTGGACCAATGTTTTTTCTTTTAAGGACTTTTTAATTTAATATAGTTTTATTTAAATTAATAAGTTTGCATATTTTTAATTTTTGACTTGCACTTTGTGTGTTCTGCATTTAATAAAGTCATGCATTATGTAACTTTCATGTTAGTTAAAATTTGCATCATTAAATTAAGTCTTGCATTAAGTAACTCATTAGTTCATTTAGTTTGCATTTTAAATCATGCATTTAAGCATCTTAAGTTAATAAATGAGTTGTTGGTCATTAATACAACTCATCTTAGTGTAATTAAATGAGTTTATTTGATGAACTTAATTTAATGAGTTGCTTCTTTAATTAATCTAGTTACTAGGTTAATTTATTGGTGCATGAGTTAAAGTTCATTTAATACTTCTTTTAATTAACTAGTTGCTGGAATAAATGATGCATAAGTGTTAGTTCATTTATTTAAGTAGTTGTTAATTTGTTTTAAGCTTAGTAATAGAATAAATGTGACGGTTACATATGTTTTAATTGCAGGTGACTTTTCAAATCACAAAGGCTGTTACACATTCAATAAAGGTGGCTTTTCAAGTTGTTTTGGTTACAAAAGAGGGGGCTGTTATAATATAATAAATGTGACGGTAACATATGTTTAATTGCAGGTGACTTTTTAGCTCACAACAATTACATTTAAAGGCTGTTATGCATTCAATAAGGAGGCTTTAAACTTCATTAAGTTGCTAGAGTCTTTTCAACTAGCCAAAGGAGAAATCAAGAGTTACTAGGAGTTATTTTCAAGCCAAAAAAACTTCCAAACGTTTTCTTCATAAAAGTGGCTGTTCATTAACATCCTTGGATGGTTACATTCAGCATTTACACAAGGGAGACCATTCATGTGCCCAAAAAAATGTTTTCTTTATAAATGGTGACCATTCGGCTGTCCAAAGGGAAATTAAATGGGTTGTTTTGATCTTTTGGCTGATCATACATTAAAATAATTTTAAACAGCTCATTAGAGTTCATAATTAGCTCATTTGGAAGGTTAAATAAGATGCCATAGCAGTTACAACTGTTTGAATTCATCAAGAGTTACATAGTTTTAATTAGTTTAATTAAAACTCAATTGAATGTGTGTCCATTCAGTTAGGCTTGTTATACTCCTATAAATACTTTGATTTTATATTGATGTATAGACTTTTTGAACTTTTGGACACCTTAATGAAAATTACATCATTTTGTGAGAAAACATTTCTCTCATATTTCGTTGAATACTTGTTGGCTTTTCCAGGTCACTAGTGGTGTCAACCTGCCTTCTTCTTTATCCCGAACTTATCACTATCAAATAGTGTGGCGTTCACCCTTATACCAAGGTTCCTACTTTGCTAAGTAGTGGGTCGAGGTTCTCCTATTCTCCATTCGACCACCTTGAAAACTTATAAGCATTTGGGTCAATATTTTCTAATATTGGTTCCTGCTTGTTTTTTAGATCATTTTCATTCCATTCCATTTCCATCCTTTCATTTTATCATAATCAAACCATCATTTCACTTCACATCCATTGTTTGTTATCCAATTACTATATTTATCTCCATCTTTTATTATTTTTCTATAACCGAACCTACACAAACTTTATATCCATAAACCCATCTTTGAACCCCTTTTACATAGCTTTTGCCATTATTCACTTAAAACACCCTTTGAACAAATCGAACGATACTTCTTTGTAGATGATCGGGCAAACACATATACGACTTGACTCATTCCTGAGGCGGATCTTATCAAAAGCCTTTTGATAAATATATTATATGTTGTAATAAATTAATGATCGTCAATATATATAATAGGGCATGTGTATATGAAATATTCAGTCAGCTTGAGTTAGTTGAAAATTTATTTACACTTTACTTGGGCATAATATGATTATATTATAGATGTTATACATATATATATATGTAAATATATGTATGGTTGATTTTAGTAAATGTGGAGGTTGCTTTTAATTTCTATATATTAAGTTTTAAATGTTTGGAATCGGTTTGGTGGTGTTGATAAACACGATGACATGAAAAAAATAATAAAAATAATAAAAAAATGTTGGATAAATGTTTACAAGTTAGTTGATTCGTTGTTAAGTGATGAATATTACATGTTTCTTGTGAGTAAATGGTTAATTGTTTTATCTTGTGTTTAATACTAAATGTGACCGCTAACTTAAGGTTGATTGCATATTATGTACATGTATATGCTAGCCTATTCAGCCATGGTGTAATGTATTAAACATTTATTCGTGATTACTTATTAAATTTTATAATATGGTTGCATGATTAGACGTGGGTTCTAAGGATTTGCTCTTAATGTAAATTGTGAATGGCATTAAGAGATTAATAGTTAATAAGCCAAATATTGATTCACTTTGTGTTAAAGAATAAAGCATGCAAGTTCCTTTTGCTTATTTCCTAGTTGCATATGTGGTGGTTTAAAATATGTTTTATGACTTATTAACTTCTAAAGTGTATGTGATTTGGCTATCATGTAAGTACCCATATAACTAATGATAGAAGTATATTTAACCATGTTGGTATTAGTTAATATCGCGCGTGTAAATACTCTGATGCTGTAAGCAATACGTTGAGTTTAATTGCAGCATTGTTTATGCAAGACATATGTCATTACTTGTTTTGTAACGTTTATAAATGAGTTCAACTTGAGTGAATATATATGCATATATTTAGATATCTAGAATTGAGCTGTTGATCAGTAATGCCTCTTAATCCTAATCCAACGACGGATACAAGTTAGGGGTGTTACAAAAGGAACGATGTTCCAACATATTATCATACACACAAACAAAAGGAAACTTAGGCAGGCATAGACTTGAACATTCTTGCAACATAAAGTCCATGGGAACAGGCAGTTCAATACATGAAGATATCACACAAAAGTTTAAAGATTGTTCATGAAGAACACAAATAAACAGATCAAGCATTTTATGTGAACATCTTTTAACATGGCTGTCCAACGAAGAAATTTTTGAAAACATACAACTTTTCAAACGGGCAAATCCATCACAGACCAATTGAACAGGAATGTTTAGATAGATAGATTTAGCACATGAATTCAAAGAATTTACACATTCAAGGACTTCAAAATGTAAAAAGCTTTTGTCATAGGCATTTATAATTTGCACAGGATGAACCAATCCAACAGAATTAACAGAATGGCCATTATGAGACATGTCATAAGAAATGTTTTTCATGGAACTTTTGGAAACAGGGTCAATAACATCAAAAGATGAACAAGGACTAATCAAGTCAAAATTTGATAATTTTTCAGAAATGAAGGCAGCAATTTTTTTATAAATAGAATCGGATGGCCTCGACTTGATAAGTAAAGGATCTTTACCTTCCTTACCTTTGATTGCAAGTGGGTGGCAATCATTCGTGAACTTACCTTTCTCGAACATCCAAAAACGTCTCTCGTTTGGAAGGTAATGAAGTTGGAATTGGTCGCACAAACTTCTAGGAACCTAAAAAGTATTATCACAAAAAAAACTAACAGGAGGGTTAGTGAAAATAGTCCTCACTTGCTCACTATCTTTTTTTTCACTTGATTGTTTTTTCTCGAGATCTCTCATTTCTTTTATTCAAATTTCTTTTTCCTCTCTTTTTTCTTGAACACACTCTTTTTCAAACTCTTTTTACTTTTCCATTTTTTGCACTCTCTTTTTGTTCTTTTTCTTTTTCATTTTCTTTTTGTTTTTTATAGACTTTTTCAATGGCTTTTTCGAGCTCTCTCAAAATTCGCTCGTTTTCTCTCTTACTTGCCTCTTTTCTCTCTTTTCTTTTTAGTTCTTTTTCTTTTTCTTCTTTACAGGAAGGTACAAAAGAATTATGAGAATATAAGTCTTGTTCGAAAGGAGAAAAACTATTTACATATGAATCACGATAATTGCATCGGAAAGAATACTCCATGTAGGATTTCTTTGAAGTTCTTAGAGGAGTATACCTGATACGAGCACGCCCCACAAACTTCATCGAACAAGTCTATCAAGCCGAGCATTGACATGTTGGCAAGCTGATCCCAGCTCATTTCCAACTCCACGAGCTCCGTCCAGCTCAAATCTAGCTTATTCGAGTTCAATCCAACTTGCCTGAGCTAAACCAAGCTCACTCCTAGCTCATACTTAGCTCACGAGCTAAACTTTAGCTCAACTTCAGCTTAGGAGTTTAGCCTCAGCTCAACTTTAGCTCACGAGCTAAAGCTTAGCTCACTTTAGTTTAAACTTGGTTTTGACTTTACTGCATTAAATAAAATCTAAACATATTTAAGCATCAAATTTGACTTATATTAATATTTGTTTTAATATGTCATAGTCATTACATATTTTAATTATGTTCACATTTTAGCCGATTTAATGCATGCCATTAATGCGTTCACATTATGCTAAATTTATGTGTGTTCACATGATGTCTTATGAATTGTTTTATTTCTTGTAGGTGCAATGCTCATGGATGGCACAATGAATGCTTGAAGAAACATCTCTTTTGGACATCCCACATGCATGAATGAACAGCATTTAATTAGGTGCATGCATGACCAGATTCAAGGTGTTTACAAGTTCATGTATTTGTCAAATACATGAATGCACAAAATACATGAATGTTTGGGTTCAAATGCACATTCAGTTACATGGATGAAGAAGATTCATGCATGAATGTATCTAGAAGATCTATTCCCTTTGGACGGCACACATTCATGCATGGAAGGAAATTAATGCAAGTTCATGTATGGCTTAGTGCAATGTATGAAGAGGTGCATGTAGAATTGAGGTTTAATGGACGGCATTTAAGGGAATACATGTATTGGAGACGTTCATGCAAGTAGGGGCTATTTAATGTTCATGTTTTTGAAGGTTCATGGACCAAATTTATGGAGGAACATACATGGGACGTTTCATGCATGATCCATGCATTTTCAAGCTAACCATTCAAGTATCCAAGGTGCATTAAAGCTTCATTCGGCCAAGGGGGATGATGGAACATTAAAAGGCTGCACATTCATGGAATTAAGGCCTTTCTTCAAAACTAAGTATGCATGAATACATGAAGTGAAGCAACATGATGATTCGGCCAATTCATTCACCATCTTCAAGCATGAACCGAATTTTAATGCTTTTGTGTGAACATGTTAAATACAAGTGTGAACAGAATTTAAGTTAGTATGAACACATTTAGATGCTAAAATTCAATAGGCATTTTAGGCCTATAAGTAGAGATTTGTAAGCTTTGTTAAAGAGACTTTGACATTTTATTTGAATAAACTTTGTTTCAGTGAGGTTTACTTCCTCTCTTATCTCGTACGAGTCTCGAGTGACTTATCTAGCGTGCTAGTGGTTTTTAGAACTTATCACTATCATTTGGTGTGTGGCGTTCTCCTATCGTTCTATCCCATTTATCCACCTTAACAATATAGGAACTGGGGTGACACTTTTTAGTGTTGAATTATTCCTGACGTTAAGTTCGTTAATCCATCCCCACCTTACATCGTCTTATTCTTATTATTTCTAAAGTAAACACTCTATTCAACACCCATCTCTGTTTTCCATAGCTGAACCTATCAATACCCTATTTTCTACTTCGAACCCTTCCGCTTAATCAAGCCTATCCTTTCACTTCTACTTCCAAGACCGAGGCACGAATAATTCTTCTTGACGATGATCAGGCAACTAGTGAATTCGACTCAATCACCCAAGTTGGATCACATCATTTGGTATCAGAGCTACAAAATCGAGAAGCGTCGACGTTCGTATCAATCCCGAAAATAGGTTCTTGATTTTTCTTTAAAAACAGAAAAAAAATATATTAAAAAATTCGTGAAAAAAATTCGTGAAAAAAAAAGAAGTGTGTTAAATATATATATATTTGAAGCATAAAAAAAGTAAAAAAAAAAAGTTGAAAAAAAAGGTTGAAAAAAAAGTTGAAGTGAAAAAAAAAGTTGAAAAAAAAAAGTGAAGTATCAAAAGTTTCTATTAGACATCATTTGGTATCTATAAATCCCGATCTTCAAGTTTCCATTCCATTCCTTCAATTTTCTACCCTTCTACCCCAACGCCACACTCACAAACCTGAAATTTTTTTCTTTTAGCCTACCCATACACCTATATATCTTATCCCTTGTAACCAATTTTGAAGCCGACCCCAAGGCACCAAGATGAGTCAATACGAGATGAAATACGAGGTTACGAGAGTAAGTTGGAATGGTAAAAGGCAAGAGTGTTGTGAGATCATTATCGAGTTGAAAAAGCCTTAAGTGAGTGTAAACACGAGTGGAGTGTTATTATTATTTCTTTCTGAGTGAAATCGTGAGATTTGTGGTGAGGTACTCAATTTTTTGTTTATTGTAATCTAACATATTTGTTTTCAGCAACAAAAGTCATGTCACGCGAAGAATTTACCGAGTCAGAGTTCCAATACTTTGTTCAAGAAATGCGAAGAATGGTGACTTCTAAATTTGATAAATTACATGAGAGATTAGATCGTGTGCAACAAAGAGATCCACGAGAATGAGGTTCATCGGGTCAGAAAGTGGAATCGAGAACTTTGCGAAGATACACACCCGATTATTGCTTGAGAAAAGAGTTTCATTATGATTCCTATTCGCCATAGACTTCAAGACCAAGAGATTACTATTGAGATTCTTTTTCGTCAAGGAATTCGAGAAGTCAATAAGTCGACTATGATTTTTACTTCGTTCAAGAAGACGTCCAAAATGAAATCTGAAAAGATAGATATTCCTCTTCCCAAACTTAAAAGAAAACATACAAGGAGTATTCTTCCTGAAGTTTTGATTGTGATTCATATGTAAATAATTTTTCTTACGAATAAAACATTTATGTTCCTGATGATACATCTTGTAATCATGAGAAAACGAGAAAAGAAAAAAATGAAAAGCAAAAAGAAATAAGGAGAAAAGAAAGGCAAGAAAAGATCATGAGAGAAAATGAGAGGATTTTGAATGAGATGGAGAAAATAAACAAAGAAAAGAGAGAAAAAGAAAGAAAAACAATTGAAAAAGAAATTGAAAAGGAGTTTGAGAGAGAAAAAGAAGTTGATCAAGAAAAAAGAGTGGAAAAAGAAATTGAGAAAAAAATTGAGTGTTCTCGAAAAAAAGAATTGGGTGAAAAAGATGTTAGTGAGCAAGCGAGGATTCTTTCTACTAACACTTCTGCTCGATCTTCTTGTGATCTTTCTTTTCAGGTTCCTAAAAGTTCGTGCGACCAATTCCAACTCCAATACCTTCCAAACGAGAGGCGATTTTGGTTGTTCGAAAAAGGTAAGTTCGTGAATGACAACCACCCACTTGCGATCGAAGGTAAGGAAGGTAAGGATTCTTTGTTTATCGAATCAAAGTCGCTTGATTTGGCTAATTCTTGTTCACTAATTGTTGTTAACGATTTTGTTTTAAAAGGTGCCATATACAGCTTTTCTTATGACGATTAGTACATTGGCAAATTTGTTGACAACATTGGATTGGTTTTCTCTAAGCGAATTTTGAATATATTTGATCAAAGTCTGTCACTTAAAAATTCTGATGTGTTTGACCATGCAAACTTTTTGAATTCACATGTTAAATCTTTAGTTTTAAATATGCCTGCTCAATTGATTTGTGATAAATCTGCATGTTTGAAAAGTTGCATGTTCTCTAAAAATTCTTTGTTTGGCATCCATGTTAAAAGATCTTCACATGATATGTGCAATTGTGCTCTTCATGAACAATCTTTGAATTTTTGTATGAAATTTCCATGTAATGATTTGCATTCCCGATTGATACTCTTGAAGCATGAATCTTTGCATATTGGTATGCCCAGTTTTGTCAACTCAACGTGCGTGTTTAAACTAGTGAAATATAATTCGTGTGGTGAGTTGATTATATCTTCTTCTAATATGTTGCTTGTTGGAATTCCTGATCAAGTTCATGTGTTCAAGCCTGGTATTTGCTACATGGATTCATTTTATGGAAACATTAAGCACTTTGCATCATTTGCATTCAAATTATGTTTGCTTGATGTTCGAACTTTTGATAAGAAAGTGAAATTCAATTATTTGGGTTTCAATTTTGATTCATTTACTAATCACCTTGCTTGGCCACATCTGAAATTTTCGTTTCATTTCGAGAAGGTAAGGCGCTGGCCTACGTTTTTGGAATTGAATCAAATTTCCATGGTAACTTTTCTTTTCCATTTAAGTCCATAGTTTTCGTTAATACTAACCATTCTCATTTTTGTGGATTCCACCCCTCGAGGAGCATGAGATGTCATGGTGCGTCACCACCTATTCAAATTTATCGGAGTAATAGGTTTGTCTTACATTATCTTTCCAAAGAGAGAAGATTCATTTTGACCGAAAAAGGTAAACCCAATCCTCAATTTTCTTCTCTTCAAATTTGTCAAGGTAAGTCATCTGAAAATTTTCAAATATTTTTGCTCAATTCGATTGAAGTTGAAAATTTCATTGATTTGTTGTTTGGAAATTATTTATACCTTGATGTGATTGATTTTTCCTTTTGGCATTATATTGATATGATTATATTGGAATTTGGAGACACCCCTCATGTTGTTCAAAAATGAAAGAAAGAGTTAGCATACCTTTGGCCATTGCATACCTTGCATGAGCAAGACATGGGACCAAATGAGTTGTTATTTTCGATTAATGAAATTGAAATGTTTTGGATGAGGAACAATGTGTTTAAGTACCTGCCATCATTTATAACCAATTATCCCTTGATCCAACTTAGTTCTCATGTTTGCAATGATGGTCTAATAAAGCTTTTCGATAAACTAACGTATGCTTGTTTTGCCCAATTAATATTTTTGGCGTATGAACAATTGAATGAACTTTTCCTGAATTTTCGAATTAACTTGAATCTGATATCTTTGATTTTCTTCTTGCCGAAAGTGGTAAGACTATTTCAGGTTTGTATGATGTCCTCTGTCCCATTCGATCGAGGAAAGCCACGTGAGAGAAAAACTTTAAAAGTGGACAAACGGTCGACTTGAGGACAAGTCGCTTAAAAGAGGGGGGAATGATACGAGCACGCCCCGCGAACTTCATCGAACAAGTCTATCAAGCCGAGCATTAACATGTTGGCAAGCTGATCCTAGCTCGTTTCCAGCTCCACAAGCTCCGTCCAGCTCAAATCCAGCTTATTCAAGTTCAATCCAACTTGCCTGAGCTAAACCAAGCTCACTCCTAGCTCATACTCAGCTCACGAGCTAAACCTTAGCTCAACTTCAGCTTAGGAGTTTAGCCTTAGCTTAACTTTAGCTCACGAGCTAAAGCTTAGCTCACTTTAGTTTAAACTTGGTTTTGACTTTAATACATTAAATAAAATCTGAACATATTTAAGCATCAAATTTGACTTATATTAATATTTGTTTTAATATGTCATAGTCATTACATATTTTAATTATGTCCACATTTTAGTCGATTTAATGCATGCCATTAATGCGTTCACATTATGCTGAATTTATGTGTGTTCACATGATGTCTTATGAATTGTTTTATTTCTTGTAGGTGCAATGCTCATGGATGGCACAATGAATGCTTGAAGAAACATCTCTTTTGGACATCCCACATGCATGAATGAACAGCATTTAATTAGGTGCATGCATGACCAGATTCAAGGTGTTTACAAGTTCATGTATTTGTCAAATACATGAATGCACAAAATACATGAGTGTTTGGGTTCAAATGCACATTCGGTTACATGGATGAAGAAGATTCATGAATGAATGTATCTAGAAGATCCATTCCCTTTGGACGGCACACATTCATGCATGGAAGGAAATTAATGCAAGTTCATGTACGGCTTGGTGCAATGTATGAAGAGGTGCATGTAGAATTGAGGTTTAATGGACAGCATTTAAGGGAATACATGTATTGGAGACGTTCATGCAAGTAGGGGCTATTTAATGTTCATGTTTTTGAAGGTTCATGGATTGAATTTATGGAGGAACATACATTGGGAGTGCATGTATGGCTAGATGCAAGGTTTCCACAAATTCATGCATGTGCCGAATGCATGTATGGACATTAAAGGCTAGTCCATGAATGGATCAAATGCATGGGATTATAGAATGCATGAATGGCCTAAGTGCATGTATGGTGGCTGACTCCTAACTTTCCAAGGCATTTATTCAGCCAAGAAGTAGCTGCCAACTAATTCTAAGTTGACCGATGAGCTTCTTGAGCATGTTCACACCTTGAATTTGACCTATAAGCTTCTACACATGCATGGATGTATTCAAGAACGTCCAAGGGGAAGGATTAACTCATGAATTCAGCATATTAATTAAATAATATGCATCAACAAAGGGGAGAACGAATTTACTAGGTTCATGCTACCATTCATGAACCTACATGCCATTAAAGTACTCATTTATGAAGATGCATGTTCCATACAAGTGCATGAATGTCCCAAGGAGATGAATGCAACCTTTGGTGCTCATACAAGGCACTTGAAGCCTTACTTCATGGCTAAGCATTCATTAACACACCAAGGGGGAAGAAAGTGTCCATTCGGCTAGCGCATGAATCTATCGAATTCATGAACAATTTTAATGTATTAGTGTGAACGTTTTTATTGTTGTGTGAACACTTTAGATGTTGCTTGCTTCTTGAGCCATTTCTTTCCATCTTTTACCATATTCAAAACACATTCAACTTTTACCATTTGTTTGATAACCAAATATTTTCCCTTTCTAATTAGCCATTTTTTTGATCATTTAATCACTATTGAGCCCATTTCATTGATTTAGTTAGATATCCATCCAATTGAACCATACTTACTTGTAGACAATCAGGCAACATAAATACGACTCGACTCATCATCAAGGTAGATCGTATCATTTGGTATCAGAGCTACAAAAACAAGAAGTACATATGTTCAAGGCCACCTGAAATAGGTTTGTGAAAAAAATTCAAAAAAATTGGTGAAAAAAGTCAAAGAGAAAAAAGGAGTGAATTTTTAAAAAAAACTGAAAAAAGTTTTGTTGAAAGTTTGTATTATTCTTATATTCCCTAATCAAGAAAATTTTCGATCCCATCTATTCCTACCCATTTCACGCCATACTTAAAGTCCTTTTCATTTTTTCTTTCAGCCAACCCTACCCTTTTCATTATTTCTTTTGTTTCTCAATTTATAATCGACCCCTAAGCTTACGATTAAGCCTTGGCAAGTCTGTTTACAAAGTCACGAGGAAAGAAGGAGTGGAAAAAGGCACGAGCGTGTGATAGTATTCGAGAGAAGAAAAGCCTAATACAAGTAAAAACACGAGTGCGAGTGAACAATCTTTATTTTCTTTTTGAGAGAATTTGTGAGGTTTGTGCAATTTAATCATGTCTCGCGAAGAATTTACTGAATCAAAGTTCCAATATTTGGTGCAAGAGATACGTAGAATGGTGAACTCTAGATTTGACAAGTTGCATGAAAGATTAGACTGAGTGGAAGGAAGAGATCAATGGGAACGAATGTTTTCAAGTCAGAAAGTGGAATCGAGACCAACATGGAGATACACCTCCAACAACTACTCGAGAAGAGATTTTGATCGAGATACCTTTTCATCAAGGAATTCTAGACAAAGAGAAGCCGACTTTGAGTTTGAACCCATCCGAGATGATATCCGAAGTGATAGACATATCCCTTCAAGAACTCCAAAGAAATCATCCATAGAGGGATCTTCACAAAGGATTTTCATGATTCCTATGTAAAGGATTCCCTTTAGTTCAAACAAAACATCTATTCTCCTGATTCATTTGTAACATCTTGTATTAGAAAAGAAAAAGACAAAAAGCAAAAAGAGATCAATAGAAAAGAGAGGCAAGAAAAGATTATAAGAGAAAATGAGAAGATTTTGAATGAAATTGAGAAAAGAAACAAAGAAAAGAGAGAAAAAGAAAGAAAAGAAAGTGAAAAGAGTAGAAAAAGAGATTAAGATAAAAGAAATAGTGGAAGAAGTGAGTGTCCTCAAAGAAAAAGAATCGAGTGAAAAAGATATTGAGCGAGAACAAGCGAGGATTGTTTCCACTAACCCACTTGTCAGTTTTACTTGTGATGTTTCTTTCCAGGTTTTTAAAGATTAGATTTATCCGTTCCATCTTTGATACGTCCCGACGGAGAGACGATTCACAGTGGTTGACAAAGGTAACCTTAGTCCACCTATGCCACAAGGTAAGGAAGGTAAGTTTTATCAAGCAGAACAAAGTCTCCCAACCTATTTGAAAGCTTGTGATGATATGGACAATGGTACCTCTTTTATTAATAACGAGCATGTTTGATGTGAGCACATCCATGCCAATCAAGTATGTTGATCCAGAGGTCTTGCCATTAGGACCTATCACACAATCTAAGGCAAAGAAATTCAGGGAAGTTCTTTCTTTCACTTGTGCTAAAGTTTCTGAATCTTTTGAAAGTGAATGTGCCTTAGAAGATAAGTTTTATAGTGTATTGCATGCTGATATGTGACATACTTATGCCATACTACTTATATTGGTGTGTTTAGTATGTATATATTATGCTAAGTATGTTTTTGGATTGGTTTGATAGTATTTGTATTGTCTTCAAGTTGTTTGTGTGTTAATGAATAAGTGTGCACTTGTTTACAACTTATTAGACTATGTTATATTAAGTTTACATAGCTTTGATAAGTATTTTATTGTTTTGTAACATGTACACAAAAAGGACACCAGCTCACGAGAGTATAAGCAGCTCATCTTCAGCTCAAGTTAGCTCAGAGGCTTGTTCCCCAGTTAACTCAGCTCAGAGCACTCTACACTAGCTCATGTCAGCTCATTTCACTTCTAGCTAGCTGAATTTAGCTCAGTTTACCTCCAGTCAGCTCACCTCCGGCTCCACTAGCTCAACTTCAGCTGATAAGTCCAAAAGTAGCTAAATAGTGCCCTACGTGTCGGGGAGTGTACCAGTGCACATGTGGCAGCCTAGGAATGTGCCAACCTTGTACACATGTGGTGCACATGTGTGGCCAAAAAACAGCCCATTCTTGTGCATTTCCATGGCAATTGAGGAGATAAGGACAAGGGAAGTTGTGTGTTTGAATTTCAAACAAATTAGCACATGTTTAATGTGTTAAACATGCCAACTCCCTCCTTTTTACTTGGCTGCGAATTAATTCCGTCCAAAAGGAGTTATTTCAATTCAAATTTAATTTTTAAACTCCTTTAATATTAGCCACACAATGTAATTTGGCCACCCCTTCATTCTTTTATATATTTGTACTTCAAACATTGTTAAAAGGTTAGACTTTTTGAAATAAAAATTACTTTGTGAGTTTTCTCTCAAATTCAGTTCTTTTTAGAACTTCTTCCTTGACATTTTAATTTTAAATTGTTGTGTCAATCTTGTGATACTTCGGGTTCCTAGATCGTTATCTAGGGGGTCCAAGTCCGTTGATATAGAACAAATTTGATTCGAGTTTGCATAATAAATTGTGTGAGTTCATTCGAGTTCTTCATTGTTCAAATTCCCAGCAAGTTTCCAGTGTTATTTCTGCCATTTTTGAATGTTCAAGGCTTCCATGGATGAATTTTGAGTTCATCAATTTTGTGTGCTTTTAATTCTAAAACCAGCCTCTTTGTTTTGTTTAATTGTAGGGAAGTGCTTGCTACAATCCTAGATCTGTAAACGCTCAAGGATCGTTGTTTTGCCAAGCAATGGGTTATCAATGTTGGTAACAAAATATCCACTTGGCCATTATAAAACTTGCTTGTGTGCTATAGCGAACGTTCAAGTAAACAAATTGATTTCTGCTTGTGGTGATAATATGCCTTCTATGATCTGTTATGGACAAACCACCTGTTTTGATGTGAACTCACCTATGGAGCTACCAATGGGGCCAATCACTCGAGCTTGTGCTAAGAGGTTTCAAGATGCCGTGGCTAGCTATATTGCTCGAGTGTGGGAAGAAGGAACGTTCGAACATCATGTGGCCAGCTCAATTAGCTATATGTGCCATGTTTTACAAGCTAATTTAACTTTTGCCAGCTCAATGGAGCTCAACTCGGTTTGATGCAAGCTCATTGAGCTTGATTCGATTTTTATTTTAATTTAGGCATTTAAATAAGTTGTTGGAATAAAATTTATTAGTTTAGTTTCAGCTCATATAAATTAATTTTAATGTGTTTAAAATCTGGACATAATTAATTAAAGATTTTAATGTGTCTAGTTATAAGACAAATTTATTAGCTGCTGGTAATTAAAGTGTCTGGATTTATTACATGCATTTAAAGTGTAATAGCTACAGCAAAAATTAATGTGTCCATTTTGTCTAGCTGAATTAATGGTTGTCCTAGTCAAACATGAGTTTTAATTATGTCCATGTTTAGACATGTTATTAATGTGTTTGAGATTAAAACATGCATTTAATATGTCTTAACTTGGCTACTGATTTATTGTGCCGAATTTTAATGTGCCTTAAAGCTATTAAATTGTTGTTTGTTGATGTGCAGCTCACGGTGTAAATGCAAGCAAGCATGCCAAATTTATGAAGCTTGGGTATTGTGTTATTGTTGGCTGAACTGAATGAGCTACTGGAGCATGAACGACATTTAAGAGGATGCTGGAGTATTGCCAAGGGCGTCTTTAATGTGTAGCATGCCTAGCCGAATTAATTAAGCCATTTGCATCATGGCCAACTTTTTTTTAATATATTACTATTTCCCAAATAGCCATTCGGCCAAAGTAGGAGTGATGCTTCCTCTCTTCAAGAATGGACGCTCCACTCTCCAAGAAGAACTTCAAGCCGTTCACACTTAATGAAAGATCCCATTCATACTATTGGCTGTTTGGTGATATGTGTTCCCACTTAGTGCCTATTTATATTCGGGTTTCACACTTTAAAGACCCTTGGAGTATTCCAAAAATATTCATGAAGCTGTTGTCTTTTGCTCTCACCAAGGCGTCACCATTATGAAGCATTCAAGATACATCTTAAGGTACTTGGCCGAATGTGGACCAGTCTTCATCAATGGCCAGTCGAACCAACCCTTTCTAGAAGCTGCCTATTCATTTTTCTAAGTCAATATTATTCTAGAAGATGTCCAAGAAGTTACTAGGAAATCTCCTAAGACTTAAGGACTAAGAATGATGTCTCATTAAATGCCCAAGAGACTATTCGGCTGACTTATGCCTAGGCTATAAATATGTAGTTGGTTTTGCTTTTTGGGGCTAATGAACAATTTATTATTCAACTTATCTTATTGTGAGATTATTTTCAAATCTCTTTGTTCTCCAAAGACTAGTTAGACTTATCAAGTAACCTTGTGGCATCAACCTATCTTTGCTCTTACCGAACTTATCACTTTGTTCCAAAGTGTGGCGTTCATTTGATACCGAGGTTCATATCAACTTTCGATAGTGGGTCAAGGTCCTTTAGTTGTTACCCTACCGAATATCTCATTCCGTAAACCTATCTTTCTAAATTGTTCGCTTAAGACCCGGGTTAACACATCTATATTGTGTTAGTTCATCTTTAACCTTTAGCCAAATTTCAACTATCGATCCATAACCCATTTTGCAACCATTTTGAATTCTTAGAGCCAAACCTATTCACTCTTTCAAGAATTTTCGAACAAGTAACAACTTACGCAATTCACAATCGGGCAATCAAATACGACGCGAGTCATAAGCCGAGGCGCGTGCATATATCATGTTTAAACAAGACTGTGCACGTTAAACTCGTTATGTATGACTCCTTGAGTATAAGCATGCCTAAGTTTTCTTTGACGTGCTTGTGTGGTAAAATGTTGATATGTAAAATGCATAGTTCATTTGCTGGTAGTATAACATTTCTACCAGGTTGTGTTAATCTAGCATGTTTGTTTGATCGAGTGAGATTTAAGTCACATGATGGTGTGATTACATTTTCTTTGAATAACATGAGTGGAACATTGGAAATTAAGAAATTCATGTTGCCTGTTGAATCGAATGACCAAGCTCGTGTGTTCAAACTGGGAATTTGTTACTCTAGTGCGATATGTGGAAACATCAAGCATCTTGCATTTTGTGCATCCAATTTATTTTTGCTTAATGCTTAGTTTTTAGTTAAGGAAACAAAATTTGAAAATATTGATTTCAATTTTAAATCGTTCCTTTCTCATTTTACTTGGTCGTACATAAAATTCTTATTTCAATTCAAGAAAGGTAAGGCCGACTTATGCTTTTGGTGTTGATTCAAATTTTGAATATTTAAATCATGATTTAGCTTTTCCTTTCAAGTCCATCACTCCTGTTGATACTAACATTTTTTGTTATTATGGGCGCAACACTTTGAAAAGCACGAGTTGTCTTTGTGATTTGTCATCAATTCAGGTTGATCGAAATAAAAGGTTTGTTCTTCATTACATTTCCGAAGAGAGAAGATTTGCATTGATTGAAAAAGGTAAAACCAATACTCAAATTTTTTCTCCTAAATGACGGTTGATACTTTGATTTATGGAAGATATTTGTACCCAGATGTGGTTGGTTGTTTTCCTTGGCCTAATAACGAATTGTTTGTGTTGGATGGTGATAACGAACATATTGTTAACACAAATCCTGATGTTGATAAGCAAACGGGTAAGGTAGCATCTAGCTGGTCATGGTACACTTTGCGTGTGCAAGACAAGGAACCAAATAAACTTCAATTTTTGATTAATCGTATTGAAAGGGTATGGATGAGGATTAATGTGTTTGATTACTTGCAAACATTCACGACTAATTATCCTTTAATCCAACTGAGTGCACATGTTTGTAAAGATAGCCTAACGAAACTCTTTGATAAATTGAAGTAAGCCTGTTTTGCCCAATTGAGATTTTTGGTATATGATCGATTGATTGAATTATTTATGCATTTTCAATACCATTTGAAATTAATTTCTTTGAGTTTCTTATTGCGAACATGGAGAGTCAAATTGAAAAAGTCTGACTCGATTTTTTTGTTTAGAATTTGGCTATCAACGAATTGCTCTCAAAACGAGACATATTAGTTCGAATTTATATTGTCATTCTCTTAACCCTTTACTCTTTGACACTGACATTGTATATTTATTTTCTCAGGTTTATTTGAATGAATGTTTGAAAGAGAACCAATGGCTCGACTTGAGGACAAGTCAATTTCAAGAGGGGGAATGATACGATCCTGGTCGCATCATGAATTCACATCACATTAAAAATTTTGCATGTTTTTGACATTAAATGCATGTTTGGCATGTTGGCTAGGTGATTTGGGTGTGTTGGGAGTGTTTGAGAAGCCTAGGCTCAAGCCTTGGCTGATGCAAGCGAGCCCACGGATCAGCTAGTTCGAGCAAAGACTCCATGGTGCTACCTCAAGGTCCTATCACACGAGCTCGAGCTAAGGCGTTTAAAGATTCTGTCTCAACTTTCATAGCTCAACTCTTTGATGAAACCAGCATAGGCCGCTCTGAGGAAGCTTACCCCAGCTCTTTGAGTTTACCGTGCAATTGCCTGCAAACTCGGTTCAGCTTACCGAGCCCTCTTCTAGCACAAGTTAGCTCACATTCAGCTCAAAAAGTAGCTCATTAGCTCGGATTCAGCCCACTTCTAGCTCCCCAGCTCGGGTCCAGTTCACTGCCAGCTCACGAGTCCAAGCCCAGCTCAGTTTCAGCTCATGAGCTAAACTTCAACTTATGAAGTCCAACTTTGACTTCATTCATTTACTATTGACTTTTATTTATAAAATTTTTAAATAGTTATTTAACATGCTAAATATTAACTTAGGTTCACATTAGTCATATTAAATATATTTAAAAATATATAAATGCTGCTTATTTAATTAAGTGCTAGCCAAATTTAATTCTTGTACTTGTGTTCACATTAGCCGAAATTATGGTGTTCACATAGCTTGAATTAATTTGTTCACATTTCTCATGTAGGAGCACCAATGGATGCATGGAGCATGGAAGGACATAGGACACATGAGGCTTGAAGAAACACCATTTTTGGAAGGTACATGGACAGAAAACATTCATGTATTTCCTAGGTGCATTTCGGCCAAATACATGTATGGCAAGATGCATTGTTTCAAATGGTTCATGAATGACTAAGGGCCTTGCATGGTGTGCTACTCTTTCATTTTTTCCAAGTGACTATTCGGCTAAAAAGAAGCTATCCATTTAATTCATACATGTGGCCGAATATCTCCCTCCATGAACTTCAATATTCTGTTCACATTATGTTCACATGGCATGGCCTTTTAATTCAAAGTGTTCACACCTATGGACTCTTCAAGAATCGGCATTCACACCTAATTTGGCTTATGGAGTCTCCTCAATTAATTCCCAACTCTTCACCAAACAACATGGATTAATTGCTTCAATTACTCAAGTTGGCTGAACCTAGCTAATGTCCAAGGGAGTCTCTCATTCATGATTCACTTCCTTAAGCATGAAGAACCTTCAAGCCATCTCCACCATAGCCGAATCTGGTCATGGACATCAAAGGACTTCTTTCTAGAATTTTCAAGATGCATTCATGAAATTTTTACTTAATTATTAAGCATGGAAAGTAGCCATTCAGCTAGCTAGGTTCTAAACTATAAATACTTGTCAATTGCATTTGTAAAGGGACTTTTTGGCACTTTTGTAATGTTATGCTACCGAATTTGTGAGGCAAAGCTTTTCTCTATTTTTGTTCAAAGATTTGTTGGCTACCTAGTGATCTACCCGTTCAATCCTTTCTTTGTCGAAAACCAAACTTATCACTATCCGTAGTGTGGCGTTCGACTATACTGAGGTTTCTATCTTGCTAGATAGCGGGTCAAGGTCATTCTTTTTACCTAAACCTAAACCAAACTAAAAGGGCCTATAAACAACGAGTCGATACCTCATCGGTATTGGTACTTGTTTGCACTTTTTTTTCAATCCCATTTCTTTCTTTACCAAATCGTACCAAAAACCGACTATTTCGTACCATTTCATTCTTACCATTTCATTTGTACCATTTCATTCATATCATTTCTTTCGTACCATTTCATTCATACCATTTCTTACCTTTCCAAATCGACCAAAATACAATCCTTCTTCCTTTATTCCATAACCAAACCAATTCTTCATTTCTACTCCATTCTTACCTAATTCCAAAATCGGGTTCTATCTTAGCCAAAGCTTCTAATAACCTAAACCATATCTCTACTTTATCAAATTAAACCTCTTCATCTTAAAACTCATCATAAACTATCTTCTTTACTCAACTTCTTACTCTAAACTGTTAGTACTATCTCGTCGACGATCGGGCACCTAACATTCGACTCGACTCACTCGAGGCGGATCGTATCATCTAGTATTAGAGCTACTAAAATGAGAGTACGATTGATGAAATCATTCCCGAAATAGAGCAAGAAATCCCAAGTAAGTAAAAAAAATTCGTGAGTTAAAAAAAATTTTGTGTAGTGAGATCAAAAAAATTTTGAACGTAAAAAAAAGAGTTCGAATTAAAAAAATATATTTTTGCAAAATTGAATCATTGCATTGTTTCATCTATTCCCGATCTTGAAAACATTCTTCTACCTATTCCGTTCATATTCCCTTCTATACAAATTTTCCTAGGCACACTACTTCGCAAACTCCCCTTTTTTTTCTTGTTAGCCTACCTTAACCTTATTACATTAATCCTTTATCACCCTTTTGAAATTGACCGTCTAGACCGAGGTTTAAGCCTTAATGAACCTGCTTACGAAATCACGGGAAAAGTTAAGAAAGGTAAAAGGCACGAGAGTTGTGAGCACATTAGAGCGGAGGTAAAAGCTGATCTCGAGCATAAACATGAGTGTGAGTGAATCCTCTTTCTTTTCTTTTTGAGTGATTGTGAGGTTTTTTGTTGAGGTTTTCATTAACAAAATCAATGTCACAAGAGTCCTAACCCAACATGGAAGAACGACAACCAAGATAACCTGTTCGCAACGTCCCCAACTTGAATATGCGAGCTCTTTTATAAGAGATGGAAAGACTGTTAGATCGAAGGCTAAATCCTCTCGAAGATCGTCTTTTCCAAGTCGAAGTAAGAAACTAACGAGAAAGAACTCCTGAGGTTGCCAGACATCGACGGGAGAGGCTAAACCAACATCGGGGAAGACGAAGGGTCCAAGACGATGAAGTAAATGATCCTAGTGACCTTGAAAGTGAACAAGAATCTAATGCTGGTGATCGCCAAAGGCAATACCAACATTGAGGTTGGAGACGTGAAGATGACGATCTCAAAAATATCAAGTTGTCAATACCGCCTTTCTAAGGTAGATCAGATCTGGAGGCCTAACTTGAGTGGGAGAAAAAGATAGAACTAGTGTTCGACTGTCACAACTATTCTGAAAATAAAAAGGTGAAACTAGCGGCGATCGAATTCTCAGTCTCTTTTTCACGCTTGTTCTTGCTCGCTTTCTTTTTCACTCGACTCTTTTTCTTCAAGATCACTCACTATTTCTTTTAACTCAGTCTCTTTTTCAAATTCTTTTTCACTCTCAAACTCTTTTTCTTTTTCATTCTCTTTTTCGATCTCTTTTTTAATCTCATTTTGTTTCCTCTCTTCCTCTTTTTCTTTCATTTCTTTGTTTCTTTTCTCGATTTCACTTAAGATCCTCTCATTTTCTCTTATAATCTTTTCTTGCCTCTCTTTTCTTTTGATCTCTTTTTGCTTTTCATCTTTTTCTTTTCTCATTTTCTTTTTACAAGAGGATACAAATGAATTAGGAGAAAAAAAGGTTTTTTTTTAAAGAAGAAAGCCCATTTACATGGGAACTACGAGCAATTCTTCGTGAAGATCCCTCCGCGTATGACTTCTTTGAAGTTCTTGGGGGGAGTATCTACCACTTCGGATTTCATCTCGAACGGGGTCAAACTCAAAGTTGACTTCTCTCCGTCTCAAATTCCTTGATGAAAAGGAATCTTGATCAAAATCTATTCTCGAGTAGTCATCGGATGTGTATCTCCGTGATGTTCCCAATACTGCTTTTTGACTTGATGACACTCATTCCCGTTGGTCTCCTTTCTCCACACGGTTTAATCTCTCGTGCAATTTGTCAAATTTAGAATTCACCAATCTTCGCATTTCTTGCACAAAATATTGGAACTCTGATTCGGTAAATTCTTCGCGAGACATGATTTATTACTAAAAAGAAAATTGTTAAATTAAAGCAGAAATAAATTGCTCACAACAAAAACCTCACGATTTCACTCAAAAAGAAAGAAATTAGTAACACTCACGCTCGTGTTTTCACTCTTAATAGGCTTTTCTTCACTCGAATAATCTCACTCGCTCGTGCCTTTACCTCACAAACTTTTCTCTTGCAACTTCGTAGTCGAACTTGCCAAGCCTTATCGTAGGCTTAGGGGTCAGTTCAAATTGGGAAACAAGGGAAATAATGAAGAATTAAGGTAGGCTGAAAGAAAGAAAAAAATGGGAAATGGGTTTAGTGTGGCGTAAAAGGTATATGAAGATGATTGAAATGGGATTTGATAATCAAGAACACAAGAAGATGAACACAAACCTCTTCGATCACTCTTTTTTTTTACTTTTGAATTTTTTTCATAATTTTTTTCAATCTCAAAACTTTTTTTTCAATACATATAAACTTAATACAACTTGAATTACACTGAAAACAATTTTTTTGAATTTTTTATTTTTTTAAACTTACTCCGGCACTTCACGAACTATTCCGGGATAGTCATAATAGTCCGTACTTATCATTTTTGTAGCTCTGATACCAAATGATACGATTCGCCTCGAGGTTGAGTCGAGTTGTATATGTGTTTGTCCAATCATCGATGAAGAAGTATCATTTAGTTCTTTCAAATAGGGTGTTTTGTATAAAAATTGGCAGAAGCTATTAAAAAGGCTCAAAGATAGGTTTTAATTAGAAATATTATAGGTTTGGTTTTAAAGAAAATAGAGGATGGAAATATGTATGGATGTTTGTTAATAATCAAAGAATGGAAAGTGAAAGAGTGGTTTGGGTTAAGATGAAATGAAAGGATGGAAAAGAGTAAACTTAAAAGCAAGCACGAACCAATACTAAAGAATATCGACCCAAATGCTTATAGGCTCTTAAGGTGAATAGATGAAAGAAGGTAGACCTCGACCCGCTACTTAGCAAAGTAGGAACCTTGGTATAGTTTCGAATGCCACACTATGAATAGTGATAAGTTCGAAATAGAAGGAAAATAGGTTGACGCCACTAGGCTTCCTAGATAAGCCAACAAGTCTTCAACAAAATATGAGAAAAAGATTTCTCACAAAATGATGTAATTTCATTCAGGTGTCAAAAGTCTAAAAGTCCCTTTACAAAAGCTAATTTCACCTATTTATAGTGCTAGAATAAGCTAGATGAAAGGTCACAAACATTCAACTTAATATGCCAATTAAAAGCTGTAATAAAACTAAAGTCTTTTCACATTATTGAGCCAAATAACTCCATCCTTGAATTCTCTTCAATTCAGCTGAATGAATGACTTTAATTGCTTGAAAAATGACTCTTGAGTTAACCCTTGGTCAGTCGAATAGTCACCAACTTCTTAACTAGCTTCTTAATGGTGTTTGAATGCTTGAAATAACCGTTTGAAATGGCAAAAATAGTTGGGGTAGTTGAATAGGTTGCTGCTGATATTTAAAGGAAGTGTAATGCTCCTTTAACCTCTTTTTAATGATGCTTAAAGTTTCCTTTGTAACAACCCCCTCTTATATAACCGAAAACACTTGAAAAGCCACCTTATTGAATGTGTAACAGCCTTGAAATGTAACGGTTGTGAGCTAAAGAGACACCTACAATTAAACACTTTAACATAGGAGTTTAGGCCAATCTCGATGGCGTCGAGTTGCGTCACAACATGATGCGATGGGTTCGCATCATGCGTGATGATCGTAGACCTTCTGTTGGGTCGATAGGTGGGTTTGGACCCATTCTGATGGAAATGACTGAATTACCCCTATAGGGTAAAATGACCAAATTACCCTTAGAGGGTAAAATGACCAAATTACCCCTAGAGGGTAAAATGACCGAATTACCCCTAGAGGGTAAAATGACTGAATTACCCCTATAGGGTAAAATAACTAAGGGCCAATTCTGCATTGCTTTTCAAAAGTACTTCTGGTTCCAAAAGCACTTCTAGAAGAAAAGCTGTACAGAACAAGCTGCTTTTGACTGAAATTTTTATCTTTTCAGAAGTGCTTTTGAAAAGCACTTCTGAAAAGGAGAAGCTAAAATTTTTAGCTTTTCCTCTCCCAAAAGCACTTTTAATGCTTAATTACTTTTTCACCCCTCCAATAACATAGTACTTTCTCTTTTTTTTTCTTGGTACTTAATTACAAATGTATTAAAATCATTAATTAAAAAAATATTTTTTAAAATACATTTTACAAATATTTAATAGTTATATTTAAATATTTAAAATATAGTTTATATGTTCTAATTAAATTTTATAAATAATTAATATTTATTGCTTACAAATATTTGAAATTTATATTTTATATATTAAAATATTAACAAGAAGTTATAATAATTTTTTTATATTATTACTAAAATATAATAATATTAACTAATTTAAATATTATTTAAATGCATATTTGTTACTTGATAATAACATGTCTAAAATGGACATTTTATTTCTCAAAAGCACTTTTTGACAGCAATGCTAAACACTCAATTTTTAAACTAAACTTTTCAAAAGCACTTCTCAAAAATACTTTTCAAAAGCACTTTTCAAAAGCATTGCCAAACTAGCCCTAAAGTACCCCTGTAGGGTAAAATGACTGTTATGCCCTTATATAATGTTTGATTGTTTGAGTATGCCATGTGTTGTTTATGTGTTATGCATACATGCACGACATGCTGCATGGGTTGGGATATTGTTATGGAGGAAGTACTAATCTATTAGGGTCGCACGGGTTGCACGAGACGACTATGGACCTACCGATGGCTTAATGCCGTATATTCGTACTGATCTGTTAAGGTCGCACAGGTTGCACGAGACGACTGTAGACTGACGGATGGATTTGCGCCGTACATACTATTGTTGGGTTCATTTTACTGATGGCTTTGTGCCATGCCTATTATCAATGGCTTAGTGCCGTCCACTTTACCGATGGCTTTGTGCCACGCATATTACCGATTACTTAGTGCCATTCATATTATTGAAAGCTCGTGCTGTTACTATAGGCTTTGTGCCATTTTGAAGGCTCCATGCCACTATTGATGGCTTTAAGCCACTTATTTTTCTGGCAATTATGTTGCAATTCTGTTATCTGGCAGCTTTGTTGCGATATTGGTGCTAGCTGGGTGGGTCGATTTTATCCCTACATGGTGTGTTGGTGGTATGGAGTGGTGTGTTGGCTGGATTGGGGTGGGTTGCACAGTTGCATTATTGTTCTGAACTGATATTGTATTGGGCTTAGGCCCACATATGTTTTGCTACTGTAATGGGCTTAGGCCCATATGATAGTGTTTGCTATAATGGGCTCAGGCCCAGACTACTTTTGTATTCTATTTGTCTGACTGACTGTTTTCATATTCGGGGATTACACACTGAGTTTTCGTAAACTCACCACATTTTTAATTGTGTAGGTAATCCCTAGCATTAGGCGAATCGGTACTGCGAGGGACTCAGGGGTGGCCACACAACTGCATCTGTGTTACATCGACTATTTACTTTTCAATAACTTAAATTTGGGTTTTTGATGTAATAAGGCCTCTCTAATTTTCTAGCTTTTAATTTGGAGTTTCATTTATTATGTTTTATATCTGTTAGGAGTGTGATTTTCCAAAACATTAACTGTTTTCAAAACAACACATTTCAGCAAGACAACTTTTAAGCTTCCGTGTCAAGCAATGTTTTAAAATTAATGACAATTTAAATTGGCTAACAAAATGACAAAGATGATTTAAGAATGAACAAAGAGGCTTTAATCTTCAAACGGGTTTTTATCAATAAGGTCAAATTTTAAAAAAAGCACTGCAATGTGACACCGCCAGATTCGAGCCTAACGTCTAGGCGGGTTTGGGGGTGTTATAGTTTGATAAGGGATTACACACTGAGTTTTTGTAAACTCACCCTTCTGTTTTAACCGTATAGGTAATCCCCAGTTTTAGGTGGGTCTGTACTGCGAGGGACTCGAGGTGGCCACACAACAGCATTTGCTTCCATTTTCAGCTTTTGATTTATAAGCAATTGAATTTGGGTATTATTTCTGTAATAAGGCCTTTTTATGGTTTAAAATTTTAAATTGGGTTTTTACTTGCTTTGATTTAAACTGCTAGATGTAGGAAAAAAGATGGGTTTTCAAAAGATAATTGTTTTCAAAGACACCATGTTTACGCAACATATTTTGAAAAGCTTCCGCAACAAACCTAGTTTTTAACATAATAATGGCAAATCTAATATGGCTTACCATTTGTCAAGATGACTTGAGTTTTAAAAAGAAATAACATTTTTACAAAATAACTGCAAATACGCAATTGTATTAAAAAGCTTCCACGATAAAAGGTTGTTTTGAAATTAACGGTGATTTGATTAGTAAGTGGTTTTTGGATAATAAACCACATTTTTAAAAGTAAATAACTCTTGAAAATGAACAACCCATTTTGGAGTCACCATTTAATCACAAATTGATTAACTTATTTTGAGGTTTCCAACAATGAGTTTTACGTTTCACACTTCAATGTGGCACCACCAGATTCAGCCATCACGTCTAGGCCGGGTTTGGGGTGTTACACAAACACCAAAAAAACCACAATATCAGCCAATATCAACCTCAATTCATACTCATATTTCATACCAAAACTTACTAAAATCACATACCCAATTCATGAAATCATACATGATCATTACTCCAACTTATCACATTCATTTTTGTACCAAAACCTTACCAATTTCTCATTCAAGCATATACCATATTGACTATTTCTCATTAGGCATATATACACATTAAAACATACCAATTCTCAACACCAAATATGTACCAAAATCAAACCAAATCACATCTAATATCATGCCATATCACATGGCCAGATTTACACATCTCAAAACATATCCAAGGTTTTCTAGTTTATACATGCCATACTTTAGTATATACATTTCAAAAAGGTACCACAATAGATATCTGATAGTGTGATCGAGTCACTGACAATCCCCGGATCTGAGTTAGCTTTATAGCACTGTAAAACAGAGAACATTTCACACAGTAAGCTTAAAGCTTAGTAAGTTCATAATGTAACACAACTAATTCAACAAATAGATGTAATTCAACCAATTAACTACACTTATTATAATCCAAACCTGGTCTGGACATTATGGCCGAATCGACGGTGTCACATTGTACAAAAAAACTTTTTGAATTCCCCGTAGAAAGAGATTTGGCTAATGAAAAACCTATATGCATTTGGGTCAATACCAATTTGGTACTTGGTTCGTGCTTGTCTCTTAAGACTGAACTTACCAATTTCTTTTTAAAACATACCTAAACAGTCCATCTATCATTTCTTAACATTTCATCCAAAAACCTTTCTATACCAAAACCAATCTGAACTTTATTCCTTTCAAGCTACCTTCACCAAGAACCTAACCAATTCGCATCCTAATTTGAAACCCAAACCTTTCTTCCTTCCTATATCTAACTAAACTGAAACTTACCTCTTTTTAAACCCTTATCTTACCTGAACCTTTCTTCCAAACTTACATTCTCTTATTCATAACCTAAAGCCAATCTTCTTCGATTCAACTTCCTACTTTTGCGTCAATGATCGGGCAAATCGAATACATTCTCGAATTCCTTTTGAAGATGGGAACGTATCAAAAATGACCAAAAATTGAACCAAAAGGATAGAAGAGAATCACATAGCCGAATTTCCCCTACACCAACATACCAATTCAGCACAACCTTCTACAATTCCAATTCCACTTTTTCCTCCTAAAATCTCTCTATGAAATCCTCCACATATCACTCCACCCATCTCTCCACATGTCACTCTAACTTCTCCATTCAAATTCCTAAAGACCATTCAACTTAGAGTCCCAAACCAACTCCAATACTAGCCGTCCATGTAGCAAAATAAATTCTCATTGCACATCCCAAGACTTGAACCTCAAACCTCATAGTTACATAACACGCCACCTTGCCACTCCACCATAGGCTCACTTTGTGTCACAATTTATCCTCAATTAACTATGAGGCCTACTTTCAGGCACCTAGGGTTTTATTCACTTAAAACCAAAAAATTTGCTAAAGCCCAAGTTTGAACCCTAGACTTCTCCGACACTCCCAAACACTCCTAAATCACTTAACCATTAGAGCAGACAATTATTTGTGTCATTTTCTTACTCACATAAATATTTATGTGCTCCCCTGCTCAAGGCCCGACTCTTCTAGGCCCAAATTTGGGGTGTTACAGTTTAGCCCTCACATATTCACATTTTGACACTTTAGTCCCTAATTCACAAATACATCAAATTCACAAAATACCATTACACATAAGCTTGGCGGAATATTGTACTAGTCCCTAGCAGCCCATATTTCATATTTATTCACATTTTTAACCCACCGATTTCTCATTTTTCCAATTTAGTCCTCACTAAGCAAATTCATCAAAAATCACCTTGCAAAATATGTTAAACTATCAACAATCAATTATTTTCCATCACCAACATCACAAAGCTCAAGCTATCATCAATGGAAAATCACAAAAATAATAATAATTTTAGAAATTTGGACATGGGCTAGCTAGAACACGAAGCAACGATCACAAAAACATAAAAATTATCAAAAATGGATTAAAAACAGACCTTAATCAAGCTTGTATGCTAGCCAAATGCATGAAAGCTCCAAAATTTTATTTTTATTTTGTTTTTCGACAAAATGGATGAAGAATGAACAAATTTTATGCATTTTTTTATTATTTCATTAATTTATTATCAAATTCCCTTTTTAACCTTTTTAATTTCATTCAAAACCCACTAACTCATGACCTTATAAGTCCATTCAACCAATTAATGGTCCATTTACAACATAAGGACCTCCATTTAAAGAGACATAGCAATTAAGCACTTCTAACACAAAGCACATAGCTTTTACATTTTCTGCAATTTAGTCCTTTTTCTTAATTCGACACTTAAACGATAAAATCATCACATAGAATTTTCAAACATACTTTATCACATGCCATGAACATCAAAAATAATATTAAAATATTATTTCAACTTCAGATTTGTGATCCTGAAACTACTGTTCTAATTAAGGTTTAAACCAGGTTGTTACATCTTACTCTTGAAAGAAGCAGATCATTTTAGATCTCTTCCAAGCAGAAGAATAAAATTGATTTTGCCAAGGCATTATTGGTTAATAAGGGTAGATTCTCAGTAATCCCAACCTTACGATTCAACATCATAGATACTTTAACCTTTTCTGTAGCGTCTCTACTTTCACATCCTTGGTTGTTACTTGTTTACATATCATTCATGTAGTCATTCTCGTAATTGCCATTGCATGCTTACTCTTATCTTGCCATAGCATTTTCATTTATTTGTTAGAATTCACATATTACACAGATCAGTATTCTTAATTAACTTTACATTCTTATTATTGGTTTTGTCATAGCATTAACCACACTCCTTTATAATAACTTGACCAATTAATACCTAACTGACCCCTATGAAGACAATCTCACTTATCACTTTCTTACTTGATCTGACATGTACACTTGCACAATTCACTTAGCATATTCACACGCGACAAAGTGAGACTAGAAATGCATGCTCAAATAAGTTGATATGAGATATTACACTTATTTTTATTGTATTCTACTTAGAATATCAAGAAATATGAGATTGGACTATACAAGTGTGACTATTCCATGACTTGTGTCCAATATAGGTATAAAGGATAAAAGGATATAATACATGAAAAATTATCACAAAAAGTTATGTCAAATCATGACTTCTTGTAACTTGGGTGGCAATAATGCATTGCTAGATATCACTCATTGATTGGGACAATAGAAATGTTCTAGGATTACTACAAACGTTACAAGAGCATACAGGGTCACACCCTAGGGTTGAAGCAAACAGAATCCAAATACAGTTGGTATTGTGTTTAGCTATCACATGAATTAAAAAATTATTGAATTAATTTAATTTGATAGTTAAATTTCGGACACATTATATGTACAAATTTGTTGTACATAAATATAGAATATATTTAAAATTAATATATGAATTTGATTTATATCAAATATTAACTAAATATAGTTTACCAAAATTATTAATATAAACAGTTATAATAATTTCGGTTAAAGATAAAAAGACATGGAAGTTTATATTCTTTTGGAAAGAATATAATCTTTTTAATATGTTTTCCATATGTTTCCTTAAAGAAATAAAAAAGGGAATTATTGCATTTTTATTATGTTAGTGTCGATGCAAGTATAGTAGACAAATATGAGTCTGTCAGATATCGACCCCATAAGAATGGTTGTCTTTTCTCTATCAATGTTAGTGCAATAAATGGATAGTAACAAGATAAATTGTAAGAGTAGTTGTCGAAGTAATAAATTGAAAATAATAAGATAAAATATGATATTGATAAACTGGGATCCTCAACGTGAATATTCAACAAAATACTAAATTCTCATAAGGTGTAAAAAGTTAGGTGATTGCTGATGCAATAAATTTTAATGAATATCTTACCAAGCTTAACTTCTATATTTAATCAAAGACTTAAAACATGCACAGTAGCCACACCTTCGGATGATGGCTATGGAACACTATTAAGAACAAGTGAATTAAACTGCTACTGCACCTTCCAGTTTTAGTGACTGTAAATAACACTTTGATCATTCGTGCCTCGAATTTTAGTATTAGTATTAAAAGATTGGAATAGGATTAGCGAAAGGTTTCGAAGAGGGTAATTTGCAATAATAGGTTTGGGCTAAGGGTAGCAAAGGTAGTTATTGGATAGTTGGCTTGGTTTGGTGGAAACAAGAAAGAAATTCAAAGGATGGGAATGGAAATCGAACTTAACGTCAGGAGCGATTCAAAACTAGAAAGTGTCACCCCGGTTCCTATATTGTTAAGGTGGATAGAAGGAATAGTTGGATAGGTGAACACCACACCAAGGATGGTGATAAGTTCAAACAAGATCGGTAGATGCCACTAGCACGCTAGATAAGTCTTTCGAAACTTGTACGAGATATGAGAGGAAGTAACCTCTCAAAAACAAAGTTTTAATCAATTGACAAAAGTCCCTTTACAATGAAATAAACAAACTATTTATAGGCTATCATGTAGTAGCCGAATGGACAAACTAGCTAGCTTAAAAACTAAGTAAATTCGGTCATGAACTAACTAGAATGTTCTAGAATGGAATCATTAATTAACTAGTCTTGATTCGGCTGATGGGGATGTGTTTGGACAGCTTCATGTATGAGCTTTATTCACTTTAATGAATGTGAACCTTTGGGAGCTCAATGGGTTGTCTAGGTTCGGCCATGGGGTGCATGAAGCTTCCAAGTCGTGTCCCTTGGCCGAATAGATGCATAGAAACTCCAAGAGTCCTCCCACATGCATTCGGCTGTACATGGAACTTGGAAGGGAGCTTGAACCTAGACATACATGAACTTGCATTAATTGTCCTCCATTCATGCATGTGTGCCGTCCAAAGGAGATGTATTCTTCAATATCCATTGCATGCAATTAATCCTTTATGTACATGAATGTGAGACCTCCAAACATTGAACCGAACCATGCATGTATCTTCCCGTTCAATGAACATTCCCATACATGCACCTTGCTATGAATGAATCTCCACATTCGGCTGAACCTACATGAATTAGACACACAATTAATTAAAATATAACTATTCATAATTATAATTTAAATTAGTAATTAGACAACTTAATGACACTAATTAAATTCGGACATATTAATTATTAGCATATTAAATTCGGCTACCTCAAATAGTCAAAAACACTTAGTGAGCTAAAATGAGCTAGGGAATTCGACATGAGCTGTAGCAAACTTAATTAAGGGCAAAGTTTAATCTTAGTTTATTGTAATGTAAAAGAAATGAGCTGAAACGAGCTAAATTTGAGCTCAAATGAGCTAAATCGAGCTCAAGTGAGCTGATTGGAGCTAAAAGGCGCATGGAGAGCTGAAAAGGAGCTGAGTTCGTGTTGCAAAAGAGTGCATGGAGTCGTTAAAGCATTGTCCTTAGCTCCTCCAACGTCATGGACCTTGTTATCATCCCAAATGCGCAACACCAAGGCTGATAAAGCATCTTGAATTTGCTTGGTTCGAGCTAGAGTCATGGGGCCTTTTGGAAGCTCGATCGAATCAAGAATTGCATTCGAGGTTGCCCCGGGCGTGCATACATCATCAATTAATTCATGTGCATGAGTGTTATTAAATATGTTGTTTTTATTAGTTTTTTAAGTTATTATTTAATCTTAAACATCTATTTTGTAGGTGACTTTTCATATGATAAAAAACTTTCAAAAGTTGGGACAGTTTTAAAGCTTTTAAAAGAACATTAAAGAGGCTATTTAATAACATCCATTTAAGAGGATGTTATACAAGCTTTTATTATGTGGTTACAAGGGAGCTGAAGAGACATCAATCAAACACATTAAGGATACTTTAAGTCTTCATTAAGGAGAATTGACATGTCTTTTCAACTACATCAGGTTCCAATGAAGAGACATGACTCATTGACTTCCTTACATAAGTTTAATATGAAATTAAAACTTGTAATAACTTTATTTAATTGCTGAAGGTGAAAGGTCACAAATAGGCATTTGAATAGTCATAATAATGCCTATAAATAGTTTGTAAGAAGACATTGTTTGAAGACTTTTTTTTTGCAAAATATATGAACTTTTGTTCTTTGTGAGATTTCAATTCTCATTGTTCTCTTTAGGACTGAATTAACTTATCAAGTTAGTCTTGTGGTGTCATTCCTTCCTTGTTTCGAACTTATCACTTGTTTAAGTGTGGCACTCATTTATACCTCTGGTTCCTATCTTGCATAGATAGTGTGCCAAGGTTTTTTATCAAACTATCCTGTAACGCCTTAAATTTTAGGCCTAGAAGTATTAGGTCTTAAGCATGGGAGTTGGTAGGAGGCTGCACATGAATGTTTAATTGTGCAAGAAAGTAACACAAATAATTGACTGCTTCAGTGGTTAAGTGTTCTGGGAAGAGTCTGAGAAATCTTGGGTTCAAGCCTTGACTTATGCAAAAAAAAAATTTGCTTTTTACTTGAATTAACCCTACCTCTAGTCAGTAGGCTTCTTAAATAAATATGGGTATTTTATGACATAAAGAGCCTACTGGTCTAGGGGGTAAGTAGCGTGCTACCTATGCCAGAGGATTGAAGTTTGAATCCTGGTGGGGGCAGTAGAGTGTTTTATTTTGCTGCAAGTGGCGTGGAAGTGTCCTTGGCTGAACAAAACACTAAAGTAATTTAGGGGAATTCGAATTGAGTGGTTGAGGGAGGTGTGATCAGTTTGAGGGATTTGAGGAGGGATTTTAGGAGAAAATCTTGGGAACTTGAGGGGAGAGGAGGTAGTGTGTCAATTTTAAACTCTAGGCACTCAAAGAAATCGGTTTTGGGTTGTTCTCTTCTCATTTTCGTTTATTTTGGCAATTACTTTTGGGTTCTTCACTGCATTTGTTGGGTACCTGATTTCTACTAGAGGATCCTTTGGGTACTCATCGTTTTTGCCTATATCGGGTTTCTTTGCTCTTCTCCCTCTACTCTTTTAGCAAATGTTTTTACTTTTGTTAGTTTTTGGTTGGCCGAATATCCTCCCTCTTTCCCTCAATCTTTTCAATTTTGTTTGGCTGACTGTCTTCTCTTCGTCCCTCTTCCAATTAGTTTCTTATTGACCGATTGCTTCTTTTTTTTCCTCTGGCATTTGAAATTAGTGGTGTCTGGCCGAATACCACCCTTTCTTTTACCCTTTCGATGTTGACTCTTCTTTCTTCTTCTCTGTCAGTTTTGGTGGTAATGACTGTAACTCGGTTCTTCTTACTCTTTATCCCTTTCTGCCATTTGAATAATGGTTATCTAATACCTTCTTTTGCTGCCGACAATTGCTAGGGTTGTAGTTGTACTAGCTCGGTCTCTGTTAGAGTGGGTATTTAATTGAGGACATTCGGTCGATTGCTTTCCTTCCTTTCTTTCGGTATTACACCTTCGGTAAGTAATTGTGCGCTTGGTTCAAATTTTCTTACGTGTAATATGTTAGTTGATAAGGTTGTTTGGAATGCCGGTAATCTCTAAAGTTGATACGAACCGCCTCGGGGTGAGTCGAGTCGTATTGGTTGCCCGATCGTAAATTGGGTAAATATTTGTAGCAATTGAAAAGGAAGTGAATTCGAAGAATGGATTTGATGCAAAAGGGTTTAAAACAAGGATATTGAATAGTTGATGATAGATGGGTGGAAATGGACTAAGGCAGGAGAATGAACCAACAATAAAAATTGTTGACCCGAGTCTCAATATTGGCACTTAGGTTGAGAAGGTTTCGAAAATATAGGTGGATAAATTTATAGAGAACCTTGACCCGCTATCAAAGATGATAGGAACCTCGGTATAGGTTTGTGAACGCCACACCAACAAAGGTGATAAGTTCGGGATGAGAAGGAAAGAAAGACGCCACGAGACGAATCTCGATAAGTCAAGTCAGTCCTAAAATGAATAAAGAGAATTGAATTCTCACTTGAACAAAAATAGTTCATAAAATATCAAAGTATCAAATTCAATGAGTTCACAAAGTGAAAACATCACATATTTATAGCCTAAAACTTAGAGTAGCCGAATGGCTATTAGGGAGGCTGAATGGACAGCAATTAATAACTAAAAAGTGATGGAAAAATTCTTTGAAGCTTCTTGAAGAGTGAAACGTCCATCCTTGAAGTAAGGTGGCCTCATGCATGCTTTGGCCGAAATGGCCATTTAGGAAATAACAACCAACATGCCTTTTTAGTTCTTTGTCCAATGGTCTCCACGAAAAGGCTTATGGGAAGAAGGAACATTCAGCAGCTTATTTAAGTCATTCATGCATGCTAGCCCTCTTGGTCCCTTGAAATCCACGAAAAGTGAGCTGAATCAATCATCTTATCTACAGCACCGTCCAAGCCATGTTTCTGCTCCATAAATTCGGCCAAACACCTCCTTTGATGCTATTCATGCATGCCTCCTCATTCAATGAAGTTTTATGCACAAACATCTTCTTAAATGCTGCACCATGCATGCACTTTCATGCCTTTAATTCTGTCAACCTCTTTGCTTTAATGCCATGCTTGAACCTTCACAAACAGCCTCTTAAATTGATGTCCCACGCATGCTTTCCAACAGCCCATTAAATTTGGTTCATGCATGCTTTTCCAGCAGCTCATTAAATTTTGTCCATGCATGCTTATCTCATTTAATGACGTCCCATGCATGGGAAAACAAAGTCCAGTATTTCCTTTAATGTTGCTCCCTTGCTAATCACGAAATAAGCCCTTGGGAAGGATAAAAGGAGCCCTTCCTTTATGACGTTTCAAGCACAAACATGTTCTTTAATGCTGCTGTCCCTTGTGTGCATGCTTGTCTTTAAAATCTTTGAAAAGTTGAACCAACATTTCATTTAAGGTGCCGTCCATGCCATGTATTTGCTTTTAATGCCTTAAATTCATCTCATGCATGAAAGAGCCTTTAATACCATCCAAACATGCACCAGCATCTCCATAAATGTTGTTCCACGTTTTGCTTCTCAAGGTCTTCTTTTGCTGCACATTAATTCAACACTTTAGTCAATTTAAACATAAATTTCGGCTGCACACTTAAGAACAACATGGACTAAATTCGGCTGCTTCTTTAAGAACATATGGACACATTAAATGCACGTAATATTCTGGTCACATTAATTCCATGTACTAACTAAGACACATTAAAGCAAATAATTAAATAAGTACTAAATTAAGACACATTTAATACTTATAATTAAAATGTCTAGATTTAAGAATCATTAAAACTAAATTAATTTATTTGAGCTAAAACTAAACTAATTTTAAATAAATTTTATTCCAGCAAATTAAAAATGCATGAAAATAAATTCGAATCAAGCTCAATGAGCTTGCGTCAAACAGAATTGAGCTTATCGATCTTCATTTTGCACTTTGGCCCTTTGAGCTTGGGCCATTCTCGATGTTGTGAAATTGGGTCGTAATATGATGCGACCAGGTTCGCATCAAAAGTAGTTCGTAATCTGTCTTGTGAGTCGGATTAAGTGTGGGACTTCATTCGTTCAATCAAGGAAAGTATTGGTGAATTTTTGAGATAAGTGTAAGAGGAGATGTTAATCCTTTGTCAAATGATTAATTGAAGGTCTTGATTGAATGTAAGGTTTGGAGCTCTTGGATTATTCACATGTCCCAACTTTAGATCGACAAAAGCCATAAAATGTGATCTTTGATGCCATATGGGCGTGCGCTTGCCCATGTGGTAATTTGAATGTATAGATGTGGACGTTTGATCGTAGAGGCCACCATGAGCAATTTCATGGGTTAGGGTCATTTTGGGCCACGTTGGGCCGAGTTGGGCCATGTGGGCCCAACAGGCTTGTCGGTCCCATGTAGGTAAACAACACGGATGTGTGGAGTATTGGGCCAGGCTGTGTATCTCACGTGGCCAAGCCATTTCTGGGCTTTGTGGGCCTCATGGACGTGTAGGCCCACTGGGCCGCATTATGGGCTTTGGGCCCATTTTCACTGTTTAACTATTAAGGTTACACGGGTCGCCCGAGACGATTGTGGACCTACTGTTGGGTCGGTAAGTATACCTAGACCCCAATTGGATGAAATGACTATTTTGCCCCTATGTGATAAAATGACTATTTTGCCCTTATATGGTAAAATGACTGTTTTGCCCTTAATGGTAAGATGACTGTTATGCCTCTATGTGAGGTATATATTTATATATACGCATATATGACCGTATTTTTCCATGTTATTTAAATAGTAATGGATACATTTATGATTTCATGATATAGCATGACATGACTTTATGATGCATTGCATAGGAATGGGTTATACTGATCTGAGGAAGTGTACTGAAAGGCTTCAAGCCTAAATTACTGGCAACCCAGCTGCATATTACTGTTTAGTGCCACAACCGGTGCTAATTCTGGAGTGTAGGGATGGGTGGGTTGATTATATCCCCACATGGAGTGTAGGGTTGGACGGAGATGGAATGTAGAGGCTGGATGTGATACGAACTCATTTCGTGATGGATTCGAGTTGTAGTAGTTGCCCTATCGTAAAATTGAGGAAGTATGGTTCCTTAGAGTTTATAAGATGCAAACTGATCAAATAGGGTAATTTAAGCAAAGAGTTGAAATATTTTAATAGATTAGGTATGGGGTTAGGCTAAACAAAGAGATGGAAGGTTTGATGGAAAGATAGGTTAAACGTATGGTTTGGGCTGAAGAATGAAATGGGTAAGTTAGATGATGATGATGAAATTCAGCTACAAAGGAAAAAGGAATTAAATATGGAATTTGTGGATGGAATGGAAATCTTAAGGACAAGAATGAACCAACACTATATCAAAATGCTGATCCGAGACTTATACGTCACATAAGGTGGACTTTGACCAGTTACCTATGAAGATAGGAACCAAAGGTATAATTTTGGTGAACGCCATACTTAGAATGAGTGATAAGTTTGAAAGAAATAGAATGACGCCACTAGCAAGCTAGATAAGTCAAGTTGAGTCTAAAACGAAATAGGAGAGTTGAAAAACTCACAAATGTTATAAACATTCAATAATGAGCTAAAAGTCTAACCAAACAATATTTTCTTACAAACTATTTATAGGCATTATTATGACTATTCGAATGTCTATTTGTGACCTTTCACCTTTAGCATTTAACTAAGGTTATTACAAGCATTAATTTCATTTTAAACTCATATAGGGAAAACCAATGGTCATGTCTCTTCATTTGATTCTGGTGTAGATGAAAAGACATGTCTGTTCACTTTATTGATGACTTAATGAACCCTTAATGTGCTGTTTGGTGTCCCTTCTTCTCCCTTAAACCAAATGTCAAGACTTGTGCATCATCTCTCTTTAATTGACACCATAACTAGCTTTGAGTGCATGAAACCAATCAGACTTGAAGAGACACTCTTGGACCATTTGAACAGCCACCATTATGATCTTTAAAGGCTTGAAAAAGTCCAAACTTGAAGAGCCAATTAGCCATATGAATAGTCACCTACAAGGTAGATAATTAAGCATTAAAGACACTCATAAGAATCAGCACACTATAAATGCTCATACACAAATTTATTAATGAACATGCAACTCAAATCACCTTATTTAAAATGAAAATTAACACACTTTAATTTATGCAGTAAAAAGTAATAGCCAAATTAAAATATAAACAAACTCAAACATATTTAAGAACTAAGATGCTTAAATGCACGATTTAAGATGCAAACTAAATGAACAAACGAGTTACTTAATGCATGACTTAATTTATGATGCAATCTTAACTAACATGAGAGTTACATAATGCATGACTTTATTAAAAGATGTAGATCAATAAGGCAAGACATTAATTAAAGATGCATTTAATAAACAAGACATAATCAAAGTCCTTATTCCAGTAACCAAATTAACAAACTTAAAGAGTCCATAGGTGTGAACACTTTGAATTGAAAGGCCATGCCATGTGAACATAATGTGAACAGTATATTGAAGTTCATGGAGGGAGATATTCAGCCACATGTATGGATTGATTGGACAGCCTCCTTTTAGCCAATTAGTCACTTGAAAAAAATGAAAGAGTAGCAAACCATTCATGCTTCTTGGAATTCATGCACTAGGCTGAACATGCATCTAGGGGGTTCATGGCTCTTAGCCGTCCATGCATCTTCCAAAGAATGTGTTGCTTCATGCTTCACTTGTCCATTAAGTCACCTACAAAATGCATGAAGCAAACAAAAATTATTAATCATATGTGAACACATATTCGGCCAAGGTGTGAAAACAATACCAAAGGAATAGATTCAGCAAATGTGAACACAACATAAGGCATTAAATTCGGCTTTGACTTAAATGAAATAAGCAAACAATAATTATTTTAAAATATATTTAATATGGCTAATGTGAACCTAATTTAATATATGGCATATTAATTAGCTAAATTAAGAACTTATTAAATAAAAGTCAACAGTAAATGAATAAAGTCAAGTTGGACTTCATGAGCTAAAGTTTGGCTCATGAGCTAAACTAAACTGGGCTTGGACTCGTGAGCTAACAGTGAACTGGACCAGAGCTGGGGAGCTGGAAGTAAGCTGAATCCGAGCTAGTGAGCTGGTTTTGAGTTTAATGTGAGCTAACTTGAGCTGGTAGAGAGCTGGGTGAGCTGAATTGAGCTTGCAGGCAAATGTACGATAAACTCAAGGAGCTGGGATAAGCTTCCTCGGAGTGGCCTATGATTGTTTCATCCCAAAGTTGAGCTACGTAAGCTGATAAATGCCTTAGCTCGAGCTTGTATGATAGGACCTTGAGGTAGCACCATGGAGTCCTTGCCTGAGCTAGCTAATCCGTGGGGTGCGCTCGCATCACAACCAGCACTACCATGCAAGAGTGGTTATTTACTACTTTGAGCCTTAAACAATTTTTATTCAACTCATTTGACTAGCTATTCACTAATTCTTACTGTTTAGATCATACATAGTCATTTCCAACTTGCTATTGAACCTACCAGTTCAAACATCAATAAAATAATATAATGAACTCGTAAATATTATTAAATAAATTTTATTGACTCTCTCATTAAATTTTTGGTCCCCAAAATCCTATTTTCAACACTATAAAAAATCAAGTTGTTACATGAAGTATGTTTGTTTTGTGAGTCATGAATTCGGCTAGTGTGAATTGACATTAAAAATGGTTAATTTGCATGTTTTAGGCCCAGGAACTAAATTGAATAAAAATAAAATTTTAGGGGCAATTTTGTAAAAATGTCAAAAGTGACTAAATTGCATAAAATACATTGTTTTACTATCTAAATTAATAAACTAAATGAAATTATTAATTTAGATCAAGATCGAGTGGAAAATTGAGTACCAAAATGCCCCTATACTTTGTCATTTCTGTAATTTAGCCACGTAAGTTTCGTACGTTTAAATAGTATTTTAAATTATTGTTTTAAATGCTATTATGTTATGTTATCATATCATGCCTCAACAGAAAAATCCAACAAAGTATCGACAAGCATCAATTAAAGAAAAGGGCTAGTTTCGTCTATCGACTATGAAATGGGATGGTGACGACCATCAAATATTAAAAGGGATAGTTTCAACTATCGACTATGGAAAGGGATGGTGACGATCATCAAATATGAAAAGGGATAGCTTCGGCTATCAACTATGAAAAGGGATAGTTTTGACTATTGATTATGAAAAAGGATGGTGATGACCATCAAATTTAAATGCACTAGCTTGTAGTCATTGTTAATGTTATGTTATTATCTTGTGTGTTATACATATGAAACGGGTGAGGAAAGGTGATGAAATGGTAAATTCATAGTTGAAATGAAATTGGATGAAAAGGGAATAATGAGTTTGAAAGAGGTACTTATATGTTAGAAATTTACGTGTGCTATGGATGAATATACTTATATCATGGATAAATACACTAAACCGAAAATTGATAAGTATTGGGAACGGAATGGAAAGTAAGTAAATTGATTGGTGTATAGTCTTATAGAAAGGTTGATGATTATATATTATGTCCCATAAAATCCTATCATGTTACTAATGATAAATATATGCGTCGTTAATGAACTTACTAATTTGCGAGTCGATGATCATATAGATTTATGAATCTTATGGCATTAACATAGGTTTATGTTTATTCTATAAGTTTATTGTTGAATTGGAAAATTATGCTTAAAGTTTGTACGAGCTTACAAAGCATACATTGCTTACGTAGTTATTTTCCTTTACCTTACAAATTATCGAAAGCTCGATCGGGTTGGAAGCTAGTCGGAGATTATACACTATCCATCGATTTTATCGCTAGAATTTTATGCTTTGGTCGTGATTATAATAGCATGTATAGGTGTTTTGTGCTTAATGATATGGCCACTATGTTTGGCTTGTAAATATGGTTTTATGACTTGTAACACCCCAAACCTGGACCAACGTTATGGCCGAGTCTAGCAATGTCACATTGAAGTGAAATTTCAAAACGTAGTCCTTTTTAAACTTGTTGTGAAAACCTTCTTAATTAAAACCCATTAAGCCCAGTAAAAAGACTCTAATAAGTTTAGGTCGTGGTTTTTGTAAACTTGTTCTTTGCGGAAGCTTTGCTCTATAATATATTTAAAATGATGTCGTGAAGTTTTGAAAACATATATCTTTTGTGAAAACCGCGCCCTAGTTCTATCAGTTTTAAAATGCAATTATATAAAACCCAGATTCAAAGTTAAGAGTTAAGAAAAGGCCTTATTACAACCCAAGAATAGTAAATATAGTAAATCAAATCCAAAGCAATTTTATAAGTGTGGCCGTCTCCAAGTCCCTCACAGTACTAAACCATCTACGCTTGGGGATCACCTGTACAGTTAAACAGTTGGGTGAGTTTACGAAAACTCAGTGTGTAATCCCATTTAAAAACACAGACATACAGAAACAATCTGGGTTAGAGTCCATTTCAGTAACAAAATCAGATTGGCCTAAGCCCGTTTCAGAATAGAAATAGTGTGGGCCTTAGCCCAAATCAGTACAGTGATAGAATAGTCAAGCATGCAATAATCCTACCCATTCAGCCTCTACACTCCATCTCCGTCCAGCCCTACACACCATGTGGGGATATAATATCGACCCACCCATCCCTACACACCAAATAATAGTACCGATCGGCACTAAATAGAATTTGCAGCAGAGCAGCCAGAATGGTAGGCTATAAGCCGTTAGAGATATGCAGCAAAGCTGCCAGAACAGAACACTTCAATCATATAAACCTAACCCCATGTTATGCAACATACATTAGTGGCATGCTATCACATATTATCATACATGTAAACAGTATATCTATATAAATAGCATGGCATACATAGTCAACCGTACACCATATAGGGTCAAACAAACAGTTTACCTACGGGGGGTATTTCGGTCATATATACTAGTTTGGGCCTATAAATACTCTTAGGCCCATCAACGAGCCCACAGTCGTCTCAAGCGACTCGTGCGACTGAAGTAATGCAAACAGTGAAATTGGGCCTAAGCCCATTAAGTAGGCCCAAGTGGGCCCACATGATCATATGGCCCACCTAGCCCAAAATTGACCTAGGCCATGTGTGCGACATAGCCAGACCAGTCTTACCCACTTAAAAGTGAGATTTGCTCGTGTGGGGCCCACAGGCCCATTGGCCCGTACGACCCATTTTGGCACAAGCCCATGACATCGCCCATAGTGGCCTTTCTCATTGTACACCCACGTTTCAAGGGCCCGATTGATCATATTGGCGTTCGTATGCCCATGTGGTGAAAATCCCAATCCTTCGGCTTTTACCGTTCTGTAGACTATTCAGTGTGAATAACGCACTTGTTTTGCGAATCGTGCGAATAACCCTCAAGCGTTAAACCTACAATCAATCACACTTTACCATCAATCCACTTCCCAATAATATCGTCAACCCTCAAAACCCTTTTTAGCTTACATATTATCACAGAGAAACTAACCCTAACCTTGATTGATAGCAATATAGCATTTTATCCCTAATATCGCTTGACTAGAACCACATGGATGTTGCTTGTCAATTAACTGCACAACAACAAAAGGTTAATTATAGATGAGATTTAAGTCCCCTAACTTAATAGAATCAGTAGAACATTCGGCCAATACCAACCTAAGTCAATATATTCCAATTCAGATCAATCACCACAAATACTATTACCTTCGGTTAAGAATGAACGAAAAGGTTCCAATCATTTCTGCAGTGCTAGAGAACTCCTTCACCCCTCGAGGATTACTTAAACCCGAATGAATACCATAACCAAAAAAAGAAAATAAGAATCAGCATTAGAGAAAAGAGGAGCAAAGCTGAAAAACAGAGACATAGAGATTTACCAACCGATATTTAGCCAACAGAAACTGATTGAATGAAAGGGAAATGAGGATAGAATTGAGAGAGAGATGAGGGTCAACAATTGAAGGAGGGAAAGAGATCAATGGAATCAAAACAAAATTCGGCTACAGAGGCAAGAGGTATTCGGCTAGACAAAAGAAGAGGAAAAAGAATTGAGAAGGAGAAGAAGGTCGATCAACCAAGCACACTATCGCAAAGCACCACCAAAATAAGTCCACCCAAAAAGTACTATTCGGCCACCAAAAAAAGATATTCAAAAAGGCAGAAAAGAACAAAAAGGTAGAAGTTATCGAAATAGAGAGCAACCAAAGCACAATTTTGGCACTATGGGAAAAGAGGTCCTATGACCGAATTTGCACAATGGGGAGTCCCACATTCAACCAACTACTAACACTCCCTTCAACCTCCCATGATCCACTCCTACAATCACTCAACCTACCGATATGAATCTCTTTCAAACTCCACAAATTCGGCTAGAAACAAACTTATTCAAACTTATTCAAACTCTTGGTGCTTTGGTCAACCACAACTTCCTCCCATGGCCAACAGCAAAAATAACCTCCATTTGCACAAGCAGGGATTCGAACCTCAGACCACTAGCACACTTGTAACACCACTTCCACTAGACCATATTACTCCTTATGAGACAAATCAGTCACAATTAAATATAAGACCTAAACGCTAGCCTCCAGATCAACATAAGACCAAAAATTAAAATTTTTGCAAAAGCAAGGACTTGAACCTAGGCTTCTCTAACACTCCTAAATCACTTAACCAATGAAGCAGACATTCATTTATGTCACTTTCTTGCACAACTAAACTTTTATGTGCAATTCCCTAACTGTTCCCTTGCTCAAGTCCCAATACTTCTAGGCCCAAATTCAGGGCGTTACATGACTCGTCATTTTGGCATGTTTGGGCTTGATGGCTTGTAACGCCCTGAATTTGGGCCTAGAAGTATTGGGCCTTAAGCAAGGGATCAATTAGGAGACTACACATAAGTTTTTAGTTGTACAAGAAAGTGACATAAATATATGCTTGCTTCAGTGGTTAATTGCCCTGAGAAGTGTAAAAAGTCCTGGGTTCAAATCTAGGCTCTAGCAAAATTTTAGTTTTTCTTTTAAGTAAGCATTGACTCTAGCTTGTAGGCCTTATAAATAATTGTGGTTGATTCATGTCACAAAAGCATTGACTCTAGCTTGTAGGCCTTATAAATAATTGTGGTTGATTTATGTCACAAAAAACGTAGTGGTCTAATGGTAAGTGGCGTGAGGAGTAGTGCATGAAGTCTAAGGTTCGAGTGTTGGTGCAACAAATGGGGGTATTAATTTTACTACCCTAGTCGTGTAGAAGGTGGAGTTGGACTAAGATTCTGAGTTTGAATTGGTCATGAGGTGGTTGGAAGCAATTTGAATTGGATGTTGAGTGATTTGTGGAGTGAATCGTGGAGAGATAATAGGAGATATTTTGGAAGGAAAAGTAGGAGACTTGAATGAGAAGGAGTGTGTGCCAAAATAGGTCTCTAGGCATCCTTTGTTTCAGTTTTGAGTGTTGGAGAAATTGTTGTAGCCAATTTGAACTTTAGAACTTTCTTGTTTTCAGTTTTGGGAAAAAGTAGGGGACATTTTGTGGAGTGGTGCAATTGCCAAAATTCTCTTAGTTCAATATTGGCATTCTTTTACTTTTGGGGATTAAGGTCTCTTGCATTTTGTTTCTTTAGATTATGTTGTTCTCTTTTGCCGAATAGGCACTTTTGTTTTGAGTCTTATATTTTTTTCTCAATCCCTTTTTGTGTCAAGCCGAACACTGCTCTTCTCTTGTGATCAATTTCTCCTTTCGATTGGTGTTCCTTTTAATCAACTACTTTCCTTCTCTTTGTTCTAAGCGGTGATCTTATACTTTGTCCTCTCAAATCTTTTCGTGACCAATTGCTCCTAGCGTTTCTCCCATTCTCTTCTTTTCTTTGCTCTCTCTCTCTCTCTCTCTCTCTCTCAAATCTTTCCCTTTCCACTTGGTTTGTTGGCCAAATATTGGTAGGTAAGCTTCTGACTTATTTCTTTCTTCCTTTGGTTCTCACTCTTCTGAGCACAATCTTCTGGCTTCTCCTTGTCTAAATCGTTATCCCCTGTTTATTGTTGTAGATCAATCCTTTTCTTTCTCGGTCCTTTGAAACAGTAAGCGTAGATTACGTTTTACTTCAAATGGAGGTTTCTGAGAATATGTCGGATGAAGAGGTATCAGTAGTAGCAAGTAGTAGTCATTGAGGAAAGATCAGGAAGGGTGCCAACTGGAAATGGACTGTGGCCCTTGCCCCCAAGTTTAAGCAGCGTAAAGTGTCAGCGATTCGAGATTTTCTGCAAGGGTGCGGCAGGGTAGCTGCACCAATCACTGGATCTAGTGAGCAAGCCACAATCGACTAATTTAGTCAAGTGATAGGTAATACTTGAAGTATAAGTGTTTGAATTAGGGTTCGCTTCGGCCGTTTATTAGCCTATTAACCGAATCCTGAAATTGAATGTAGGTATGGTACTCGTGGATCGTAGCACGTTTCGTAAACAGGTGTGTAATAGTACCCTATAATCGATAGTCGGTGAAAAGCCAAAAAGTGTGTATTCACACTGCCTTAATTGTAAATTAGCAAAAGCCAAAAAATAGGATCGTTGACGCCACATGGGTGTGCGATCACTCGTGGGGTAACCCAAACGCATAAACGTGGGTACTGGATTACGAGAGGCCACCATGAGCGATCTCATGGGCTTAGGCCATTTTGGGCCATTTTGGGCTTAAATGACCGAAATACCCCCATAGGATAAAATGACCGAAATACCCCCATAGGGTAAAATGATCGAAATACCCTTGTAGGGTAAATGACCGAAATACCACCGTAGGGTAAAATGATCGAAACACCCCCGTAGGGTAAAATTGACTGAGGTAAAAATGTCTAATTGCTCTATGATATGTATGATTGTAGTTGAGCATGACATTCTGCATACACGTATGATATTATGTCACAACATATTGCATTGCATGAGGATGGGTTATTATGGATGGAGGAAGTGCTATGGCTTTTAGCCATCTTGATTATGGCTTTTAGCCATCCTGCTTATAGCTTTTAGCCATCCTGTTTATGGCTTGTAGCCATCCTATTTACTGGCAGCTTTACTGTGATATCAATTAGTGTCGCAACTAATGCTAATCTTGGTGTGTTTGGATGGGTGGGTCAATTCTATCCCCACATGGTGTGACTGGCGGGACAGAGTGGTGTGTTTGGTTGGATTGGTGTGGGATTTTTGTTGCATTTCTGCTCTGTTTACTGATACTGCATTGGGCTTAGGCCCACTGATTCTATTTCTGATTCTGTAATGGGCTAAGGCCCACCTGATACTATTTACTGTAATGGGCTAAGGCCCACCTGATACTGTTATTGCATACTATTCTATAAGGGATTACACACTGAGTTTTCATAAACTCACCCTTCTGTTGAAATGTACAGGTAATCCCCAGCGTTAGGCAATTTGGTGCTGCGAGGATCTCGATGGTGGCCACACATCCGTACTGGTTTCCTATTAGTTTTGCTTTTATAAGTATTTCACTTGGGTTTTTGATATGTAATAAGGCCTCTTTTGGATTTTATCTTTAATTTGGTGTTATTACTCAGTTTTTATAAACTCCTAGATGTAGGAAAAAGACGAGTTTTTCAAAAGATAACTATTTTTGAAGACACCACGTTTACACAACTATTTTCAAAAGAAAAGCTTCCGCGATAAAAGGTTGTTTTGAAATTAATAGCGATTTGACAAGTAAATGGTTTTTGGATAATAAACCATGTTTTTAAAGTAAATAACTTATTAAAAATGAACAACCCGTTTTGGAATCACTAATTAATAACAAATTGGTTTTAAGGTTTCCAACGACAACGGTTTTTACGCTTCACACTTAATATCACAAAGAGGTCTAATACTGAACGGGTTTTCAATGAGAACATGTTTTCGAAAAACACTTCAATGTGACACCACCAGATTCGGCCATAACGTCTGGGCTGGTTTTGGGGTGTTACATGGCTAATGTTGAAACGATTTAGTGATGATATGTTTGGAATGGCCAAATTGGTATGCTTATGTGTGATATAGGCATGAAATGTTGCTTCGAATTTGTGAAACTTATGTTATTTTGATGCCTTGATGATTGGTGTTTATAAGATTAAATTGTTGTATGATTTGTGGCCAAAGTAATAATTGTTGGCATGGTTGCAAAATGATCATTTATGGCATGTATTGATATAGAATTTAAATCACATATGTTTAGTTGAATTATGACCATGTGGACATTAAGTTGGTATGATTAATATGTATCAATTGTGATATGTTTTGGCAGGGAAACAAAATAGTTGATAAATGGTAAATGTGCACATGTTTAGGCTGATTTGATGATTATGTTTGAGGTGCCTTTTGGCATATTGGTTGTATGGATAAATACCATATTGATCTAGCTTTATTATGCATGTTTGAGGTACACTTCTGAATACTTGAAATAGGTGCAAATGGCTTGTATGTATGAGCATGTTTTGGGTGAGAGAAATGGCTTGAAAATAGCTTATTTCTTGTCCACACGGCCTAAGACACGAGCGTGTGTCTCAGCCGTGTGTGACACACGCCCTATGACATGGTTGTGTGTCCCCTATAGGTTTTTAAAAGTTGCATTTTGAGAGTTACACGGCCTGGCACACAGGCGTGTGGCTTAGCTGTATGGCCCAAGTCAAAGAGTTACACGGGCACATACACGGGCTGGGACACGACCGTGTGTCCCTACTTCGAATATTCACACTGTCTGAGACACGGGTGTGTGTCTCAGCCATGTGACCCATGCTATGTGAATTTTTCTATCTTTTTTCATGAAGTTTTAACTATTTTCAATTTAGTCATGAATTGTTTCTAAAGTGTTTCTAAGGCCTTGAGGGGTTGAAAAAAGGGACGTTATGCATGTGTTTGATTGGATTTTGGAATGATTATGAAATGTTAGAAATTAATGCTTTGAGTTACGTTTTTACAATAATGCTCTGTAACCCTATTCCAGCGACGGATATAGGTTAGGGGTGTTACAATGGGCGTGTGTCTCAGCCATGTGTGACACACGGCCATGCGGCACGGCCATGTGTCCCCTATATGTTTCAAAGGTTACAAGTCAGGCAGTTACATGGCCTAGCACATGGCTTGGCACATGGGCGTGTGAGGCCATTTCGAGTGTTACATGGCCTAGCACACGGGTGTGTGGTTTAGCCATGTAACCCAACTCAGAGAGTTACACAAGTACAGACACGGGTTGGGACAAGACTGTATGTCCTTATTTTGATTGTTACACGGCCTGAGACACGGGCGTGTGTCTCAGCCGTGTGAGTCACATGGCCTGGCCACACAACCATATGACCCTTATGATTTTGAAATTTCTAGCTTTTTCTTCAATGTTTCAAATGTTTTCAATTTAGTCCTGAGTCATTTCTAAAGTGTTTCTAAGGCCTCGAGGGCTCAATTAAGGGATGAAATCCATGAATATGAATTGATTATGATATGTTTGATGAATTGTTTAGAAATATATGTTTTTACGTTATGGTTTTACGGTAATACTCCATAACCCTATTCTGATGATGGATAGGGGTTAGGGGTGTTACATGTTTTATAAATCAATTAGGTAGTACCTCATCATGGCCACAAATGTCTAACGTCACAACGTGGTGTCGACAGTGAGGGACATCATGATGTCAGTATGTTTAAAGTTGCGGCATGACTTATTGAGTTGGCAACATCATGACATGGAGATTTTGAGGTCGCGATGTCAACCCTAAATTTTCAAATCTTTACAATTTGGCCCTAATTCAAGCTCAGATTAACAAAAAAAGATTTTGTAAGCTCATATAGGACCCAAAATTGAGTGTTTAATACATTATGTACATGAATGTTATTTATTTATGTATTAAAATGATTAAATGTTGCATAATGATTGTATTTATTAAATCAATAGTTGTAGCATCTTGAAGCTCAAACCTGGGGTAACATCCCAAGATCGGGCCTAGAAGTTTTGGCCTCGTAAGTGAAGGTTCACCAGTACTAAGGTGAATTGGGGATTTCGCCAAAAAAGTATCAGCAAGGAGTTTGCCAAGTGTTTCGGTGAGGCAGTATATGCTAAAAGACACGGTAAGGGGTTTTTCAGATTCATTGCAAGTGGGTTCGTTAGTCTGTTTGGCGAACTGGTGTTTGCTAGGTAATTTGCAAACTGAGGGTTCGCTAGTTTGTTTGGCAAACTGGTGTTCGCCAGTTGAGCTGAGAATTGGGGGTTTGGTAGTCAAAGATTCAATCAAACTCGAATTAAGAAATAGAGATATGGTGTATCTAGGAATACTTTACGTGCAAGTAACATCTTTCCTAATTCAAGTAGGGTATCCTAAGATTTTCAGGACACTTAGGTTAATAAATAGCGGCCTTATTCCATGAGAATCCACTCAATGAATATTTTGCCATCAAGGCTCTGTTTTGAGTCAAGTTCGTAGCACCCAAGGTAAGCCTTTATCCTGTTAAGGTTGATTGTGTAACAGCCTATTTTCAATGAAATTGGCACAATGGTTTCGGGACCACAAATTTGATGTGAAAATATTTATTTTATTATTATTTTAATGTCTATGACATATTAACAAGATCGTATAAAAAATTCGTTAAAAAATTTTATCATTTGCATGTTTAATTTGGTGAAAAGGATTAAATCGTAAAAAATACAAAATTAGAGTTCTATAAGTTAAAGGTACCAAATGGCTATAGAACTTAATTGTAAGAGTTCTTATATGGCAATTAGACCATTCATGTTGATTGTGGAATGTGATGGATAGGTTTTAAATAAATATTAATAAATTTTAAAGGTTATTTTGGTAAATGGACAATTAAGTTAAATGTTAAGTAAATTAAAAGTAAAATGATATCATCTTCTTCATTCATAACCCTAAAAACACTGAAATTTCATTGTTAAAAAGGGGGGAGCATTCGGCTAGGGTAAATTCTTCATGCAAGGTAGGTTTTCAAGCCCATTTTTAATTATTTTTATATTTTTGAAGTCGTTTTAGCTTAATCTAGCTAGCCTAGGGACTAATTTGCAAAATTTTTTAAATGTTATGGCTTTGACATGAATGTATGCATGTGCTTTTTGATATTTTATGGAAGAAAATGAATCTTTGTTGATGATAAACAACTTTTTGTGAAGTGAATTTTGTTGAAAATGTCAAATAGGGATTTATTTGTAAAATGTGTAAAATACATGGTGAAAACTGTTAAATAATGAATTGTATAAGTTGATATGGACCTATATGGAATTCAGCTAGCTTAGGTTAGTGATGAAATTTCATGAATTTTAATTTACTGGCTTAAGGACTAAATTGTAAAGAAGTTAAAATATTAAGGGAAAAAGTGTAATTTTGCAAAAATATGATTTTTGGACTGAATTGAATATAATGAATATTGAATGAATTGAATTTGTTTATTTAGATCAAGTTAAGCCTCGTACGGACTTAGATCGAGGGAAAGATAAAGTGTCAGACTAATTGGTCCTATTTCATCATTTTTGTGATCGAGGTAAGTTCGCAAGTTTAAATAGCATTTTAATGTATTTGAATTAAATGCTATTACGTTAATTATCATATAATGCTTCGACGAAAAAATCCAACGACGTTACGACGACTATCGAACCCTATTTGAACTTTAGGAATATATAGGATACGAATGACATGTCATTAGGGTTACCATGTTTCAGGTGCTGGTCCTAAACGTACTACCGATGGTCGAGTTTTAGCATTTGTTGTGGATACTCGTCAGCTTGTGTTAGTAGCATCGAGTAGCTACATTCCTATCGTCAGCTTGTGTGAGCAAGTTCATTTATGGCTCGTATGACCATTTACATAAAGGAACAAGAAAGGAATGGTTTCGACCATATGTTAGCACACTTTGTGTGAGCTTCTTGTGTATCTGATATTATTCTAAGTGGTTCAACGGGCATGAAAAGGGATGAACCGGTAAGGGTTCCGATTGATTGCACTATGAAATGATGGAAAGGTATGAAGTATTGATGTTCAAAGTATGTATAGCCATGCTATGAAAAGTATGAATTCATGTGTATTATGATTATGAAATTTACCTTACCATGTGATGAATTTTGCTAAGTTATGTGATTAAGCACTAACTTGTGTTGTTGGTAATGCTTAGGCTTGTGCAAGCTTGTGTTGGATTGATTCATGTCTATTTTTATGATTATATGTTAAAATGGTAAGCTTTGTTCATGATTTACAAACTTACTAAGCAATATATGCTTACCTTGTTTTTCTGTCTTATGTTTTATAGATTATCGGAAGCTCGATTGGTTTGGAAGCTCGTCGGAGACCTATCACACTATCCAGCGACTATATCGGTAGATTTTGATGTTTTGAGTCATGGTTATAATGGCTTGTATAGGTTAATTATGTTTGATGATATGGTCATTATGTTTGGCTTGTAAATGTGGCATTATGGTTGATGAAATTTTGGCATTTTAATGCTTTGATGATTAGTGTTAAATTAGTCAAGTGAATTTATGTTTTGAATGACCAATTTGGTATGTTGAGTTGTGGTTTGGAATATGCTCAATTGTGCTATGGCTTGGTATGAATATTGGTAGTTGCGTGTGGTTGATTTATGCCCGAATATGTTTATGTTTTGGTTGATTTGATGATTTGTGATTGGGGTTCCTTTTGGTATATTGGTTGTATGGATAAATGAAGTAATGATTTAGTCATTGTTGTGCATGTTTTAGGTATGTTTTTAAGGTTTGAATGTATGTGAATTTGGTTCATGGGATTATGCTTGTTTAGGGTGAAAGAAATGGCTTAAAATTGGCCTATTTCTTGTCCACACGGCCTAAGACATGAGCATGTGTCTCAGCCGTGTGTCATACGACACGGCTGTATGTCCCCTGTAGGTTTCAAATGGTTGCAAGTCAAGCAGTTACATGGCCTAGCACAAAGCCTGGCATATGGGCATGTGACGCCATTTCAAGAGTTACACGGCCTGGCACACAGGCGTGTGACTTGGCCGTGTGACACAAGTCAGAGTTACACGAGTACGGACATGAGCTAGGACACAGCCGTGTGTCCCTACTTTGAATTTCCACATGGCCTAAGACACGAGCGTGTGTCTCAGCCGTGTGAGTCACACCGCCTGGCCACATGGCCATGTGACCCCTACAGTGTGAAATTTTCTTTTTCCTTAAAATTCTAAATGTTTCTGATTTAGTCTCGAATTGTTTCTAAAGTGTTTCTAAGGCCTCGAGGGCTCGAATAAGGGACAATAAGTATGTGTTTGAATGAATTATGCCATGATTTATGAAATGTTTAGAATTGATGATTTTAAGTTTAGTTCTTTCGGTAATGCTTCGTAACCCTATTTTGGCAACAGACACAAGTTAGGGGTGTTACAGATTGTCCATAAAGCTAGGTTTTGTTGCATGTGTGGATTCTATAAGTTTTGTCTTTTTAAGTAATTTGTGTTTATGTATGTGCAAACCTATCTACTGACAAGGATAAAGGCAAAGCCAAGCTTGCTTAATTCTCAGTTTCCAATTAGTGATTGGGATTCGTCATAAGTATGCTCGCTATTATGTTATCAAAGTATGAGTGGTTAAGAAATTTCTTTAAGTATGTTATTTGTTATGATTTTCAAGAATTTAGTTTTCAAAAGTAAGTTTTCTGCAACACCTTCTTTTTAACTCTGATACTATATTTCCAAGGTTATGTTTTCAAGTTGTGTTTTAAAAATATGTTTTATGCGAGCTCCTAAGCGAGCCTATATTTTTAAGAAACATTTTTAACATATTGTTTTATAAAATATGTTTTCACTAGCTTTTGTACAAGCTCTTTACAAGTGTTTTCCAGCAAGCTCCTTATGCGAGCTCTATGTGATAAGATTCTGTGTAAGCTCCTTATGTGAGCTCTCTATGATAAGTAAGCTCCCTATGCGAACTCTCTATGAAATGTCTCTGTGCATGCTCCTTTGCGACCCATGTTGGATATATTGGTATACCAAAGGATTGTGGGTACTCACCTCTCTGTTTATGTGATTTTGGGTGTTGAGGCCTTGGGACATGTGGAGAGATAAGGAAATGTTTTTCTACAACACCTTCTTTTTAACTCTGATACTATATTTCCAAGGTTAAGTTTTCAAGTTGTGTTTTAAAAATATGTTTTATGCGAGCTCCTAAGCGAGCCTATATTTTTAAGAAACATTTTTAACATATTGTTTTATAAAATATGTTTTCACTAGCTTTTGTACAAGCTTTTTACAATTGTTTTCCAGCAAGCTCCTTATGCGAGCTCTATGTGATAAGATTCTGTGTAAGCTCCTTATGTGAGCTCTCTATGATAAGTAAGCTCCTTATGCGAACTCTCTATGAAATGTCTCTGTGCATGCTCCTTTGCGACCCATGTTGGATATATTGGTATACCAAAGGATTGTGGGTTCTCACCTCTCTGTTTATGTGATTTTGGGTGTTGAGGCCTTGGGACATGTGGAGAGATAAGGAAATGTCGAGCTATACTCCATTCATTGGGACATGTTGGTGTACAAGTGAGTGTATTGCTTCGCACTGCACTTATGGGACATGTATAAGTACTCTTTGAGTCATTCTGAGGCGTTATAAGGAGATCTACATACTTGTTTCTTTTGTTAGCGAAGTTTGTTTGTATGCAAAGCCATATTGCATATTGAGAACTTAAGTACTATGCGAACTATTGATGTTTAGCAAACCTATATTCTTGTATGCGAACTTATGCTTTTGTACGAACCCATACTTTGTGTGTTGCGAACTCATGATGCTGCTGTAAGAACTTGCGTTGCGAACCCTTGAGTCTTTTTACTGTTGGCATGTGAACCTTTCCTTTGATATTTTTGTAAGCACCCATGTTTATATTTTGTGTATGAAATAACTCCGCTGCAGTGTTATACTTAAACACATTATTTGTCGTTAGTAAGTGTTGTGTTAAAGGTTAGGGTGGGAGCTAACGGTGAGTCACTTTGGTGGCTAATGTGGCACATAGGATTCGAGTCTAACCTACTCGGTCGAGTTTGGGGTGTTATACCCGGGGATGGGGTTAGGTATGGGGTGTTACCATTGGAACTCCTAAAGAGATCAAAAGATATTTCTCTAGAATTTTTCCTCACTCATGACTTTCAAAAGAATGGTGATATAAACATTTAGCAAATCCATTAAAGTGATCATTTGAAAAGTTAGTATTTGAGATCGAGATATGTACTCTAAGATATTATGTGATGTTCTCATAAGGATGAGTAAATACACATTGTATTCTTTTTCCTTAACTAAGGTTTTGTCTCATTTGGTTTTCTTTTGCTCATTTTTTTTCCATAGGGTTTTTATCTTAGTAAAATTTTAATGAGTCATATTATTTATCAATGGACATCTAAGGGGAATATTATAAATATTTTATTATTATAAAATGGATGTTTATTAAGATAAGAAGTTTAATGCACTTTAAAATTCTAATGTCCATTAGAAATAGAATTATATATCTTTTATACTTATGTTTATAGATATAAATTTTGAAGAAGCATGGTAAATACCATATTGATGAATAAAATATATACTTCTCTTTTTGCTCTCCTATCTCTATTTTTTTAATTTTCTTTATCGTTTATTTTATAACAAATTACAGATAGTACAATTTATGAATATTCCCAATATCTTAATTTTGTTGCCTACACATGAAAAAGTAATTTAAACTATATTTTAGGAAAATTGTTTCACCTTTAAAAATAATTTTGAATTAAATTATACGAAGCAAATTTATTTTAAAATTGAGTTCTATATATATATATATATATATATATATATATATATATTATAACCACAAGTGTTTTAATCAGTTTTATGATTTGAGTATAATCTTTTCCCCAATGGTGATATTTACATAAGAACATCCCAACAATATTAACTTTTAAAGTTCAGACTTAGTCCAAATGCTTGACAAAAAAATTTACTCCCACTTCTTCCATTCCAACCGTGTTATAACCATGTTATACATAAAATTTATTTGAAGCGAATGTAAAATTAAAACGAATCAATTAATAGATTAAATACATGGAATTGTATAATGAAAACGTTATTTTATGTGCACAAAGGGAATCGGGAAGACTATTTTACAGAAAAAATAAATAAATAACTAAGGTAATTAAGATTCTGAAAGCATGAAAATTTATGGGCGGAATGAATCCATGTTTTATGATATGAATATATAGTCAGAGTAGAATTGCCAACCGACTAGACAATTATAGAAGCTAAAGTTTCCTCCCAGATGAAATCAAGCAATGCCAAACTAATGAAACTGAGATCAAGTACAATTATTTTCTTAGACCAATTATCAAAATTTATTACATTAAAATGAAATATGGTCAAGAAAAATAAACAAAATAGCAATATTACATTTTATGAATTAGAACAGCAGCGTTGAGGCAGTAACATCAAAACTAACCCGAGATTTTTGGTCTAGATTCAAACCTAGCTGCCAGACTAAAAAAATTCAAAAAAAAAAATTATATTATTTATAAATCGAAAGATTTTTTATTCTTTCAAACTCTCATTTAATTTATGCTTATTTTGATCAAAGGACAAACATTTCTTTTCTTTACATTTTTATTTATTATATCTATTCTATTGGTTGAATAAGTAATGATCCAATGATTCTTACTAAGAATCTTTACACTTAGTTTGAAAGTTTTATCGAATCATCGCGATTCTAATATAAATCTAAAGTTTCAATTAATTCATAGCATTTTAACAAGAGAATTCCTATCAAAAATAAAGAAAACAAGAAAAACCACATTTCATACAAAATACAAATCAAAGCAAAGAAAAAAATATATATAAATGATTAAATAGAAGATTTAAGAGGCTTGTAATGATCAACATAAAGACAACTACGTCTGACTTGATTTTTTGGCATTATAATTACAACTACAGAAAAGAGCTTTCAGATTCTCACTCTTTTGTGTCTTCAGATAAAATTGAATGAAAAGATTAAGTTTCAAAGTTTTTATTCCATATCCGTTTCAGCTATTACTTGGGTGTTTTTGTTTGAGCTGTACGAGATGAAATTCTCATATATGGTTCTTGAGGGGGTCCTCTTGGTTTACTTATCTCAATAAAGTCTACGATTGGTTCGAAGGGCGCCTCAAAATTCAGGTGGTTGCAAATGATATAACTAGTAAATATGGTCCTCGGATACTACAGGCATTTGTCTAGGCGAGGAAATTAGGGAATTATCCAATGCAGCTTCATGTCTCACATGAACAAAGTAAAATAAGAAAAAGATTTGAGTCATAATTTCCTGCCTACTTTGCCTGGGGGTGAGAAGCAATGAACTCGACAGCATGACTGATCGTGCTGATCTTGTCTGCCTCATTATCAGGTATCTCAAACCCAAATTCTTCTTCAAGAGCCATAACAACCTCCACAGTGTCCAAACTATCTAACCCGAGATCTTTTTGAAAATGGGCATTTGGGGTAACCTGCAGAACAGAAAAAATTAAACAGAGTGAAACACTTACAAGAAAGATTCTACATGCAACCAAAAACCATATTATTGCGACTCTTCGGGTTTTTTAAGTATCCATATCCGAGCATGTACAGATATTGATGCAAGTATATTACCTTCCAAGAAACATACAGATACATTAAAACACTGAAAAAAAAAAATCACAACCACATCCAACATTTACACCCAAATCCGAGTAATATAGACCTAAAATTACTACAAGTTGCACTCATAATAACTCGATAAATGATACTGTGTCATCTCAAAATATATTAAGGAAAAGAAATGAGAAAAATGAATAGCAAGTGTTTGTGTGCCTTTTCCAGGTTCTTCACAGAAGGACAAATCACAAATCAAGAAGGTTATGATGCACCAACAGTTGGTACGGATGTTTGATCCAGAAATGCTTCCAACACGCCGAGAAAAGTAAGGATGTGCTGTGACACTTGTCTAATAAAGCAACACAGAAAAAAAAACCAATGGCTCCATCATACCACTTCCTTCTTCCTGACCATGCAATCAACAGGAAAGAGGATGGGAAAATATGAAGATGCATAAGCAACTAGATGAGATCATAACAGAAAATCATGCTGGACACAGGAATGTGGGGTCAGGATTTGTGGAAGAACTGAGAACAGAAGATGAAAAGGGACTCGCATGTCATTTTACTTTTTTTTCTTTCAATTATTTAAGGATAAGGTAAAACTAAAAAAAAAAAAAAATACTAGATTATGGCACGTGAAAGAATATATGCAACAAATATATTTATAAAAAATTGATGTGAAGAGAATATAATGCTTTAGTTGAAAACAGAGGCTTTTGTAACATACTACTATAGTGTTTTGGGTTTGAATCCCATCAAGTGCATTTTCCTAGATTTCAAATGATTTAAAATGAGAAAAACACCCTTATAATAATGTTTAATATTTTATAAAAGGAAATATTTTTGATAATTGTTTAACTGAGTTGGAATTCAGTTGATGGGTGACACCAACTCAGTCAGCCCTTTAAATGTAGTACTTGCTCTAAGGCACATTGACGCAGGAGCTTTTATTTTTATTATACTATTTTATTCTCAGTTTTATCTTATAAAATTTATTTTTAGTAGATATATTATAGACTCCTAGGGTTATTAAGTATTTTTTGGGTTTAAATCTAGGGCTAGAATAAAACTTTATTCGCAAGAAAGCCAAGTAACTTTACTTGCAAGAAAGAAAGCCTAGTATTTTTAGGCCCTAATTCGTTTATGTTTTAGGCCTTGGTTGAAACGGTAAGTTAGAAGTTTAAGTCACACACGTCCCAAGTTCAAATCCTATCATAATATTATTCTATTAAAAAGCATGAAAAACCAAAAACACCTTTATATTATAATTAATTACTTCTTATGTGAAAGGATATTTTAGTAATTTTCCAACTAAATCGGTGCCTGGTTAACTTATGGCATCAACTCAGTCAAGAGAAGTATATATAGATAAATAATATTTAGTAAATAGAATTTTTTTATTTTAAAATTTATTTAATAAATAATATTTATCAGCCATAATTATCCCTTGTATGCAGTGTCTGACTAGTATGTTACAAAAGCCTCCTTCGCAAGTAGATTGTAAAATCACACTTCTACAACTACAACTAGCATTGAAGTTGATCTAATGCTTATACAAGTCATACTTGTCTGCATATCAATCACGTGCCAGACAACATAAATATTGCAAAAACTTAGACTAACTATCCAACCAAATTTCAATTTGATATCGAATTCACAACCACAACCAACTCCAGCCCAAAACAGACCTATTTCATATTCCTCCTCTGAAAGAAACTGAATAACCTATTCATTTACGCACCCAAATCTTTTATTAGAGAGAAAAGGCAATAGTTAAGCAGTGCCTGACCATACCACCTCCAATTTCATATTTGCAAAATACCAAAGCTTCACATCCACATCAAACGAACCATGCAGAAATCAGATCTAAAGAAATGAAATCACATTATAAACCAAACAAATTTTTCCACAGTTTCTTATGTACTGGTTTGTTAATTCAGAATACTACTCAATTTCATATTATTCTTCACTCTTAAAAGACAGAAATTTGAAGGCATCTAACTACAGCTAGAAAAGAGACTTATTTTTCGTAGTTCTCAGCTTATCATATCAAAGCAACAAAAATAAAGAAACTTATAGCGAAATAATTGAAGGGTTAGTTTGATTTAGGAGAAATACAACTCCTCTACACCAGACCTCACCAATCATAAATAAAGTAAGTCGAGCAATCAAATCAGTATTTACTAAACAATTTAAAGAAAATAGCATCGCAAGCTTAAAAGAAGCTATTGGCTGATGAAAAGGAAGAAGTGACTAAATCAATACCCTAATATTATTAGAAAAAAGTTAAAGAAGAGTGAATGAAAAAGTAAAACCTTGGATGGATCAATTTTCTGGAAGTTTTTTACTACGGAGATAACGCGATGGGTGACCTCAGATTTGTCAAGGAATGAGCCCATGACGTCGTCGGAAAATCGGCGCCTTATGGCGTTGAAGGTGAGAGCACCGTGGCCGTTAGGGATGAGTTTAGGGTTACGAGGCAGGGACAGGGATGTTGCATTCACTCTCAGGTGCTTTAGCACAACTCCTCTCACCGCCGCCATTTCAATAGCTAATCTCCCTTTCTCTTCTACCTGCTGAAAATGTCAAGAAACCTATTCTTTTCTGTTCGCGCTCCCTCTCAAAGCCCAATTAACTTTGCGAAATTGAAACCTTCAGTAGCTTAGTAAGCTAGTGAAAGAGAAAAACCAATGCCCAATACGGCGTCGCAGAGGGGAAAATTCACTTTGCTTATATTTTTGGAATAAATCCTAAGTTTACATCCAGTGTAAAAGAAAAAAGTTGAAACTTCAATTAAAAATTTTGATTTAATTAAGTTGATGAGTTATATTTATTATTTTAATTTAATTTGAATTTTTTAAATTAAGTTGAGTAAAATAAAATTTGAGTTGAATTAAGTGAAATTCTTCGAGTTAAATTAAAAAATTAATTATGTCAAATTAAAATTTTATTACAATATGATTAATTTCATGTTAGAGCACATAAATTTAAAACCATATATATTTGAAAACTTTTTCAAAGAAAAATAATAATAAAAGATATATTAGAATGTTAAACTTGAATCATTAATTAACTTATTTAGGTCTCAAAATTATTTTTTTTAGAATATTTTTAAAATTTTCACTTTCTTTATATATATTTTAGAACTTCTTAAAATTTTATAATTTTTTTAAAAATATAAATTTTGGGATTTTTATAAATATTTTAAATTTTAAAAATTATTTTAAAATTTTTTATAATTTTTGTTGAGAAAGACCAATTTGCTCATTTTCAAAATTGACAAGGACCAAAAAGGTATTTAAATTAATCTATTATTTGAATTATTCGAGTTATTTGAATTGTAAAATTCAAATCAACTCGAACTTGAAACTCGAATTACTTATTCGAGTTGACTCAAATAACTCGATTCGATTAACTATAAATTCATTTTTTTTTAATTTTTTCGAATTGAATCAAGTTTTTATCATCCCTAACTAGCAAAGCTCCAACACATTTGATAGACTATATTTTCTAAAATCAAGTATGGATTTTGTTACATGCAAATGGCCCAGACAGGTTGGTTTGGGAGTAGTATATATGAAACCCTTCGAAAAAATTTCTTATAAGAACATGTGGAATCCCTTAAAAAAACCCTTCATAAGAACCCCTTGGATTGCAACTCATTTGACAAACAAACCCACTTAGTTAACCACCATACCAAAGCCTAATTACTACGTTCTATCCTGTAACACCCTTATCCCGAATACAGAGTACTCGAATACTAAGGCACTACATCTGTAACATCCTATACCCCTGTCCGTCGCCGGAATAGGGTATTAAGGTATTGCATAACTAAATACAACTTATTGATGTTCATAGATACATACAAGACATAGGTTTGGTTGTGCATCATAACTCATTAAATTCGTTTTATAAGCATTTAGAAATTTCCATCATGTGGCTACGATCAATTAAGCCAAATAAATTTCGCAAATAACAATATACCATATTCGAAACTCATTGCATAATGGTTACTATCTAATAACTCATGCTACAAAATATCAAGCCACATGAATTTCATCAAAACATATACTCAAAGTTAGAGATTTAACAAGCCATTTTCGCATGGCTAGGATATTTACAAATCAAAATATAGTTCGTTTCAAAAGAAGGGAGAGTAGCCTATACATGCCATTGTTCTCAAAATAACTATCGAATGTACCAAAATAATGACGATAGTGTAGGTGATTAAAGCTTCAATCCCCGAGTCCGTAGCTTCCAAAAAAAGAGATCTATAAAACAGAGGAAACAAAATAAACGGAGTAAGCATTACAATGCTCAGTAAGTTTTAAGCAATGACAACGGATAAAAATCAGATTATGACATAGTTGTTCGCGTTCGTCCCCTCTACTTTGGGTATGTCACCCGTTAACCGAATATACACATTCTTATCATATACAATAGGCAAATAACTTTCACTTAATACTAAGCTCAAATAAACATAGGCATATTGCATGATTTCACATAACTTTTCGCATTGTCCAATTGTACTAACACCATACTTATAGTCTCCTTTCAATACTCCTATATGCAATCGTATAATGATCTTATGAGTTGGTCTATAACAAACTTGCATATAAGCTTAGGGTACATGCCTGTATAGCTTAACGCTTTAAGTACATTCATTAGCAATCATTACTATGTAGTCTTTTAATCTTAGGCTTTACTCTCATCATCACCGAGACCTTTAACTCGGATAGAATCCCCACACAAGCCATCGGGTCCTTACCCGGACATAGTCATCGCATATAGCCATCGGGTCTTCACCCGGACATAGTCTCCGCATATAGCCTTCGGGTCTTTACCCAGACTTAGTCTCCGCATATAGCCTTCGGGTCTTCACCCGGACTTAGTCTCTGCATATAGCCTTCGGGTCTTAACCCGGATTCAAATCACAAAGTTTCATGCATATCTATTCACATTTTATTACATTTCACATAGCCAAAATCACATGTGCAATTCAAGTCTACTCTTTCACATAAAGACATATAACATACTCATTGGCTTTGTGTCGTAAACATCATTCAAATCCAATATATGTATAGGGTTTCTTTCTCAATAACCTTATTATGGTAAGGACAATGGGACATCATTCATTTATCATTCATATATATCATGGCGTTTAAATTAAATACCAAAATCAATTACTCAAAACTTACCTTGAACTTTCTCGAGCAACTATGAGTTAGCTATTCGACCACTTTAGCTTTCCCTTTGTTCGAACTTGTCCCTCTTTGCTCTTGAGCTAAATAAAATATTTAATTTTATTAATTCTTATTCAAACATCTTAATTGATCATTTTCACTCATAGTCAAATAAGAAACGCATATACTTCTCATAGCAAACATACACATTCGGCCAATCACATATATATCACAAGTCACTACAAGCTGACTTCCTGAGCAACATTCACTAAATTTTTCATAACTGGAGCTACGAAACTCCAAATCCAGTTCCGTAAATTTTCCCTGAAACTAGACTCATTTACCTTTCTACCATAAAATTTCCAGAATTTTTGAATTGACCAATTTATACAGTTTAATCCTCAAATTTACCCCTGGTTCGCTGTCGGATAGTTCCGACCCTTCTGTACTAAAGTTCAATTATCTCTTGGCTCAGAACTCGGATAATGTTTTCGTCTATTTCTATTGAAAATAGACTCATTAAAGTTTCTAAGCATATAAATTACATCTTATAACAATTTTTGTACAATTTATAATGATTTTCTAAAAATAAAACAGAGAATTTCAGAGTCAATCTGAAACTGTCTCACTCTACTTTAAAAATATCTTTATCGGAAATTCCTTTGCTTATAAGGTTTCTTTTATGAGAAACTAGACTCATTAAGCTTTAATTACACAATTTATTCAGTCTCTAATTCATCTTCCACAATTTATGGTGATTTTTCTAAAACACGTTACTGCTGCTGTACCAAGCAGATTTATACAAATTCACTCTTCTCACATACCCTTTTTGCACTTCACCTTATCAAGTCCATTCAGCACTTTCACTATATGTAGCCCAATATCCTATTCACAATTAATTTGAATAACACAAAAAGGAACATATAGATCTACATTCATTCATGCCATCCCAACATCAAAGGCACATTCGGCCATTGCACAAACATACATTATAACTTATCCTTAAATTAACTAGCATTACTTATTTACACCAAGGCTGAAGGTCTATTGACCCAACATTCAAATTTCATTTGGCTGTATTAAGAGTCATACAAAACAAGATGCTAGCTTAAGAACCCAACGTCACTTTGTCCTCCTTCCTAATTAGACAATGAACATTACACATTAAGCATCAAAACATTCACAAAGATACCCAATCTACATGGCCGAATACCTCCCCTTTGATTGAAGAACCATTCAAAGCAAATTTGTATAATTAGGCATACTCTCATAAATTCTTTGAAATTTAACCTCAAAAATGCCATAGCCGAATGCTCCAAACAAAAAGGGTTGAGCCACCAAGCTCCCTTTCTCATATTTTTACTTAGAAATGTCTAGTTAACACTCTTTCACCCATTTCTAATTTTCTTAGAATTGAACATCATATAAGGTAGTTTAGACATAGTTTCTCAATTCCATTCTTTACTAACATTAATTTACTACCTTTGAACTCGTTTTAGCCAATTAGTCCGATTCCATGACCGAATGCCATAGTGAACCAAGTCTAACATGTCAATTATCAAACTCTCTTTTTCCCAAATTCATTTAATTACCATAAACTTAAAAACATTTAAATCAAGTTCATGAGTTTCTAATTTCATCATTTCAACCATTCATTACCCATCTAATTGCTCAAATAGATTTCTAATACAAGAATTAAACCAACCTACTAACCTTAATACCAAATTCGGCAAGTAACCACACACACACTTATTAACCGAATTTCCACACTACTTAAACCCCCAATACACACATTCCTTTCAATCACTTCTATTTAAGCTCCCAACTCATAAAACATAAAGAATAGAAATCTCCTTCTAACATTTCTATCTTAGCCGAATGTCCAATGCACCACAAGAACCAAAATTTACACATGGGCTAAGTCATAGACCTAACCATCTACCAAAATTTCATCAAATCTCAAAGAATTAACCAAAAACTTACCTTAATCAAGCAAGAAGAAGACCAAATGCCTAGTTTCTCTTCCCCCTTTTTCTTCTTTTGGTTCACGGCAATAAAAAAAAAAAAAAGAAAGGCACATTGTTCTTTTCACCCTTTATTTTATTATAAAACATCTTTTATTTTTATGACAACTAATTACAAATTTCTTTTTTTATTAATATGAAACTAAATAACAATTCACAAAATGCCAAAATCTCATCATTATCATCCACTATCATAAAAGTGGGCAATTTGACATGCAAATCCCCCCTTTTTTTTTATGCATGCATTAATAAGTCATCACACATTTGTCTAGCACATTTTCAAAGTTCATAATTTAGCCCTTTTAGGTGAAATTCATAAATATAATACTAAATTGAAGCACCTAAGATGTCACACATAAATTGGCACATAAAATAGGCATCAAATTAAATATTAAATTATTTTTGTGCCTCGGTTTTGTGGTCCCGAAACCACATTCTGACTAGGGTCGATTTAAGGCTATCACAACTCTCCCCCACTTAAGAAATTTTTGCCCCCGACAATCTTACCTGAAAATAGGTTTGGGTAACGTTCTTTTATCGAATCCTCAAGCTCCCAAGTAGCTTCTTCAACCCCGTGTTTGACCCACAACACTTTTACTAACGAAATCCTCTTATTCTGCAGCTCTTTAACCTCGTGTGCCAAAATACGAATTGGTTCCTCCTCATAACTCAAATCAGACCGAATCTCAATGTTAGATGGATTAATCATATGAGATGGGTTGGATCTATATCGTCGAAGCATCGAAACATGAAAAACATTGTGAATCCCTTCAAGTTCAGGAGGCAAAATCAATCGATATGCTACCGGTCCAATCCGTTTAGATATTTCATATGGCCTGATGAACCTCGGACTCAATTTACCCTTACGGCCGAATCTAAGCACCTTTTCCCAAGGTGATACTTTAAGAAATACTTTGTCTCCGACCTGATACTCAATATCTTTCCGCTTTAAATCCGCGTATGACTTTTGACGATCTGAAGCTGCCTTAAGGCTATCACGGATCACCTTTACTTTCTGCTCGGCATCTCTAATCAAATCAACTCCAAAGATCTTACTTTCACTGAGCTCGGTCCAAAACAACGGTGTACGGCATTTGCGACTGTACAAAGCCTCGTAAGGTGCCATCTTAATGCTTGATTGGAAACTGTTGTTGTAAGCGAATTCAATCAAAGGCAAATACCGTTCCCACGAACCACTAAACTCAAGGACACAACATCTCAACATATCCTCGAGTATTTGAATTACTCGTTCCGACTGACCGTTCGTCTGAGGATGGAACGCGGTACTAAAATGTAGCTTAGTACCTAGAGAATCTTGTAGTTTCTTCCAAAATCGCGATGTAAATCTTGGGTCTCTATCTGATACGATAGAGATAGGCACTCCGTGCAATTTGACGATCTGAGAAACATACAATTCTGCTAACTTATCAAGCGAGTAATCCGTACGCACGGGAATAAAATGAGCTGATTTAGTCAATCTGTCCACAACAACCCAAATTGCATCTTTCTTACTCGGAGTCAATGGTAGCCCAGATACAAAATCCATCGTGACTTTATCCCATTTCCACTCGGGAATCAAAATTGGTTGCAACAAACCCGAAGGCACCTGATGTTCCGCTTTTACTTGTTGGCATATCAAACACTTTGACACAAAATTTGAGATGTCTCGTTTCATACCATGCCACCAATACTGACGTTTCAAATCGTTGTACATTTTTGTGCTTCTCGGATGAACCAACATTCGGCTATTATGAGCTTCATTTAAAATCATCGAAACTAACTCTGAACTTCTCGGAATACATATTCGGCCTCGAAACTTCAAACAACCATTGTCGTCAACTTGAAACTCAGAATTTGCATTTAACTCGCATTGAGCTCGCTTTGCAATTAAATCATCATCAGCTTTCTGAGCTTCACAAACTTGTCGTAGAAACACTGGTTTCACTTTTAATTCGGCTATCATCACACCATCATCAGATACCGATAAATGCACATTCATGGCTCGTAAAACAAACAATGATTTCTGGCTAAGAGCATCAACAACTACATTCGCTTTTCCCAGATGATAGTCAATGACAAGCTCGTAATCCTTTAACAATTCAAGCCAACGTCTTTGTCTCAGATTCAAATCTCTTTGGGTCATCAAGTATTTGAGGCTTTTATGATCGGAAAAGATATGACATTTCTCACCAAAAAGGTAGTGACGCCAAATCTTCAGAGCGAATACAATTGCAGCTAATTCGAGATCGTGAGTCTGATAGTTCTTTTCATGAAGCTTTAACTGTCTCGAAGCATACGCAACAACTCTGCCCTCTTGCATCAAAACACACCCCAAGCCATTCAAAGATGCGTCACTATAAACCACAAACTCTTTACCAGATTCAGGCTAAACTAATACTGGAGCTTCCGTCAATAGGGCTTTCAATTGATCGAAACTCTTCTGGCACTTCTCAGACCATTCGAATTTAACATCTTTCTGCAATAGCTTCGTCAACGGAGTTGAAATCATAGAAAAGCCTTTCACGAACCGTCGGTAATACCCGGCAAGTCCCAAAAAGCTTCGGACTTCTGAGACATTTCTAGGAGGCTTCCAATCAAGGATAGCAGAAATTTTATTCAGATCGACTCGTATTCTCGAAGCGGATACAATATGTCCCAGAAAGCCGACCTCGCGCAACCAGAACTCACACTTACTGAATTTTGCATATAACTGATTATCATGCAATATCTGTAGCACGAGTCTTAAATGCTCGGCATGCTCAATCTCATCGCGAGAATAAACCAAAATGTCATCAATAAACACAACCACGAATCGATCTAGGTACTGCTTAAACACTCGATTCATCAAATCCATAAAAACAGCGGGGGCATTAGTCAGCCCAAACGGCATCACTAAAAATTCGTAGTGTCCGTACCTCGTTCTGAAAGCAGTCTTGGGTACGTCTGAGTCTCAAACTCGCAACTGATAATAACCAGATCGCAAGTCAATCTTTGAAAACACTGAAGCTCCCTTTAGCTGATCAAATAAGTCGTCAATACGAGGCAACGGATACTTATTCTTTATAGTCACTTTGTTCAGCTGCCGATAGTCAATACACATTCTCAAGGTCCTGTCTTTCTTTTTCACAAACAAGACTGGTGCACCCCAGGGTGAAAAGCTCGGTCTTGCGAAACCTCTATCAGTCAATTCTTGCAACTGAGTTTTCAACTCTTTCAACTCTGTTGGAGCCATACGATATGAAGCAATCAAAATCGGAGTTGTACCCGGAACTAACTTAATGTCGAATTCAACCTCTCTAACGGGTGGTAATCTGAGTAATTCTTCAGGGAACACATCCAGATACTCACAAACCATAGGTACAGTTTCAAGCTTTTGCTCGGATATTTTGTTATCCAAAACATAAGCAAGGTAAGCCTCGCAACCCTTTTTTATAAATTTCTGAGCCAATATAGAAGATATTACCGTCGGTAGCCCGTTTAGATCCGTAGACTCAATCCAAATTATCTCATTAGTCGAACATCGTAAATCAATAGCCTTTCGTTTGCAATTCACTACTGCATCGTGCACAGTCAACCAATCCATTTCGAGAATAACGTCGAATTCATCGAATGGCAAAAGCATTAAATCGGCCGGAAAACAGGAATCCCAAAATCATAAGGGGACATTTCTTACACACTCTATTAACTAAAACACAACGACCCAAGAGATTGGACACTCGAATCACAAACTCAGTAGACTCAATAGGGAGAGTCTTACTGGATGCCAAAGTTTCACATACATATGAATTAGTTGAACCGGGGTCAATCAAAGCAATCACATCAGTATCAAAGAGAGTGAAATTACCGGTAATAACATCTGGCGAAGAGGCATCCTCTCGTGCGCGAATAGCGTAAGCCCTAGCAGGAGCACGAGCCTCGGATTTTGTCGTGGCATCTTTAATCCTTCTCTGACCGCCGCTAGCATTTCCCAGATTTCTAGGCGGTCTACCTCGTGCTGAAGTAGTACTCGGCTTCCCACTCTGATTCGCATTCTGCTCGGACCATCTGGGGCAATCTCTTATAAAGTGATCAGCCGACCCGCACTTATAACAAGAGCGATCGTGAAATCTACAGCTCCCCGAATGCCATTTTCCACAATACTTGCACTCGGCTCTGTCTCGACGGTCGTTCCCAACACTAGTAGCAAAAGTGGCACGTGTACTCATAGGGGGTCGATCACGGTCTCGTCTAGAAAAACCCGAAGTAGCATTAGGTCTGTCCGAATCACTTCAAAATTTCTTTGATGATCCTTGAGTAGACTTCCATGAGGATCTCTTACGGAACTCTCTGGCTCCACTATCAGCTTTTCTCTTTTCATTTCTGAGCTCTTTGGCCTTGCAGGCTCGCTCGACAAGAACAACGAACTCTTGAATTTCCAGAATGCCAACCAATAGTTTGATGTCTTCATTTAACCCATCCTCGAAGCGTTTACACATAATAGCTTCGGATGATATGCACTCACGAGCATATCGGCTGAGCCGCACAAATTCTCTCTCATACTCGGTCACTGACATTCGGCCCTGCTTAAGCTCAAGAAATTCTTTCCGTTTCTAGTCGATAAATCTCTGACTGATATACTTTTTACGGAATTCAACTTGGAAAAACTCCCAAGTAACTCGCTCTCTCGGCACAACAGAAACCAATGTGTTCCACTAATAGTAGGCAGAATCACGTAACAGAGATACGGCACATTTCAAGCACTCCTCAGGCATACATGACAATTCATCGAACACACGGATTACATTATCGAGCCAAAACTCGGCCCGCTCAGCATCATCATCAACTGTAGCCCTAAATTCTTCAGCCCCATATTTTTTAATTTTGTCGACCGGGGGTTTACTCGACCTCATAGGGTCAGTTTTAGGAGGAGCCATAGGGGTCGGAAGTGGATTGTTCGGGGGAGGAGGTCGTGGAACAACTGGATTAGTTCGAAGGAATTGAGTGAACTAATCGTTCATCATAGCATAAAAATTCTGCCTCATGTCATCATCTCGATGACGGGTGTTCGGCTGAAAGTCGACCAGCGCGGTCCCTTGAGCGGGAGCAGCCGCTACACTCTCAATATCCTCCGCTACGGCTCGATCGGGATCGGGTTCCATTACTATACGAAAAACACATTTCAAAAGTCAGAAATCACCATACTATCGTATTCTCAAAAATGGCATGTATAGCTATACTCACACGCGCTACGTTAGTCCGAGAATCGACTAAACCGTAGCTCTAATATTAATAAAATTGTAACACCCTATACCCCTGTCCATCGCCGGAATAGGGTATTAAGGTATTGCATAACTAAATACAACTTATTGATGTTCATAGATACATACAAGACACAGGTTTGGTTGTGCATCATAACTCATTAAATTCGTTTTATAAGCATTTAGAAATTTCCATCATGTGGCTACGATCAATTAAGCCAAATCAATTTCGCAAATAACAATATACCATATTCGAAACTCATTGCATAATGGTTACTATCTAATAACTCATGCTACAAAATATCAAGCCACATGAATTTCATCAGAACATATACTTAAATTTAGAGATTTGACAAGCCATTTTCGCATGGCTAGGATATTTACAAATCAAAATATAGTTCGTTTCAAAAGAAGGGAGAGTAGCCTATACATGCCATTGTTCTCAAAATAACTATCGAATGTACCAAAATAACGACGATAGTGTAGGTGATTAAAGCTTCAATCCCCGAGTCCGTAGCTTCCAAAAAAAGAGATATATAAAACAGAGGAAACAAAATAAACGGAGTAAGCATTACAATGCTTAGTAAGTTTTAAGCAATGACAACAGATAAAAATCAGATTATGACATAGTTGTTCGCGTTCGTCCCCACTACTTTGGGTATGTCACCCCTTAACCGAATATACACATTCTTATCATATACAATAGGCAAATAACTTTCACTTAATAATAAGCTCAAATAAACATAGGCATATTGCATGATTTCACATAACTTTTCGCATTGTCCAATTGTACTAACACCATACTTATAGTCTCCTTTCAATACTCTTATATGCAATCGTATAATGATCTTATGAGTTGGTCTATAACAAACTTGCATATAAGCTTATGGTACATGCCTGTATAGCTTAACGCTTTAAGTACATTCATTAGCAATCGTTACTATGTAGTCTTTTAATCTTAGGCTTTACTCTCATCATCACCGAGACCTTTAACTCAGATAGAATCCCCACACAAGCCATCGGGTCCTTACCCGGACATAGTTATCGCATATAGCCATCGGGTCTTCACCCGGACATAGTCTCCGCATATAGCCTTCGGGTCTTTACCCAGACTTAGTCTCCGCATATAGCCTTCGGGTCTTCACCCGGACTTAGTCTCTGCATATAGCCTTCGGGTCTTAACCCGGATTCAAATCACAAAGTTTCATGCATATCTATTCACATTTTATTACATTTCACATAGCCAAAATCACATGTGCAATTCAAGTCTACTCTTTCACATAAAGACATATAACATACTCATTGGCTTTGTGTCGTAAACATCATTCAAATCCAATATATGTATAGGGTTTCTTTCTCAATAACCTTATTATGGTAAGGACAATGGGACATCATTCATTTATCATTCATATATATCATGGCGTTTAAATTAAATACCAAAATCAATTACTCAAAACTTACCTTGAACTTTCCCGAGCAACTATGAGTTAGCTATTCGACCACTTTAGCTTTCCCTTTGTTCGAACTTGTCCCTCTTTGCTCTTGAGCTAAATAAAATATTTAATTTTATTAATTCTTATTCAAACATCTTAATTGATCATTTTCACTCATAGTCAAATAAGAAACGCATATACTTCTCATAGCAAACATACACATTCGGCCAATCACATATATATCACAAGTCACTACAAGCTGACTTCCTGAGCAATATTCACTAAATTTTTCATAACTGGAGCTACAAAACTCCAAATCCAGTTCTGTAAATTTTCCCTAAAACTAGACTCATTTAACTTTCTACCATAAAATTTCCAGAATTTTTGAATTGACCAATTTATACAGTTTAATCCTCAAAGTTACCCCTGGGTCGCTGTCAGACAGTTCCGACCCTTCTGTACTAAAGTTCAATTATCTCTTGGCTCAGAACTCAGATAATGTTTTCGTCTATTTCTATTGAAAATAAACTCATTAAAGTTTCTAAGCATATAAATTACATCTTATAACAATTTTTGTACAATTTATAATGATTTTCTAAAAATAAAATGGAGAATTTCGGAGTCAATCTGACACTGTCTCACTCTACTTTAAAAATCTCTTTATCGGAAGTTCCTTTGCTTATAAGGTTTCTTTTATGAGAAACTAGACTCATTAAGCTTTAATTACATAATTTATTCAGTCTCTAATTCATCTTCCACAATTTATGGTGATTTTTCTAAAACACGTTACTGCTGCTGTACCAAGCAGATTTATACAAATTCACTCTTCTCACATACCCTTTTTGCACTTCACCTTATCAAGTCCATTTAGCACTTTCACTATATGTAGCCCAATATCCTATTCACAATTAATTTGAATAACACAAAAAGGAACATATAGATCTACATTCATTCATGCCATCCCAACATCAAAGGCACATTTGGCCATTGCACAAACATACATTATAACTTATCCTTAAATTAACTAGCATTACTTATTTACACCAAGGCCGAAGGTCTATTGACCCAACATTCAAATTTCATTTGGCTATGTTAAGAGTCATACAAAACAAGATGCTAGCTTAAGAACCCAACGTCACTTTGTCCTCCTTCCTAATTAAACAATGAACATTACACATTAAGCATCAAAACATTCACAAAGATACCCAATCTACATGGCCGAATACCTCCCCTTTGATTGAAGAACCATTCAAAGCAAATTTGTATAATTAGGCATACTCTCATAAATTCTTTGAAATTTAACCTCAAAAATTCCATAGCCGAATGCTCCAAACAAAACAGGTTGAGCCACCAAGCTCCCTTTCTCATATTTTTACTTAGAAATGTCTAGTTAACACTCTTTCACCCATTTCTAATTTTCTTAGAATTGAACATCATATAAGGTAGTTTAGACATAGTTTCTCAATTCCATTCTTTACTAACATTAATTTACTACCTTTGAACTCGTTTTAGCCAATTAGTCCGATTCCATGACCGAATGCCATAGTGAACCAAGTCTAACATGTCAATTATCAAACTCTCTTTTTCCCAAATTTATTTAATTACCATAAACTTAAAAACATTTAAATCAAGTTCATGAGTTTCTAATTTCATCACTTCAACCATTCATTACCCATCTAATTGCTCAAATAGATTTCTAATACAAGAATTAAACCAACCTACTAACCTTAATACCAAATTCAGCAAGTAACCACACACACACTTATTAACCGAATTTCCACACTACTTAAACCCCCAATACACACATTCCTTTCAATCACTTCTATTTAAGCTCCCAACTCATAAAACATAAAGAATAGAAATCTCCTTCTAACATTTCTATCTTAGCCGAATGCCCAATGCACCACAAGAACCAAAATTTACACATGGGCTAAGTCATAGACCTAACCATCTACCAAAATTTCATCAAATCTCAAAGAATTAACCAAAAACTTACCTTAATCAAGCAGGAAGAAGACCAAATGCCTAGTTTCTCTTCCCCTTTTTCTTCTTTTGGTTCACGGCAATAAAAAAAAAAAGAAAGGCACATTGTTCTTTTCACCCTTTATTTTATTATAAAACATCTTTTATTTTTATGACAACTAATTACAAATTTCTTTTATTATTAATATGAAACTAAATAACAATTCACAAAATGCTAAAATCTCATCATTATCATCCACTATCATAAAAGTGGGCAATTTGACATGCAAATCCCTTTTTTTTCTCATGCATGCATTAATAAGTCATCACACATTTGTCTAGCACATTTTCAAAGTTCATAATTTAGCCCTTTTAGGTGAAATTCATAAATATAATACTAAATTGAAGCACCTAAGATGTCACACATAAATTGGCACATAAAATAGGCATCAAATTAAATATTAAATTATTTTTGTGCCTCGATTTTGTGGTCCCGAAACCACATTCTGACTAGGGTCGATTTAAGGCTGTCACAACATCAGGTCACCGGAATAACCTAGCAAAATTTTTAAATAATTTTAAAACATTGAAACACATTTTATATAAGAGAAAATACCATACATAGTTATACTGAAAATAGTAATAAAAATAGTTATACAAAATATGTGAAGCTCCAATATCATCGTATAACAAAATAGTCAAAATAACAAAAATGATAAATGAGTTACAGACCTACAAAAAAAATAAAAGTAAGGCCTTAGGAATACAATGCCCCCTAATAGATAAGATACTGTACTCTGAATACGTGATGCTAGGAGTCTCTCGTCGATGATCTGAATATGTAATGCTAGGAGTCTCTCGTCGATAATGTTCCTCGGACACGAACAAAAGTCTATAAATTTGAACAGTAAGACAATTTAAAGGCTGGGCTTTAGAGGCTTAGTGGTACACAACAGATCTACCATACTTCAAGCAATTCTTAAATATAAGCATGCAAATCAAATGTATATATAGAGACATGACATGAGTATCGAATAATTAAATCATGAGACATTAAATCTACATAACCAAATCACTTGCATATCAAACTTGTCAAACTTGTTAGATTGCACATAATGCTCAAATAATCGGGTATTCAGATAGTCTCAGGCCACTCATTACCACTAGTCAAATAATCCCAGGTGTCCGTAGGGTTATCTCGAGTGCCACTTATGGCCGCTAGTTAGGTTAGAGCCCGAAGGCTGAGCGCAAACAAAGCATCAAACATATAATCACAAAAATAAACCATGACATTTGAGTCTCATACTCGTTTCAACTTGCTTATCACTCTAGCTAAAATATTAACTAGTGAGATGTGACTATTTGCTACCTTCACATTTTGACATTTTCTCATTTAAAAATTAATATCTCTTAATATATAATTCTAAATCGAGCACCGTTTGTTTTAAACGAAACTAGACTTCTATACGATTATAGAGATATAAGGCTCATGTCCTATTTTATCTTGTGAAATTTTTGGTGATTTTTCAAAGTCACTACTAAATTTGTTTTATAAAAATTTTGCTGCCAGATTTTTATGACCTTTCAATACTCAAAAATTTATAAATTTTAAAATAAAAAATTGAAATCGATCTCTGTTTATTTTAGATGAAACTAGACTGGCTCACGGTTACAACAATGTATAGATAACTTTTTAATTATTTTTACAGAATTTATGGTGAATTTTTAAACTTACTGTTCATGTAATAATTTTTTTCTGGCAGATTTCGCAATTAAGTTTTTAGCTTCATTTTAATTCATCCTAACATGATTTCCACCCAAAGAAATATAACATGTATGCACTATCACACAAGCATCATATTTATGACTTATCAATGAGGATAGGAGAGTTAGAGGGTACCATCTTGATGGAAGAACACCAATAAAGTTTCTTGCCTAGCTCTCCACCACTTTGCCTTTACCCTTAGCTTTAGAAGATTCGCCACCCTCTTTAACTAATAACTATGTAACACACAAGATTTTCCATAAAAAATAAGAGTTGATAGGATTTAAAAATACATATATTAAATAAATAAATAAATAAAATATGAGAAGATGGGTAGAGACTTCCTCAAACTCGAACCCTTCCAAACACCCAAAAACCTCCACCTTCATCCTTGATGAACATAGATTTTTTTTCCATGGAACTTTAAAAAAAAAAACTAGATCAAGACCCTTACCTTCTTTGAGATTTGGAGGATGAACAAAAAATGGTGAGAACTCACTCAAATCTCTCTCCCTTTACAAGACTTGCTAAGGAAAAATAGATGGAGAAAAGAAGAAAAAAATGAAGAAATGTAAAAAGAAAAAAATAATATGGTGATTATAATATAGGGAAAAATAGGGACACATCCACTTTATCCCATACCTCAATCTACCAAACCATCTTTTCCCATTAATTGGGAGAAGACTTTTATTCAAAAATGGTAAAATCACCAAATTAGCTATCTATCTTCCCCCTATTTCACACAAGCTTCCCAACATCCTTAATTTCTTATAAAAAGGTCCAAAATTCACCCAAATTAATTTCAATAAAACCCAATCCCAAAATAAATTTATCCATCACCAACTCAGGTCAACACTCGAACATTGACTCGAGAATTTAGGGTCATTACTGTAACACCCCTTACTCGTATCCGACGCTGGAACAAGGTACGACGCGTTACCTAATTAATACACATACAAACATACATTCTTGGATCAATAAACTTCGTTCTAAATTAAAACCTTTCAAACAATGTCTTACAGTCCTTAATGTTGACCTACGAGTCCCAAAATATATTTTAGAAATGATCTAAGACTATTTCGAGTACTTAGAAAACTTTTAAGAGAAACTATTAAAAACAAGGCACACGACCGTGTGCCCTCAGAACATGACTGTGCTGAAGGCTCGTATAGTTCACACGGCCTGAGCATATAGGGACATGCCCGTGCCCCTCGTTCGTGTGGATTTATTTTCTAACATCGAACCTACAAGGGTTTTCACACAGCCTGACACACGCCCGTGTCTCTGGCCCGTGTCGCTCACATGGCCTAGACACGCCCGTGTCCTAGCCCGTGTATGAAAACCTTGACATTCTATTTCTGACGTCAGCAAAAATATAAGGTCACACAGCTGTGGCACACGCCCATGTGCTAGGCCGTGTCTTCCACACGGTTGAGACACACGGTCGTGTCTCAGCCCATGAGGTTACTACTAGGCATTTAATTTTTCCAATCTAAGGTGTAGGGGATACACGACCTAACCACATACCCATGGGGTGGACCGTGTGTCACACACAGCCTAGACACACACCCGTTTAATAGCATTGCATAGATACTCAACCAATAATCATTATTTGCATATATCAATAACAAATATTAGCCACCATCCATGGCTTTACACAAAATGAGGTATTTTATAACAAGCCACACAATTGGCCAATTTCTCCACAACACAAAACACGGTTGACTAAGTCTCTATACATGCCATTTCTCAAAATACTAAAAACTAACTATACCAAATGCTTTGGTTGATAGTGTGAATGAAGCCTCCGACGTCCTTTGGTCCACGAGCTAATTAGGCGACATTATAAGAGAATGGAAAGAAAAGGGAGTCAGCTTGAAGCTTAGTAAGTTGCAAGTAAATAAATGACAACAATCTACCATGTTTTAACATACTCATAACACATCACAATTTGCACATGATACAAAGATGGCTACAAGCATAACTTACTCATTTTACATCCCCTACTAATCATACAACGTGAGTTTGAGCTCACATCTCATGCATTTCATGTTGGTACCTGTACCACTAATAATATTATCAATATTTCTCATTCTTAACACAAACTTTAAATTCCCATTGAACCAATTAGAATACGAAAGGATATTCAATAATCCTCAAACATACGGTATTATACTGATGCCATGTCCCAAACATCGTCTTATACTGGCTCGTATGTCAAGTTGATGCCATGTCCCAGACATGGTCTTACACTGACTCTCATATATCGAGGCTAATGCCATCTCCCAAATATGGTCTTACACTGGCTCTCCTCTATCCGTGTCGATGCCATGTCCCAGATATGGTCTTACACTAACACATATCAAAGCCAATGCCATGTCCCAGACATGGTCTTACACTAGCTAATATGACGAGGCCGATGCCATGTCCCAGACATGGTCTTACACTAGCTCCGTCATAACATGAATATCCGATCTATTCCTAGGGTTCAACTAAGAGTTTATCACATTAAACCTCATCATGCATTACTCATAATCACATTTAATCAATTTTATGCCAAATCAGTAATCTCATGCATAATATCGAAAAAGTTACATTATTTACATACAACATACCTCGATATACAAAATATGAGTAACTAATTGGCTTAATCCACTTGCTTGGCCTTCCCTCGGTCTAGGTCTGAATTTCGTATATCTTGATCTATAATAATAAAATTCACTAATTCAATCACCATTTTAAATTAAGCATTCTAAAATTCATATCTTGGCAAAATGAACATTTTGTCCCTAGACTTTCACAAAATTCAAAATTTACCCTTAGGCTTGTAAAATGATTTTTATCAAATTTTCTCATTAACCAAGCCTAGTCGAATTTTTTTCTCTCTTATGGAAGCCCACAATTTCAATCATTTCCTACATTTACTATACAATTTACAACTTTTACAAAAAGGTCCATTTTAGGTGTTTCTATGAACACCACTTCACAAAAGTTGTATATTTAACAACCAAGATTCATTTTCTTCCACAAAATTTCAGAAAACAACATAAACGCTTTCATGGAAAATCCCTAAACTCTCAATCATTTTTCAAAATAGTCCCCTCAATAGCTAGCTCATACTATAAGGGTCCCAAAAGTATAAAAATTATCAAAGAAAGTCATCAAAATCACTTGTAAGGGTGCTAAGTGGCTGAATTTTCAAGCTTCTAAAACCCCCCATTTTTGCTGAATTTTTTGGTGGATATGAAGAAGAGAATGAAAAAGATGATAGCTAGTCTTAGGTGTATTATTTAATTACTAAATATCTCACCTAACATTGACCAATTTTGTTTTCTTTAATTTCCCTTATCTCATGGCCGGCCACTCTAATAGAGTGGGTCTATTTGCTCATTAAAGACCCCCCAAATTTTGGTTCTCTAGCTATTTAACACAATTAGCTAGCAACATAAAACTTTTGCCCTTTATGCGATTTAGACCTTTTTCGCAATTGAGCCCTCAATCGCTTAAATTAATTTACCAAAATTTTCATACATTCATATAATCATACTATAACACAAAATAATATTAGAAATAATTTCTCTAACCTCGGATTTGTGGTTCCAAAACCACTATTCCAACTAGGCCATATTTGGGTTGTTACAATTCTCCCTCTAGGGATTTTCATCCTTGAAAATCTTACCGGTGAATAGGTTCGGGTATTAATCTCTCATAGTCTCCTCAGGTTCCCATGTGGCTTCTTCGACTCCATCTCTGAAACACCCTTTACCTATGTCTGACACTGGAATAGGGTACGAGGCATTACCTTTCTAAAATACGTGCAACCATTCAATTTAAACTCATGGAAATGCGTCCCAATTTAAAACTTTTTCAAATATTGTCTTACAAACCCTCACATGGGCCTACGAGGCCAAAAAGGTGGTTTAGAAACAACCCGGGGCCATTTCAGGCACTTAAGAAAACTTCTTCAAAAACTAGTAAAAACAGGGCACACGCCCATGTGGAAGGGTGATACGATCTGCCTCGGGATGAGTCAAGTCATATTTGAGATGCCCAATCGTCTATGTAGGAGATTCATTCGATCTGTATAAAAAGGGAAAAATGGATGGATTAAGTAAAATGATAGTGGGTTTTAAACAAAGATGAAAGATGGTTAAATGGATAGTTGGCTAAAATAAGAAAAAACCCCTAATAGGAATTAAAGACCCGAATCTTATACATTTCAAAGGTAAGTATGGAATTTAGATAGAACCAAGACCCACTATCTAACAAGATAGGAACCAACTGTATTAAGTTGAATGCCACACCCGAAAGGATGATAAGTTCTGAAAACAAATTCAGATTGACACCACTAGTTGATAGATAAGTCAATTTGAACCTTGAAGAATTAAGAGATTGGATAACTCACAATCTGAAATTTTCATCAAGCATCAGAAGTCTTTTCTCCATATGGCTGGTTACACATATTTATAGTGATAGGAAAATGAACTGAAAAGTCACACCTTAATTTGCTAATAATTAAATTTAAGACTCTTGATATTCTTCTAACATTTTAACTCCTTGAATTTACTTTAATTCAGCTTAAATGTCCCTCCTTGAATGCTTTAAGATGTCCCTTGAGTTGTCCTTGGTTAGCCAAAAAGTCACCAGCAACACTTTAATTCAGCTTAAATGTCCCTCCTTGAATGCTTTAAGATGTCCCTTGAGTTGTCCTTGGTTAGCAAAAAAGTCACCAGCAACTAAATGAAGAATTGAATGTTTGATTTCATCCTTTGTAACAGCCACTTTATTTGTAACCAAAAATCAACTAAATAGTCACTTCATTAAAGTTGTAACAACCCATGAATTTGTAACAGTTGTGAGCTGAAAAGTCACCTGCATTAAACACAAAATGAACTTATTAAACACAATTAAACACTAATTAAACTTAAACACATTAAACACTCGACTTCAATAAATGAACTAAAACAAAGTCATCAATTAATGCAGCAACTAGTTTAATTAAAGAAGCAAAATTAAATAAACTTAATCTCATGCTTCATTAAATTATCCTAGTAACTAGATTAATTAAATAAACATCTTATTAAATGAAGTTTAATAAAACTCAAATAAATAAAGTAAGATGAGTTGAATTAAAACCAACAACTCATTTATTAAACTAAAGATGCTTAAATGCTTGGTTTAAAATGCAAACTAAATGAACTAATGAGTTACTTAATGCAAGACTTAATTTAATGATGCAAATTTTAACTAACATGAAAGTTACATAATGCATGACTTTATTAAATGCAGAACACACAAAGTGCAAGTCAAAAAATTAAAAATATGCAAACTTATTAATTTAAATAAAACTATATTAAATTAAAAAGTCCTTAAAAGAAAAAACATTGGTCCAATAACCAATCAGGCTTATGAGATGTTTCATTTTGCACTTGGGCCACTCGAGTTTAGGCCAATCTTGACGACGTCGAGTTGTGCCGTAACATGATGCAACCAGGTTCGCATCAAAGGGTACCACGCCCATGTGGCCCCTAAATATGGTTGTGCTGATGGCCCGTGTGCCTCACATGGCCTAAGCTCCTAGGGACATGCTCGTGCCCCTTGTTCGTGTGGATTTATTTTCTAACATCAATCTTACAGGGGTTTTCACACGGCCTGGCACATACCCGTGTCTCTCACACGGCCATGGCACGCTTGTGTCGCGGCCCATGTGTAAAAACCTTGACATTATGTTTCTGGCGTCATCACTCACACGTTGTGGCACACGCCCGTGTGTTGGTCGTGTCCTTCACATGGTTGAGACACATGGCCGTGTCTCATACCTATGTGGAACACTGATGGACATTTAATTTTTTTCAGCTTAAGGTGCAGGGGACACATGGCCTAATCACATGCCCGTGGGCATATTGTGTGTCACACATGGCCTAGACACATGCCCGTGTGTCTACTCGTTTGGATAAAAATAGGCTATTTACCAAGCCTCTTTGCCACCCTGAAACAAGATCAAACACATTCAAGCATCCCTAAGGTTCCAATACTCAACCAATAGCCATTATTTGGCATCCACACAACTTAATATGATCAATCTAAACAATCATCATACAGCTACCCTAACAATTGCATTCATCAAACCATTTTGCATAATCATGAAACATCAACATTTCATTCATTAACCAAAGATAATTATCAGCCAATACTTTTAGCTTTATACAAAACGTAGTATTTCAAATTCAAGCCAACACATTTGGCTCCCAAAATAATATGACACAACCCATGTCTAGTTTCTATACATGCCATTTCTCAAAATACTTAAATCTAACTAAACTGAGTGATCAAGTAGATAGTGTGAGCGAGGCCTCTGACAACCGATGATCCATGAACTAACTAAGCGATACTAAAGGAAAATGGAAAAGAAAGGGGTAAGCATAAAGCTTAGTAAGTCTATATGCAAGCATTTAATACCATAACCATGCATTGAACAATTAAAATGTAGCTCAACTATATTGATACTTCCAAAACATGAATTCACTTACTCGTCCCACACCTTACCCAATATCCTCAACACAATTTTACGCACAAAGCTCATCTTATTAACACATATGTTCCCATAAGCTCATCTTATTAACACATATGTTCCTGTAATTATCTATCACCACAACACTCATAAATTTCATTTAAGTGATTCCACAATGTACACATCCATGCAAGAAACCATACAAGTTAAATTCACATAAAGCTATTCATAGTGACATTAATAACAAAGTGGTTTCGCACTTAGCTTACCATCATCAATAATTTATGGTGGTTTTGCACATAGCCCACCTTTATCAGTAAATTATGGTGGTTTCGCACATAGCCCATCTTTGTCAATAATCTATGGTGATTTCGCACTTAGCTCACCATCATCAATAATTTACAGTAGTTTCACACACAGCCCACCTTTATTAGTAAATTATGGTGGTTTCGCACATAGCCCACCTTTGTCAATAATCTACGGGTACAAGGCATTACCAAACATACACTCACAGGATCATTTGATTTCCACACATAAATTTCACGTAAAATTTAAATGTCCGCATTATGGGCCTACAAGGCCCAAACGATACGTTGGGTATGATCTGGGACCAAATCGGAACTTTTCAAACACTTCTAAAAATTTAACTCAAAACAGGGCACAGCCCGTGTGGGACAAGGACACGCCCATGTGGGTAGGTCGTGTGGTCACGCACACCCATGTCCCTAGCCTGTGCAGAAATATTTTTCATTTCGAACCCATAGGGGTTTTCACATGGCTGAGCACACGCTCGTGTCTCTGGCCTGTGTCCTTCACACAACCTCAACATGCCCATGTCCTCACCCCGTGTGAAAAACTAAGGTATTCTATTTATGACGTCGTCACGAAGGTTTCGTCACACGGCCATGTCTCCACCCGTGTGTTTACTACAAACATTTAATTTTCATAATTTCAGGTGTAGGGGACACACGGCCTATCAACATGCCTGTGGGTTGGCCGTGTGTCACACACGACCTAGACACATGCCCATGTGTATACCCATATGGACAATTATAGGTTATTTTCAAGCCAATTACCACCCTAAAACACAAACCAATATCAACCAATTTTTCCAATTCACATTATAACATCAAAACTCATCAAAACATATATGTTAAGCCATCCATACCCTAACTTTATCTAGCATCATGAAACTTGTGCATCCATACACATTTTACTCATACTAGGCAAGCTTTCACATTAGTAGATTACAACATTTTTGACAAAATATGACTTAACCATTCATGGCTCATTTATCATGGCCAAAGAACCAAAACACCACTATCAACAAATGGAACCAAAAGAACTATGACACATAACCAAAATAATAGACCACCTATTGTAACATCCTGAAATTGGGCTTAGTTATAATAGTGGTTTTGAAATCACTTCCTGAGGCTTAAGAAAATTATTTTAGTGTTAATTTATATGTTGTAGTATTTTTCTGAGGGTGCATAAAAATTTTAGTAAATAAATCTACGCGATTGAAGGCTAAATTGTGAAAAAAGACTAAATCGCATAAAAGGTAAACATTGCGAATTATTAGTAAACTATGTTAAATTGATAGAGAACTAAATTTAGGAGTTCTTGAAGTGCAATTAGACCATTAAATGTGGCATGGTCGGCCAAGGGGAGGAGAATGAGACAAGAATTGAAGAAAAGTCAACGTTGTTGGTATTAGGTGGCTTAAATTAAAATAAAAAATAGCCTAGGTGAATAGCTACCAACTTCTTCATTTCTTCTTCTCTCTTTTACCGATTTTTTCTAGCCATTTTTGGGGTTTTGAAAGCTCAAAATTTGCAGTCATCTTTCACCCTCACAAGTAAGTCATTTTGATGGCCTTTCTTGAATTTTTTTTGCATTTTTAGGGTCCTTGTAGCATGAGCTACCTATTGAGGGATGTATTTTGCATTTTGGTTGAAAGTTTAGAGATTCACCATGAATGAATAAATATTGGTTGCTAGAATTTTAAGAAGAAAAATGAATGTAGGTTGCTTGATAAACAACTTTTGTAAAGAAGTGTCCATAGAAAACACCTAAAAAGGACCTAGGTGTAAAGTGAGTAAGTTGGGTGGTAAATGCATGAAATAATAGGAATTTTGGGTTGCCATAAGAGTGAAAAGAATTTGGTTGGGCTTGGTTATTAAGGAAATTCGATAAAAATTGATTTTTGAGCCTAGGGGTAAAATGGTTATTTTGCCAAAGACTAGAGACAAAATGGCCATTTTGCCAAATTGTGAATTTTGGATTGCTTAGTTTTAATTGGTGATTAAATAAGTAAATTTTTTTGTTATAGATCAAGATTTACCAAATCCGTACCTAGACCAAGGAAGGCCAAGCAAATCGATTAAAACAAATCGTCATCTACATTTTGTATACCGAGGTAAGTTGTAAGTAAATAATGCAACATTAATAAATTTCATGAATGGAAACATTGTTGGTCATAAAATAATGCATTATGAACTGAGCTATGTACGAGAATGTTTATTCAAGCATGAATTGTTGAATAATGACTTGTAGTCATGAATTTATAAGAATGTATAATAGAGCTTGGTTGAACATTTGGGATAGAATTAGATATTCATGCCATGACATTAGGTAATGTGTATGCTAGTGTAAGACATGTCTGGGACATGCATTGGCCGCATTACAAGAGCCAGTGTAAGACATGTCTAGGACATGCATTGGCTTTGAGACTAGAGCTAGTGTAAGACATGTCTGGGACATGCATCAGCCTCGAGATGTACAAGTTAGTGTAAGACCTATCTGGGACATGGCGTCAGCTTGTTATGTGTTAGTGTAAGACCTGTCTAGGACACAGTATCGACACTGATAGATGAGGGCTAGTGTAAGACCTATCTGGGACACGTCATCGGCCTCGATATATTGAGAGTCAGTGTAAGACCATGTCTAGGACATGGCATCGACTTGATATGTGAGCTAGTATAAGACCATGTCTGGGACATGGCATCGGCTCGATACCCTACGTTGAAGATTCATTGAATACCTTTCATATCCTAAATAGTTCAACGGGAAATCTTAGTTAATGATAAGTTTGAGAGATGTTATGACGATTTTTACGAGTGGTGTAGGTACCTAAATGAAATGTATGAATTGTGAGCTCACTATTATGTTGTATGATTAGTAAAGGCTGGAAACGAGTAAATCCTATTATGGTTATTCTTTGTATCATACATGAGTCACGGGGTGTTAGAGTATGACTTAGAATGGTAATATTGTTGTTATTTATTTGCGTATAACTTACTAAGCTTTATGCTTACCCCTCTCCCTTCCATTTTCTTATAGTGCCGCCTAAGTAATTTGAGGATCCAAGGACGTCGGAGGCATCATACACACTATCGACTGAAGCACTCGGTATAGTTATGTTTTGTGTTTTGAGTAAGGGCATGTATAGGTTGTTTGGTCATTTTGTGTAAGATACTCTAGTTAGCCAATTATGTTGGTCATTTATTTTGTAGGTTCATTTTGTAAATGGCCATTGGAATTGGCCAGAAATGTGATAATCATTTTTAATAAAATGAGAATGAGTTCATGGAATTTATGGATAGTGGCTTAGATTAATTGTGCATACACATGATGTAAATTGTGGTTGTTGGGGAAAGACATGTTTCTGATCCTTTGGATGCATATCGATGAGGAGTCAGGATATGAAAGTGTTTGGTTGCATTTGGTCTTGTTTCAGGGAGGCAAAGAGGCTTGGTAGATAGCCTATTTTTGTCCACATGGGTAGGCAAACGAGCATGTGCCTAGGCCTTGTGTGACACACAGTTCGCCCCACGGGCGTGTACTTAGACCGTGTGTCCTTTGCATCTTGCATGGATAGAATTAAATGCTCAGTAGTAAACACACTGGCTGAAACACGGCCGTGTGTCTCAACCGTGTGGAAGACACAACCAAGCACACGGGCATGAGCTACAGCCATGTGATTGCTGACGCCAGAAACAGAATACCCAAGTTTTTACACATGGGCTGCAACACAGGTGTATCTTGGTCGTGTGACACATGGGCGTGTGCCACGGCCATGTGTCTGCTGACATCAAAAATAGAATATTAAGGTTTTTGCACATTGGTTCCAAAACAAATTCACACCTGAAAGATTGACGCCACTAGTCGATAGATAAGTCAATTTGAACCTTGAAGAATTAAGAGATTGGATAACTCACAATCTGAAAATTTCATTAAGCATCAAAAGTCCCCCCAATATGGCTGGTTACACATATTTATAGTGCTCGAAAACTAGCTGAATGAATGCTTTAAAATGTCCCTTGAGTTGTCCTTGGTTAGCCGAAAGTCACCAGCAACTAATGAAGATTTGAATGCTTGTTTTCATCCTTTAAATGATCAAAATCTTGCTGGTAGGTGAAGAGGTGGCTCTCGAATTTAAGAGGAGTTAAAATGCTCCTTAAAACTCCTTTAATTGATATGTTAAACAACCTTTGTAACAACCACTTCATTTGTAACAAAAAATCAACTAAAAAGTCACTTCATTAAAGTTGTAACAGCCCTTGAAATTGTAACGGTTGTGAGCCGAAAAGTCACTTGCAATATGAACTTATTAAACACAATTTAACACAAATTAAACTCAAACTAATTAAACACTTAACTTTAATAAATAAACTAAAAGTTAAGATATCAATTAATGCAGCAACTAGTTTAATTATAGAAGCAGAATTAAACAAACTTAAACTCATGCTTCATTAAAATATCCTAATAACTAGATTAATTAATAAGCCTCTTTTTAAACACAACTTATTTATTTAAACTAAACACCTTTATTTAAAGCTAATATTTAATTTAAAAGTTTATATTCAGCAAAATAAAAAAATGCATGAATTAAATCAAGCTAAACACAATCCAAATGAGCTGAATGTGAGCTTATTTCAGCTTGCAAAAGCATGAGCATTGGGCTTATTGAGTTAGCCCAATTCTCCTCGTTTTGTCCAGCCAATAACTTGCTCCACATTTGCTCAACCAAGGCCGAGATAGCCTCCTTGAAATGTTTTGCTCGTGCTCGAGTGATGGGTCCTTGCGACAACTCCAATGGCTCTTTGTTGGAACTTGGTGCGACTCAGATCTTGGTCGTATCATCTTCCCCCTATTCAAAGTGATTTGTCCTCAAATCGGAATCTACATCAAAGAGAGATAAATCAGATACATTAAAAGTTGCACTTATATTAAACTCACCCGGTAGGTCGAGTCGATAGGAATTGTCATTAATTCGCTCCAAAACTTGGAATGGACCGCCACCACACGGCAATAATTTGGACCTTCTTTGGGCTGGAAATCGCTTCTTCCTCATGTGAACCCAAACCCAATCCCCGGGTTCAAATATGACTTATTTTCAGCCTTTGTTGGCTGGGCACACATATTGCTTCATCCTAGCCTCGATATTAGCTTTAACTTTTTGATGTAATTGTTTCACAAAGTCCGCTTTCCTCTTTGCATCTATATTAACAATTTGATCGTTAGGTAACGGAATTAAATCAAGAGGAGATAAAGGATTAAAACTCTAAACTATTTCAAATGGAGAGAATTTAGTAGCAGAGCGAATAGTTCGGTTATAAGCAAACTCTATGTGAGGTAGACACTCCTCCCACGACTTGAGATTTTTGCGGATAATGGCCCGTAGTAGGGTGGATAGAACGCGGTTTACCACTTCAGTTTGGCCATCCATTTGGGGATGACATGTCGTGGAGAATAAGAGCTTCGTGCCTAACTTACTCCAAAGTGTCCTCCAAAAATGGCTAAGAAATTTTACATCACGATCGGACACTATCGTCTTCGAAATTCCATGCAACCTAACAATTTCTTTTAAGAAGAGGTTAGCAATATTAACAGCATCATCAGTTTTTGAACATGTAATAAAATGCGACATTTTTGAAAACTGCTCGACTACTACAAAAATGGAGTCTTTTCCAGTTCGAGTTTGCGGTAAACCTAAGATAAAATCCATGGATAGATCAACCCAAGGCCCTTCAGAAATAGGCAAAGGCGTGTAAAGCCCATGTGGGTTAACCTTCGATTTTGCCTTCTTACGAACCACACCTCGCGAACATATTTTTTCGACATCCCATTTCATTCGTGGCCAAAAGAAATGTTCTTGTAGTACAGCCAAGGTCTTTGCAATGCCAAAATGGCCCATGAGTCCACCACCATGCATTTTGAGTACAAGCAACTCTCGCACGGAAATTTGCGGTATACAAAGCTTACCTTCTCGAAAAAGGAAGCCATCAAACCTGAAAAACTTTTCAACAGTAGCATGTTCACACAATTTATATACATCTCCAAAGTTAGCATCAGAAATATACAATTCTTTCAAAAACGCAAAACCAAGCAATTTTGAGTCAAATGATTTAATAAAGTATATCGACAAGATAGTGCATCGACCACAATATTTTCCTTACCCTTTTTGTACTGTATAACATAAGGAAAGGATTCAAGAAATTCTACCCATTTTGCATGCCTTTTGTTGAGCTTGTGTTGGCCTTTGATGTGCTTGAGTGATTCATGGTCCGAATGGATGACAAACTCCTTCGTCCACAAATAGTGTTGCCATGCTTTCAATGCCCGGATCAAAGTGTACATTTCCTTATCGTATGTTGGGTAATTTAATGGTGCGCCACTTAGCTTTTCATTAAAATAAGCCACGGGCTTTCCTTCTTGAGTCAACACAGCACCAATTCCAATATCTGAGGCATCACATTCAATTTCAAATGTTTTATCAAAATCAGGTAATATGAGTAATGGAGCATTAGTTAATTGGTCTTTAAGAGAAATAAAAGATTTTTCTTGCTCCTTGTTCCAAAAGAAGGCAGAATTCTTTTTTATCACAGTCGTAAGAGGTGCGGCCAATGTGCTGAAATTCAGAATGAAGCGATGGTAGAAACTCGCCAAGCCATGGAAACTTCGTACTTGACTTATGCTGGTCGGTCTAGGCCAATCTCGGATGGCTTTCACCTTTTCTTGATCTACTTCAAGTCCTTGCGAGCTGACAACAAATCCTAAGAAAACGACTTTGTTAGAACAAAATGTGCATTTCATAAGATTGGCATATAAAGTTTCTTCTCGCAATAAGTCAAGAATAGCTCGTAGATGCTTCAAATGTTCATCTATAGATCTATTGTAAACAAGAATATCATCAAAGTAAACCACGCAAAATTTTCCAATATAAGCACGAAGAACATGGTTCATTAAACGCATAAAGGTACTAGGAACGTTAGTAAAACAAAATGGCATTACCAACAACTCATACAAACCGTGTTTAGTTTTAAATGCTATTTTCCACTCGTCTCCCTCACGCATCCGTATCTGATGGTAACTACTTTTGAGATCGATTTTGGAGAACAACTGAGCATCACTTAATTCATCGAGCATATCATCAAGGTGTTGTATTGGATGACGATATTTAATCGTGATTTTGTTTACGGCACGATAGTAAACACACATGCGCGGAGCCCCATCCTTTTTCGGCACCAATAAAATCGAAACGGCGCACGGACTAAGGCTCTCACGAATGTATCCCTTCACAAGAAGTTCATTCACTTATTTTTGTAGTTCCTTGGTCTTTTCGAGATTGCTACGATAAGCTGGTCGGTTTGGTATGGACGCGCTAGGAATGAAGTCAATTTGATGTTCTATTCCTCGAATAGGTGGTAAGCCATTTGAAACTTCGTCGGGAAATACATCTTCAAATTCCTACAAGAGAGAAACAATAGAAGAGGGTAAAGTAGCATCTAATTCATTAATATTCACAAAAGATTCCTTGTACATGAGTACATGTACGGGCTGCCTCAACATGAAGGATTTTCAAATGTCACTCTCTTTTGCATACACACTCATTTTTGCACTCGTTTTTGCGTCACTCTTTTTGTTCTCTTGATCTTTTTTCTTTTCTCTCATTTTTACCTCTTGTTTCCCTCGTTTCTTTTCACTTGAATTTTCACACACCTTTCACTCTTTTCTTTCTTTACATTCTCTTTGAATTTTTCAATTGAGTCATGCAGTTTCACTTGATCTTCGTATACTTGTCTCGGTGTCAAAGGCACCAAAGTGATGTTTTTGCCTAAATGCTTGAAGGTGTATCGATTGGTATAGCCATCATGAACCACCTTTTAATCAAATTGCCATGGACGGCCAAGCAAAAGGTGTCCGGCATGCATTGGAACCACATCGCAGAGAACTTCATCTTTATATTTTTCGATGGGCATTAGTCAAACCAAAAGGCATGACAAGAAATTCGTAGTGTCCGTACCTCATTCTAAAGGTGGTCTTTGGCACATTGGATTCCTTAACCCTCAGTTGGTAATAAACGGATCTCAAATCAATCTTAGAGAACATCATTGCTCCTTTTAATTGGTCAAACAAATCATCGATTCTCGGTAATGGATACTTGTTCTTGATAGTCACCTTATTAAGTTGCCTATAGTCAATACAAAGCCTTATCGATCCTTCTTTCTTCTTTACGAACAATACAGGAGCACCCCATGGAGAAAAACTCGGTCTCACAAATCCTTTGTTCGTCAGTCAACTCTCTTAACTGAGCCTTTAACTCTCTCAATTCAGTCGGAGCTATTATGTATGGAGCAATGGAAATAGATGTAGTCCTAGGTAACAAATCAATAGCGAACTCAATCTCTCTGACAGGAGGTAACCCAGGTAACTCCTCTGGAAACACATCTAGAAATTCACAAACTACTGGTACAGATTCAAGTTTCAATTTTGACACCTCAGTATTCAGCACATATGCTAGATAAGCTTCACACCACTTTTTCATACATTTCTGAGCAGTCATACAAGAAATCACCACCGGCATCTTACTCGACTCATTTGTTCCAACCCAAAGAATTCCACCACTTTCACATTTTAGGTCAAGAGTTTTTCATCTACAATTCACCTTGCCATCATGTAATGTTAACCAATCCATGCCCAAAATAACATCAAACTCATCGAATGGCAACAACATTAGATTAGCCAGAAAACAGTATCCTTGAATCATCAAAGGACAATTCCTGCAAACCTTATCTACCAACACAAATTTGCCTAATGGGTTCGACACTTTAATCACAAATTTAGTTAACTCTATAGGCAATTTCTTACTATGCACCAATTTCAAGCAAATATAAGAATGAGTGGAGCCTAGATCTATTAGTGCAATGACATCAGTATCATAAAGTGAGAATGTACCTGTAATCACATCAGGAGATGATGCCTCCTCATGAGCTCACATAGCATAAGCTCTACCAGGTGTCCTCGTCTAGGATCTTGCAACTGTATCTTTCTCTATGCTTTTACTACTGGCTCCACCTCCGATGTTCCTCAGTGGTCTACCCTTACTAGTAGTGTTACTCGGTCTAGCACTTTGAAATTTCTCATCTCCCACTTTCTCAGGGCAATCTCTAACAAAATGATCTAGGGAACTACATTTAAAACAACCCCGGTTAGTTCCCCAACATTCACCAGTATGTTGTCTATCACAATTTGACACTCAAATCTATCAGATCTCATGTTCCTCGCACTAGCCACCGAAGTAGTCTAGGCTTTAGGACCAGAATATGTTTTACCTCGATCTCGATGTGAGTACCCGGCTGAAACTATCATTTGAGAATTTATTTCTTTAGACCTCGATTGAGATTGAAAAGATTTACTTACCGGCCTCTTCCTGGCATCTCGAGCTTCAATAGCTGCTTTTCCATTCTCTTTATTTAACTCCTCTGCTTTGCAAGCTCTGCCTACCAATACCATAAATTCCTTTAATTCTAGAATTCCCACAAGCACTTTAATATCCTCATTGAGCCCATCCTCAAATCTTCTACACATCATCGCTTCAGTAGAGACACACTCTTGTTCATATTTATTGAGCCTAACGAACTCACGTTCATACTCAGCTACCATCATCTTGCCTTGCTTTCAACTCAAGGAACTCCTTCCATTTTTTATCAACAAATCTCTGACTTATATACTTCTTTTGAAACTCTTCCAAAAAGAAATCCCATGTCACTTTTTCCTTTGGGACCACAGATATTAAAGTTTTCCACCAATGGTAGGTTGAGTTTTTCAGCAAAGATACGGCACATTTTAAACTCTCCTCAGGTGTACAAGACAACTCATCAAATACCCGTATGGAATTCTCGAGCCAAAACTCTACCTTTTCCAGATCATCCTCAACATTAGCTCTAAACTCTTTAGCCCCTTGTTTACGAATTTTATCCATCGAGGGTTTAGTAACCCTTGCCAAATCAATTCCCTGTTGGGCTACAGGGACCGGTTGTGATGTAGGAGGGAGAGGAGGGGGTTGAGCATTAGGATTTACTCTTAAAAAGTCAGTATACCAGTCATTCATCATTCAAAGAAAGGCATCTCGAGCCTCATCTTCTTGACTTAGAGTTTCATGTCTACTTTCTATAGGCGTGGTCCCTTGCACGGGAGCTAGCGCGTTACTAGCAGCATCATTAGCCGCAGCTTGTTTGGGATCCATTACTATAAAAACCAAAACACAGTTTAGAAAGGTCAAGAGTCACCACACTATCACAATATATATATGGCATGTATAGCTAGACTCACACACAATGCTATGGTAGTCCAAGAACCGACTAAACTATAGCTCTGATACCACTAAATGTAACATCCTTTACCCGGGTTCGATGCCAAAATCGAGTACGAGGCATTACCGGACAATATTACAACCAAACATACAAAATCAAACCATGAAATTTTGTTCCAAATTAAAACTTTTTCGTAATATATCATATAATCCTTAAAATGGGCCTACAAGGCTTAGAACATGATTTGAGAGTGATTCGGGACCAAACCAAGAACTCAAAAAAATTTTGGAAAATTAGGTCAAAAATAGGGCACAATCCCGTGTGGGCAAGCCGTTAGTCACACACGCCCATGTCCCTAATCCGTGTTAAATTTTTGAAAAAATATTTTTCATTTCGAACCTATAGGAGTTTTCATACGGCCGAGCACACGCCAGTGTCCTTGGCCCGTGTCTTTTACACGGCCTCAACACACCTATCTGGCCTCCCCGTGTGAAAAACTGAGACATTCTGTTTATGACGTCAGCATGCAATTTTGGTCACACGGCCATGGGACACGCCCATGTGACCAGGCCGTGTGACGTCCTTAGTCTCTGAAATTTTCATGCAAGATTCACACGCCCTATACACATGGCTGTGGGGGCTGGCTGTGTGGCCCTAAGTTAGGTAATTTTCCAAGCCATTCTTTGTCCCAAAACACATACAAATTATGTCAATTTTATTACCATATGCCATGCACCTTTTTAGGCATCTAAATGATCTCATTTAACCATCAATCATCCATTTCAACTTAGCCACACATAAACACACCAAACATTCCATAAATTACCTCATAAGGATATATAAATAACTAATATCATCATTGGCCAAATCACATGGCCTTAATTACAAAATGACTTAACCATTGATCATTGCCATAATATAGCCCAACCAACATGACATTTACAACACCACTAAGTCCCTATACATGCCATAGTCCAAAAGAGTACTTATTACAATTCCAAAAGAACGTTATGGATAGTGTGGGTGATCCTCCAACGCTTCCCAATTTTTGAGCTGGCTTGACTATTCTATAAAACACGGGAAAAGAGAAAGGAATAAGCTTTTGAAAGGCTTAGTAAGTCTATATGCAAATAGTTAACATCATACCAACATTTTTAATATTAGGAATCATATCTCAACATATCAACTTACCACCTAACCTTACCATTATCCATATACACATCAAGTACAATATTTTCATTTACACAAATTCACATGCACCCTTTCACACACATGCACTATCCCACAATATCGCTTCCTCATATAATTACACCTGTGCTTACACACCACATAACCACACCAATATCATTTGTAAATTTTTCCCATTGAACCCTTTGGAATAACATTCGATACTTGGTGGTTTCAGCACAAAGCTCCACCAACACATGATCTGGCTCTCGTGTACACATGGTGAACTCTAATCATCACCCATGTGACCTAGCCATTAAATCCCATAGCTCTCGTGTCTACATGGTTCCAACACTCGAAATCACCATGCGACTAGCTACTCATAGCTCTCGTGTCTACATGATATACCCTCAGTAACATACATGCGACCTAGCTATTTTAAACCTGTAGCTCTCATGTACACATGGTATACACCCAGTATTACGCATGTGACCTAGCTACTCAAGAAATTATAATCTCGTAGCTCTCTTGTACACATGGTATACATCCCATATAACACATGTGACCTAGCTACCATATAGCATCTCGTAGCTCTCTTGTACACTTGATGTCCTATCCTCGGAAACACACATGTGACCTAGCTACACATTATCCGTATCTGTCGTTTTTCTGAAGGTTCAATCGAGAACACCAATTTTCCATAATTCGCCAAATCATAAAAGTTATCCAACATTTTCCATATCATACAATAATTTATATTTATGAAATCAAAATAGATGTAATACTTACATATAAGCTTACCTCGATAACAAAATGTGATAATTTCAAATTTAGTTTGAAACCTTGCCCTTGCCTCGATCAAGGTCGATTCCTCGATCTTCTCGATCTATAACGACACATTTAGCTAATTTAATAATCACATTACTCAAAACAGCCCAAAGTCTTCCTATAGCAAATTTTGTAATTCGACCCCTAACTTTCTCAATTTTACACTTTAGTCCCTAGGCTCGGTTTATGATTCTCATTCAATTTTTATGCATTTCAAGCCTAACCAAACCATTTTTCCTCTTATAACAGCCCCCAATTTCTCTCATTTTCACAATTTATGCACACCACATTTTATCTTTTGCAAATAAGTTCTTTTTACTATTTTCACCAAAAATCACTTAGTAAAAGTTGTTCCTCACACTTTGAACTTTCATATTCTACCACTAGCCATCAAAATACATGCATGTCATTCATGGATAAAATTTTAAACATCAACCCTAGCTTGAAATGTCGTAGAAATAGCTAGAACAAGTTACGAGGATTTTAAAAATACGAAGAACATTAAAAATGGGGCTAGGAGGTACTTACAATCAAGCTTGAAAGTTGGCAGAAACCCTAGCTATGGTGTCTCTTCATATTCGACCAAGGGAGGAAGGAAGATGGTCAAATTTTGGCTTATTTTCACTTTTTATTTCTTTTATTAACCAATGACCAAGATGTCCTTCATTAAAAACCTTTAGTATTCCACCCTTCCTTAAGCATTTTTGTCCAAACAAGGTTAAAATGGTTTAATTACCATATAAGGACCTCTAATTAAAAATTCCAATTCAATCAAAGTACCTTTATGGATTAAAACCCATATTTTTCACCTATTGCAATTTAGTCCAACCTACCAAATTGGACATCCAAAGGTTAAAATTCATGCACCATAACTTCACATAATTATTCAAACACCAAATAAACATCCAAACTCAATCGAAAAAAATATTTTAGACCTCAGGTTCATGGTTTTGAAACCATTATTCTGTTTAGCCCTTAATTTGGGCTGTTACAAACTAGGCACCTAGAGACGAACTCTGATATGTCTCTTTTAATTCTCGTCCACCAATATATTTTCTTCAGGTCATTATACATCTTCACGCTGCCAGGGTGAATAGATAGGCAACTACTATGCGCCTCTCACAAGATCTTCTGAATAAGCTCAGCATCTTTAGGTACACATATTCTGTCACGGTACATCAAGCAATCGTCAGCACCAACTCTGAAATCTGATTCATTACTCGTCTCACACTGAGTCAATCTAGCTTGTAAATCCTTATCATTTTTTTGAGCTTCGACTATCTCTTGTAAAAACACCAATCTGGCTCTCATTTCAGCTAAGATCAATCCATCATCACTCATAGTCAATTGAGCATTCATAGCCCTCAAGGAAAATAATGATTTTCTGCTCAATGCATCGGCGACTACATTCCCCTTTCTGGGGCGGTAGTCAATTACCAACTCGTAGTCCTTGAGTAGCTCTAGCCATCTTTGTTGCTGTAGATTCAACTCTTTTTGCATCATCAGATATTTTAAACTTTTGTGGCCTGTGAAAACTCAGCATCTTTTGCCATAAAAGTAGTGTCTCCAAATTTTCAATGCGAACACTATAGTGGCTAACTCCAAATCGTGGGTCGGGTGATACGATCTGCCTCGATGTTGAAATTGAGTCAAATCTACATTGCCCGATCGTTTACGAGTAAGTATGGTTCGATTGTAGTTGGATAACTAGCTAAGTTGATGTAATAGGCTTAGTAGTGATTAAGGATCAAAAATTACTAATTGGATTGGAAAAATATTTGGTTATCAAACAATGGTGAAAGAAGAATGAGTTTCAGTTATATTCGAATGATGGAAGAAAATGCTCAAGAAGCAAGCAAGAACCAACACTAGCAAGTGTCGACCCAACACTTATATGCCATTTGAGATGGTTTGTAAATTTGGTCAAGACCTTGACCTACTATCTAGAAAGATAGGAACCTCGGTATAGGATTGAACGCCACACTTGCAAAAGTGATAAGTTTAGGATAAATTAAAGAACGGGTTGGCACCACTAGCTTTGTAGATAAGCCAACAAGTCTTCGAACGAAATCGGAGAGAGATGTTCTCACCAAAATGACAGAGTTTCATTCATAAAGCAACCAAAAAGTCCCTTCAAAATGGCTGGTTACACATATTTATAGGTGTAGAAAAGCTAGATGAATGGTTACATCTTAATGTGCTAAATTAAAACTGAAATTAAACTCGTGTCTCTTGGCCTTCTTGTAACAATTAACTTCATCCTTGAATTCACTTTAATCCAGCCAAATAAATATCCTTGAATGCTTGAAAAATGTCTCTTGAGATGTTCCTTGGCTAGCTGAAAAGACACCAGCTACTTAATGGTATTTTGAATGCTTCTTTTAATATTTGAAGGAACAAAATCAGCTGGTAGGTGAAGGGGTTGCTGTCAAATTTAAAAGGGTGTTAAAATGCTCCTTAAAACTCCTTAATTGATGTATAAAACCTCCCTTGTAATAGCTCCTTCCTTTATAATTAAAAAAACACTTGAAAAGCCACTTCCATTAAGTTGTAACAGCCTTGAAATGTAACGGTTGTGAGATGAAGAGAAACCTACAATAAACACATTAAAATGAACTTATTAAACACAATTAAATACTAATTAAACTCAAACACATTAAATACTTGACTTCAATAAATGAACTAGAAACAAAGGCATCAATTAATGCAGCAACTAGTTTAATTAAAAGAAGCAAAATTAAATAAACTTAAACTCATGCTTTAATAAATTATCCTAGTAACTAAATTAATTAAATAAGCATCTTATTAAATGAAGTTCAATAAAAACTAAAATAAATAAACTAAGATGAGTTGAATTAAAACCAACAACTCGTTTTTTAAACTTAAGATGAGTTTATTAAAATTTAAATTCAACTTGCAATAAATTGCAATTAATGCCTTTGGGGTTCATCCTTGCATGATTACTAAGTTTGACTTCTTGTTCTTCCCAAACTCGTTCCACGTAGCTTGCCAATGCGTCTTTAAATTTCTTAGCTCATGACCTAGTAATAGGCCCTTGTGGCAACTCAATGGATTCGGTAGAGACATCCCGGGCTAAGGTCGTATCATTCCCCCTCTTGAAGGTGACTTGTCCTCAAGTCAAAACCTACATCAAAAGGAGAAAAATCAGCAACATTAAAACTTGCACTAACATTATACTCACCCGGTAAGTCAAGTCGATATAAATTTTCATTGATCCATTCAATAACTTGGAATAGACCATCTCCTCGTGGTAACAACTTAGATCATCGTTGAGTTGGAAATCGTTCTTTCCTCATATGAACCCAGACCCAGTCACTAGGTTCAAAGATAACCCATTTTCTTCCTTTGTTTGCCCTTTGAACGTAACTCTCGGTTCGGGCTTCAATGTTCGCTCACACTTTTTGATGGAGCTCCTTGATGTATTTGGCCTTTTTCTTGGCATCTACATGCACAAATTGAGTGTTAGGAAATGGCAATAAATCAAGGGGAGTTAATGGATTAAAGCCATAAACTACTTTAAAGGGAGAAAACTTAGTAGCAAAGTGGATAGAGCGATTGTAAGCAAATTCGGTGTGAGGTAAACATTCTTCCCACAACTTTAGATTTTATAGACGATGGCACGGAACAAAGTAGACAATACTCGATTTACCACCTCCGTTTGCCCATCCGTTTGAGGATAACAAGTGGTCAAAAATAACAGCTTCGTTTAGAGCTTCCCCTACAATGATCTCCAAAAATGGCTCAAAAACTTTGCATCACGATCAAACACAATCATTCTTGGAATTCCATGTAAACGAACAACTTCCCTAAAGAAGAGATTAGCTACATGAACAGCATCATCAGTCTTGGCACATGCAATAAAATGAGACATTTTCGAATATCTATCAACTACTACATATATTGAGTCCTTTCCCTTTTTTTTTGGTAATCCAAGGACAAAGTCCATGGATACATCCGTTCAATGGAATTCAAGTATGGGCAGCGACATATACAAACCATGAGGTTGAATTTTGGACTTAGCTCGTTTGCAGGTCACACAATGCTCACAGACACGTGCAACATCTCTTCGCATTCTCGGCTAGTAAAAATGTTCTTGTAGAGTTGATAGTGTCTTGCTTATACTAAAGTGTGCCATGAGGCCTCCACTATGCGTCTCTTGTGTAAGCAATTCTCGAATCGAGCCTTGTGGTATGCATAACTTGCCTTCCTTAAAAAGGAATCCCTCATACCTATAAAATTTCTCAAAAGATCCATTCTCACAAGCAGCAAAGATATTACCAAAGTCATCATCAGTAACGTACAATTCTTTCAAATAAGAAAACCCAAGTAGCTTAGAATCAAGATAAGATAATAAAGTGTACCTCCTTGATAGGGCATCAGCCACTACGTTTTCTTTACCTTTTTTATACTTGATGATATATGAAAAGGATTCAAGATATTCAATGCACTTTGCATGGCACTTGTTTAACTATGTTGACTCTTGATGTGCTTTAAGACTTCATGATCGGAGTGAATAACGAACTCCTTCAGCCACAAGTAATGCTGCCACATCTCGAGAGATTGAATTAAGGCATACATTTCCTTATCATACACGGAATAATTAAGAACAGCCCCGCTTATCTTCTCACTAAAATACGCCACTGGTATTCCATCTTGGGTTAGCACGGCCCCAATTCCCACACCTGAAGCATCACATTTGATTTCAAAGGTTTTAGTAAAATTAGAAAGTGCTAATAAGGGTGCTTGGACAAGACGTTGTTTAATTTTATTAAATGAATTTTCTTGCTCATTTGTCCAATAAAATGCTAAATTTTTCTTAATAACACTTGTCAATGGCATAGCAATTGTACTAAAGTTAGGTACGAAACATCGATAAAAACTAGCCAACCCATGAAAGCTCCAGATTTGGCTAATGCTAGTCGAGCGCGACCATTCTTGGATTGCTTGAACTTTCTCTTGACCAACTTTCAACCTTTTGGAACTCACCACAAAACTTAAGAATACAACTTTGTTAGTACAAAATGAACACTTTTTAAGGTTTGCATAGAGTACCTCTTGTTGCAATGTTTCTAACACCTCTCGCAAATGTTGAACGAGTTCTTCCAATGACTTGTTGATACGGCCACAATCCGGGTCGCACCAAGTTCCAACAAAGAGCCATTGGAGTTGCTACAAGGACCCATCACCCGAGCACGAGCAAAATGTTTCAAGGAGGCTATCTCAGCCTTAGTTGAGCAAATGTGGAGCAAGTTATTGGCTGGACAAAACGAGGAGAATCTAGCTAACTCAATAAGCCCAATGCACATGCTTTTACAAGCTGAAATAAGCTCACATTCAGCTCATTCAAATTGTGTTTAGCTTGATTTAATTCATGCATTTTTTTTTATTTTTGCTAAATACAAACTTTTAAATTAAATTTAGGTTTAAATAAAGGTGTTTAGTTTAAATAAATAAGTTGTGTTTAAAAAGAGGCTTATTTATTAATCTAGTTACTAGGATATTTTAATGAAGCATGAGTTTAAGTTTGTTTAATTTTGCTTCTATAATTAAACTAGTTGCTGCATTAATTGATATATTAACTTTTAGTTCATTTATTAAAGTTAAGTGTTTAATTAGTTTGATTTAATTAGTGTTAAATTGTGTTTAATAAGTTCATTTTGTGTTTATTGCAGGTGACTTTTAAGCTCACAACCGTTACAAATTTATGGGCTGTTACAACTTTAATAAAGTGACTTTTTAGTTGATTTTTGGTTACAAATGAAGTGGCTATTACAAAGGTTGTTTAACACATCAATTAAAGAAGTTTTAAAGAGCATTTTAACTCCTCTTAAATTCGGCAGCAACCTCTTTACCTACCAGCAAGATTTTGATCATTTAAAGGATGAAAACAAGCATTCAAATCTTCATTTAGTTGCTGGTGACTTTTCGGCTAACCAAGGACAATTCAAGGGACATTTTAAAGCATGCAAGGAAGGACATTTAAGCTGAATTAAAGTGGATTCAAGTAAGGAGTTAAAATGTTATAAGAATATCATGAGTCTTGAGTTTAATTTCATTTTAATTAGCAAATTAAGATGTGACTTTTTAGCTAGTTTTCTATCACTATAAATATGTGAAACCAGCCATATTGAGGGGACTTTTTGATGCTTAATGAAATTTTCAGATTGTGAGTTATCCAATCTCTTAATTCTTCAAGGTTTAAATTGACTTATCTATCAACTAGTGGTGTCAATCTGAATTTGTTTTTGGAAGAATTAAGAGATTGGATAACTCACAATCTGAAAACTTCATTAAGCATCAAAAGTCCCCCCAATATGGCTAGTTACACATATTTATAGTGATAGAAAACTAGTTGCAAAGTCACATCTTAATTTGCTAATTAAAATGAAATTAAACTCAAGACTCATGATATTCTCGTAACATTTTAACTCCTTGCTTGAATCCACTTTAATTTAGCTTAAATGTCCTTCCTTGAATGCTTTAAAATGTCCCTTGAGTTGTCCTTGGTTAGCCAAAAAGTCACCAGCAACTAAATGAAGATTTGAATACTTGTTTTCATCCTTTAAATGATCAAAAATCTTGCTGGTAGGTGAAGAGGTTGCTGCTGAATTTAAGAGGAGTTAAAATGCTCCTTAAAACTCCTTTAATTGATGTGTTAAACAACCTTTGTAACAGCCACTTCATTTGTAACCAAAAATCAACTAAAAAGTCACTTCATTAAAGTTGTAACAGCCCATGAATTTGTAACGGTTGTGAGCTGAAAAGTCACCTTCAATAAACACAAAATGAACTTATTAAACACAATTTAACACTAATTAAGCTCAAACTAATTAAACACTTAACTTTAATAAATGAACTAAAAGTTAAGATATCAATTAATGCAGCAACTAGTTTAATTATAGAAGCAAAATTAAACAAACTTAAACTCATGCTTCATTAAAATATCCTAATAACTAGATTAATTAATAAGCCTCTTTTTAAACACAACTTATTTATTTAAACTAAACACCTTTATTTAAAGCTAATATTTAATTTAAAAGTTTGTATTCAGCAAAATAAAAAAATGCATGAATTAAATCAAGCTAAACACAATCTGAATGAGCTGAATGTGAGCTTATTTCAGCTTGCAAAAGCATGCGCATTGGGCTTATTGAGTTAGCCCAATTCTCCTCATTTTGTCTAGCCAATAACTTGCTCCACATTTGCTCAACCAAGGCTGATATAGCCTCCTTGATACGAACCGTCTCAGAATGAGTCGAGTCGTATGTAAAATGCCCAATCGTCGTTAAGAAATAATATTAATTTAGTTTAGAGAATTGGTAAAGGAAAAGGTCGGATATGGTATGGAATGAAATTGTTTTAGTAAATTAGAAATTGGTTTATAAATGTGGTATGAAAGTAAATTTTAAAAGAAGGATTTGACTTCGGAACAAAAGAAAAAGTAAGATGTGAAGAAAGGAATCGATTTTGGAAGGAAATGGTTAAGAAAGGAAAATAGATTGAACAAAAGTGCAAACAAGAACCAATACCGATTTGGTATCGACCCATTGCTTTAAGCCCTTTACTTCAGATTTAGAATGGTTAAAGTGACCTCGACCCACTATCTAGCGAGATAGGAACCTCGGTATGTTTGAACGCCACACTATGGGCAATGATAAGTTCAGGTTTATCAAAGAAAAATGATTGACGCAGCTAGTTTCCTAAGTAAGCCAACGAATCTTTGAACAAAATTTGAGAAGAGAATTTGCCTTATAATTTTGACAGCATAATATTAACAAATTGTTCAAAAAGTTCCCCAAAAAGGCTTGATTACAAGTATTTATAAGGCTAGAATGAGCTAGCCGAATGGTCACACAGTAAAGTGCTATTAAAGTTCTAATTAAAAGTTAAAGACTTTTGAAATTCTAGAATCAAATAATTCCTCTCTTTAAGATACTTTAATCCGCTGAATTAATGTCCTTAAAGGCTTTGAAGATGACTCTTGATTCCCCTTTGGCTAGTTGAATAGACTCCAGCCACTTTAATGAAATTTTTAAGGCATAAAATGTCCATTAAGTAGAAAAAACGTTGGGTATTTGAACAGGCTACTGCTAAATTTTAAAGGACATGAAATACTCCTTTAAACTCTCTTTTAATGATGCTTAAAGCTTCCTTTATAATAGCCCCCTCTTATGTAACCGAAATCACTTGAAAAGCCACCTTTATTGAATGTGTAACAGCCTTTGTGAGTTGAAAAGTCACCTGCAATTAACACATGTAACGGTCACATTTATTCAATTATTAAGCTTAAAACAAATTAACAACTACTTAAATAAATGAACTAACACTTATGCATCATTTATTCTAGCAACTAGTTAATTAAAAGAAGTATTAAATGTACTTTAACTCATGCACTAATAAATTAACCTAGTAACTAGATTAATTAAAGAAGCAACTAATTAAATTAAGTTAATCAAACAAACTCATTTAATTAAACTAAGATGAGTTGTATTAAAGACCAGCAACTCATTTATTAAACTAAGATGCTTAAATGCAAGTATTAAAATGCAAACTGAATGCAAATAAATTAAGAGTTCAATTAAGTTGGATCGGGTTCAAGGAGCTGAAATTGAGCTGAATTCGATTTGCAAGATGTTGCAAGGACGTTTTATTGAGCTAGTCCCAACTCAATCTATTTCTCCAACCAAAACCTCACCCCACACTTGATTAACTAAGGCTGAAATGGCCTCCTTGAATTGCTTAGCTCGAGCCCGCGTAATTGGTCCTTGAGGCAGCACCATTGAGTCCTTGCTCGAACTTGGTGCACTTCGGATCATGATCGTATCACTCCTTGAAACGTTTTGCTCGTGCTCGGGTAATGGGTCCTCGCAGCATCTCCAATGGCTCTTTGTTGGAACTTGGTGCGACCCGGATCGTGGCCGTATCAGTCTATATGCAAAATTAATGAGTATTTAAAACTAAATGGACATAGCAAATGGAAAATAAGTTTTCCTATCATATAATTAAGTTTGGGAATTATCACTTACTCATGTGATCTTACCACATGATTCAATACTAAGCACTTAGCACGCATGATAGTTTTCATATAACCTGCACATACACATTCAACATACAGTCAAATCCTTTTACATACAATCACATTTTATCAAATCGATTCGAATAACCTGATGAACCACATGAAATACTAAAGGATACATGGAATAAGGCACAAGTGCCACACATGATGTAGCCGAAGCTACCATTAATACATAGCCAAAGCTACCACTTATCACATAAGGGCTCAATAATGAGCTATTCTTGGGTCTGCTCATACAAGCTGACAGTGTAGTCGATACTACTCAGTGCTACTTACACAAGCTGACAGGTATTCGCAACAAATGTAGGATTACCTAGCCACTGGTAGTTGAACTAGACCAGCACCTGGAATCACATAAACAATCGATAACAGTCAATGGCTAATACGAACCCGGTCCTATCATGTTTCGACCCAACTCCATAACATCAAGAATGGCCCAAGCTCGAAGGGCCCAAGTGCAAAATGAAGCTCGTTGAGCTTAATTTAGCCGTCTCAACTCAATTTTGGTTTTATTCAGCTCAATTCGGTTTGGTGCAAGCCCATTGAGCTTGATTCGCATTTATTTTAATTTCATGCATTTTAATTTGCTGGAATAAATTAAATAAGTTAGTTAATTTAGTTAAAGTCAACTCAAATAATTATTAAGTGTTTAGTTTGTCAAAATCTGGACATCCTAATTTCATGTTAAATATGCTTTATTTTAATGCACGCATTTAATATGTCATAGTTAATACATATCATTAATTTGTCCTAGTTTATTACATCACTTTAGTGTGTTTTTAGCTCCAGCTGAATTTTAATTTGTCCTAAGTACAACTGAATTAATGTTGTCATTTAATATGGCTTTGACCGAATTAATGTGTAGATTTTTATTGTGTCTTATTTGCTGCCAATTTGTCTTTGTTTGGCCAGATTTATGGTGTATGTTTAGTTTGTTTATTGTTGGATGAATTAATGAGATGCAGGAACATGGCATGGGGTGAATTTAAGGGGCTGTTGGTGCATGAAAACAACATTTAAGAGACGACGGCATTAAAGGGCATGTTTGTGCATGAAACGTCATAAATGAAGGGCTTCTTTTATCCTTCCCAAGAGCTTGCTTCATGCATAGCAAAGGAGTAGCATTAAAGAAGCTGCTGGACTTTGTTCCCCATGCAAAGGACGTCCATTTAATGAGCTACTGGAGAAGCATGCATGGATAGCATTAAAGGAGATGTTTCTCATGCAATGGACGGCATTAAAGGCTCCTTTTCATGCATGAAATGAGATTAATGCAAGGGGGCTGCTAGTTTATTTTTCCAAACAGCTTTTTCGTGTAGCTCAAAAGGTCCTTGAGTGAATTAATACCTCAGCTACTGTTTGCTTTCTCCAAAATGGCCCATTGAGTTTTCCAAGCAACTTTAATCACTTTTACACAAGCTGGACATTCACATATATAGGCTGTCCAATTTTGTGAGTTCACATTTACATGACTGTTGAGTGTTCCAAGCTGTCCATTAAAGCTAAGGCTATTTAGCTCCACAAAGCAGCTCATTAAAGGAGCATTTAGCACCTTTGACCAAATGTAGACAAGGCTGTTCAGTTCATCCCCATGGCCATTAAGTTTCAGCTGAATGGACTCCTTTTAGATGATGTCCAATAGTATTTCCCATTGTAGGAAACTTCAAGGAACCCACCAAGGACGTCCAAGAAGCTTCAAAGAATTTTCCAGCACTTTTTAGTTATTATTTGCTGTCCATTTAACCTCCCTAATAGCCCATTCGACTACCCCATGTGTTAGGCTATAAATATGTGTTAATTTCATTTTGTAAAGGTTAATCACTAAATTTGATATTTTGTTATTTTTATGAACTATTTGTTCAAGTGAGAATTCAATTCTCTTTATTCATTTTAGTACTGATTTGACTTATCGAGATTCATCTCGTTGTGTCTATCTTTCCTTCTTATCCCAAACTTATCACCTTTGTTGGTGTGGCGTTCAAAACTACACCGAGGTTCCTATCATCCTTGATAGCGGGTCGAGGTTCCCTATCAATTTATCTATCCATAATTCTGATACCTTCTCAACCTAAGTGCCAATTGGAGACTTAGGTCGACAATCCCTATTGTTGGTTCATTCTCCGACCTTAGCCAATTTCCATCCATCTATCATCAACTACCCAATATCCTTGTTTTAAACCCTTTTGCACCAATTCCATTCTTCGAATTCACCTTCTTTTCAATTGTTACAAATACTTACCCAATTTACGATCGGGCAACTAATATGACTCAAATCACTTTTGAGGCGAGTTCGTATATCAATGGTTTCCTAGTGACATGTCACTCGTATCCTAATGATTCCTAAGGTTTAACTGGGACTTTCCTTAACTTATCAGTTTTATTTCATCACATTTTTGATAGTTTGATATAAGATTTCAAAATTTCGAAATAATTAATATAATGATTAAAAATAACTCATTATTTACATATAGGACTTACCTCGGTGCAAAAAATGCAAAGCTTTTCGATTTAGTCTGATACCTTGCCTTTTCCACGGTCAAGGTCGATTTCATGTCGTTCTTGATCTATAACATCAAATTGAACTTATCCAATACATACATTACTCGGACACAAAATCATCCTATGGTAATTTTTACCATTGTACCCTTAACTTTGTTAATTTTTACACTTTAGTCCCTCGGCTCGTAAAATGAAATGTATCTATTTTTCTACATTCCCAAGCCTAGCCGACCCTATTTCTCTCTTATAACAGCCCAAAATTCTCAATGTTTCACAATTTATGCACATATTTTACAACTTTTGCATTTTAGTCCCTAATTACATTTTCATGAAAAATCACTTAGCAAAAGTTGTTTACTACACATTAAACTTCCTTTTTCTACCAAAAAACATCAAAATGCTTTCATGACACACATGGGCAAATTTTTTAACATGAACCCCAGCTTAAAATAGTGGTATAGAAAGCTAGGTCAAGGTACAAGGATCTCAAAAATATGAAGAACATGAAAAACGGGGCTAGGAGTCACTTACTTGGAGCTTGAAAAGTTGAAAACCCTAGCTATTGAGTCCCCCAAAGTTTCAGCTACACAAGGTAGAAGATGGACACATTTTTGGCTTATTTTTCCTTTTTATTTCTTTTAATATCCAAATGACCAAAATGCCCTTAATGGCTTTTGCAAATTTTTCCTTCCATGGGCATTTTTGTCCATGTTGCCATAAAATGGTCTAGTTACTAAATAAGAACCTCTAGTTTATGGTTTCATTTCAATTTCACACTAAAAGCTTCTAGAACACATATTTTGAAATTTTTGCAATTTAGTCCTATCACTCAATCAAGCACTTTATCGGTAAAATTTATTTACTAAATTTTCACTTATGCATTCAATTACACATTAGACCTTAAAACTCTATCGGAATAAATTTTTTTATTTTGGATTCGTGGTTTCGAAACCACCATTCCATTTAGGCCCTAGTTCGGGCTATTACAACTCTTCCCCTTAAGAGATTTTCGTCCCCGAAAATCTTACCAGTAAAGAGATGTGGGTATTGTTTGCTCATGGTGTCCCCCAACTCCCATGTAGCCTCTTCCACTCCATGTTTCTGCCATAATACTTTTACTAAGGTTAAACTTTTGTTCCTTAACTGTTTCACTTCTCGAGCTAAGATCTGGATTGGTTCTTCACTATAAGTCATATCTGACTGAATTTCCACTTCGGTCAGTGAGATCACATGTGATGGATCTGAACAATAACTTTGTAACATCGATACATGAAATACGTCATGAATCTTTTCTAACTCTGTCGGTAGAGCCAATCGATATGCATCGGTTCTATCTTCTCTACGATTTCATACAGTCCAATAAACCGCAAACTCAATTTGCCTTGCCAACCAAATCTCAAAATCCTTTTCCATTGAGACACTTTCAAAAACACTTTATCACCCACTTGAAACTTGATCTCTTTTCTCTTCAAATCCGCATAAGACTTCTGTCAATTCGATGCAACTTTCAAATAATCACGAATTATATTCATTTTCTTCTCAGCCTCTTTAATCAAATCAACCCCATGAATCTGCTTTTCACTAAGTTTAATCCAATATAATGGAGTCCGACATTTGCGACCATACAATGCCTCACATGGTGCCATTTTGATACTCGATTGAAAACTATTATTGTAAGGAAATTCAACCAATGGTAGATACTTTTTCCAACTACCTTCGAATTCAAGAACGCAGCATCGGAGCATATCTTCCAAGATCTGAATCACCTGCTTGGATTGACTGTCTGTTTATGGGTGAAAAGCAGTACTAAAATGAGTGAGAAATCCATACGTACCGGAATGAAATGAGTCGATTTCGTCAATCGATCAATAATGACCCAAACCGCATCTTTCTTTTTCAAGGTTAGAGGCAAACTCGTAACAAAGTCCATAGTAATTCGGTCCCATTTCTATTCGGGTACCATTATTGGCTAAAGCAAACTGAAAGATACCTGATGTTCAGCTTTCACTTGTTGACAAACTAAGCACTTCGACACAAACTTAGAGACATCTCTTTTCATACCGAGCCACCAATACAATCTCTTCAAATCCTTATACATCTTTGCACTACCAGGATGGACAGATAAACAACCATTATGGGCTTCATGTAGAATATTTCGAGTCAACTTAACATTCTTCAGCACACATAATTTGTCTCGAACATCAAACAGTCGTTCAAACCAATTCAAAAATTTGTTTCACCGTTCTTTTGACATTGAGCCCTTTTTGCTTGCAACTCACTATCACCTTTTTGAGCTTCATAAATTTGTTGGATAAACGATGGCCTAACCCTTAGCTCTACTAAAATCGAGCCATCATTGGTTAGGGTCAATCTCGTGTTCATAGCCCTCAAGGCAAACAAGGATTTTCTACTCAAACCATCGGCAACCACATTCGCTTTTCCTGGATGATAGTCGATCACTAACTCGTAGTCTTTCAACAACTCGAGCCATCTTCGTTGCCGTAAATTTAAATCTTTTTATGACATTAAGTACTTCAAACTTTTCTGGTCGATAAAGATACGACACTTCTTACCATACAAATAATGGTGCAAATCTTCAAAGCAAAGACAATGACAGCTAACTCCAAATCGTACGTTGGGTAGTTTCTCTCATGCGGCTTCAATTGTCTTGAGGCATACGCCACCACCTTATCTTCTTGCATCAATACTCATCCAAGGGCATTTAGGGACTTATAACCGTAAATCACAAATTAATTACCAGACTCGGGTTGCACTAGTACTGACGTCTCTGTCAACACTCCTTTAATTTCTCAAAACTTTGTCGACACTTCTTCGTCCACTCAAAATTAACATCTTTTTTGGAGAAGCAATCATTGAAAATCCTTTTACAGTAGTAACCAGCCAAACCCAGAAAACTTCTAACTTTTGATACATTTTTTGGCAGCCTCCAATCCACTATTGCTAAGATATTACTTCCACTCGAATGCCATCTCTTGAAACAATGTGACCCAAAAACCCGACTTCATTGAGCCAAAATTCACTTTTACTAAATTTTGCATACAACAGTTTATTTCATAAGATTTGCAAAACTATCCTCAAGTGTTCAGCATGCTCGTTTTCATCACGAAAATAAATTAGGATGTCATCAATGAAGGCCACTACAAACTTATCCAAGTATAGTCTAAAAATTTAGTTCATTAAATCCATAAACACAGCTGAGGCATTAGTCAGACTAAAAGGCATTACGAGAAACTCATAATGTCCATACCTTGTTCTAAAAGAAGTCTTCGGCACATCGGACTCTTTCACCCTTAGTTGGTAGTATCCGGACCTCAAGCCAATCTTTGAAAACACCGTTGCCCCTTTCAATTGATCAAATAAATCATCAATTCTTGGTAAAGGGTACTTGTTCTTTATTTTTACCTTGTAGAGTTGGCTATAATCAATATAAAGTCTCATCGACCCATCCTTTTTCTTCATCAACAATACCGGAGCACCCCAGGAGAGAAACTTGCCTTATAAACCCTTTGTCTATTAACTCCTATAGCTGCACTTTTAACTCCTTTAGCTCAGTCAGAGCCATTCTATAAGGAGTTATAGATATCAGGGTAGTCCCCAGCAACAAGTCGATAGTAAACTTAATTTCTCTAATGGAAGGTATACCCAGTAATTCCTTAGGAAATACATCCGGGAACTCACAAACCACTGGCACCGATTCCACTTTCAATTTAGACTCCTTCTTATTCAATTCATAGGCCAAATACACTTCATAACCCTTTCTCAAACACTTCTAAGCAGTCATTGACAAAATCAAAGCAGGCAATTCACTAAACTCATCTGTTTCAACCCAGAGGATTTCACCATTTCACACTTTAACTAAATAACATTCTATTTACAATTCACTTTAGCATCATGCATTGATAGCAAATCCATGCCCAAAATGGCATCAAACTCATCAAATGGAAATAGCATTAGATCAGCTAGGAAACAGTGACCTCGGAGCACCAGAGGATAATTCTTGCAAATCTTGTTAATTAACACACATTTGCCTAGAGGGCTTGACACCTTAATCATAAACTTGGTTGACTCTATATGCAATTTCATATCATTCACTAATTTCATGCAACTATAAGAGTGTGTGGACTGGGGGTCAATCAATGCAACTATATTAACATCATAAATGGAGAATGTACCAGTGATCATGTCAGGGGATGATGCCTCTTCCCGAGCACAAATAGCACAGGTTCTTGCAGGCGCTCTAGCCTCCGATCTTGCAGCTGAATCTCTAGCTATGCCTCTGCTACTAGCTCCCTTTTTCACATTTCTGGTAGGCCTCTGATGTGATCCGGCTCGGGTGATTGAGTCAAATTCACGTAGTTGCCCGATCGTAGTCGAGAAGGATCGTTCGTGCCTCGGTGTCTTGGAAATAAAAGTGAAATGGATAGTTTAATTAAGCGGAAGGTTTTCAAAATGGGAAATAAGTGTAGCTAGGTTCGGTTATGGAATAACAAAGGTAAATATTGGATAGTTGGCTCGGTTTGATGAAGACAAGAAAGAAACTCAAAGGATGGGAATGGAAAATGAACTTAACGTCAGGAATGATTCAACACTAAAAAGTGTCACCCCGGTTCCTATATTGTTAAGGTGGATAGATGGAATAGTTGGATAGGTGAATGCCACACCAAGGATGGTGATAAGTTCAAACAAGATCGGTAGACGCCACTAGCACGCTAGATAAGTCTTTCGAAACTTGTACGAGATATGAGAGGAAGTAACCTCACAAAAACAAAGGTTTTAATCAAATGGCAAAAATCCCCTTTACAAAGTTTACAAATCTCTATTTATAGGCCTAAAATGCCTATTGAATTTCAGCATCTAAATGTGTTCATACTAACTTAAATTCTATTCACACTTGTATTTAATATGTTCACACAAAAGCATTAAAATTTGGTTCATGCTTGAAGATGGTGCATGAATTGGCCGAATCATCATGTTGCTTCACTTTATGTATTCATGCATACTTAGCTTTGAAGAAAGGCCTTAATTCCATGAATGTGCAGCCCTTTAATGTTCTATAATCCCCCTTGGCCGAATGAAGCTTTAATGCACCTTAAATACTTGAATGGTTAACTTGAAAATGCATGGATCATGCATAAAACGTCCCAATGTATGTTCCTCCATAAATTCGGTCCATGAACCTTCAAAAACATGAACATTATTAGATAGCCCCCACTTGCATGAACGTCCCTAATACATGTACTCCCTTAAATGCCGTCCATTGAACCTCAATTCTACATGCACCTCTTTATACATTGCACCAAGTTGTACATGAACTTGCATTAATTTCCTTCCATGCATGAATGTGTGCCGTCCAAAGGGAATGGATCTTCTAGATTCATTCATGCATGAATCTTCATCATCCATCTAACTGAATGTGCATTTGAGCCTAAACATTCATGTATTTTGTGCATTCATGTATTTGACAAATACATGAACTTGTAAACACCTTGAATTTGGTCATGCATGCACCTAATTAAATGTTGTTCATTCATGTATGTGGGATGTCCAGAAGAGATGTTTCTTCCATGGTTCTTTGTACCGTCCAAATGAATGTACCTACATAAAATAAACAAGTCATTAAGACATTTCATGAACGGCATAATGTGAACACATGTTATGCATTAAATCGGCTATGTTTAAGACAAATTTAAAACATGCAATATCTAAGACATAATAATAACAAACATAAATGTAAGACATGTTTAATGCTTAATTAAATAAGTTTAAAAGTTATTTAAGTAAAAAGTCAACGAGCTAAATATGAGCTACTATCAAGCTAGTGAGCTAATATGGAGCTGAGCCCAAACTCGTAAGCTGGAAGTGAGCTAGAGTTTAGCTCGTGAGCTGAAGAGAAGCTAGAAGTGAGCTTGGTTTAGCTTGGGCAAGTTGGATCGAGCTTAAATGAGCTGAATTTGAGCTGGATGGAGCTCGTGGAGCTGGAAATAAGTTGGGATCAGCTTGCCAACAAGTCAGTACTCGACTCGAAAGATTTGTCCAAAGTAGTTCGCGAGGCGTGCTCGCATCATTCCCCCCTCTTTTAAGCGACTTGTCCTCAAGTCGAGTCGTTTATCCTCTTTTAAAGTTTTTCTCTCATGCGGCTTTCCTCGATCGAATGGGACAGAGGACATCATAGAAATCTGAAATAATCTTTCCACTTTCGGCAAGAATAAAATCAAAGAAGTCAGATTCAAGTGGATTTGAAAAATCAGAAAACGTTCACTCAAACGATCATACGCCAAAAATCTTAGTTGTACAAGACATGCATACGTAAATTTATCGAAGAGTTTTGTTAGACTAATGTTGCAAACATGAGAACTAAGTTGGATCAAGGGATAATTTGTCACAAATGTTTGTAGACAATTAAACTCATTAAACCTCATCCAAAACTTTCCCGAATGATTAGCCTAAAATAGAAACTCATTCAATTCGTCGTCTTGCACACGCAAAGTGCTCCATGGCTGATTAATTTCTATCTTACCCGTATGTTTATCAACAGCATGATTTGAGTCATCACATTTCAACACAAACAAATCAGTACGAGGCCAAGAACAACAATCAACCACAAAAAGATTCAAACAATGTTCTAACATCAAGGCATCACAAGGATTTCCACGCATTAAATCAACAAGATTTTCACCTTCACTCAAATTAAGCAAAGATATTTGAACATTTTCAGAAAACTTACCTTGAGGAATTTGAAGAGAAGAAATTCGAAGGTTAGGTTTACCTTTTTCAGTCAAAATGAACCTTCTCTTTTCGAAAAGATAATGTAAAACAAACCTATTGCTTCGATCAATTTGGATAGGTGGTGACGCACCATGACAACTCATGCTCCTCGATGGGTGGAATCCACAAAAATGAAAATGGTTAGTATTAACGAAAACTATGGTCTTAAATGGAAAAGGAAAGTTGCCATGGAAATTTGATTCAATTCCAAAAATGTAGGTTAGCCTTACCTCTTCAAAATGAAATGAAAATTTCAGATGTGGCCAAGCAAGGTGATTAGTAAACAAATCAAAATTGAAACCCAAATCATTGAATTTCACTTTCTTATCAAAAGTTCGAACATCAAGCAAACATAATTTGAATGCAAATATGCAAGGTGCTTAATGTTTCCATAAAATGAATCCATGTAGCAAATACCAGGCTTGAACACACGAACTTGATCAGGAATTCCAACAAGCAACATATTAGAAGAAGATATAATCAACTCACCACACGAATTATATTTCATTAGTTTAAACATGCATGTTGAATTGACAAAACTAGGCATACCAATATGCGAAGATTCATGCTTCAAGAGTATCAATCAGGAATACAAATCATTACATGGAAATTTCACACAAAAATTCAAAGATTGTTCATGAAGAGCACAATTGCACATATCATGTGAAGATCTTTTAACATGGATGCTAAACAAAGAATTTTTAGAGAACATGCAACTTTTCAAACATGCAAATTTGTCACAAATCAATTGAGCAGGCATATTTAAAGATTTAACACATGAATTCAAAAAGTTTGCATGGTCAAACACATCAAAATTTTTAATTGATAGACTTTGATCAAACATATTCAAAATTCGCTTAGAGAAAACCACTCCAATGTTGTCAATAGATTTGCCAATGTAGTAATCGTCATAAGAAAAGTTGTATATGGCACCTTTTAAAACAAAATCGTTAACAACAAAAAGTGACCAAGGATTAGCCAAATCAAGCGACTTTGATTCGATAATCAAAGAATCCTTACCTTCCTTACCTTCAATCTCCAATGGGTGGCGGTCATCCACGGACTTACCTATCTCGGTCATCCGAAAACACCTTTCATTTGGAAGATATCGGAGTTGAAGTTGGTCGCAAGGACTTCTAGGAACCTGACAAGAAAATTCACAAGGAAGACTAACAGAAGGGTTAGTAGAAAGAATCCTCACGTTCTCATTTTCACTCGATTCTTTTTTCTCGGTTCTCTTAATTCTTTTATTTCAATTCTTTTTCCACTCTTTTTTCATGATGATATTTTTTTTCTCGCTCGAATTCTTTTTCAATTTCTCTTTCATTTTCTTTTTCTTTTTCAAAGACTTTTTGAAAGGCTTTTTCAAATTCTCTCATGATTCGCTCATTTTCTCTTTTGCTTGCCTTTTGTCTCTGTTTTCTTTTTATTTCTTTTTGTTTTTCGTCTTTTTCTTTTCTTTTGCATGATGTTACAATAGAATCAAGATAACAATGATCTTGTTCAAAGGAAGGAAAATTATGTACATAAGAATCACGTTCCAAACTTCGTGAAGAATACTCCATATAAAATTTCTTTGAAGAATCAGAAGGAGTATACCTTTCTCTTCGAACGTCATCTTGGAACGAATCAAAATCGTAATAGGCTTCTCGTTTTCTCGAACTTCTTGAAGAGTAGGAGTCATGTGAATCTCTTAGTCTTGAAGTCGATGGCGAATAGGAATCACAATGGGACTCTTTTCTCAAGCAATAATCGAGTGTGTATCTTTGCGAAGTTCTCGATTCCACCTTCCGTCCCGATGAAACTCGTTCTTGTGGATCTCTTTGTTGCACACGATCTAATCTCTCATGTAATTTATCAAATTTAGAAGTCACCATTCTTCACATTTCTTGAACCAAGTATTGGAACTCCGACTCGGTAAATTCTTCGCGTGACATGACTTTTGTTGCTGAAAACAAATATGTTAGATTACAAAAAAAAAATTGAGTACCTCACCACAAATCTCACTATTTCAATCGCAAAGAAATATTTGATGAACACTCCACTCGTGTTTGCACTCGTCTTAGGCTTTTTCAACACTCAAATGTTCTCACACTCTCTAGCCTTTTTCCACTCAAACTTACTCTCGTAACCTCGTATTTTGTCTCGTATTGACTCGTCTTGGTGCTTTTGGGAGTCGGCTTCAAATGGTGATAAAGGATAAGATATGTAGGTGTACGGGTAGGCTAAAAGAAATTTTTCAGGTTTGTGAGTGTGGCGTTGGGTAGAAGGGGTGAAAGAAAAATTGAGTGAAAATTTGAAAATCAGGTTTCACAGATACCAATGATGTATGACAGAAACTTTCAAAACTTCACCTTTTTTTTTTTTATTTCGACTTTTTTTCATGTTTTTTTCACAAATTTTTTTCTTTTTTTCGAATTTTTTTCACACTTTTTTTCTCTTTTTTTTTCACTTTTGTTTTCACTTTAATTTTTTTTCTTTTTTTTCGAGTTTCTTTTTTTTTCAAACTTTTTTTTATACCACTCTCTTTTTTTTTAAGTACAAAATGATGAATAACAAAACAAATAAAAAATTTTTTTGAATTTTTTTACGAACCTATTTTGATGATGCTTCGAACGTCGGTACTCCTCATTTTAAAAGCTCTGATACCAAATGATGTGATCCAGCTCGGGTGATTGAGTCGAATTCATGTAGTTGCCCGATTGTAGTCGAGAAGGATCGTTCGTGCCTCGGTGTCTTGGAAATAAAAGTGAAATGGATAGTTTAATTAAGCGAAAGGTTTTCAAAATGGGAAATAAGTGTAGCTAGGTTCGGTTATGGAATAACAAAGGTAGATATTGGATAGTTGGCTCGGTTTGATGAAGACAAGAAAGAAACTCAAAGGATGGGAATGGAAAATGAACTTAACGTCAGGAATGATTCAACACTAAAAAGTGTCACCCCGGTTCCTATATTGTTAAGGTGGATAGATGGAATAGTTGGATAGGTGAACGCCACACCAAGGATGGTGATAAGTTCAAACAAGATTGGTAGACGCCACTAGCACACTAGATAAGTCTTTCGAAACTTGTACGAGATATGAGAGGAAGTAACCTCACAAAAACAAAGGTTTTAATCAAATGGCAAAAATCCCCTTTACAAAGTTTACAAATCTCTATTTATAGGCCTAAAATGCCTATTGAATTTCAGCATCTAAATGTGTTCATACTAACTTAAATTCTGTTCACACTTGTATTTAATATGTTCACACAAAAGCATTAAAATTTGGTTCATGCTTGAAGATGGTGCATGAATTGGCCGAATCATCATGTTGCTTCACTTTATGTATTCATGCATACTTAGCTTTGAAGAAAGGCCTTAATTCCATGAATGTGCAGCCCTTTAATGTTCTATAATCCCCCTTGGCCGAATGAAGCTTTAATGCACCTTAAATACTTGAATGGTTAACTTGAAAATGCATGGATCATGCATAAAACGTCCAAATGTATGTTCCTCCATAAATTCGGTCCATGAACCTTCAAAACATGAACATTAGATAGCCCCGACTTGCATGAACGTCCCTAATACATGTACTCCCTTAAATGCCATCTATTGAACCTCAATTCTACATGCACCTCTTTATACATTGCACCAAGCCGTACATGAACTTGCATTAATTTCCTTCCATGCATGAATGTGTGCCGTCCAAAGGGAATGGATCTTCTAGATTCATTCATGCATGAATCTTCATCATCCATCTAACCGAATGTGCATTTGAGCCCAAACATTCATGTATTTTGTGCATTCATGTATTTGTCAAATACATGAACTTGTAAACACCTTGAATCTGGTCATGCATGCACCTAATTAAATGTTGTTCATTCATGTATGTGGGATGTCTAGAAGAGATGTTTTTTCCATTGTTCTTTGTATCGTCCAAATGAATGTACCTACATAAAATAAACAAGTCATTAAAACATTTCATGAACACTCATAAATTTTGGCATAATGTGAACACATGTTATGCATTAAATCGGCTATGTTTAAGACAAATTTAAAACATGCAATATCTAAGACATAATAATAACAAACATAAATGTAAGACATGTTTAATGCTTAATTAAATAAGTTCAAAAGTTATTTAAGTAAAAAGTCAACGAGCTAAATATGAGCTACTATCAAGCTAGTGAGCTAATATGGAGCTGAGCCCAAACTCGTGAGCTAGAAGTGAGCTAGAGTTTAGCTCGTGAGCTGAAGAGAAGCTAGAAGTGAGCTTGATTTAGCTCGGGCAAGCTGGATTGAGCTTAAATGAGCTGAATTTGAGCTGGATAGAGCTCGTGGAGCTAGAAATGAGTTGGGATCAACTTGCCAACAAGTTAGTACTCGACTCGAAAGATTTGTCCAAAGTAGTTCGCGAGGCGTGCTCGCATCAGCCTCCCTCTAGCGGGTACACTGCTTAGTGTAGTGCTCTGAGTAGTTTCTTTCGCTACTATTTTTGGACAGTCTTTAATGAAGTGGTCTTGGGAGCCACATTTAAAGCAAGCCCCTGATGACCATCCAACACTCACTGGGATGTCTCCTACCACAATGTTGACATTCAAGTTACTTGGCTTAACATTGCCAACACTCGCTATAGAAGTAGTTTGAGCCTTAGAACCTGTATTTTGTCTCCCACAAGTTTTACCCGGATTTCCAGCTGAAACGATCGAATGGTTTGGCACATTTCTCACTTTCTTTGATGATGGTTGGAAGGATTTACTCATCGATCTCTTCTTCACATCCCTAGCCTCTGATTCAGCTTTCCTCTTTTCCTTGCACAATTCTTTAACTTTGCATGCTCGATCAACGAGTGCAACAAATTCCTTCAATTCCAAAATCCCCACATATATCTTAATGTTTTCATTTAGGCTGTCCTTAAATCTCTTACACATAATTTCTTCTGTAGAAACGTATTCCTGAGCGTACTTGCTAAGTTAGACAAATTCTCACTCATATTCAGACACAGTCATGCAGCCTTGTTTCAACTCTAAAAACTCCTTTCACTTTTGATCAATGAAGCGCTGACTTATATACTTCTTTCAAAACTCCACTTGGAAGAAGTCCCAAGTAACACTTTTGATATGCACTACCGAGACTAGTGTTTTCCACCACTGATATGCTGAGTCTCTCAGAAGTGAGACGGTACACTTTAAATACTCCTCGGGTGTGCAAGAGAGTTTATCAAATACACGAATTGTGTTCTCTAACCAAAATTCTTCCCTCTCAGGGTCATCATCAACACTGGCTCTAAATTCTTTGGCCCCATACTTATGAATCTTGTCAATAGGGGGCTTACTTAGTCTTGTCATTCGTGCACTTTGTGGGGCTACCAAAATCGGTTGAGGGATGGGAAAGGATGGGGGAGGTTGAGCATTCGGGTTCGCCCAAATGAACTCTATATACCACTCACTCATTCTATGGAGAAAGGCCTCCCAAGCCTCTTCTCCTTGGCTAGATTCAACATTTCTACTCTTTGGTGGTGCGGTCCCTTGAGCGGGAGCCAACGTGTTACTTCCAGCGTCGTCAATTATTGTCAGGCCAGGATCCATTTATTATATGAAAACACAATTTAAGGATTAGAAACCATCACACTATTAATATTCACAATTATGGCATGTATAGCTAGACTCTCATACTTGCTATGTTAGTCTAAAAATTGACTAAACCATAGCTCTGATACCATCAAATGTAATGTCCCTCACCTGTAACCATCACCAGACATGGGTACGAAGCATTACCGAGCATACACTCACATGATAATTTGATTTCGGCATATAAATTTCATGTAAAATTTAAAAATTTTTCATTCATACGTATAACATCTACATTATGGGCCTACGAGGCCCAAATGATACATTGGGTATGATCTGGGACCAAACCGAAACTTTTCGAACACTTATGAAAATTTGACTCAAAATAGGGCACATGCCCGTGTGGGATAGGGACACGCCCGTGTGGGCAGGTTGTGATACGATCCGCCTCGGAGTGAGTCGAGTCGTATGCAAATTTTCCTAATCGTCTACAAGAACGTATCGTTCGGCTCACTTTAAAAGTGGTGTTTAGTTAAAGAAGGATGTTTTAGGGTAAAGATTGCGGAAGCTATTAAAAGGGGTTTTAAAGATAGGTTCATGAATTTTTATATAGGTTCGGTTAAAGAAGATTAAGATGAAGGACGGAATGGAGATGGATTAACAAACAATAAATGAAAAGTGAAAAAGGTGGCTCGGTAGCAATGGAAGGGAAAGTAAAAGAAAATGGATAGATGGTGGAGATGGAAGATAGTACTTAAGTTTCAAGTAAGATTCGATACTATAGAGAGTATCGCCCCAGCACTTATATCACTTAAGGTGGTAGATGGAAGATTAAACCTTGACCCGCTACTTAGAAAAGTAGGAACCTTGGTATAAAGGTGAATGCCACACTCGTTGGATTGATAAGTTCTAGGAAAGAAGATAGGGTTGACGCCACTAAAACAAGATAAGCTAATGATTCTTCGATGGAATTTTGAGAGAGAATAATCTCACCAAAATAAGATGATAGTTTCATTAACAATGAGCCAAAAAGTCCCTCAAAAAGGCTTGTTTACACATATTTATAAGGCTAGAATGAGCTAGCCAAATGGTCACTTACTAAAATGCTAATAAAGAGCTGAATTAAGGCTCAAAGGCTTTTAAAATTCTTGGATCAATTAATTCCTCTCTTTAAGATACTTTAATCAGCTGATTCAATGTCCTTGAATGCTTTGAAAATGTCTCTTGATTTCTCCTTTGGCTAGCTGAATAGACTCCAACAGCTTAATGAAGTTTTTAAGGCATGAATTGTCCATTAAAGTAGCAAAAACGTTTGAAGTAGTTGGAAGGGTTGCTACTGACATTTAAAGGAAGTGTAATGCTCCTTTAAACTCTTTTAATTGATGTATAAAGCCTCTTTCTATAACAGCCCCCTCTTTTGTAACCGAAATCACTTGAAAAGCCACCTTATTGAATGTGTAACAGCCTTTAAATGTAACGATTGTGAGCTAAAAAACCACCTGCAATTAACACATGTAACCGACATATTAAACACATTTATTCAATTATTAAACTTAAAACAAATTAACACCTAACTTAAATAAATGAACTAAAAACTTATGCATCATTTATTCCAGCAACTAGTTTAATTAAGAGAAGCATTATTAAATGAACTTTAACTCATGCATCAATAAATTATCCTAGTAACTAGATTAATTAAAGAAGCAACTATTAAATAAAGTTCAGTAAAAACTCAATTAATTAAACTAAGATGAGTTAAATTAATGTCCAGCAACTCATTTATTAACTTGTGCGAAATTATTTTTCATTTTGAATCTACAGGGGTTTTCACATGGCTGAGCACACGCCCGTGTCTTTGGCCCGTGTCCTTCACACGGCCTCAACATGCCCGTGTCCTCACCCCGTGTGAAAACTGGGGTATTCTATTTATGACATCATCATGAAGTTTTCATCACACGGCCAAGCCACACACCTGTGGGCTAGGCCGTGTCTATCACAAAGTCGAGACACACGATCGTGTCTCCACCCGTGTGTTTACTACAAAACATTTAATTTTCATAATTTCAGGTGCAGGGGGACCCACGGCCTATCAACATGCCCACGCCTGTGTGTCTACCCATGTGGACAATTATAGGCTATTTTCTAAGTCAATTGCCATCCTGAAACACAAACCAATATCAACCAATTTTGCCAATTCACATTATAACATCAAAACTCATCAAAACAACATGTTAAGCCATCCACACCCTAACTTTATCTAGCATCATCAAACTTGTGCATCCACACACATTTTACTCATACTAGGCATGCTTTCACATTAGTAGATTACAACATTTTTGACAAAATATGACTTAACCATTCATGGCTCATTTCTCATGACCAAAGTACCAAAACACCTGTAACACCCCAAACCCGGCCTGGACGTTATGGCTGAATCTGGCTGTGTCACATTGAAGTGTGAATCATAAAAATCATTGTCGTTGGAAACCTCAAAACCAATTTGCTATTAATCGGTGATTCCAAAACGGGCCGCTCATTTTCAAAACGGCGTCATTGAAGAGTTATTCACTTTTAAAACGTGTTATCATTTGGAAAGCCTGATCTTTATTTAGCCTCTTTGTGTGAACCAAAAGAAGATTTAAAAATCTTGCGTTAGTATCAACAGTTCTTCCTTTAAAATGTTATTAGTTTCAAAATCTTATTTATAGTGGAAGTTTTTTAAAATAGTTGCGTATTTACATTTGTTTTGTAAAAACATTATTCTTTTTAAAACCTGAGTTCTAATACTAGTAGTTTATACCAAGCAAGTAAAAACACAATTTAAAATTTAAATCCATAGAAAGGCCTTATTATAAAAATAAATACCCAAATCAAAATTTAATAGTAAATAAAATCAAGCATAAAATAGATGCAATCGTGTGGCCACCTCTGAGTCCCTCACGACACCAATCCGTTTATGGTTGGGGATTACCTATATAGATAAACAAAAGGGTGAGTTTACGAAAACTTAGTGTGTAATCCCTTATCAAACAGTTAATCATACAATATGCAGTAACAGTCTGGGCCTGAGCCCATTACAATAACAGTATCAATGTGGGATTTAGCCCATTACAATAACAGTAGTAGTGCAATAATGCAATCAAAAAGCCTACCCAATCCAGCCAGACACACCATTCCGTCCCTCCAATCACACCATGGAGGATAAAATCGACCCACCCAGCCAAACACACCAAGATTAGAAACAGTTACGGCACTAAATAGTATTGCAGCAAAGCTACCAATAATATGAACGACTTAAAGCCATCAGTAGGTCCACAGTCGTCTTGGGCGACCCATGCGACCTCATCAGTACAGTACACTTCCTCCAAATACAATAACCCGTCCCCATGCAATGTGTCATGTCATAATATCATACGTGAATGCAAAATGTCATGCTCAATTATAGTCATACATATCATAGGGTAAATTAGTCATTTTCACCTTACGGGGGTAAAATAGTTATTTTCACTTGCAGGGGTAAAACAGTCATTTTCACTTTACAGGGGTAAAACAATCATTTTCACCTTAAAGGGGTAAAATAGTCATTTTTATTGACCTGAGGTCTAGGTACACTGACCGACCCATCAGAAGGTCCACAGTCGTCTCGGGCGACCCACGTAACCTTAATAGTCAAAATAGTGTAAATGGCCCATTATGCAGCCCATTATGAGTTTCTCGTAATGCCTTTTGGTCTGACTAATGCCTCAGCTGTGTTTATGGATTTAATGAACCAAAATTTTAGACTATACTTGGATAAGTTTGTAGTGGTCTTCATTGATGACATCCTAATTTATTCTTGTGATGAAAATGAGCATGCTGAACACTTAAGGATAGTTTTGCAAATCTTACGAAATAAACTGTTGTATGCAAAATTTAGTAAAAGTGAATTTTGGCTCAATAAAGTCGGGTTTTTGGGTCACATTATTTCAAGAGATGGCATTCGAGTGGAAGTAAGATCTCAATAATAGTGGATTGGAAGCTGCCAAAAAATGTAACAAAAGTTAAAAGTTTTATGGGTTTGGCTGGTTACTACTGTAAAAGGATTTTCAATGATTGCTTCTTCGAAAAAGATGTTAAGTTTGAGTGGACGGAGAAGTGTCAACAAAGTTTTGAGAAATTAAAGGCAGTGTTGACAGAGACGTCAGTACTAGTGCAACCCAAGTCTGGTAAAGAATTTGTGATTTACAGTTATGAGTCCCTAAATGCCCTTGGACGAGTATCGATGCAAAAAGATAAGGTGGTGGCATATGCCTCAAGACAATTGAAGCCGCATGAGAGAAACTACCCAACGCATGATTTGGAGTTAGCTGCCATTGTCTTTGCTTTGAAGATTTGCACCATTATTTGTATGGTAAGAAGTGCCGTATCTTTACTGGCCATAAAAGTTTGAAGTATTTAATGTCATAAAAAGATTTAAATTTGCGGCAACGAAGATGGCTCGAGTTGTTGAAAGACTATGAGTTAGTGATAGACTATCATCCAGGAAAAGCGAATGTGGTTGTCGATGCTTTGAGTAGAAAATCCTTGTTTACCTTGAGGGCTATGAACACGAGATTGACCCTATCCAATGATGGCTCGATTTTAGTAGAGCTAAGGGTTAGGCCATCGTTTATCCAACAAATTTATGAAGCTCAAAAAGGTGATAGTGAGTTGCAAGCAAAAAGGGCTCAATGTCAAAAGAACGGTGAAACAAATTTTTGAATTGGTTTGAACGACTGTTTGATGTTCAAGACAAATTATGTGTGCTGAAGAATGTTGAGTTGGCTCGAAATATTCTACATGAAGCCCATAATGGTTGTTTATCTGTCCATCCTGGTAGTGCAAAGATGTATAAGGATTTGAAGAGATTGTATTAGTGGCTCGGTATGAAAAGAGATGTCTCTAAGTTTGTGTTGAAGTGCTTAGTTTGTCAACAAGTGAAAGCTGAACATCAGGTATCTTTCAGTTTGCTTCAGCCAATAATGGTACCCGAATAGAAATGGGACCGAATTACTATGGACTTTGTTACGAGTTTGCCTCTAACCTCGAAAAAAAAAGATGCGGTTTGGGTCATTATTGATCGATTGACGAAATCGACTCATTTCATTCTGGTACGTATGGATTTCTCACTCATTTTAGTACTGCTTTTCACCCATAAACAGACAGTCAATCCAAGCAGGTGATTCAGATCTTGGAAGATATGCTCCGATGCTGCGTTCTTGAATTCGAAGGTAGTTGGGAAAAGTATCTACCATTGGTTGAATTTCCTTACAATAATAGTTTTCAATCGAGCATCAAAATGGCACCATGTGAGGCATTGTATGGTCGCAAATGTCAGACTCCATTATATTGGACTAAACTTAGTGAAAAGCAAATTCATGGGGTTGATTTGATTAAAGAGGCTGAGAAGAAAATGAAGGTAATTCGTGATTATTTGAAAGTTACATCGAATCGACAGAAGTCTTATGTGAATTTGAAGAGAAAAGAGATCAAGTTTCAAGTGGGTGATAAAGTGTTTTTGAAAGTGTCTCAATGGAAAAGGATTTTGAGATTTGGTCAGAAAGGCAAATTAAGTCTGCGGTTTATTAGACTGTATGAAATCGTAGAGAGGATCGGACTGATGGCATATCGATTGGCTCTACCGATAGAGTTAGAAAAGATTCACGACGTATTTCATGTATCGATGTTACGAAGTTATTGTTCAGATCCATCACATGTGATCTCACCGACCGAAGTGGAAATTCAGTGGATATGACTTATAGTGAAGAACCAATCCAGATCTTAGCTCGAGAAGTGAAACAATTAAGGAACAAGAGTTTAGCCTTAGTAAAAGTATTATGGCAGAAACATGGAGTGGAAGAGGCTACATGGGAGTTGGAGGACACCATGAGCAAACAATACCCACATCTCTTTACTGGTAAGATTTTCGGGGACGAAAATCCCTTAAGGAGAAGAGTTGTAACAGCCCGAACTACGGCCTAAATGGAATGGTGGTTTCAAAACCATGAATCTAAAATAAAAAAATTTAATCCGATAGAGTTTTAAGGTCTATTGTGTAATTGAATGCGTAAGTGAAAATTTAGTAAATAAATTTTACCGATAAAGTACCTGATTGCGTGATAGGACTAAATTGCAAAAATTTCAAAATATGTGTTCTAGAAGCTTTTAGTCTAATTTAGTAATTAGACCATTTTATGGCAACATGGACAAAAATGCCCATGGAAGAAAAATTTGCAAAAGCCATTAAGGGTATTTTGGTCATTTGGATATTAAAAGAAATAAAAAGAAAAAATAAGCCAAAAATGTGTCCATCTTCTACCTTGTGTAGCTGAAACTTTGGGGGACTCCATAGCTAGGGTTTTCAACTTTTCAAGCTCCAAGTAAGTGACTCCTAGCCCCGTTTTTCATGTTCTTCATATTTTTAAGATACTTGTACCTTGACCTAGCTTTCTATACCACTATTTTAAGCTGGGGTTCATGTTAAAAAATTTACCCATGTGTGTCATGAAAGCATTTTGATGTTTATTGGTAGAAAAAGGAAGTTTAATGTGTAGTAAACAACTTTTGCTAAGTGATTTTTCATGAAAATGTAATTAGGGACTAAAATGCAAAACTTGTAAAATATGTGCATAAATTGTGAAACATTGAGAATTTTGGGCTGTTATAAGAGAGAAATAGGGTCGGCTAGGCTTGGGAATGTAGAAAAATAGATACATTTCATTTTACAAGCCTAGGGACTAAAGTGTAAAAATTGACAAAGTTAGTGGTAAAATGGTAAAAATTACCATAGGATGATTTTGTGTCCGAGTAATGTATGTATTGGATAAGTTCAATTTGATGTTATAGATCAAGAACGGCGTGAAATCGACCTTAACCATGGAAAAGGCAAGGTATCAGACTAAATCGAAAAGCTTTGCATTTTTTGCACCGAGGTAAGTCCTATATGTAAATACTGAGTTATTTTTAATCATTATATTAATTATTTCAAAATTTTGAAATCTTATATCAAACTATCAAAAATGTGATGAAATAAAACTGATAAGTTAAGAAAAGTCCCAGTTAAACCTTAGGAATCATTAGGATACGAGTGACATGTCAATAGGAAACCATTGATATACGAACTCGCCTTGGAAGTGATTTGAGTCATATTAGTTGCCCGATCGTAAATTGGGTAAGTATTTGTAACAATTGAAAAGAAGGTGAATTCGAAGAATGGAATTGGCGCAAAAGGGTTTAAAACAAGGGTATTGGATAGTTGATGATAGATGGATGGAAATTGGCTAAGGTCGAAGAATGAACAACAATAGGGATTGTCGACCCGAGTCTCCAATTGGCACTTAGGTTGAGAAGGTATCGGAATTATGGATAGATAAATTGATAGGGAACCTCGACCCGCTATCAAGGATGAAAGGAACCTCGGTATAGTTTTGAACACCACACCAACAAAGGTGATAAGTTTGGGATAAGAAGGAAAGATAGACACAACGAGACGAATCCCGATAAGTCAAATCAGTACTAAAATGAATAAAGAGAATTGAATTCTCACTTGAAAAAATAGTTCATAAAAATAACAAAGTATCAAATTCAGTGATTAACCTTTACAAAATGAAATTAACACATATTTATAGCCTAACACATGGGGTAGCCAAATGGGCTATTAGTGATGCGAGCGCGCCCAGCAAACGCCATCGGTCAAGTCTTCCGAGTCGAGCATTACTTTGTTGGCAAGCTGATCCCAGCTCCTCTCCAGCTCCCCGAGCTCCGTCCAGCTCAAATCCAGCTCATTCGAGCTCGATCCAGCTTGCCTGAGCTAAACCGAGCTCACTCCTAGCTCTTTTCCAGCTCACGAGCTAACCCTTAGCTCAACTTCAGCTTAGGAGTTCAACCCCAGCTCAACTTTAGCTCACGAGCTAACACTTAGCTCATTTTAGTTTAAACTTGATTTTGACTTTAATGCATTAAATAAAAGCCGAACATATTTATTTAAGCATCAAATTTGTCTTATATTAATATCTGTTTTTAATATGTCATAGTTATTACATATTTTAATTATGATCACATTTTAGCTGATTTAATGCATGTCATTAATATGTTCACATTGTGCCGAATTTATGTGTGTTCACATGATGTCTTATGAATTGTTTTTATTTTTTTTTTATAGGTGCAATGCTCATGGACGGCACAATGAATGCTTGAAGATTCAACCTATTTGGACGACACACATGCATGAATGAAGAAGTATTAAATGCTGGTGCATGTATGGCTAGATGCAAGGTTTCTACAAATTCATGCATGTGCCGAATGCATGTATGGACATTAAAGGCTAATCCATGAATGGATCAAATGCATGGGATGATAGAATGCATGAATGGCTTAAGTGCATGTATGGTGGCTGTCTCCTAACTTTCCAAGGCACTTATTCAACTAAGAAGTAGCTGCCAATTAATTCTAAGTTGACTGGTGAGCTCTTTGAGCATGTTCACACCTTGAATTGACCTATAAGCTTCTACACATGCATGGATGTATTCAAGAACGTCCAAAGGGAAGGATTAACTCATAAATTAAGCCTATTGATTAAATAATATGCATGCACAAAGGGGAGAACGAATTTGCAAGGTTCATGCCCCCCATTCATGAACCCACATGCCATTAAAGTGCTTAATTATGAGGATACATGTTCCATACAAGTGCATGAACGTCCCAAGGAGATGAATGCAACCTTTGGAGCTCATACAAGGCACCTGAAGCCTTACTTCATGGCTAAGAATTCATGTACACACCAAGGGGGAAGAAAGTGTCCATTCGGCTAGTGCATGAATCTACCGAATTCATGAACAATTTTAATGAATTAGTGTGAACGTTTTTATTGTTGTGTGAACACATTAGATGCTGAATTCCAATAGACATTTTAGGCACTATATATAGTTGTCATTTTCATTTGTAAGGGAGACCTTTGGTTTATTAAGAACTTTGTTATTGTTACTTTGTTAATTAAACTATTTGGTGAGGATCTTTCTCCCATATTTCGTTGAAGACTTGTTGGCCTATCTAGTTCTTAGTTGGTGTCAACCTTGTTCTTCCTTTTTGAACTTATCACTCAACCGAGTGTGGCGTTCCCCGATATACCGAGGTTCCTACTTTGCTAAGTAGCGGGTCAAGGTTTGTTCTATCTTTCATTCTCCACCTTAAGTGATATAAGTACCAGGGCGATACTCTCTATAGTGTCGAATCATACTTGAAACTTAAGTCCTATTTCACCATATCCACCTTTCTATCCAATTTCCTTTTTTTCATCACATCACTTATCCAAACCATTTCCTATCTTCTCATCTTTTTATTTGTTAATCATAACCGAACCTATACATATTCTTATCCATAACCCATCTTTGAACCCTTTAACCTAACTTCCGCCTTATTTTCCCATCAACTTTACTTCACAAGCAAATCGAACGATACTTTCTCGTAGACGATCGGGCAAACTTACATACGACTCGACTCACCCCGAGGCGGATTGTATCAATTAGGGAGGTTAAATGGACAGCAAATAATAACTAAAAAGTGCTAGAAAATTCTTTGAAGCTTCTTGGACGTCCTTGGTGGGTTCCTTGAAGTTTCCTAGCATAGGAAACACTATTGGACATCATCTAGAAGGAGTCCATTCATCTGAAACTTAATGGCCATGGGGATGAACTGAACAGCCTTGTCTACATTTGGTCAAAGGTGCTAAATGCTCCTTTAATGAGCTGCTTTGTGGAACTAAATAGCCTTAGCTTTAATGGACAGCTTGGAACACTCAACAGCCATGTAAATGTGAACTCACAAAATTGGACAGCCTATATATGTGAATGTCCAGCTTGTGTAAAAGTGATTAAAGTTGCTTGGAAAACTCAATGGGGCATTTTGGAGAAAGCAAACAGTAGCTAAGGTATTAATTCACTCAAGGACCTTTTGAGCTACACGAAAAAGCTGCTTGGAAAAATAAACCAGCAGCCCCCTTGCATTAATCTCGTTTCATGCATGAAAAGGAGCCTTTAATGCTGTCCATTGCATGAGACACATCTCTTTTAATGCTATCCATGCTTGCTTGTCCAGCAGCTCATTAAATGGACGTCCTTTGCATGGGGAACAAAGTCCAGCAGCTTCTTTAATGCTGCTCCTTTGCTATGCATGAAGCAAGCTCTTGGGAAGGATAAAAGAAGCCCTTCATTTATGACGTTTCATGCACAAACATGCCCTTCAATGCTGTCGTCTCCTAAATGTTGTTTTCATGCACCAACAGCCCCTTAAATTCATCCCATGCCATGTTCCTGCATCTCATTAATTCGGCCAACAATAAACAAACTAAAAATACACATAAATCTAGCCAAACAAAGACAAATTGGCAGCAAATAAGACACAATAAAAATCTGCACATTAATTCGGTCAAAGACATATTAAATGAAAAAATTAATTCAGCTGTACTTAGGACAAATTAAAATTCGGCTGGAGCTAAAAACACACTAAAGTGATGTAATAAACTAGGACAAATTAATGATATGTATTAACTATGACATATTAAATGCATGCATTAAAATAAAGCATATTTAACATGAAATTAGGATGTCCAGATTTTGACAAACTAAACACTTAATAATTATTTGAGTTGACTTTAACTAAATTAACTAACTTATTTAATTTATTCCAGCAAATTAAAATGCATGAAATTAAAATAAATGCGAATCAAGCTCAATGGGCTTGCACCAAACCAAATTGAGCTGAATAAAACCAAAATTGAGTTGAGACGGCTAAATTAAGCTCAACGAGCTTCATTTTCACTTGGGCCCTTCGAGCTTGGGCCATTCTCGATGTTGTGGAGTTGGGTCGGAACATGATAAGACCGGGTTTGTATTAACCATTGACTGTTATTGATTATTTATGTGATTTCGGGTGCTGGTTTAGTTCGACTACCAGTGGTTAGGTAATCCTACATTTGTTGTGAATACCTGTTAGTTTGTGTAAGTAGCACTGAGTAGTATCGACTACACTGTCAGCTTGTATGAGCAGACCCGAGAATAGCTCATTATTGAGCCCTTATGTGATAAGTGGTAGCTTTGGCTACGTATTAATGGTAGCTTCGGCTACATCATGTGTGGCACTTGTGCCTTATTCCGTGTATCCTTTAGTATTTCATGTGGTTCATCAGGTTATTCGAATCGATTTGATAAAATGTGATTGTATGTAAAAAGATTTGACCGTATGTTGAATGTGTATGTGCAGGTTATATGAAAACTATCATGTGTGCTAAGTGCTTAGTATTGAATCATGTGGTAAGATCACATGAGTAAGTGATAATTCCCAAACTTAATTATATGATAGGAAAACTTATTTTCCATTTGCTATGTCCATTTAGTTTTAAATACTCATTAATTTTGCATATAGACTGATACGGCCACGATCCGGGTCGCACCAAGTTCCAACAAAGAGCCATTGGAGTTGCTGTGAGGACCCATTACCGGAGCACGAGCAAAATGTTTCAAGGAGTGATACGATCGCGATCCGGAGTGCACCAAGTTCGAGCAAGGACTTAATGGTGCTGCCTCAAGGACCAATTACGCAGGCTCAAGCTAAGCAATTCAAGGAGGCCATTTCAGCCTTAGTTAATCAAGTGTGGGGTGAGGTTTTGGTTGGAGAAATAGAACGAGTTGGGACCAGCTCAATAAAACATCCTTGCAACATCTTGCAAATCGAATTTAGCTCAATTTCAGCTCCTTGAACCTGATCCAACTTAATTGAACTCTTAATTTATTTGCATTCAGTTTGCATTTTAATACTTGCATTTAAGCATCTTAGTTTAATAAATGAGTTGCTGGTCATTAATACAACTCATGTTAGTTTAATTAAATGAGTTTGTTTGATGAACTTAATTTAATTAGTGGCTTCTTTAATTAATCTAGTTACTAGGTTAATTTATTGGTACATGAGTTAAAGTACATTTAATACTTCTTTTAATTAACTAGTTGCTAGAATAAATGATGCATAAGTGTTAGTTCATTTATTTAAGTAGTTGTTAATTTGTTTTAAGCTTAATAATTGAATAAATGTGACGGTTACCTGTGTTAATTGCAGGTGACTTTTCAACTCACAAAGGCTGTTACACATTCAATAAAGGTGGCTTTTCAGGTGATTTCGGTTACATAAGAGGGGGCTATTATAAAGGAAGCTTTAAGCATCATTAAAAGAGAGTTTAAAGGAGCATTTCATGTCCTTTAAAATTTAGCAGTAGCCTGTTCAAATACCCAACGTTTTTGCTACTTAATGGACATTTTATGCCTTAAAAATTTCATTAAAGTGGCTGGAGTCTATTCAACTAGCCAATTGGGAATCAAGAGTCATCTTCAAAGCCTTTAAGGACATTAATTTAGCGAATTAAAGTATCTTAAAGAGAGGAATTATTTGATTCTAGAATTTCAAAAGTCTTTGACTTTTAATTAGAACTTTAATAGTACTTTACTATGTGACCATTCGGCTAGCTCATTCTAGCCTTATAAATACTTGTAATCAAGCCTTTTTGGGGAACTTTTTGAACAATTTGTTAATGTTATGCTTTCAAAATTATGAGGCAAATTCTCTTCTCAAATTTTGTTCAAAGATTCGTTGGCTTACCTAGGAAACTAGCTGCGTCAATCATTTTTCTTTGATAAACCTAAACTTATCACTGCCCATAGTGTGGCGTTCAAACATACCGAGGTTCCTATCTCACTAGATAGTGGGTCGAGGTCACTTTAACCATTCTAAATCTGAACTAAAGGGCTTATAAGCAACGGGTCGATACCAAATCAGTATTGGTTCTTGTTTGCACTTTTGTTCAATCTATTTTCCTTTCTTAACCATTTCCTTCCAAAATCGATTCCTTTCTTCACATCTTATTTTTTCTTTTGTTCCGAAATCAAATCCTTCTTTTAAACTTTACTTTCATACCACATTTATAAACTAATTTCTAATTTACTAAAACAATTTCATTCTATACCATATCTGACCTTTTCCTTTACCAATTCTCTAAACTAAATTAATATTATTTCTCAACGACGATTGAGCATTTTACATACGACTCGATTCATTCCGAGACAGTTCGTATCAAGGAGGCTATATCAACCTTGGTTGAGCAAATGTGGAGCAAGTTATTGGCTAGACAAAATGACGAGAATTGGGCTAACTCAATAAGCCCAATGCACATGCTTTTGCAAGCTGAAATAAGCTCACATTTAGCTCATTCAGATTGTGTTTAGTTTGATTTAATTCATGCATTTTTTATTTTGCTGAATACAAACTTTTAAATTAAATATTAGCTTTAAATAAAGGTGTTTAGTTTAAATAAATAAGTGGTGTTTAAAAAGAGGCTTATTAATTAATCTAGTTATTAGGATATTTTAATGAAGCATGAGTTTAAGTTTGTTTAATTCTGCTTCTATAATTAAACTAGTTGCTGCATTAATTGATATCTTAACTTTTAGTTCATTTATTAAAGTTAAGTGTTTAATTAGTTTGAGTTTAATTAGTGTTAAATTGTGTTTAATAAGTTCATTTTGTGCTTATTGCAGGTGACTTTTTAGCTCACAACCGTTACAAATTCATGGGCTGTTACAACTTTAATGAAGCGACTTTTTAGTTGATTTTTGGTTACAAATGAAGTGGCTCTTACAAAGGTTGTTTAACACATCAATTAAAGGAGTTTTAAGGAGCATTTTAACTCCTCTTAAATTCAGCAGCAACCTCTTCACCTACCAGCAAGATTTTGATCATTTAAAGGATGAAAACAAGTATTCAAATCTTCATTTAGTTGCTGGTGACTTTTTGACTAACCGAGGACAACTCAAGGGACATTTTAAAGCATTCAAGGAAGGACATTTAAGATAAATTAAAGTGGATTCAAGCCAGGAGTTAAAATGTTACAAGAATATCATGAGTCTTGAGTTTAATTTCATTTTAATTAGCAAATTAAGATGTGACTTTGCAACTAGTTTTCTATCACTATAAATATGTGTAACTAGCCATATTGGGGGGACTTTTGATGCTTAATGAAATTTTCAGATTGTGATTTATCCAATCTCTTAATTCTTCCAAAAACAAATTCAGATTGACGCCACTAGTTGATAGATAAGTCAATTTGAACCTTGAAGAATTAAGAGATTGGATAATTCACAATCTGAAAATTTCATTAAGCATCAAAAAGTCCCCTCAATATGGCTGGTTTCACATATTTATAGTGATAGAAAACTAGCTGAAAAGTCACATCTTAATTTGCTAATTAAAATGAAATTAAACTCAAGACTCATGATATTCTTATAACATTTTAACTCCTTACTTGAATCCACTTTAATTCAGCTTAAACGTCCTTCCTTGCATGCTTTAAAATGTCCCTTGAATTGTCCTTGGTTAGTCGAAAAGTCACCAGCAACTAAATGAAGATTTGAATGCTTGTTTTATCCTTTAAATGATCAAAATCTTGCTGGTAGGTAAAGAGGTTGTTGCCAGATTTAAGAGGAGTTAAAATGCTTTTTAAAACTCCTTTAATTGATGTGTTAAACAACCTTTGTAATAGCCACTTCATTTGTAACCAAAAATCAACTAAAAAGTCACTTCATTAAAGTTGTAACAGCCCATAAATTTGTAACGGTTGTGAGCTGAAAAGTCACCTGCAATAAACACAAAATGAACTTATTAAACACAATTTAACACTAATTAAATCAAACTAATTAAACACTTAACTTTAATAAATGAACTAAAAGTTAAGATATCAATTAATGCAGCAACTAGTTTAATTATAGAAGCAAAATTAAACAAACTTAAACTCATGCTTCATTAAAATATCCTAGTAACTAGATTAATAAATAAGCCTCTTTTTAAACACAACTTATTTATCTAAACTAAACACCTTTATTTAAAGCTAAAATTTAATTTAAAAGTTTGTATTTAGCAAAAATAAAAATAAAAAAATGCATGAATTAAATCAAGCTAAACACAATTTGAATGAGCTGAATGTGAGCTTATTTCAGCTTGTAAAAGCATGTGCATTGGGCTTATTGAGTTGGCCAGATTCTCCTAATTTTGTCCAGCCAATATCTTGCTCCACATTTGCTCAACCAAGGCCGAGATAGCCTCCTTGAAATGTTTTGCTCGTGCTCGGGTGATGGGTCCTTGCGGCAACTCCAATGGCTCTTTGTTGGAACTTGGTGTGACCCGGATTGTGGCCATATCAACAAGTCATTGGAAGAACTCGTTCAACATTTGCGAGAGGTGTTAGAAACGTTGCAACAAGAGGTACTCTATGCAAACCTTAAAAAGTGTTCATTTTGTACTAACAAAGTTGTATTCTTAAGTTTTGTGGTGAGTTCCGAAAGGTTGAAAGTTGGTCAAGAGAAAGTTCAAGCGATCCAAGAATGGTCGCGCCCGACTAGCATTAGCCAAATCTGGAGCTTTCATGGGTTGGCTAGTTTTTATCGATGTTTCGTACCTAACTTTAGTATAATTGCTATGCCATTGACAAGTGTTATTAAGAAAAATTCAGCATTTTATTGGACAAGTGAGCAAGAAAATTCATTTAATAAAATTAAACAACGTCTTGTCCAAGCACCCTTATTAGCACTTCCTAATTTTACTAAAAACTTTGAAATCAAATGTGATACTTCAGGTGTAGGAATTAGGGCCCTGCTAACCCAAGATGGAAGACCGGTGGCGTATTTTAGTGAGAAGATAAACGGGGCTGTTCTCAATTATTCCGTGTATGATAAGGAAATGTATGCCTTAATTCAATCTCTCGAGATGTGGCAGCATTACTTGTGGCCGAAGGAGTTCGTGATTCACTCCGACCATGAAGCCTTAAAGCACATCAAGAGTCAACATAGTTAAACAAGTGCCATGCAAAGTGGATTGAATATCTTGAATCCTTTTCATTTATCATCAAGTATAAGAAAGGTAAAGAAAACGTAGTGGCTAATGCCCTATTAAGGAGGTACACTTTATTATCTTATCTTGATTCTAAGCTACTTGGTATACCGATTGGTATACCTGTCGTGTAGCACTCACCGATCAAACTGCCACGGACGTCCAAGGAGTAGATGGCCCGCATGCATCAGAGCAACACCACATAATACTTTGTCCGAGTACTTTCCAATGGTGAAAGAAACTAGTACTTGCTCAGTCATCTTAAGTTCTCCGTCGTCATTGAGCCACTGAAGTTTGTAGGGGCTCAGATGCTTGGTAGTTGGCAAATTGAGTTTTTCAACCATCATCATACTTGCTACGTTTGTACAACTGCTGCCGTTGATGATGACACAACAGACTTTTCCTCCAACTTAACAACGTGTATGAAATATGTTCTCCCGTTGTAGCTCATTATCCATGCCTTGGAGACTAAGACTCCTTTTGACAATGAGTAGTTCGCCTTCCACAGGTTGTTCTAAGTCCTCCTCAGTTTCAGAAACCGATTCAGACTCCTTTTCTTCTTCATCATCCGTTTCGATTTCGCCATCAGCACGAATCACCATGGTTCTTTGATTTGGGCATTGGCTGGCTATGTGACCTCTCCCAAGACATTTGAAACATTTGACGTCTCAATTACGATTGAAAGAAATCTCGGGTGCCTTGCCTTTGTTTACTTCCGTGTTAGGTTTGTTGGTTTTTGGAGGTGCTATGGAATCCTTTCCTCGAGAGGTTGAGAAACCTTTACTCGAACTTTGGCCCCACTTGGACGTATTAGAAGTGGAAAAACCACGGCTTGGGCCTTTACACTTGAGTTACTTTTCTACCTTGATGGCCATATGAACCATGTCCACCACTTCAAGATAGTGTTGAAGCTCAATGACATTTGCAATGTCTCGGTTTAATCCAGCCAAAAATTGTGCCATCGTTGCTTCAGAATCCTCTTGAACATCTGCTTGAATCATTGCAATTTCCATCTCCTTATAGTAGTCTTCGACGTTTTTGGTCCCTTGTGTAAGATTTTGAAGTTTTTGGTGCAACTCCCGGTGGTAATAAGAAGGGATAAATCGTCGCCTCATAACTGCCTTCATCTCAGTCCATGTGGAAATCGGTTGTTCTCTGTTACGCCTCTGGCTATTAGTTAGTTAATCCCACCAAATCATGGCGTAATCCAAGAATTCGATTGCTGCTAGCTTCACCTTTTTATTTTTAGAATAGTTATGACAATCAAACACCAAATCGATCTTCTTTTCCCACTCAAGATAGGCCTCCGGATTCGATCTACCTTGGAACGGCGGTATAGAAAGTTTGATGTTCTTTAGATCATCATCTTCACGTCTTTGATCTCAGTGTTGTGGTTCCCTCTGGCGATTACTTGCATTCGACTCTTGATTGCTTTCAAGATCACTAGGATCATTTACAACATCATCTTGATCTCTTTGTCTTTCCCGTTGTTGATTTGGCCTCTCCAGTCTAGGTCGGACAACTTTGGAGTTCTTTCGCGTTACTCTCTCGCTTCGACTTGGAATAGACGATCTTCAAGGGGATTTAATCTTCTATCTAAGAGTCTTTCCATCTCTCATAATAAAGCTTGCATGTTCAAATCAGGGACATTACGAACAGGTTGTCGTACGGGACGATCTTCCATGTTAGGATCAGATTCTTGTGACATTGAGTTTAGTAAAGAACCTCACAACCAAAAACCTCATGAACACTCAGAAAGAAAAGAAGAAAGGAGTTTCACTCACCCTCCTGTTTACACTCGAGAATAGGCTTTTACCTGCCACTCTTTTGCGCTCACAACTCTCGTGCCTTTTACCTCTCTTTACCTTTCTCGTGATTTCGTAAGCAGATTTGCTAAGGCTCAACCTTAGTCTAGATGGTCGGTCTCAAATGGGTAACAACGGATGATGTGATTTAGGACAGGGTAGGCTAAACGAAAATTTGATTCGATTATAGTGTGGTGAATGGTTAAAGATGGAAGAAAAGGTGAATAGAAGAGTTTCAGGATCAGAATTGAATGAAAATAAAACAAATATTCAATTTTTCAACACAAAGCAAAATTTTTTTCAAACTTTTATTTTGAACTTTTTTTTGAATTTTTTTCTTTTTTTGAACTTTTTTCGAATTTTTTATACTTACAAACTAGTTTTCGTTGTGTTCTTCAATCTTCGGAGCTTCTTGATTCTAGCTCTAATACCAAATGATACGAACCGTCTCGGAATGAGTCGAGTCGTATGTAAAATCCCCAATCGTCGTCGAGAAACAATATTAGTTTAGTTTAGAAAATTGGTTAAGAAAAAAGGTCAGATATGATATGGAATGAAGCTGTTTTAGAAATTTAGAAATTGGTTTATAAATGTGTTAAGAAAGTATAGTTTAATAGAAGAATTTGGTTTCGAATTGAAAAGGAAAAGATGTGAAGAAAGGAATTGGTTTTGGATTAAAATGGTTAAGAAAAATAAAATGGATTGAACAAAAGTGCAAACAAGAACCAATACCAATTTGATATCGACCCGTTGCTTATAAGCCCTTTAGTTCGGGTTCAGATTGGTTAAAGAGACCTCGACCCACTATCTAGCAAGATAAGAACCTCGGTATGATTGAACGCCACACTAAGAATAGTGATAAGTTCAGGTTTATTAAAGGAAAACGATTGACGCAACTAGTTTCCTAGGAAAGTCAATGAATCTTTGAACGAAATTTGAGAAGAGAATTTGCCTCTCAATTTTGATAGCATAATATTAACAAGTATTTATAAGGCTAGAATGAGCTAGCCGAAAGGTCACATAGTAAAATACTTAATAAAGAGCTAATTAAAATTCAAAGTCTTTTGGAATTCTAGATCAAATAATTTCTCTCTTTAAAATGCTTTAATTTAGCTGAATTAATGACCTTAAAGGCTTTGAAAATGACTCTTGCTTTCCCCTTTGGCTAGTTGAATGGACTCTAGCAACTTTAATAAGATTTTTAAGGCTTAAATTGTCCATTAAGTAGCAAAAACGTTGGGTATTTGAATAGGCTGCTGCTGAATTTAAAAGGTCATGAAATGCTCCTTTAAACTCTCTTTTAATGATGCTTAACGCTTCCTTTATAACAGCCCCCTCTTTTGTAACCAAAATACCTTGAAAAGCCACCTTTATTGAATGTGTAACAGCCTTTGTGAGTTGAAAAGTCACCTGCAATTAAACATATGTAACTATCACATTTATTCAATTATTAAGCTTTAAACAAATTAACAACTACTTAAATAAATGAACTAACACTTATGCATCATTTATTCCAGCAACTAGTTAATTAAAAGAAGTATTAAATGAACTTTAACCCATGCACCAATAAATTAACCTAGTAACTAGATTAATTAAAGAAGCAACTCATTAAATTAAGTTCATCAAATAAACTCATTTAATTAAACTAAGATGAGTTATATTAGTGACCAGCAACTCATTTATTAAAGTAAGATGCTTAAATGCAAGTATTAAAATGCAAACTAAATGCAAATATATTAAGAGTTCAATTAAATTGGATCGGGTTCAAGAAGCTGAAATTGAGCTTAATTTGGTTTGTAAGATATTGCAAGGACAATTTGTTGAGTTGGTCCCAACTCGTTCTATTTCTCCAATCGAAACCTTGGCCCACACTTGATTATCTAAGGCCGAAATAGCCTCCTTGAATTGCTTAGCTTGAGCCCGCGTAATTGGTCCTTGGGGCAGCACTATTGAGTCCTTGCTCGAACTTGGTGAACTCCAAGTCGCGATCGTATCATTCCCCCTCTCTTCGAAATGACTTGTCCTCAAGTCAAAATCTACGTCAAAAGGGGTTAAATCTGACACGTTAAAAGTCGCACTAATGTTAAATTCACCAGGCAAATCGAGTTTGTAAGAGTTTTCATTTATGCGCTCAAGAACTTGGAAATGACCATCTCCTCGAGGTAACAATTTTGATTTTCGTTGAACCAAAAAATGCTCCGTGCACATGTGAACCCAAACCCACTCTCTGGGTTCGAAGACCACTAGTTTTTGTCCTTTGTTAGCATTACACACATAAGACTTGGTTTCACCCCAAATTTTGGGCCTTTAGTATGGATCAGTAAGGAGGTGGCACATGAGTTTTTAATTGTGCAAGAAAATGACACAAATTGCTTGTTTGGTGTGCTGGCTAGATGATTTGGGTGTGTTTGGGAGCATTTCAGAAGCCTTTCAAACCTAAGCATCCTCGAACCCTTTCTTTACTTCTTCCGCTCCCAACTCTTACTTCTCTATTTTTTCTGAGATCGAACATCTTCTCGACGATGATCGAGCAAACAAGCGATCCCGTCTCAATCAACTCGAATCGGATTGGATCATATTAATGGCCAAATTACCATATAAGGACCTCTAGTTAATAGAATTCTACTTTCGCATTTTATGCGATTTGGTCCTTCTCGTAATTAAACATGAAATTGGTAAAATTTTCTTATCAAAATTCTCACATGACATTTCTAACCTAATAGGAACCATATAATAAAATAAAATGAATTTTATTTTTGGTTTGATTTTGTGGTCCCAAAATCACTATTTCGATCTCACTGAAATTGGGTTGTTATAGAGACATAGGTAACCTAGTCACAAAAGCCATAGTGTCTATATCCCATTTCTACTGTGGAATCTGGATAGGCTAAAGAAGACTTGAAGGAACTTGATGCTTTGCCTTCTCCTATTGACAAGCTAAGCATCGAGCCACAAACTCTGACATGTCTCTCTTCATCTTTGGCCACCAATAAAATGGACAAAGCTCCTGATACATCTTATTACTACCTGGGTGCATAGTAAATGGACTACTATGTGCCTCACGAAGGACCTTATCCTTTAGTTCACCTGCTGGAACACAAAGTCGCCCTCTGAAATACAATACATCGCCATCTTGTAATTCGAAGCCTGATGCTTCTCCTCGCCTTACCCTATCTGCTCTGGCAACCAAATTATCATTAGACTTCTGCGCCTCTTTTACCTCTAGCACCAACATCAGTTCAACTTGAAGCTCAGCTAATAAACCACTGTGCTCTAATGCTTCATTAAATTATCCTAGTAACTAGAATAATTAAGAGAAACATTTATTCTAACAACTCAATTAACTAAAATACTTAAATGCATGGTTTAAAATGCAAACTAAATAAACAAATGAGTTACTTAATGTAAGACTTAAACTAACATGGGAGTTACATAATGCAAGTCATTATTTATGATGCATACTTAACTAACATAAGGCATAACTTTATTAAATGCAAAACACACAAAGTGCTAGTCAAAATAAAAAAAAATGCAAACTTATTAATTTTAATAAAACTTTATTAAATTAAAAGGTCCTTAAAACATTGGCCTAACAATCAATCAGGCCTATGAGATGTTTCATTTTGCACTTGGGCCCCTCAAGTTTAGGCCAATCTCGATGGCATCGAGTTGCGTCATAACATGATGCGACTAGGTTTGCGTCATAACATGATGCGAACCCTCCATCTTGAAGATGATTTGTCCTCAAATTGGGCCATTTGTCCCTTTGAACATGTCCCCTCTTGCGCGGCTTTCCTCATTTGAATGGGTCACACAAACTTGGAAAAGATTTACCAATTAACAAGTACACATGTCACTATCATAATAAAGAAGCAAAGGGTTAAGGCAACAAAAACCTAAAGATAGCCCGAATGCTAAGCAAAAGATGGATCTTACCTTGCTGAATTGATTTACCAATTTTGGCAATGAAAAATGCAAAGTATCTAAATTTCCATGGCACATATAAAATCTAGCCCAAAGATCATATCGCAAAGATCTTATTCGTTCATAACATGGATGATTACACAATTTCAATATGCCGTCAGCATGATCAATTGAACAGAATGGAAACAAGGAATGACTAATTACACAATTTAGTAAACAAGAATGCATTCCTCATTTCAACCATAAAAGTCCAAAAGGATCAAAACAAAGAACATATTCACTTGGCCTTTTAAATTGATCAACCTCACCTTGCCGTATTTAATGGAATAGTCTTACATTAGCAGGGTGAGTAACATGGCCACTTTCCACGAAGTCATGCATTTTTTACTTACCTTAGAAGTTACATAACGAAAGTTTGAATTTACCTTGTTCCCGCAATACAAATCTTCGCTCATTAGCAAGGTAATGTAATCTATATTTCAAACTTGAATAAAGCTAAAAAGGTAAAAAATCAGATAGACAATTCAGACTTTTCAAAATATAATTTCCATAGAAATGGAAAATGTTACTACCACTAGGAAGAACATACTTAAAAGGAAATGATGAAACAATTTTTGCAAGTTGGTCACATGAGTCGATTCTGGAATTAAAAACAAAATTCCCAGATTCAAGGTCTTGATTTTGTTTTTGTAGCTCAATCACATGATCCATTTTCATATTTAAAGATAAGACTCGAAACAGATGAAAAGGTGTAAAGTTACTTACAATGAAATCACGATGCTTACCTTTTCTTGGAAACAACTTGAAATGGCTTACTCCCGACTTAAAGATTTGATTTTGATCACTTATCCCAAATGGCAACAAAAATTTCATTTTCTCGAAGAAATGGCAAAAGTGATACAAAGGGAATTTAAGCCGACATACATACAAAAACTCATACTTCACAGAACTCAATCGAACAGACAGATCAAGATATGGAAATCTCACACAAAAATTCAAAGTTTTATCTTGAGGAGAAAAATCAAACGGTTTGAACATTGTCTGTGATAGCCTTTTAACATGTATGTCAAACAAAGGCATGGTGAACGTAAAACTATTCAAAGATTCAAATCTACCACAAACCAATTGAATAGAAATGTTTAAATAGGAAGATTTAGCTCATCAATTCAAAGAATTTTTGTGGGCAATCACATTAAAACATGAAAAACTTTTATCAAACACATTCACAATTTGCAAAGTATGAACCAATCCATCAGAATGATTAGACATGTCATAAGACAAGGCTTTCATGACTCTTTTTGAAACAGAGTCATTAACTTCAAAAAATAAATAATGACTAGACAAATCAAAAGATGCAAGTCTTTCAAAAATTAAGTCATCAAAATCTTTATGAGCAACTTTTAAATCAGACGGCCTTGATTCGATAAACAAGGGATCTTTACCTCTCTTACCTTTGATTGCAAATGGGTGGTTGTAATTTGCATACTTACCTTCCTCGAACAACCGAAAACGCCTCTCATTTGGAAGGTAGTGAAGCTGGAATTGGTCGCACGAACTTCTAGAAACTTGAAGAGTAACATCACAAGAAGAACTAACAGAAGGGTTAGTGGAAATAATCCTCACTTGCTCGCTATCTTTCTCACTCAATTCTTTTATCTCAATTTCTTTTTCCACTCTTTTTTCTTGATCAACTTCTTTTTCTTTTTCATGTTCTTTTGGAATCTCTTTTTCAATCTTTTTTTGTTCTTCTTCTTTTTTAATGGCTTTTCTTTTACAAGATGTCACAAAAGAATCAAAATGGTAATTATTTGGCTCGAAAGAAGAAAAATTATTTACAAATGAATCACGATAATTACATCGGGGAGAATACTCCATGTAGGATTTCTTTAAAGTTCTTGAAGGAGTATATCTATCGTCTCGCACGTCGTATCGAAAAGATTCAAAATCAAGATTGGCTTCTCATTGTCTCAAACTCCTTGATGGAAAGTACTCTCAATTGAAGTCTCTTCTCAAATTCTTTGATGAATAGGAGTCATAGTATGAATCTCTTTGTCTCAAAGTCGATGGCAAATAGGAATCATGATGGAAATCTTTTCTTGAGTAGTATTCGGGTGTATTTCTCTGACTTGTTCTCGACTCCATTTTTTGACTTGATGTCACTTGATCATATTGGTCTCGTTTCACCAATTGATCTAGCCTCTCTTGCAGTTTATCAAACTTGGAATTCACCATTGTTTGCATTTCTTTCACCAAGTATTGGTACTCCATTTCAGTGAACTCTTTGCGAGACATGATCTTTGTTGGCTCGTGTTTACACTCGTTTGGCTTTTATCTCCACTCGATTGATCTCACACGCTCGTGCCTTTTACCTCTCAAACTTTCTCTCGTAATTTCGTATTCAGACTCGCCAAGGCCTTATCGTAGGCTTAGGGGTCAATTTCAAAATTGTTTAACAAAGGATAACTATAAAGAGGTTAAGGGTTGGCTAAAAGAAAGAAAAAAATTTGCAGGTTTTGAAAGTGTGGCGATGAGATAGGAAGTGAATGATACGAAATTGAACAAACCTTATCAGGAATACAAAAAGATCAATAGACAGAACTGAATACCAATTAATAAACACTAAACTTTCACTATTATTTTTTTCAATCCTTCAAATTTTTTTCACTTTTTTTTACTTTGAATTTTTTTCTTCACGATTTTTTTTTGAATTTTTTCTCTACTTCAACACTTTTTTTTATTTTTTTGTAATACTACTCTTTTTTTAAATACAATATGATGAATACAATAAGAACAAAAATCAAATTTTTTTTACTTTACGAACCTACTCCCAGTGATGCTACAAACGTCAGTACTCCTCATTTTAATAGTTATGATACCAAATGATACGATCTACCTCGGGATTGAGTTGAGTCGTATACGAATTGCCTGATCGTCTACGAGAAAGTATCATTCAGCTTGTTTTTAAAAGGATGTTCTGAGGTAAATTAACACGAAAGCTATTCAAAAGGGGTTTCAAAGATAAGTTTAAGGATATGAATTTTTATATAGATTCGGTTAGCATAAATAAAGATGAAGATTTGTATGGAAGTGGGTTAACAAACAATGGATGAAAAGTGAAAGGGTGGTTCGGCTATGATGAAATGAAAGGATAGAAAGAAAGAAATTTGGTAGATGATGGATATGGAATAAATCAAACTCAAAAGCAAGTAAGAACCAATACTAAAGAGTTTGACCCAAATACTTATAGGCTTTCAAGGTGGAAGGATGAAAGTGAATAAACCTCTACCCGCTACTTAGAGAAGTAGGAACCTTGGTATAATGGTGGACGTGATGTAAGCATGGCCGAGAGCTCCACTACCTCGAGCAAGAAGCTTATCAAGCTGCCCGATGTTCCAATGAATCAAGCTCAAGCTAAGCACCTCCAAGAAACTATTTCAGCTTCTTTCACTCTATTTTGGCTCAAGACAAAGCCTAACACTAATGGAGAAGCTCGGACCAGCTCCATAAAGGCTCCTTGCACCCTTGTGCAGGTCGAACTTAGCTCACCATTAGCTCCCCGAGCTCCGTCCAGGTCATATTAGCTCATTTGAGCTTGTTTAAGCTCATTTAAGCTCATTTCAATTTCTTTCCAGCTCATATGTTTAATTGCTTGAATAAACTAAGTGCCTACTTTATTTAGTTTAATTTGTTTCTGCTCATTGATTAGTTTACTAGCTCATTACAGCTTATTACTTGTTTTTAAGTCATTGTGAGCTAGCCGAATTAATGTGTCATGTTAAGTCAACATTTAATCTGTTTCAGCTACAGTCAAATTTAATATGTGTCTTAGTTTTACACATCTTTAATACATGTTTTAATTCAGACCAATTAAATATGTTTAAGTTGTGTTTAATTTGTATTGTAGGATTGTGTATGGATGGCACTAAAGGTGTTCACATTGGCTGCTACTAGGAAGCTTCTTTTAGCTATTCATATGGCACAATTATGAGTTGAACACATCCTTCCAAGAGCCATTTCGTGGCTAGCAAAGCAACAAGTGCTTTCACACTTGATTGACCGATTGGCTGCCATGTTCACACCTTAAGTTGACCAATCAGATTCTATACATGTATGGATGACTTCAAGAACATCCAAGGGGAAGAATTAACACATAAATTCAGTATATTGAATTAACAATATGCATGCACAATGGGAAGGACAAATTTACAAGATGCATGCTGTTGTTCATGAACCTACATGCAATTAAAGAGCCTATTTATGAGAATGCATGTTCCATGCAAGTGCATGAATGACCCAAGGGGATGAATGAAATTTTTTGTGTTCATACAAGTCACTTGAAGCTTTCTTCTATGCTAAGAATTCATGTACAGCAAAGGGAGGAAGAATCTGACTATTCAAGTTAAAGTTCATGCATGAATATCATTCAATGAGATGCATGAATGTCCAAATACATGCCCATGCAAGGGGAGAACGTCCATGAACCATCAAGGGGGAGTGGAGGAAGATAAAAGGTTGATCATTCATGTTTTTCTTCTTAACTAAGCATTCAAGAACATATTTGGGGAAAGATTTTGTCTATTCGGGATTGGGAAGCATTTAAGAACTGAATTTATTAACTAAGTGTGAACATTTTAGTTATGTTTGAACACATTCTAGATGCCGAATTTCAATAGGCATTTTAGGCTTATAAATAGTTGCTTTGTAAACTTTTGGGGGGACTTTTGCCATTTTGTTGAATGAAACTTTGTTTTAGTGAGGTTTACTTCCTCTCATATCTTGTACAAGTCTCGAGTGACTTATCTAGCGTGCTAGAGGCATCAACCTGAACTTGTTTTTAGAACTTATCACCATTATTTGGTGTGGCATTCACCTATCCGTCTATTCCATCTATCCAACTTAACAATATAGGAGCCGGGGTGACACTTTCTAGTGTTGAATCGCTCCTAACGTTAAGATCACTAAACCATTTCCACCTTTTTGTTATTTCTTCTTTGTTATCTCCAAAACCAAACCACCTCCTTAACATGCATTTTTATTATCCTTGAACCTATCATCATCATCTTGCCCATCTTAAACTATATTCGCTTCCAACAAACCTATCCATCCAACTTCTTCTACTAAGACCAAAACACGAACGACCCTTCTCGACTACGATCGGGCAACTACGTGAATTCGACTCAATCACCCGATCCAGATCACATCAGAATGCCACACTATGAAATAGTGATAAGTTTAGATAGGGAAGAAAGCAGGTTGACGTCACTAGGGACCTAGATAAGCCAACAAGCCTTCAACGAAATATGAGGGAAAGGTTTTCTCACAAAATGATGTAATTTTCATTAAGGTGTCAAAAGTCCCTACATGAATGACTTAGAACGAAATTTAGAGGCCTCAAATGACCTTTCAAGTTCCTTAAGACCTTTCAAATTCAGTCATTTAACTAGCTTAAATCATAACATTAAATTTGATTTAACTCTTTGATGGTTAGCCCAAAAGGCATGTCTATTCACTTGTCTTTGAGTAGATGAAAAGGCATGTCTTTTCATTAGCCCATGGATCGCTCAAAGGTCACCACCATCTTTATGAAGATTAATGCTTCTTAAGTTGTTGTTTGTAGTCCTTTCTTCTACCATAACCAAATGTCAAAAGTCTTGTGCATTCATCTCTCTTTAATTAACACCATAACTAGCTTTGAGTGCATGAAACTGATTAGATTTGAAGGGATACTCTTGGACCATTTAAACAACCACCATGATGATCTTTGAAGGCTTAAAAAAGGTCCAAAAATGAAGAGTTAATTTAACCATATGAATACTCACCTAAAAAATAGACAATTAAGCATTAAAGACATTAAAAACAAAACAGCACACTATAAACACTCTCATACATGAATTAATTAATAAACATGCAACTTAAATCACCTTATTTAAAATGAACTTATTAAACACAATTAAATACTAATTTAACTCAAACACATTAAACACTTGACTTCAATAAATGAACTAAAGCAAAGTCATCAATTATGCAGCAACTAATTTAATTAAAGAAGCAAAATTAAATAAACTTAATCTCATGCTTCATTAAATTATCCTAGTAACTAGATTAATTAAGAGAAACATTTATTCTAACAACTCAATTAACTAAAATGCTTAAATGCATGGTTTAAAATGCAAACTAAATAAACAAATGAGTTACTTAATGCAAGACTTAAACTAACATGGGAGTTACATAATGCAAGTCATTATTTATGATGCATACTTAACTAACATAAGGCATAAATATATTAAATGCAAAACACACAAAGTGCAAGTCAAAATAAAAAAAATGCTAACTTATTAATTTAAATAAAACTTTATTAAATTAAAAGGTACTTAAAACATTGGCCCAATAATCAATCAGGCCTATGAGATGTTTCATTTTACACTTGGGCCCCTCAAGTTTAGGCCAATCTCGATGGCATCGAGTTGCGTCATAACATAATGCGACTGGGTTCACATCATTAACCAATTGGCATCACTTGCACTTTATTGCAAGTTGAAATTGACTTTTAATAAATTCATCTTAAGTTTAATAAATGAGTTGCTAGACTTAATTCAACTCAACTTAGTTTATTTAATTAAGTTTTTATTGAACTCCATTTAATAGATGCTTCCTAATTAATCTAGTTACTAGGATAATTTATTGAAGTATGAGTTAAGATTAATTAATTATGCTTCACTTAATTAAACTAGTTGCTGAATTAATTGATGCATTTGTCTTAAGTTCATTTATTGAAGTTAAGTGATTAATGTGTTTGAGTTTAAATTAGTGTTTAATTGTGTTTAATAAGTTCATTTTAAATGTGTTTATTGCAGGTGTCTCTTAAGCTCACAACCGTTATAAATTCAATGAAGAGGCTTTTCAAGTTATTTCGGTTACATGCTGTTGCACATCCAATGAAGAGGCTTTGCAAGTCATTTTTGGTTACAAGCAAAGGGCTGTTGCAAAGAAGGTTTAACACATCGTTTAAAAGAGTTTAAAGAGGGGATTATTGCTTCTTTAAATTTGGCAGCTTTCAACTACCAACCGTTTTGCTACTTCAAAAGAAATAATTCAAGCATTCAAAACACCATTAAGGTGCTGGTGACTATTCGGCTAACCAAAAGGACATTTCAAGAGTCACTTTTCAAGCATTCAAGGTCAATTATGCAGCTGAATTGAAGTGAATTAAATGGTGGAGTTATTTGGTTAAAGAATTCCAAGAGACTTGAGCTTTATTTTAGCTTTTAAGATGAATACTCGTGACCATTCAGCTAACTTTTCTCTAGCCTTATAAATATGTGTAATCAGCCATTTGAAGGCACCTTGGATATTTTAGTGAATGAAACTCTGTCATTTTGGTGAGAACTCTTCTCTCCGATTTCATGCAAAGACTTGTTGGCTTATCTATAAAGCTAGTGGCGTCAACATGTTCTTTCAATTATCCTAAACTTATCACTTTCAATAGTTTGGCATTCGAACATTATACCAAAGTTCCTATCTTGCTAGATAGCGGGTTGAGGTTTTTTTCATCTTTCTTACCACCTTAGAAATGAATAAGTCTCGGGTCAACAATCTTTATTGTTGGTTTAACTTGTTTCTATGTTCTTTATTTTTTCCATCTTCACCCTCTTTTTAAACATCAAACCATCTTCCTTGTTAAATCGAGCCATTCAAATATCCTCTATCTTTAATTCATTTAGTCGAACCTATAAAATTCATTTTTCACCTAACTTTGAACCCTTTGTCAGCTTCTGCCCATTTCTTTTTATCCAAATTACCCTTTGTTAGAATCGAATGATACTTCTTCGTTGATGCTTGGGCAAAAAAAATACGACTCAAAATCTATCATGAGATCGAGATCATATCATTTGATATTAGAGCTACAAAACGAGAAGTACGGACGTTCATAGGCCTCCCAGAATAGCTCGTGAGGTGTTGGAGTAAGTTTTAAAAAAATTCAAAAAAATTATTGTAGTCTAGTACTAGTTGTATGGAACCTATATGTATTGAAAAAAAGTTTCGAAATTGAAAAAAAATTAAAAGTAAAAAAAAGGAGAAGTTTGTATTCATCTTGTTTACAATTCCAATCAGCAAGTTCCTCTCTATTTCCATTCCTACCTTTCACTCCACACTTAAACCATTTTAATTTTTTTCTTTTAGCCTACCTTAATTCCCTCATCGATATCCCTTGTTACAACCAATTTGTGATCGACTCCTAAGCCTATGATCAAGCCTTGATTAGTCTATTCACAAAGTCACGAGAGCCGAAAGAGTGGAAAAAGGCACGAGAGCGTGAGCACAAAAGAGAGGAGGTAAAAGCCAAAATTCGAGTGCAAACACGAGCAAGAGTGCTATCAATTTCTTTCCTTTTTGAGTGAATAGTAAGGTTTGTGGTGGGGAATTTATTCTCTATTTTTGGTTTATTCACTTTCCTTTTAGCAATAAAATCGTGATGCGAGAAGAGTTTTTAGAATTTAAACTTCAAGACTTTGTGAAATAAATGGACCGATTGTTAGATAGAAAGCTAGAACCATTACAAAAATGATTGGACTAAGTGGAGGAAAGAACCTGGCAAAAGAAAAGTTCGCCAAGTCGAGACACGGAATTAAGTTCATCACGGCGACCCACATCCAAAGACTATTTGAGAAGAGGTTCTTATTGTGACTCCTATTCATCCAGAAAATCGAGACAAAGAGAAGCAAACTTTGAGTTTGAGATCTCTTTAAGTGCTTCAACAAAATTCCCCATAGAGGATCATTCACAAAGAATTGATCGTGATTTCTATGTAAATGATTTCCCTTCTTTCGAACAAAATGTTTATCATCCCGATTCATTTGTGTACTCTTGTAATGAAAAGAAAACGAGAAAAGAAAAAGAAGAAAATAAAAAGAAATAAAAAGAAAAGAGAGGCAAGAGATGATCATGAGAGAAAATGAGCAGATTTTAAAAGAAAAAGAGTGTGTACCAGAAAGAAAAGTTAAAAAAGAGAGTGAGCAAAAAGAAAGTGTGGAAGAAGCGAGTGTTCTCGAAGAAAAAGAAACGAAAGAAAAAGATGCTAGTGAGCGAGAAAAAGTGAGGAATGTTTCCTCTAACCAACTTGTTAGTTTTCTTCAAGTTGTTTCTTTTCAAGTTTCTGAAAGGTCGATTGATAAATCTTAACTTTACTACATTCCTGAGAAGAGAAGGTTTGTTTTGTGTGAAATTGGTAAAATCGGTCCTAAATTTTATAATTTTCAAGGTAAACAAGGTATGATTCTTGAAAACTTTGACACATATTTGTTTAATTTGGATGGTGAAGACAACCTAGTTGGTAATTTGTTTTTTGAAAATCATTTGTATCTTAATGTGATTGGTTGTGATGCGAGCACGCCCAACTAACCCTATCGGTCAAGTCTTTTGAGTCAAGCATTGACATGTTGGCAAGCTGATCCCAGCTCGTTTCCAGCTCCACGAGCTCTGTCCAGCTCAAATCTAGCTCATTCGAGCTCAATCTAACTTGCTTGAGCTAAACCGAGCTCACTCCTAGCTCATATTCAGCTCACGAGCTAAACCTTAGCTCAACTTCAGCTTAGGAGTTTAACCTCAGCTCAACTTTAGCTCCCAAGCTAAAGCTTAGCTCATTTTAGTTTAAACTCGATTTTGACTTTAATGCATTAAATAAAATCCAAACATATTTATTTAAGCATTGAATTTGTCTTATATTAATATTTTTTTAATATGTCATAGTCATTACATATTTTAATTATGTTCACATTTTAGCCGAATTTAATGCATGACATTATTGTGTTCACATTATGCCAAATTTATGTGTGATCATATTACGTTTTACCATTTGATTTTATTTCATGTAGGTACATGTACATGGACGGCTTGGATACATGCACATGGATTAATGCATACATTCCATTTGGAGGCACAATGAATTCATGAAGATCCATTTCCTTTGGATAGCACACATGCATGTATGGAGAGCATTTATTGATGGTTCATGAACGGCTCGATTCAAGGCCCCTTTTTGGTTTCATGCATAGCCGAATGTATGTGGGTGATCTATTGGTTTCCTAAGTACTTATTCAGCCAAGAGTCTGCCTACTAAGTTCCTCAAGGTGACCGAATGCATGAAGGAGCCACTAATGCAAGTACATGCATGGCTTAATACATCGTATGGAAGGATGCATGTACAACTAATGTTCAATGGATGGCATTTGAAGGAATTCATGTATTGGGGACGTTCATGCAAGTGGGGGCTATTTTATGTACATTTATTTGAAGATGCATGGACCGTAATTAAGGAAGAACATCCATTAGGACGTTTCATGCATGTTTCATGCATATCCAAGATGTCCATTCAAGTATTCAAGGTACATTCAAGATACATTCGGCCAAGGGAGATGTAGGAGCATCAAAAGGCTACACATTCATGAATTATGGCTATCCTTCATGGCTAAGCATGCATGAATGCATCAAGGAAACAACATGATGGTTCGACCATTCATTCACCATCTTCCAAGCACTTTTGCTTATTCATGAAGCTAACTATTGAAGCTTCATTCAACTGAATTTGGACCTTGTCTTTTAATGATTTTCTTCTAGTTCATTCTAGAATTTTCTAGCTGAATTTATGTAGCTTTTAGGTCTATGCATTGTCCATTCGGCTACTCCAAACTAGGCTATAAATAGTTGTTTACTTTCATTTAAAATCCTGGGTTGAACTTTGATCATTTAAATTTGTTAATGAGATAATGTGAGATTATTTTCTCTCCAATTTTGTTGAAGACTCATTGGCTTATCTAATCTCTAGTGGCGTCAACCCATTTTCTTCTATCTGAACTTATCACTATCTTATAGTGTGGCGTTCACCCTTATACCAAGGTTTCTACTTCTCTAAGTAGCGGGTCGAGGTTTATTCACTATCATTCTTCCACCTTGAAAGCTTATAAGTATTTGGGTCAATACGCTTTAGTATTGGTTCTTACTTGCTTTTGAGTTCATTTTATTCCATTTCCATCACCTACCGAACTTCTTTCTTTCCATCATTTCACTTCATCATAATCGAACCATTAATTCACTTTTTCCTCCATTGTTTGTTATCCAACTTCCATGCTTATCTCCATCCTATATTTTTATATAACCGAACTTAAATATTATTAATATCCAAAAACCCATCTTTGAACCCTTTTACATAGCTTCTGCCATTAATTACTTAAAAACATCACTTTTCAACGAGTCGAATGATACTTTCTCGTAGACGATTGGGCAAATTAGCATACGACTCGACTCACCCCGAGGCGGATCATATCTGGTTGTTCATCTATGATTAGTAAAGAATTTTTCATGTCAGATGATGATAACGAACTCAATACTAATACAAAACATGATCGACATATGGGTAAGGAATTGTCTAATTTGCCTTGGCACACTTTAAACATACAAAACGAAGAACCACGTAACCCTTCTCCTTTGTCTACTCATGTTGAAAGGCTGTGGATGAGAATCGAGAAACTTGAATGTTTGTGAACACATTTGTTTAATTATCCTTTGATTTCATTAAGTTCACTTTTTGCAATGCTGGTATTTTGAGATTGTTTGATTTAATGAAGCCCTTGCTGCATTTTGTAACAATTAAACAAGCTCATGTGTTCAAACTTAGAATTTGCTATTTTGGTTCGTTTTGTGGGAAACTCAAGCATCCTAAATTTTGTGCGATCAATTTATGTTTGTTTGATGCTTGGTCTTTAATTAAGGAAACGAAACTTGAATACTTTGATGACAACTTAAAATTGTTCCTTGATATTTTATGTGGTTGTACATGAAATTCATGTTTCCTTCTCGAGTTTTGTGTAATCTCCAGGTTTCTCAAGATCGATGTGATGAACTCTAACTTCAATATATTTTCGAGGAAAGAAGATTTACAATGGTTGAATGAGATAATGTTCAAATAGAATCCCAATCACTTCTTCCTAAAGGCAAGGAAAGTGAGTTTCTGTTATTTTTTAAACAACATCCTTCCACTCGAATTGATGATTTTATTCAAGACTTGAATTCTAAAAAGGTACTATACTCTGTTGTGGTCAATTGCCATTCTTTGACTTGTGATAATATATTTGTTTTGATTGATGGCAAGAAGACTCTCACTTTTGAAAAATGTGATGTTGATGTGTTGGTTGGTGAGTCAAAAGTTAATCGGTCATTGCAAGGTTTAAATATGCAAGACTTGACTCAAATATTTGGTAAGGCCTAACATACAAAAAGTTTTGTTCATTTGATTGTGAACATGATATATGGCATTTATCTTCTTGCATGGATCATGGGTGTTTTGATCGAATGATACTTGGTCCACGTGTTTGTTTGGATGATTTCTTGATGACTTGTGGCTACTCCTTTAAATTAATTCATTTGTTTGATGAGACTTTGTTTGGTGAAGGTGTAACAAATCAGTTTAGTTGTATGACCTATGTACGTTTGAATCAATTTGATCGAGTGAGGTTTGAAATAAGTGCCTATTCAATGATTTTCTCATGCCTTTTGAACTGCTTCCTAAGTATAAACTAATGCCAAATATGGAGTTTCCATATTTGAAAGGGGAAGAATTGTTTATTACTTTGAATTTGGCAACAGTTCACCAACTCAATTGTGTACCGAAAAGGTGAAAGAGGATTGCCCATTCTTAACTCATCATTCCATTAGATCTCTTTCCTATGTTGATGATAACAACTCTCCTTGTCAAGTGGTGACTTTCTTTTAGGTCCATGTGAGAATTTTTATCCCAATTGTCCGACGAAAGCCGCGCAAGAAATACGTTCTAATGGACAAATAACTTGACTTGAGGATAAGTTGCCTTCGAGAGGGGGAATGATACGATCACGCCCCGGGCACACTCTTGGTCCAGCACACTAAGTGATACAACCTTAGCTCGGGAAGAGCAAGTAGCCAAATCCATTAGTCATGCATGGATTAACCAACTGGCATCACTTGCAATTTATTGCAAGTTGAATTTTTCTTTTAATAAATTCATTTTAAGTTTAATAAATGAGTTGTTGGACTTAATTCAACTCATCTTAGTTTATTTAATTAAGTTTTTATTGAACTCCATTTAATAGATGCTTCCTAATTAATCTAGTTACTAGGATAATTTATTGAAGTATGAGTTAAGATTAATTAATTATGCTTCACTTAATTATACTAGTTGCTGAATTAATTGATGCATTTGTCTTAAGTTCATTTATTGACGTTAAGTGATTAATGTGTTTGAGTTTAAATTAGTGTTTAATTGTGTTTAGTAAGTTCATTTTAAATGTGTTTATTGCAGGTGTCTCTTTATGATACGAACGCATCCCGGAGTGCACCAAGTTTGAGCAAGGACTCAATAGTACTGCCCCAAGGACCAATTACGCGAGCTCAAGCTAAGGAATTCAAAGAGGCCATTTCGACTTTAGTGAATCAAGTGTCGAGCGAGGCTTTGGTTGGAGAAATAGAACGAGTTGGGACCAGCTCAATAAAGTTTCCTTGCAACATATTGCAAACCGATTTCAGCTCAATTCTAGTTCCTTGAATTTAGGCTAGCCCATTTCAACTATTATTTTTCAGCTTTGCATTTAGTTTGCATTTTTAAATCATGCATTTAAGCATCTTAAGTTAATAAATGAGTTGCTGGACATTAATTCAACTCCTATTAGTTTAATTAATTGAGTTTTGTTGAACTTTATTTAATAGTTGCTTCTTTAATTAATCTAGTTACTAGGATAATTTAATGAAGCATGAGTTTAAGTTTGTTTAATTCTACTTCTATAATCAAACTATTTGCTGCATTAATTGATATCTTAACTTTTAGTTCATTTATTAAAGTTAAGTGTTTAATTAGTTTGAGTTTAATTAGTGTTAAATTGAGTTTAATTAGTGTTAAATTGAGTTTAATTAGTTCATTTTGTGTTTATTGCAGGTGACTTTTCAGCTCACAATCGTTACAAATTCATGGGCTGTTACAACTTTAATGAAGTGACTTTTTATTTGATTTTTGGTTACAAATGAAGTGGCTGTTACAAAGGTTGTTTAACACATCAATTAAAGGAGTTTTAAGGAGCATTTTAACTCCTCTTAAATTCGGCAGCAACCTCTTCAGCTACCAGCAATATTTTGATCATTTAAAGGATGAAAACAAGCATTCAAATCTTCATTTAGTTGCTGGTGACTTTTCGGCTAACCAAGGACAACTCAAGGGCCATTTTAAAGTATTCAAGGAAGGACATTTAAGCTGAATTAAAGTGGATTCAAGCAAGGAGTTAAAATGTTACAAGAATATCATGAGTCTTGAGTTTAATTTCATTTTAATTAGCAAATTAAGATGTGACTTTTCAGCTAGTTTTCTACCACTATAAATATGTGTAACCGGCCATATTGAGGGGACTTTTGCTCATTGTTAATGAAATTATTACCTTATTTTGGTGAGATTATTTTCTCTCAAAATTCCGTTGAAGACTTGTTGGCTTATCTAGTCTCTAGTGGCATCAACCCGTTTTCTTCTATTCGAACTTATCACTATCATATAGTGTGGCGTTCACCTTTATACCGAGGTTCCTACTTTTCGAAGTACCAGGTCAAGGTTTAATCTATTTTCCATCTTCCACCTTGAAGCTTATAATATTTGGGTCATTACTTTTTAGTAGTGGTTCTTACTTGCTTTGAGTTTGTTCCCTTCCATTCCATCACTATCCTTTAATTTTGTTGCTACCTAAATTTTCCATTTCTTCCTTGAACCTAAAATCCATTTTATTCCCCTTCCATATACCATCCCATCTTTATTTTCTTTCACCAAACCTATATATTATTCATAACCATAATCCCTTCTTTGAACCCTTATAACTAGTTCCCGTCATTAATTACTTTAAACACCACTTTTAAACAAGTAGAACAATACTTTCCTGTATACGATTGAGCAAATTAGCATATGAAACTCACCCCAGGTGAATCGTATTATTTGGTATCAGAGCTTGCAAACAGGATGTACAGACATTCGTAGCATCACCGAAATAGGTTCGTGAAAAAAAGTTTTGAAAAAATAATTTTTATTTTGTTCAAAGTGTTCAACTTGTAATTTGCAAGTTGTAAGTGAAAAAAAAAGAAAAATAGTGAAGTAAAAAAAAGTATACGAAAAAAATTTTGTGAAAACAAAGTGTTTTGAAAAAGAAAATTTTCAAAACAAAAAAAACTGTAAAAAAAAAGAGAAATTCAAAAAAATTCAAAAGTGAAAAAAAAGTGAAAAAAAGTGTGAAAGATTATGTTCTTCTATTGATGTTTTTTTTATTCCCAATCAGGTTCATTTGTTTTCTACCATTCACTTCCTACCCCATCGCCACACTCAAAACTGACTTTAAATTTTCCTTCAGCCAACCTTTAACCCCCTCATCATTACCCCTTTTGCTAAACAATTTTAAAACTGACCCCTAAGCCTACGATAAGACCTTGGCGAGTCTGAATATGAAAGTGCGAGAGAAAGTTTGAGAGGTAAAAGGCAGCGCATTCAAGTGGAGGAAAAAGCCAAACGAGTGTAAACACGAGTCGACAAAAAACATGTCTTGCGAAGAATTTACCGAATCAGAATATCAATACTTGGTGCAAGAAATGCGAAAAATGATGAATTCTGAGTTTGGCAAACTACAAGAGAGGCTAGATCGATTGGTGAAACGCGACTAATATGATCAAGTGACATCAAGTCAAAAAACGGAGTCGAGAAAAAGTCAGAGAGATATACACCCGAATACTACTCAAGAAAAGATTCCCATCATGATTCCTATTCGCCATTGACTTTAAGACAAAGAGATTCACACTATGACTCCTACTCATCAAAGAGTTTGAGTAGATACTTTGATCGAGAGTATTTTTCATTAAGGAGTTTAAGATGACGAGAAGCCGATCTTGATTTTGAATCTTTCCGATACAATGTGCGAGACGATAGATATTCTCATTCTAGAACTTCAAAGAAATCCTATACGGAGTGTTCTCCATGAAGCATTGATCGAGATTCTTATGTAAATACTTTTCCTTCTTTTGAACAAAATCGTTGTTATCATGATTCTTTTGTGAGATCATGTAATAGAAAAGAAAAAGAAGAAAAGGCAAAAGAAATAAAAAGAAAAGAGAGACAAGAGACGAGTAAGAGAGAAAATGAGAGATTCTTGAAAGAGCTTGAAAAAGTCATTGAAAAAGCCATTGACAAAGAAAAAGAACAAAAAAGAGAGGCGTTTCGGTTGTTCGAGGAAGGTAAGTATGCAAATCACAACCACCCATTTTCGATTGAAGGTAAGAGAGGTAAAGATCCCTTGTTTATCGAATTAAGGCCGTCTAATTTAAAAGTTGCTCATAAAGATTTTGATGACTTAATTTCTGAAAGACTTACATCTTTTGATTTGTCTAGTCATTATTTATCTTTTGAAGTTAATAATTTTGTCTCAAAAGATGCCATGAAAGCCTCGTCCTATGACATGTTTAATCATTTTCTTGGATTGGTTCATCTTTTGCAAGTTATGAATGTGTTTGATGAAAGTTTTCCACATTTTGATGTGAATGCCCATGTAAATTCTTTGAATTCTTATGCTAAAGCTTTCTATTTAAACATGCCTAATAGATTGGTCTGTGATGGATTTGAACTTTGAATAATTACTTGCCTCCAAATTCTTTGTTCAACAATTGTGTTCAAAGGTCTTCGCATGAGATATTTGACCCGTTTGATTTTGGCATTCAAGATCAATCTTTGAATTTTTGTGCGAGATCTTCATGTTTTGATCTATCTGTTCGAATGAAATATGTGATGCAAGAATGCTCGAATATTTGCATGTCTAAGTTTCCTTTGAATTACTTGTGTGATAACTTGTTGACATATAAAATGCCTATTTCATTTATTGGTCTGCTTTGTTATGTCAACTTCGCATGTATGTTTCAACGAGTGAGCCTTAAATCATATGGTGAATTAATAACTCTTTCTTTGATCGACATGTTATAGATGTTGGAAAATAGTCAAAACATATTGCCTATTGGAACGAATGATCAAGTTCGTGTGTTCAAGCCTGGCATTTGTTACTTTAATTTGTTTTATAAAAACTTCAAGCAACTTGCATGTTGTGCATCTCATTTAAGTTTGCTTGATGACCGAACTTTAATCAAGGCAATGAAATTTATTGATTTTGGGTTCAATTTTGTTTTGATCCTTAATCATTTTGCTTGGCCACACAAGAAGTATTTGTTTCACTTTGATAAGGTAAGCTTGTCTTATGCTATGGAACTTGAATTAAATTCCAATTATGATTTATCTTTTCCATTCAAGTCCATTGATTTCGTTAATATTAACCATTTTCATTTTTGTGAATTCCACCCCTCGATGAGCGTGAGATGTCATGGTGTGTCACCACCTATCCAAATTGATCGAAGTAATAGGTTTGTTTTAAATTATCTTTCTGAAGAGAGAAGATTAGTTTTGACTGAGAAAGGTAAAACCAATCCTCAATTTTCTTCTCTTCAAAATTGTTAAGGTAATTTTTCTAAAAATTTTCAAATATCTTCACTTATTTCGAATAAAGATGAAAATCTTTTTTATGCCTTGATGTTTGGAAATTATTTATACCTTGATTTGGTTGATCATTCTTCTTGGCTTAGTAATAATCTGTTTGTGTTAGAATGTAATAATACAAATTGTGCTGTTAATAAGCAGAAGAAAGAGTTAGTGTACCATTGGCCATGGCATATTTTGCATGAGCAAGACGAAGGACCAATTGAGCTACTGTTTTTGAATAATTATATTGACAAATTTTGGACGAGGATTAGTGTGTCTGATTATTTGCAAAGATTTGTGACTAATTATCCTTTGTTCCAATTAAGTTCACATTTTTGTAATGATGGCATAACGAAACTCTTCAATAACTTAACGTATGCCTGCTTTGTATAGTTAAGATTTTTGGCATACGTTTGATTGAATAAATTTTTCTTAGATCCATCACATGTGATCTCACCGACCGAAGTGGAAATTCAGTCGGATATGACTTATAGTGAAGAACCAATCCAGATCTTAGCTTGAGAAGTGAAACAATTAAGGAACAAGAGTTTAGCCTTAGTAAAAGTATTATGGCAGAAACATGGAGTGGAAGAGGCTACATGGGAGTTGGAGGACACCATGAGCAAACAATACCCACATATCTTTACTGGTAAGATTTTCGGGGACGAAAATCCCTTAAGGGGAAGAGTTGTAACAGCCCGAACTAGGGCCTAAATGGAATGGTGGTTTCGAAACCATGGATCCAAAATAAAAAAATTATTCCGATAGAGTTTTAAGGTCTATTGTGTAATTGAATGCGTAAGTGAAAATTTAGTAAATAAATTTTACCGATAAAGTGCCTGATTGAGTGATAGGACTAAATTGCAAAAATTTCAAAATATGTGTTCTAGAAGCTTTTAGTCTAATTTAGTAATTAGACCATTTTATGGCAACATGGACAAAAATGCCCATGGAAGAAAAATTTGCAAAAGCCATTAAGGGTATTTTGGTCATTTGGATATTAAAAGAAATAAAAAGAAAAAATAAGCCAAAAATGTGTCCATCTTCTACCTTGTGTAGCTGAAACTTTGGGGGACTCCATAGCTAGGGTTTTCAACTTTTCAAGCTCCAAGTAAGTGACTCCTAGCCCCGTTTTCATGTTCTTCATATTTTTGAGATCCTTGTACCTTGACCTAGCTTTCTATACCACTATTTTAAGCTGGGGTTCATGTTAAAAAATTTACCCATGTGTGTCATGAAAGCATTTTGATGTTTATTGGTAGAAAAAGGAAGTTTAATGTGTAGTAAACAACTTTTGCTAAGTGATTTTTCATGAAAATGTAATTAGGGACTAAAATGCAAAACTTGTAAAATATGTGAATAAATTGTGAAACATTGAGAATTTTGGGCTGTTATAAGAGAGAAATAGGGTCGGCTAGGCTTGGGAATGTAGAAAAATAGATACATTTCATTTTACGAGCCTAGGGACTAAAGTGTAAAAATTGACAAAGTTAGGGGTAAAATGGTAAAAATTACCATAGGATGATTTTGTGTCCGAGTAATGTATGTATTGGATAAGTTCAATTTGATGTTATAGATCAAGAACGGTGTGAAATCGACCTTAACCGTGGAAAAGGCAAGGTATCAGACTAAATCGAAAAGCTTTGCATTTTTTGCACCGAGGTAAGGCCTATATGTAAATAATGAGTTACTTTTAATCATTACATTAATTATTTTGAAATTTTGAAATCTTATATCAAACTATCAAAAATGTGATGAAATAAAACTGATAAGTTAAGAAAAGTCCCAGTTAAACCTTAGGAATCATTAGGATACGAATGACATGTCACTAGGAAACCATTGATATACGAACTCGCCTTGGAAGTGATTTGAGTCATATTAGTTGCCCGATCGTAAATTGGGTAAGTATTTGTAACAATTGAAAAGAAGGTGAATTCAAAGAATGGAATTGGCGCAAAAGGGTTTAAAACAAGGGTATTGGATAGTTGATGATAGATGGATGGAAATTGGCTAAGGTCGGAGAATGAACAACAATAGGGATTGTCGACCCGAGTCTCCAATTGGCACTTAGGTTGAGAAGGTATCAGAATTATGGATAGATAAATTGATAGGGAACCTCGGCTTGCTATCAAGGATAAGAGGAACCTAGGTATAGTTTTGAACGCCACACCAACAAAGGTGATAAGTTTGGGATAAGAAGGAAAGATAGACACAACGAGACGAATCCCGATAAGTCAAATCAGTACTAAAATGAATAAAGAGAATTGAATTCTCACTTGAAAAAATAGTTCATAAAAATAACAAAGTATCAAATTCAGTGATTAACCTTTACAAAATGAAATTAACACATATTTATAGCCTAACACATGGGGTAGCCGAATGGGCTATTAGGGAGGTTAAATGGACAGCAAATAATAACTAAAAAGTGCTGGAAAATTCTTTGAAGTTTCTTGGACGTCCTTGGTGGGTTCCTTGAAGTTTCCTAGCATAGGAAACACTATTGGACATCATCTAGAAGGAGTCCATTTAGCTGAAACTTAATGGCCATGGGGATGAACTGAACAGCCTTGTCTACATTTGGTCAAAGGTGCTAAATGCTCCTTTAATGAGCTGCTTTGTGGAACTAAATAGCCTTAGCTTTAATGGACAGCTTAGAACACTCAACAGCCATGTAAATGTGAACTCACAAAATTGGACAGCCTATATATGTGAATGTCCAGCTTGTGTAAAAGTGATTAAAGTTGCTTGGAAAACTCAATGGGGCATTTTGGAGAAAGCAAACAGTAGCTAAGGTATTAATTCACTCAAGGACCTTTTGAGCTACACGAAAAAGCTGCTTGGAAAAATAAACCAGCAGCCCCCTTGCATTAATCTCGTTTCATGCATGAAAAGGAGCCTTTAATGCTGTCCATTGCAGGAGAAACATCTCATTTAATGCTATCCATGCATGCTTGTCCAGCAGCTCATTAATGGACGTCCTTTGCATGGGGAACAAAGTCCAGCAGCTTCTTTAATGATGCTCCTTTGCTATGCATGAAGCAAGCTCTTGGGAAGGATAAAAGAAGCCCTTCATTTATGACGTTTCATGCACAAACATGCCCTTTAATGCCATCGTCTCTTAAATGTTGTTTTCATGCACCAACAGCCCCTTAAATTCATCCCATGCCATGTTCCTGCATCTCATTAATTCGGCCAACAATAAACAAACTAAAAATACACCATAAATCCGGCCAAACAAAGACAAATTGGCAGCAAATAAGACACAATAAAAATCTACACATTAATTCGGTCAAAGACATATTAAATGACAAAATTAATTCAGCTGTACTTAGGACAAATTAAAATTCGGCTGGAGCTAAAAACACACTAAAGTGATGTAATAAACTAGGACAAATTAATGATATGTATTAACTATGACATATTAAATGCATGCATTAAAATAAAGCATATTTAACATGAAATTAGGATGTCCAGATTTTGACAAACTAAACACTTAATAATTATTTGAGTTGACTTTAACTAAATTAACTAACTTATTTAATTTATTCTAGCAAATTAAAATGCATGAAATTAAAATAAATGCGAATCAAGCTCAATGGGCTTGCACCAAACCAAATTGAGCTGAATAAAACCAAAATTGAGTTGAGACGGCTAAATTAAGCTCAACGAGCTTCATTTTGCACTTGGGCCCTTCGAGCTTAGGCCATTCTCGATGTTGTGGAGTTGGGTCGAAACATGATAGGACCGGGTTTGTATTAACCATTGACTATTATCGATTATTTATGTGATTTCGGGTGCTGGTCTAGTTCGACTACCAGTGGCTAGGTAATCCTACATTTGTTGTGAATACCTGTTAGTTTGTGTAAGTAGCACTGAGTAGTATCGACTACACTGTCAGCTTGTATGAGCAGACCCGAGAATAGCTCATTATTGAGCCCTTATGTGATAAGTGGTAGCTTTGGCTACGTATTAATGGTAGCTTCGGCTACATCATGTGCGGCACTTGTGCCTTATTCCGTGTATCCTTTAGTATTTCATGTGGTTCATTAGGTTATTCGAATCGATTTGATAAAATGTGATTGTATGTAAAAAGATTTGACCGTATGTTGAATGTGTATGTGCAGGTTATATGAAAACTATCATGTGTGCTAAGTGCTTAGTATTGAATCATGTGGTAAGATCACATGAGTAAGTGATAATTCCCAAACTTAATTATATGATAGGAAAACTTATTTTCCATTTGCTATGTCCATTTAGTTTTAAATACTCATTAATTTTGCATATAGACTGATACGGCCACGATCCGGGTCGCACCAAGTTCCAACAAAGAGCCATTGGAGTTGCTGTGAGGACCCATTACCCGAGCACGAGCAAAACGTTTCAAGGAGTGATACGATCGCGATCCAGAGTGCACCAAGTTCGAGCAAGGACTTAATGGTGCTGCCTCAAGGACCAATTACGCAGGCTCAAGCTAAGCAATTCAAGGAGGCCATTTCAGCCTTAGTTAATCCAGGGTGGGGTGAGGTTTTGGTTAGAGAAATAGAACGAGTTGGGACCAGCTCAATAAAACATCCTTGCAACATCTTGCAAATCGAATTTAGCTCAATTTCAGCTCTTTGAACCCGATCCAACTTAATTGAACTCTTAATTTATTTGCATTCAGTTTGCATTTTAATACTTGCATTTAAGCATCTTAGTTTAATAAATGAGTTGCTGGTCATTAATACAACTCATGTTAGTTTAATTAAATGAGTTTGTTTGATGAACTTAATTTAATTAGTGGCTTCTTTAATTAATCTAGTTACTAGGTTAATTTATTGGTGCATGAGTTAAAGTACATTTAATACTTCTTTTAATTAACTAGTTGCTAGAATAAATGATGCATAAGTGTTAGTTCATTTATTTAAGTAGTTGTTAATTTGTTTTAAGCTTAATAATTGAATAAATGTGACGGTTACCTGTGTTAATTGCAGGTGACTTTTCAACTCACAAAGGCTGTTACACATTCAATAAAGGTGGCTTTTCAAGTGATTTCGGTTACATAAGAGGGGGCTATTATAAAGGAAGCTTTAAGCATCATTAAAAGAGAGTTTAAAGGAGCATTTCATGTCCTTTAAAATTTAGCAGCAGCCTGTTCAAATACCCAACGTTTTTGCTACTTTATGGACATTTTATGCCTTAAAAATTTCATTAAAGTGGCTGGAGTCTATTCAACTAGCCGAAGGGGAATCAAGAGTCATCTTCAAAGCCTTTAAGGACATTAATTCAGCAGATTAAAGTATCTTAAAGAGAGGAATTATTTGATTCTAGAATTTCAAAAGTCTTTGACTTTTAATTAGAACTTTAATAGTACTTTACTATGTGACCAGTCGGCTAGCTCATTCTAGCCTTATAAATACTTGTAATCAAGCCTTTTTGGGGAACTTTTTGAACAATTTGTTAATGTTATGCTGTCAAAATTATGAGGCAAATTCTCTTCTCAAATTTTGTTCAAAGATTCGTTGGGTTACCTAGGAAACTAGCTGCGTCAATCGTTTTTCTTTGATAAACCTGAACTTATCACTGCCCATAGTGTGGCGTTCAAACATACCGAGGTTCCTATCTCGCTAGATAGTGGGTCGAGGTCACTTTAACCATTCTAAATCCGAACTAAAGGGCTTATAAGCAACGAGTCGATACCAAATCGGTATTGGTTCTTGTTTGCACTTTTGTTCAATCTATTTTCCTTTCTTAACCATTTCCTTCCAAAATCGATTCCTTTCTTCACATCTTATTTTTTCTTTTGTTCCGAAATCAAATCCTTCTTTTAAACTTTACTTTCATACTACATTTATAAACTAATTTCTAATTTACTAAAACAATTTCATTCTATACCATATCCGACCTTTTCCTTTACCAATTCTCTAAACTAAATTAATATTATTTCTCGACAACGATTGGGCATTTTACATACGACTCGACTCATTCCGAGACGGTTCGTATCAAGGGGGCTATATCAACCTTAGTTGAGCAAATGTGGAGCAAGTTATTGGCTAGGCAAAATGACGAGAATTGGGCTAACCCAATAAGCCCAATGCACATGCTTTTGGAAGCTGAAATAAGCTCACATTCAGCTCATTCAGATTGTGTTTAGCTTGATTTAATTCATGCATTTTTTTATTTTGCTGAATACAAACTTTTAAATTAAATATTAGCTTTAAATAAAGGTGTTTAGTTTAAATAAATAAGTGGTGTTTAAAAAGAGGCTTATTAATTAATCTAGTTATTAGGATATTTTAATGAAGCATGAGTTTAAGTTTGTTTAATTCTGCTTCTATAATTAAACTAGTTGCTGCATTAATTGATATCTTAACTTTTAGTTCATTTATTAAAGTTAAGTGTTTAATTAGTTTGAGTTTAATTAGTGTTAAATTGTGTTTAATAAGTTTATTTTGTGTTTATTGCAGGTGACTTTTTAGCTCACAACCGTTACAAATTCATGGGCTGTTACAAGTTTAATGAAGTGACTTTTTAGTTGATTTTTGGTTACAAATGAAGTGGCTGTTACAAAGGTTGTTTAACACATCAATTAAAGGAGTTTTAAGGAGCATTTTAACTCCTCTTAAATTCAGCAGCAACCTCTTCACCTACCAGCAAGATTTTGATCATTTAAAGGATGAAAACAAGTATTCAAATCTTCATTTAGTTGCTGGTGACTTTTTGACTAACCAAGGACAACTCAAGGGACATTTTAAAGCATTCAAGGAAGGACATTTAAGATAAATTAAAGTGGATTCAAGCAAGGAGTTAAACTGTTACAAGAATATCATGAGTCTTGAGTTTAATTTCATTTTAATTAGCAAATTAAGATGTAACTTTGCAACTAGTTTTCTATCACTATAAATATGTGTAACTAGCCATATTGGGGGGACTTTTGATGCTTAATGAAAATTTCAGATTGTGATTTATCCAATCTCTTAATTCTTCCAAAAACAAATTCAGATTGACACCACTAGTTGATAGATAAGTCAATTTGAACCTTGAAGAATTAAGAGATTAGATAATTCACAATCTGAAAATTTCATTAAGCATCAAAAAGTCCCCTCAATATGGCTAGTTTCACATATTTATAGTGATAGAAACTAGTTGAAAAGTCACATCTTAATTTGCTAATTAAAATGAAATTAAACTCAAGACTCATGATATTCTTATAACATTTTAACTCCTTACTTGAATCTACTTTAATTCAGCTTAAACGTCCTTCCTTGCATGCTTTAAAATGTCCCTTAAATTGTCCTTGGTTAGTCGAAAAGTCACCAGCAACTAAATGAAGATTTGAATGCTTGTTTTCATCCTTTAAATGATCAAAATCTTGCTGGTAGGTAAAGAGGTTGTTGCCGGATTTAAGAGGAGTTAAAATGCTTTTTAAAACTCCTTTAATTGATGTGTTAAACAACATTTGTAATAGCCACTTCATTTGTAACCAAAAATCAACTAAAAAGTCACTTCATTAAAGTTGTAACAGCCCATAAATTTGTAACGATTGTGAGCTGAAAAGTCACCTGCAATAAACACAAAATGAACTTATTAAACACAATTTAACACTAATTAAATCAAACTAATTAAACACTTAACTTTAATAAATGAACTAAAAGTTAAGATATCAATTAATGCAGCAACTAGTTTAATTATAGAAGCAAAATTAAACAAACTTAAACTCATGCTTCATTAAAATATCCTAGTAACTAGATTAATAAATAAGCCTCTTTTTAAACACAACTTATTTATTTAAACTAAACATCTTTATTTAAAGCTAAAATTTAATTTAAAAGTTTGTCTTTAGCAAAAATAAAAATAAAAAAATGCATGAATTAAATCAAGCTAAACACAATTTGAATGAGCTGAATGTGAGCTTATTTCAGCTTGTAAAAGCATGTGCATTGGGCTTATTGAGTTAGCCAGATTCTCCTAATTTTGTTCAGCCAATATCTTGCTCCACATTTGCTCAACCAAGGCCGAGATAGCCTCCTTGAAATGTTTTGCTCGTGCTCGGGTGATGGGTCCTTGCGGCAACTCCAATGGCTCTTTGTTGGAACTTGGTGCGACCCGGATCGTGGCCATACAACAAGTCATTGGAAGAACTCGTTCAACATTTGCGAGAGGTGTTAGAAACGTTGCAACAAGAGGTACTCTATGCAAACCTTAAAAAGTGTTCATTTTGTACTAACAAAGTTGTATTCTTAAGTTTTATGGTGAGTTCCGAAAGGTTGAAAGTTGGTCAAGAGAAAGTTCAAGCGATCCAAGAATGGTCGCGCCCAACTAGCATTAGCCAAATCTGGAGCTTTCATGGGTTGGCTAGTTTTTATCGATGTTTCGTACCTAACTTTAGTATAATTGCTATGCCATTGACAAGTGTTATTAAGAAAAATTCAGCATTTTATTGGACAAGTGAGCAAGAAAATTCATTTAATAAAATTAAACAACGTCTTGTCCAAGCACCCTTATTAGCACTTCCTAATTTTACTAAAAACTTTGAAATCAAATGTGATGCTTCAGGTGTAGGAATTGGGGCCCTGCTAACCCAAGATGGAAAACCGGTGGCGTATTTTAGTGAGAAGATAAACGGGGCTGTTCTCAATTATTTCGTGTATGATAAGGAAATGTATGCCTTAATTCAATCTCTCGAGATGTGGCAGCATTACTTGTGGCCAAAGGAGTTCGTGATTCACTCCGACCATGAAGCCTTAAAGCACATCAAGAGTCAACATGGTTAAACAAGTGCCATGCAAAGTGGATTGAATATCTTGAATCCTTTTCATATATCATCAAGTATAAGAAAGGTAAAGAAAACGTAGTGGCTGATGCCCTATCAAGGAGGTACACTTTATTATCTTATCTTGATTCTAAGCTACTTGGTATACCGATTGGTATACCCGTCGTGTAGCACTCACCGATCAAACTGCCACGGACGTCCAAGGAGTAGATAGCCCGTATGTATCGGAACAACATCACATAGTACTTCGTCCGAGTACTTTCCAATGGTGAAAGAAACTAGTACTTGCTCGGTCATCTTAAGTTCTCCGTCGTCATTGAGCCACTAAAGTTTGTAGGGGCTCAGATGCTTGGTAGTTAGCAAATTGAGTTTTTCAACCATCATCATACTTGCTATGTTTGTACAACTGCTGCCGTCGATGATGACACAACAGACTTTTCCTCCAACTTGACAACGTGTATGAAATATGTTCTCCCATTGTATCTCATTATCCACGCCTTGGAGACTAAGACTCCTTTTGACAATGAGTACTTTGCCTTCCACAGGTTGTTCTAAGTCCTCCTCAGTTTCAGAAACCGATTCAGACTCCTTTTCTTTTTCATCATCCGTTTCGATTTCGCCATCAGCACGAATCACCATGGTTCTTTGATTTGGGCATTGGCTGGCTATGTGACCTCTCCCAAGACATTTGAAACATTTGACGTCTCAATTACGATTGAAAGAAATCTCGGGTGCCTTGCCTTTGTTTACTTCCGTGTTAGGTTTGTTGGTTTTTGGAGGTGCTATGGAATCCTTTCCTTGAGAGGTTGAGAAACCTTTACTCGAACTTTGGCCCCACTTGGATGTATTAGAAGTGGAAAAACCACGGCTTGGGCCTTTACGCTTGAGTTACTTTTCTACCTTGATGGCCATATGAACCATGTTCACCACTTCAAGATAGTGTTGAAGCTTAATGACATTTGCAATGTCTCGGTTTAATCCAGCCAAAAATCGTGCCATCGTTGCTTTAGAATCCTCTTGAACATCTGCTTGAATTATCGTAATTTCCATCTCCTTATAGTAGTCTTCGACCTTTTTGGTCCCTTGTGTAAGATTTTGAAGTTTTTGGTGCAACTCCCGATGGTAATAAGAAGGGATAAATCGTCGCCTCATAACTGCCTTCATCTCAGTCCATGTGGAAATCGGTTGTTCTCCGTTACGCCTCCGGCTACTAGTTAGTTGATCCCACCAAATCATGGCGTAATCCAAGAATTCGATTGCTGCTAGCTTCACCTTTTTATTTTTAGAATAGTTATGACAATCAAACACCAAATCGATCTTCTTTTCCCACTCAAGATAGGCCTCCGGATCCGATCTACCTTGGAACGGCGGTATAGAAAGTTTGATGTTCTTTAGATTATCATCTTCACGTCTTCGATCTCAGTGTTGTGGTTCCCTCCGGTGATTACTTGCATTCGACTCTTGATTGCTTTCAAGATCACTAGGATCATTTACAACATCATCTTGATCTCTTTGTCTTTCCCGTTGTTGATTTGGCCTCTCCCGTCTAGGTCGGACAACTTCTGGAGTTCTTTCGCGTTACTCTCTCGCTTCGACTTGGAATAGATGATCTTCAAGGGGATTTAATCTTCTATCTAAGAGTCTTTCCATCTCTCATAATAAAGCTTGCATGTTCAAATCAGGGACATTGCGAACAGGTTGTCGTACAGGACGATCTTCCATGTTAGGATCAGATTCTTGTGACATTGAGTTTAGTAAAGAACCTCACAACCAAAAACCTCATGAACACTCAGAAAGAAAAGAAGAAAGGAGTTTCACTCACGCTCGTGTTTATGCTCGAGAATAGGCTTTTACTTGCCACTCTTTTGCGCTCACAACTCTCGTGCCTTTTACCTCTCTTTACCCTTCTTGTGATTTTGTAAGCAGATTTGCTAAGCCTCAAATGGGTAACAACGGATGATGTGATTTAAGACAGGGTAGGCTAAACGAAAATTTGATTCGACTATAGTGTGGTGAATGGTTAAAGATGGAAGAAAAGGTGAATAGAAGAGTTTCAGGATCAGAATTGAATGAAAATAAAACAAATATTCAATTTTTCAACATAAAGCAAAATTTTTTTCAAACTTTTATTTTGAACTTTATTTTGAATTTTTTTCTTTTTTTGAACTTTTTTCAAATTTTTTAACTTACAAACTAGTTTTCGTTGTGTTCTTCAATCTTCGGAGCTTCTTGATTCTAGCTCTGATACCAAATGATATGAACCGTCTCGGAATGAGTCGAGTCGTATGTAAAATCCCCAATCGTCTTCGAGAAATAATATTAGTTTAGTTTAGAAAATTGGTTAAGAAAAAAGGTCAGATATGATATGGAATGAAGCTGTTTTAGAAATTTAGAAATTGGTTTATAAATGTGTTAAGAAAGTATAGTTTAATAGAAGAATTTGGTTTCAGATTGAAAAGGAAAAGATGTGAAGAAAGGAATTGGTTTTGGATTGAAATGGTTAAGAAAAACAAAATGGATTGAACAAAAGTGCAAACAAGAACCAATACTAATTTGATATCAACCTGTTGCTTATAAGCCCTTTAGTTCGGGTTCGAATTGGTTAAAGAGACCTCGACCCACTATCTAGCAAGATAGGAACCTCGGTATGATTGAACGCCACACTATGAATAGTGATAAGTTCAGGTTTATTAAAGGAAAACGATTGACGCAACTAGTTTCCTAGGAAAGTCAATGAATCTTTGAACGAAATTTGAGAAGAGAATTTGCCTCTCAATTTTGATAGCATAATATTAACAAAGCATTCCAAAGTGCCCAAAAAGGCTTGATTACAAGTATTTATAAGGCTAGAATGAGCTAGCCGAAAGGTCACATAGTAAAATACTTAATAAAGAGCTAATTAAAATTCAAAGTCTTTTGGAATTCTAGATCAAATAATTTCTCTCTTTAAAATGCTTTAATTTAGCTGAATTAATGACCTTAAAGGCTTTGAAAATGACTCTTGCTTTCCCCTTTGGCTAGTTGAATGGACTCCAGCAACTTTAATGAGATTTTTAAGGCTTAAATTGTCCATTAAGTAGCAAAAATGTTGGGTATTTGAATAGGCTGCTACTGAATTTAAAAGGTCATGAAATGCTCCTTTAAACTCTCTTTTAATGATGCTTAACGCTTCCTTTATAACAGCCCCCTCTTTTGTAACCAAAATACCTTGAAAAGCCACCTTTATTGAATGTGTAACAGCCTTTATGAGTTGAAAAGTCACCTGCAATTAAACATATGTAACCATCACATTTATTCAATTATTAAGCTTTAAACAAATTAACAACTACTTAAATAAATGAACTAACACTTATGCATCATTTATTCCAGCAACTAGTTAATTAAAAGAAGTATTAAATGAACTTTAACTCATGCACCAATAAATTAACCTAGTAACTAGATTAATTAAAGAAGCAACTTATTAAATTAAGTTCATCAAATAAACTCATTTAATTAAACTAAGATGAGTTATATTAGTGACCAGCAACTCATTTATTAAACTAAGATGCTTAAATGCAAGTATTAAAATGCAAACTAAATGCAAATATATTAAGAGTTCAATTAAATTGGATCGGGTTCAAGAAGCTGAAATTGAGCTTAATTTGGTTTGTAAGATATTGCAAGGACAATTTGTTGAGCTGGTCCCAACTCGTTCTATTTCTCCAATCGAAACCTTGGCCCACACTTGATTAACTAAGGCCGAAATAGCCTCCTTGAATTGCTTAGCTTGAGCCCGCGTAATTGGTCCTTGGGGCAGCACTATTGAGTCCTTGCTCGAACTTGGTGAACTCCAAGTCGCGATCCTATCATTCCCCCTCTCTTCGAAATGACTTGTCCTCAAGTCAAAATCTACGTCAAAAAGGGTTAAATCTGACACGTTAAAAGTTGCACTAACGTTAAATTCACCAGGCAAATCGAGTTTGTAAGAGTTTTCATTTATGCGCTCAAGAACTTGGAAAGGACCATCTCCTCGAGGTAACAATTTTGATTTTCGTTGAACCAAAAAATGCTCCTTGCACATGTGAACCCAAACCTACTCCCAGTGATGCTACAAATGTCGGTACTCCTCATTTTAATAGTTCTGATACCAAATGATACGATCTACCTCGGGGTTGAGTTGAGTCGTATACGAATTGCCTGATCGTCTACGAGAAAGTATCATTCAGCTTGTTTTTAAAAGGATGTTCTGAGGTAAATTAACACGAAAGCTATTCAAAAGGGGTTTCAAAGATAAGTTTAAGGATATGAATTTTAATATAGATTTGGTTAGCATAAATAAAGATGAAGATTTGTATGGAAGTGGGTTAACAAACAATGGATGAAAAGTGAGAGGGTGGTTCGGCTATGATGAAATGAAAGGATGGAAAGAAAGAAATTTGGTAGATGATGGATATGGAATAAATCAAACTCAAAAGCAAGTAAGAACCAATACTAAAGAGTTTGACCCAAATACTTATAGGCTTTCAAGGTGGAAGGATGAAAGTGAATAAACCTCTACCCGCTACTTAGAGAAGTAGGAACCTTGGTATAAGGGTGGATGTGATGTAAGCATGGCCGGGAGCTCCACTACCTCAAGCAAGAAGCTTATTAAGCTGCCCGATGTTCCAATGAATCAAGCTCAAGCTAATTACCTCCAAAAAACTATTTCAGCTTCTTTCACTTTATTTTGGCTCAAGAAAAAGCCTAACACTAATGGAGAAGCTCGGACCAGCTCCATAAAGGCTCCTTGCACCCTTGTGCAGGTCGAACTTAGCTCACCATTAGCTCCCCGAGCTCCGTCCAGGTCAAATTAGCTCATTTGAGTTTGTTTAAGCTCATTTGAGCTCATTTCAATTTCTTTCCAGCTCATATGTTTAATTGCTTGAATAAACTAAGTGTCTACTTTATTTAGTTTAATTTGTTTCTGCTCATTGATTAGTTTACTAGCTCATTACAGCTTATTACTTGTTTTTAAGTCATTGTGAGCTAGCCGAATTAATGTGTCATGTTAAGTCAACATTTAATATGTTTCAGCTATAGTCAAATTTAATATGTGTCTTAGTTTTACACATCTTTAATATATGTTTTAATTCAGACCAATTAAATATGTTTAAGTTGTGTTTAATTTGTCTTGTAGGATTGTGTATGGATAGCACTAAAGGTGTTCACATTGGCTACTACTAGGAAGCTTCTTTTGGCTATTCATATGGCACAATTATGAGTTGAACACGTCCTTCCAAAAGCCATTTCGTGGCTAGCAAAGCAACAAGTGCTTTCACACTTGATTGACCGATTGGCTGCCATGTTCACACCTTAAGTTGACCAATCAGATTCTATACATGCATGGATGACTTCAAGAACATCCAAGGGGAAGAATTAACACATAAATTCAGCATATTGAATTAACAATATGCATGCACAATGGGAAGGACAAATTTACAAGATGCATGCTGTTGTTCATGAACCTACATGCAATAAGAGCCTATTTATGAGAATGCATGTTCCATGCAAGTGCATGAATGACCCAAGGGGATGAATGAAATTTTTTGTGTTCCTACAAGTCACCTGAAGCTTTCTTCTATGCTAAGAATTCATGTACAGCAAAGGGAGGAAGAATCTGACAATTCAAGTTAAAGTTCATGCATGAATATCATTCAATGAGATGCATGAATGTCCAAATACATGCCCATGCAAGGGGAGAACGTCCATGAACCATCAAGGGGGAGTGGAGGAAGATAAAAAGGTTGATCATTCATGTTTTTCTTCTTAACTAAGCATTCAGGAACATATTTGGGGAAAGATTGTGTCTATTCGGGATTGGGAAGCATTTAAGAACTGAATTTATTAACTAAGTGTGAACATTTTAGTTATGTTTGAACACATTTTAGATGCCGAATTTCAATAGGCATTTTAGGCTTATAAATAGTTGCTTTATAAACTTTTGGGGGGACTTTTGCCATTTTGTTGAATGAAACTTTGTTTCAGTGAGGTTTACTTCCTCTCATATCTTGTACGAGTCTCAAGTGACTTATCTAGCGTGCTAGAGGCATCAACCTGAACTTGTTTTTAGAACTTATCACCATTATTTGGTGTGGCGTTCACCTATCCTTCTATTCCATCTATCCACCTTAACAATATAGGAACCGGGGTGACACTTTCTAGTGTTGAATCACTCCTGATGTTAAGATCACTAAACCATTTGCACCTTTTTGTTATTTCTTCTTTGTTATCTCCAAAACCAAACCACCTCCTTAACATACATTTTTATTATCCATGAACCTATCATCATCATCTTGCCCATCTTAAACTATATTCACTTCCAACAAACCTATCCATCCAACTTCTTCTAGTAAGACCTAAACGCGAACGACCCTTCTCGACCACAATCGGGCAACTACGTGAATTTGACTCAATCACCCGATCCAAATCACATCAGAATGCCACACTATGAAATAGTGATAAGTTTAGATAGGGAAGAAAGCAGGTTGACGCCACTAGGGACCTAGATAAGCCAACAAGTCTTCAACGAAATATGAAGGAAAGGTTTTCTCACAAAATGATGTAATTTTCATTAAGGTGTCAAAAGTCCCTACATGAATGACTTAGAACGAAATTTAGAGGCCTCAAATGACCTTTCAAGTTCCTTAAGACCTTTCAAATTCAGTCATTTAACTAGCTTAAATCATAACATTAAATTTGATTTAACTCTTTGATGGTTAGCCCAAAAGGCATGTCTATTCACTTGTCTTTGAGTAGATGAAAAGGCATGTCTTTTCATTAGCCCATGGATCGCTCAAAGGTCACCACCATTTTTATGAAGATTAATGCTCCTTAAGTTGTTGTTTGTAGTCCTTTCTTCTACCATAACCAAATGTCAAAAGTCTTGTGTATTCATCTCTCTTTAATTAACACCATAACTAGCTTTAAGTGCATGAAACTGATTAGATTTGAAGGGATACTCTTGGACCATTTAAACAACCACCATGATGATCTTTGAAGGCTTAAAAAAGGTCCAAAAATGAAGAGTTAATTTAACCATATGAATACTCACCTACAAAATAGACAATTAAGCATTAAAGACATTAAAAACAAAACAGCACACTATAAACACTCTCATACATGAATTTATTAATAAACATGCAACTCAAATAACCTTATTTAAAATGAACTTATTAAACACAATTAAATACTAATTTAACTCAAACACATTAAACACTTGACTTCAATAAATGAACTAAAGCAAAGTCATCAATTATGCAGCAACTAGTTTAATTAAAGAAGCAAAATTAAATAAACTTAATCTCATGCTTCATTAAATTATCCTAGTAACTAGATTAATTAAGAGAAACATTTATTCTAACAACTCAATTAACTAAAATGCTTAAATGCATGGTTTAAAATGCAAACTAAATAAACAAATGAGTTACTTAATGCAAGACTTAAACTAACATGGGAGTTACATAATGCAAGTCATTATTTATGATGCATACTTAACTAACATAAGGCATAAATTTATTAAATGCAAAACACACAAAGTGCAAGTCAAAATAAAAAAATGCTAACTTATTAATTTAAATAAAACTTTATTAAATTAAAAGGTACTTAAAATATTGGCCCAATAATCAATCAGGCCTATGAGATGTTTCATTTTGCACTTGGGCCCCTCAAGTTTAGGCCAATCTCGATGGCATCAAGTTGCGTCATAACATAATGCGACTGGGTTCACATCATTAACCAATTGGCATCACTTGCACTTTATTGCAAGTTGAAATTGACTTTTAATAAATTCATCTTAAGTTTAATAAATGAGTTGCTGGACTTAATTCAACTCAACTTAGTTTATTTAATTAAGTTTTTATTGAACTCCATTTAATAGATGCTTCCTAATTAATCTAGTTACTAGGATAATTTATTGAAGTATGAGTTAAGATTAATTAATTATGCTTCACTTAATTAAACTAGTTGCTGAATTAATTGATGCATTTGTCTTAAGTTCATTTATTGAAGTTAAGTGATTAATGTGTTTGAGTTTAAATTAGTGTTTAATTATGTTTAATAAGTTCATTTTAAATGTGTTTATTGCAGGTGTCTCTTAAGCTCACAACCATTACAAATTCAATGAAGAGGCTTTTCAAGTGATTTCGGTTACATGCTGTTACACATCCAATGAAGAGGCTTTTCAAGTCATTTTTTGTTACAAGCAAAGGGTTGTTGCAAAGAAGGTTTAACACATCATTTAAAAGAGTTTAAAGAGTGGATTATTGCTTCTTTAAATTTGGCAGCTTTCAACTACCAACCGTTTTGCTACTTCAAAAGAAATAATTCAAGCATTCAAAACACCATTAAGGTGCTGGTGACTATTCGGCTAACCAAAAGGACATTTCAAGAGTCACTTTTCAAGCATTCAAGGTCAATTATGCAGCTGAATTGAAGTGAATTAAATGGTGGAGTTATTTGGTTAAAGAATTCCAAGAGACTTGAGCTTTATTTTAGCTTTTAAGATGAATACTTGTGACCATTCAGCTAACTTTTCTCTAGCCTTATAAATATGTGTAATCAGCCATTTGAAGGCACCTTGGATATTTTAGTGAATGAAACTCTGTCATTTTGGTGAGAACTCTTCTCTCCGATTTCATGCAAAGACTTGTTGGCTTATCTATAAAGCTAGTGGCGTCAACATGTTCTTTCAATTATCCCAAACTTATCACTTTCAATAGTGTGGCATTCAAACATTATACCGAAGTTCCTATCTTACTAGATAGCGGGTTGAGGTTTTTTTCATCTTTCTTACCACCTTAGAAACGAATAAGTCTCGGGTCAACAATCTTTATTGTTGGTTTAACTTGTTTCTATGTTCTTTATTTTTTCCATCTTCACCCTCTTTTTAAACATCAAACCATCTTCCTTGTTAAATCGAGCCATTCAAATATCCTCTATCTTTAATTCATTTAGCCGAACCTATAAAATTCATTTTTCACCTAACTTTGAACCCTTTGTCAGCTTCTGCCCGTTTCTTTTTATCCAAATTACCTTTTGTTAGAATCGAATGATACTTCTTCGTTGATGCTTGGGCAAAAAAAATACGACTCGAAATCTATCATGAGATCGGGATCATATCATTTGATATTAGGGCTACAAAATGAGAAGTACGGACGTTCGTAGGCCTCCCAGAATAGCTCGTGAGGTGTTGGAGTAAGTTTTAAAAAAATTCAAAAAAATTATTGTAGTCTAGTACTAGTTGTATGGAACCTATATGTATTGAAAAAAAGTTTCGAAATTGAAAAAAAATTAAAAGTAAAAAAAAGGAGAAGTTTGTATTCATCTTGTTTACAATTCCAATCAGCAAGTTCCTCTCTATTTCCATTCCTACCTTTCACGCCACACTTAAACCATTTTAATTTTTTTCTTTTAGCCTACCTTAATTCCCTCATCGATATCCCTTGTTACAACCAATTTGTGGCCGACTCCTAAGCCTACGATCAAGCCTTGATTAGTCTATTCACAAAGTCACGAGAGCCGAAAGAGTGGAAAAAGGCACGAGAGCATGAGCACAAAAGAGAGGAGGTAAAAGCCAAAATTCGAGTGCAAACACGAGCAAGAGTGCTATCAATTTCTTTCCTTTCTGAGTGAATAGTGAGGTTTGTGGTGGGGAATTTATTCTCTATTTTTGGTTTATTCACTTTCCTTTTAGCAATAAAATCATGATGCGAGAAGAGTTTTTAGAATTTAAACTTCAAGACTTTGTGAAATAAATGGACCGATTGTTAGATAGAAAGCTAGAACCATTACAAAAATGATTGGACTAAGTGGAGGAAAGAACCTGGCAAAAGAAAAGTTCGCCCAGTCGAGACACGGAATTAAGTTCATCACGGCGACCTACATCCAAAGACTATTTGAGAAGAGGTTCTTATTGTGACTCCTATCCATCAAGAAAATCGAGACAAAGAGAAGCAAACTTTGAGTTTGAGATCTCTTTAAGTGCTTCAACAAAATTCCCCATGGAGGATCATTCACGAAGAATTGATCGTGATTTCTATGTAAATGATTTCCCTTCTTTCGAACAAAATGTTTATCATCCCGATTCATTTGTGTACTCTTGTAATGAAAAGAAAATGAGAAAAGAAAAAGAAGAAAATAAAAAGAAATAAAAAGAAAAGAGAGGCAAGAGATGATCATGAGAGAAAATGAGCAGATTTTAAAAGAAAAAGAGTGTGTACAAGAAAGAAAAGTTAAAAAAGAGAGTGAGCAAAAAGAAAGTGTGGAAGAAGTGAGTGTTCTCGAAGAAAAAGAAACGAAAGAAAAAGATGCTAGTGAGTGAGAAAAAGTGAGGAATGTTTCCTCTAACCAACTTGTTAGTTTTCTTCAAGTTGTTTCTTTTCAAGTTTCTAAAAGGTCGATTGATAAATCTTAACTTTACTACATTCCCGAGAAGAGAAGGTTTGTTTTGTGTGAAATTGGTAAAATCGGTCCTAAATTTTATAATTTTCAAGGTAAACAAGGTATGATTCTTGAAAACTTTGACACATATTTGTTTAATTTGGAGGTGAAGACAACCTAGTTGGTAATTTGTTTTTTGAAAATCATTTGTATCTTAATGTGATTGGTTGTGATGCGAGCGCGCCCAACTAACCCTATCGGTCAAGTCTTTTGAGTCAAGCATTGACATGTTGGCAAGCTGATCCCGCTCATTTCCAGCTCCACGAGCTCTGTCCAGCTCAAATCCAGCTCATTCGAGCTCAATCTAACTTGCTTGAGCTAAACCAAGCTCACTCCTTGTAACATCCTAATTTTTGGGGCTTAGTAATTTTGTGTGATGTTTTGTAAATCTTTTAAAAATATTGAGATGTGGTCGTGGAATTCATATTTAGAGGGTGTAAATGGGCCTATGGAAGGCCCATGAGTTGGCCAAAACCCTGTGGAATTTTTGAATTTTGGACTTAAGGAGCTAGGGGTTGGTGATATGTGGTCTTATTAAAAGTTGTGGGTGAAATGTATCACAAGAGAACCCCTGGTGGAGTGGCAAAGTAACGCCACAAGGGAGCTAAAAGTGTGGCATGTGGAACATGGAGGAAGGCCTGGGTTCAAGTCCTAAGATGAGCATGTATGGTGTTTTATTTTTAATGTTTGGGTAGGCAGGAGTTTGTGGTCAAGTGGAACTCTGATGGGTGGTGTTTGATTTAGTCATGAGAGGGATTTGTGGAGTGATAAGGGGAGCATTTTTAGGAGGGATAAGGGGAGAGATTGTAGGAATCCCGTATGGGAGCAAGAGTTGGCCGAAAAAGGGGCTCTATGAGTGCAAATTCGGCCAAAGACCTTGGTTTTTGGCATTTTCGGCAGTAGGGGTTAGAGTATGCCGTTTTCTTTTGGTTAAAGCACTCAAAAAAATCCTTTCTCTTCTTCTTTTCTTCCTCAGCCGAAATCACCACTTCATCTACCCATTTTCTTCTCCTCATTTGTGACAGCCTTAAAACGACCCTAGTCGGAATGTGGTTTCGGGACCACGAAACCGAGGCCTAAAATATATTTAATGTTCTTGATGCCTATAATATGTGTTAATTCATGTGTGACATGTTTGGTGTGTCAATTTAGAGTTATAAATTTGAATTTCACTTAAAAGGGACTTAGTTGTGAACTTTGAAAGTAAACTAGCTAGATGTGTGATGACTAATAAAGGCATGCATGCAAAATAAGGGACTTGCATGTCAAATTACCCACTTTTATGATAGTGGATGGTAATGATGACCTAGTTTGTCATTTTGTGCTTTGTTTGTGGCTAATTAATAATAATAGAAATAAAAAGAAATTAGTAATTTGGTAGCATAAAATAAATAAAATAGAATTAAATTAATATTAGTAAATTTGGGTGAAAAAAAAAAAACAAAGTGATTCATCTTTGTTCTCTCATTGCCGTGAGTTGAGTAGAGAAAGAAAATAAGAAACCCTTGAGTTAGGGCATTTGGCAAAAGGGAAGCACAAACAAGGTAAGATTCATGGAATTTTTCTTTGAATGTTGTTATTTTGAGATGAAAACCAAGCTTCTAACATGACTCTTGTGAAAGTTTTTGAGTTTATATCACTCTCCATATTTGGCCATATGAGAAGAAGTGGGGAAAAATTCTTGTCTAATTTGGAGTTGTGTAAATAATAGAGTTTGGATGTTGTTTGAGCTAGATAGAGGTTTATTTATGAGGTTTTATGAATAGATTGAATCGGTTGTATGTCTAGCTTCCTACTTCTAAATTCCGAATCTAAGTTGTGAGATTTGTGATTTTGAATTTAGTATTAAGAGTCTTACTTAACCATGATAGAAATTTTGTTTTGGCTATTGACTTGGAGGTTCGGCCATGAACTTGAATTTGCTATTAGGAATTGTATATGTGTAAAAGATAAGGTATTAGTAGTCAAATGACTTCTTTTGTTGCAACTTGTGTATGTGTGCTAATGAATGGAAGTGAGGCTATTTGTACTTGAAAAATAAGTAATGCTAGTAATTTTGGATGAGGGTGCCGAATGTGTTTTTGATTAATAAGTGAAATTGAGCTTGTTAAATGCACATTTGTGAATTGATTGTTAATAGGGATCAATTAAAGAACTTGAATGTGCCTTTGATGTTGTTTTTGGATGTTTTGGGTGTTAAATTGATAAGTGGTTTGGTTTGTGTTGTATGGAGAAATCTGATTGTGGATGGGATAAATATGAATTATGTATATATATATATGTTAAGGTCAATGACTACTCTAATTGGTGCCTTAGAAAATGGTATGTTTTAAGTATGTGCATGAGAACACTAAAGAGTGAATTTGGTATAAAATTCTGCTTGGTACAGCAGCAGTAACGTGCTTTGAAAAAATCACCATAAATTGTGAGAGTTGAATTAGAGGCTGAATAAATTGTGTAGTTAAAGCCTAATGAGTCTAGTTTCTTATAAAAGAAACCTTGCAAGCAAAGGAATTTCCGATGAATAGATTTTTAGAGTAGAGTGAGACAGTGTCAGATTGACTTCGAAGTCCCCTGCTCTGTTTTTGGAAAATCACTATAAATTGTATAAAAATTGTTATGAGACAAAATTTATATGCTTAGACTCCTAAATGAGTCTAGTTTCTAATAAAATTGGTGAGGACACATTTGGAATTCTGTACAAGGAGAAATTCAGTTCGTAGTATAGAGTGGTCAGTCTAGTCAAGTAGTGAAATAGGGAAACTTTAAGAAAATTCTGGTATTGATTGACCAAACCAAAAATTATGAAAATTTTATGGATTAAATATAAATGAGTCTATTTTCATGCAAAATTTACAGCACTACATTTGGAGTTTCGTAGCTCCAGGTATGAATAAATTACTGAATGCTGCTCAGAAAATCAGCTTGTTGTGACTTATGACATGTATGTGAAATGCTCCAATGTGCATGTGTGTTTGTAATGAGAGGAATATGCATGTATGATTTGACTATGACTGAAAATGATTCATTGAGGTGCTTGAATAAGGATTAATAGAATTAAATGTTTTATTTAGCTCAAGAGCATAGAGGGACGAGTTCGGATAAAGGGAAGGCTAAAGTGGTCGAATAGCCAACTCGTAGTTCCTTGTGAAAGTTAAAGGTAAGTTTTGAGTAATCGAATTTGGTATTTAAGTTAAAATGCCATGATATACATGCTGATATTAAATGATGTCCCATTGAGAAAGAAACCTTATTCATGTTTGTGATATGGCCGAATGGCTCATAGAGAAAAGGGCCGAAATGGAGCTTTGAAACGCATTTGCTTATGTATGTTTGATCATTGGGCCGAAAGTTTAGAAAAGAAGTGTATATGTGTGTATAAGTTTGAATTATATGTATATTTATGATATAAAGTCGAGAAGCATGTTACATGTTGGTATGCACATGAATTGATTGAATTGTAAGTGAAATCTTGCTATGTGAAACTTGGCTACATGTGAATATATATATATGCATATATGAGAAATTGTGATGCGAATCCGGGATTTAAGTCCCGCTGACTATATGTGGAGATGATGTCCGGGTTAAGACCCGAAGGCTATATGCAGAGATGATGTCCGGGATTAAGACTCGAAGGCTATATGCGGGGATTATGTCCGGGCTAGAGACCCGATGGCTATGAATAGAGTTTTACCCGAGCTAAAGACCTCGATGATGATGAGAATAAAGCCTAAGACTAATGGTCTTCAAGGTAACGATCGCTAATGAATTGCGCTGAAAGTGTTAAACTATACAGGTATGTACCCTTGGCTTATATACAAGATGGATTTTGGACCGAATACTAAAGTCATTATGTGATTTCATATGTGTACTTGAAATGAGATTATTAATATGACCAAAGTACAATTGGCCTTTGTGAAATGTTATGTGACTTTTGTGACATGTATATGTTATGTGAACTTACTATGAGTGGAAGCTATCCATTTTCGTACGTGATGTGAATGTCTATGTTTGGAAAAAGGGTGACATACCCAAAAAGGAGAGGGAAACAAAGATATGATCAACTATGCTATAATTTGATGATCTTTTTAATGTCATTGCTTAAAACTTACTAAGCATTGTAATGCTTATTCCGTTTCCCTTGTTTCCTCTATTTTATAGATCTCTTTTGGAAGCTACGGACTCGGGGATTGAAGCCTTAATCACCTACACTATCGCTGCCTTTTTGGTACATTTGATGGTTATTTTGGGTCAATGGCATGTATAGGCTATTTTCCTTCGGTTGAATCAAACTTCATTTTGAGTTGTAATTATTCTAGCCATGCGAAAATGGCTTGCTTAGTCTTCGAGTTGAATATATAAGTATGTGTGTGAATGATACTTGTATGGTTTGAGGTTGTGGCATGTTATTTAGTTAGTAACCAATATGTGATGAATTTCTAACATGATGATCGGTCATTGAATGTTCGAATTAGCCCAATTATTAGTAGCCATCAAGGTATAGTTTTGCTAGCATGCTTATAGAATGTTTTTAATAAAATATGATGGACTGACCGCACCGACCTAGTATGATCTTCGATTAGGGAACTCAATGAATTCACGTCTAGCTTGTAACTATGAACCCCGGTGAATTGTATTTAGATTTATAATACCTTATACCCTATTCCGACGACGGATAGGGGTGTAGGGTGTTACATCATTTGCCAAAGCCGAACCATATTTCTCTCCCCATTCCTTTTTGTTAGCCGAATAGCGCATAAGCCAAATCCCGAAGGGATCCAAGAGGGGCAATCGATTTCTATGTAAAGGTAAATTCTATCCTTTCTTCTTTTGACCAATTTCTATTCTTTCTAAAGCCCTTAAACTTTTCTACCAACACACCTTTCTAGCCGTAACCATCTCTTGTTTTTGTGATCCAAAAGCCGAAGCACAACACCTATTGGAGACTTGGTAGCCGAATCTTAGGATCTTTGTGGGGCGACTTCTACTGGTGTTTGGGAGCTTGGAGTTGTGTCGAATCTGAGTTAATACAGGATTGAACCATTGGTGTAAGTGAACCCTCGGTAAGAGTTCAAAACCTTAGTTATATTTTGATGTTATGGATGATAAGAAAAGCCGAACTCCCTAAGGTTTAGGGAGATTGTCGATTTGTAGTCTAGGCTATATTAAGCCTTCTTCTTTCGTTTTATGGTCTCTTGTAGCGAAGCAAACAAACCTTGAAGGAACAATAGATTGGAGAATCGGTATTGAATAATCCTAGTTCAATCGTCGAATCTTGCGGAGGTAAGAAATCTATGGCGTTAGGGATAGTGGCCGAATGGTATTGATGGGTCTAGATTATTGTTCGTTTTGGTTTCAAACCTGATATGTCTAATATACAAATGTAGGACAAGCGCGTGGTATACTTTGAGGAATCGATCATCTTTAAAGCAGGTGTGTAACATACCCCGTAATAGCCTAGGTTCATATTGTATAAAAGCCGAAACATCGGATTATGTTGTTGATGTAACCTGTAAATACGAGATGATGTGTGGATGAGTTCAATTGCGATGAACACAGTAAACAGAAGGGAAGGAACAGGTAAGAGTACATTCGTACAGTTTGGTACGTTGGGCCTCGATGGGCTAAAATAGGGCCCAATGGGCTTGTGGGCCCATTTAGGTAAAGATGGGTAAAAATGGAATCTGATTGAAATGCATGTTAAATTTTTATTACCGTTACGTAACTTGGGCTAAAAAGGGCCTAAATGACTAAATCGGCTACGAAGGGCCCATTAGGGGTTTTGGGCCCAATAACTTGAATGCACTATAATAGGTTAAAAACGGTTGTTTAAACACTTGGAATTGATGAATAAACGTGGGAAAATCATAATAGTTAGTAAAATTACGAAATTACCCCTAAGCATGGGAAATGACTATTTTGCCCCTATATGAAAATGTCTATTTTACCCTTAGGGTTTCATTCTGAATATGATGATTGTGATATTGTTATTTTACATGCTATGACATGATATGCACATGATATGCTATGACACATGCACGATATGCCATGTTTTTACTCATTACATACATGGGTTGGGATTATTCGATGGAGGAAGTGCTAAAGGGCTTTTGCCCCAGTTTACCGAAAGGGCTTTTGCCCCAGTTATCAAAAGAGGCTTGGCCTCCAGTTATATGATTAAGCAGCTATGCTGCCAGTGGAGAGTTTGGCTGGGTGGGTTGAGTTATTCCCCACATGGAGAGTTTGGTTGGTACAGGTGGAGAGTAGAGGATGGTGGGTCGAGTAGTCTCCCCAAACGGGTTTTGCATACATACATGTTTTGTCATATGTGATATTGAAATGGGCCTAAGGGCCATACCGTGTACAGAAAGGCTTTGGCCTAGAAATATGAAATTGGAAGGCTTCGGCCCAGTAACAGTTAACCGAAAGGCTACGGCCCAGTATATGATGAAAAATTAAAATTTGTGCGAGTGTGGATTTGGGCTTTGAAAGGGCTTGTTGCACACTGAGTTTTCAACTCACCCCTTTCTTCAACCTTGCAGGTGAGCCTTGATGTGGAGACTTGGAGCCGGTGGGAATTCAGAGTGGCCATGATGTGCAGTTGGACTTTCTTTTAAAAGTTTTAAATAAATTTTATTATTTATTTTTGGGGGTTGTAATAAGGCCATTTTAACTAATTTCTTTCTGGATTTGGTTGGTTTTGAACTTTGAATTCTGCGTTATTATTTATATCTTAAAATGGGCTAGATCTAGGTTACGTTTTTAAACAACTCTCACTTTTCAAATCTTACAAAGATAAAATATAACATTTTAACTAAGGCATCACTTTGAACAAACACCATCTCGAGACATTTTCAAAATTTTCGAAAACCTAAAGTGTGGTAATGGTTGTGGGCATGTCGAGGATTGGATCCAATCAAGAGCTTGGTATTTAAGCAGCCTTCATGGCTCACCTCCTCTGTTTCGGATACCCACCTGGTGCACAGCTTCCATTCACTTTAGTCTTTTAAAAGTTATCATCAAATTCTTTAAGAAAGATTTAAGATCAGAACTTGTGTTTTTAATGTTTTCAATGTGACACGTCAGATTTGGCCATAACGTTTGGGCCGGGTTTGGGGTGTTACATTTAGTGGTATTAGAGCCCGATTGCAACAACTCGGCTGTGGGTTTTTAACGGTATTTTAATGGTCTTTTTAATGGGCTTTTTAACGGGTTTTTCCAAAAATTTTAAATAATGAATTTTCTTTTTAAATCAAATTTAAATAAAATCTTTCAACACATTTTTGTGGATAAATATATGTTTTAAATGATTCAAAGGAAGAGGTGGCACACTGAATTCCCGGCCCCAAGTCTGTAAGTATACTTTCTTTATCATTTGATATTTAAATGATATTTGAGAATGATATGATATTATTGTTGGTCTTAACATGATGCTATAGATAGAATCAAAGACCTTACTATGTTACCTTAGAAAGGGTAGAGCTAAAAAAACATTATAGGATCGAGACTGTAGTTAGATACAATGTCGCGGAACAACTTCTAAACTACTATACTTCCATAAGATATCTCATAATAAACAACTGAAATATTAACTAATGTCATAAAATTCGTAATCAGATAAGTCGATATGAGTACTAGAGGAACTCGTGGACGAGGCCGCGGACGTGGTCGCGGTAGAGCGCGGGCCGAATCTTCATCTTCAGGGCATAGGCCAGCTAAAGAGGCATCTGTGCCACCAGCATCTGAGACTGGGTCGCATGATCGAGCTGTAGGGGACGATGCCTTGTCCCAAGCAATGCTGAGGGTCTTAGAAAGGGTTGCTGGAGCTAGTACTGGGACAGTGAATAGAGGATCTATCTCTGAGCGACTGCGGGCCAATGGAGCGGAGGTTTTTAGGGGCGTATCTGGAGTAGCTCCGAATGTGGCTGAATATTGGCTTGAGGCAACAGAACGGATTATGGACGACTTGGATTGCTCTGTGGAGCAAAAGTTGAAAGGGGCTGTATCGTTGCTGCGAGACGAGGCTTACCAATGGTGGATCACAGTGAGAGAGAGTACCCCGGCTGAGCGGGTAACTTGGGATCTATTTAAGGCTGCTTTTAAGGGCAGGTATGTGGGAGCTAGTTATGTGGATGCTCGTCGAAACGAATTCCTAAATCTAACCCAGGGTAATAGGACTGTTGCCGAATATGAGGCAGAATTCTTGAGATTGAGCCGATATGCTAGTGGGATAGTGGCGACTGAATACGAGCGTAGCGTTCGGTTTGAGGATGGCCTTCGAGATGAGCTTAGGGTGCTGATAGCTCCACAAAGGGAGCGTGACTTTGCTGCGTTGGTAGAAAAGGCCAAGATAGCCGAGGAGGTTAAACGGGTTGAGCAACAGAATCGTCAGAAGGATCGACTTAGATTTAGGAGGGATTCTGGACCCTCGGGTGCTGCATACAAAAATGTTAAGCGAACCAGAGTAGAGGAGCCGGTTCGGGCCATGCCAGTGAATACCGTCAGACCTCAAGTTTGTAGGGATTGTGGTAGAGCACACTTGGGTGAGTGTTGGAAAAGAACTGGGGGTTGTTTCCGATGTGGGTCCAAGGAACACAAGTTTAGAGAATGTCCTAGGAGAACAGCTCAGGACCAAGTGGCTGAGCCAAGGGTTGTGCAACCAGTGCGAGGAGGACCACCACCACAGAGAGGCCGTGGGCAAGGTAGAGGTGGTAATGGTAATGGACGAGGACGTGGGGCACCTGGCAGGGGTGCTGGGCATGCTGAAGCTCGTCAGTCGGCGTTGGTTTATGCTGCACGACGTCGAGAGGAGGGTGATGCTCCTGATGTTATAATCGGTACGTTTTTCATTCATAGCACGCCTTATACTGCTTTGATAGATGTTGGTTCCACTCACTCGTATGTTGCCTGTAACGTATCTGGGGCATTGGGTGTGCGTTCTGAGAAGACTGTGAGTGGGGTATCAGTGATAAGTCCTTTGGGTCACTCGGTTAAGGTAGATAAACTTTTTAGGGAAGTGCCTCTAGAGACTCAAGATAAAGTATTCGTGGGAGACTTAACGGAATTGCCATTTGGAGAATTTGATCTTATCTTAGGAATGGATTGGTTAACTCAGCATAGGGCGACATTGGATTGTGCTGCTAAGAGGATGGTATTAAGAACTGACGAGGATGAGGAGGTATTAGTTATAGGGGAGTAAAGAAATTATTTGTCTAATGTGGTGTCAGCCTTAAAAGCTCAGAAGTTGATTCGAAAAGGTGGTGAGGCATATTTGGCCTTTGTGAGCCAAGCTGAGCCTGAAAAGATGACCGCAGAGTCAGTCAGGACTATCAAAGAGTTTCAAGATGTCTTTCCTGAGGAGCTTCCTGGATTACCTCCAAACCGCGAGGTTGAGTTTGGAATTGACCTGTTACCTGGAACAGCTCCGGTGTCTACTGCACCGTATAGGATGGCACCAAAGGAGTTGGTAGAACTGAAAGCTCAGATAGAAGAACTATTGGACAGAGGATTTATAAGACCAAGTGTTTCTCCGTGGGGCGCACCAGTTTTGTTTGTAAAGAAGAAGGATGGAACCATGCGAATGTGTATCGATTATCGGCAGCTGAACAAACTGACGATCAAGAACAAGTACCCTTTGCCAAGAATCGACGATTTGTTCGATCAGTTGAGAGGAGCATCGGTATTTTCAAAAATCGACCTTCGGTCCGGATATCATCAGCTGAGAGTCAAAGAGGGGGATATTCATAAGACGGCATTCAGAACTCGATATGGTCATTACGAGTTCCTAGTTATGCCCTTTGGACTGACTAACGCACCTGCAGCATTCATGGATCTGATGAATCGTGTATTCCAGCCATACTTGGATTAGTTTGTAGTTGTGTTCATCGACGATATTTTAGTGTATTCAGAAACAGAAGAAAAGCATGATGAGCATCTTCGTATCGTTCTACAAGTATTAAGAGAGAAGCAACTCTATGCTAAGTTCAGTAAGTGCGAATTTTGGTTGAGTGAGGTGACCTTTTTAGGGCATGTTGTTTCTGCCGAGGGGATTAAGGTAGATCCTCGAAAAATTGAGGCGATTCTGGAATGGAAGCCACCAAGGTCAGTGTCAGAAATTCGAAGTTTTCTGGGGTTGGCAGGTTATTATAGAAGGTTTGTGGAAGGGTTCTCTGTACTGGCTGCACCATTGACCAAACTCATAAGGAAAGGAGTACCGTTTGTTTGGGCTGAGAAGCGGCAAGAAGCTTTTGAAAAGTTAAAGAAAGTTTTGACCGAGGCACCAGTGTTGATTCAGCCAGAGTCTGGTAAAGATTTCACTGTGTACAGCGATGCATCACATGTAGGTTTGGGGTGTGTGTTGATGCAGGAGGGAAAGGTGCTTGCATATGCTTCAAGGCAGCTTAAGCCTCACGAGATGAACTATCCTACGCATGATTTGGAGCTGGCGGCGGTGATCTTCGCGCTTAAAATATGGAGGCATTACTTATATGGGGAGAAGTGTATCATCTATACAGATCATAAGAGTCTTAGGTATTTGTTGACTCAAAAGAAGTTGAATCTTAGATAGCGAAGGTGGATAGAGTTGTTGAAAGACTATGATTGTTCGATTGAGTACCATCCAGGCAAGGCAAATGTGGTGGCCGATGCGTTGAGTCGTAGGACTATAGCAGAATTGAAAGCAATGTTTGCTCGTTTAAGCTTATACGATGATGGGAGCCTGTTGGCAGAGTTACAAGTGAAACCAACTTGGGTGGAACAGATTAAGAGGCAGCAGCTGTTGGATGAGTCTTTGGATTCTCGGTTTCAGCAAGCCGAGAAAGAGGAGAATTCAGACTTTGGGTTAAACAGTGATGGGATTCTTTGTTTTCGAGGAAGAATTTGTATGCCAAAGGACTCTGAACTAAGGCTGATGATTCTGAAAGAGGCTCATAGTGGACCTTGTGCCATGCATCCAGGAGGAAATAAGTTGTATCGAGACTTGCGAGAGTTATATTGGTGGCCTGGACTGAAGAGGGAAGTGACCGAGTTTGTGGGAAAGTGTTTAACGTGTCAACAAGTAAAGGCCGAGCATCAACTGCCTTCGGGATTGTTGCAGCCAGTGAAAATACCACTTTGGAAGTGGGAAAGGGTAACCATGGATTTCGTAAGTGGGTTGCCTTTGACGCCTTCCAAGAAAGATTCGATTTGGGTGATTGTGGATAGGCTGACGAAATCTGCCCATTTCATACCTGTTCGAACAGATTATTCACTTCAGAAGTTAGCCAAGCTATATGAAGCAGAGATAGTACGGTTGCATGGAGTGCCAGTGTCAATAATTTCTGACCGAGACCCAAGATTTACATCTCGGTTTTGGAGGAAATTGCATGAGGCGTTGGGGACGCGATTGGATTTTAGCACAGCATTTCACCCTCAGTCAGATGGGCAGTCAGAAAGAGTTATCCAGATTTTAGAAGACATGTTGAGGGGTTGTGTGATCGACTTTAGGGGCAGCTGGGAGGATTACTTGCCATTGGCAGAATTTGCTTATAATAATAGTTATCAAACGAGTATCCAGATGGCCCCATATGAGGCACTGTATGGGAGAAGATGTCGTTCGCCTACTTGTTGGACTGAGTTAGGGGAGAGACGAGTATTTGGACCTGAATTAGTGGCTGATACTGAAGACAAGGTTAGAGTAATCAGGGACCGTTTGAAGGAGGCAGCAGATCGACAGAAGTCCTATGCAGATCTAAAGCGTAAGGATATTGAGTATACAGTAGGAGACATGGTCTTTCTTAAAGTTTCGCCTTGGAAGAAGATATTGAGATTTGGTAGAAAGGGCAAGTTGAGTCCGCGATTCATTGGGCCTTATCGAATTGTGAAGCGAATAGGACCGGTTGCTTATCAGCTAGAATTACCTCCGGAGTTGGATCGTATTCACGATGTCTTTCATGTTTCAATGCTAAGGCGATATCGTTCTGATCCTACTCATATCGTGCCAGTTGCAGACATTGAGGTACAAGCAGATTTAACCTTCGAAGAAGAACCAGTACAAATACTTGATCATGACGTTAAAGTGTTGAGAAGGAAATCAGTCCCATTGGTAAAGGTACTTTGGAGGAACCATGGCAGAGAGGAGGCTACTTGGGAGCCCGAGGAGGTGATGCGTCAACAATATCCTCAACTGTTTTAAGGTAAATTTCGAGGCCGAAATTTCTTTAAGGAGGGTAGAGTTGTAACATCCTAATTTTTGGGGCTTAGTAATTTTGTGTGATGTTTAGTAAATCTTTTAAAAATATTGAGATGTGGTCGTGGAATTCATATTTAGAGGGTGTAAATGGGCCTATGGAAGGCCCATGAGTTGGCCAAAACCCTGTGGAATTTTTGAATTTTGGACTTAAGGAGCTAGGGGTTGGTGATAGGTGGTCTTATTAAAAGTTGTGGGTGAAATGTATCACAAGAGAACCCCTGGTGGAGTGGCAAAGTAACGCCACAAGGGAGCTAAAAGTGTGGCGTGTGGAACATGGAGGAAGGCCTGGGTTCAAGTCCTAAGATGAGCATGTATGGTGTTTTATTTTTAATGTTTGGGTAGGCAAGAGTTTGTGGTCAAGTGGAACTCTGATGGGTGGTGTTTGATTTAGTCATGAGAGGGATTTGTGGAGTGATAAGGGGAGCATTTTTAGGAGGGATAAGGGGAGAGATTGTAGGAATCCCGTATGGGAGCAAGAGTTGGCCGAAAAAGGGGCTCTATGAGTGCAAATTCGGCCAAAGACCTTGGTTTTTGGCATTTTCGGCAGTAGGGGTTAGAGTATGCCGTTTTCTTTTGGTTAAAGCACTCAAAAAAATCCTTTCTCTTCTTCTTTTCTTCCTCAGCCGAAATCACCACTTCATCTACCCATTTTCTTCTCCTCATTTGCCAAAGCCGAACCATATTTCTCTCTCCATTCCTTTTTGTTAGCCGAATAGCGCATAAGCCAAATCCCGAAGGGATCCAAGAGGGGCAATCGATTTCTATGTAAAGGTAAATTCTATCCTTTCTTCCTTTGACCAATTTCTATTCTTTCTAAAGCCCTTAAACTTTTCTACCAACACACCTTTCTAGCCGTAACCATCTCTTGTTTTTGTGATCCAAAAGCCGAAGCACAACACCTATTGGAGACTTGGTGGCCGAATCTTAGGATCTTTGTGGGGCAACTTCTACTGGTGTTTGGGAGCTTGGAGTTGTGTCGAATCTGAGTTAATACAGGATTGAACCATTGGTGTAAGTGAACCCTCGGTAAGAGTTCGAAACCTTAGTTATATTTTGATGTTATGGATGATAAGAAAAGCCGAACTCCCTAAGGTTTAGGGAGATTGTCGATTTGTAGTCTAGGCTATATTAAGCCTTCTTCTTTCGTTTTATGGTCTCTTGTAGCGAAGCAAACAAACCTTGAAGGAACAATAGATTGGAGAATCGGTATTGAATAATCCTAGTTCAATCGTCGAATCTTGCGGAGGTAAGAAATCTATGGCGTTAGGGATAGTGGCCGAATGGTATTGATGGGTCTAGATTATTGCTCGTTTTGGTTTCAAACCTGATATGTCTAATATACAAATGTAGGACAAGCGCGTGGTATACTTTGAGGAATCGATCGTCTTTAAAGCAGGTGTGTAACATACCCCGTAATAGCCTAGGTTCATATTGTATAAAAGCCGAAACATCGGATTATGTTGTTGATGTAACCTGTAAATACGAGATGATGTGTGGATGAGTTCAATTGCGATGAACACAGTAAACGGAAGGGAAGGAACAGGTAAGAGTACAATTTCGTACAGTTTGGTACGTTGGGCCTCGATGGGCTAAAATAGGGCCCAATGGGCTTGTGGGCCCATTTGGGTAAAGATGGGTAAAAATGGAATCTGATTGAAATGCATGTTAAATTTTTATTACCGTTACGTAACTTGGGCTAAAAAGGGCCTAAATGACTAAATCGGCTACGAAGGGCCCATTAGGGGTTTTGGGCCCAATAACTTGAATGCACTATAATAGGTTAAAAACGGTTGTTTAAACACTTGGAATTGATGAATAAACGTGGGAAAACCATAATAGTTAGTAAATTACGAAATTACCCCTAAGCATGGGAAATGACTATTTTGCCCCTATATGAAAATGTCTATTTTACCCTTAGGGTTTCATTCTGAATATGATGATTGTGATATTGTTATTTTACATGCTATGACATGATATGCACATGATATGCTATGACACATGCACGATATGCCATGTTTTTACTCATTACATACATGGGTTGGGATTATTCGATGGAGGAAGTGTTAAAGGGCTTTTGCCCCAGTTTACCGAAAGGGCTTTTGCCCCAGTTATCAAAAGAGGCTTGGCCTCCAGTTATATGATTAAGCAGCTATGCTGCCAGTGGAGAGTTTGGCTGGGTGGGTTGAGTTATTCCCCACATGGAGAGTTTGGTTGGTACGGGTGGAGAGTAGAGGATGGTGGGTCGAGTAGTCTCCCCAAACGGGTTTTGCATACATACATGTTTTGTCATATGTGATATTGAAATGGGCCTAAGGGCCATACCGTGTACAGAAAGGCTTTGGCCTAGAAATATGAAATTAGAAGGCTTCGGCCCAGTAACAGTTAACCGAAAGGCTACGGCCCAGTATATGATGAAAAATTAAAATTTGTGCGAGTGTGGATTTGGGCTTTGAAAGGGCTTGTTGCACACTGAGTTTTCAACTCACCCCCTTTCTTCAACCTTGCAGGTGAGCCTTGATGTGGAGACTTGGAGCCGGTGGGAATTCAGAGTGGCCATGATGTGCAGTTGGACTTTCTTTTAAAAGTTTTAAATAAATTTTATTATTTATTTTTGGGGGTTGTAATAAGGCCATTTTAACTAATTTCTTTCTGGATTTGGTTGGTTTTGAACTTTGAATTCTGCGTTATTATTTATATCTTAAAATGGGCTAGATCTAGGTTACGTTTTAAACAACTCTCACTTTTCAAATCTTACAAAGATAAAATATAACATTTTAACTAAGGTATCACTTTGAACAAACACCATCTCGAGACATTTTCAAAATTTCTGAAAACCTAAAGTGTGGCAATGGTTGTGGGCATGTCGAGGATTGGATCCAATCAAGAGCTTGGTATTTAAGCAGCCTTCATGGCTCACCTCCTCTGTTTTGGATACCCACCTGGTGCACAACTTCCATTCACTTTAGTCTTTTAAAAGTTATCATCAAATTCTTTAAGAAAGATTTAAGATCAGAACTTGTGTTTTTAATGTTTTCAATGTGACACGTCAGATTTGGCCATAACGTTTGGGCCGGGTTTGGGGTGTTACACTCCTAGCTCATATTCAGCTCACGAGCTAAACCTTATCTTAACTTCAGCTTAGGAGTTTAACCTCAGCTCAACTTTAGCTCACAAGCTAAAGCTTAGCTCATTTTAGTTTAAACTCGATTTTGACTTTAATGCATTAAATAAAATCCAAACATATTTATTTAAGCATTGAATTTGTCTTATATTAATATTTTTTTTAATATGTCATAGTCATTACATATTTTAATTATGTTCTCATTTTAGCCGAATTTAATGCATGACATTATTGTGTTCACATTATGCCAAATTTATGTGTGATCATATTACGTTTTACCATTTGATTTTATTTCATGTAGGTACATGTACATGGATGGCTTGGATACATGCACATGGATTAATGCATACATTCCATTTGGAGGCACAATGAATTCATGAAGATCCATTTCCTTCGGACAGCACACATGCATGTATGGAGAGCATTTATTGATGGTTCATGAACGGCTCAATTCAAGGCCCCTTTTGGTTTCATGCATAGCCGAATGTATGTGGGTGATCTATTGGTTTCCTAAGTACTTATTCAGCCAAGAGTCTACCTACTAAGTTCCTCAAGGTGACCGAATGCATGAAGGAGCCACTAATGCAAGTACATGCATGGCTTAATACATCGTATGGAAGGATGCATGTACAACTAATGTTCAATGGATGGCATTTGAAGGAATTCATGTATTGGGGACGTTCATGCAAGTGGGGGCTATTTTATATACATTTATTTGAAGATGCATGGACCGTAATTAAGGAAGAACATCCATTGGGACGTTTCATGCATGTTTCATACATATCCAAGATGTCCATTCAAGTATTCAAGGTACATTCAAGATACATTCGGCCAAGGGAGATGTAGGAGCATCAAAAGGCTACACATTCATGAATTATGGCTATCGTTCATGGCTAAGCATGCATGAATGCATCAAGGAAACAACATGATGGTTCGACCATTCATTCACCATCTTCCAAGCACTTTTGCTTATTCATGAAGCTAACTATTGAAGCTCCATTCAACTGAATTTGGACCTTGTCTTTTAATGATTTTCTTCTTGTTCATTCTAGAATTTTCTAGCTGAATTTATGTAGCTTTTAGGTCTATGCATTGTCCATTCGGCTACTCCAAACTAGGCTATAAATAGTTGTTTACTTTCATTTAAAATGCTGGGTTGAACTTTGATCATTTAAATTTGTTAATGAGATAATGTGAGATTATTTTCTCTCCAATTTTGTTGAAGACTCATTGGCTTATCTAATCTCTAGTGGCGTCAACCCGTTTTCTTCTATCTGAACTTATCACTATCTTATAGTGTGGCGTTCACCCTTATACCAAGGTTCCTACTTCTCTAAGCAGCGGGTCGAGGTTTATTCACTATCATTCTTCCACCTTGAAAGCTTATAAGTATTTGGGTCAATACTCTTTAGTATTGGTTCTTACTTGCTTTTGAATTCATTTTATTCCATTTCCATCACCTACCGAACTTCTTTCTTTCCATCATTTCACTTTATCATAATCGAACCATTAATTCACTTTTTCCTCCATTGTTTGTTATCCAACTTCCATGCTTATCTCCATCCTATATTTTTATATAACCGAACTTAAATATTATTCATATCCAAAACCCATCTTTGAACCCTTTTACATAGCTTCTGCCATTAATTACTTAAAAACATCACTTTTCAACGAGTCGAATGATACTTTCTCGTAGACGATTGGGCAAATTAGCATACGACTAGACTCACCTCGAGGCGGATCATATTTGGTTGTTCATCTATGATTAGTAAAGAATTTTTCGTGTCAAACGATGATAACGAACTCAATACTAATACAAAACATGATCGACATATGGGTAAGGAATTGTCTAATTTGCCTTGGCACACTTTAAACATACAAAACGAAGAACCACGTAACCCTTCTCCTTTGTCTACTCATGTTGAAAGGCTGTGGATGAGAATCGAGAAACTTGAATGTTTGTGAACACATTTGTTTAATTATCCTTTGATTTCATTAAGTTTACTTTTTGCAATGCTGGTATTTCGAGATTGTTTGATTTAATGAAGCCCTTGCTGCATTTTGAAACAATTAAACAAGCTCATGTGTTCAAACTTGGAATTTGCTATTTTGGTTCGTTTTGTGGGAAACTCAAGCATCCTAAATTTTGTGCGATCAATTTGTGTTTGTTTGATGCTTGGTCTTTAATTAAGGAAACGAAACTTGAATACTTTGATGACAACTTAAAATTGTTCCTTGATATTTTATGTGGTTGTACATGAAATTCATGTTTCCTTCTCCAGTTTTGTGTAATCTCCAGGTTTCTCAAGATCGATGTGATGAACTCTAACTTCAATATATTTTCGAGGAAAGAAGATTTACAATGGTTGAATGAGATAATGTTCAAATAGAATCCCAATCACTTCTTCCTAAAGGCAAGGAAAGTGAGTTTCTGTTATTTTTTAAACAGCATCATTTCACTCGAATTGATGATTTTATTCAAGACTTGAATTCTAAAAAGGTACTATACTCTGTTGTGGTCAATTGCCATTCTTTGACTTGTGATAATATATTTGTTTTGATTGATGGCAAGAAGACTCTCACTTTTGAAAAATGTGATGTTGATGTGTTGGTTGGTGAGTCAAAAGTTAATCGGTCATTGCAAGGTTTAAATATGCAAGACTTGACTCAAATATTTGGTAAGGCCTAACATACAAAAAGTTCTGTTCATTTGATTGTGAACATGATATATGGCATTTATCTTCTTGCATGGACCATGGGTGTTTTGATCGAATGATACTTGGTCCACGTGTTTGTTTGGATGATTTCTTGATGACTTGTGGCTACTCCTTTAAATTAATTCATTCGTTTGACGAGACTTTGTTTGGTGAAGGTGTAACAAATCAGTTTAGTTGTATGACCTATGTACGTTTGAATCAATTTGATCGAGTGAGGTTTGAAATAAGTGCCTATTCAATGATTTTCTCATGCCTTTTGAACTGCTTCCTAAGTATAAACTAATGCCGAATATGGAGTTTCCATATTTGAAAGGGGAAGAATTATTTATTACTTTGAATTTGGCAACAGTTCACCAACTCAATTGTGTACCGAAAAGGTGAAAGAGGATTGCCCATTCTTAACTCATCATTCCATTAGATCTCTTTCCTATGTTGATGATAACAACTCTCCTTGTTAAGTGGTGACTTTCTTTTAGGTCTATGTGAGAATTTTTATCCCAATTGTCTGACGAAAGCCGCGCAAGAGGAAATACTTTCTAATTGACAAATAACTTGACTTGAGGACAAGTTGCCTTCAAGAGGGGGAATGATACGATCACGCCCCGGGCACACTCTTGGTCCAGCACACTAAGTGATACGACCTTAGCTTGGGAAGAGCAAGTAGCCAAATCCATTAGTCATGCATGGATTAACCAATTGGCATCACTTGCAATTTATTGCAAGTTGAATTTTTCTTTTAATAAATTCATTTTAAGTTTAATAAATGAGTTGTTGGACTTAATTCAACTCATCTTAGTTTATTTAATTAAGTTTTTATTGAACTCCATTTAATAGATGCTTCCTAATTAATCTAGTTACTAGGATAATTTATTAAAGTATGAGTTAAGATTAATTAATTATGCTTCACTTAATTATACTAGTTGCTGAATTAATTGATGCATTTGTCTTAAGTTCATTTATTGAAGTTAAGTGATTAATGTGTTTGAGTTTAAATTAGTGTTTAATTGTGTTTAGTAATTTCATTTTAAATGTGTTTATTGCAGGTGTCTCTTTATGATACGAACGCGTCCCGGAGTGCACCAAGTTTGAGCAAGGACTCAACAGTACTGCCCCAAGGACCAATTACGCAAGCTCGAGCTAAGGAATTCAAAGAGGCCATTTCGACTTTAGTGAATCAAGTGTCGGGCGAGGCTTTGGTTGGAGAAATAGAACGAGTTGGGACCAGCTCAATAAAGTTTCCTTACAACATATTGCAAACCGATTTCAGCTCAATTCTAGTTCCTTGAATTTAGGCTAGACCGTTTCAACTATTATTTTTCAGCTTTGCATTTAGTTTGCATTTTTAAATCATGCATTTAAGCATCTTAAGTTAATAAATGAGTTGCTGGACATTAATTCAACTCCTCTTAGTTTAATTAATTGAGTTTTGTTGAACTTTATTTAATAGTTGCTTCTTTAATTAATCTAGTTATTAGGATAATTTAATGAAGCATGAGTTTAAGTTTGTTTAATTCTGCTTCTATAATTAAACTATTTGCTACATTAATTGATATCTTAACTTTTAGTTCATTTATTAAAGTTAAGTGTTTAATTAGTTTGAGTTTAATTAGTGTTAAATTGTGTTTAATAAGTTCATTTTGTGTTTATTGCAGGTGACTTTTTAGCTCACAACTATTACAAATTCATGGGCTGTTACAACTTTAATGAAGTGACTTTTTATTTGATTTTTGGTTACAAATGAAGTGGCTGTTACAAAGGTTGTTTAACACATCAATTAAAGGAGTTTTAAGGAGCATTTTAACTCCTCTTAAATTCGGCAGCAACCTCTTCAGCTACCAGCAATATTTTGATCATTTAAAGGATGAAAACAAGCATTCAAATCTTCATTTAGTTGCTGGTGACTTTTTGGCTAACCAAGGACAACTCAAGGGCCATTTTAAAGTATTCAAGGAAGGACATTTAAGCTGAATTAAAGTGGATTCAAGCAAGGAGTTAAAATGTTACAAGAATATCATGAGTCTTGAGTTTAATTTCATTTTAATTAGCAAATTAAGATGTGACTTTTCAGCTAGTTTTCTACCACTATAAATATGTGTAACCGGCCATATTGAGGGGACTTTTGCTCATTGTTAATGAAATTATTACCTTATTTTGGTGGGATTATTTTCTCTCAAAATTCCGTTGAAGACTCGTTGGCTTATCTAGTCTCTAGTGGCATCAACCTGTTTTCATCTATTCGAACTTATCACTATCATATAGTGTGGCATTCACCTTTATACCGAGGTTCCTACTTTTCTAAGTAGCGGGTCAAGGTTTAATCTATTTTCCATCTTCCACCTTGAAGCTTATAATATTTGGGTCATTACTTTTTAGTAGTGGTTCTTACTTGCTTTGAGTTTGTTCCCTTCCATTCCATCACTATCCTTTAATTTTGTTGCTACCTAAATTTTCCATTTCTTCCTTGAACCTAAAATCCATTTCATTCCCCTTCCATATACCATCCCATCTTTATTTTCTTTTACCAAACCTATATATTATTCATAACCATAATCCCTTCTTTGAACCCTTATAACTAGCTCCCGCCATTAATTACTTTAAACACCACTTTTAAACAAGTCGAACAATACTTTCTTGTATACGATTGAGCAAATTAGCATACGAGACTCACCCCAAGGTGGATCATATTATTTGGTATCAGAGCTTGCAAACAGGATGTATAGACGTTCGTAGCATCACCGAAATAGGTTTGTGAAAAAAAAGTTTCGAAAAAAACAATTTTTATTTTGTTCAAAGTGTTCAACTTGTAATTTGCAAGTTGTAAGTGAAAAAAAAACAAAAGAAAAATAGTGAAGTAAAAAAAAGTATACGAAAAAAATTTTGTGAAAAAAAAGTGTTTTGAAAAAGAAAATTTTCAAAACAAAAAAAATTGTAAAAAAAAGAGAAATTTGAAAAAAATTCGAAAGTGAAAAAAAGTGAAAAAAAGTGTGAAAGATTATGTTCTTCTATTGATGTTTTTTTTTATTCCCGATCAGGTTCGTTTGTTTTCTACCATTCACTTCCTACCCCATCGCCACACTCAAAACTGACTTTAAATTTTCCTTCAGCCAACCTTTAACCCCCTTATCATTACCCCTTTTGTTAAACAATTTTAAAATCGACCCCTAAGCCTACGATAAGACCTTGGCGAGTCCGAATATGAAAGTGCGAGTGAAAGTTTGAGAGGTAAAAGGCAGCACATTCAAGTGGAGGAAAAAGCCAAACGAGTGTAAACACGAGCCGACAAAAATCATGTCTTGCGAAGAATTTACCGAATCAGAATATCAATACTTGGTGCAAGAAATGCAAAAAATGGTGAATTCTGAGTTTGGCAAACTGCAAGAGAGGCTAGATCGATTGGTGAAACGTGACTAATATGATCAAGTGACATCAAGTCAAAAAATGGAGTCGAGAAAAAGTCAGAGAGATATACACCCGAATACTACTCAAGAAAAGATTCCCATCATGATTCCTATTCACCATTGACTTTAAGACAAAGAGATTCATACTATGACTCCTACTCATCAAAGAGTTTGAGAAGATACTTTGATCGAGAGTATTTTTCATCAAGGAGTTTAAGATGACGAGAAGCCGATCTTGATTTTGAATCTTTCTGATACAATGTGCGAGACGATAGATATTTTCATTCTAGAACTTCAAAGAAATCCTACACGGAGTGTTCTCCATGAAGCATTGATCGAGATTCTTATGTAAATACTTTTCCTTCTTTTGAACAAAATCGTTGTTATCATGATTCTTTTGTGAGATCATGTAATAGAAAAGAAAAAGAAGAAAAGACAAAAGAAATAAAAAGAAAAGAGAGACAAGAGACGAGTAAGAGAGAAAATGAGAGATTCTTGAAAGAGCTTGAAAAAGTCATTGAAAAAGCCATTGACAAAGAAAAAGAACAAAAAAGAGAGGCATTTTCGGTTGTTCGAGGAAGGTAAGTATGCAAATTACAACCACCTATTTTCAATTGAAGGTAAGAGAGGTAAAGATCCCTTGTTTATCGAATTAAGGCCGTCTAATTTAAAAGTTGCTCATAAAGATTTTGATGACTTAATTTCTGAAAGACTTACATCTTTTGATTTGTCTAGTCATTATTTATCTTTTGAAGTTAATAATTTTGTCTCAAAAGATGCCATGAAAGCCTTGTCCTATGACATGTTTAATCATTTTCTTGGATTGGTTCATCCTTTGCAAGTTATGAATGTGTTTGATGAAAGTTTTCCACATTTTGATGTGAATGCCCACGTAAATTCTTTGAATTCTTATGCTAAAGCTTTCTATTTAAACATGCCTAATAGATTGGTCTGTGATGGATTTGAACTTTGAATAATTGCCTGCCTTCAAATTCTTTGTTCAACAATTGTGTTCAAAGGTCTTCGCATGAGATATTTGACCCGTTTGATTTTGGCATTCAAGATCAATCTTTGAATTTTTGTGTGAGATCTTCATGTTTTGATCTATCTGTTCGAATGAAATATGTGATGCAAGAATGCTCGAGTATTTGCATGTCTAAGTTTCCTTTGAATTACTTGTGTGATAACTTGTTAACATATAAAATGCCTATTTCATTTATTGGTCTGCTTTGTTATGTCAACTTCGCATGTATGTTTGAACGAGTGAGCCTTAAATCATGTGGTGATTTAATAACTCTTTCTTTGATTGACATGTTATAGATGTTTGAAAATAGTCAAAACATATTGCCTATTGGAACGAATGATCAAGTTCGTGTGTTCAAGCCTGGCATTTGTTACTTTAATTTGTTTTATAGAAACTTCAAGCAACTTGCATGTTGTGCATCTCATTTAAGTTTGCTTGATGACCGAACTTTAATCAAGGCAATGAAATTTATTGATTTTGGGTTCAATTTTGTTTTGATCCTTAATCATTTTAATTGGCCACACAAGAAGTATTTGTTTCACTTTGATAAGGTAAGCTTGTCTTATGCTATGGAACTTGAATTAAATTCCAATTATGATTTATCTTTTCCATTCAAGTCCATTGATTTCGTTAATATTAACCATTTTCATTTTTGTGAATTCCACCCCTCGATGAGCGTGAGATGTCATGGTGCGTCACCACCTATCCAAATTGATCGAAGTAATAGGTTTGTTTTAAATTATCTTTCCGAAGAGAGAAGATTAGTTTTGACTGAGAAAGGAAAACCAATCCTCAATTTTCTTCTCTTCAAAATTGTCAAGGTAATTTTTCTAAAAATTTTCAAATATCTTCACTTATTTCGAATAAAGATGAAAATCTTTTTTATGCCTTGATGTTTGGAAATTATTTATACCTTGATTTGGTTGATCATTCTTCTTGGCTTAGTAGTAATCTGTTTGTGTTAGAATGTAATAATACAGATTGTGCTGTTAATAAGCAGAAGAAAGAGTTAGTGTACCATTGGCCATGGCATATTTTGCATGAGCAAGACGAAGGACCAATTGAGCTGCTGTTTTTGAATAATTATATTGACAAATTTTGGACGAGGATTAGTGAGTCTGATTATTTGCAAAGATTTGTGACTAATTATCCTTTGTTCCAATCAAGTTCACATTTTTGTAATGATGGCATAACGAAACTCTTCAATAACTTAACGTATGCCTGCTTTGTATAGTTAAGATTTTTGGCATACGTTCGATTGAATAAATTTTTCTTGAATTTTGAATATCATGTGATTTTGACTTCTTTAAATTTCTTCTTGCCAAAAGTGATAAGACTTTTCCAGGTCTGTACGATGCCCACTGTTCCATTTGACCTAGGAAAGCCATGTGTGAGAAAAGCTTTTGAAACGGACAAATGGCTCGACTTGAGGACAAGTCATTTTGAAGAGGAGGAATGATACGATCACGTCCCGAAGTGCACCAAGTTCGAGCAAGGACTCAACGGTACTGCCTCAAGGACCAATTACATGAGCTCGAGCTAAGCAATTCAAAGAGGCCATTTCGGCCTTGAAGCTTATAAGGTCATTACTTTTTAGTAGTGGTTCTTACTTGCTTTGAGTTTGTTCCCTTCCATTCCATCACTATCCTTTAATTTTGTTGCTAGCTAAATTTTCCATTTCTTCCTTGAACCTAAAACGCATTTCATTCCCCTTCCATATACCATGCCATCTTTATTTTCTTTCACCAAACCTATATATTATTCATAACCATAATCCCTTCTTTGAACCCTTATAACTAGCTTCTGCCATTAATTACTTTAAGCACCACTTTTAAACAAGTCGAACGATACTTACTCGTAGACGATCGGGTAAATTAGCATACGACTCGACTCATTCTGAGGCGGATCGTATCACTTTAGCTCACGACCGTTACAAATTCAATGAAGAGGCTTTTCAAGTTATTTCGGTTACATGCTGTTACACATCCAATGAAGAGGCTTTTCAAGTCATTTTAAGTTACAAGCAAGGGGCTGTTACAAAGAAGGTTGAACATATCATTTAAAAGAGTTTAAAGAGTGGATTATTGCTTCTTTAAATTCGGCAGCTAGCTTTTCAACTACCAATGATTTTTCTACTTTAAAAGAAATAATTCAAGCATTCAAAACACCATTAAGATGTTGGTGACTATTCGGTTAACCAAAAGGACATTTCAAGAGTCACTTTTCAAGCATTCAAGGTCAATTATGCAGCTGAATTAAAGTGAATTAAATGGTGGAGTTATTTGGTTAAAGAATTCCAAGAGACTTGAGCTTTATTTTAGCTTTTAAGATGAATACTTGTTGGCTTATCTACAAAGCTAGTGGCGTCAACCTGTTCTTTCAATTATCCCAAACCTATCACTTTCAATAGTGTGGCGATCAAACATTATACCAAAGTTCCTATCTTGCTAGATAGCGGGTTGAGGTTTTTTCCATCTTTCTTACCACCTTAGAAACGAATAAGTCTCGGGTCAATAATCTTTTTTGTTGGTTTAACTTGTTTCTAAGTTCTTTTCTTTTTTCTTCTTCACCCTCTTTTTAAACATCAAACCATCTTCCTTGTTAAACTGAGCCATTCAAATATCCTCTATCTTTAATTCATTTAGCCGAACCTATAAAATTCATTTTTCACCTAATTTTGAACCCTTTGTCAGCTTTTGCCCATTTCTTTTTATCCAAACTACCCTTTGTTAGAACCAAACGATACTTTTTCGTCGACGATTGGACAAAACAAATATGACTCAAAATTAATCACGAGGTCAGGATCGTATCATCGAGCTTCGGTTTAGTCGATTCTAGCACTAATGTAGCATATGTGAGTCTAGCTATGCATGCCATATTTAACTTGTGATAGTGTGATATCTCCTGGCTCTAATGAGAGTTGTTTTAATTAGATAGATGTGCTTTCCAACTGAACTAATTCTAATAGTACTGAATGTGATACTCAAATACTTGAGTAAAATGTGTTTATGATGAGTCGAAACTCATAAAGGTATGAATGATAGTTCATAACATTATGTTATTGATAATTGTTATGCCATATGCGAGTATATGTGAGAGTCAAAGTATGAGGCTTTACGACCTTCACCCCTTACCAGTATAGAGTTACAATGAAACTTACTAGATTTGGATTGAATAATCAAAGAGTTCAAGGATTGAATGATTTATAACGTGGTCAAATGTGAGAACGGGTCAGCAAGTAAAGACTCTTTTGAAAGCGATGATAGATTGTTCAAAAGATCATTCGTATTGTGCAATGTCACTGTTAAAGAAGAAATTAACTTTAGTTAACTGAATTATTCAAGTATGATAATTAAAGAATGTATTACGGAATATCTTCTAAAATGATTTCGATAGTGGATGGGATGATGTGATATTAATGATGATGGAAACAGTCAGTGGGATAGTGTTTAAGTGATGTGAGAACGCCCTAGAGTTCACCAAGCTCGAACAAGGAGCTCATCAAGCAAGCATGGAGCTCAACACCATGCGTTCCATACAGCTTTTTGCAAGCTAAATTTTAGTTTAATTATTGTTGGACTAAACTTTTAATATATTTCGTTTAATTAATTCAGTTGTTTTAATTTTCTTTAGTTGCTTTAATACTTAGTTTAATTAATTAAGTTGTTTTGAACTTTCTTTAGTTGCTGAAATAATTTTGGCATTTAATATGTTCCAACTCAATTAATTTGCCATAGCCATTTAATTTGTTTAATTATGCTTATAGGTGAATTAATTATTTGAACCAACTATTACATGGAGTTACAAGAAGTTTAATGGACCAGCATTAAAGAAAGAGATAGCTTTAGCTATTATGAAGATGAATTGGAAGGCCAGCAGCTGAATTTAATGGACAAAGAGTTACAAGGAGTTATTTTCACAAGCCAATAATTTTCCAAACGTTTTCTTCATAATGGTGGCTGTTCATTTTCATCTTTGTTTGGTTAAATTCAAAATTTACACAAGGAGGACCGTTTGTGTGCCAAAGATACTCATTTTTAGCTGGTGACCATTCAGCTGTCCAAAGGGGAATTAAAAGGGCTGTTATGATCTTTTATTCAGCTCATTAGAACTCATTATTAGCTCATTTGGAAGATTAAACAAGCTGCCATGGCCGTTACATCTGTTAAAGTTCATCAAAGGTCACATAGTTTTAATTAGCTTAATTAAAACTCAATTGAATGTATGTGTCCATTTGGCTGGGCCTTGTCTTCTGCCTATAAATTCCTTGTTTCCAGCTGGATGTAGGAACTTTTGCCATTTTTAATGAACATATTGTTCTTTTGTGAGGTTTCTTCCTCTCTAATTTCGTTTGAGTCTCATCTTAACTTATCTGCTCGTTAGTGGCGTCAACCTGATTCTCTTTGAATTTATCACCGATTTGGTGTGGCGTTCATTCCTATCTTGATACCTTTGGTTCCTACCTTTTTAGGTAACGGGTCAAGGTTTCATTTCCTTCATCACCTTTTCTCCTTAAGTAATATAAGTCTCAGGACGACACTCTTCATAGTGTTGGATCGTTCTTGATGCTTAAGCCTGAATTTTCATTCAACATATCCATTAAGTTATCTATTTCATTTTCTTATTAAAACGAACCTATTCTTATCATACTTAACTTATTTTGAACCTATTTCTGATACGATCCATCTCGGGGTGAGTCGAGTCGTATGCTGATTTGCCCGATCGTCTACGAGAAAGTATCATTCGGCTCACTTTAAAAGTAGTGTTTGGTTAGAGAAAGATGTTTTAGGGTAAAGATTGCGAAAGTTATTAAAAGGGGTTTCAAAGAGAGGTTTATAAATAGAGATATAACTTTCGGTTATAGGAAAATAAAAGAAGGATATAAGTATGAAAGTTGGATAACAAACAATCGGAGGAAAGATGAATTGATGGTTCGGTTATGGAGAAATGAAAGGATGGAACGAAAAGTACGGTAGATGTTGGATATGGAAATAAACAAACTCAAAAGTAAGTAAGAACCAATACTAACAAGTATTGACCCAATTTACCTATAAGCTTTCAAGGTGGAAGATGGAAAAATAGATTGAACCTTGACCCGCTACTTAGAAAAGTAGGAACCTCGGTATAAAGGTGAATGCCACACTATATGATAGTGATAAGTTCAGATAGAAGAAAACGGGTTGACGCCACTAGAGAGATAAGCCAACGAGTCTTTAACGGAATTTTGAGAGAAAATAATCTCACCAAAATAAGATAATAATTTCATTAACAATGAGCAAAAAGTTTTCCCATTACAAATGGAAATTACAACTATTTATAGGCATAGCTCTAGGTAATCGAATAGGCACACTCATAAACTTAAGAATTAAGGAAAATTAACCCATGAATGTTCTTGAAATTTCTAGAATTTAAATATCAATTCAGCATGTCTAAATTCAGCTAAGGAGAGAATGGATGGAAGCCTTCATGCATGAGTTGAAATAAATGGATGAATGAATCTCCTTTGGTGCTTGTCTAGATTCAGCCAAATGGGAGCTCATGGGTTAGCTTCATGGTTAAGAATAATTCCCCCTTGAGTGTGCATGAATACTTAGCCATGAAGAAGGCTTCAAGTACCTTGTATGAACACCAAAGGTTGCTTTCATCTCCTTGGGACGTTCATGCACTTGCATGGAACATTCACCATCATAAATAAGCACTTTAATGGCATGTAGGTTTATGAATGGAGGGCATGAACCTTGCAAATTCGTTCTCCCCTTTGTGGATGCATATTATTTAATTCATATGATGAATTTATGAGTTAATCCTTCCCCTTGGACGTTCTTGAATACATCTATGCATGTGTAGAAGCTTATAGGTCAATTCAAGGTGTGAACATGCACAAGGAGCTCATCGATCAACTTAGAATTAGTTGGCAGCTACTTCTTGGCTGAATAAGTGCCTTGGAAAGTTAGGAGGCAGCCACCGTACATGCACTTAAGCCATTCATGCATTCGCCACATGCATGAATTTGTAGGAACCTTGCATCTAGCCATACATGCACCAGCATTCAATACTCTCCATTCATGCATTTGAGCCGTCCAAATGGGATGTATCCTCTTGTATTCATTGTGACTTCCATGAGCTTTGCACCTACATGAAATAAAAAAAAAACAAATCATGAGATATAAATAGAAACACATAAATTCGGCACAATGTGAATACATTAATGTCATGCATTAAATTCACCTAAAATGTGGACATAATTAAAATATGTGATAACTATGGCATATTAATAATAAATATTAATATAAAACAAGTTTAATGCTTAAATAAATATGTACAAATTTTATTTAAGGCATTAATGACAAAACTGAATTTAAACTAAAATGAGCTAAGTGTTAGCTCGTGAGCTAAAGATGAGCTGGGGTTAAACTCCTAAACTAAAGTTGAGCTAAGGGTTAGCTTGTGAGCTGAAGATGAGCTAGGAGTGAGCTCGGTTTAGCTCAAGCAAGTGGTTGGAGCTCAAATGAGCTAGATTTGAGCTGGACAGAGCTCGTGGAGCTGGAAACAAGCAGGGATCAGCTTGTCAACAAGTCAATGCTCGACTCGAAAGACTTGTCTGAGGAGGTTCACTAGACGCGCTCGCATCAATTTCTAGACGACTACAATTTTTGGAACGATACTTTCTCGTCAACGATCGGACAACTAACACCACTCGACTCACATCACCAAGGTGGGATCGCATCATTAAGTTATAAAGATATCTGAATATAGCAGTATAGTTGAATAACTTATGATGATTTCTTCTAGGTATTCTATTTGTTCATCTATTCTCAGAGGTATGTGTAGCTATATATTTTCAGATGAAATTCTTATCATATGGAAATGTATTCTAAAAATATATATATACTGATATACGAAAGCATTGTTGAGCTTTTCAGGTTATGATCAGCATTATTCTATTTTTTTCTTCCGATATCCTATTACATTATGTTGTAGAAGGTCAACGGTAAAATCTGTACAATGTTAGTATTCTATTTCTACTGGTTATTATTCTATGGAATATAATGAAGATTATATTGCTTCTGTTATAGTTGATTCCAGTGCATATGAGTGATGCTTTACTTCTGGATTTCCTCTGAGACATCATTGAGATATTTACCATATGATATGGGTGCTTTCTTAAAAAGTTCTGTATAGGATTATATTTGGGATTATAGTATCTCGGTTTTCTTATGATTTTATATGGTTATCTGTGAAAGATATTTATTGAATGGATATAATTATATTTACTTCGATTATAATTTCTGGTTTGATCATAGTAGAGTTGTTGTAACACCCCAAACCTGGTCTAGACGCTATGGCCGAATCTAACAATGTCACATTGAAGAGCTTTTCGAAAAGTATTTTGTCGTTCAAAACTCTATTCTCTAATTAGCCTCTTTTTATTTCCTTAAAATGTTTCTAAGATGATACGTTTACTTTCAAAATGTGCCTTATTATCTAAAGCCATTTACTTTTAAAAAATGTTATGCATTTTTAAAATATCATTTTATTGTGGAAGCTTTTTAACCGATTTTGTATTTGTGGTAGTTTTGAAAAAAACATTCATCTTTTGAAAACTCACGTCTTTTCCTACTACTAGCAGTTATAAACCAAATCAACAGTAAAATCCCAAATTAAAATATAAATCCAAAGGCCATTATTATAGTAACATACCCCAAAATAAAATCATAATTTATAAAAATGCTAAATCAAATTGAATCGACAATGGGGCCATCGCTAAGTCCTCTAATGCACCGACTCACCTATGTCTAGGGATTACCTATACAGTTAAATAGATGGGTGAGTTTACGAAAACTCAGTGTGTTATCCCATAATAGCAAACAATAGAAACAACACAATCTGGGTCTAAGCCATTTTCAGTATCAGTGACAATCTTAGTTTGGGCTTTAGCCCATCTCAGTACAGAACAGTCATGTGCTCGGGCCTTGGCCCATTATAGTATCATGAATCAGTGCAGTAACAAATAAAAAAGTTGATACGATCCGCCTCGGGGTTGAGTTGAGTCGTATACTTGATTTTCCCAATCGTCGACGAGAAGTACCGTTAATTCTTTAAAGAAACTAAGAAGAATGAAAGGTTAAGAATGAATAAGGTAGGAAGAAAGAATTGTTTCGATTATGGAATATTGGATAGTTGGTTTTGAATATATGGGTAGGAAGGAATGGTTTAGAATCGAAGAGGTTAAATTTGGTTGTACGGAAACTAGTTTGGTACGAAATGATAAGAAATGGAAGGTTGGAATTCAATTTTGGTATGAAATGGTAATGAAAGAAGTTTGGTTTGAACAAAAGTGCAAACAAGAACCAATACCAATATGGTATCGACCCGTTTGTTTATAAGCCCTTTTAGTTCAGTTTAGGATTGGTAGAAGTGACCTCGACCCACTATCTAGTAAGAGAGGAACCTCGGTATGTTTGAACGCCACACTACGAGTAGTGATAAGTTCAGGTTTATCAAAGAAAATGATTGACGCAACTAGAACACTAGGTAGCCAACGAATCTTTGAATGAAAATAGAGAAAAGTTTGCCTCACAAATTTGGCAGCATATCATTAACAAAATGTTCAAAAAGTGTCCCCAAAAGGCTTGGTTACAAGAATTTATAAGGCTAGAATGAGCTAGCCGAATGGTCACATAGTAAAGTGCTATTAAAGAGCTAATATCAATCGAGGACTTTTGAAATTCTAGAATCAATAACTCCTCTCTTTAACCAGCTGAATTAATGTCCTTAAAGGCTTGGAAGATGACTCTTGATTTTCCCTTTGGCTAGTTGAATAGACTCCAGCCACTTTAATGAAATTTGCAAGGCATAAATTATCCATTAAGTAGCAAAAACGTTGGGGTATTTGAACAAGCTACTACCAGATTTTAAAGGACATGAAATGCTCCTTTAAACTCTATTTTAATGATGCTTAATGCTTCCTTTATAACAGCCCCCTCTTTTGTAACCAAAATAACTTGAAAAGTCACCATTATTGAATGCGTAACAGCCTTTGTGAGTTGAAAAGTCACCTGCAATTAAAACATATGTAACCGTCACATTTATTCAATTATTAAGCTTTAAACAAATTAAAAACTACTTAAATAAATGAACTAACTAGATTAATTAACTCATGCACCAATAAATTAACCTAGTAACTAGATTAATTAAAGAAGCAACTCATTAAATTAAATTCATCAAATAAACTCATTTAATTAAACTAAGATGAGTTGTATTAATGACCAGCAACTCATTTATTAAACTAAGAGGCTTAAATGCTAGTATTAAAATGCAAACTAAATGCAAAGTTGAAAAAAATAAATAAAAGTTCAATTTAGTTGGAACAGGTTCAAGGAGTAGGAATTGAGCTGAAATTAGTTTGCAAAATGTTGCAAGGACACTTTATTAAGCTGGTCCCAACTCGTTCTATTTCTCCAACCAAAGCCTCGCCCCACACTTGGTTAACTAAAGCCGAAATGGCCTCCTTGAATTGCTTAGCTTGAGCTCGCGTAATTGGTCCTTGAGGCAGCACCATTGAGTCCTTGCTCGAACTTGATGCACTCTGGGTTGCGATCGTATCAAAAGTATACAGATCCTACCCATCCAACCTCTCTACTCCATCTCCGTCCAACCCTACACTCCGTGTGGGGATAAAATCAACCCACCCATCCCTACACTCCAAATAGTACTGGTTGCGGCACTATACAGTAATTTGCAACCGGGCAGCCAGTAATTTAGGCTCAAAGCCTTTTTAGTACACTTCCTCCGATAAATATAAAATGCATCCCCATGTAATGCATCATGCAATCATATCATGTCATATCAGAATATCATAATAGCATGCTAAGTATAGTCATACATGTACATACATATATATATATCACACAGGGGTATCACACTCATTTAAAGGTCTAGGTAAGCTTACCAACCCTACGAAAGGTCCACAGTTGTCTCATCTTACGACCCCATTTCACAACATCGAGAATGGCCCAAGCTCGAAGGGCCCAAGTGCAAAATGAAGATCGATAAGCTCAATTCGGTAGCATGCTGGACGTTATTAATATGGAAAAGCATGCATGAACAGCATTTAATAAGTTGCTGGAAAAGCATGCATGAGCAGCATTTAATAAGCTACTGGAAAAGCATGAATGAATAGAATTTAATGAGCTGCTGGAAGCATGCGTGGGACAACATTTAAGGGGATGTTTGGTGTAAGTATGGAGCCAATTTCGTGAATAGCAAGGGAGCAGCATTCAAGAAGCTGCTGGGCTTTGTTTCTCCATACAAAGGACGCCATTAAATGATGTTAAGCATGCTGATCAATGGACAAAGCATACTGGCCGAATTTAATGAGAAGCATGCATGGATAGCATTAAAGGAGATGTTTCTCATGCAATGAACGGCATTAAAGGCTCCTTTCATGCATGGAATGAATTTAATAGCAAAGGAAAGCATGTATCTTGCATTTCCCATGCTTGGCTTGGAGCATGGACAATAATTAAGTGACTGTCTAGCATGAATGGATGAATTTAATGCAAGGTTCACTTCCCATGGAAGGCCTAGGAGCTTGAAAACGTGATTAATACAAGTTGTGCTGTTGATTGGTGTTTCCCAAATGGCCATTTGGCTAAGGATGTGCTGTTGATTAGTGTTTCACATGGCATGGCTATTCATTTTCGTACATCCACATCTATGAACTTTTCATGTTCGATTTCACACTTGAAGGACCATTTGGTGGGCCCCAAGATGTCAAATAAAGCTAAGGCTATTTAGTTTCACGAAGCAGCTCATTTAAGGAGCATTTAGCACCTTTGACCGAATGTAGACAAGGTTGTTCAGCTCACCACCATGGCCATTGATATTCATCTGATTGGATTCCTTCTAGATGCTGTCCAGTAGTGTTTCCCATGCTAGGAAACTTCAAGGAAGCTCCCAAAAACGTTTAAGAAGTTTCAAAGAAATTTCCAGCACCTTTTAGTTATTATTTGCTGCCCATTCAGCCTCCATACTAGCCCATTCGGCTACCCCATGTGTTAGGCTATAAATATGTTTTCATTTCATTTTGTAAAGTTTTAATCACTGAATTTGATACTTTGTTATTTTTATGAACTATTTTGTTCAAGTGAGAATTCAATTCTCTTTATTCATTTTAGGACTGATTTGACTTATCAGGATTTGTCTCGTGGCATCTATCTTTCCTTCTTATTCTGAACTTATTACCTTTGTTGGTGTGGCGTTCAAAACTATACCAAGGTTCCTATCATCCTTGATAGCGGGTCGAGGTTCCCTATAAATCTATCTATCTATAATACCGAAGCCTTTTTAACCTAAATGCCAATTTGAGACTCGGGTTGACAATCCCTATTGTTGGTTCATTCTCCGGCCTTAGCCCATTTCCACCCCTCTATCATCAACTATCCAATATCCTTGTTTTAAAACCCTTTTGCACCAAATCCATTCTTCGACTTCACCTTCTTTTCAATTGCTACAAATACTTACCCAATTTACGATCGGGCAAACTAATACCTCCAATCACCCCGAGGCGAGATCATATCATTTGGTATCAGAGCTAGCTAAATTGAGGTAAGAATTGACATTTTTTATTCCTAAGATTACGTTTTAGCAAAAAATTCAAAAAAAATTCAAAAAAATTCAAAAAATTTTGAAAAAAATTGATTGAAAAAAATTGTGAAAAAAAGAATATATATATTAGAAGTGCAAAAAAAAAAAGAAGCGAAGTATATGTGCATACAAGTTTACTGCCCAAAATTCCTTCATTCCTTTTTAGTACCCAAACGGCCACACCTTCATCCTCTTGTTTTGTTTTCTAGCCTACCCTTGTCCCAACATCTTTTCCTACCAAAACCAAACATCATTTTTGTAAACTGACTCCACACCGACGACTGCTAAGTTTAAATAGTCCATTATGAATCGAGAGAAGCGAATAGAGAGGTAAAAGGTGAGATTATTCGAGCGTGTAAAAGCCAAAATTGTGAGAATTTTTCTTTTTGAGAGAAAGTGTGAGGTTTGCATGAGAAAACACTATGTTTCGAAATACCGAAAGTGATGATTATGGTAATGATCTGTTAGACCCAACATATCAAGAATTTATCCATGAGGTGGGTCAAATGCTCCAAAGACGACTAAAACCCATACGAGAACGTTTGGAACATATTAAGGAAAAAGCCCAAATGTATCGAAGTACTACAAATCAAAAGACGGAGACAAGATCATCTCGGAGACACGTATCTAAAGATTATTCGAGGATAGACTCATGTCAAGACTATTATTCGTCAAGGAAGTCATCGAATCGGTATGAAACAAACCATGAATTTGAAAGTTTTGCTTCAAGGTATTCCTCTGCAGAGAAGTCCAAATGAAGAAATGAATATGGCTCGTATGCATCCAAGTCTTCACTCACAGAAGGTCATTTTTGAAAAGATCTAAATCATGATTCCTATTCAAAAAGGAATTCGAGACAAAGCAAAGGAATCTTTGAGTTTGAGCCCTATTACGATGACGAACGAGAAGGTCCAAGTAACTCTTCGTATGCGCAAAGGTTTTCATCCATGAAGATTCAATCTCGAAAAGATGATCATAACTCATACGTGGATCCTTCAACTTTTTCCCAACGAAAAGCTACTCATTTTGATTCTCTTAAGTTATCTCCCTCTTGTAATAAAGTTGAAAAAGCATGTGAGAAAGAATTTGAAAGGAAAAAAGAAATGAAAGAAAAAGAGTGTGAAAAAGAGCAACAAGAGAATGAGAAAAAGAAAAACGAAATTGAAAAAGAGAGTGAAAGAAAAAAAGATTTCGAACAAGAAAAGAATTTTGAAAAAGTGAGAGAGACTAAAGAAAGAAAAGATGATGAACAAGAAACGAGAGTAGTTGAAAAAGAAAATAAAAGAAGAATGAAAGTGAGTCTTTGATAAAAAAAGAGATGAGTGAAAAAGATGCGAGTGCACAAGAAAAAGTGAGGAGTGTTTCAACTAATCCACATTTGAGTTGTCCTTGTGTTGTTTCACATTTTTAGGTTTCTAAAGAATCATGTGACAAGTTTCGACTGCAATATTTTCCTGATGTGAGACGCTTTCATTTGATCGAAAAAGGTAACCCCGATCTTCATCTCCCAATTCCCAATGGTATACAAGGTGAGAATTCTTTATTTCTTTACCCACTCCATTCGAATCACATTGACAATTTTGCTCATGACTTGCGTTCTAAAAAGGATTCGTCCATTGATGTGAACAATTGTTTTTCTTTGACGGATGGTAGCATGTTGGTCTTAAAAGATGGCAAGGTGAGTATTTTCATTGGAAATCGTGAAATTGGTGAGTTTGTTAGTAAGGTAAAATCTAATTGGCCATTGCAAAAATTGTTTGTATGCTATAGTGGATGTTCAAGTAAACAATTTGATTTTTCTGATTGTGATGATAATATGCGTTCTTTGATCTATTATGCGAAACCCACATGCGTGTACACGACCATTCGAATGAAACTCATGTTGTTTGAATGCTTGAATGTTTGCGTGTTTAATTTTCCAATGAATCGATTGTGTGATAACTTGCTGATATGTAAAATGCCTAATCGATTTGATTTTGATGTTGGTTGTTCTATGCTATGGTCTAAGGGATTCGAACCTAATTCACATACTCATGACCTTAGTTTGTTTTGTGTTCCTACCATGTTAATAGCCAATAAATATTCAAGCCAATGTGAAATGGTAAGCAAAAACTTTGTGTTTGATCCCCGTGATTATTCTTCTTTATCGTTGATCAAAGGATTTGAATCAAGAGTTTTTGATTTTCGAGACTATAATTATCGAAAGCCTTGTTATTATGTATCAATAATGAGAGTAAACAAGCACTCTAAATTTTGTGTGAAATTAATTTGCTTGAACAATGATGTGCTAATGAGACTCGAGAATCTTGAATGTTTCTTGGATCGTTTTTGATTATTTGATCATGCATGCTTTGCACGAATGATGTTTGCACTATATATTTGTTTGGTTAATTTTTTGTTGCATGTTGAATATAATTGGAGATCGAGTCTTATGCCTTCTTTGTTGCCGATTATTGAAACCAATTCGAAAAAGGTAAGACCGACTTCTATTTTTGACCTCGGCATTATTTCATTTGCTCCATCTTTGAATGAGATTTTAGGAACTTCTTTTGAATATATAAATTATCGTGTCACTAATTTCTTTATTTATCCTGTAGGTGACAAGTCGAGAGGGCACCCTCCAAAAGAGGGAGGGCGTAACCATGCCAACTCTATCAACCGAGGGTGCTACGATGGTGAAATTTTTTTTCGAGCAAGTGCCCGGCTTTGAGGACAAATCATTCTCAAGAGGGAGGGAATAATGCGAACCTGGTCGCATCATGTTACTACCCCATTTCACAACATCGAGAATGGCCCAAGCTCGAAGGGCCCAAGTGCAAAATGAAGATCGATAAGCTCAATTCGGTAGCATGCTAGACGTTATTAATATGGAAAAGCATGCATGAATAGCATTTAATAAGTTGCTGGAAAAGCATGCATGAGCAGCGTTTAATAAGCTGCTGGAAAAGCATGCATGAATAGAATTTAATGAGCTACTGGAAGCATGCGTGGGACAACATTTAAGGGGATGTTTGGTGCAAGTATGGAGCCTATTTCGTGAATAGCAAGGGAGCAGCATTAAAGAAGCTGCTGGGCTTTGTTTCTCCATACAAAGGATGCCATTAAATGATGTTAAGCATGCAGAATCAATGGAGAAAGCATGCTGGCCGAATTTAATGAGAAGCATACACGGATAGCATTAAAGGAGATGTTTCTCATGCAATGAACGGCATTAAAGGCTCCTTTCATGCATGGAATGAATTTAATAGCAAAGGAAAGCATGCATCTTGCATTTCCCATGCTTGGCTTGGAGCATGGACAATAATTAAGTGATTGTCTAGCATGAATGGACGAATTTAATGCAAGGTTCACTTCCCATGGAAGGCCTAGGGCTTGAAAACGTGATTAATACAACTTGTGCTATTGATTGGTGTTTCCCAAGTGGCCATTTGGCTAAGGATGTGCTGTTGATTGGTGTTTCACATGGCATGGCTATTCATTTTCGTACATCCACACCTATGAACTTTTCATGTTCGATTTCACACTTGAAGGACCATTTGGTGCCCCCCAAGATGTCAAATAAAGCTAAGGTTATTTAGTTTCATGAAGCAGCTCATTTAAGGAGCATTTAGCACCTTTGACCGAATGTAGACAAGGCTGTTCAGCTCACCACCATGGCCATTGATATTCAGCTGATTGGATTCCTTCTAGATGCTGTCCAATAGTGTTTCCCATGCTAGGAAACTTCAAGGAAGCTCCCAAAAACGTTTAAGAAGTTTCAAAGAAATTTCCAGCACCTTTTAGTTATTATTTGCTGCCCATTCAGCCTCCATACTAGCCCATTTGGCTACCCCATGTGTTAGGCTATAAATATGTTTTCATTTCATTTTGTAAAGTTTTAATCACTGAATTTGATACTTTGTTATTTTTATGAACTATTTTGTTCAAGTGAGAATTCAATTCTCTTTATTCATTTTAGGACTGATTTGACTTATCGGGATTTGTCTCGTGGCGTCTATCTTTTCTTCTTATTCCGAACTTATCACCTTTGTTGGTGTGGCGTTCAAAACTATACCAAGGTTCCTATCATCCTGGATAGCGGGTCGAGGTTCCCTATAAAATCTATCAATCTATAATACCGAAGCCTTCTTAACCTAAGTGCCAATTTGAGACTCGGGTCGACAATCCCTATTGTTGGTTCATTCTCCGGCCTTAGCCCATTTCCACCCCTCTATCATGAACTATCCAATATCCTTGTTTTAAAACCCTTTTGCGCCAAATCCATTCTTCGACTTCACCTTCTTTTCAATTGCTACAAATACTTACCCAATTTACGATAGAGCAAACTAATACGACTCAAATCACCCCGAGGTGAGATCGTATCATGGGCGATTCGTGCAACCTTAACAGTCAAACAATGAAAATGGGCCCATGGCCCATATTGCAGGCCCACGTGGGCCCACAAGCTCGTGAGGCCCACACGGCCCAAAATGGCCTTAGCCGTGTCGATTACACCTCCTGGTCCAATAATTCCCATACGTCCGTGTGATTCACTCGTGTGGGGCCCACACAGCCCAGTTTGACCCAATACGGCCCAGCCCATGAAATCGCTCATGGTCAGCCTCGTTGATCATATGCCCATGTTTAGTCATGTGGCTTACCTACACAGGTGCAGGCACGCCCGTGTGGTATCGACTATTCTTATTTCTCGGCTTTTTGCCAATTTTCGATTAATAGCAGTGTTTACACACACCTAATTTCTTTTTATTGAGAAAACCATCCACACCTTTAAAACCTACACTCGATCAATCAATTCCAAATTATTCATTTCGCCATTATCTCAATCAAATACACATAAGTTATCTCAAACATTAAACTCATAACAGCCTTACCTTCGATCAAGTAAAGAGGGAGGTTTCGCCTACTCAACACCAATTACTGACCTTTCACCCTTCAAAGAAGTTCCTAGTGGTTAAAGAATGCTTACCAGAAATCTGAGAAGGGAACACAGTCAACCCCACAAGAAAGAAACGATTTCACAACAAAAATATGAAAGGGAAAAAAAGAAGGAAAGGGAGATTCGACCAGAAGGAAGCAATGTGAAAAACGTGTGCCCACTACACAGAAGAGTAAAAGAAACTCAACAAACAATCGACAATGGAGGAGGAAGGCACTTTTTTGTGAGAGAAGAGAAAGAAAAGAAGAAAAAAACACACCGAGAAGAATAATGGTCAACAAGAAACCGAATATCAACAACGTAGAATAGCTGACAGTATAATAAAGAAAAACTTTAATGCCGGAGTCGAGATTTTGGGTAGAAAAGAATGACTAAATTCGGCCAAGGGAACAAAAGAGCAAAAAGCGTTCAAAATTTTTGGTAAAGAAAAGTAAGCAAAAGAAAACAGAGAAGCAGACAGACCCAAAAGATGAATTTTTGACAAAAATGGGAAAAAGGGAGAGATATGACTAAATTTTTTAGTAACCCACAGTTCAAATTCAGCACAACTCTCCTATTCCACTCAAATGCCATCTTTTCCTCCCCAAAATTCTCAAACGAAATCCCACCTATCCAAATCCCCTAACAACCAAATATTCCCCCAATAGCCTCTCAAAGAATTGGTCATGCCTCCCCACACTCCTCAACCACTTAGTATTCCGGTTAAACTCCAACACTCACCTAGCATAAGTAATAAAAATAATCACTTGTTTGCGTAAGTACTCGAACTCCAGACCTCCTGCTCACTAGCACTCCTCTTAACCACTGGACCAGTAGGCCCATTCTGATTTATTTTTACCAACATTTATTTATAAGCCTACTGGCTAAGGATAAGGGTTTATTCGATTAAGAGCAAAATTTTGCACAAGCTAAGGCTTGAACTTGAAACCTCTTAGAAACTTTCCAAAACACTTAACCACTGAAGTAGACATATATTTATGTCACAACATACGAAAATAAAAATTAAGAATTATTGGGGCTCTACAACTTTACCCCCTTAAAGAAAATTTCAGCCTCGAAATTTTACCTGATCAAAACAGATGAGGATACTACTGTCACATCACATCCTCAGGCTCCCATGTAGCCTCCTTCAAACTATGGTTACACCACAGTACCTTAATCAGTGGAATGGACTTCCTTCTCAGCACTTTAACATCGAGGTCCAAAATCTGTACTGGCTCTTCCTCGAAGGTCGATTTAACCTAACCTCGATCTCCTAAATTGGAACAATATGTGTGGGATCAGAGAGGTATCACCTCAGCATAGAGACGTGGAACACGTCATGAATTTGCTCCAACTCTGGAGGTAGCTCCAACTGGTAGGTGACTAGTCCCACTCGTTTCAGTACGTGATAAGGCCCAATGAATCTACGGCTCAACTTACCCTTGTGTCCAAATCTCAGTATCTTCTTCCATGATGAGACCTTGAGAAAAATGAAGTCCTCCACAGAATACTCTATCTCTCGGTGCTTCAAATCTGTATATGACTTTTGTCTATTAGATGCTTCTTTCAGTTGATCTTGAATCAACCTGACCTTATCCTCGGTATCAGAAACCAACTCAGGACCCAGTACACGACGCTCGCCCAACTTAGTCCAACACAATGGAGTGCAACACTATGCCCATACAATGCCTCGTAAGGTGCCATTTGTATGCTAGACTGGTAATAGTTATTGTACACGAACTCTGCTAATAGCAAATAGTCCTCTCAACTACCACGAAAGTCTATCACACAACCCCTCAACATATCCTCTAATATCTGAATCACCCTCTTAGATTGACCATTTGTCTGAGGATGGAATGTAGTACTAAAGTCCAACCTTGTACCCAAAGCCTCATGTAGCTTTCCTTAGAATCGAGACGTGAAGCAAGGATCCCTATCAGATATTATCAAAACCGATACCCCATGCAGTCTCACTATTTCTGACACATATAATTTAGCTAGCTTCTGCAGCGAATAATCAGTAGAACAGGTATGAAGTGGGCAGATTTGATCAACTGATCCACGATGACCCACACTGAGTTCTTCTTAGTAGGCGTTAAGGGCAACCCAGTAACAAAGTCCATAGTCACTCTCTCCCACTTCCAGAGTAGAATCTTAACTGGCTGCAGTAATCTCGAGGGTTGTTGATACTTATCTTTCACCTGCTGGCATGTCAAACATTTACTCACAAAATCAGTAACCTCTGACTTAAGACCTGGCCATCAGTACAACTCACGAAGGGCACGATACATCTTATTTCTGCCAAGATGCATACGTAAGGGCTACTATGCACCTCTTGCAATATAGACTGCCTCTAATCGGTATCCTTTGGAACACAGATCTGCCTACGAAAACAGAATACCCCTTCACTATTTAGTCTAAAATCTGATGTATTACCACCCTCAATCTGTCAGAATTGAAGACCAGTGACTCATCCTCCAACTGTTTACTCTTAATCTACTCAATCCACAACGGTTTAACCTAGAGTTCTACCAATAGACTACCACCTAGAGTTCTACCAATAGACTACCATCATCAAATAAATTGAGGCGAGCAAACATTGCCCTTAGATCAGTCATAGCCCTACGGCTCAGTGCATCGGCCACCACATTGGCCTTACCAGGGTGGTATTCAATTGTACAGTCATAATCCTTTAGCAGCTCAATCCATCTCGCTGCCTAAGGTTCAGCTTTTTCTTAATGAGGAGATATTTGAGATTCTTATGATCAGTGTAAATGATACACTTCTCACTATACAAGTAATGTCTCCAAATTTTTAGTGTGATTACCACTACGGCCAACTGCAAGTCATGCGTCAAATAGTTCACCTCATGAGTCTTAAGCTGCCGAGACGCGTACGCTACTACCTTACCCTCTTGATACAATCCGCCTCGAGGTGAGTCGAGTCGTATGTTGAGTTGCCCGATTATCGACGAGAAAGTATCGTTCGGCTTGTTGAAAAGTGGTGTTTAAAGTAATTAATGGCGGAAGCTAGTTATAAGGCTTCAAAGAAGGGTTTATGGTTATGAATAATATATAGGTTGATTATAGAAAAATAGAAGTTTGGAGATAAGTATGGGAATTGGATAACAAATAATGGATGGAAAGTGAATAGATGGTTCGGATATGATGAAGAGAATGAATGGAAAGAAAGTAGTACAATAGGTGATGGTTATGGAATAATACGAACTCAAAAGCAAGTAAGAACCAATACTAACAGGTATTGACCAAATTACCTATAAGCTTTCAAGGTAGAGATGAATGTAGTGAAACCTCAACCCGCTACTTAGAAAAGTAGAAACCTTGGTATAAGGGTTGAATGCCACACTCGTTGGAGTGATAAGTTTAGAAAGAAGAACAAGGTTGACACCACTAAGAACTAGATAAGCCAACAAAGTCTTCAACGAAATATGAGAGAAAAGTTTCTCATAAAATAAGAAAATAGTTTCATTAAAATGAGCAGAAAAGTATCTCCTACAAGAAAAATGAGCTAGCTATTTATACTAGTACCTATGCTAGCCGAATGGTCATTTACATAACAATTAAGAAATGCATCCATTAAAAACTAAGGAAAATTCTAGAAAGAGTCCAATGGTGAGCTTGTCCAAGTTCAGTCGAATGGGAGCTCATGGGTTAGCTTCACGGTTAAGAATGACCCCCTTGAGTGTGCATGAATACTTAGCCATGAAGAAGGCTCCAGGTGCCTTGTATGTACACCAAAGGTTGCTTTCATCTCCTTGAGACGTTCATGCACTTGCATGGAACATTCACCATCATAGATAAATACTTTAATGGCATGTAGGTTCACGAAAGGAGGGCATGAACCTTGCAAATTCGTTCTCCCCTTTGTGCATGCATATTATTTAATCAATATGCTGAATTTATAAGTTAATCCTTCTCCTTGGACGTTCTTGAATACATCCATGCATGTGTAGAAGCTTATAGGTCAATTCAAGGTGTGAACATGTTCAATAAGCTCATTGGTCAACTTGGAATTAGTTGGCTGCTACTTCTTGGTCGATTAAGTGCCTTGGAAAGTTAGGAGACAACCACCGTGCATGCACTTAAGCCATTCATGCATTCTATCATCCCATGCATTTGATCCATTTATGGACTAGCCTTTAATGTCCAAACATGCATTCGACTCATACATGTATGTTTATGTGTGTTGAACCTTCCAACATGCATGAAACGCCACTTCCATGTATGTAGCCATGCATGCATTTTATGAATGAATGAATCTTTATTCCTTCATACATTTGAACATACATGAACATTGAATCCAAACATACATGCATTCGGCGCATGCATAGATTTGTAGGAACCTTGCATCTAGCCATACATGCACCAATTAAATGATTTCCATCTATGCATGTGAGGTGCCCAAAAGAGATGTTTCTTCAAGCATTCATTGTGTCGTCCATGTATGATGCACCTACATAAAATAAAAACAAATTATGAGGCATATTATGGACACACATAAATTCGGTACTAATGTGAACATATTAATGACATGCATGAATTTTGGCTAACTTGTGAACATAATTAAAATATGTGATAATTATAACATATTAATAACGAATATTAATGTAAAACAAGTTTAATGCCTAAATAAATAAGTTCAGATTTTATTTAACGTATTAAAGTCAAAACCGAGTTTAAACTAAAATAAGCTAAGCTTTAGCTCGTGAGCTAAAGTTAAGCTGAGGTTAAACTCCTAAGATGAAGTTGAACTAAGGTTTAGCTCGTGAGCTGAATATGAGCTAGGAGTGAGCTCGGTTTGGCTCAGGCAAGTTAGATTGAGCTCAAATGAGCTAGATTTGAGCTGAACGGAGCTTGTGGAGCTGGAAACGAGCTGGGATCAGCTTGCCAACATGTCAATGCTCGACTCGAAAGACTTGACTGATGGGGTTTGCTAGGTGCGCTCGTATCATTCCCCCCTCTTTTAGGCGACTTGTCCTCAAGTCGAGCTATTCGTGATACGATCGTCTCGAGGTGAGTCGAGTCGTATTTGTAGTTGCCCGATCGTCTACGAGAAATATTGTTCAAACTAAGTAGATAACGGAGATGGTTATAGTTTCAATAGGAGAAGGTTCGTTAAGTTGTTTTAGAAGAGAAAGAAAGATAGGGTTTGAACAAAAAAGTGCAAACCAGAACCAATATCAAGAAGATATCGACCCTTTGTCTATACGCTCTTTTGGGTTCGGTTTGGATTTGATAAAGGGACCTCGACCCACTATCTAAAGAGATAGGAACCTCGGTATAATTGAACGCCACACTACGGGTAGTGATAAGTTCGGGTTTTCGACAAAGAAAAATGGTTGACACAACTAGGACACTAGGCAAGCCAATCGAAATCTTTGAACGAAATTAGAGAAAAGAATTCCTCAAAAATTCGTAAATAAAATTTTCAAAGTTCCAAAAAGTGCCTTACAAAGAAAAAAATGACAACTATTTATAGGCCTAAGACTAGGTAGCCGAATGGCCTTTGCATGCACTACTAATTAAGTAAGAAAATTCTAGAAGTTGATCCTTTAATCTTCATGGATAAATTCGGCCATGGGAAATGTATGGATGAGTCCTTCATAAATGTCATTTGAAGATTCTAGAAGGAAGTCCCTTGGTTGATATGTCCACATTCGGCCATTGGAGGAGGTGAATGAATCATCAATTGGTCAATGCATGTATCTTGGCCGAACATGCATATTGGAGATTAATGCACCTTAACCATTCATGTACCCACAAAAAATGATGTTTCTTCATGATCCATGCATCCATTAAAATACCATTCATGCTCCCTAGTTGTTCATGCATTAGTTGAAACAATGAATCAGGCCATGCATGTATTTGGCCGAACATGCACCTAGGGAATTCATGGCCCTTAGTCGTCCATGCACCTTCAAAAAGTCATGATGCTTCATGCTTCATGCGTCCAATGGTGTTCCTACAAGAGATGTGAACAAAATTAATTCCATCAATGTGAACATTTTAATTTCGGCTAATGTGAACAAAAATAGAAGCATTAAATTCGGTTAAAATTAAATTTAATTAACAGCATTAAAATAATTTAAAACATATTTAATAAAACTAATGTGAACCTAATTTAATATGTAGCATATTAAATAACTTTTATTAGACTTAATAAATTAAAGTCAACAGAAAATGAATGCAGTCAAAGTTTGGACTTCATGAGCTAAAGTTTAGCTCATGAGCTAAAACCGAGCTGGGCTTGGACTCGAGAGCTGGAAATGAGCTGGACTCAAGCTGGGAAACTGAAGGTGAGCTGAATCCAAGCTAATGAGCTGGTTTTGAGCTGGTGGTGAACTCGATGAGCTGGGCTGGACTTGCAGGTAGTTACATGGTGAGTTCAAGGAGCTAATGTTAGCTCCCTCGATATGTCCCAACAGTGTCTCATCCCAAAGTTGAGTCACAAATGCTGTGATCGATTCTTTGAACAACTTGGCTCGAGCTCGAGTGATAGGACCTTGAGGTAGAACCATGGAGTCCTTAGCTGAGCCATGGGGTGCGATCGCATCATTCCCCCCTCTTCAAAACGACTTGTCCTCAAGTCGGAACCTGCATCAAAAGGGGTTAAGTCTGACACATTAAAAGTAGCGCTGACATTATAATCACCTGGCAAGTTAATTTTATAAGAATTTTCATTTATTCGCTCTAAAACTTGAAAAGGACCATCTCCACGAGGCAGTAGTTTAGATTTCCCTTGGGCCGAAAAACGCTCCTTGCGCATGTGAACCCAAACCCATTCTCCGGGTTCAAAAACGACTCGTTTTCGGCCTTTGTTCGCATTTTGTAAATAGGACTCGGTCCTAGCCTCGATATTGGCCCGCACCTTGCTATGTAAATCCTTGACAAAATCTGCCTTTTTCTTCGCATCTGCATGTACAAACTGATCAGTAGGCAAAGGCAATAAATCTAAGGGAGTCAAGGGATTAAAACCATAAACAATTTCAAATGGGGAGAATTTAGTTGCGGAGTGGATAGAACGATTATACGCAAACTCAATATGGGGTAGACAATCCTCCCAAGACTTCAAATTTTTCCGAATAATGGCCCGAAGTAAAGTGGATAGGACTCGATTGACAACTTCCGTTTGGCCATCAGTTTGGGGGTGGCAGGTGGTTGAAAATAGGAGTTTGGTTCCTAATTTACCCCACAAGGACCTCCAAAAATGACTTAAAAATTTAGCGTCTCGATTGACACAATCGTGCGAGGGATGCCATGAAGTCTAACGATGTCCCTGAAAAATAAATTAGCAACATGAACGGCATCGTCAGTCTTAGTACAGGCAATAAAATGAGACATTTTTGAGAACCTATCAACAACAACAAAGATAGAATCCTTCCCTGTTTTTGTGCGCGGAAGTCCAAGGACAAAGTCCATGGAAATATCAACCCACGGTGCTTCCGGAATTGGCAGTGGTGTGTATAAGCCATGAGGCTGAACCTTCGACTTAGCCTTTTTACAGGCTATACACCTTTCACAAATTCGCTCCACATCCTTTCGCATCCGTGGCTAATAAAAATGCTCGTGGAGAGTAGCAAGCGACTTATTGACTCCAAAATGTCCCATAAGCCCGCCACTATGTGCCTCGTGCACTAATAGGTCTCGAACAGATCCACAGGGAATACATAATTTGCCTTCTCTAAAAAGATAGCCCTCGTACCTATAAAAATTCTCAAAAGATCCTTTTTCACAAGCAGCAAATATCTCACCAAAATCGGAATCGTTAACATAGGATTCTTTTAATAACGCAAACCCAAGAATCTTAGAATCCAAACTCAAGAGCGCATCAGCCACGATATTATCTTTACCTTTCTTGTGTTTGATTACATATGGAAACGACTCGAGAAATTCAACCCATTTTGCGTGGCGACGGTTCAATTTGTGTTGGCCTTTAATGTGTTTCAAGGCTTCATGATCGGAGTGAATGACGAACTCCTTAGGCCACAAATAATGTTGCCACGTCTCAAGGGCCCGTATAAGCGCGTACATCTCTTTGTCGTACACCGGATAGTTGAGTACAGCTCCGTTGAGTTTCTCGCTAAAGTACGCTACAGGACGATCGTCTTGCGTCAAAACTGCCCCAATTCCAATGCCCGAAGCATCGCACTCGATCTCAAAAGTCTTCGTGAAATCTGGAAGGGCAAGCAAAGGAGCGTTAGTAAGTAATTCTTTAATTTTAATAAAGGATTGCTCTTGTTCATCGTTCCAAATGAAAGAGGAATTTTTCTTAATAACACTCGTAAGAGGAGCAGCGATAGTGCTAAAATTAGGAACGAATCGTCGGTAGAAACTCGCTAGGCCATGGAAACTTCGAACTTGCGTAACGCTCGTAGGCCTTGGCCAGCCTCGTATGGCCTCAATCTTCTCTTGGTCTACCTCGAGACCATCCGCACTAACTACGAAACCTAAAAAAATAGTTTTGTTAGAACAAAAAGAACATTTCTTCAAATTGGCATATAAAGTCTCTTTTCGCAAAACTTCCAAAACAGACTTGAGATGACTTACATGATCTTCCATAGATTTGCTGTAAATCAATATATCATCAAAATATACTACGCAAAACTTACCGATGAAAGACCGTAAGACATGATTCATTAGTCTCATGAACGTACTTGGAGCATTGGTAAGGCCAAAAGGCATAACCAACCATTCGTAAAGTCCGTACTTGGTTTTGAATGCTGTTTTCCATTCGTCTCCTTCTCGCATCTGGATTTGGTGGTAGCCACTCTTCAAATCAATTTTTGAGAATACTTTGGCCCCACTAAGTTCATCTAACATGTCATCTAAGCGAGGAATGGGATGACGATATTTGATCGTTATTTTGTTAACAGCTCGGCAATCCACGCACATACGCCATGTTTCGTCCTTTTTCGGTACCAACAGTACGGGAACAGCACAGGGACTTAGGCTCTCAAGAATGTAGCCCTTCTCCATCAGTTCATTGACTTGTCTTTGCAACTCCTTTGTCTCCTCTGGGTTGGCTCGGTAAGCAGGTTGATTTGGGATAACTGCTCCCGGCACGAAGTCAATTTGATGCTCGATCCCACGAAGTGGTGGAAGACCACTCGGAACTTCTTCCGGAAAGACGTCTTGAAAATCCTGCAACAAAGACAAAATAGAAGGGGGTAGGGTATCGGGTAAGCCGTTAGTGAAAAATAGTGCTTCCTTGTACAAAAGTACAAGAACTGTTCGATTCATCACCAAAGCCTTCCTCACATCACTAACTCTCGCAAAAACACTCATTTTCTCGATTTTCTTTTCTTTTTCTTCTTTTTCTTTATTGTCTCTTTTTTCACTCTCTTTTGTTTTCTTTTTCGTATTTTTCTCCTCTTTTATTTTTTTGCAACTCTCTTTTTCTTTTTCTCTCATTTGCTCGACAGAAGCTTTTAATTTCAATTGGTCTTCGTGAACTTGTTTAGGAGTCAATGGTGCCAAAGTCACATTCTTTCCCATAAATTTGAAGGAATACCGGTTGCTATATCCGTCGTGTTGAACTCGCCTATCAAACTGCCATGGTCGACCAAGTAATAAATGCCCCGCATGCATTGGCACGACGTCACAAAGAACTTCATCCGAATACTTGCCAATTACGAAAGAGACAAGTGCTTGTTTTGTTACCTTAAGTTCTCCTCCGTCATTGAGCCATTGGAGTTTGTAAGGGCTCGGATGCTTGGTTGTGGGAAGACCAAGTTTTTCAACCATCATCGTACTTGCTACGTTGGTACAGCTACCTCCGTCGATGATGACACTACAGACTTTGCCTCCGACTTGGCATCGGGTATGGAAGATGTTCTCTCGTTGGAGATCATTGTCCGCGCCTTGGAGACTCAGACTTCGTTTCACGACCAACAGTTCTCCTTCCATGGGTTGTTCTAAGTCCTCCTCAATTTCAGAGGTCGATTCAGACTCTTTCTCCTCCTCGTCCTCCGTTTCAACCTCGCCATCAGCTCGTACCACCATGGTCCTTCGGTTTGGACATTGGCTTGCTATGTGGCCTCGTCCGAGACACTTAAAGCACTTAATGTCCCGATTGCGATTGATGGACGACTCGGGTGCCTTGCCTTTGTTTACTTCGGTGATGGGCTTGTTGGTTTTCGGAGGTGCCGTGGTCTCCTTCCCTCGAGGATTGAAAGATCCTTTACTTGAACCTTGACCCCACTTTGAAGTGTTGGAAGGGGTAAACCCTCAACTCGGCCCTTTTCTTTTAAGTTGCTTTTCCACCTTGATGGCCATATGAACCATATCAACCACTTCAAGGTAGTGTTGTAACTCTACAACATTTGTGATATCTCGATTTAGACCCGCCAAGAATCGCGCCATCGTTGCTTCAGGATCTTCTTGTACATCCGCTCGAATCATCGCGATTTCTATCTCTTTATAGTAATCCTCGACACTTTTGGTCCCTTGCGTTAAGTTTTGGAGTTTTTGATGCAACTCCCGATGGTAATACGAGGGAATAAAGCGTCGTCTCAAGGCGGCCTTCATCTCGGTCCAAGTGGAAATAGGACGCTCACCGTTTCGCCTTCGACTAGTAATTAGCTGATCCCACCAAATCATGGCGTAATCAGAAAATTCTATAGCGGCTAGCTTCACCTTCTTGTTCTCAGAATAGTTATGACAGTCGAATACCAATTCTATCTTTTTCTCCCATTCAAGATAGGCCTCCGGATCTGATCTACCTTGGAACGGTGGAATAAACAGCTTGATGTTCTTGAGATCGTCATCTTCGTGTCTTCGATCTCGTTGACGGTATTGCCTACGTCGGTTGCTAGCATTAGACTCTTGCTCGCTTTCAAGATCGCTAAGGTCGTTTACTTCATCATCTTGGACCCTTCGTCTTCCCCGATTTTGATTTGGCCTCTCCCGTCTTTGTCTAGCCACCTCGGGAGTTCTTCCTCGTTGGCCATTTGCTTCAACTTGAAAAAGTCGGTCTTCAATCAGATTGAGCCTTCGATCTAGAAGCCGCTCCATCTCTCGTAATAAGGCTTGCATATTTAAGTCGGGGACGTTGCGAACGGGTTGTCTTGCTGGACGATCTTCCAAGTTGTGATCTAACTCTTGTGACATTGATGTTGTTAATGAAAACCTCACCACAAAACCTCACAATTCACTCAGAAAGAAAAGAAAAGGATCACTCACACTCATGTTTACGCTCAAGGATTAGGCTTTTACCTCCACTCTATTGCGCTCACAACTCTCGTGCCTTTTACCTCTCTTGTTTTTTCTCGTGATTTCGTAGCAGATTCGTAAGGCTTAGGCCTTGGTCTAGGTGGTCGGCTCAAAAAGGGTAGCAAAGGATTGATGTACTCGGTTTAGGGTAGGCTAATCAAATAGAAGAAATGAAAGGATAGAAGAGTAATTTCAAGATCGGGAATGACTAAGATGAAACAACTTCCACTTTCAACCACTTTTTTTTTTGAATTTTTTTTTGAATTTTTTTTTGAATTTCTTTTTTTTTTCAAACTTGTATAACTTTTTTTTGTACTATAACAATGAACTAAATACAATAGAAACTCTTGTGTACACGAAATTTTTTTTTTGTTGACTGCGTAGATTTTTGTTTTTATAGCAGTAACATCAGACTAAACAAAATGAGAAAATTTCGGTATAAAATTTTTTTTTCTATACTCTTTTTTTTTCTGGACTCTACTTACTTGTGTACATTTGGACTATCCCGAGGATGTTTTTGTCGCACGTACTTCTCGTTTTAGTAGCTCTGATACCAAATGATACGATCTGTCTCGGGGTGAGTCGAGTCGTATTTGTAGTTGCCCGATCGTCTACGAGAAATATTGTTCAAACTAAGTAGATAACGGAGATGGTTATAGTTTCAATAGGAGAAGGTTCGTTAAGTTGTTTTAGAAGAGAAAGAAAGATAGGGTTTGAACGAAAAAATGCAAACGAGAACCAATATCAAGAAGATATCGACCCTTTGTCTATACGCTCTTTTGGGTTCGGTTTGGATTTGATAAAGGGACCTCGACCCACTATCTAAAGAGATAGGAACCTCGGTATAATTGAACGCCACACTACGGGTAGTGATAAGTTCAGGTTTTCGACAAAGAAAAACGGTTGACACAACTAGGACACTAGGCAAGCCAATCGAAATCTTTGAACGAAATTAGAGAAAAGAATTCCTCACAAATTCGTAAATAAAATTTTCAAAGTTCCAAAAAGTGCCTTACAAAGAAAAAAATGACAACTATTTATAGGCCTAAGACTAGGTAGCCGAATGGCCTTTGCATGCACTACTAATTAAGTAAGAAAATTCTAGAAGTTGATCCTTTAATCTTCATGGATAAATTCAGCCATGGGAAATGTATGGATGAGTCCTTTATAAATGTCATTTGAAGATTCTAGAAGGAAGTCCCTTGGTTGATATGTCCACATTCGGCCATTGGAGGAGGTGAATGAATCATCAATTGGTCAATGCATGTATCTTGGCCGAACATGCATATTGGAGATTAATGCACCTTAACCATTCATGTACCCACGAAAAATGATGTTTCTTCATGATCCATGCATCCATTAAAATACCATTCATGCTCCCTAGCCGTCCATGCATTAGTTGAAACAATGCATCAGGCCATGCATGTATTTGGCCGAACATGCACCTAGGGAATTCATGGCCCTTAGTCGTCCATGCACCTTCAAAAAGTCATGATGCTTCATGCTTCATGCGTCCAATGGTGTTCCTACAAGAGATGTGAACAAAATTAATTCCATCAATGTGAACATTTTAATTTCGGCTAATGTGAACAAAAATAGAAGCATTAAATTCGGTTAAAATTAAATTTAATTAACAGCATTAAAGTAATTTAAAACATATTTAATAAAACTAATGTGAACCTAATTTAATATGTAGCATATTAAATAACTTTTATTAGACTTAATAAATTAAAGTCAACAGAAAATGAATGCAGTCAAAGTTTGGACTTCATGAGCTAAAGTTTAGCTCATGAGCTAAAACCGAGCTGGGCTTGGACTCGAGAGCTGGAAATGAGCTGGACTCAAGCTGGGAAACTGAAGGTGAGCTGAATCCAAGCTAATGAGCTGGTTTTGAGCTGGTGATGAACTCGATGAGCTGGGCTGGACTTGCAGGTAGTTACATGGTGAGTTCAAGGAGCTAATGTTAGCTCCCTCGATACGTCCCAACAGTGTCTCATCCCAAAGTTGAGTCACAAATGCTGTGATCGATTCTTTGAACAACTTGGCTCGAGCTCGAGTGATAGGACCTTGAGGTAGAACCATGGAGTCCTTAGCTGAGCCATGGGGTGCGATCGCATCAATTCGTCTATTGAAAAATATTTCCTCTCGCTTGGCTTTCCTCGGTCAAATGGAATAAAGGTCATCGTACAAACCTAAAAATGTCTTACCACTTTTGGCAAGAAGTAACTTAAAGAAGTTAGAATCACATGACATCCAAAATTCAAGAAAAATTCATACAATCGAACATATGCTAAAAATCTTAGCTGTACAAAGCAAGCATACGTAAAGTTATCGAAAAGTTTTGTTAGGCCATCATTGCAAACATGGGAACTAGTTGGGTCAAAGGATAATTGGTTATGAATAATGGAAAACACTTAAACACATTATTCCTCATCTAAAGCTTTTCAATATGATTATTCAAAAATAAGAACTCATATGTTCCATCATCTTGTATTTGCAAAGTGTGCCATAGCCGATGGTACACTAGCTCTTTCTTCCACTTATTAACAACTTGATTTATGACAACAATGTTTTCTTAATCAAAATCCAACAATAACAGATCATCACTAAACCAAGTAGAAAAATCAACCACATCAAGGTATAAATAGTTTTCAAACATCAAATCAATGAAATTTTCATCTTCAATCGAATTAAGCAAAGTTATTTGGAAATTTTCAAAAAACATACCTTGACGAATTTGAAGAGAAGAAAATTGAGGGTTGGATTTACCTTTTCCAGTCAAAAAGAATCTTCTCTCTTCAAAAAGATAATGTAAAACAAACCTACTACCTTAATCAATTTGGATGGGTGATGAAGCACCATGACATCTCACGCTTCTCAAGGGGTGGGATTCACAACAATGAAAATGGTTAGTATTGGCGAAAATGATGGACTTCAGAGGAAAAGATGGATCATATTCAAAATTCGATTCAAGTCCATATACATGTGACGAATTTACCTTTTCAAAATGAAACAAAAGTTTCATATGTGGCCAAGCAAGGTGATTAGAGAACAAATCAAAATTGTAACTCAAATCATTGAATTTAATTTCTTTTAACAGAAATTTGAACATCAAGCAAACATAAGTTGAATGCAAAAGATGCAAAATGCTTAAATGTTCCATAAAATAAATCTATGTAACATATACCAGGCTTGAACACACGAATTTGATCATGAATCCCAATAGGCAACATATTAGAAGAAAATGTAATCAACTCACCACATGACTGAAATTTTACTCGATCAATCAAACAACCGGTATTGACATAACAAGGCTGAAATATTGTAACACCAAAGGAACAATGTACCAACATGTTATCATACACGCAAACCAAAGGAAACTTAGGCAGGCACAGACTCGAACATCCTTGCAATGTAAAGTTCATGGGAACATGCAGTTCAAAACATGGAGATATTACACAAAAGTTTAAAGATTGTTCATGAAGAATACAATCAAACAAATCAAGCATTTTATGTGAACATCTTTTAACATGGATGTCAAACAAAGAAATTTTTGAGATCATGCAACTTTTCAAACGTGCAAATCCAACACAGACAAATTAAACAGGAAGGTTTAGAAAGATTGATTTAGCACATGAATTCAAAGAATTTATGCATTCAAACACTTTAAAATGTAAAAAGCTTTTATCACAAGCATTCACAATTTGCACAAGATGAACCAATCCAACAGAATTAATAGAAAGGTCATTGTGAGACATGTCATAAGAAACGCTTTTCGTGGCACTTTTCGAAATAGGGTCAATAACGTCAAAAGATGAACAAGGACTAATCAAGTCAAAATTTGATAATTTTTCAGAAATGAAGCCATCAAAATTTTTATGAACAGTATCAGATGGCCTTGACTTGTTAAGGATCTTTACCTTCCTCACCTTCGATCGCAAGTGGGTGGCGGTCATTCACGAACTTACCTTTCTCGAACATTTGAAAATATCTCTCGTTTAGAAGGTAGTGAAGTTGGAATTGGTCGCACAAACTTCTAGGAACCTGAAAAGTATTATCACAAAAAGAACTAACAGGAGGGTTAGTGGAAATAGTCATCACTTGATCACTATCTTTCTCACTCAAATCTTTTTTCTCGAGATCACTCGATTCTTTCATCTCAATTTCTTTTTTCACTCTTTTTTCTTGATCATAATCTTTTTCAAACTCTTTTTGCTTTTCCATCTCTTTTTGTTCTTTTTCTTTTTCAATGGCTTTTTCGAACTCTCTCAAAACTCGCTCATTTTCTCTCTTACTTGCCTCTTTTCTCTCTTTTCTTTTTATTTCTTTTTCTTTTCTTTTACAAGTTACAAAAGAATCAAGATGGTAACTATTTTGCTCGAAAGAAGAAAAATTATTTACAGATGAATCACGATAATTGTATCGGGAAGAATACTCTGTGTAGGATTTCTTTGAAGTTCTTGTAGGAGTATTCATCTCGCACGTCTTCTCGGAAGGAGTCAAAATCATAGTCGGCTTCCCTTCGTCTTGAGTTCCTTGAGGAATAAGAATCTCGATCGAAATCTCACCTTGAGTAATTGTTAGAAGTGTATCTTTGTGAAGTTCTCGATTCTACTTTCTGACTTGATGACACTCGTTCTTGTGGATCTCTTTGTTCCAATCGATCTAATCTCTCATGCAATTTATCGAATTTAGACTTCATCATTCTTTGCATTTCTTGTACCAAGTATTGGAACTCTAATTCAGTGAATTCTTCGCGAGACATATTTTTTTTGTTGAAAAGAAATATGTTAAATCACAGAAAATAAAAAAATTAAGTACCTCACCACAAACCTCACGGTTTCACTCGAAAAGAAAGAAAATTGGAAGCACATACGCTCGTGTTTTCACTTGTTTGGCTTTTACCTCCACTCGAATGATCTCACACGCTCGTGCCTTTTACCTCTCAAAATTTTTCTCTCAATTTCATAGTCGGACTCGCCAAGGCCTTCTTGTAGGCTAAGGGTCGGTTGCAAAAGGTTAACAAGGGATAATGATGATGGGGTTAAGGGTTGGTTGAAAGAAAAATTCAAATCGGTTTAAGGTGTGGTATTAGAGTAGGAAGTGAATGGTTGAAAACGAATGAACCTGATTGGGAATAGAAAAAGGTCAACAAAAGAACATAATCTTTCACACTTTTTTCAGCTTTTTTTTCACTTCCGATTTTTTGTGAATTTCTCTTTTTTTCACAATTTTTTTATTTCAATATTTTCTTTTTTCAACACACTTTTTTTTTACGAAATTTTTTTGATATTATTATTTTTTACTGTACGAACCTGCTCCTGGTGATGCTACGAACATCGATACTCCTCATTTTAGTAGCTTTGATACCAAATGATACGATCCACCTCGGGATAAGTCGAGTCGTATGCTAAGTTGCCCGATCGTCAACGAGAAAGTATTGTTCAGCTTGTTTAAAAGTGGTGTTTAAAGTAATTAATGGCAGAAGCTAGTTATAAGGGTTTAAAGAAGGGTTTATCATTATGAATCATATATAGGTTCGATTATAGAAAAATAAAAGTTTGGAGATAAGTATGGGAATTGGATAACAAATAATGGATGGAAAGTGAATGGACGGTTCGGATATGATGAAGAGTATGAATGGAAAGAAAGTAGTGTGATAGGTGATGATTATGGAAAAATACGAACTCAAAAGCAAGTGAGAACCAATACTAACAGGTATTGACCAAATTACCTATAAGCTTTCAAGATGGAGATGAATGTAGTGAAACCTCGACCCACTACTTAGAAAAGTAGGAACCTTGGTATAAGGGTTGAACGCCACACTTGTTGGAGTGATAAGTTCAGAAAGAAGAACAAGGTTGATGCCACTAAGAACTAGATAAGCCAAAAAAGTCTTCAATGAAATATGAGAGAAAAGTTTCTCATAAAATAAGAAAATAGTTTCATTAAAATGAGCAAAAAAGTATCTCCCACAAGAAAAATGAGCTAGCTATTTATACTAGTACCTATGCTAACCGAATGGTCATTTACAAAGCTTAACAATCAAGAAATGCATCCATTAAAAACTAAGGAAAATTCTAGAAAGAGTCCAATGGTGAGCTTGTCCAAGTTCAGTCGAATGGGAGCTCATGGGTTAGCTTCATGGTTAAGAATGACCCCCCTTGAGTGTGCATGAATACTTAGCCATGAAGAAGGCTTCAGGTGCCTTGTATGTACACCAAAGGTTGCTTTCATCTCCTTGAGACATTCATGCACTTGCATGGAACATTCACCATCATAGATAAGTACTTTAACGGCATGTAGGTTCATGACAGGAGGGCATGAACCTTGCAAATTCGTTCTCCCCTTTGTGCATGCATATTATTTAATCAATATTGATGTGAGCGTGCCCAGCGAACCCCAACATTCAAGTCTTTTGAGTTGAGCATTGTTATGTTGGCAAGCTAATCCTAGCTCCTTTCCAGCTCCCCAAGCTCCATCTAGCTCAACTCGGTTTGGCGCAAGCTCTTTGAGCTTGATTTGAGTTTATTTAATTCTTGGATTTAAATTGCTGGAATAAGGACTTGATTTATTTATTTTAGTTACTTTAGTCTTTAATTATGTCTTGTTTAATTAAATGCATTTTTAGTTAATGTCATACATTATTAATCTACATATTTTAATTATGACATGCATTATGTGTTCTGCATTTAATTAAGTCATGCATTAAGTAACTCATTTGTTCATTTAGTTTGCATTTTAAATCATGCATTTAAGCATCTTAAGTTAATAAATGAGTTGCTGGTCATTAATACAACTCATCTTAGTTTAATTAAATGAGTTTATTTGATGAACTTAATTTAATAAGTTGCTTCTTTAATTAATCTAGTTACTAGGTTAATTTATTGGTGCATGAGTTAAAGTTCATTTAATACTTCTTTTAATTAACTAGTTGCTGGAATAAATGATGCATAAGTGTTAGTTCATTTATTTAAGTAGTTGTTAATTTGTTTTAAGCTTAATAATAGAATAAATGTGATGGTTACATATGTTTAATTGCAGGTGACTTTTCAGCTCACAACAATTACATTTAAAGGATGTTATGCATTCAATAAGGAGGCTTTAAACTTCATTAAGTTGCTGGAGTCTTTTCAACTAGTCAAAGGAGAAATCAAGAGTTACTAGGAGTTATTGTCAAGCCAAAAAAACTTCCAAATGTTTTCTTCATAAAAGTGGCTGTTCATTAACCTCCTTGGATGGTTACATTCAGGATTTACACAAGGGAGACCATTCATGTGCCCAAAAAAAAATGTTTTCTTTATAAATGGTGACCATTTGGCTGTCCAAATGGAAATTAAATGGGCTGTTTTGATCTCTTGGCTGATCATGCATTAAAATAATTTTAATCAGCTCATTAGAGTTCATAATTAGCTCATTTGGAAGGTTAAACAAGATGCCATAGCAGTTACAACTGTTTGAATTCATCAAGAGTTACATAGTTTTAATTAGTTTAATTAAAACTCAATTGAATGTGTGTCCATTCAGTTAGGCTTGTTATACTCCTATAAATACTTTGATTTTAGATTGATGTATAGACTTTTGAACTTTTTGGCTCATTTGAATGAAACTATTTTCCTATTTTGTGAGAACTTTTCCTCTCATATTTCGTTGAAGACTTTATTGGCTTATCTAGTTTTAGTGGCGTCAACCTTGTTTTCTTTTATCCGAACTTATCACTATCATATAGTGTGGCGTTCACCCTTATACCAAGGTTCCTACTTCTCTAAGTAGTGGGTCGAGGTTCTCCTATTCTCCATCTGACCACCTTGAAAACTTATAAGCATTTGGGTCGATATTTTCTAATATTGGTTCGTGCTTTTTTTTAGATCATTTTCATTCCATTCCGTTCATATCCTTTCATTTCATCATAATTGAACCATCATTTCACTTCACATCTGTTGTTTGTTATCCAATTACTATATTTATCTCCATCTTTTATTATTTTTCTATAACCGAACCTACACAAACTTCATATCCATAAACCCATCTTTGAACCCGTTTTACATAGCTTCCGCCATTATTCACTTAAAACATCCTTTGAACAAATCGAACGATACTTCTTTGTAGACGATCAGGCAAACACATATACGACTTGGCTCATCCTTGAGGCAAATCATATCAAATATGCTAAATTTATAAGCTAATCCTTCTGATACGGTCGCACCACCTAATTTGCCAACCACAAATGGAGACCCACTCGAGCTACCTGTTGGTCCAATTACCCGAGCTCGAGCTAAGAAGTTTAAAGATGCAGTGTCAGCCTTAGTTGAGCGAGTTTGGGCTGAATCAATCACCAATTTACTTGATAGTTCCTGGACTAGCTCAACGAGTCATTCGTTTCATCTTTCCAAAACTCATCCAGCTCATTTTCAGCTCAACCTGCTCGGTTCCAGCTCATCGAGTTTACATCCAGTTCAACTTCAGCTCATGAGTTTATTTTCAGCTAAATTTTAGTTCACGAGCTCAGAATTAGCTCAGCCTCAGCTCTCGAGTTGGACTTAGCTCGATTTTAGCTCACTATCTAAATTATAGCTCATTAAGTTCATTCAAAGCTCATGATAATAAGTTGAATTTTATTTTAATTTTATTAATTTATCATATTGAATGGTTTAACATTAATATATTAATATTGTCTTAATTTAATTTAATTCTGCTTATTTAATATGTCATAGCCGAAATTTATAGGTTGACATTATTGCTTTCACATTAGCCGAATTTTTTTTGTTCACATTTGGGTTTAATTAGTTCATGAATTTTGCAGGAAATTCGAAGAGTGCAAGAGCATGAAAAAAAAACACCACTTTTGGAAGGTGCATGGATGGTTAGAGGGCTTGAACATCCTAGGTGCATGTTCGGCCAAGTACATGAATGATTACATTCATTGTATCAAGGTTCATGAATGTTCACATTCATGTATGGAGTGCTATCTCTTCAATTTTCAAGGGTGGCCGAATCTACCTTTGTCCATTAAGGTTCCATTCATTCACATACATTTGCTTAAGCTTGAAGGATGCATGCTTCAATCTTCCATGGCCGAATGTGGACAAGGCATTTAAGGAGTTTCTTTCTAGAATGTTACATGATTCATTCATGATACATTACTTAGTTTTTAAGACTATGGATTAGACTATTCGGCTACTTAGTCTAAAAGCCTATAAATACTTGTATTTTTTTTCATTTGAGGTAATTTTTGAACTTTATCAATTTTATTAACAACTAGTGAGGAATTCTTTTCTCTAATTTTGTTCAAAGATTTCGATTGGCTTGCCTAGTGTCCTAGTTGTGTCAACTGCTTTTCTTTGTCGAAAATCTGAACTTATCACTACCCGTAGTGTGGCGTTCAACTATACCGAGGTTCCTATCTCTTTAGATAGTGGGTCGAGGTCCCCTTTATCAAATCCAAACCGAACCAAAAGAGCATATAGACAAAGGGTCGATATCTTTTGATATTGGTTCTTGTTTGCACTTTTCCGTTCAAAACCTATCTCTCTTTCCCTTCTAAATCAATCTAAACGAACCTTCCCCTATTTAAACTATAACCAACTCATTTCTTCTTCACCTACTTAATTCAAACAATACCTTCTCGTAGACGATCGGGCAACTTCAAATACGACTCGACTCACTCCGAGGCGGTTCGTATCACCTTCTCCTTGGACATTCTTGAATACATCCATGCATGTGTAGAAGCTTATAGGTCAATTCAAGGTGGGAACATGTTCAATGAGCTCATTGGTCAACTTGGAATTAGTTGGCAGCTACTTCTTGGCCGAATAAGTGCCTTGGAAAGTTAGGAGACAACCACCGTACATGCCCTTAAGCCATTCATGCATTCTATCATCCCATGCATTTGATCCATTTATGGACTAGCCTTTAATGTCCAAACATGCATTCGGCTCATACATGTATGTTTATGTGTGTTGAACCTTCCAACATGCATGAAATGCCACTTCCATGTATGTAGCCATGCATGCATTTTATGAATGAATGAATCTTTATTCCTTCATACATTTAAACATACATGAACATTGAATCCAAACATACATGCATTTAGCACATGCATGGATTTGTAGGAACCTTGCATCTAGCCATACATGCTGATACGATCTGCCTCGGGGTGAGTCGAGTCATATGTGAGTTTGCCCAATCGTCTACGAGAAAGTATCGTTCAATTTGCTTGTGAAGTAAAGTTGATGGGAAAATAAGGCGGAAGCTAGGTTAAAGGGTTCAAAGATAGGTTATGGGTAAGAATATGTATAGGTTTGGTTATGATTAACAAGTAAAAAGATGAGAAGATAGGAAATGGTTTGGATAAGTGATGTGATGAAAAAAAAAGAAATTGGATAGAAAGGTGGATATGGTGAAATAGGACTTAAGTTTCAAGTATGATTCGACACTATAGAGAGTATCGCCCCGATACTTATATCACTTAAGGTGGAAATAAAAATGATAGAACAAACCTTGACCCGCTACTTAGCAAAGTAGGAACCTCGGTATATCGAGGAACGCCACACTCGGTTGAGTGATAAGTTCAAAAAGGAAGAATAAGGTTGACACCAACTAAGAACTAGATAGGCCAACAAGTCTTCAACGAAATATGGGAGAAAGATCCTCACCAAATAGTTTAATTAACAAAGTAACAATAACAAAGTTCTACCTTTTTACAAATGACATAACAACTATTTATAGGCTATGTAAAGGTAGCCGAATGGACAAAAGAAAATACTTAAAGACTAAGCAAAATTTAGCTAGAAAGTCCTTGAATAATCTAGAAGAAAAACCATTAATGTCCATGTCCATATTCGGCTGAATGTATGTAAGTGATGAAGTCTCCATGCATCTTGGAATAGAGGAATGAATGCACATCCTTAATGTATAGACTAGGTTCGGCCAAGAAGTGAATGTGCATGAATAAACCGAATGGTCTTGTGAATAAAGACAACACTTGATCGAATGGTCACTTGTGAATCCATGAATCTTTAAGGTGCATTGAACCGTTCATTCATCCATGGATTTTTAGCATTCATGTATTTGACGCATACATGAACTTATAGACACCTTGAATCTGGTCATGCATGAACCAGCATTTAAAGTCCTCCATGCATGAATGTGTGCCGTCCAAAGGGAGTGAATCTACTAGGTTCATTCATGCATGAATCTTCTTCATTCATGTAACCGTAGGTACATTTGAATCCAGGCATTCATGAATCCATACATACGATGAATTCAAGCATTCATGTATTTGGCTCATACATGAACTTTTAAGAAACCTTGCATCTAGACATTCATGAACCAATTAAATGCTGTCCATTCATGTATGTATGTGTCATCCAAAGAGAATGTATCCAAGCATTAATCCATGTGCATGTATACAAGCCGTCCATGTACATGTACCTACATAAAATCAAATAAAATTATAAGATATCATGTGAACACACATAAATTCGGCACAATGTGAACATATTAATGACATGCATTAAATCAGCTAAAATGTGATCATAATTAAAATATGTAATACCTATGACATATTAAAAACAGATATTAATATAAGACAAATTTGATGCTTAAATAAATATGTTCGGCTTTTATTTAATGCATTAAAGTCAAAATCAAGTTTAAACTAAAATGAGCTAAGTTGTAGCTCGTGAGCTAAAGTTGAGCTGGGGTTGAACTCCTAAGCTGAAGTTGAGCTAAGGGTTAGCTCGTGAGCTAGAAAAGAGCTAGGAGTGAGCTCGGTTTAGCTCAAGCAAGCTAGATCGAGCTCGAATGAGCTAGATTTAAGCTGGACGGAGCTCGGAGAGCTGGAAAGGAGCTTGGATCAGCTTGCCAACAAAGCAATGCTTGACTCGGAAGACTTGACCAATAGGGTTTGCTGGGTGCGCTCGCATCACATGCACCAATTAAATGCTGTCCATCCATGCATGTGGGGTGCCCAAAAGAGATGATAAGATGTTGCTTGGAAAAACAACGATCCTTAAGTGTTTATGGATCTAGGATTGTAGCAAGCACTTCCCTGCAATTAAACAAAACAAAGAGGCCGGTTTAAACAAGAAAAGATGTTGCTAGAATTTCTAGATAGATTTGAAGAAGTAGAAGTTGAATGCTTCAAAATTTATCCACGGCAGCCTTGAACATTCAAAAATGGCAGAAACAATACTGGAAACTTGCTAGAAATTTGAACGACAAAGAACTCTAAAGAACTTGCACAATCTATTATGCAAACCCAAATCGAATCTGTTCTACGTCAACAGACTTGGACCCACTAGATAGCATCTAGGAACCTAAAGTATCACAAGATTGACACAATAATTCAAAATTGAAATGTCAAGAAAGAAGTTCTAAAAAGAACCGAATTTGAGAGAAAACTCACAAAGTAATTTTTGTTTCAAAAAGTCTAACCTTTTAACAATGTTTGAAGTACAAATATATAGAAGAATGAAGGGGTGGCCGAATTACATTGTGTGACTAATATTAGAGTTTTAAAAATTAAATTTGAATTGAAATAACTCCTTTTGGGCGGGATTAATTTGTAGCCAAGTAAAAAGAAGGGAGTTGGCATGTTTAACACATTAAACTTGTTTTAATTTTGTTTGAAATTCAAACACACAACTTCCCTTTTCCTTATCTCTTCAATTGCCGCACAAATGCATAAGAATGAGCTGGTTTTTGGCCACACATGTGTACAAGGCTAGCACATGCACATCCACATTCTTGGACGCCACCTAGGCTGCCACATGTGCACTGGTACACTCCTCGACATGTAGGACACCATTCAGCTACTTCTGGACTTGTCAGCTAAAGTTGAGCTAGTGGAGCTGGAGGTGAGCTGACTGGAGCTAAATTGAGCTGAATTCAGCTAGCTAGAAGTGAAATGAGTTGACATGAGCTGGTGTAGAGTGCTCTGAGCTGACTTGAGCTAAAGGTGAGCTGCATATACTCTCGTGAGCTGGTGTCCTTTGGTGTACATGTTACAAAACAATATAACACTTATCAAAGCTATGCAAACTTAATATAACATAGTCTAATAAGTGTAAACAAGTGCACACTTATTCATTAACACACAAACAATGTACAAATATCAAACCAATCTAGAAACATACTTAGCGTAATATATACATACTAAACACACCAATATAAGTAGTATGGCATAAGTATGTCACATATCAGCATGCAACACACTATGAAACTTATCTTCTAAGGCACATTCACTTTCGAAAGATTCAAAACTTTAGCACAAGTGAAAGAAAGAACTTCCCTGAATTTCTTTGCCTTAGATCGTGTGATATGTCCTAATGGCAAGACCTCTGGATCATTCTCCTTGATTGGCATGTATGTGCTCACATCATCCCCCCTTCTTGAAAAGGATTTGTCCTCAAATCTATAAAATTGTCATAAGGGGTTAAGTCCGAAACATTAAATGTGGCACTGACATTATATTCATCCGGTAAGTCTAATTTGTAGGCGTTGTCATTCACTTTCTCCAACACCTGAAAAGGACCATCTCCTCGTGGTAACAGCTTAGACCGTCTTTGGGCTGGAAAACGTTCCTTTCAGAAATGAACCCAAACCTAATCACTAACATCGAAGGTGACTCGCTTTCTTCCTTTGTTTGCTTGCTTTTCATACTGTTGAGTCCTCCGTTCTAGGTTCTCCTTAACCTGTTGATGCAACATCTTCACATATTCTGCTTTCACTTTACCATCCCTATTCATCACCTGTTCCTGTGGCAAAGGCAACATATCTAGAGGAATAGTAGGATTAAACCATAAACAACCTCAAAAGGTGACATCTTAGTAGCAAAATGTACAGCATGGTTATAAGCAAAATTCAACATGTGGCAAACAATCTTCCCAAGTTTTTATGTTCTTTTTAATGATGGAACGAAATAAAGTAGATAAAACTCTATTCACAACCTCAGTTTGTCCATCAATTTGGGGATGACAAGTAGTAAAAAACATAAGTTTCATACCTAGCTTGCTCCAGAGAGTCCTCCAAAAATGACTCAAAAACTTTAAATCCTTGTCAGAAACAATTGACCTAGGTATACCATGCAAATGCACAACATCTCTAAAGAATGAGCTAGCCACATTAACAGCATCGTCAGTCTTATGGCAGGCAACAAAATGTGCCATCTTTGAAAACCTATCAACTACAACAAATATACTATCTCTACCTGTCCTAGTTCTAGGCAATCCTAAAACAAAATCCATCGAAATATCAGTCCAAAGGGAATTAGGAATAGGTAAAGGCAAGTACATACCATGTGGTGAAACCTTCGATTTTGCTTTCTTACATGTCACACAACGTTCACAGTACCGTTCAACATCCCTAGGCATTTTAGGCCAAAATAAATGCTCCTTTAATGTCTGTAACATTTTGGTGACTCCAAAATGACCCATCAAACCACCTTCATGTGCTTCACGGATCAGAATATCACGCATGGATCCTTGTGGAATGCACATCCTGTTTTCTTTGAAAAGATAACCATCATGCCTGTAAATTTTTCCATCTGCACCTTTTGCGCAAGCATTAAACTTATCTTTAAAATCAAGATCATCAATGTATAACTCACGAATATATGCAAATCCAATCAAATGAGAATCAAGGTAATTTAGAAGTGCATACCTGCGTGATAAAGCATCAGCAATGACATCGTCTTTACCTTTCTTGTAACAAATGACATAAGGAAAAGACTCAAGAAATTCAACCCATTTAGCATGTTGTTTGTTTAATTTATGTTGACCTGTGCTATATCGTAAAGCCTCATGATCAGTGTGAATCACGAACTCCTTAGGCAACAAATAATGCTGCCAAGTCTCCAATGCCCGAATCAGTGCATACATCTCCTTATCGTAGATAGGATAGTTCAACATCGCTCTACTTCTCACTGGAATATGCAATGGGTCTCTTTTCCTGTGACAAAACAGCACCTATACCAACTCCAGAAGCATCACATTCAACGTCAAACTTTTATCAAAGTTAGGTAATGCTAAAACATGTGCTCTTGTCAAACACTCCTTTATTTTTAGAAAGGCGTCCTCTTGTTCTTTACCCTATGAGAAGACTGAATTCTTCTTTATAATCCCGGTTAAGGGGGCGGTAATAGAACTGAAATGGGGAACAAACTGACGATAGAAACTGGCTAAACCATGAAATGATCTGACCTAACTAACCGATGTCAGTCGTGGCCACTCTTGAATCGCCTTAATTTTCTCAGGATCAACTTCAACTCCCTGAGAACTAACAATATAACCAAGAAATGTAAGTTTGTTAGTACAAAACACACATTTCTCCATGTTTCCAAACAACTTCTCTTTTCGCAAAGTATGCAAAATAGCTCTCAAATGTTCTACATGATCCTACAAAGTCTTGCTATAAATCAAAATGTCATCAAATTATACAACATAAAACTTTCCAATAAAAGATTGCAGAACATGTTTCATCAAACGCATAAAGTACTAGGTGCATTAGTTAAACCAAAAGGCATCACCAACCATTCGTACAATGTTTGCAACTTCTAGAATAAGTCACGATGGTAATGAGAAGGAACAAATCTCTTACACATGATTTGTTTCATTTCATTCCACGTTCTCACTGGACCTTCACCAGTGCGTCTCTGACTAATTAGCAATTGATCCCACCAGATCAAAGCGTAATCGATGAATTCCATCGCAACCAAACGAACCTTCTTTTGTTCTGAGTAATTGTAACACTCATAAACATGTTCGACTTTGCTTTCCCAAGAGAGATAAGCATCAGAATCTATTCGTCCCTGAAAAGATGGAATGGCAACTTTAATGTTAGACAAATTATCATCAAGTTACGCACAACACCTCAGATTTTGTCTCAGAGGCTGATCAACTTCATTTTCGTCACGGTCCTCTTCATGGACAGATTGGGAACCACCCCCATCTAATCTATCCATTCGAGACTGTAAAGGCTCCAATTCTCGTCTTAAAAGATGCTAAAGTTCACGTGTAACGACTTGCATTTGCAAGTTTGGTGGCTGGTCATTCAGATTGCTTTCATTCGAACCTACCATAATAAACACTAGAAACAAATAGAAAGGAATAATATATGTTAGTAAAATAAAGAAAAGGACCTCACAACAACACACTCAACAAAATTCCTCACAGATCACTACAAAGAAAGAACACTCAGCAATTTCACTTAGCGCTCATGTTTCAATCGGGAGAATACTTTAATGGCTTCTTTTGTCTCCCCTTCTGATCTCATACGCTCAATTGCCTTTTCCACTCAATCTCTTTAATCAGTTCTTTAAAGGAACTAATTTCAATCTTTTAGAATCTGTTTATCGTGTCAACTTGTAAGGAACAACAAGGATAAAGGAACAAGGGTTAGAACGAAAATAGGGCTAAAAAAATGAGATATAAAGGCTGAAAATAATGAAATACAAGGCTAAAAAATTAACAAATGAAATGAAGAAAACAAGGATGAAAATAAGAAGGAAACATCAACAACTTATTGCAACAGAAATGCTTACAACGATCCTATCACCGAACAAACAAGAGTAAGTTGTTTCAGTTGACTTCCAAGCATTTCACGGCATAATATGGCACCTTTCATCATTTCAAACAAATCAGCACACTTTCTTTTCTTTGTTTCTGTTTTCTTGTTTTGTTTCGAATATGATTTTTGTTGTTTTTTTGTGTGTTTCTTTTCAAATTTGGTTGTGTTTTCTTTTTCTTTGAATTTTTAAATTTGTTTTTTGGCTTTTTATTTTGTTTTCTTGATTTTGAGTGGAGAATGTGCTAAAAATCCAACTAGGCTCTAATTACCATATGATAAGGTGTTGCTTGGCAAAACAACGATCCTTGAGTGTTTACGGATCTAGGATTGTAGCAAGCACTTCCTTGCAATTAAACAAAACAAAGAGGTTGGTTTAAACAAGAAAAGATGTTGCTGGAATTTCTAGACAGATTTGAAGAAGTAGAAGATGAATGCTTCAAAATTCATCCATGGCAGCCTTGAACATTCAAAAATGGCAGAAATAACGCTAGAAACTTGCTGGAAATTGAACGACGAAGAACTCGAAAGAACTCGCACATTCTGTTATGCAAACCCAATCGAATCTATTCTACGTCAACGGACTTGGACCCACTAGATAGCGATCTAGGAACCCAAAGTATCACAAGATTGACACAACAATTCAGAATTGAAATAAAAAAGTTCTAAAAAGAACCAAATTTGACAGAAAACTCACAAAGTAATTTTTATTTCAAAAAGTCTAACCTTTTAACAATGTTTGAAGTACAAATATATAAAAGAATGAAGGGGTGGCCGAATTACATTGTGTGGCTAATATTAAAGGAGTTTTAAAAATTAAATTTGAATTGAAAAAACTCCTTTTGGGCAGGATTAATTTGTAGCCAAGTAAAAAGGAGAGAGTTGGCATGTTTAACATATTAAACTTGTACTAATTTCGTTTGAAATTCAAACACAACTTCCCTTTTCCTTATCTCTTCAATTGCCGCACATATGCATAAGAATGAGCTGGTTTTTGGCCACACATGTGCACCACATGTGTACAATTCTGGCACATGCACATCGACATTCTTGGATGCCACCTAGGCTGCCACATGTGCACTGGTACACTCCTTGACATGTAGGATACTATTTAGCTACTTTTGGACTTGTCAGCTAAAGTTGAGCTAGTGGAGCTGGAGGTGATTGGAGCTAAATTGAGCTAAATTTAGCTAGCTAGAAGTGAAATGAGTTGACATGAGCTGGTGTAGAGTGCTCTGAGCTGACTCGAGCTAAAGGTGAGTTGCATATACTCCCGTGAGCTGGTGTCCTTTGGTGTACATGTTACAAAACAATATAACACTTGTCAAAGCTATGTAAACTTAATATAACATAGTCTAATAAGTGTAAACAAGTGCACACTTAGTCATTAACACACAAACAACGTACAAATACTATCAAACCAATCGAAAACATACTTAGCATAATATATACATACTAAACACACCAATATAAGTAGTATGGCATAAGTATGTCACATATCAGCATGCAACACACTATTAAACTTATCTTCTAATTCACTTTCGAAAGATTCAAAAACTTTAGCATAAGTGAAAGAAAGAACTTTCCTAAAGTTCTTTGCCTTAGATCGTGTGATATGTCCTAATGGCAAGACTTTTGGATCATCCTCCTTGATTGGCATGGATGTGCTCACGTCAAGAGATGTTTCTTCAAGCATTCATGGTGCTGTCCATGTATGATGCACCTACATAAAATAAAAACAAATTATGAGACATATTATGGACACACATAAATTAGGTACTAATGTGAACATATTAATGACATGCATGAATTTCGGCTAACATGTGAACATAATTAAAATATGTGATAACTATAACATATTAATAATGAATATTAATGTAAAACAAGTTTAATGCCTAAATAAATAAGTTCAAATTTTATTTAATGTATTAAAGTCAAAATTGAGTTTAAACTAAAATGAGCTAAGCTTTAGCTCGTGAGCTAAAGTTGAGCTGAGGTTAAACTCCTAAGCTGAAGTTGAGCTAAGGTTTAGCTCGTGAGCTGAATATGAGCTAGGAGTGAGCTCAGTTTGGCTCAGGCAAGTTAGATTGAGCTGGAATGAGCTGGATTTGAGCTGGACAGAGCTTGTGGAGCTAGAAAATAGCTGGGATCAGCTTGCCAACATGTCAATGCTCGACTCGAAAGACTTGACCGATGGGGTTCGTTGGGCGCGCTCGCATCACCTCTTACATCAGCACACATCCCAATTCAACATGTGAAGCATCACTGTACACAGTAAATTCTTTCCTAGACTCTAGCTGTATCAGAGTAGGGGCCTCAGTTAGTACGGTCTTGAGTGATGTGAGCACATCTTCGCCACCAAAAGATGTGGATCCGGAAGTTCTACCAATAGGACCTATCATACGATCTAGGGCTAAACAATTCAGGGAAGTTCTCTTCCTAACTTGTGCTAATATTCTAGATTCGTTTGATCACATTTATGCCTTAGAATATAAGCTCTATAATGTGTTACATGCTGATATGTAACATACTTAAGCTATACTACGTATGAGATATGATATAGTGTGTTTATAATATTCTAAGTATGCTTGCCTTATGTTCATGAATCTGTTTACATCTTTAATTTAGATTACAAGGCTGTTTATGTGTGTTTGCCTTATTTTGGAATGCCGAACAGCTCAACTCCGGCTCAAGTGATTCCACAGCTCACGAGAGAGTAGGCAGCTCGTCTCAGCTCAATTTACTTCCAAGCAGCTGGTCTCAGCTCAGCTCACTTCCAGCTAGCTGAATTCAACTCATTTCAAATTTCGATCAGCTCGATTTTAGTTCTACTAACTCAACTTTAGCTGACAAGTCCAGAAATAGCTGAAACATGTTTCACGCATCGGACCGAGCTGAAATGCAAATGTGGCAGCTGAACACATGCTGAACACACACCACCACATGCTGACCACATGCTGAACACAAACCACCACATGCCGATCACATTCTTCCATGTATAAGAACAAGTTTGAATTTTGAATAATACTTGGCTGAAATTGCATGCTGCCCATATGGGTAGTTTTTAGCCTTTGAATTTCAAACTGGCTTGTTTAAATGTGTACCAAGTATTTGAAACTCAGCCAACTTCCTTGAAATACATATATAGGACAAATTTCAATTGGAAGGACAACGAATTTTTATGAATCAACAGCTTTGTGAGTTTATCTCTCAAATTAGTTCTTTTTGGAACTTTTCTTTGGCTTTCAATTCTGAATTATCTGTCAAACTTCTTGATACTTTGGGTTCTCAATTGATATATAATTGAAGGGTCCAAGTCCGTTTCTAAGCAAATTCAATATAAGGTTCAGGTTTGTTTAGTATATTGTTCGAGTTCTTCCTTGGAAGTTGTTCAATTCTATCCGAAATGTTGCTGCCATTGTTGAATGCTTGAAGAATGTCATCTTCTTCAAAACTGTCCAAATCTCTAGCAACGTCAATTCTATCTTAATTTGTTTTCAATTCTTTCAATATTAAGTATTTTTGTAGCAATCTGACAGCCTATGTTTGTTCTTGTTGTAGAAAGATGCATGCTTCAATCCTAGATCCGTGAACGAACGAGGAATGTTGTTTTGATTAACGACACTCCCTTGTATCATTAAGCTTTTCAAAGCTTTCTTGCTACGCATTAGTCTAGTTAAACGGCACACCTTTATATAGTAGCTTAGTCAAGGGTGCAGCAATTACAGAAAACCCCTCTACAAACTGTCGATAGTATCTAGTCGGTCCCAGAAAACTACGTATCTCTGATACAGTCTTAGGATGCTTCCAATCCAAGACAGCCTCAATCTTTCGAGGATCAACCCTAATCCCCTCAGTAGATACCACATGGCTAAGAAATGTTACTTCCCATAACCAGAATTCGCATTTACTAAACTTAGCGTATAGTTGTTTCTCCCTCAGAATCTGTAGAACCACTCGGAGATGTTCATCATGTTTATCCTCAGTCTTTGAATATGCTGGTGCATTCATCAGTCCAAACGGCATTACTAAGAACTCGTAATGCCCATAGCGAGTCCTATACGTAGTCTTGTGTACATCAGCCTCCTTAACTCTCAACGTATGATACCCAGAACGGAGATCAATTTTAGAGAAAATCGAAGCTCCTCAGAATTGATGCAAACTAAACTCGATTGAATGAGTAGTTTCACTTTTGTTGCCCGATCGTCTTTAACGAAGAAGTTTCGTTCGTAAATTTAAGGTTTAGGCAATTTTGGGTTGGAGTCATTTAGGTTGCTGATTTGGGTTCGAACAAGAGTGATCAAGTTGTTCTTTTAGGTTTGAAATAGATTAAAGTTGAGTTAGACTTGGTGACAAACAAATGAGTTAATGGCTAAGGTGGTTCGGTGGTATTTGGAAATGGATGAAAGGAATTTGGCTTAAGAACAAGTAAGAACCGACACTAAAAAGTGATGACTGAAACTTATAGGTCCTTAAGGTAGAGAATGGAAAAGATAGAACCTCGACCTGCTATCTACAAAGATAGGAACCTTGGTATAGGTTTTGAAAGAAACATGGTTGACACCACTACTAGGTAGATAAGTCAACAAAGTCTCAAACAAAGTTTAGAGAAGAAATTCTCGCAAGTTTTAATTTCAATAAAAATAAAAGTACCTTACAAATGAAAATAACCAACTATTTATAGCCTAACATAGGATAGTCGAATGGGCATATTCATGTCCTTAATGACTAAGTAAGCTAATCTAGAAATAACTTGAAAATTCTAGAAAATATTCACTTAATGGCTAAGTCTACATTCGACTATGGTTGAATGAATTAGGGAAGTCTTCATGAATAAGCAAAATAGTTGGATGAATGAACTCCCTTGATTCATGGGCTAAATTCGGCCATAGCCTTAATTGAGGCATTGATAACATGTGGTTTGTCTAAAAGTGATGTGCATTGAAGAGGATCTTTGAACAGCCATCTAGGTGTGAGCATGGTTGCTTGAAGAGTCTCCATGGTGTGAACATCTTGATGGAGCATGGATGCATTTGGTCATGCATGAATCTTGAGGCACCTTGAATCCAGCCGTTCATAAACCATCATCAATACTTATTCATGCATGTATGACGTCCAAGTGAGTTGGATCTGGATGGATTCATCTTCCTTTGTGACGCAAACCCGGTTATGAGATAAATCAGATTAACGTTGTTTGCCCGATCATAGTTGAGAAGAAGAACAAAGTCTCAATTGTAAAGATAGGTAAGAAGCGGAAGGTTAGAAGATGTATGATTTAGAAAGAATTTAGAGTGGGTTTAGATTTAGAAAGAAGGATGATAGTGGGTAAGTAGGTTTAAGATCGATGTATAAAATGGATAGATGAATAGTGGTTTGATTTTAGGTAGTTTAGAATAGATTACGAAGTGGTTCGAAATGGTATGAAAGGTACAAAATGGAATAGAAAGAATGAAATGGAATAGATGGTACGAATTGGTTTAGAAAGGTCTGAAATGGTATAAAAGAAATATGGTTTTTGGTCGGATTTGGTAAACAATGAATTAGATGGTCGATGGTTGAGTTTCTTAGACGTCAGGAAAGATTCAACACCAAAAAGTGTCACCCCGAATCCTATATTGTCTAAGTTGGAAAATGGTAGTGTAGGATAGGTTTGAGTGCCACACCAAGTTGGGTTCGGTGATAAGCTCGAAACAAGCAAGTTTGACGCCACTAGCAAAGCTAGATAAGTCTCACGAGACTTGTGCAAAGTTTAAGAGGAATCAACCTCACAGAAAACAAAGTTTTCGATATATAAAATGATCCAAAAAAATGGTCCTTGTACAAATGAAATGAACATCTATTTATACTAACAACTTAGGCTAGCCGAATAGTCCTATTCATGGACTTAACAACTAAGTAATGTATCTTAATTAATGGCATGAAAATTCTAGAAAGTGTCCATTGATGAGCTTGTCCAAATTCGGCTGAATGGGAGGTGAGTAGGTAGCTTCATGGTTAAGCATGGATGCACTTGGATGAATGGTCTCCATGCATGCAAGACTAGGTTCAGCCAACTCCTTTAATGGTGCCTTTAATTCATGTTGTTTCATCATGAGTGGCTTCTTAAATGAGGCTTCATGAAGGGTCTCATGTGGTGTGAACAGAGGAGCTTGAGTAGTCTCTTGTATGTGAACGCCCAACTGAATGGTCATCATGGTGTGAACACAAGATGTGAACACATGGGAAATACATGAACCATCCAATGCATGTTCCTTCATTAATATGTTCCATGAATCTTCAAATACATGAATAGACATCATGAACATACATATGCCCCTTTGTTTGCCATCCATTGAACCTTCCTATGCATGTACCTACAAGATGAATGCACAACATTAATAGCTCATGTGAACACATTAACCAAGTATGAACACAATTAAGCACCTAATTAAATTCGGCTAACATATTTAATTCTTGTAATAATTTAGACATATTTAATTATTGTAATATTTTAGACATATTTATTTCTTGTTCAAATTATGAAAAATTTATGATATGTATTAAATAACTAGTCAACTAGCTCACTTTAATAAATATGCAATAATTAAGCTAAGATGAGCTGAGGGTTTCGGTTATAAGCGGTGTTAAGCTGAAAATAAATTAAATGAGTTAAGTTTATTTAAATTAAAAGTCGATGGAGCTGAGTCAGAGCTTAGTTGAGCTCAACTGAGCTGGAATGAACCCCCGTGAGCTGAAATGAGCTGAAGTCAGCTTGAATTAAGCTAACTATCCTTAGTTCGGAGTTGCATTCAGCATCCTTAGTTCGGAGTTGCATTCAGCTACAGTTTGAATGTTGGAGCAATGAGCTAGCTGGAATTGATGACAAAGAGCTGAAATGGAGCTTTGGAAGCGTCGAGCTCAAGTTCTCGTCATGGGACCTTGTGACATAGCAGGTCCTCCATCTTCCAGGCTGGTTGCTAGCTTGGACGTGTTCGCGTCACTTTGTGCCGTCCTAGTGGAGTATACCTACAAAAATTAAAACAACCAATTAAGGTACCTATGAACACATTAATTCGGCCAAGTATAAACAAGGATCTCAAGCATTAAATTCAGCTATAACAACTTTAATACTTGTAATATTTAAATACACAAACATAACTTAATTATTAATGTGGACTTAATTAAATACTTTGGTTATTAAATGCATTTATTTAATGAACTACTTAAGTAATAAGTCAACTGAGCTATGATGAGCTGGAAGTAAACTCATGAGCTAAGATTGAGCTGAATCTGAGCTTGTGAGCTAGAATTGAGTTGAGAACAAATTCATGAGCTGAAGTTGAGCTGGCTTTGAACTTGTTGAGCTAGACCAGGAACTTTCGAGTAGATTAGAGATGGATTCGGCCCAAACTCTCTCAACTAGAGCCGAGATTGCATCTTTGAATTTCTTAGCTCGAGCTCACGTAATCGATCCTTTAGGCAGTTCGAGAGGTTCCACTTGCTTTACTAGTGGTGTGGCCGTATCATTCCTCCTCTCTTCAAGGCGATTTGCCCCCAAATCATCACCTATATCATAAAAGGAAAGATCAGACACATTAAAAGTAGCGCTAACGTTGTACTCACCAGGGAGATCGAGTTTGTATGAATTTTCATTTATGTGTTCCAATACTTGGAACGGTTCATCTCCTCTCGGCATTAGCTTTGATTTGCATTGAGCCAAGAATCGCTCTTTTCGCATATGAACCCACACCCAATCTCCTGGTTCAAATATAACTTGCTTCTGGCCCTTGTTAGCCTTACGGACATATTGTTCCGTCCTCGCTTCGATATTAGCCTTCACCTTTTGATACAATTGTTTCACATAATCGGCTTTATGCTTGGCATCTATAGTAACAATTTGATCATTAGGTAATGGAATTAAATCAAGAGGTGACAAGGGATTAAAGCCATAAACAATCTCAAATGGAGAATATTTAGTTGCAGAATGAATAGTCCGATTATAAGCAAACTCTATATGAGGTAGACACTCTTCCCATGTTTTGAGATTTTTTCGAATGACAGCCTAAAGTAGGGTGGATAAAACGCGATTCACTACTTTAGTTTGTCCATCTGTTTGAGGATGACAGGTCGTTGAAAACAGTAGCTCCGTGCCTAGTTTTCCCCAAAGCATCCTCCAAAAATGACTGAGGAACTTAGTGTCACGATCGGAAACAATTGTCTTTGGAATTCCATGCAACCTGACAACTTCTTAAAAAAAAAGGTTAGCAATATTAACAGGGTCATCAGTTTTTGAACAAGCAATGAAATGCGACATTTTAGAAAACTGATCTACAACAACGAAAATAGAATCCTTCTCGATTCGAGTTCTTGGCAACCCAAGGACAAAATTCATGGAGAGATCAACCCATGGTCTATCAGGTATGGGTAAAGGCATGTAAAGTCCATGTGGGTTAACTTTTGACTTTGCCTTTTTTCAAACCACACAATGCGCGCAAACCTTCTCGACATCTCGCCTCATTTGTGGCCAATAGAAGTGTTCTTGCAATGTGTTTAAGGTTTTAAAGACACCAAAATGCCCCATGAGGCCACCACCATGTGCCTCAAGCACGAGCATTTCTCAGACGGAACCTTGCAGAATACATAGCTTTCCTTCTTGGAAGAGAAAGCCATCAAACTTGAAAAACTTATCAACAGCAGAAGTTTTGCACAACTTGTACATATCACCAAAATCAGCATCAAGGCATATAATTCTTTCAAAAACACAAAACCAAGTAATTTTCAATCTAAACAAGTCAACAAAGCATAGCGTCGGGATAAAGCATCAACAACAATGTTTTCTTTACCTTTCTTGTACTTAATTACATAAGGAAAAGATTCGAGAAATTCTACCCATTTGGCATGTCGTTTGTTGAGCTTGTTTTGGCCTTTGATATGCCTGAGTGCCTCGTGGTCCGAATGGATTATGAATTCTTTGGGCCATAAGTAATGTTGCCACGTTTCCAAAGCTCGAATCAAGGCATACATTTCTTTATTGTACGCAGGGTAGTTTAGGGATGTACCACTTAACTTCTCACTAAAATATGCTATGGGTTTTCCTTCTTGGGTCAACACAGCACCAATCCTGATACCAGATGCATCACACTTGATTTCAAATATTTTATTAAAGTCAGGTAAAACAAGCAATGGAGCGTTAGTTAAATTATCCTTAAGAAAATTAAAAGACTTCTCTTTCTCTTCGCCCCAATAGAAAACTGAATTCTTCTTGATCACGCTCGTTAGGGGTGCGGCCAATGTGCTAAAATTTGGAAGGAACCGACGGTAAAAGCTCGCCAAGCCATGAAAACTTCAAACTTAACTTATGTTGGTAGGTCTAGGCCAATCTTGAATGGCCTTCACCTTGTCTTGATCTACTTCGAGTCCTTGAGAACTGACTACAAAGCCTAGGAAAACAACTTTGTTAGTGCAAAACAAACATTTTTTAAGATTTGCAAATAGAGTTTCTTTTTGAAGAACATCTAAAATAGTTCTCAAATGCACCAAGTGTTCATCAAGAGTCTTACTATATACGAGAATATCATCAAAGTAAACAACACAAAATCTACCAATAAAAGCACGAAGTACATGATTCATCAATTGCATGAAAGTGCTAGGAGCGTTAGTAAGACCGAATGGCATTACCAACCATTCGTACAAACTGTGCTTTGTCTTAAAAGCAATTTTCCACTCGTCTCCTTCACGCATCCTTATTTGATGGTACCGGCTCTTGAGATCACTTTTAGAGAACAATTGCACTCTGTTCAACTCATCTAACATATCATCAAGGTGGGGTATGGGATGTTGGTATTTGATTGTTATCTTATTCATCGCACGACAATCTACACACATGCGCCAAGTCCCATCTTTCTTCGGTACTAGCAAGACCAGTACAGCGCATGGACTAAGGCTTTTGTGTATAAATCCTTTCCCTAAGAGTTCATTCACTTGCTTTTGCAATTCTTTGGTTTCTTCAGGATTGCTTTGGTATGCCGGTTAGTTTGGGATAGAAGCACCAAAAATGAAATCGATTTGATGTTCTATTCCCCGGATGGGCGGTAAACCACTAGGACCTTCGTCGGGAAATACGTCATCGAATTCCTGCAAGAGTGAAACAACAGAAGAAGGCAAACTAGTGTCCAATTTGTTAGTATTTAAAAATGATTCCTTGTACATAAGTACAAGTACAGACTGCCTCAACATATCAGATTTTCGGATGTCACTCTCTTTCGCTTAGATGCTCATTCTTTTGCTCTCTTTTTCTTCCCTCTTTTTATTTTCTTGTGCTTTATTCTTTTCTCTCGTTTTTACAGTTTATTTTTCTTTTTCTTTCTCATTTTTTTTCACACTCTTTCTCACGCTTTTCTTTTTCACTCTCTTTGAATTTTTCAATAGACGCTTGCAATTTTAATTGATCTTCATAGGCTTGCCTTGGTGTCAAAGGCGCCAAGGTCATGTTTTTGCTAAGATACTTGAAAGTATACCGGTTTGTGTATCCGTCATACACAACCTTGCGGTAAAATTGCCACGAACGGCCCAATAGCATATGTCTGGTGTGCATTGGGACTACATCATAAAGAACCTCGTCATTGTACCTTCCGACGGAGAATGGCGCTGAAACTTGTTTAGTCACCTTCAATTCCCCACCATCTTTTAGCCATTGGAGCTTTTAAGGATGGGGATTTTTTGTCATGGGCAATCCAACCATCTACGATCAAACTGCACACCTTGCCTTGAACATGGCAACGTGTGTGGAAGATGTTCTCTTTTTGCTGTTCGTTCTCCATGCCTTGAAGGCTTAAACTTCTCTTAATCACAAGAATTTCTCCTTCGACGACATATTCAAGATCGTCCTCCGCATCAACAGTAGCGTCGAATTCTCCATTATTTTCTTCCTCTAACTCGATCTTACCGTTGGCACCCACAAACATATTACTTTGATTTGGGCATTAATTAGACATATGCCTCTACCCTAAACACTTGAAGCATTTAATGTCCCTCGTTCTATTTGGGTTGGCAACTTCCTTGCCCTTGCTAGTTTCACCGAAAGGTTTGTTGGACTTTGCAGGCACCATTTGTTCCTTTGGTCGATTAGAGAACTCCTTCTTACCCGCTCCTTGAGCCCACTTTGAGGTGTTAGCAAAATTGGAAAAGGTTCGAATAGTCCCTTTCCGTTTAAACTGTTTTTCCACTTTCATGGCAACGTGCACCATATCAACCAGCTCGACGTAATGCTGAAGTTCTACTATGTTGGCAATTTCTCGGTTGAGTCTGGCTAAAAATCGAGCCATGGTTGCTTCTTGATCTTCCTCCACATTTGCACGGATCATGGCAACCTCCATTTCTTTAAAATAGTCCTCCACGCTTCGATTGCCTTCCATGAGGTTTTGCAATTTTTGATACAGCCTATGATGATAATAAGATGGCATGAATCTTCTTCTCATTACGGCCTTCATCTTGTTCCATGTGGTTATCGGCCTTTCACCGTTCTGCCTTTGACTTGTAGTTAACTGGTCCCACCATATCATGACATAGTCAGAAAATTTGATTACCGCCAATTTTACCTTCTTGACCTCTGAATAGTTATGGCAGTCAAATACTAACTCTATCTTTTTCTCCCACTCTAAATAAGCTTCCGGATCCGATCTCCCTTGGAAGGCCAGTATGGACAACTTAATGTTTTTCAAGTTGTCGTCCACTTGATCGCGTTCTCGGTTTTGTTGGACACGGCGTCGTTCGCCTTGGTTCGATCCTTGGTCGCTTTCCATCTCAACGGGTTCATCAAGTTCATCCTCGATTCGCCTCACTTGCCTTCGTTCGCGTCTAGGACCTTGAGGTGTCCGTTCACGTTGTCCCCTCTCTTCCACTCGGTCTAATCTTTCGTTGATGGACTCGAGCTGGTTTTGGAACATTCGTTGGATCCCCCTCAAGAGGGCTTGCTGGCCCAAATCAGGAACTACTTTCCGGATAGGTTGCCTTCCAAATCCTTCATTTGCATTTCGCTTCGGACTTTGGGACATGTTTGTTTCCCTCACCACAAGCCTCACAAGTTCTCTCGAAAAGAAAGAAACAATTATCACTCACACTCGTGTTTGCGCTCCTTTTAGGCTTTTACCTCCCCTCTAACACGCTCGCTCTCTCATGCCTTTTTCCGCTCCTTTCTCCTCTTATAAACTTGTAACAGACTTAATATGACTTGATCTCTAGTATTGTGGGTCGATTTCAAAGAGGCTAAACAAAGGATAAATGTGAGGGGTTAAGGGTTGGCTGAAAGAAAAAAATTTTCTCGGGTTTAAGTGTGGCGATCGAGTAGCAAGTGAATGGTAGAAGACGAATGAAACTGATCGAGAATACAAATGATCACAAAAGAAATTAATCTTTCACACCTTTTTTTAATACTTCGATTTTTTTTACTTTTTTTGTCACTTCAAAATTTTTTTTAATTTCGAATTTCCTTTTTTTCACAATTTTTTTCGAATATATTTTTTTGACACTCTTTTTTTTTTTGTTTTTTATATACCACACTCTCTTTTTTTAAGTACAAAATGATGAATAACAATACGACTACAATTTTTTTTGAAATTTTTTTATGAAACTACTTTGATGATGCTTCGAACGTCGGTACTCCTCGTTTTAGCAGCTCTAATACCAAATGATGCAAACTAGACTTGAGTGAATAAGTAGTTTCACTTTATTGTCCGATCATCTTTAACGAAGAAGTTTCGTTCGTAAATTTAAGGTTTAGGCAGTTTTGGGTTGGAGTCGTTTAGGTTGCTGATTTGGGTTCGAACAAGAGTGATCAAGTTGTTCTTTTAGGTTTGAAATAGATTAAAGTTGAGTTAAACTCGGTGACAAACAAATGAGTTAATGGCTAAGGTGGTTCGGTGGTATTTGGAAATGGATGAAAGGAATTTGACTTAAGAACAAGTAAGAACCGACACTAAAAAGTGACGACCAAAACTTATAGGTCCTTAAGGTAGAGAATGGAAAAGATAGAACCTCAACCCATAGAACCTCGACCTGCTATCTACAAAGATAGGAACCTTGGTATAGGTTTTGAAAGAAACAGGGTTGACACCACTACTAGGTAGATAAGTCAACAAAGTCTCAAACAAAGTTTAGAGAAGAAATTCTCACAAGTTTTAATTTCAATAAAAATAAAAGTACCTTACAAATGAAAATAACCAACTATTTATAGCCTAACATAGGATAGCTGAATGGGCATATTCATGTCCTTAATGACTAAGTAAGCTAATCTAGAAATAACTTGAAAATTCTAGAAACTATTCACTTAATGGCTAAGTCTACATTCGACTATGGTTGAATGAATTAGGGAAGTCTTCATGGATAAGCAAAATGGTTGGATGAATGAACTCCCTTGATACATGGGCTAAATTTAGCCATAGCCTTAATTGAGGCATTGATAACATGTGGTTTGGCCAAAAGTGATGTGCATTGAAGAGGATCTTCGAACAGCCATCTAGGTGTGAACATGGTTGCTTGAAGAGTCTCCATGGTGTGAACATCTTGAACTGAATGGATATTAGGTGTGAACAAAGGTGTGAACATCTTGATGGAGCATCGATGCATTCGGTCATGCATGAATCTTGAGGCACCTTGAATCTAGCCGTTCATGAACCATCATTAATACTTATTCATGCATATATGCCATCCAAGTGAATTGGATCTGGATGGATTCATCTTCCTTTGTGCCGTCCACATGGAGTGTACCTACAAAAATTAAAACAACCAATTAAGGCACTTATGAACACATTAATTCAGCCAAGTATGAACAAGGATCTCAAGCATTAAATTCGGCTATGACAACTTTAATACTTGTAATATTTAAATACACAAACATAACTTAATTATTAATGTGGACTTAATTAAATACTTTGGTTATTAAATGCAGTTATTTAATGAACTACTTAAGAAATAAGTCAACTGAGCTATGATGAGCTGGAAGTAAACTCATGAGCTAAGATTGAGCTGAATCTGAGCTTGTGAGCTGGAATTGAGTTGAGAACAAATTCATGAGCTAAAGTTGATGTGAGCACACCCTGCAACTATCCTAGAGTAAAGACTTTGATTTATTTATTTTAGTTACTTTAATATGAGTCTTTAGTTATGTCTTGTTTATTAAATGCATCTTTAAGTAATGTCTTGCATTATTGATCTACATCTTTTAATTGTGACATGCATTATGTGTTCTGCATTTAATAATGTCATGCATTATGTAACTCTCATGTTAGTTAAGTTTGCATCATAAATTATGACATGCATTATGTAACTCCCATGTTAGTTAAAGTTTGCATCATATATTATGACATGCATTATGTAACTCCCATGTTAATTAAAGTGTGCATCTTTAAATGAAGTCATGTATTAAGTAACTCATTGTGCATTTAGTTTACATTTTAGTTAAATCATGCATTTAAACATCTTATTTGTTTGAGTTAGTGTGATATTTAATTTGGCTATTTTTTTTAAATGCTTAAGTTATAGTGTGTTTAATTTTTCTTAAATAAATTGATTGTGTAATTTTTGTAGGAAAGTCCAAAAGGTTGGTCACATATTTAAAGCTACAATAGGGCTGTTCATTTGCCAAGAAGAATCAAATGCTGTCACATTCAATTGGCTGTTTAGTTTTGGCATAAAAGAGTGTGCATTTGGTCACTTAATTGTTGGTGCATATTTGGAATGTTTTTGGTGGATATTGAAGCACTCAAAGCTCATTATGGTGACTTTTCAAATGGACCAAGAGTGACTCTTCAAGTCTGATTGGTTTCATGCACTCAAAGCTCATTATAGTGGTTGTTTAATAGACCAAAAGAGACTCTTCAAAGTCTAAACATTTTTGGGGTCTTAAGTCTTCATCAAGGAGCCTCGGGGTTGAGTCGAGTCGTATGTGAATTGCCCGATCGTCTATGAGAAAGTATCGTTTGGCTTATTTTTAAAAGGATGTTTTAGCTAAAATTGGGCGAAAGCTATTTTAAGAGGGTTCAAAGATAGTTTATAGTTGAAGATGTTATTAGGGGTTCGATTTAAAGAAAGAAAATGATTGACAAGGGTTCAAAAGGCTTAGGATGAAAATGGATAATTCGGTTAACAAATAAAATAATGGATAGATGAAAGTAGGATGGAATGGAATGGAATGAAGGGATCTTAAAACCAAGCACGAACCAATATTAGAAAATATCGACCCAAATGCTTATAGGCTTTCAAGGTGAACAGATGGAAGTGAATAAACCTCGACTCGCTACTTAGAGAAGTAGAAACCTCGGTATAAGGGTGAACACCACACTATATGATAGTGATAAGTTCGGATAGAAGAAAACGGGTTGACGCCACTCGAGACTAGAAAAGCCAATGAGTCTTCAATGAAATTTTGAGAGAAAATAATATCACCAAAATAAGATAATAATTTCATTGACAATGAGCAAAAGAGTCTAACCAAAAGTCTAAAAGTTTTTGGGGTCTTAAGTCTTTATCATGGAGCCATTTAAGAGGATGGTACACAAGCTTTTATCATATGGTTACAAGGGAGTTGAAGGAACATCATCAAACACATTAAGGATACTTTAAGTCTTCATTAAGGAGAATTGACATGCCTTTTCAACAACATCAGGTTCCAATGGAGAGACATGACTCATTGGCTTCCTTACATGAGTTTAATTTGAAATTAAAGCTTGTAATAATTTTATTTAATTGTTGAAGGTGAAAGGTCACAAATAGGCATTTGAATAGTCATAATATTACCTATAAATAGTTTGTAAGAAGACATTGTTTTGTTAGACTTTTTGCTCATTTGAATGAAACTATTTTCTTATTTTGTGAGAAACTTTTCTCTCATATTTCGTGGAAGACTTTGTTGGCTTATCTAGTTCTTAGTGGTGTCAACCTTGTTCTTCTTTTTGAACTTATCACTCCAACGAGTGTGGCATTCAACCCTTATACCAAGGTTCCTACTTTTCTAAGTAGCGGGTCGTGGTTTCACTACTTTTATCTCCACCTTGAAAGCTTATAGGTAATTGGGTCAATACTTGTTAGTATTAGTTCTTACTTGTTTTTGAGTTCATTTTATTCCATATCCATCACCTACCAAACTTATTTCTTCCTATCCTTTCACTTCACTATATCCGAACCACCAATTCATTTTCCATCTATTGTTTGTTATCCAACTACCTACCCATCTCCATCTTTTATTTTTTCTATAACCGAACCTATACATTGTTCATATCCATAAACCCTTTTTGAACCCTTTTACATAGCTTCCGCCATTAATTAATTAAAAATCATCCCATTAAAATGAGCCAAACGATACTTTTTCGTAGACGATCGGGCAATTCGCATACGACTCGACTCAACCCCGAGATGGATCGTATCAAAAGTTGAGCTGGCTTTGAACTTGTTGAGCTAGACCAAGAACTTTCGAGTAGATTAGTGATGGATTCGGCCCAAACTCTCTCAACTAGAGCTGAGATTGCATCTTTGAATTTCTTAGCTCGAGCTTGCATGATCGATCCTTCAGGCAGCTCGAGAGGTTCCACTTACTTTACTAGTGGTGTGGCCGTATCAAGAACTGATCAAATAGATCGTCTATCCTCGGTAAAGGGTACTTATTTTTATGGTCAGTTTGTTCAGTTACTGGTAGTCGATGCACATATGTATGGATCCATCCTTCTTTTTAACGAACAGAACTGGTGTTCCCCACGAAGACACACTAGGGCAGATGAACCTACGATCCAGTAACTCTTAAATTTGAGCCTTAAGCTCCACAAGCTCTTTAGGTGCCATTCTATATGGGGCAATGGTCACTGAAGCTATACCAGGGAGGAGCTTAACCCCAAACTCTACTTCACAGTTACCTCGGTAGCTCATCAAGAAACACATCAGAAAAATCCCTAACCGTTCTGATATCTTTAACAAAAGAGTCCCCTGAATTTGAAACACTTATGTAGGCCAAATATGCCTCACATCCCTAACGAACCATCTTTTTTCCCTCATTGCAGATATCACATTACTCAAATAGTTCCGTTGTTCCCATATTACCACTACATCCTCGTCCTCCTTAGTTCTTAGTACAACCTATTTAGTGGCACAATCCAAGCTCACTCGGTGTTTAACTAGCCAATCCATGCCTAGTATGAGATCGAATTCCCCAAAACGAAGTTCCATAAGATCAACCAAAAAGATTACCCCTTGTACCTCTAAAGGGACATCTCTAAATAGTTTATTAACCCAGACAGACTGCCCCAACGGACTCAATATAGTAATTCCACTTGAAGTACTCTCAACCAGAATCCCCAAGTTTTCAGTAACCGTGCAGGCAACATAGGAATGGGTAGATCCTACATCTATCAATGCAGTATAAGGTACATTGAAAATTAAGAATGTACCCATGATGATTACTTGTGACTATTCGGCTACCCTATTCTAGCACTATAAATAGGTGAAATCAGCCTTTGTAAAGGGACTTTTGTTGCTTTATGAATGAAACTCTGTCATTTTGGTGAGAACATCTCTGATACGAGCACGCCCCGCGAACTTCATCGAACAAGTCTATCAAGTCAAGCATTGACATGTTGGCAAGCTAATCCCAGCTCGTTTCCAGCTCCACGAGCTCTGTCCAGCCCAAATCTAGCTTATTCAAGTTCAATCCAACTTGCCTGAGCTAAACCAAGCTCACTCCTAGCTCATACTTACCTCACGAGCTAAACTTTAGCTCAACTTCAGCTTAGGAGTTTAGCCTCAGCTCAACTTTAGCTCACGAGCTAAAGCTTAGCTCACTTTAGTTTAAACTTGGTTTTGACTTTAATGCATTAAATAAAATCTGAACATATTTAAGCATCAAATTTGACTTATATTAATATTTGTTTTAATATGTCATAGTCATTACATATTTTAATTATGTTCACATTTTAGCCGATTTAATGCATGCCATTAATGCGTTCACATTATGCTGAATTTATGTGTGTTCACATGTTGTCTTATGAATTGTTTTTATTTCCTGTAGGTGCAATGCTCATGGATGGCACAATGAATGCTTGAAGAAACATCTCTTTTGGACATCCCACATGCATGAATGAATAGCATTTAATTAGGTGCATGCATGACCAGATTTAAGGTGTTTACAAGTTCATGTATTTGTTAAATACATGAATGCATAAAATACATGAATGTTTGGGTTCAAATGCACATTCGGTTACATGGATGAAGAAGATTCATGCATGAATGTATCTAGAAGATCCATTCCCTTTGGACGGCACACATTCATGCATGGAAGGAAATTAATGCAAGTTCATGTACGGCTTGGTGCAATGTACGAAGAGGTGCATGTAGAATTGAGGTTTAATGGATAGCATTTAAGGGAGTACACGTATTGGAGACGTTCATGCAAGTAGGGGCTATTTAATGTTCATGTTTTTGACGGTTCATGGACTGAATTTATGGATGAACATACATTGGGATGTTTCATGCATGATCCATGCATTTTCAAGCTAACCATTCAAGTATTCAAGGTGCAAAAGCTTCATTCGGCCAAGGGGGATGATGGAACATTAAAGGGTTGCACATTCATGGAATTAAGGCCTTTCTTCAAAGCTAAGTATGCATGAATACATAAAGTGAGGCAACATGATGATTCGGCCAATTCATGCACCATCTTCAAGCATGAATCGAATTTTAATGCTTTTGTGTGAACATGTTAAATACAAGTGTGAACATAATTTAAGTTAGTATGAACACATTTAGATGCTGAAATTCAATAGGCATTTTAGGCCTATAAGTAGAGATTTGTAAACTTTGTAAAACAGACTTTGACATTTTATTTGAATGAACTTTGTTTCAGTGAGGTTTACTTCCTCTCTTACCTCGTACGAGTCTTGAGTGACTTATCTAGCGTGCTAGTGGCATCAACCCGAACTTGTTTTTAGAACTTATCACCATCATTTGGTGTGGCGTTCTCCTATCCTTCTATCCTATTTATCCACCTTAACAATATAGGAACCGGGGTGACACTTTTTAGTGTTGAATCATTCCTGATGTTAAGTTCGTTAATCCATCCCCACCTTACATCGTCTTATTCTTATTATTTCTAAAGTAAACACTCTATTCAACACCCATCTCTTTTTTTCCATAGCTGAACCTATCAATACCCTATTTTCTACTTCAACCCTTCTACTTAATCAAGCCTATCCTTTCACTTCTACTTCCAAGACCGAGGCACGAACAATTCTTCTCGATGACGATCGGGCAACTATGTGAATTTGACTCAATCACCTGAGCTGGATCACATCATTTGGTATCAGAGCTACAAAATCAAGAAGCGTCGACGTTCGTATCAATCCCAAAAATAGGTTCGTGATTTTTCTTTAAAAAAAGAAAAAAACATATTAAAAAATTCGTGAAAAAAATTCATGAAAAAAAAGAAGTGTGTTAAAAATATATATATATATATTTGAAGCATAAAAAAAGTAAAAAAAAGTTGAAAAAAAAAGGTTGAAAAAAGAGTTGAAGTGAAAAAAAAAGTTGAAAAAAAAAGTGAAGTATCAAAAGTTTCTGTTATACATCATTTGGTATCTGTGAATCCCGATCTTCAAGTTTCCATTCCATTCCTTCAATTTTCTACCCCTTCTACCCCAACGCCACACTCACAAACCCGAAATTTTTTTCTTTTAGCCTACCCGTACACCTATATATCTTATCCCTTGTAACCAATTTTGAAGCCAACCCCAAGCACCAAGACGAGTCAATACGAGATGAAATACAAGGTTACGAGAGTAAGTTGGAGTGGTAAAAGGCAAGAGTGTTGTGAGATCATTATCGAGTTGAAAAAGCCTTAAGTGAGTGTAAACACGAGTGGAGTGTTATTATTATTTCTTTCTAAGTGAAATCGTGAGATTTGTGGTGAGGTACTCAATTTTTTGTTTATTGTAATCTAACATATTTATTTTTAGCAACAAAAGTCATGTCACGCGAAGAATTTACCAAGTCAGAGTTCCAATACTTGGTTCAAGAAATGCGAAGAATGATGACTTCTAAATTTGATAAATTACGTGAGAGATTAGATCGTGTGCAACAAAGAGATACATGAGAACGAGTTTCATCGGGTCGAAAAGTGAAATCGAGAACTTTGCGAAGATACACACCCGATTATTGTTTGAGAAAAGAGTTCCATTGTGCTTCCTATTCGCCATCGACTTCAAGACCAAGAGATTACTATCGAGATTCTTTTTCGTTAAGGAATTCAATAAGTCAAGAAGCCGACTATGATTTTTACTCTGTTCAAGAAGACGTCCAAAATGAAATCCGAAGAGATAGATATACCTCTTCCCGAACTTCAAAAAAAACATACAAGGAGTATTCTTCCCGAAGTTTTGATTGTGATTCATATGTAAATAATTTTTCTTACGAACAAAACATTTATGTTCCTGATGATACATCTTGTAATCGTGAGAAAACGAGAAAAGAAAAAAATGAAAAGCAAAAAGAAATAAGAAGAAAAGAAAGGCAAGAAAAGATCATGAGAGAAAATGAGAGGATTTTGAATGAGATGGAGAAAAGAAGCAAAGAAAAGAGAGAAAAAGAAAGAAAAACAATTGAAAAAGAAATTGAAAAGGAGTTTGAGAGAGAAAAAGAAGTTGATCAAGAAAAAAGAGTGGAAAAAGAAATTGAGAAAAAAAATCGAGTGTTCTCGAAGAAAAAGAATTGGGTGAAAAAGATGTTAGTGAGCAAGCGAGGATTCTTTCTACTAACACTTCTACTCGATCTTCTTACGATCTTTCTTTTTAGTTTCCTAAAAGTTCGTGCGACCAATTCCAACTCCGATACCTTCCAAACGAGAGGCAATTTCAGTTGTTCGAAAAAGGTAAGTTCGTGAATGACAACCACCTACTTGCGATCGAAGGTAAGGAAGGTAAGGATTCTTTGTTTATCGAATCAAAGTCGCTTGATTTGGCTAATTCTTGTTCACTTATTGTTGTTAACAATTTTGTTTTAAAATGTGCCATATACAGCTTTTCTTATGACGATTACTACATTAGCAAATTTGTTGACAACATTGGATTGGTTTTCTCTAAGCGAATTTTGAATATGTTTGATCAAAGTCTGTCACTTAAAAATTCTGATGTGTTTGACCATGCAAACCTTTTGAATTCATGTGTTAAATCTTTATTTTTAGATATGCCTGCTCAATTGATTTGTGATAAATCTACATGTTTGAAAAGTTGCATGTTCTCTAAAAATTCTTTGTTTGGCATCCATTTTAAAAGATCTTTACATGATATGTGCAATTGTGCTCTTCATGAACAATCTTTGGATTTTTGTGTGAAATTTCCATGTAATGAGTTGCATTCCCGATTGATACCCTTGAAGCATGAATCTTTGCATATTGGTATGCCCAGTTTTGTCAACTCAACGTGCGTGTTTAAACTAATGAAATATAATTCGTGTGGTGAGTTGATTATATCTTCTTCTAATATGTTGCTTGTTGGAATTCCTGATCAAGTTCATGTGTTCAAGCCTGGTATTTGCTACATGGATTCATTTTATGGAAACATTAAGCTCTTTGCATCATTTGCATTCAAATTATGTTTGCTTGATGTTCAAACTTTTGATAAGAAAGTGAAATTCAATGATTTGGGTTTCAATTTTGATTCATTTACTAATCACCTTGCTTGGCCACATCTGAAATTTTCGTTTCATTTCGAGAAGGTAAGGCCGACCTACGTTTTTGGAATTGAATCAAATTTCCATGGTAACTTTCCTTTTCCATTTAAGTCCATTATTTTTGTTAATACTAACCATTCTCATTTTTGTGGATTCCACCCCTCGAGGAGCATGAGATGTCATGGTGTGTCACCACCTATTCAAATTTATCGGAGTAATAGGTTTGTCTTACATTATCTTTCCAAAGAGAGAAGATTCATTTTGACCGAAAAAGCTAAACCTAATCCTCAATTTTCTTCTCTTCAAATTCGTCAAGGTAAGTCATCTAAAAATTTTCAAATATCTTTGCTCATTTCGATTGAAGTTGAAATTTCATTGATTTGTTGTTTGGAAATTATTTATACCTTGATGTGATTGATTTTTCCTTTTGGCATTATATTGATATGATTATGTTGGAATTTGGAGACACCCCTCATGTTGTTCAAAAACGAAAGAAAGAGTTATACCTTTGGCCATGGCATACCTTGCATGAGCAAGACAAGGGACCAAATGAGTTGCTATTTTCGATTAATGAAATTGAAATGTTTTGGATGAGGAATAATGTGTTTAAGTGCCTACCATCGTTTATAACCAATTATCCCTTGATCCAACTTAGTTCTCATGTTTGCAACGATGGTCTAATAAAGCTTTTCAATAAACTGACGTATGCTTGTTTTGCCCAATTAAGATTTTTGGCGTATGAACGATTGAATGAACTTTTCCTGAATTTTTGAATTAACTTGAATCTGATTTCTTTGGTTTTCTTCTTGCTGAAAGTGGTAAGACTATTTCAGGTTTGTATGATGTCCTCTGTCCCATTCGATCGTGGAAAGCCGCGTGAGAGAAAAACTTTAAAAGTTGACAAACAGCTCAACTTGAGGACAAGTCGCTTAAAAGAGGGGGGAATGAGCACGCCTCGTGAACTTCATCGAACAAGTCTATCAAGCCGAGCATTGACATGTTGGCAAGCTGATCCCAGCTCGTTTCCAGCTCCATGAGCTCCGTCCAGCTCAAATCCAGCTTATTTGAGTTCAATCCAACTTGCCTGAGCTAAACTGAGCTCACTCCTAGCTCATACTCAGCTCACGAGCTAAACCTTAGCTCAACTTCAGCTTAGGAGTTTAGCATCAGCTCAACTTTAGCTCACGAGCTAAAGCTTAGCTCACTTTAGTTTAAACTTGGTTTTGACTTTAATGCATTAAATAAAATCTGAACATATTTAAGCATCAAATTTGACTTATATTAATATTTGTTTTAATATGTCATAGTCATTACATATTTTAATTATGTTCACATTTTAGCCGATTTAATGCATGCCATTAATGCGTTCACATTATGCTGAATTTATGTGTGTTCACATGATGTCTTATGAATTGTTTTTATTTCCTATAGGTGCAATGCTCATGGATGGCACAATGAATGCTTGAAGAAACATCTCTTTTGGACATCCCACATGCATGAATGAATAGCATTTAATTAGGTGCATGCATGACCAGATTCAAGGTGTTTACAAGTTCATGTATTTGTCAAATACATGAATGCAAAAAATACATGAATGTTTGGGTTCAAATGCACATTCGGTTACATGGATGAAGAAGATTCATGCATGAATGTATCTAGAAGATCCATTCCCTTTGGACGGCACACATTCATGCATGGAAGGAAATTAATGCAAGTTCATGTACAGCTTGGTGCAATGTATGAAGAGGTGCATGTAGAATTGAGGTTTAATGGACGGCATTTAACGGAGTACATGTATTGGAGACGTTCATGCAAGTAGGGGCTATTTAATGTTCATGTTTTTGAAGGTTCATGGACCGAATTTATGGATGAACATACATTGGGACGTTTCATGCATGATCCATGCATTTTCAAGCTAACCATTCAAGTATTCAAGGTGCATTAAAGCTTCATTCGGCCAAGGGGGATGATGGAACATTAAAGGGCTGCACATTCATGGAATTAAGGCCTTTCTTCAAAGCTAAGTATGCATGAATACATAAAGTGAAGCAACATGATGATTCGGCCGATTCATGCACCATCTTCAAGCATGAATCGAATTTTAATGCTTTTGTGTGAAGATGTTAAATACAAGTGTGAATAAAATTTAAGTTAGTATGAACACATTTAGATGCTGAAATTCAATAGGCATTTTAGGCCTATAAGTAGAGATTTGTAAACTTTGTAAAACAGACTTTGACATTTTATTTGAATGAACTTTATTTCAGTGAGGTTTACTTCAGCTCTTATCTCGTACGAGTCTTAAGTGACTTATCTAGCGTGCTAGTGGCATCAACCCGAACTTGTTTTTAGAACTTATCACCATCATTTGGTGTGGCGTTCTCCTATCCTTCTATCCCATTTATCCACCTTAACAATATAGGAACCGGGGTTACACTTTTTACTGTTGAATCATTCTTGACGTTAAGCTCGTTAATCCATCCCCACCTTACATCGTCTTATTCTTATTATTTCTAAACTAAACACTCTATTCAACACCCATCTCTTTTTTCCATAGCTGAACCTATCAATACCCCATTTTCTACTTCAACCCTTCCGCTTAATCAAGCCTATCCTTTCACTTCTACTTCCAAGACCGAGGCACGAACAATTCTTCTCGACGATGATCGGGCAACTATGTGAATTCGACTCAATCACCTGAGCCAGATCACATCAATCTCTCTCTGATTTCGTTCGAGGACTTGTTTGCTTATCTACAAAGCTAGTGGCATCAACCTGTTCTTTGATTTATCCTAAACCTATCACTTTTGCAAGTGTGGCATTCAATCTTATACCGAGGTTCCTATCTTTCTAGATAGCAGGTCGAGGTCTTGACCAAATTTACAAACCATCTCAAAGGCATATAAGTGTTGGGTTAACACTTACTAGTGTTGGTTCTTGCTTGCTTCTTGAGCTGTTTCTTTCCATCATTCAAATATAACCGAAACTCATTCTTCTTTCACCATTGTTTGATAACCAAATACTTTTCTAATCCAACTGGCCATTTTTGATCCTTAATCACTACTAACCCTATTCGACTTAGCTAGTTATCCAACTACAATTGAACCATACTTACTCATAAATGATCAAGCAACATAGATTTGACTCAATTCAACATCAAGGCGAATCGTATCATTTAGTACCAGAGCATCCAAAATAAGAAATATGGATGTTCAAAGCTATTCTGAAAGTAGGTTTGTGAAGTGAAAAAAAGTTGTATTCAATTTTGTTTATATTCATCCATTGTGAAAAAAAGTTCTAAAAAAATTCGAAAAAAATTTAGCTGAAAGTTTGAATTCACACTTGTATTTCCTGTTCAAGAAAATTCCCATTCTCATCTATTGCTACCCTTTTCACGCCACACTTAACATCCCTTTCCATCATTTCTTTTAGCCTATCCAAACCCTTTTCATTATTTCCCTTGTTTCCCAAATTGTGACCAACCCCTAAGCCTATGATCAAGCTTTGACTAGTCTACTTACGAAGTTACAAGAAAAGAAAGAGTGGAAAAAGGTAGAAAAGCGTGAGCACAATGGAGTGGAGGTAAAAGCCAAAATACGAGTGCAAACACGAGCGTGAGTGCTATCAATTTTTTTTCTTTTCGAGTGAACGTAAGGTTTTGTTATGAGGTTTTAATTTTCTTTGCATGTCACAAAGTCCTGTTCAAAATATGGCAGATCAACAAGAACGACAACCTGTTAGAAATGTTCCAGATCTTAATCTTCAAGCCTTACTTCGAGAGGTGGAGCAACTCTTTGACCGGAAGCTTGAACCTATTCAAGAAAGGCTAGACTTAGTTGAAGAGAAAGCATGTCGGAGAAGGACACCTCAAAGTCCCCCTAGAAACTGTGGTAGACAACAACTTAATGAAGCTGATTTGTCTGTTCCTAGTGAGGCCAAGAGTGACCAAGGGTCCAATATGAGTGTTCAATGGAGAGAACAATAGAATCGTAGCCAAAGAGATCAGAGACGAGAAGATGATGATCTCAAGAATATAAAACTCACAATACCTTCCTTTCAAGGCAAATCTGACCCGGAAGCATACCTAGAGTGCGAGAAAAAGATTGAATTAGTATTCAATTGCCACAACTATTCCAAGAATAAGAAAGTCAAACTAGCCGCAATTGAGTTTTTTAACTATGCAATGATCTGGTGGGATCAATTAACCACTGACCGAAGGTGCAATAGAGAACGACCTATCACAACTTGGGTTGAGATGAAAGCAGCAATGCGACGATGATTCATTCCTTCATATTATCACTGGGAGCTTCATCAGAAACTCCAAAATCTCACTCAAGGAACTAAGAGTGTAGAAGATTATTATAAGGAGATGAAGGTGGTGATGATTTGCGCGGATGTGCAAGAAGACCGCAAAGTGATAATGGCTCATTTTCTAGCTGGTCTCAACCGTGATATTGCTAATGTTGTCAAACTTCAACATTACATTGAGGTGGTGGACACATATGGCCATCAAAGTGGAAAAACAAATGAAGCGTAAAGGTGCCCCCCAAAGTTATTCCACTGTAAATCCTTCAAAATGGGGACAAGGCATTAGCAAAAGCTTACCATCAAACCAAGCGAAGGAATCCACGATGTTCCCTAAGACGAATAAACCTTTGGCTGAATCAAGCAAAGGCAAGGCCATTAAGTGTTCATCCAACTGATCTAGAGATATCAAATGCTTCAAATGTCTTGGGAGAGGACATATTGCAAATCAATGCCCAAACTAGAGCACCATGGTGTTGCGTGCTGATGGTGAAGTTGAAACGAAAAACGAATAGGAAGAGTTTGAATTGAATTCTGATGAAGAGGAGGACTTGGAACACCCTATTGAAGGTGAGTTACTTGTAGTCAAATGAAGTTTAAGTCTTCAAGGAGTGGAGAATGAGCAACAACAAGAGAATATTTTTCATTCGAGGTGCCAAATCTAAGGAAAAATTTACAGCATCATCATATATGGTGGGAGTTGCACGAATGTGGCAAGCACTCTCATGGTGGAGAAGTTAGGACTGCTGACTACCAAACATCCAAGCCCGTACAAGCTTTAATGGCTCAATGATGGTGGTGAACTCAAAGTCATGAAACAAGTCCTTATTACTTTCAGCATTAGAAAGTACTCCGACGAAGTCTTACGCGATGTGGTGCCAATGCACACGAGCCATTTGTTGTTAGGACGACCATGGTAGTTCGATCGGAGAGTGGTTCATGATGGCTATACCAATGGGTATGCTTTCAAGCATTGTGGCAAGAATGTGACACTTACACCATTAACTTTGAAGCGAGTATACGAGGACCAACTCAAACTCAAGACTTCTGTGGGACAAATGCGAGAAAAGAAAAGAGTGCGAGTGGAAAAGAAAAGAAAAATGAGAGAGCTAGAGGCAAAATTTCAAAAGAGAGTGAAAAGGAAGCAAGAAAAGAAAAAAATGGAGAAGAAAAAGAAAATGAGAAAATAAGTGTGTCTGCGAGAGCGAATGATGTTCGGAGAGCATTAACTTTGAGGCACCCTATATTTGTACTCATGTACAAAGAAACATTGTTAAATACTAATGAGTTACCAAATGAACTACCTTCTTCTACGTTATTTCTTTTACAGGAATTCGAGGATCTATTTCTAGATGAAGTGCTGAGTGGATTGCCTCTCATTCAAGGCATCGAGCACCAAATTAACCTAGTGCATGGAGCCGCACTTCCTAATCAGCCTGCTTATCGAAGTAACCCGAAAGAAACCAAGGAGTTGCAAAAGCAAGTTGCTGAACTAATGGATAAGGGTTACATCCAAGAGAGTCTCAGTCCTTACATGGTGCCAGTACTACTTGTGCCTAAAAAGGATGGTTCATGGCGAATGTGTGTTAATTGTCACGCCATCAATCAGATCACCTTCATGAAGATAGACATCAGATGCTTGATGAGTTAAGTGGTGCCAAGATATTCACGAAGATAGACCTTAGGAGTGGCTATCATCAAATCCGTATGCGATAAGGTGATGAATGGAAGACTGCCTTCAGGACTAAACATGGTTTGTATGAATGGTTGGTAATGCCATTCGGTCTTACGAATGCACCTAGTACTTTTATGCAATTAATGAACCATGTGTTGCGTGCTTATATTGGAAAATTTTGTGTTTTATATTTTGATGATATCTTGATATACAGCAAGTCATTGGAAGAACATGTTCAACATTTGTGAGCAGTGTTAGAAACGTTGTGAAAGAGGTACTATATGAAAACATTAAAAAGTGTTCATTTTGCACTAATAAAGTTGTGTTCTTAGGTTTTGTGGTGAGTTTCGAAGGATTGGAAGTTGATTAAGAGAAAGTTTGAGCGATCCAAGAATGGCCGCGCCCGACTAGCATTAGTCAAATTTGAAGCTTTCACGGATTGGCTAGTTTTTATCGACATTTTGTACCTAATTTTAGTACAATTGCTACGCCATTGACAAATGTCATTAAGAAAATTCAGCATTTTATTGGATAGATAAGCAAGAAAATTCGTTTAATAAAATTAAACAATGTCTTGTTCAAGCACCTTTATTAGCACTTCCTAATTTTACTAAAACCTTTGAAATCAAATGTGATGCTTCAGGTGTAGGAATCAGCGCCGTGCTAACCCAGGATGGAAGACTGGTAGCATATTTTAGCGAGAAGATAAGTGGGGCTGTCCTCAATATCTCGTGTATGACAAAGAAATGTATGCCTTAATCCGATCTCTCGAGACGTGGCAGCATTACTTGTGGCAGAAGGAGTTCGTGATTCATTCCAATCACGAAGCATTAAAGCACATCAAGGGCCAGCATAAGCTAAACAAGCACCATGCAAAGTTGATTGAATCTCTTGAATCCTCTCCATATGTCATCAAGTATAAGAAAGGTAAAGAAAACGTAGTGGCTGATGCCCTATCAAGAAGGTACACTTTATTGTCCTATCTTGATTCTAAGCTACTTGGGTTCTCTTATTTAAAAGAATTGTATGTTGCTGATGATGACTTTGGTAATATCTTTGCTGCTTGTGAGAATGGATCTTTTGAGAAATTTTATAGGTACGAGGGATTCTTTTTTAAGGACGGAAAGTTATGCATACCACAAGGCTCGATCCAAGAGTTGTTTATGCAAGAGACACATAGTGGAGACCTCATAGGACACTTTGGTATAAGTAAGACACTATCAACCCTACAAGAACATTTTTATTGGTCACAAATGTGAAAAGATGTTGCACGTGTTTGCGAGCGTTGTGTAACCTGTAAACGAGCTAAATCCAAAATCCAACCTAATGGTTGGTATATGCCACTGCCCATACCCGAGTTCCCTTGGATGGATGTATCCATGGACTTTGTCCTTGGATTACCAAGAACAAAATGGGAAAGGACTCTACATATGTAGTAGTTCATAGATTTTCAAAAATGTCTCACTTTATTGCATGTGCCAAGACGGATGACGCTGTTCATGTGGCTAATCTTTTCTTTAGGGAAGTTGTTCATTTACATGGAATCCTAGAACGATTGTGTCTGATTGCGATGCAAAGTTTTTGAGCCACTTTTGGAGATCATTGTGGGGAAAGCTCGAGACGAAGCTGTTATTTTTGACCACTTGTCATCCCCAAACAGATGGAAAAACAGAGGTGGCAAAATGAGTATTGTCTACTTTGTTATGTGCCATCGTTCGTAAAAATCTAAAGTCATGGGAAGAATGTTTACCTCACATCAAATTTGGTTACAATCAGTTTTCTCCCTTTGAAGTAGTTTATGGCTTTAATCCATTAACTCCCCTTGATTTATTGCCATTGCCTAACGATCAACTTGTGCACGTAGATGCCAAGAAAAAGGCCGAATACGTCAAGGAGCTCCATCAGAAAGTACAAGCTAACATTAAAGCCCAAACCGAGAGTTACGTTCAAAGGGCGAACAAAGGAAGAAAATGAGAAATTTTTGGACCCGGTGATTGGGTCTGGGTTTATATTAGGAAAGAACAGTTTTCGGCCCAACGACGATCTAGGCTGTTACCACGAGGAGATGGTCCATTCCAAGTTATTGAACAAATCAATGAAAATTCATATCGACTTGACTTACCTGGTGAGTATAATGTTAGTGCAAGTTTTAATATTGCTGATTTGTCTCCTTTTGAGGCTGGTTCTGACTTGAGGACAAGTCGCCTTCAAGAGTGGGGGAATGATATGACCTTAGTTCAAGATGTCTCTATCGGATCCATTGAGCTGCCACGAGGGCCAATAACTCGGTCAAAAGCTAAGAAATTTAAATATGCATTGGCAAGCTATGTGGATCGAGTTTGGGAAGAACAAGAAGCTGAATCCATCAATCATGCATGGATTAACCCAATAGGCGTCAGTTGCAATTTATTGCAAGTTGAATTTAAATTTTAATGAACTCATCTTACTTTAATAAATGAGTTGCTGGACTTTATTCAACTCAACTTAGTTTAATTAATAAGTGTTTTGTTGAACTTTATTTAATAAGTGTTGCTCTTAATTAATCTAGTTACTAGGATTATTTATTGATGCATGAGTTTAAGTTTATTTATTTATGCTTCTTTAATAAACTAGTTGCTGGAATAATTGATGCATATGTTTAGTTCATTTATTTAAGTTAAGTCTTTATTTTTGATATGTTTAATAAGTGTTTAAATGTGATTAATAAGCTCATTTTAATTGTGTTTATTGCAGGAGTTTTTTCTGTTCATAACCATTACATTACAAGGGCTGTTACAAATTTATTGAAGTGACTTTTCAAGTGTTTTTGATTACATAAGAAGGAGTTATTTTAAAGGAGGCTTTATTCATCATCAATAAGTTGTTTTATCATTTAAGAAGAGCATTATTCTTCTTTAAATTCGGCAGCCCCTTTGTTTTACCTTCCATAACCGATTGCTTCATGAGTAATCACTACAAGCATTCAAAACACCATTAAGGAGTTGGTGTCTATTCGACTAGCAAAGGGACAATTCAAGAGTCATCTTTCAAGCATTCAAGGACATTCAACCAGCTGAATTGAAGTGAACTCAATGGAGGAGTTATTTGGTTCAAGAATGTCAAAAGACTTGAACTTTATTTTAGCTTTTAATTAGCACATTAAGATGATTACTTATGACTATTTGGCTACCCTATTCTAGCACTATAAATAGGTGAAATCAGCCTTTGTAAAGGGTGATGTGATCCGGCTCGGGTGATTGAGTCGAATTCACTTAGTTGCCTGATCGTAGTCGAGAAAGATCATTCGTGCCTCGAATTTTAGTATTAGTAGTAAAAGATTGGAATATGATTAGCGAAAGGTTTCGAAGAAGGGTAATTTGCAATAATAGGTTTGGGCTAAGGGTAGCAAAGGTAGTTATTAGATAGTTGGCTTGGTTTGGTGGAAACAAGAAAGAAATTCAAAGGATGGGAATGGAAAATGAACTTAACGTCAGGAGCGATTCAACACTAGAAAGTGTCACCCCAGTTCCTATATTGTTAAGGTGGATAGATGGAATAGTTGGATAGGTGAACGCCACACCAAGGATGGTGATAAGTTCAAACAAGATCGGTAGATGCCACTAGCATGCTAGATAAGTCTTTCAAAACTTGTACAAGATATGAGAGGAAGTAACCTCACAAAAACAAAGTTTTAATCAATTGGCAAAAAAAGTCCCTTTACAATGAAATAAACAAATATTTATAGGCTATCATGTAGTAGCTGAATCGACAAACTAGCTAGCTTAAAGACAAAGCAAATTTGGTCATGAACTAACTAGAATGTTCAAGAATGAAAACATTAATTAAATGGTCTTGATTCGGCTGATGTGGATGTGTTTGGATAGCTTCATGAATGAGCTTGGTGCATTTGAATGAATGTGAATCTTTGGGAGCTAAATGGCTTGTCTAGGTTCGGCCATGGGGTGCATGCAGCTTCCAAGAGGTGTCTCTTGGCCGAATAGTTGCATGGAAACCCCAAAAGTCCTCCCACATACATTCGGCTATATATAGAACTTGGAAGGGAGCTTGAACTTGGTCATTCATGAACTTGCATTAATTGTCCTTCATTCATGCATGTGTGCCGTCCAAAGGAGATGTATTTTTCGATATTCATTGCTTGTAATTAATCCTCCTTGTTCATGAATGTGAGACCTCCAAACATTGAACTGAACCATGCATGAATCTCTCCTTTCATTGAACAAACCCGTACATGCACCTTGTCATGAATGAACCTCCACATTCGGCTAAACCTTGTCATGAATCTCCACATTCGGCTAAACCTACATGAATTAGACATACAATTAATTAAAATATAACTATTCATAATTATAATTTAAATGAGTAACTAGACAACTTAATGACACTAATTAAATTAATTATTATCACATTAAATTCGGCTAGCTCAAATAGTAAAAAATACTTAGTGAGCTAAATTGAGCTAGGGAATTCGCCATGAGCTGTAGCAAACTTAATTAAAAGCAAAGTTTAATCTTATTTAATTGTAATGTAAAAGAATTGAGCTGAAACGAGCTAAATTTGAGCTCAAACGAGCTGACACAAGCTCAAGTGAGCTGATTGGAGCTTGGAGAGCTAGAGAGGAGCTGAAGTCGGCTTGCAAAAGAGTGCATTGAGCCTTCAAGGCAATGTCCTTAGTTCCTCCAACGTCTTGGACCTTGTTGTCATCCCAATTGCGCAACAACAAAGCTGTTAAAGATTCTTGAAGTTGCTTAGTATGTGCTGAGTCATGGGGCCTTTCGAAAGCTCGATTAGATCTTGATTTGCATTTGAGGGAGCCCCGGGTGTGCAAACATCAAAGGGACTTTTGTTGCTTTATGAATGAAACTCTATCATTTTGGTGAGAACATCTCTCTTCGATCTCGTTCGAAGACTTGTTGGCTTATCTACAAAGCTAGTTGTGTCAACCCGTTCTTTGATTTATCCTGAACCTATCACTTTTGCAAGTGTGGCATTCAATCCTATACCGAGGTTTCTATCTATCTTTCTAGATAGTAGGTCGAGGTCTTGACCAAATTTACAAACCATCTCAAAGGCATATAAGTGTTGGCTCAACACTTACTAGTGTTGGTTCTTGCTTGCTTCTTGAGCTATTTCTTTCCATCATTTGAATATAACTGAAACTTATTCTTCTTTCACCATTGTTCTATAACCAAATATTTTTCCAATCCAACTAGCCATTTTTTATCCTTAATCACTATTAAGCCTATTACATTGACTTAGCTAGTTATCCAACTACAATTGAACCATACTTATTCGTAAACGATCGGGCAATGTAGATTCGACTCAATTCAACATCAAGGCGGATCGTATCAAGCAAATCAATTCCAAAAGAACAAAGAGATTTGGATTACTCACAAAACTCAAATATTTCATATATTCAGCAAAAGTTCCTTTCAATAGGCTGATTACATGTATTTATAGGGCTAAAAAGGGCTAGCCTAATAGTCACATGTGATCATATTAATGTGCTAATAAAGAGCTAAAATAAAGCTCAAAGACTCTTAAAATTCTTGAACCAAATAACTCCACCCTTTAATGTACTTCAATTCATCTAAATCAAAGTGCTTGAATGCTTGGAAAAAGACTCTTGATATCTCCTTTGGCTAGCCGAATAGACACCAGCACCTTAATGGAGTTTTTAATGAATGAATTGATCATTGAAGTAGCAAAACCATTTTGGGTAATGATACAATCCGTCTCGGGGTGAGTCGAGTCGTATTTGTTGCCCGATTGTTAAAATGGAGAAGTATCGTTCTTGAATAAAGTAATGCTTGAATTCGGCTAAGTAAGGCTTTAAACAAAGGAAACAAATGTGAATAAAGATAAGGACTGAATTGGCTAAGTGAAATGATGAAGGAAATGGCTAAGTGAACGATGATGGAAATGGATTAAGTGAATGATGATGGAAATGGATTAAGTAAATGATGATGGAAATGGATTAAGGCCAAGGAAGAACCAATACTAATGGGAGTATTGACCCAAACCTTATACGACACTTAAGAAGGATGGATATTGAAAGATAGGACCTTGACCTGTTACCTATGAAGGTAAGAACCAAAGGTGTAGTTTGGTGAACGCCTCACTTGGAATGAGTGATAAGTTCAAAGAGAAATAGGAATGACGCCACTTACAAGCTAGATAAGTCAAGCTGAGTCTTTAACAAAATACGAGAGTTGAAAAACTCACAAAAATGTTATAAACATTCAAAAGGTAGCAAAAGTCCAACCAAAACAATGTCTTCTTGCAAACTATTTATAGGCATTATTATGACTATTCAAATGCCTATTTGTGACCTTTCACCTTCAACAAATAAATAAAATTATTACAAGCATTAATTTCAAATTAAACTCATGTAAGGAAGCCAATGAGTCATGTCTCTTCATTGGAACTTGATGTAGTTGAAAAGGCATGTCAATTCTCCTTAATGAAGACTTAAAGTATCCTTAATGTGTTTGATGATGTCCCTTCAGCTCCCTTGTAACCACATGATAAAAGCTTGTGTAACATCCTCTTAAATGGCTCCATGATGAAGACTTAAGACCCCAAAAATGTTTAGACTTGAAGAGTCTCTTTTGGTCTATTAAACAGCCACCATAATAAGCTTTAAGTGCATGAAACCAATCAGACTTGAAGAGTCACTCTTGGTCCATTTGAAAAGTCACCATAATGAGCTTTGAGTGCTTCAATATCCACCAAAATGTTCCAAATATGCACCAACAATTAAGTGACCAAATGCACACTCTTTTATGCCAAAACTGAACAGCCAATTGAATGTGACAGCATTTGATTCTTCTTGGCAAATAAACAGCCCTATTGTAGCTTTAAATATGTGACCAGCCTTTTGGACTTTCCTACAAGAATTACACAATCAATTTATTTAAGAAAAATTAAACACACTATAACTTAAGCATTAAAAAATAGCCAAATTAAATATCACACTAACTCAAACAGCCAAGATGTTTAAATGCATGATTTAATTAAGATGTAAACTAAATGCACAATGAGTTACTTAATACATGACTTCATTTAAAGATACACACTTTAATTAACATGGGAGTTACATAATGCATGTCATAATTTATGATGCAAACTTTAACTTACATGGGAGTAACATAATGCATGTCATAATTTATGATGCAAAATTAACTAACATGAGAGTTACATAATGCATGACATTATTAAATGCAGAACACATAATGCATGTCACAATTAAAAGATGTAGATCAATAATGCATGACATTAATTAGAGATGCATTTAATAAACATGACATAATTAAAGACCAAAGTAACTAAAATAAATAAATCAAAGTCCTTATTTCAGCAACCAAATTAACAAACTGAAATTAAAAGCCTCATTTTGCACTTGGGCCCCTCGAGTTTGAGCCAATCTCAGTGTTGTGGAGTTGGGTAGTAACATGATGCGACCTGGTAAGCATCAAGTAGTTGGAAAGGTTGCTAATACTCCTTTAAACTCTTTAAATGATGTATAAAACCTCCTTTGTAATAGCCCCCTCTTATGTAACCAAAAAACACTCGAAAAGCCACATTATTGAATTTGTAACAGCCTTGAATTGTAATAGTTATGAGCTGAAAAGACACCTGCAATTAAATACATTTAAACACTTATTGAACATAAGACATATTAAACACTTGACTTAAATATATTAAGAGAAGCATAATTAATTAAACTTAAACTCATGCATCAATAAATTATCCTAGTAACTAGATTAATTAAAGAAACATTTATTAAATAAAGTTCAACAAAAACTCAATTAATTAAACTAAGATAAGTTGAATAAAGTCCAACAACTCATTTATTAATCTAAGATGAACTTAATTAACTAAGATGAGTAATTTATTCCATCAACTTAATTAACTAAGATGGACTCAATTAACTAAGATGAGTAATTTATTCCAGCAACTTAATTAATTAAAAGATGGGTTGAAAGTAAACTAAATGAGCTCGGGTTGAGTTGAACAAACTTGAAGAAGCTAAAATTGAGCCTATTGAGCTTAGGCCAATTCTGAGGTCGATGAGTTGTGTCGAAACATGATGCGGCTGGGATCACGTCATACCCTCTGTCTTGAAGACGATTTGTCCCCAAATTGGGCCATTTGCTCGTGAAAAATCTTTCAAGTTCACGAACCCTTTTACTCATGAACCTATCAGATTTGTTTTCAAAAACCTGAGAACCACAAATGGGTCTAAAAGAATGCAGGTTACTTACATGCCCTCCCTCTTTAGGAGAAACCATTTGAAAGTGTCACCTACACAAGAGTGAAATAGATTAGTGACACTAGAAATTATAATCTCAAGAGAACTTTTTAGAATCAAAAATTGATTTTACCTTTCCGCAAGGAATCAAAAATTCATCATGTAATCCAATCTCAGGATAAAAAATAGAAGTTGGTCTCACCTTATCATAATGAAACAAGAAATTCATTGATAGCATCAAACCTGATTTACAAGGCATTCGATAGCTATGGTTTTGGAAATCAACATGGCATGTTTTAAATCCCTTAGACAATGATATAGAATGATGTGAACCGAGATTAAAGACAAAGTATTCTCTTGCCATTGCAATTTGATGTGACAATTTCAAGACTGGCAACATAGAAAGGAAACAAGGCAATTTTATGTCATTATCTTGCAAAACATATTGAAACCTTTTAAACCACAATATGGAGTAATTTCCATAATCATAAATTGAATTTTGACTTTGCAAGCCAACAATATGCGGACAAAGATAAAGTTCAACATATTTATTCAAAACAAAATTATGGTGCTCACCTTTACTTGGCAACAACTTGGGAAGATGTGCTCTAGGCTTGAACACATGATTTTAATCACTCGTTTCACCATGCAATAGAAATTTTATTTTAACGAGAAATCACACAAGACCATATTTCATATTTGTCGATCTAGTCGAACAACATCAATAGATTTTTCAACACAAAACAAATCAACAGAACAACTCCTCATGCCTCCAGTTAGAACAAATTTATCAACCACAAACATAGAATAAAAATTAACTAAATCAAAATAAAGAGATCTTTTTAAAACTAAGTCATCAAAAATTTTATCAACAACGTTCAAACCTGATTGCCGTGACTTAGTTAACATAGAACCCTTACCTTGCTCACCTTGGAGTACTTGTGGATGAAAGTCAACTACGTCCCTAGCCTTGCTGACCAATTTGAACCGCCTCTCGTCAGGGAAGTATTGTAGTTGATGCTGGTCACATGGATCTTTAAGACCTTGAAAAGAAGAAATAGAACAAGAATAACTCACATGTGGGTTAGTTAAAACAACACTCACTTTTTCTTATTCTCGTTCATCTTTTTCACTCGTCTCTTTTTCAATCTCAAGTTCTAACTCTCTCTCTTTTTCAATCATTTCTTTTGAAGACTCATTCTCACTTTTTATTTCAATTTCCTTTTCTTGCTCACACTCTTTTTCTTTTCTTTCTTCGTGCTCACTCTCAATCTCTTTTTTTTCTCTCACTCTCATTTTCTTTTTCTTTCTTTTCTTTGTTTCTTTTCTTGATTTCATTTAAAATCTTCTCATTTTCTCATAATATCTTTTCTTGCCTCTCTTTTCTTTTTATTTCTTTTTCTTCTTTTTCTTTTCTCATTTTCTTTTCATTACAAGAAGAAGATAATAAGAAGGAATTAGCATGGCAGGCTTTTAATTGAATAGAAGTAGAAGAATCTCCATATGAGTTATGATCACTTCTACGTGAGTGTCCTTCCGTGGGCGAGTACTTTGTTACACACCAAACACGTTCACCTCTTCGTAGGTAATCTTTTGTTGATGAGTAATTTGATGCACTCGAAGAATTTTTTGTGCTTTCTCATTCATTACCTCGAAAGGCTTCAAACTCGTGATTTGCTTCATATCGACTTGACTTCCTTGATGAATAAGAATCTCGATATGAGTCTCCTCCCACATAGTCATTGAAAGTTTGTCTCCATGAAATCTTGACTCCGTCTTTTGACTAGGTGAAATTTGCTTTTGTCAAGATCTTTCTCACTGGCCCCGCTCTTCGACATGAACCAATCGTTCTTGTGGGGGTGTTAGTTTCCTATCGAACAATCGATCCATTTCTTTCACCAAGTATTAAAAATCTGATTCTGAAAACTCTTCTCGAGACACGACTAGTTGATGGAAAGGAAAAGGATGAAAATAGAAAAATGAACTCACCAAAATAAACCTCGCGATCCACTCACAAAGAAAAAAATTGATGGCACTCCACTCATGTTTATACACTCTATATTTGCTTTTACTCACTCTAATATGCTCACACACTCGTGCCTTTTTCCAGTCTTCCGCCTCTTTAAGTTCTTAAGGGATTATTTTAACTTCAAAACAGTTGTTGTGGGTCGACTTACAACCTCGATGTTTGGCTTGGTAGAAAATATTGTAGGATAAAGGGTAGGCTTGAAACAAAAGAAATGAAGAAGATTGAGTGTGGCTAATGGTAGGATGTTGATTGGGTGTTTCTGAGCAGTAAATAGATTACTTAATCACAAAACACTTGAATTTTTTTCACAAATTTTTTTCACTTGTAAAACTTGATATGTACTACTTGAATTTTGAATGGAATTTTTTTCAATTTTTTTCATTTTTTTATAAAAATATGATACCGTAATGCCGAGAACGCCGATTCTTACTCCAAATTCACTAGCTCTAATACCAATTTGATACAAACTCACCTCGTTGATGATTTGAGTTGTAATGTTGCCCGATCGTGAATTTGAGTAAGATTAGTTTGTTTTAACTGGAATTGGGTTTTAACAAGTAAAAGCTGGAAAGAAAGGATTTAGCTCAAAAATGAAAACTGCAAAATACTTGAAAGGTAGATAAATGGTTTAGCAAAGGCCAAAGAAAGAACTAATGATTGAAAGTAAATTGTTGACCCAATTCTTATTAGGATACTTAGGTGATTTTGGTTTGGAAAACAGAAGACAAACCTTGACCCACTATCAAAATTGATAGGAACCAAAGGTATTTGAATGAACCTTGACCCGCTATAAAAAATGATAGGAACCAAAGGTATATGAATGCCACACTCGAAAGTGATAAGTTCAGTAGCAAAGAAAAGATAGACGCCACAAGCTAAGCTTGATAAGTCAAATCAATTCCAAAAGAACAAAGAGATTTAGATTACTCACAAAACTCAAATATTTCATATATTCAGCAAAAGGTGATGTAACCATGACTGGGGGTTTAGCAACATCGACCCAAGGCACCATCCAGCTACCAAAAGGCCCAATGACCTGATCACGAGCTAGGCAATTTCAAGAAGCTGTTTCAGCTTTATTTGCTTGATTTTGGGATGAATCATCAATCAATGCTAATGGAGAACTCGGGCTAGCTCCTTAAGACTCCTTGCACCATAGTGCAAGTAGAATTCAGCTCATCTCCTGCTTTTCAAGCTCCAATCAGCTCCAATCAGCTCACTTGAGCTTACTTTAGCTCGTTTGAGCTCAACTTAGCTTTTTTTCAGCTCGTTTCTTTTATCATTTAAATAAATTAAGTGTTTGTGTTATTTTAATCAATTTGATACAGCTCATGGTCTAATTCCCTAGCTCAAGTTAGTTCATTAATTGTTTTCACTTAGCTTGAGCTAGCTGAATTTAATATACTAGCTTGTTCATAATTAAATGACTTTAAATTATCTTAGCATATTATTTAATTTCTCTAGATATTATATTAACTATGTTCAGCCGAATGTATATTGGATTTAATGGATTCATTCCTTTTTGTAGGTTCAGCCAAATGTATGGGAGCATTTAAAGAAAGTACATGCACGACTAAGTTCAAAGCATGCAAGGATTCATGCATGACCGAATTCATGCATGGTGGGCTGACTATTGGTGATCCCTAAGTGATTATTCAGCCAAGGAGTAGCTGCCTATTAATTCCAAGTTGACCGATTAGCTCCTTGAACATGTTCACACCTAAACTTGACCAATCGGCTTTAATACATGCATGGATGGATTCAAGAACGTCCAAGGGAAGGAATTAACTCAATAATTCAGTACATTGATTGAATTAAGTGCATGCACAAAGGGGAGAACGAATTTACTAGGTTCAAGCTACCATTCATGAACCTACATGCCATTAAAGTGCTTATTTATGAGGATGCATGCTCCATACAAGTGCATGAACATCCTAAGGAGATGAACACAACCTTTGGTGCTCATACAAGGCACTTGAAGCCTTAGTACATGGCTAAGCATTCATGCACACACCAAGGGAGAAGAAAGTGTCCATTCGGCTAGTGCATGAATCTATCAAATTCATGAACAATTTTAATGTATTAGTGTGAATGTTTTTATTGTTGTGTGAACACATTAGATGCCGAATTCCTATAGGCATTTTAGGCACTATAAATATTTGTTGAACCTCATTTGTAAGGAACTTTTTTCTCTTTTTAAACATTTTGTTTAATGAAACTTTGTTTTTGTGAGGTTTACTTCCTTTAAATTTTGTACGAGTCTCGAGTGACTTATCTAGCTCGCTAGTGGCGTCAACCTGAACTTGTTTCTAAACTTATCACCAAGCATTGATGTAGCGTTCAACTATCCTTCTACCATTCATTTTAACCACCTTAAACAATATAGGAACCGAGGTGACACTTTTTATAGTGTTGAATCGCTCCTGACGTTTAAGTTCAAGTTCCATCTTCCACCAATTGCTTTTCTCAATTATTAAACTGAACCAACTATCCTTAACTATTTTTTCTTTTCTTAACATCGAGCCTATAATATCATTATCAACCTAGCCTATTTGACCATCTTTAAACCCTTTCGCTCCAATTTAGCCTAAATATCTATCCAACTTAATTTCGAACGACTCTTCTCGATGACGATCGGGCAATTATGTGAACTCGACTCAATCTTTCGAGCCGAATAACATCATTTGGTATCAGAGCTTGTGAAATAAGAAGCATCGATGTTCGTATCAAGTCCGAAATAGGTTGGTAAAAAAATTCAAAATTTTAAAAAAATTGTTTCAAAAGTGTTCATCTTGTATTCATCAATTTGAATTGAAAAAAATATAATTGAAGTAAAAAAATCGACATGAAAAAGAAATTTGAGAGTACAAAAAAAAGGTATTGAAATTTTGTTGTTCATCTTATGTGCACCCGATCAAGTTCGTTCCATTTTGTGATTTTTAATTACCCCTTCTACCCAACGCCATACTAAACCAGATATTTTCTTTGCTTTAGCCTACCTACTCACCTACTACAATATATCCCTTGTAACCAAATTGAAACCGACCCTAAAGCAGCAAGTAAGACCAAAAAGACAAAAGACGAAATACGAAATTACTAGAGGGAGTTTGAGAGGTAAAAGGAAAGAGTTTGGTGAGATCAATATCGAGAAGAAAAAGCCAATAATCGAGTGAAATATGAGTGTGAGTGTCATTTATTAAATTTTTTCTTTCTGAGTGACTAGTGAGGTTTGTAGTGAGGAATTATACATTTTTTCTTTGACAAAAGCATGGAACGAATCATGAGAGGCAATGAAGCTGAAACAACATACCACGAAGAGGAGGAAACCAAGTTCGTGTGTACAAGAAGGCTTCTTGTTGTCAAAAGAAGTCTAAGCATTCAAAGCCTTGAAAATGATCAGCAACGAGAAAACATCTTCCACTCCCAATGTCAAGTACAAGGAAAGGTCTGTAGTTTGATTATCAATGGCGAAAGCTGTACTAACGTGGCAAGTACCCTCATGGTGGAAATATTAGGCTTAACAACCACCAAACATCCGAGCCCTTATAAGCGGCTCAATGACGGAGGTGAAATCAAGGTAACCAAACAAGTGCTCGTTACTTTTTCAATTGGCAAGTACGAGGACGAAGTCCTTTGTGACGTGGTGCCTATGCACGGGGGGCACTTACTACTTGGAAGACCATGGCAATATGATCGAAGGGTCATCCATAATGGGTATACTAATTGGTATACGTTTAAGTATCAAGGAAAGAAGTTCACTTTAGTTTCGTTGACACCAAAGAAAGTGTTCGAGGACCAAATGAGAATGAAACTTTCTATAAATCAATTGAAAGAAAACGAAAAGAATGAGATTGAAAAAGAAAGAAAATAAAATGAAAAAGAAATGAGAAATGAGAAAAAAATGCAAAAATAGAAAAAGAGAGAGAAGAAAATGCGAAAAGAAAAAGAAGAACAAGAAAAAAAAGTGAAAAGAAAAGTTTGATTGAAAAAAAAAAAAAAAGAGAAGCCTGGAAAGCGTTTTTATCAAGACAAACTATTCTTGTACTCCCGTACAAGGAAAATCTTTTTAACACTAACAAATTTTCTGAGGATTTGCCTTCCTCTATTTTGAATCTTTTGCAGGATTTCCAAGACGTTTTTTCTGACAGAGACTCCTAGTGGGTTACCACCTTTGCGCGGAATCGAACACCAAATTAATTTCGTGCCTGGAGCTATTATTCTGAATCGTCCTGCATATAGAATGAATCTCGAAGAAACCAAAGAGCTACAAAGGCAAGTCAATGAATTGATGGAAAAGGGCTATATTCGAGAAAGCCTTAGACCATGTGCCGTTCCAGTTCTTTTGGTGCCAAAAAAAGATGGTACATGGCGAATGTGTGTTGACTGTCGTGCTATGAATAAAATCACCATCAAATACCGACATCTAATCCCTCAACTAGATGATATGTTAGATGAATTAAGTGGAGCTAAGCTGTTCTCAAAAATTGATCTAAAAGTGGCTACCACCAGATTCGTATGCGAGAAGGTGACGAGTGGAAAACTGCGTTCAAAATGAAACACTGTTTGTATGAGTGGTTGGTCATGCCGTTTGGCTTAACCAACGCCCCTAGTACTTTTATGAGGCTAATGAACCATGTTTTGAGACCCTTTATTGGTAAGTTCTGTGTTGATTATTTTGACGATATCCTCATCTATAGCAAGACATTGGAAGATCATGTGGTACATCTTAAGTCTATTCTGGAAACTTTACGTAAGGAAACTCTATATGCTAACCTTAAGAAATGTACTTTCTGTTCTGATAAGGTTATCTTCCTCAATTTTGTAGTTAGCTTGCGAGCATTGGAGGTGGACCAAGAGAAGATAAAGGCTATCCAAGATTGGCCGACCTACAACCATTAGCCAAGTTCAAAGTTTTCATGGTTTGGCTAGCTTTTATAGAAGATTCGTGCCTAATTTTTGCACAATAGTTGCCCCACTAACGAGAGCGATAAAAAAGAACTCTGCATTCTATTGGAACGACGAGCAAGAAAAATCTTTTGTTGAAATTAAAAACTACCTTACTAATGCACCTTTACTTGCTTTGCCTGATTTTACTAAGACTTTTGAACTCGAGTGTGATGCATTAGGTGTTGGAATAGGAGCTGTTCTAACCCAAGACGGTTGGCCCATTGCATACTTTGGCGAGAAGCTTAGCGGAGTCGCACTTAGTTATCCGGTCTATGATAAGGAAATGTACGCACTAGTCCGTGCTCTCGAGACGTGGCAACATTATTTGTGGCCAAAAGAATTTGTCATCCATTCCGATCATGAAGCATTGAAACATATCAAAGGCCAGCACAAGTTAAATAAGCGACATGCTAAATGGGTTAAGTTTCTTGAATCATTCCCTTATGTCATTAAATACAAAAAAAGGTAAAGATAACATAGTTGCTGATGCCCTATCTAGGAGATATACCTTATTATCTTCCCTTGAATAGAAATTTCTTGGTTTTTCTTTCTTAAAGGATTTGTATGCTAACGATACTAATTTTGGTGAGATTTATTCTGCTTGTGAGAATACTACTTTTGAGAACTTTTACAGATTTGACGGGTTCTTATTCAAGGAAGGCAAGCTATGTGTACCACAAAGCTCTGTCTGAGACTTACTTGTGCATGAAGCGCATAGTGGGGGTCTCATGGGACATTTTGGAGTTTGCAAGACGCTAGCAACACTTAACGAACACTTTTATTGGCTAGAATGAGGCGTGATGTTGAATGAGTTTGCGAGCAATGCTTGGCTTGCAAACAAGCAAAATCCAAAATTCAACCACATGGTCTCTACATGCCTCTGCCAATACCTGAAACTCCTTGGACGTATATATCCATAATTTCATCATTGGATTGCCTAGGACGAAAACAGGGAAGGATTCCATTTTTGTAGTTGTTGATCGATTCTCTAAGATGTCACATTTTATTGCTTGTATGAAAACTGATGATGCCGTTCATATTTCTAATCTTTTCTTTAGGGATGTCATTCAGCTACATGGAATTCATCGAACCATCGTGTCAGATCTTGACGCCAAATTTCTTAGTCATTTTTGGAGGTCTTTATGGGGTAAACTCGAAACTAAATTACTATTCTCAACTACCTGTCATCCTCAAATGGATGGACAAACCGAAGCGGTCAACCGGGTTCTTTCCACACTTTTACAAGCTATCATTTGAAATCATGGGAAGATTGTTTGCCTCATATCGAATTCACCCACAATAGATCTATCCATACGGCAACCAAGCATTCACCTTTTGAAGTAGCCTATGGGTTTAATCCAATTACTCCTTTAGATATACTGCCTTTACCTAATAACCAATTAATTCATTCTGATGCTAGGAAAAAGGCCGATTACGTGAAGAAACTACATCAAAAGGTGCGGGCTAATATAGAGGCGAAAACTAAGTCTTATGTGCAACAAGCAAATAAGGGACGAAAGAAAGTCTTGTTCGAACCCGGTTATTGGGTTTGGGTCTATATGCGCAAGGAGCGTTTCCCAGCCCAACGGAGGTCCAAATTACTACCTCGAGGAGACGAACCTTTTCAAGTTCTCGAGCGCATTAATGAGAATTCCTATAAAGTTGATTTGGTGGGTGAATACAACATAAGCGCTAGTTTTAACATTTCAGATTTTCCCCTTTTGATGCAGATTTTGACTTGAGGACAAGTTGCTTGGAAGAAGGGGGAATGACATAAGCATGCCTGGGGTTTAGCAACTTCGACCCAAGGCTCCATCAAGCTACCAAAAGGCCCAATGACCCGATCATGAGCTAGGCAATTTCAAGAAGCTGTATCAGCTTTATTTGCTCAATTTTGGGATAAATCATTACTCAATGCTAATGGAGAAGCTCGGGCCAGCTCCATAAAGACTCCTTGCACCATAGTGCAAGCCGAATTCAGCTCACTTGAGCTTACTTTAGCTCATTTGAGCTCAATTTAGCTTTATTTTAGCTCGTTTCTTTTATCATTTAGATAAATTAAGTGTTTGTGTTATTTTAATCAATTTGACATAGCTCATGCTCTAATTCCCTAGCTCAAGTCAATTCATTAATTGTTTTCACAAATGGTAAAAAGATTAGCCTTTGCGGAATTCAATCAAATTACACATTTTCTTATAATGTTTACAATTATATATATATATTTAAAAATATATTTCTAAAAATTAATTTAGATAAATTAATGTTCATATTCAAACCAACTTGACCATTTGTTATTAAATTTAAAAATTATTTTATATTCATAATTATTTAAAAAAAATGTTTCAATTTATAACTTAAATTGTTAATTAATTTTATTGTTTATAATTGTTTAATATAATTATCATTTATTTGTTTATATTGTAATTTTATTTTAATTATTATCATAATGTTAATTATTAATGTCTATTTAGTTATAAATTTAGGTTTTGGATCGAACATATTATGGGCTTGGATTGGCATTGATCTCGAATTATTTCGAGCTTGGATCAACATGAACTTAGAATTTTCTCAGGTTCGAACTTTCCCAAGCTTAAATTTTTTTGAGCTCGGATCATTACATTCTTGAATAGTGACATACCTTTCGATTCAACACCTTTAGGGATGTCACCTTATAGGCTAGTTTTTGGGAAAGCTTGTCATTTGCCCTTGGAGTTAAAACATAAAGCTTATTGGGCTCTCCAACAGCTCAACTTGGATCTTAAGCTTACTATAGAAAAATGGATGCTTCAATTTAACGAGTTAGAAGAGTTCTAAATGTTCTCATACGAGAATGCTAAACTATTCAAGGAAAGACTTAAAAGATGGCATGACAAGCAGATTCAAGTTTGAGAATTTAAAGTAAGTCAGCAAGTCTTGTTATTCAATTCTAGATTAAGGTTCTTTCTAATTAAATTAAAATCACGTTGATCCGGTCCATTTACGATTCACCAATTTTTCCCATATGGAGTTGTTAAACTTCAAGGTAAGGGAGGTAATTTTCAAGTTAATGCTCAATGCTTAAAACATTACTATAAAATTAAGCAGGATAAAGTCTCGTTCATTTTATCCTATACTTAAAATTTCTGATTTTCTTTTTAAATAAATGATTTAAGGTATATTTTTGGGATTAGTATATTAAAATAAATTTTATCTAGGAGATTGGAACTTAAGCGGGACCGCTTGTGACCCGTCCAATCTTTCTTGAGAATTGATTTTAACATAATCTTCAGAGAAATTATTCCATTAATGGTAAAATAAATTTTTAGTTTTTCAAATAAAAGGGTCAATTTTGATCCAAATTTTAACTGTAGCTCAATTTTCTAATTTTCTTTTAGGTACTAAATTGAATTATTTGGAAATTTTGGTTGTTCTTTTTGTAAATATTTTTAACTAAAATAAAGGTTTTTAATTTAATTTTTAATAAATAATGTGATAATAATTAATATATATTGTAACAAAAGATCTAAAATGATACACAGTCCAATTAGCCATGGGTTATGATGTGGTCCGCTCGGGTGATTGAGTCAAATTCACTTTGTTGTCCGATCGTAATAGAGAGAGTCGTTTGTGTGTCGAATTTTAGTAATAGAAGTAAAAGAATTAAATTAGGGTAAGCGAAAGGTTTAGAAGAAGGGTAATTTCAAGAATAGGTTTGGTTATGGGTAGCAAAGGTAGATATTGGATAGTTGGCTCAGTTTGGTGAAGTCAAGAAAGAAACTCAAAGGATGGGGATGGAAAACGAACTTAACGTCAGGAATGATTCAACACTAAAAAGTGTCACCCCGGTTCCTATAATGTTAAGGTGGATAGATGGAATAGTTGGATAGGTGAACGCCACACCAAGGATGGTGATAAGTTCAAACAAGATCGGTAGATACTAGCACGCTAGATAAGTCTTTCGAAACTTGTACGAGATATGAGAGGAAGTAACCTCACAAAAACAAAGGTTTTAATCAAATGGCAAAAATCCCCTTTACAAAGTTTACAAATCTCTATTTATAGGCCTAAAATGCCTATTGAATTTCAGCATCTAAATGTGTTCATACTAACTTAAATTCTGTTCACACTTGTATTTAATATGTTCACACAAAAGCATTAAAATTTGGTTCATGCTTAAAGATGGTACATGAATTGGTCGAATCATCATGTTGCTTCACTTTATGTATTCATGCATACTTAGCTTTGAAGAAAGGCCTTAATTCCATGAATGTGCAGCCCTTTAATGTTCCGTCATCCCTCTTGGCCGAATGAAGCTTTAATGCACCTTGAATACTTGAATGGTTAGCTTGAAAATGCATGGATCATATATGAAACGTCCCAATGTATGTTCCTCCATAAATTCGGTCCATGAACCTTCAAAAACATGAACATTAAATAGCCCCTACTTGCATGAACGTCTCCAATACATGTATTCCCTTAAATGTCGTCCATTAAACCTCAATTCTACATGCACCTCTTCATACATTGCACCAAGCTGTACATGAACTTGCATTAATTTCCTTCCATGCATGAATGTGTGCCGTCCAAAAGGAATGGATCTTATAGATACATTCATGCATGAATCTTCTTCATCCATGTAATCGAATGTGCATTTGAACCCAAACATTCATGTATTTTATGCATTCATGTATTTGACAAATACATGAACTTGTAAACACCTTGAATCTAGTCATGCATGCACCTAATTAAATGTTATTCATTCATGCATGTGGGATGTCCAAAAGAGATGTTTCTTCAAGCATTCATTGTGCCGTCCATGAGCATTGCACCTACAAGAAATAAAACAATTCATAAGACATCATGTGAACACACATAAATTCAGCATAATGTGAACGCATTAATGGCATGCATTAAATCAGGTAAAAGGTGAACATAATTAAAATATGTAATGACTATGACATATTAAAACAAATATTAATATAAGTCAAATTTGATGCTTAAATATGTTCAGATTTTATTTAATGCATTAAAGTCAAAACCAAGTTTAAACTAAAGTGAGCTAAGCTTTAGCTCGTGAGCTAAAGTTGAGCTGAGGCTAAACTCCTAAGCTAAAGTTGAGCTAAGGTTTAGCTCGTGAGCTGAGTATGAGCTAGGAGTGAGCTCGGTTTAGCTCAGGCAAGTTGGATTGAACTTGAATAAGCTGGATTTCAGCTAGACGGAGCTCGTAGAGCTGGAAACGAGCTGGGATCAGCTTGCTAACATGTCAATGCTCGGCTTGATGTGGGGCGTGCTCGTATCATTCCCCCCTCTTTTAAGCGACTTGTCCTCAAGTCGAGCCGTTTGTCCACTTTTAAAGTTTTTCTCTCATGCGACTTTTCTCGATCGAATGGGACAGAGGACATCATACAAACCTGAAATAGTCTTACCACTTTCGACAAGAAGAAAATCAAAGAAATCATATTCAAGTTAATTCGAAAATTCAAGAAAAGTTCATTCAATCGTTCATACGCCAAAAATCTTAATTGGGCAAAACAAGCATATGTCAGTTTATCGAAAAGCTTTATTAGACCATCATTGCAAACATGAGAACTAAGTTGGATCAAGGGATAATTGGTTATAAACGATGGCAGGCACTTAAACACATTATTCCTCATCCAAAACATTTCAATTTCATTAATCAAAAATAGCAACTCATTTGGTCCCTTGTCTTGCTCATGCAAGGTATGCCATGGCCAAAGGTATGCTAACTCTTTCTTTCGTTTTTGAACAACATGAGGGGTGTCTCCAAATTCCAACATAATCATATCAATATAATGCCAAAAGGAAAAATCAATCACATCAAGGTATAAATAATTTCCAAACAACAAATCAATGAAATTTTCAACTTCAATCGAATTGAGCAAAGATATTTGAAAATTTTTAGATGACTTACCTTGACGAATTTGAAGAGAAGAAAATTGAGGATTGGGTTTACCTTTTTTGGTCAAAATGAATCTTCTCTCTTTGAAAAGATAATGTAAGACAAACCTATTACTCCGATAAATTTGAATAGGTGGTGACACACCATGACATCTCATGCTCCTCGAGGGGTGGAATCCACAAAAATGAGAATGGTTAGTATTAATGAAAACTATGGACTTACATGGAAAAGGAAAGTTACCATGGAAAAGGAAAGTTACCATGGAAATTTGATTCAATTCCAAAAACGTAGGTCGGCCTTACCTTCTCGAAATGAAACGAAAATTTCAGATGTGGTCAAGCAAGGTGATTAGTAAATAAATCAAAATTGAAACCCAAATCATTGAATTTCACTTTCTTATCAAAAGTTCGAACATCAAGCAAACATAATTTGAATGCAAATGATGCAAAGTGCTTAATGTTTCCATAAAATGAATCCATGTAGCAAATACCAGGCTTGAACATACGAACTTGATCAGGAATTCCAACAAGCAACATATTAGAAGAAGATATAATCAACTCACCACACGAATTATATTTCACTAGTTTAAACACGCATGTTGAGTTGACAAAACTGGGCATACCAATATGCGAAGATTCATGCTTCAAGAGTATCAATCGAGAATGCAAATCATTACATGGAAATTTCGCACAAAAATTCAAAGATTGTTCATGAAGAGCACAATTGCACATATCATGTGAAGATCTTTTAATATGGATGCCAAATAAAGAATTTTTAGAGAACATGCAACTTTTCAAACATGCAAATTTATCACAAATCAATTGAGCAGGCATATTTAAAAATAAAGATTTAACACATGAATTTAAAAAGTTTGCATGGTCAAACACATCAGAATTTTTAAGTGACAGACTTTGATCAAACATATTCAAAATTCACTTAGAGAAAACCAATCCAATGTTGTCAACAGATTTGCCAATGTAGTAATCGTCATAAGAAAAGCTGTATATGGCACCTTTTAAAACAAAATCATTAACAACAATAAGTGAACAAGAATTAGCCAAATCAAGCGACTTTGATTCGATAAACAAAGAATCCTTACCTTCCTTACCTTCGATCGCAAGTGGGTGGTTGTCATTCACGAACTTACCTTTTTCGAACAACCAAAATCACCTCTCGTTTGGAAGGTATCAGAGTTGGAATTGGTCGCATGAACTTTTAGGAACCTGAAAAGACAGATTACAAGAAGATCGAGCAGAAGTGTTAGTAGAAAGAATCCTCGCTTGCTCACTAACATCTTTTTCACCCAATTCTTTTTCTTCGAGAACACTCGATTTTTTTTCTCAATTTCTTTTTCCACTCTTTTTTCTTGATCAACTTCTTTTTCTCTCTCAAACTCCTTTTCAATTTCTTTTTCAATTGTTTTTCTTTCTTTTTCTCTCTTTTCTTTGCTTCTTTTCTCCATCTTATTCAAAATCCTCTCATTTTCTCTCATGATCTTTTCTTGCCTTTCTTTTCTTCTTATTTGTTTTTGCTTTTCATTTTTTTCTTTTCTTGTTTTCTCACGATTACAAGATGTATCATCAGGAACATAAATGTTTTGTTCGTGAGAAAAATTATTTACATATGAATCACAATAAAAACTTTGGGAAGAATACTCCTTGTATGTTTTCTTTGAAGTTCGGGAAGAGGTATATCTATCTCTTCGGATTTCATTTTGGACGTCTTCTTGAACCGAGTAAAAATCATAGTCGGGTGTGTATCTTCGTGAAGTTCTCGATTCCACTTTCTGACCTGATGAAACTCGTTCTCCTAGATCTCTTTGTTGCACACGATCTAATCTCTCATGTAATTTATCAAATTTAGAAGTCACCATTCTTCGCATTTCTTGAACCAAGTATTGGAACTCCGACTCGGTAAATTCTTCACGTGACATGACTTTTGTTGCTGAAAACAAATATGTTAGATTACAATAAACAAAAAATTGAGTACCTCACAACAAATCTCACGATTTCACTCAGAAAGAAATAATAATAACACTCCACTCGTGTTTACACTCACTTAAGGCTTTTTCAACTCGATAATGATCTCACAACACTCTTGCCTTTTACCACTCCAACTTACTCTCGTAACCTCGTATTTTGTCTCGTATTGACTCGTCTTGGTGCCTTGGGGTCGGCTTCAAAATTGGTTACAAGGGATAAGATATATAGGTGTACGGGTAGGCTAAAAGAAAAAACATTTCGGGTTTGTGAGTGTGGCATTGGGTAAAAGGGGTAGAAAATTGAAGGAATGGAATAGAAACTTGAAGATCGAGATTCACAGATACCAAATGATGTATAACAGAAACTTTTGATACTTCACTTTTTTTTTCAACTTTTTTTTCACTTCAACTTTTTTTTCAACCTTTTTTATATATTTTTTTAACACACTTCTTTTTTTCACCAATTTTTTAATATATTTTTTCTTTTTTAAAGAAAAATCACGAACCTATTTTTGGGATTGATACGAATGTCGACGCTTCTCAATTTTGTAGCTCTGATACCAAATGATGTGGTCCAGCTCAGGTGATTGAGTTGAATTCACTTTGTTGCCCGATCGTAGTTGAGAGAGAGCCGTTCGTGTCTCGAATTTTAGTAATAGAAGTAAAAGAATTAAATTAGGTTAAGCGGAAGGTTTAGAAGAAGGGTAATTTCAAGAATAGGTTTGGTTATGGGCAGCAAAGGTAGATATTGGATACTTGGCTCGGTTTGGTGAAGTCAAGAAAGAAACTCAAAGGATGGGGATGGAAAACAAACTTAACGTCAGGAATGATTCAACACTAAAAAATGTCACCCCAGTTCCTATATTGTTAAGGTGGATAGATGGAATAGTTGGATAGGTGAACGCCACACCAAGGATGGTGATAAGTTCAAACAAGATTAGTAGACGCCACTAGCACGCTAGATAAGTCTTTCGAAACTTGTACGAGATATGAGAGGAATTAAACCTCACTGAAATAAAGTTCATTCAAATAAAATGTCAAAGTCTCTTTTACAAAGTTTACAAATCTCTACTTATAGGCCTAAAATGCCTATTGAATTTCAGCATCTAAATGTGTTCATACTGACTTAAATTCTGTTCACACTTGTATTTAACATGTTCACACAAAAGCATTAAAATTCGGTTCATGCTTGAAGATGGTACATGAATTGGTTGAATCATCATGTTGCTTCACTTTATGTATTCATGCATACTTAGCTTTGAAGAAAGGCCTTAATTCCATGAATGTGCAGCCCTTTAATGTTCCATCATCCCCCTTGGCCGAATGAAGCTTTAATGCACCTTGAATACTTGAATGGTTAGCTTGAAAATGCATGGATCATGCATGAAATGTCCCAATGTATGTTCCTCCATAAATTCAGTCCATGAACCTTCAAAAACATGAACATTAAATAGCCCCTACTTACATGAACTTCTCCAATACATGTATTCCCTTAAATGTCGTCCATTAAACCTCAATTCTACATGCACCTCTTCATACATTGCACCAAGCCGTACATGAACTTGCATTAATTTCCTTCCATGCATGAATGTGTGCCGTCCAAAGGGAATGGATTTTCTAGATACATTCATGCATGAATCTTCTTCATCCATGTATGACGCGAACCCGGTTATGAGATAAGTCGAATTTACGTTGAGTGTCCGATCGTAGTCGAGAAGAAGAATGAAGTCACAGTTAGAATGGATAAGTAAAGAAGCGGAAGTATAAGAAGATGATAAGTTTAAGAGTTTAGGAAAGTGAATAGAATTGTTGAGGTTTAGAAAGAAAGAACAAGGGATGGTACGATTGTTAAGGTTGGTGTATGAAATCAAATGGATTGTTATTGGCTCGGTTTAGTTAAAATAGATTAGGTTACGCAAGGTACGAAATGGTAAGTTGGTATGAAATGGAATGGAATGTACGAAATGGTATAGATTAAATATGGTATTGGTAGGATTGGGTAAACAACGAAATAGGTGGTCGATGGTTGGGTTTCTTAGACGTCAGGAAAGATTCAACACCAAAGGTGTCACCCCAAATCCTATATGGTCCAAGTTGGAAAATGGTAAGGTGAAGGATAGATTTGAGCGCCACACCAAGGGTTCGGTGATAAGCTCGAAACAAGCAGGTTAGACGCCACTAGCAAAGCTAGATAAGTCACACGAGACTTGTACAAAGATAAGAGGAATCAAACCTCATAGAAATAGAGTTTCAGTATAAAATTGATCAAAAGTCCTTTTACAAATGAAATGAACAACTATTTATACTAACAACTTAGGCTAGTCGAATAGTCCTATTCATGGACTTAATAACTAAGTAATGTATTTTAATTAATGGCTTGAAAATTCTAGAAAGTGTCCATTGATGAGCTTGTCCAAATTCGGCTGAATGGGAGGTGAGTAGGTAGCTTCATGGTTAAGCATGGATGCACTTGGACGAATGGTCTCCATGCATGCAAGACTAGGTTCGGCCAACCCCTTTAATGGTGCCTTTAATTCATGTTGTTTCATCATGAGTGGCTTCTTAAATGAGGCTTCATGAAAGGTCTCATGTGGTGTGAACAGAGGAGACTTAAGTAGTCTCTTGTGAGTGAACGCCCAACTGAATGGTCATCATGGTGTGAACATAAGGTGTGAACACATGGGAAATACATGAACCATCCAATGCATGTTCCTTCATTAATATGTTCCATGAATCTTCAAATACATGAATTGTCATCATGAACATACATATGCCCCTTTGTTTGCTGTCCATTGAACCTTCCTATGCATGTACCTACAAGATGAATGCACAACATTAATAGCTCATGTGAACACATTAACCAAGTATGAACACAATTAAGCACCTAATTAAATTCGGCTAACATATTTAAGTCTTGTAATAATTTAGACATATTTAATTATTGTAATATTTTAGACATATTTATTTCTTGTTTAAATTATGACAAATTTATGATATGCATTAAATAACTAGTCAACTAGCTCACTTTAATAAATATGCAATAATTAAGCTAAGATGAGCTGAGGGTTTCGGCTATGAGCTGTGTTAAGCTGAAAATAAATTAAATGAGCTAAGTTTATTTAAATTAAAAGTCGATGGAGCTGAGTCAGAGTTTAGTTGAGCTCATCCGAGCTGGAATGGACTCCTGTGAGCTGAAATGAGCTGAAGTCAGCTTGAATTAAGCTAACTATCCTCGGTTCAGAGTTGTGTTCAGCTACACCTTGAATGTTGGAGCTATGAACCAGCTGGTAATGTTGACAAAGAGCTGAAATAGAGCTTTGGAAGTGTCGAACTCGAGCTCTCGTCATTAGACCTTGTGGCAAAGCAAGTGTTCTTTCATCTGAGCTGTTTGTGAGCTTGGATGCGTTCGTGTCATCCTCCCCTTCTTCAAAACGACTTGACCTCAAGTCGGAACCTTAAAGGTAATAGAATGGAGAATCGATTTTACCTTTCTCGCAACACAAACCTTCTCTCCTTGTTAAGGTATTGTAGTCAACATTCCGGACTCAAATCAACCTGAAAAGATAAAAAGATAAAAGACAATTCGCGCTTTCCAAGATGTTACTTCCACAAAAATGAAAGATGTTAGTGTCACCAGGGATGATGTACTCGAAGGAACATGCTGAAATGATATTCACAAATTGAAAATATGATTCGATACCAGGATCAAAAGCATGAGTCGATCTTACCTTCTCGAGATGAAACATGAATTTCATGTACAGCCACATAAAATGAACAAGGAATGATTTGAAGTTGAAATCAAAATCTCTAAATTTTGTTTCCTTAGTCAAAGTCCAAGCATCAAACAAATGGTTTGCACAAAGTTTAGGATACTTGAGTTTCCTACAATACGAACCAAAATAACAGATCCCAAGTTTGAACACACGAGTTTGCTTTCTTGCTAAAATTGCAGCAAAGATTTCATTGGTGTCATTAAATCAATCATGCCGAAACAAAAGAAATTGGCCAGATACAAAATCGAACAGTCAAACCTATTTATATTCATCGGAATGGATGTGCGTAGATTCAAAGAGTTCGCACAAGGCAGTAGTTGTTTCATATAGTCACCACAATCAATCAATTTAAATGTTTTTCATGATGACTTGTTACCACGTAAGGTTATATTATGTGCTTGCCGGTCTAGTTGGACAACATCAACAAGTTTTTCATCATAGAACAGATTAGGAGAACAATGCCTCATACGTCCACTTAGAATAAACTTAGCAACCACAGACAAAGAATAACGATTAACTAATTCAAAATAAGGAGATCTTATAGGAATGAAGTCATCGAAAACTTTACCGACAATTTTCAAACAGTTTGCCATGGCTCGATTATTAAAGATTCCTTACTTTTGAGCACTTGTGGTTGGATTTCATCTTCTACCTTACCTTTTACGATCATACGAAAGCGTCTCTCTTCGAGAAGGTATTGAAGTTGAGGTTCGTCACATGAATTTTTAGGAACCTGAAAAGAAGAAATAAGACAAGAAGAACTCACAGATTGGTTAGTGGAAACAGTACTCACTGTTTCTTGTTCTCTCTCATCTTTTCCTCTCGTTTCTTTTTCTTCGACAACAAACGTTTCTTCCATACTTTCTTTTTTCTCACTCTCACTTTTTATTTCATTTTGCGCTTCTTGTTTACACTCCTTTTCTTTTGAAAACTCATTTTCTTTTCTCTCGCTTTCATTTTCTTTTTCAATTTCTTTTTCTTTTTCAATTTCTTTTTCTCTCTTTTCTTTTCTCATTTCTTTTTCATTACAAAATGAAGGTGTTACAAATGAATCAAAATAAGAAGTGTCTTGTTCAAAAGATAAGAAATCACTCAGATAGGATTCATGATCAATTCTTCGTGAATGAGTCTTCAAGGTTGGGGACTTTGGTGCATACAAAGGGTTACGTAGGCTTTCTCGTTTGTTATCTTGAAGGACCTCGAACTCGAAGCTTTCTTTCTTTCTACTCAAATTCCTTGACGAATAGTTATCACAATAGAAATCTCTTCTCGAGTAGTTTTCAAATGGGTGTCTCTGTGATGTTCTTAACTCCGTGTCTCGTCTTGGTGAGTTTTGCTCAGGTTGGACCTTTGCTCGATGGCCTCGCTCTTCGATATGGTCTAATCGTTTTTGCAAGGGTTTAAGTTTTTTTTCAAGCATTCGATCCATTTCTCTCACAAAGTCTCGAAGTTTAAAATCTAGGGACTCCTCGTGATTCATGATTTATTGCGGAAAGAAAGATGTTAAAACAGAAATAAATACCTCACAACAAAATTCTCACTTTTTCACTCGAAAAGAAAATTTCAAAAGTTGTACACTCATGCTCGTATTTCACTCTTTTAAGGCTTTTTCTTCACTCAAATGAACTCACAACACTCTTGCCTTTTACCTCTCGAATTCGTCTTGTACTTTGGAGGTCGTCTCGAGTAACTCGTCTTGTTGCTTAGGGGTCGACTTCAAGAGGGTTACAAGGGTTGTAACGAATAGGGTAAAGGTGGGCTATAGAAAGAAAAAATTTTCGAGTTTGTGTGTGGTGACTTTGGTTTTTTTCTAGAAGAGGGTAATAGAAAAAGGTAGAGATGAATCAAATAAGAACTAAACTCGAACACTTGAATTTTTTTATGATTGAACTCTTTTTTTAATTCCAATTTTTTTTCAATTTTGATTTTTTTAGTTTTGAATTTTTTTCGAATTTTTTTGAACTTACGGATTGAGTTTAGGCTAAATTTTCGCCTTCGAAGCTTCTTGATTCTAGCTCTGATACCAGATGACGTGAACTCAGTTATGAGATAAGCCAGATTTACGTTGAGTGCCCGATCGTAGTCGAGAAGAAGAACGAAGTCACAGTTAGAATGGTTAAGTAAAGAAGCGGAAGGATAAGAAGATGGTAAGTTTAAGAGTTTAGGAAAGTGAATAGAATTGTTGAGGTTTAGAAAGAAAGAATGAGGGATGGTACGATGGTTAAGGTTGGTGTATGAAATCAAATGGATTGTTATTGGCTCGGTTTAGGTAAAATAGATTAGGTTACGAAAGGTACGAAATGGTAAGTTGGTATGAAATGGAATGGAATGTACGAAATGGTATAGATTAAATATGGTATTGGTAGGATTTGGTAAGCAACAAAATAGGTGGTCGATGGTCGGGTTTCTTAGACGTCAAGAAAGATTCAACACCAAAGGTGTCACCCCAAATCCTATACGGTCTAAGTTGGAAAATGGTAAGGTGAAGGATAGATTTGAGCGCCACACCAAGTTGGGTTCGATGATAAGCTTGAAACAAGCAGGTTTGACGCCACTAGCAAAGCTAGATAAGTCGCACGAGACTTATGAAAAGATAAGAGGAATCAAACCTCACAGAAACAGAGTTTCGGTATAAAATTGATCAAAAGTCCTTTTACAAATGAAATGAACAACTATTTATCCTAACAACTTAGGCTAGCCGAATAGTCCTATTCATGGACTTAATAACTAAGTAATGTATCTTAATTAATGGCTTGGAAATTCTAGAAAGTGTCCATTGATGAGCTTGTCCAAATTCGGCTGAATGGGAGGTGAGTAGGTAGCTTCATGGTTAAGCATGGATGCACTTGGATGAATGGTCTCTATGCATGCAAGACTAGGTTCGGCCAACTCCTCTAATGGTGCCTTTAATTCATGTTGTTTCATCATGAGTGGTGTCTTAAATGAGGCTTCATGAAAGGTCTCATGTGGTGTGAACAGAGGAGACTTAAGTAGTCTCTTGTGAGTGAACGCCCAACTGAATGGTCATCATGGTGTGAACACAAGGTGTGAACACATGGGAAATACATGAACCATCCAATGCATGTTCCTTCATTAATATGTTCCATGAATCTTCAAATACATGAATTGTCATCATGAACATACATATGCCCCTTTGTTTGCCATCCATTGAACCTTCCTATGCATGTACCTACAAGATGAATGCACAACATTAATAGCTCATGTGAACACATTAACCAAGTATGAACACAATTAAGCACCTAATTAAATTCGGCTAACATATTTAAGTCTTGTAATAATTTAGACATATTTAATTATTGTAATATTTTAGACATATTTATTTCTTGTTCAAATTATGACAAATTTATGATATGCATTAAATAACTAGTCAACTAGCTCACTTTAATAAATATGTAATAATTAACCTAAGATGCTGAGGGTTTCGGCTATGAGCTGTGTTAAGCTTAAAATAAATTAAATGAGCTAAGTTTATTTAAATTAAAAGTCGATGGAGCTGAGTCAGAGTTTAGTTGAGCTCATCCGAGATGGAATGGACTCCCGTGAGCTGAAATGAGCTGAAGTCAGCTTGAATTAAGCTAACTATCCTCGGTTCAGAGTTGTGTTCAGCTACACCTTGAATGTTGGAGCTATGAACTAATGTTGACAAAGAGCTAAAATAGAGCTTTGGAAGTGTCGAACTCGAGCTCTCGTTGGACCTTATTGCAAAGCAAGTGTTCTTTCATCCGAGCTATTTGTGAGCTTGGACACGTTCGCGTCAATGTAACCGAATGTGCTTTGAACCCAAACATTTATGTATTTTATGCATTCATGTATTTGACAAATACATGAACTTGTAAACACCTTGAGTCTGGTTATGCATGCGCCTAATTAAATAATGTTCATTCATGCATGTGGGATGTCCAAAAGAGATGTTTCTTCAAGCATTCATTGTGCCATCCATGAGCATTGCACCTACAAGAAATAAAATAATTCATAAGACATCATGTGAACACACATAAATTCAGCATAATGTGAACGCATTAATGGCATGCATTAAATCGGGTAAAATGTGAACATAATTAAAATATGTAACACTATGACATATTAAAACAAATATTAATATAAGTCAAATTTGATGCTTAAATATGTTTAGATTTTATTTAATGCATTAAAGTCAAAACCAAGTTTAAACTAAAGTGAGCCAAGCTTTAGCTCGTGAGCTAAAGTTGAGCTGAGGCTAAACTCTTAAGCTAAAGTTGAGCTAAGGTTTAGCTCGTGAGCTGAGTATGAGCTAGGAGTGAGCTCGGTTTAGCTCAGGCAAGTTGGATTGAACTCGAATGAGCTAGATTTGAGCTGGACGGAGCTCGTAGAGTTGGAAACAAGCTGGGATTAGCTTGCCAACATGTCAATGCTTGGCTTGATAGACTTGTTTGATGAAGTTCACGGGGCGTGCTCGTATCAGGTTAGGCGTGTCAAGGACAAAGTATTCCTGTAGGCAACTATAATAATTCGAAAATCCTGATAGTAGAACCCCCTCGTAGAAAAAAAGAAAAAAAAGAATGTTTCCCTTCCTTAAAAGAACCAATTCTTCTGTAAGCTTTGTTTCCAATCAATCTCAAGAGTCCGACCAAACCTCAAACAACACTATTAATGAACAAGAAGAACACTATGAAAATACTCCTCAAAGATTTGATAATTGGACTCTTTCAAGAGGAAACAAACCAAGTTTACAAGAAAACAACTTTTGAAAATTTAAATGCTTTTTGCAGTTACGTTATAAAAACAAAAGAAAGGAGTTTATCTATTTAAAAAGAATATGAAACAATCCAATTATTAGATAGAGTCGTCATTAATAAACTCAAAGAACAAAAATACAAATATATCTATTTTGGACTAGTCCAAGTTGGTGTCAAACCTCTTAGTGTTGAAGCCACTAAAAATACCTCAATTTTTATTGTCTTAAGAGACCAAAGACACATCATGTTTAATATCTCATTATTAGGAACTATAGAAACAATCCTATGTACTGGCCCAATACATTTTAAATTTATGGTTTCTTTGATTAACAAAAATTTTTAACAATCTTTGACCCTCCAAATACATACCCATAACTACAAAATGCTTCCTAGTACGGAAGTATTAACATTAGTCTATAGACTCCACTTCAAAGCTATGTATTCTATATAGTTAATAACAAGCTTTACTCCAAAGCCCAAAAGGAAAAACCCTCTTAATAGAAATAAATACTTCAAGATCTCATACCACAATCCCAAGAACAATACAATGACATTAAATAAACCTTCCTAATAGGTGGAAACTTGAGGGTGCTACAGACCTTATGGCACCAACTTCAATAAGAAACACTTCATTAAACAAAATTTCTCAACACCAAGATGGCACAGTTGAATTAACATTTAACAGGCCACGAAGGATGCCTCCAAGACATTCCTTCGAAATAGAAAATACCAGCACAGCTTTTAGAAAGTTAAATTTAGAAGAAGAGTCAAATCCAAAAACACAAACGGTAGATTTTAAGATGGCTAGAGCCTCTATCTCTTCTATCTCGACAACATTTAGAACCAATTTACAAGGAATAGATAATTCCTCAAATATAGCTCAACCTATCTATGTTAGACAGGAAGAGAGTCCCCAAAATTCACCTAATATGTCACCAACATATTCATCAATGATTAATACTAAAGACAATGAGAAAATTTAGAAATATTTATTTTAGAAAAAACCTTTGAGATAAATAAAGAATGGTGTAGAAATCACTTCTATTCCAACAAAAATAAGCAAAAAAGAGAATATTACTTTAAAAGTTATAATGATAAAAAAGAAAGCATTCTTCAAGAATATTATGAATTTATGAATACTAATAAAATTCATATAAAATTCTTTGAATGGTTTGAAGAACATTATTCAGAATTTGTTAATACAATAAAATATAATACTAGATGGTAGACTAATTAAGGAGAAGTTGAATCTCGACATCCCCCTTTAATGGAGGTTCAATATCTTCACAAAAATACTGGAAAAAAAGTAAATCCTTTAAGAATGAGAGCTCCTGACGCAGGAGAACAAATCTCATCAAAAGATATTAAAATGATAGTAGAACAAAACAAGTGTACAAATATCAGTCTTCATACAATAGGAAAATAATTAGATTATATTGAGTTGGTGGAAAGTCAACCTATTAGGAAAAAACCAGTAAAAGAGGTAACAGAAAAAAGTTCTAAAGAACCAATATTCACACCTTATGAGATTCCAAAACCTTTCCAACAATCCCAAAATGATTTCCTAACAGAAGTCCAGAATAGACTTGATGCTTTGGAAAATTACAAGTCTGAATTAATTGCACCTGATACCCCAATGCAAGCCCAACATTCAGTAAACACATTACACCAATCCTCCCAATCAGACTCTGACCAGTTAGATGAATAAAAAATTAACAAGAAAGCTTGGAAAGAACCAAAAAGATTATATTATCTAAAAACCACTGCGCCTGATCTTAATATAGAAGAAAAACCTATTTTCCAGAATAAATACAATGCTAATACAATTTATGAATGGAATATAGATGGAATATCTGAATACAATATTCTTAATTTATTACAACAAATGACAATGGTTTCAAATGTTTATAAAACCCAAAACCAAAATGGATTAATAAGTGATCATGCTATAGCCAATCTTTTAGTTGCTGGATTTACTGGTTAATTAAAAGGATGGTGGGACCATGCACTCACTAAAACCCAGCAAGAAGAAATCTTAAAAGCAATAAAAAAGATGATCAAGGAAGAGAAATCCAAGATGCAGTAGCAACTTTAATTTTCTCAATCTCTAAACACTTTATAGGAGATCCTTCCCATCTTAAAGATAGAAATTCAGAATTATTATCAAATCTAAAATGCAAAAAAAAAATTGATTTTAAATGGTATAAATATGTCTGTATTATCACCCAAATTAAAAAACAAATTATTAAGCTTTCTTGTTTATATTTAACCGATCCAAATGCCCCTAAGATTGTCGAAACAGATGCTTCTGAAATAGGATACGGTGGAATCCTAAAACAAGTTAAAGGGGGAAAAGAGCAAATAGTCCAGTTTACTTCCAAACATTGGAATACAACTCAGCAAAATTATAGTACTATTAAAAAAGAAATTTTATCAATTGTTTTGTGCATTACAAAATTCCAAAGTGATTTATTAAATCAAAAATTTCTTTTGCGAATTGATTGCAAATCAGCAAAAGAAGTTTTACAAAAATATGTTCAAAATATTGCCTCTAAACAGATTCTTGCAAGATGGCAGACAATTTTGAGCATATTTGATTTCAATATAGAATATATCAAAGGAAAAACTAATTCTTTGCCTGATTTTCTCACCAGAGAGTTTCTTCAAAAATGTCACCCAAACTCCAAGACAAAGGAAAAGGAAAAATAGAAGAGTCATCCAAAACCCAAATTTCCTCAAAACCAATTAAGTCATGGTATGAAATTTGCCATGAAAAAGAAAATGAGAGATCATCATCCTCATCAAAATCCTCCAAAAATACAATCATTCAAGATGCAAGATCCAAACGAAATTGGTTCTCAAATCAAAATATAGATTGAGTCCCTTTTCTCAATCCCCAGAAGTGGCATTGGCCTTTTCTCAAATGAAAGAGGAAACTCCTCTAAAAAAAATACTGGTGAAGAAGAAAGATTTCAAAAAATAAAGAGATTGTTTTACACAAACCAAAATCTCTCAAAAATGTTTTAAAAGAGACATCTCTCCAAGATGTTTTTCCAAAAGAAATAGTAGTGTCTTCACAGATGGCTACATAAAAATCCTCACAATATTTTTCAAACAAATGTTTTGAAAAAAATTCTTGTCATGGAGGAGGAATTTTCAGAAAAACCTCCACATATACTTGCAAAAGAACTTTTTAATGGATGAAATTTCAAGCCATTGGATTCTCAAAAACCCAACAATATTATGAAAACATACTGGTTCAAACTGGATCAGTACTATTCAAACACTACACAGACACAAAAGATCCAAATTTTATTACCTATTCAATAGCCCAAATATTAAAAATTCTTCGACTAAGGGATTGGAGTGAAAACTCAAATTCTCCAAAGAAATTTCTAGCCAAATTTACCACTAAAATTGACCACCACCCATATTTTACATATTGGGATTACCAAATGGCATGGTACAATGCCTTCTTAATGAACAACCAACATATGAGACACTCTTGGCTCATATATTTCAAATACGGCACTCAATTCAAATTCTCAAACTGGTTCCAAGAATGGTGGAATTGGTATGGACCATCATCCTTTGAGATTCTACCAGAAAAAATTCAAAATTTATGGCCCAAATTCTTTGTCAAATTTCAACCTGAACCAAACCAAAAACACATTTATAGAACAATCCACTTTTTTTCTCAAAATTGTGCATTTCTTGGATTATTTCTTGGAATTATTCTTATGAGCAAGATCAATGTACTAGAATTCAACTTTCTCAGCTTAAAATGGAATAACAAGAATGAAAAAAATAAATGCAAACCTTAAAACGTGATACCACAGAAAAAAGCTTGTCAGAAACTGAACCTGAACCTGAAGAAAATACATAGGAATATATGATGGTTCTAACTAAAGTATCTATCCAAAGATATTTAATAAAAATAAATATTATCATAAATAATGAATTTCAATTAGAAACAATAGCCCTTTTTGATACAAGAGTAGACTAAACTGCATTAGAGAAGGGATAATTCCAACAAAATATTATGACAAAACATTAGAATCTCTTAAAGTTGCAAATGGTAAAAAACTAAAAATTACTTACAAAATTCCCAATGCAGAAATATCCAACAAAGGTATAAAATATCAAACATGTTTTTTAATGGTAAAAGATATTACCCAAGGTGTCATATTAGGAACCCCATTCATATCCTTACTCAAACCTTATAAAGTAACAAATAATTCTATCTCCACCAGAGTTTTAAACACTAAAGTAGAATTTCCTTTTATAGAAAAACCAAAAATAAGAAATCTAAACTTATTAAAATCTTTATCCATCCATAATGGGCAAATCAATAATTTAATTAATCATAAACAAAAACAAATCTCTTTTCTAAAAGAAGAAATATGTTTTAAAAAATTGACTGAACAATTAGAAAAAAGAGAAGTACAAAAAATGATAAATCAAATCAAAGAAGAAAAAGACTCATAAAAAGATAAACCAGAAAAAGAAAAAGAAATTATTTCTAGTCAATCACAAATGTATAATATACAAGATATATCATTCATTATTCTTTGAAATTCGAATGGAGCATTTTTTAGTCTAAAAGGCATTACATTTCATTCATATTGTCCAAATGGTACCGTAAATGCCATTTTGTATCTTTCTTCTTCTTTTATTTGGAATTGGCAAAATCCAGATTTCATATCGAATTTTGAGAAAATTCTTTTTGAGCCTATTATATAACAGTTTACATAATTTGCTAAGACTTGGATAAAAGTCTATGACATAATTGAGGCTTCCTAAGAATCTTTGTAATTGGACTTTATCAAGGATTTGGTCTGGGAATTTGTTAGCAAACTCTATGGACCTTTCTATTGGGGTAATGGTTCCTTGGGTAATGTAATGAACTAAAAACCTTACTTTGGTTTGGAACAAACTTATCTTGGATTTAGCAACTACTAAACCATTATTTTTTATGAGTTTTATAAAGATGGATAAATGTTTGAAGTATTTTTCTAAATTTTCTGAAAACACTAATACATCAAAAAAGTTTCTGTAACAAATCTTTCTTATTTGGTATTGGGTACCTAATCCATTTTAAGGCTTGATTGAGAGGTTTATAATTAATTACTAATCTTGGCGTTCCTCTTTCGAGTTCTGCATTTGTTATTACATAAAATATTGAACAACTCTAAGGAGAATATATATTAATTATTATCAACCTTGTATAGAATTAGGATTAGGTTAAATTTTATCATATTTTAATAAAATTTATCTTAATAAATAAAGTAATAGCAAAAAATATTTTAATATACATTATATTATTTATTAATTGTTATTAACTTTATATTACATTAGGACTTAGAATATTTTATTATTAATTTGTTCTAAGAATTTTAATTGAACTGCTACCCTCTATCACTATAAATGCCATCTCATTCATTCATTATTCACACCATTCATCTAACTTCCCCATACACCCGTTCCACCGTCAGCCTTAACATCCAAACCCACCGAGTGCTACTGCTCCTAACCACCGCCCAGTAGCTCCCATTCAGCCAGCAGTTGCACACACCCATCCTGCGTACTTGTTGCACCTACCGCTCAGCCAACCCTTGCACGATGCTGCTGCCTGTTGCCTGCGCACCTGCTTGTGCACCAGCCTTATTGCTCGCACATGCCTACCTTGCTCGCACCTTACCTGCATACCAGCCCCGCCCGCATTGCTACTACTCCCGCATACTACTGTCGTTTCTCCCTTGTATTGTGCACACCTTAGCCATAGAAATCAAGGCCCTTGTCTCCCTTACACCATATCACCATTAAAAAAAATTGTTGTTACCATTATCACAATAACCTTCCAATCAACCCTCATTTGAATTATTTTGCTCCCAACTTAATTTTTATTATCAGGTTCTTATTTTTCTTTACGCAAAGGTGGTAAGAAATTTTTTCTCTTAAATTTTAATTTAATTATTTATCCTTTCAAATTTCCTTAATTGTTAAAATTTTAAATTAATTAATTTTTTGAGAAAATATTTATTTCCATCTTATGTTCAAGTTAATCATACCTCGCAAAAGAACTCGTGCTTCTATTCAAGTTGAAGAATTACAAAACAAATTCCACAATAAAGAAGCCAAAGCAAGATACGATAGCATCTTTAAAAATTAACAAATGCTCCTGAAAAGGCTTTACATTGAAAAAAAGCAACTATATCGATTTCATGGTGCCCACTCGACAATTTGTTGAAACTCTCAATTGGGAGTTGTTTTGTGAGAAAAGACCTAGTGTAGATAGAGAGTTAGTTCGTGAATTTTATGTGAATTTGACCTCAAACAAATTAATAGAAGTTTCTGTCCGAGGAATCAAGGTACCATTAAGCTCAAACTATATTAATGAATTCTTTGAATTACTTGATTTTGAAGATGATGAATATTCTTCCTTGATGAGAAATATTGAAGCTAAAAAATGTAAAAAATTCTCGAGGTACTTACAATTCGGGTTCTAAGTGGACTTTGTCAAAGCATGGAACCCACACGTGTTGTAGAGAATATTTGACACCATTAGCGAAGGTATGATTCTATTTCATTTGATTCTACCTTCTACCTATTTCAAAAGGGATTACAATTTCATTAGAGCGAATGGTCTTTTATACTTGATCTTAACGACAAAGACCATTGATGTAGGAAAAATCATTTTGAGAGAAATGCAAAATTGTGGCACTAAACATTCTGGCCCAGCTTACTTCACCTTTATAATAACAATTTTGTGCTTGAAAGCTAAAATTTTTGCAAACGTAAAGAAGACAGGTTATAGCCAGGGCACAATAACGGGCTGGGACCTCTACCAAATAGCTAGAGATTCCATTCTACAACAACAAGTTAAAGTGGGCAAGGATCCTGAGGAAGAAGAAAAAGATCCCACAGAGATAGAACAAATGCAGTGAGATGAAATCCTTGATAAGGCAGAACCAATGGAACCAATAACTGAATCTGACAAGGCAACCTCAATATTTAGAACTCAATTGCCTTGCCTAGATCTTCGAGATGAATTGTCAAAATTGATGGACATAATGCAACATATGTAGTTGATAAAGGGGTACATTGCTTCAGAAACAACATTCCTTGTCTGTAACGGATCTAGGATTGTAGCAAGCATAACTCTGCATTAACACACATGGATGGATGTTAGTAACAAAGGAAATGGACGAAAATAAAGAGAACGAAGAAGAAGGAAAAAAAATAGAGGTGGAGGAATTTTCTAGCAGATTTGAATTCGAATGAAAATGAAGGCTTCAACGGGCTTTCATGGCTGCATTAGAATGTTCAAATTGGCAGAATTGATCTTGATGTTGCTAGAAAAATATAAACAACGTTGAACTCGAAAGAACTCGAACAATATATTGAACAAACCCGAATCGAATATGTTCTTCGTCAACAGACTTGGACCCACTAGATAGTGATCTAGGAACCCGAAGTATCAAGGAAGATGACACAATCAAACAGAGTCTGAATATGCCAAAGTTAGTTCAATGAAGAACCGAAATTGAGAGATAAACTCACAAAGATTTCTTTTCATAAAAAATGACTGTCTTTACATTGTTTCAAGTGCAAGTATATATAGAAATAAGAGGGGCCGGCTAGTTATGAATACTTGGCTAGAATTGATTGAATTTGAATTTTTAAACTCAAAATTCAACTCCCTCAACTTCCTTTGGGCGGCAAGCATTGGCAACCACGAAATTCAAACATGTTGGCACATGTTACATGTGCTAGGCGCCATTTGACAGATTTGAATGGGTGAGAAGGCTGGCCACATGCTTGGGGCATGCCAATGGGTTGTCACACATGTCAAGTCTACTACACACGTCCCCGGGACCTCCACACATGCCATACATCCTCCACACATGCCATACATACTTGCAGGTCACTCCCTCACACGTAGGATAGGTTTCAGTTAGTTTAGGACTAGTCAGCTGAAGTTGAGCTAGTTGAGCTGAGATTGAGCTAGCTAGAGTGTAAGTGAGTCTAATGGAGTGTAAGTGAGCTAAGTGAGCTGAGTTGAGCTGATGGCAATCCCTTTGAACTACCGTGAGCTGGATTGGAGCTATGTATACGCACTTAAGCTAGCATCCTCCTAAGCAGCTATGCCAAAACAAAGCAAACATGCATGGGCAGCCTCGTATTCTTATGTAAACGCATAAACATACTTATAAACATAAAGCAAACATGCTTATCATAGTATATACATACTTAAACACACCTACTAGTAATATACCCTAAGTATGTTACATGTCAACATGCAACACATTATAAACATTATAGTCTAAGGCATGAATGTGCTCAAATGAATCAGGAATTGTAGCACAAGTAAGGAAAAGAGCTTCCCTGAATTTCTTTGCCTTAGAATGGGTAATGGGTCCTATAGGTAAGACCTCCGGATCAACTTGCTTGATTGGCATAGATGTGTTCACATCAGTAGTGGCAGCAACAAGCTTACTGGAGATATTCAGAAATATGAGATGACTCAATGAGAAGCACTCTTATGAAAATATTCAATGACCCATTTATTTTTGTGCCTGAGTTTCCAGATTTTATATTTGAACCATGGAGTCTAATATCGAAGAGGGAATGAAGCGGTTCATGCAAAAAAAAAGATGATAGACTAAAAGATGAGTCAGATTCTACTGGATCTACAAATAAATAAAAAGGGGGTGTCTTTATTTTATTTTCTTTCCTAGGTTATTTAATGTTTTAGAATTAGGTTCTATTAGTATTTTTATTTCTTGCACAATAAAACAAGAGGTGGAAATCATAAATAAAAATGAACAAGTTGTAAAGCACAATGTGTGGCAACAGATATATACATGTCTAGGATTGGATCTAGAGAGAGCTTGGTACTTAGCAGTCAAATTAACTCACCTCCTCTTTTCTAGAATCCTACCTGTAACAGCCTGTTTTTGGGTCAAATTAGAACAGTGGTTTCAAGACCAAAAATCTGAAGTCAAAGTAATTATTTTATTAAGGTTTACAATATGATAGAATATTCGTGTGAAAAATTCACTAAGAAATTTTACCGTTTGAATGCTTGATTCGATAAAAAGGACTAAATTGCATAAAGCGTAAAAGTTGAGTTCTATTAGCTAAAAGGGTCTAATAGCTATAGTGTAACAGCCCAATTTCAGTGAGATGAAATAGTAGTTTCGGGACCACAAATCTGATCTGAAAAATAAAATTTATTTTATTTTATTATATGGTCCGTATTAGGTTAAAGATGTCATGTGAAAATTTTGATAAAATTTTTTTTACCTATTTTATGTTTAATTACGAGAAGGACCAAATCGCATAAAATGCAAAAGTAGAATTCTAATAGCTATAAGGATTAAATTGTAACATCCTAATTTTTGGGGCTTAGTAATTTTGTGAGATGTTTGGTGGAATTTTAAATGTTGGTATTTGGTTGTGAAATTCACGTTTAGAGTGTGTAAATGGGCCTATGGAAGACCCATGAGTTGGCCAAAACCCGAAGGAATTTTTGAAATTTTGGACTTAAAGAATTAGGGGCTCTGGTTAGGAGGTCTTATCAAAATATGTGGGTAAAATGTATCACAAAAGGAGCCTTGGTAGAGTGGCTAAGTGGCGCCACTAGTCTCCTAAAAATGTGGCGTGTAAGTGGAAGGGAGAAGGCCAAGGTTCGACTCTCTATGCAGGTATTTGTGATGTTTATTTTTGTGTCTTGAGTAGGCAAGAATTTGAGGTTGAGTGGAACTCTGTTCACAAGAGTTTGAATTGGTCAAGTGCATGGTTAATGGAGAGATAAGGGGGAGCATATCTAGGAGGGATTTTAGGAGTTTTTGAAATGGGAAGAAATGTGGCCGGCCAAGGGGGTGTTGTAGTGCTAATTCGGCTACTAGGTTTAGTTTAGCATATTTTTCTCCTTTTTCTCACTTGTGCCGATTGACCATAAGCGAAAACACTCTCTTTTTCTTTTATTTTGTTCCTCCACAAACTTTCTTTTCTCATCTCTTTCTCCCATTAATTTCTTGTAAAAAAATAGAACCTATCATCCTCTCCTTTCTCTTGTTAGCCGAATAGTACACAAGCTAAATCCCGAAGGATTCAAAGGGGGCAGTCAATTTCTATGTAAAGGTAAATTCCTATTCTTTTCTTTCGGCCGATTTCTATTCTTTCCTAAAAGCCCTTAAACTCTTCTACCAACACTCCTTTCTAGCCATAACCATCTCTTATTTCTTGGATTCAAAAGCCGAAGCAAAACACCTATTGGGGACTTGGTGGCCGAATCTTAGGAGCTTGTGGTGTGATTTCTGATAGCCTTTGAGAGCTCGGTCTACTTCAGGTTGAGCGTGGTATGAAAAGGTGATTGTGGTAAGTTCTCGTATCATTAATCTATTCCGTGTTATGGATGTAAGAAAAGCCGAAATCTCCTAAGGTTTAGGGAGATTACCGATTTGTGGTCTAGGCTATATTAAGCCTTCTTCATTCGTTTTATGGTCTCTTGTAGCGAAGCAAACAAACCTTGAAGGAGCAATAGGTTGGTGAAGCGGTGTTGGATAAGTTTGGATCAATAATCGACATTGCGAAGGTAAGCTATCTACGGTTTTAGGCATAGGGGCCGAATAGTATTAATAAGACTATAGTGATTATTCTTTTAGATTTGGTTTTAATACATCAATTAAATGAACATAGGACGAGTGCGTGGAGGACTTGGAAGAATCGATCGTCTTTTAACAGGTGTGTAACATACCCCGTAATAGCCTAGGTTCATATTGTATAAAAGCCGAAACATCGGATTATGTTGTTGATGTAACCTGTAAATACGAGATGATGTGTGGATGAGTTCAATTGCGATGAACACAGTAAACGGAAGGGAAGGAACAGGTAAGAGTACAATTTCGTACAGTTTGGTACGTTGGGCCTCGATGGGCTAAAATAGGGCTCAATGGGCTTGTGGGCCCAATTGGGTAAAGATGGGTAAAAATGGAATCTGATTGAAATGCATGTTAAATTTTTATTACCGTTACGTAACTTGGGCTAAAAAGGGCCTAAATGACTAAATCGGCTACGAAGGGCCCATTAGGGGTTTTGGGCCCAATAACTTGAATGCACTATAATAGGCTAAAAACGGTTGTTTAAGCACTTGGAATTGATGAATAAACGTGGGAAAACCATAATAGTTAGTAAAATTACGAAATTACCCCTAAGCATGGGAAATGACTATTTTGCCCCTATATGAAAATGTCTATTTTACCCTTAGGGTTTCATTCTGAATATGATGATTGTGATATTGTTATTTTACATGCTATGACATGATATGCACATGATATGCTATGACACATGCACGATATGCCATGTTTTTACTCATTACATACATGGGTTGGGATTATTCGATGGAGGAAGTGTTAAAGGGCTTTTGCCCCAGTTTACCGAAAGGGCTTTTGCCCCAGTTTACCGAAAGGGCTTTTGCCCTAGTTATTAAAAGAGGCTTGGCCTCCAGTTATATGATTAAGCAGCTATGCTGCCAGTGGAGAGTTTGGTTGGGTGGGTTGAGTTATTCCCCACATGGAGAGTTTGGTTGGTACGGGTGGAGAGTAGAGGATGGTGGGTCGAGTAGTCTCCCCAAACGGGTTTTGCATACATACATGTTTTGTCATATGTGATATTAAAATGGGCCTAAGGGCCATACCGTGTACAGAAAGGCTTTGGCTGAGAAATATGAAACTGAAAGGCTTTGGCCCAGTATATGATGAAAAATTAAAATTTGTGCAAGTGTGGATTTGGGCTCTGAAAGAGCTTGTTGCACACTGAGTTTTCAACTCACCCCCTTTCTTCAACCTTGCAGGTGAGCCTTGATGGGGAGACTTGGAGCCGGTGGGAATTCAGAGTGGCCATGATGTGCAGTTGGACTTTCTTTTAAAAGTTTTAAATAAATTTTATTATTTATTTTTGGGGTTGTAATAAGGCCATTTTAACTAATTTCTTTCTGGATTTGGTTGGTTTTGAACTTTGAATTCTGCGTTATTATTTATATCTTAAAATGGGCTAGATCTAGGTTACGTTTTTAAACAACTCTCACTTTTCAAATCTTACAAAGATAAAATATAACATTTTAACTAAGGCATCACTTTGAACAAACACCATCTCGAGACATTTTCAAAATTTCCGATAACCTAAAGTGTGGCAATGGTTGTGGGCATGTCGAGGATTGGATCCAATCAAGAGCTTGGTATTTAAGCAGCCTTCATAGCTCACCTCTTCTGTTTCAGATACCTACCTGGTGCACAGCTTCCATTCACTTTAGTCTTAAAAAAGTTATCATCAAATTCTTTAAGAAAGGTTTAAGATCAGAACTTGTGTTTTTAATGTTTTCAATGTGACACGTCAGATTTGGCCATAACGTTTGGGCCGGGTTTGGGGTGTTACATTTAGTGGTATCAGAGCCAGGTTGCAACAACTCGGCTGTGGGTTTTTAACGGTATTTTAATGGTCTTTTTAACAGGCTTTTTAACGGGTTTTTCCAAAAATTTTAAATAATGATTTTCTTTTTAAATCAAATTTAAATAAAATCTTTCAACACATTTTTGTAGATAAATATATGTTTTAAATGATTCAAAGGAAGAGGTGGCACACTGAATTCCCGGCCCCAAGTCTGTAAGTATACTTTCTTTATCATTTGATATTTAAATGATATTTGAGAATGATATGATATTATTGTTGGTCTTTACGTGATGCTATAGATAGAATCAAAGACCTTACTATGTTACTTTAGCTAGGGAAGAGCTAAAAACATTTTAGGATCGAGACTGTAGTTAGATACAATGTCGTGGAAACAACTTCTGAACTACTATACTTCCATAAGATATCTTGTAATAAACAACTGAAATATTAACTAATGTCATAAAATTCGTAATCAGATAAGTCGATATGAGTACTAGAGGAACTCGTGGACGAGGCCGCGGACGTGGTCGCGATAGAGCGCGGGCCGAATCTTCATCTTCAGGGCATAGGCCAGCTGAAGAGGCATCGGTGCCACTAGCATCTGAGACTGGGTCACATGATCGAGCGGTAGGGGACGATGCCTTGTCCCAACCAATGCTGAGGGTCTTAGAAAGGGTTGCTGGAGCTAGTACTGGGACAGTGAATAGAGGATCTATCTCAGAGCGACTGCAGGCCAATGGAGCAGAGGTTTTTAGGGGCGTATCTGGAGTAGCTCCGAATGTGGCTGAATATTGGCTTGAGGCAACAGAACGGATTATGGACGACTTGGATTGCTCTGTGGAGCAAAAGTTGAAAGGGGCTGTATCGTTGCTGCGAGACGAGGCTTACCAATGGTGGATCACAGTAAGAGAGAGTACCCCAGCTGAGCGGGTAACTTGGGATCTATTTAAGACTGCTTTTAAGGGCAGGTATGTGGGAGCTAGTTATGTGGATGCTCGTCGTAAGGAATTCCTAAATCTAACCCAGGGTAATAAGACTGTTGCTGAATATGAGGCAGAATTCTTGAGATTGAGCCGATATGCTAGTGGGATAGTGGCGACTGAATACGAGCGTAGCGTACGGTTTGAGGATGGCCTTCGAGATGAGCTTAGAGTGCTGATAGCTCCACAAAGGGAGCGTGACTTTGCTGCGTTGGTAGAAAAGGCCAAGATAGCCGAAGAGGTTAAGCGGGTGGAGCAACAGAATCGTCAGAAGGATCGACTTAGATTTAGGAGGGATTCTGGACCCTCGGGTGCTGCATACAGAAATGTTAAACGAACCAGAGTAGAGGAGCCGATTCGGGCCATGCCAGTGAATATCGTCAGACCTCAAGTTTGTAGGGATTGTGGTAGAGCACACTTGGGTGAGTGTTGGAAAACAACTGGGGGTTGTTTTCGATGTGGGTCCAAGGAACACAAGTTTAAGGAATGTCCTAGGAGAGCAGTTCAGGACCAAGTTGCTGAGCCAAGGGTTGTGCAACCAGTGCGAGGAGGACCACCACCACAGAGAGGCCGTGGGCAAGGTAGAGGTGGTAATGGTAATGGACGAGGACGTGGGGCACCCGGCAGGGGTGCTGGGCACGCTGAAGGTCGTCAACCGGTGTTGGTTTATGCTGCACGACATCGAGAGGAGGGTGATGCTCCTGATGTTATAACCGGTACGTTTTTCATTCATAGCACGCCTTATACTGCTTTGATAGATGTTGGTTCCACTCACTCGTATGTTGCCTGTAACGTATCTGGGGCATTGGGTGTGCGTTCTGAGAAGACTGTGAGTGGGTGATACGGTCGCACCACCTAATTTGCCAACCACAAATGGAGACCCACTCGAGCTACCTGTTGGTCCAATTACCCGAGCTCGAGCTAAGAAGTTTAAAGATGCAGTGTCAGCCTTAGTTGAGCGAGTTTGGGCTGAATCAATCACCAATTTACTTGATAGTTCCTGGACTAGCTCAACGAGTCATTCGTTTCATCTTTCCAAAACTCATCCAGCTCATTTTCAGCTCAACCTGCTCGGTTCCAGCTCATCGAGTTTACATCCAGTTCAACTTCAGCTCATGAGTTTATTTTCAGCTAAATTTTAGTTCACGAGCTCAGAATTAGCTCAGCCTCAGCTCTCGAGTTGGACTTAGCTCGATTTTAGCTCACTATCTAAATTATAGCTCATTAAGTTCATTCAAAGCTCATGATAATAAGTTGACTTTTATTTTAATTTTATTAATTTATCATATTGAATGGTTTCACATTAATATATTAATATTGTCTTAATTTAATTTAATTCTGCTTATTTAATATGTCATAGCCGAAATTTATAGGTTGACATTATTGCTTTCACATTAGCCAAATTTTTTTTGTTCACATTTGGGTTTAATTAGTTCATGAATTTTGCAGGAAATTCGAAGAGCGCAAGAGCATGAAAAAAAAAAACACCACTTTTGGAAGGTGCATGGATGGTTAGAGGGCTTGAACATCCTAGGTGCATGTTCGGCCAAGTACATGAATGATTACATTCATTGTATCAAGGTTCATGAATGTTCACATTCATGTATGGAGTGCTATCTCTTCAATTTTCAAGGGTGGCCGAATCTACCTTTGTCCATTAAGGTTCCATTCATTCACATACATTTGCTTAAGCTTGAAGGATGCATGCTTCAATCTTCCATGGCCGAATGTGGACAAGGCATTTAAGGAGTTTCTTTCTAGAATGTTACATGATTCATTCATGATACATTACTTAGTTTTTAAGACTATGGATTAGACTATTCGGCTACTTAGTCTAAAAGCCTATAAATACTTGTATTTTTTTTCATTTGAGGTAATTTTTGAACTTTATGAATTTTATTAACAACTAGTGAGGAATTCTTTTCTCTAATTTCGTTCAAAGATTTCGATTGGCTTGCCTAGTGTCCTAGTTGTGTCAACCATTTTTCTTTGTCGAAAATCTGAACTTATCACTACCCGTAGTGTGGCACTCAACTATACCGAGGTTCCTATCTCTTTAGATAGTGGGTCGAGGTCCCCTTTATCAAATCCAAACCGAACCAAAAGAGCATATAGACAAAGGGTCGATATCTTTTGATATTGGTTCTTGTTTGCACTTTTCCGTTCAAAACCTATCTCTCTTTCCCTTCTAAATCAATCTAAATGAACCTTCCCCTATTTAAACTATAACCAACTCATTTCTTCTTCACCTACTTAATTCAAACAATACCTTCTCGTAGACGATCGAGCAACTTCAAATACGACTCGACTCACTCTGAGGCGGTTCGTATCATTTGGTATCAGAGCTACTAAAATGAGAAGCACGTGCGACGAAAACATCCCCGAGATAGTCCAAGTGTACACAAGTAAGTAGAGTCAAAAAAAAATTTCGTGTACACAAGAGTTTCTATTGTATTTAGTTCATTGTTATAGTAAAAAAAAAAGTTATACAAGTCTGAAAAAAATTACAAAAAAAAAATTAAAAAAATTTTCGAAAAAAAAAGTGGTTGAAAGTGGAAATTGTTTCATCGATATTCATTCCTGATCCTAAAATTATTCTTCTACCCTTTTCATCTTTTCTATTTGATTTGGCCACACTAGAACCCAAACTCTTATTAGCCTACCCCAAACCGAGTACATCAACCATTGTTACCCCTTTTAAGCCGACCTCTAGACCAAGGCTAAGCCTGTGTCGAATCTGCTTACGAAATCACGAGAAAAGATAAGGAGAGGAAAAAGGCACGAGTGTCGCGAGTTACATTCGAGGGGAGGTAAAAGCCGAAATCGAGTGAAAAACACGAGTGTGAGTGGATTTTCTTTTTCTTTCGGAGAGAATTAGTGAGATTTGTGGTGAGGTTGTCAAAATGTCACAAAGCCCGGAGCGTAACGAAGGACTACCACGCCAACCAATCAGAAATATGGTTCCAGGCGGCGGAGGAGTGCCCGACTTGGGACAACAAGCCCTCTTAAGAGAAATTCAACGAATGTTTCGAACCGAACTTGAATCCATTAACGAGAGATTAGATCGGGTCGAAGAGAGGGGGCAACGAGATCAAACTCCTCAAGGCCCTAGAAGAGACCGCGGACGAGCTCGACCACTAGAAGAAGATCTTTTCGACCAAAGTGACCTAGAAAGTGACCAAGGTTCCAACCAAAGTGGGCGAACCGAGGTCAGCGAAATCGAGGCCAAAGGGATAGGGGCCGAGTCGACGACGATCTCAAGAATATCAAGCTCTCCATACCACCCTTCCAAGGCAAGTCTGATCCGGAAGCATACTTGGAGTGGGAAAAGAAGATAGAGCTAGTCTTTGATTGCCATAATTATTCGGAGATCAAGAAGGTTAAATTGGTAGCCATCGAGTTTTCTGATTATGCGATGGTATGGTGGGATCAACTTATAACAAGTCGACGACGCAACGGGGAAAGGCCAATTTCCACATGGACTGAAATGAAAGCTATCATGCGGAAGAGATTCATTCCGTCTTATTATCATCGCGAGTTGTACCAAAAGCTGCAAACCCTCACACAAGGTAGTCGAAGTGTGGAGGACTATTTCAAAGAAATGGAGATAGCGATGATACGAGCGAATGTGGAGGAAGATCGAGAAGCGACCATGGCAAGATTCCTCTCTGGGTTGAACCGAGACATAGCTAACATTGTAGAACTTCAACACTATGTCGAGGTGACCGATATGGTCCATGTTGCCATCAAAGTGGAAAAGCAGCTCAAGCGAAAAGGTACTCTCAAGCCCTTTTTAAACCCTTCCAATAATCCGAAGTGGGGCCAAGGAGTAAACAAACGAGACTTTCCTAACCGTTCAAAGGTGGCAAACTTTCCGGTAAAGCCAAATAAATCCACGGGAGATTCCAGCAAGGGAAAAGAAATCGCTCATCCTGATAGATCCCGAGACATCAAATGTTTCAAGTGCTTGGGGCATGGACATATCGCTAGTCAATGTCCAAATCGGAGAGTAATGGTGATGTCCGCAAATGGAGATATTGAGTCAGAAGAAGAAAAACAAGAAGAATCCGACGACTCTTCTGATAAAGAGGAAGAAGAACTCGAATATGCGGTAGAAGGAGAGATACTTGTGATCAAACGAAGCTTAAGCTTGCATAGTGTCGAAAACGAGCAACAACGTGAGAACATTTTCCACACTCGTTGCCATGTTCAAGGCAAAGTGTGTAGTCTCATCGTTGACGGAGGAAGTTGCACGAATGTTGCTAGTATGCTTATGGTGGAGAAGTTAGGACTACCGACTACAAAGCACCCACATCCATATAAGCTTCAATGGCTTAACGATGGTGGAGAATTGAAGGTGACCAAACAAGTAAAGGTGGCTTTCTCGATTGGAAAATATTCCGATAAAGTGCTTTGTGACGTAGTTCCAATGCATGCCGGACACTTACTGCTAGGCCGACCTTGGCAGTTTGATCGAAAGGTGGTACATGATGGATACACCAATCGTTATACTTTCAAGTATCAAGGCAAGAATGTCACCTTAGCACCTTTGACACCTCGTCAAGTTTACGAAGACCAAGTAAGATTGAGAGATTCCATTGAAAAACACAAAGAAAGCGAGAAAAAAGAAAATAAAGAAAAAAATTGTGAGAAAATGAGTGAAAAGAAACATGAGAAAACAAAAGAAAAGAATCAAAAGCGAGAGAAGAAAAAGAGAGTGCAAAAGTGAATGTTTATGCAAAAGCGAGTGATATACGAAAGTCGTTTCTGTTGAGACAACCGGTGCTTGTACTTTTGTACAAGGAATCATTTTTAAATTCTAACGACTTGAATCCCGATCTACCGTCTTCTGTTAAGATTCTTTTGCAGGAATTTGAGGACGTATTTCCCGATGAAGTTCCGAGTGGATTGCCACCGATTCGGGGGATCGAACATCAAATCGATTTCATTCCTGGCGCATCCATTCCTAACCGACCAGCCTATCGCAGTAACCCCGATGAGACAAAGGAATTACAAAAGCAAGTAAATGAGCTTTTGGAAAAGGGGTTCATACGAGAAAGTCTTAGCCCTTGTGCTGTGCCAGTCCTACTAGTTTCGAAAAAGGATGGAACGTGGCGTATGTGCGTCGATTGTCGTGCAGTTAACAAGATTACCATTAAGTACCGGCATCCGATTCCGCGACTCGATGACATGCTAGATGAGTTAAGTGGTGCGCAGCTATTTTCAAAAATCGACCTCAAGAGCGAGTACCATCAAATACGCATGCGCGAGGGAGATGAATGGAAGACTGCTTTCAAAACCAAACATGGTTTGTATGAGTGGTTGGTAATGCCCTTCGGCCTTACTAACGCTCCTAGTACTTTCATGCGTCTAATGAACCATGTGCTTCGAGCCTATATCGGTAAATTTTGTGTGGTATACTTCGATGATATCCTTATTTATAGTCGAACTTTGAATGAGCACTTGATTCATTTACGAGCTATATTAGATGTGTTACGAAAAGAGACTCTTTACGCAAATATTAAGAAATGTACATTTTGCACTAATAAAGTTGTTTTCTTAGGATTTGTTGTCAGTTCGTAAGGCCTCGAAGTCGACCAAGAGAAGGTGTCGAGAGTGGCCGAGGCTGACTAGCATCACACAAGTGCGAAGTTTCCATGGCTTAGCAAGTTTTTACAGACGATTCGTTCCACATTTCAGCACGTTAGCCGCACCTCTCACGAGTGTGATTAAAAAGAACTCAGCATTCTTTTGGAATGAGGACCAAGAAAAATCGTTTACTGCTCTCAAAGAGCATTTAACTAACGCTCCTTTATTATCTTTGCCTAACTTTGATAAAACTTTTGAAATTGAATGTGATGCCTCAGGTATCGGAATAGGAGCTGTTTTAACTCAAGAAGGCAAACCTGTGGCATACTTTAGTGAGAAGCTTAGTGGTTCTCCATTGAATTACCCAACATACGACAAAGAAATGTATGCGTTGGTTCGAGCATTGGAAACGTGGCAGCACTACTTATGGCCGAAAGAGTTCGTCATTCATTCGGACCACGAATCTCTAAAGCATATAAAAGAACAGCATAAACTCAATAAACGACACGCAAAATGGGTAGAGTTTCTTGAATCCTTTCCTTATGTTATACGGTACAAAAAAGGTAAGGAAAATATTGTTGCTGATGCACTTTCTCGTCGTTATGCCTTGTTGAATTATTTGGATTCAAGATTGCTTGGCTTTATGTTTCTGAAAGATTTGTACATAACTGACCCTGATTTTGGAGAAATTTATAAATCATGTGAGCATAATGCTGTTGATAGATTTTTCAGGTTCGATGGCTTCTTATTACGTGAAGGAAAACTTTGTGTCCCACAAAGCTCTGTGCGAGAGATGCTAGTACTTGAGGCTCACGGCGGTGGGTTAATGGGACACTTTGGTATTGCAAAAACTTTGGCCATATTGCAAGAACATTTCTATTGGCCACGAATGAAAAGGGATGTTGAGAAGGTCTGTTCTAAATGTATAGCATGTAAGAAAGCCAAATCTAAGGTTAACCCCCATGGGCTTTACACGCCTTTGCCCATTCCTGAAGGGCCTTGGGTCGACCTTTCTATGGATTTCATCTTAGGGCTACCGCAGACACGAAATGGGAAAGATTCTATATTTGTGGTTGTAGATCGATTTTCCAAAATGTCACATTTCATTGCTTGTTCAAAAACTGATGATGCGGTTAATATTGCTAATCTTTTTTTTAAAGAAATTGTCAGGTTGCATGGGATTCCAAAGACCATTGTTTCTGATCGAGACGCAAAATTTTTGAGCCACTTTTGGAGAACATTATGGAGTAAACTTGGCACGAAGTTACTATTTTCCACAACTTGTCATCCTCAAACAGATGGCCAAACCGAGGTGGTGAATCGTGTTCTCTCTACCTTGTTGCGAGCAATCATTCGCAAGAATCTTAAATCATGGGAAGAGTGCCTGCCTCACATTGAGTTCGCTTACAATCGGACTGTGCATTCGGCTACCAAATTTTCTCCCTTTTAAATTGTTTATGGTTTTAACCCTTTATCTCCTCTTGATTTAATTCCTATACCTAACGACCAAATTGTTAATGTAGATGCAAAGAGGAAAGCTGAATATGTGAAACAGCTCCATCACAAAGTTAAAGCCAATATTGAGGCCCGAACGGAGCAATACGTGCGGAAAGCCAATAGAGGAAGAAAACAAATAATTTTTGAACCCGGAGATTGGGTGTGGGTTCATATGCGAAAAGAGAGGTTTCCGGTTCAGCGAAGATCGAAATTACTACCTAGGGGAGATGGGCCGTTTCAAGTTTTGGAACGCATCAACGATAACTCATATAAACTTGACCTTCCAGGTGAGTATAGTGTGAGTGCTACCTTTAATGTGGTTGATCTGTCTCCTTATGATATAGGTGACGATTTGGGGGCAAATCGCCTCGAAGAGAGGGGGAATGATACGGTCGCACCACCTAATTTGCCAACCACAAATAGAGACCCACTCGAGCTACCTGTTGGTCCAATTACCCGAGCTCGAGCTAAGAAGTTTAAAGATGCAGTGTCAGCCTTAGTTGAGCGAGTTTGGGCTAAATCAATCACCAATTTACTTGATAGTTCCTGGACTAGCTCAACGAGTCATTCGTTTCATCTTTCCAAAACTCATCCAGCTCATTTTCAGCTCAACCTGCTCGGTTCCAGCTCATCGAGTTTACATCCAGTTCAACTTCAGCTCATGAGTTTATTTTCAGCTAAATTTTAGTTCACGAGCTCAGAATTAGCTCAGCCTCAGCTCTCGAGTTGGACTTAGCTCGATTTTAGCTCACTATCTAAAATTATAGCTCATTAAGTTCATTCAAAGCTCATGATAATAAGTTGACTTTTATTTTAATTTTATTAATTTATCATATTGAATGGTTTCACATTAATATATTAATATTGTCTTAATTTAATTTAATTCTGCTTATTTAATATGTCATAGCCGAAATTTATAGGTTGACATTATTGCTTTCACATTAGCCGAATTTTTTTTGTTCACATTTGGGTTTAATTAGTTCATGAATTTTGCAGGAAATTCGAAGAGTGCAAGAGCATGAAAAAAAAACCACCACTTTTGGAAGGTGCATGGATGGTTAGAGGGCTTGAACATCCTAGGTGCATGTTCGGCCAAGTACATGAATGATTACATTCATTGTATCAAGGTTCATGAATGTTCATATTCATGTATGGAGTGCTATCTCTTCAATTTTCAAGGGTGGCCGAATCTACCTTTGTCCATTAAGGTTCCATTCATTCACATACATTTGCTTAAGCTTGAAGGATGCATGCTTCAATCTTCCATGGCCGAATGTGGACAAGGCATTTAAGGAGTTTCTTTCTAGAATGTTACATGATTCATTCATGATACATTACTTAGTTTTTAAGACTATGGATTAGACTATTCGGCTACTTAGTCTAAAAGCCTATAAATACTTGTATTTTTTTTCATTTGAGGTAATTTTTGAGCTTTATGAATTTTATTAACAACTAGTGAGGAATTCTTTTCTCTAATTTCGTTCAAAGATTTCGATTGGCTTGCCTAGTGTCCTAGTTGTGTCAACCGTTTTTCTTTGTCGAAAATCTGAACTTATCACTACCCGTAGTGTGGCGTTCAACTATACCGAGGTTCCTAGTCGAGGTCCCCTTTATCAAATCCAAACCGAACCAAAAGAGCATATAGACAAAGGTTCGATATCTTTTGATATTGGTTCTTGTTTGCACTTTTCCGTTCAAAACCTATCTCTCTTTCCCTTCTAAATCAATCTAAACGAACCTTCCCCTATTTAAACTATAACCAACTCATTTCTTCTTCACCTACTTAATTCAAACAATACCTTCTCGTAGACGATCGGGCAACTTCAAATACGACTCGACTCACTCCGAGGCGGTTCGTATCATTGGGGTATCAGTGATAAGTCCTCTGGGTCACTCGGTTAAGGTAGATAAACTTTTTAGGGAAGTGCCTCTAGAGACTCAAGATAAAGTATTCGTGGGAGACTTAATGGAATTGCCATTTGGAGAATTTGATCTTATCTTAGGAATGGATTGGTTAACTCAGCATAGGGCGACATTGGATTGTGCTGCTAAGAGGATGCTATTAAGAACTGACAAGGATGAGGAGGTATTAGTTATAGGGGAGCGAAGAAATTATTTGTCTAATGTGGTGTCAGCCTTAAAAGCTGAGAAGTTGATTCGAAAAGGTGGTGAGGCATATTTGGCCTTTGTGAGCCAAGCTGAGCCTGAAAAGATGACCGTAGAGTCAGTCAGGACTATCAAAGAGTTTCAAGATGTCTTTCCTAAGGAGCTTCCTGGATTACCTCCAAACCGCGAGGTTGAGTTTGGAATTGACCTGTTACCTGGAACAGCTCCGGTGTCATTGCACCGTATAGGATGGCACCAAAGGAGTTGGTAGAACTGAAAGCTCAGATACAAGAACTATTGGACAGAGGATTTATAAGACCAAGTGTTTCTCCGTGGGGCGCATCAGTTTTGTTTGTAAAGAAGAAGGATGGAACCATGCGAATGTGTATCGATTATCGGCAGCTGAACAAACTGACGATCAAGAACAAGTACCCTTTGCCAAGAATCGACGATTTGTTCGATCAGTTGAGAGGAGCATCGGTATTTTCAAAAATCGACCTTCGGTCCGGATATCATCAGCTGAGAGTCAAAGAGGGGGATATTCATAAGACGGCATTCAGAACTCGATATGGTCATTACGAGTTCCTAGTTATGCCCTTTGGACTGACTAACGCACCTGCAGCATTCATGGATCTGATGAATCGTGTATTCCAGCCATACTTGGATCAGTTCGTAGTTGTGTTCATCGACGATATTTTAGTGTATTCGGAAACAGAAGAAAAGCATGATGAGCATCTTCGTATCGTTCTACAATTATTAAGAGAGAAGCAACTCTATGCTAAGTTCAGTAAGTGCGAATTTTGGTTGAGTGAGGTGACCTTTTTAGGGCATGTTGTTTCTGCCGAAGGGATTAAGGTAGATCCTCGAAAAATTGAGGCGATTCTAGAATGGAAGCCACCAAGGTCAGTGTCAGAAATTCGAAGTTTTCTGGGGTTGGCAGGTTATTATAGAAGGTTTGTGAAAGGGTTCTCTGTGCTGGCTGCACCATTGACAAAACTCATAAGGAAAGGAGTACCGTTTGTTTGGGCTGAGAAGCAGCAAGAAGCTTTTGAGAAGTTAAAGAAAGTTTTGACCGAGGCACCAGTGTTGATTCAGCCAGAGTCTGGTAAAGATTTCACTGTGTACAGCGATGCATCACATGTAGGTCTGGGTTGTGTGTTGATGCAAGAGGGAAAGGTGGTTGCATATGCTTCAAGGCAGCTTAAGCCTCACGAGACGAACTATCCTACGCATGATTTGGAGCTGGCGGCGGTGATCTTCGCGCTTAAAATTTGGAGGCATTACTTATATGGGGAGAAGTGCATCATCTATACAGATCATAAGAGTCTTAGGTATTTATTGACTCAAAAGGAGCTGAATCTTAGACAGCGAAGGTGGATAGAGTTGTTGAAAGACTATGATTGTTCGATTGAATACCATCCAGGCAAGGCAAATGTGGTGGCCGACGCGTTGAATCGTAGGACTATAGCAGAATTGAAAGCAATGTTTGCTCGTTTAAGCTTATACGATGATGGGAGCCTGTTGGCAGAGTTACAAGTGAAACCAACTTGGGTAGAACAGATTAAGAGGCAGCAGCTGTTGGATGAGTCTTTGGATTCTCGGTTTCAGCAAGCCGAGAAAGAGGAGAATTCGGACTTTGGGTTAAACAGTGATGGGATTCTTTGTTTTCGAGGAAGAATTTGTATGCCAAAGGACTCTGAACTAAGGCTGATGATTCTGAAAGAGGCTCATAGTGGACCTTGTGCCATGCATCCAGGAGGAAATAAGTTGTATCGAGACTTGCGAGAGTTATATTGGTGGCCTGGACTGAAGAGAGAAGTGACCGAGTTTGTGGGAAAGTGTTTAACGTGTCAACAAGTAAAGGCCGAGCATCAACTGCCTTCGGGATTGTTGCAGCCAGTGAAAATACCACTTTGGAAGTGGGAAAGGGTAACCATGGATTTCGTAAGTGGGTTGCCTTTGACGCCTTCCAAGAAAGATTCGATTTGGGTGATTGTGGATAGGCTGACGAAATCTGCCCATTTCATACCTGTTCGAACAGATTATTCACTTCAGAAGTTAGCCAAGCTATATGTAGCAGAGATAGTACGGTTGCATGGAGTGCCAGTGTCAATAATTTCTAACCGAGACCCAAGATTTACATCTCGGTTTTGGAGGAAATTGCATGAGGCGTTGGGGACGCGATTGGATTTTAGCACAGCATTTCACCCTCATCAGATGGGCAGTCAGAAAGAGTTATCCAGATTTTAGAAGACATGTTGAGGGGTTGTGTGATCGACTTTAGGGGCAGCTGGGAGGATTACTTGCCGTTGGCAGAATTTGCTTATAATAACGGTTATCAAACGAGTATTCAGATGGCTCCATATGAGGCACTGTATGGGAGGAGATGTCGTTTGCCTACTTGTTGGACTGAGTTGGGAGAGAGACGAGTACTTGGACCAGAATTAGTGGCTGATACTGAAGACAAGGTTAGGGTAATTAGAGACCGCTTGAAGGAGGCAGCAGATCGACAGAAGTCCTATGCAGATCTAAAGCGTAAGGATATTGAGTATGCAGTAGGAGACATGGTCTTTCTTAAAGTTTCGCCTTGGAAGAAGATATTGAGATTTGGTAGAAAGGGCAAGTTGAGTCCGCGATTCATTGGGCCTTATCGAATTGTAAAGCGAATAGGACCGGTTGCTTATCAGCTAGAATTACCTCCGGAGTTGGATCGTATCCACGATGTCTTTCATGTTTCAATGCTAAGGCGATATCGTTCTGATCCTACTCATATCGTGCCAGTTGCAGACATTGAGGTACAAGCAGATTTAACCTTTGAAGAAGAACCAGTGTAAATACTTGATCGTGACGTTAAAGTGTTGAGAAGAAAATCAGTCCCATTGGTAAAGGTACTTTGGAGGAACCATGGCAGAGAGGAGGCTACTTGGGAGCCCGAGGAGGCGATGCGTCAACAGTATCCTCAACTATTTTAATAAGGTAAATTTCGAGGCCGAAATTTCTTTAAGGAGGGTAGAGTTGTAACATCCTAATTTTTGGGGCTTAGTAATTTTGTGAGATGTTTGGTGGAATTTTAAATGTTGGTATTTGGTTGTGAAATTCACGTTTAGAGTGTGTAAATGGGCCTATGGAAGACCCATGAGTTGGCCAAAACCCGGAGGAATTTTTAAAATTTTGGACTTAAAGAATTAGGGGCTCTAGTTAGGAGGTCTTATCAAAATATGTGGGTAAAATGTATCACAAAAGGAGCCTTGGTAGAGTGGCTAAGTGGCGCCACTAGTCTCCTAAAAATGTGGCATGTAAGTGGAAGGGAGAAGGCCAAGGTTCGACTCTCTATGCAGGTATTTGTGATGTTTATTTTTGTGTCTTGAGTAGGCAAGAATTTGAGGTTGAGTGGAACTCTGTTCACAAGAGTTTGAATTGGTCAAGTGCATGGTTAATGGAGAGATAAGGGGGAGCATATCTAGGAGGGATTTTAGGAGTTTTTGAAATGGGAAGAAATGTGGCCGGCCAAGGGGGTGTTGTAGTGCTAATTCGGCTACTAGGTTTAGTTTAGCATATTTTTCTCCTTTTTCTCACTTGTGCCGATTGACCATAAGCGAAAACACTCTCTTTTTCTTTTATTTTGTTCCTCCACAAACTTTCTTTTCTCATCTCTTTCTCCCATTAATTTCTTGTAAAAAAATAGAACCTATCATCCTCTCCTTTCTCTTGTTAGCCGAATAGTACACAAGCTAAATCCCGAAGGATTCAAAGGGGGCAGTCGATTTCTATGTAAAGGTAAATTCCTATTCTTTTCTTTCGGCCGATTTCTATTCTTTCCTAAAAGCCCTTAAACTCTTCTACCAACACTCCTTTCTAGCCATAACCATCTCTTATTTCTTGGATTCAAAAGCCGAAGCAAAACACCTATTGGGGACTTGGTGGCCGAATCTTAGGAGCTTGTGGTGTGATTTTTGATAGCCTTTGAGAGCTCGGTCTACTTCAGGTTGAGCGTGGTATGAAAAGGTGATTGTGGTAAGTTCTCGTATCATTAATCTATTCCGTGTTATGGATGTAAGAAAAGCCGAAATCTCCTAAGGTTTAGGGAGATTGCCGATTTGTGGTCTAGGCTATATTAAGCCTTCTTCATTCGTTTTATGGTCTCTTGTAGCGAAGCAAACAAACCTTGAAGGAGCAATAGGTTGGTGAAGCGGTGTTGGATAAGTTTGGATCAATAATCGACATTGCGAAGGTAAGCTATCTACAGTTTTAGGCATAGGGGCCGAATAGTATTAATAAGACTATAGTGATTATTCTTTTAGATTTGGTTTTAATACATCGATTAAATGAACATAGGACGAGTGCGTGGAGGACTTGGAAGAATCGATCGTCTTTTAACAGGTGTGTAACATACCCCGTAATAGCCTAGGTTCATATTGTATAAAAGCCGAAACATCGGATTATGTTGTTGATGTAACCTGTAAATACGAGATGATGTGTGGATGAGTTCAATTGCGATGAACACAGTAAACAGAAGGGAAGGAACAGGTAAGAGTACAATTTCGTATAGTTTGGTACGTTGGGCATCGATGGGCTAAAATAGGGCTCAATGGGCTTGTGGGCCCAATTGGGTAAAGATGGGTAAAAATGGAATCTAATTGAAATGCATGTTAAATTTTTATTACCGTTACGTAACTTGGGCTAAAAAGGGCCTAAATGACTAAATCGGCTACGAAGGGCCCATTAGGGGTTTTGGGCCCAATAACTTGAATGCACTATAATAGGCTAAAAACGGTTGTTTAAACACTTGGAATTGATGAATAAACGTGGGAAAACCATAATAGTTAGTAAAATTACGAAATTACCCCTAAGCATGGGAAATGACTACTTTGCCCCTATATGAAAATGTCTATTTTACCCTTAGGGTTTCATTCTGAATATGATGATTGTGATATTGTTATTTTACATGCTATGACATGATATGCACATGATATGCTATGACACATGCACGATATGCCATGTTTTTACTCATTACATACATGGGTTGGGATTATTCGATGGAGGAAGTGTTAAAGGGCTTTTGCCCCAGTTTACCAAAAGGGCTTTTGCCCCAGTTTACCGAAAGGGCTTTTGCCCCAGTTATTAAAAGAGGCTTGGCCTCCAGTTATATGATTAAGCAGCTATGCTGCCAGTGGAGAGTTTGGTTGGGTGGGTTGAGTTATTCCCCACATGGAGAGTTTGGTTGGTACAGGTGGAGAGTAGAGGATGGTGGGTTGAGTAGTCTCCCCAAACGGGTTTTGCATACATACATGTTTTGTCATATGTGATATTGAAATGGGCCTAAGGGCCATACCGTGTACAGAAAGGCTTTGGCCGAGAAATATGAAACTGAAAGGCTTCGGCCCAGTATATGATGAAAAATTAAAATTTGTGCAAGTATGGATTTGGGCTCTGAAAGGGCTTGTTGCACACTGAGTTTTCAACTCACCCCCTTTCTTCAACCTTGCAGGTGAGCCTTGATGGGGAGACTTGGAGCCGGTGGGAATTCAGAGTGGCCATGATGTGTAGTTGGACTTTCTTTTAAAAGTTTTAAATAAATTTTATTATTTATTTTTGGGGTTGTAATAAGGCCATTTTAACTAATTTCTTTCTGGATTTGGTTGGTTTTGAACTTTGAATTCTGCGTTATTATTTATATCTTAAAATGGGCTAGATCTAGGTTACGTTTTTAAACAACTCTCACTTTTCAAATCTTACAAAGATAAAATATAACATTTTAACTAAGGCATCACTTTGAACAAACACCATCTCGAGACATTTTCAAAATTTCCGATAACCTAAAGTGTGGCAATGGTTGTCGGCATGTCGAGGATTGGATCCAATCAAGAGCTTGGTATTTAAGCAGCCTTCATGGCTCACCTCCTCTGTTTCGGATACCTACCTGGTGCACAGCTTCCATTCACTTTAGTCTTAAAAAAGTTATCATCAAATTCTTTAAGAAAGGTTTAAGATCAGAACTTGTGTTTTTAATGTTTTCAATGTGACACGTCAGATTTGGCCATAACGTTTGGGCCGGGTTTGGGGTGTTACATAAATAGCTATGGAATTCAAAACTAGAGGTCCTTACATGGTAAATAGACCATCAATTAAAAGATGGAAAATATCTTTGTTAAATCATCCATGAAAATTTAGAAAAAGGGCAAGGACTACATTGGAAATTGAAATAATTAATTAATTAAAAAGATGATAAAGAAATATCATCTTATTTTGCCATCTTCAACCCCAAAATTATATGAAAACCCTAAGAGAGAGAGAAGAAACTTTCAAGGCCTAATTGATACAATCCACCTCAGGGATGAGTCAAGTCGTATATGTGTTTGCCCGATCGTCTACAAAGAAGTATCGTTCAATTTGTTCAAAGGATGTTTTAAGTGAATAATGGCGGAAGCTATGTAAAAAGGGTTCAAAGATAGGTTTATGGATATGAAGTTTGTGTAGGTTCGGTTATAAAAAATAATAAAAGATGGAGATAAATATAGTAATTGGATAACAAACAACAGATGTGAAGTGAAATGATGGTTCGGTTATGATGAAATGAAAGGATGGGAATGGAATGGAATGAAAATGATCTAAAAAACAAGCACGAACCAATATTAGAAAATATCAACCCAAATGCTTATAAGTTTTCAAGGTGGTTGGATGGAGAATAGGAGAACCTCGACCCACTACTTAGCAAAGTAGGAACCTTGGTATAAGGGTGAATGCCACACTCGTTGGAGTGATAAGTTCAGAAAGAAGAGCAAGGTTGACACCACTAAAGCTAGATAAGCTAACAAAGTCTTCAAAGAAATTCGAGAGAAAGGTTTTCTCACAAAATGATGTAATTTTCATTAAGGTGTCAAAAGCTCAAAAGTCTATACATCAATCTAAAATCGAAGTATTTATAGGAGTATAACAAGCCTAACTGAATGGACACACATTCAATTGAGTTTTAATTAAACTAATTAAAACTATGTAACTCTTGATGAATTCAAATAGTTGTAACAGCTACGGCATCTTATTTAACCTTCCAAATGAGCTAATTATGAACTCTAATGAGCTGATTAAAATTATTTTAATGCATGATCAGCCAAGAGATCAAAACAGCCCATTTAATTTCCCTTTGGACAGCCGAATGGTCACCATTTATAAAGAAAACGTTTTCTTGGGCAAATGAATGGTCTCCCTTGTGTAAATGCTGAATGTAACCGTCCAAGGATGTTAATGAACAGCCACTTTTATGAAGAAAATGTTTGGAAGTTTTTTTGGCTTGAAAATAACTCCTAGTAACTCTTGATTTCTCCTTTGGCTAGTTGAAAAGACTCTAGCAACTTAATGAAGTTTAAAGCCTCCTTATTGAATGCATAACAACCTTTAAATGTAATTGTTATGAGCTGAAAAGTCACCTGCAACTAAACATATGTAACCGTCACATTTATTCAATTATTAAGCTTAAAACAAATTAACAACTACTTAAATAGATGAACTAACACTTATGCATCATTTATTCTAGCAACTAGTTAATTAAAAGAAGTATTAAATGAACTTTAACTCATGCACCAATAAATTAACCTAGTAACTAGATTAATTAAAGAAGCAACTCATTAAATTAAGTTCATCAAATAAACTAATTTAATTAAACTAAAATGAGTTGTATTAATGACTTGCAACTCATTTATTAACTTAAGATGCTTAAATGCATGATTTAAAATGCATTAAACAAGACATAATTAAAGACTAAAGTAACTAAAATAAATAAATCAAGTCTTTATTCCAGCAATTTAAATGCAACAATTAAATAAACTCAAATCAAGCTCAAAGAGCTTGCATCAAACCGAGCTGAGCTGGATGGAGCTCAGGAAGCTGGAAAGGAGCTAGGATTAGCTTGCCAACATAATAATGCTCGACTCAAAAGACTTAAACGTTGGGGTTCGCTGGGCGCACTTGCATCATTCCCCCCTCTTTTTGGCAACTTGTCCTCAAGTCGAGCTATTTGTCCATTTTAAAAGTGTCCCTCTCATGCGTCTTTCCTCATCGAATGGAACGAAGGTCATCATACAAACCTGAAAAAGTCTTACCACTTTCGGTATGAAGAAACTCAAGAAATTCAGATTCATATGATATTTAAAATTCAAGAAGAATTCATTCAATTGAACATATGCCAAGAATTTTAATTGGGACAAACATGCATACATATAGTTATCAAAAAGTTTTGATATGCCAACTTTGCAAACATGTGAACTTAATTGTAGCAAAGGATAATGATTCACAAATTTTTGCAAACAGTTAAGCATAATAAACCACATCCAAAACTTTTCAAAATGTTTATTTGAAAACAGAAAGTCGTAAGATTGTTCACACAAAGTAAACCATGGCCAAAGGTATGGCAGCTCTTTTTTCTGCTTTTTAATTATATAAGTGATGTCATTACATTCGAACAAAAGTACACTATCACTAGGCCAAGAAGAGCATTTAACCATATCAGGATGCAAATAGTTTCCAAACAGCAAATCAACAAAATTTTCATCGTTATTTAAATGAGTCAGAGGAATTTGAAAAGTTTCAAAAACTTTACCTGGTCGTTCTTGAAGAGAAGAAAATTGAAAATTGGTTTTACCTTTTTCAAGCAAAATAAATCTTCTCTCTTCGGTAAGATAATCCAAAACTAACCTTTTATTTCGTCCAACTTGAGGTGAACAAGGATACCTCATGCTTGTCAAAGCAGTACGTTCACAATAAGGAAAAAGGTTAGTATCAATAGAAATAATGGACTTAAAAAAGAAAGGGTAAATTATCATTAGAATTTGGTTCAAGTCCCAAAACATATAAGTTCGTACCTTATCAATGTGAAGCAAATATTTCACAAGGAGCCATGGAAAGTGATGCGAGCACGCCTCGCGAACTACTTTGGACAAATCTTTTGAGTCGAGTACTGACTTGTTGGCAAGCTGATCCCAACTCGTTTCTAGCTCCATGAGCTTCATCTAGCTCAAATTCAGCTCATTTAAGCTCGATCCAGCTTGCCCGAGCTAAACCAAGCTCACTTCTAGCTTCTCTTCAGCTCACGAGCTAAACTCTAGCTCACTTCCAGCTCACAAGTTTGGGCTCAGCTCCATATTAGCTCACTAGCTTGATAGTAGCTCATATTTAGCTCGTTGACTTTTTACTTAAATAAATTTTGAACTTATTTAATTAAGCATTAAACATGTCTTACATTTATGTTTGTTATTAATATGTCTTAGATATTGCATGTTTTAAATTTGTCTTAAACATAGCCGATTTAATGCATGACATGTGTTCACATTATGCCAAAATTTATGAGTGTTCATGAAATGTCTTAAATGACTTGTTTATTTTATGTAGGTCCGTTCCCTTTGGACGGCACACATTCATGCATGGAAGGAAATTAATGCAAGTTCATGTATGGCTTGGTGCAATGTATAAAGAGGTGCATGTAGAATTGAGGTTCAATGGACAGCATTTACGGGAGTACATATATTAGGGACGTTCATGCAAGTGGGGGCTATCTAATGTTCATGTTTTTGAAGGTTCATGGATCGAATTTATGGAGGAACATACATTGGGACGTTTTATGCATGATCCATGCATTTTCAAGTTAACCATTCAAGTATTTAAGGTGCATTAAAGCTTCATTCGGCCAAGGGGGATGATAGAACATTAAAGGGCTGCACATTCATGGAATTAAGGCCTTTCTTCAAAGCTAAGTATGCATGAATACATAAAGTGAAGCAACATGATGATTCGGCCAATTCATGCACCATCTTCAAGCATGAACCAAATTTTAATGCTTTTGTGTGAACATATTAAATACAAGTGTGAACAGAATTGAAGTTACTATGAACACATTTAGATGCTGAAATTCAATAGGCATTTTAGGCCTATAAATAGAGATTTGTAAACTTTGTAAAGGGGATTTTGGCCATTTGATTAAAAACCTATTTTTGTGAGGTTACTTCCTCTCATATCTCGTACAAGTTTCGAAAGACTTATCTAGCGTGCTAGTGGCGTCTACCGATCTTGTTTTTGAACTTATCACCATCCTTGGTGTGGCGTTCACCTATCCTTTGATTCCATCTATCCACCTTAACAATATAGGAACCGGGGTGACACTTTTTAGTGTTGAATCATTCCTGACGTTAAGTTCATTTTCCATTCCCATCCGTTGAGTTTCTTTCTTGTCTTCATCAAACCGAGCCAACTATCCAATATCTACCTTTGTTATTCCATAACCGAACCTAGCTACACTTATTTCCCATTTTGAAAACCTTCCGCTTAATTAAACTATCCATTTCACTTTTATTTCCAAGACACCGAGGCACGAATGATCCTTCTCGACTACGATCGGGCAACTACGTGAATTCGACTCAATCACCCGAACCGGATCACATCAGAAAGTAAATATGGAACAAACCAAAGTTGATACCAAAATTCTTAAGTGAAAACCGAGCATCGAGCAAACATAAATGGAATGCACAACATACAAGAAGCTTGATGTTCCCATATAATGAACCAAAACGATAAATGCATTGCAAGGCCATATACATTGCAAGAAACATTTCATGCATGATTCCCAAGTACATGAATTAGCCGAATGTCAAAGACCCATAATGAAGATGCATGATCGGTTAAGGCCTCCTAGGATTCATGTATGGCCAAATTACATGAAAGGTATGCTGCCCATTGGTTTCCCACACACCTATTTAGCCAAGGAGTAGTTACCACTTAATTCCAAGTTGACCGGTTAGCTCTTTGAACATGTTCACACCTAAACTTGACCAATCGGCTTCAATACATGCATGGATGGGCTCAAGAACGTCCAAGGGAAGGAATTAACTCAATAATTCAACACATTGATTGAATTAAGTGCATGCACAAAGGGGAGAACGAATTTACTAGGTTCATGCTACCATTCATCAACCTACATGCCATTAAAGTGCTCATTTATGAAGATACATGTTCCATGCAAGTGCATGAACGTCCCAAGAAGATGAATGCAACCTTTGGTACTCATACAAGGCACTTGAAGCCTTACTTCATGGCTAAGCATTCATACACACACCAAGGGGGAAAAAAGGTGTCCATTCGGCTAGTGCATGAATCTACCGAATTCATGAACAATTTGAATGAATTAGTGTGAACGTTTTTATTGTTGTGTGGACACATTAGATGCCGAATTTCAATAGTCATTTTAGGCACTATAAATATTTGTTAAACTTCAATTGTAAGAGACTTTTTCCAATTTATTAAAAACTTATTTTTGTGAGGTTACCTCCTCTCATATCTCGTACAAGTTTCAAAAGACTTATCTAGCACGCTAGTGGCGTCTACTGATCTTGTTTGAACTTATCACCATCTTTGGTGTGGCGTTCACCTATCCTTCTATTCCATCTATCCACCTTAACAATATAGGATCCGGGGTGACACTTTCTAGTGTTGAATCACTCCTGACGTTAAGATCACTAAACCATTTCCACCTTTTTGTTATTTCTTCTTTGTTATCTCCAAAATTGAACCACCTCCTTAACATCCATCTTTGTTTTCTATAACCGAACCTTTCAATACTTTATTTCTAATTTGAAACCTTCTGCTTAATTAAACCTATCCATTCACTTTTATTTCCAAGACACCAAAGCACGAACGATCCTTCTCGACTACGATCGGGCAACTATGTGAATTCGACTCAACCACCCGAGTCGAATGTCTCGATGGAACCAAGGCACAAGCAAGAGTGCTACGATGAGCCAAACAAAAGATCCTATGGCACCCGCCAAGACTACTAAGCATTTGGTTGAAAATAGTAAAGGCAAGGCTGTTGAAGGAACCCAAAACCGGACAAGGGACATTAAATGTTTTAAGTGCCTTGGAAGAGGGCATATTACAAGTCAATGTCTGAATCAGAGCACCATGGTGATTCGACCCAATGGCGATATTGAATCAGAGGAGGAGGAAGACGAAAGAGTTGAAAATGATGTCAAAAACCCTTCTGATGCTGAGGAAGAATTGGAGTATGCGGTAGAAGGTGAGATGCTTGTTGTTAAGAGAAGCTTAGGTTCGCAAGGTACTGAAATTGATCCGCAACAAGAAAACCTTTTTCATACCCGTTGTTTTGTCCGCGGAAAGGTTTGTAGCTTAGTGATTGATGGAGGAAGTTGTACAAATGTTGCGAGCACCCTCGTAGTTGAAAAGCTTGAATTGCCGACAAGTATACATCCGAGTCCTTACAAGCTACAATGGCTTAATGATAGAGTTGAATTAAAGGTACCAACCAAGTCCTTGTTCCCTTTTCAATTGGAAAATATGTAGATGAATTCCTTTGTGATGTGGTACCCATGCATGCGGGCCATATATTGCTTGGAAGGTCGTGGCAATTCGACCGAAGAGTGAAACACGATGGGTTCGCAAATCAATATACTTTCAAGTACCATGGTCAAAATTTTATTTTGGCACCCTTGACACTGAAACAAGTTGTGGAGGATCAACAACGATTAAAACAATCTTTGGAGCAAATGAGAGTGGAAAAAGAAAGTGAAATTGAGAAAGAAAGAAAAGAAAATGAAAAAGAAAAAGAAAAGAAAAAGAGTTGTGATAAAAATAAGACCAAAGTGAGAGAAAAGGAAATTCAAAGAAACATGAGCAAAGAAAAGAAAAGAGTTTTGATTAACCAAAGTTTTCTTGTTTCTAATTCTTTTCAAGTTGACTCAAATCCTATGATGCGGCTACAATATATAATGGTAGGAACGGGTAAAACTAATCCTTGTTTACCTGCCCAAGGTATGGTTTCTGGAATTTCTAATACATCCTTGTCCAAATCGATTAACGAAGAAAACAATAACGATGAAGATATAACTGTTTGGGTTGATGGACAAAAGTTTCTTGGTCTGCGTGATATTGATGAGTTGAATGGATATTTGCTATCCAAATTGCTTTGTCTAAGTAAACAAAAACATGAATTGAATCTATCTTTTCCATTGTTTGATTATGACGGACATTTGCAATTTTTGAACTGTTGCATGACTTCATGTCAAAGTCACTATGCGTTGCGAATACAACTTGAGATGCCCGAGCGAATTACGGACATTATGTTCTTAAAGCCCTTGTTCTTTAAATTTTTGAGTTATAATGAAACATGTCTATTTGATAGTGAAAATGAGATTTTGCTACTATCTTGTGATGAATGTTTTAAGTGTAAGATGACTTACTTCTATGACTATTTGAATAAGTTTGTGATCTATATTGATTCTCAATTGATTGCAAGTTCTAGGACGTTTTTGCAGCAAGTGATGTGATCTGGGTCGGGTGATTGAGTCGAATTCACTTTGTTGCCTGATCGTAGTCGAGAGAGAGTCGTTCGTGTCTCGAATTTTAGTAATAGAAGTAAAAGAATTAATTAGGATAAGCGGAAGGTTTAGAAGAAGGGTAATTTCAAGAATAGGTTTGGTTATGGGTAGAAAAGGTAGATATTGGATAGTTGGCTCGGTTTGGTGAAGTCAAGAAAGAAACTCAAAGGATGGGGATGGAAAATGAACTTAACGTCAGGAATGATTCAACACTAAAAAGTGTCACCCCGATTCCTTTATTGTCAAGGTGGAAAGATGGAATAGAAGGATAGATGAACGCCACACCAAGGATGGTGATAAGTTCAAACAAGATCGGTAGACGCCACTAGCATGCTAGATAAGTCTTTCTAAACTTGTACGAGATATGAGAGGAAGCAACCTCACAATAACAATAGTTTTCATAAATTGGCAAAAGTCCCTTTACAATGAGAATGAACAAGTATTTATAGGCTATCATGTAGTAGTCGAATGGACAAACTAGCTAGCTTAAAGACTAAGCAAATTCAGTCATGAACTAACTAGAATGTTCTAGAATGAAAACATTAATTAAATGGTCTTGATTCTGCTGATGGGGATGTGTTTGGACAACTTCATGAATGAGCTTGGTGCATTTGAATGAATGTGAACCTTTGGAAGCTAAATGGCTTGTCTAGGTTCGGCCATGGGGTGCATGTAGCTTCCAAGAGGTGTCTCTTGGCTGAATAGTTGCATGGAAACCCCAAAAGTCCTCCCACATACATTCGGCTATACATGGAACTTGGAAGGGAGCTTGAACTTGGTCATTCATGAACTTGCATTAATTGTCCTTCATTCATTGAACAAACCCGTACATGCACCTTGTCATGAATGAACCTCCACATTCGGTTGAACCTACATGAATTAGACAACAATTAATTAAAATATAACTATTCATAATTATAATTTAAATGAGTAACTAGACAACTTAATGACACTAATTAAATTAATTATTATCACATTAAATTCGGCTAGCTCAAATAGTCAAAAATACTTAATGAGCTAAATTAAGCTAGGAAATTCGCCATGAGCTGTAGCAAACTTAATTAAAAGCAAATTTTAATCTTATTTAATTGTAATGTAAAAGAAATGAGCTGAAACGAGCTAAATTTGAGCTCAAACGAGCTGACACAAGCTCAAGTAAGCTGATTGGAGCTGAATTGAGCTTGGAGAGCTGGAGAGGAGCTAAAGTCGGCTTGCAAAAGAGTGCATTGAGCCTTCAAGGCAATGTCCTTAGCTCCTCCAATGTCTTGGACCTTGTTGTCATCCCAAATGCTCAACAACAAAGCTGTTAAAGCTTCTTGAAGTTGCTTAGTACGTGCTCGAGTCATGGGGCCTTTCGGAAGCTCGATTAGATCTTGATTTGCATTTGAGGGAGCCCCGGGTGTGCATACATCAGCAAGGCATGATGCGACAATTAAACATATTTTTACAAGAACAAACAAATAGGCAACCCTGTTTCAAAATTAACCGGTGGCTCGACTTGAGGACAAGTTGCTTTGAAGACAGGGGGAATGATGTGAGCACGCCCGGGGCATCCTCGAATGCAATTCTTGATTCGATTGAGCTTCCAAAAGGCCCCATGACTCGAGCTCGAACCAAGCAAATTCAAGACACTTTATCAGCCTTGGTGTTACGCATTTGGGATGATAATAAGGTCCACGACATTGGAGGAGCTAAGGACAATGCCTTGAAGACTCCATGCACTCTTTTGCAATACGAACTCAGCTCCTTTTCAGCTCTCCATGTGCCTATTAGCTCCAATCAGCTCACTTGAGTTTGATTTAGCTCCCTTGAGCTTGAATTTAGCTCGTTTCAGCTCATTTCTTTTACATTATAATAAACTAAGATTAAACTTTTCTCTTAATTAAGTTTGCTACAGCTCATGCCAAATTCCCTAGCTCAATTTAGCGCACTAAGTGTTTTGACTATTTGAGCTAGCCGAATTTAATATGATAATAATTAATATGTCCGAATTTAATTAGTGTCATTAAGTTGTCTAGTTACTAATTTAAATTATAATTATGAATAGTTATATTTTATTTAATTGTGTGTCTAATTCATGTAGGTTTAGCCGAATGTGGAGGTTCATTAATGGCAAGGTGCATGTATGGGAATGTTCATTGAACGGGAAGATACATGCATGGTTCAGTTCAATGTTTGGAGGTCTCACACTCATGTACATGGAAGATTAATTGCATGCAATGGATATTGAAGAATACATCTCCCTTGGACGGCACACATGCATGAATGGGGGACAATTAATGCAAATTCATGTATGTCTAGGTTCAAGCTCCCTTCTAAGTTCCATGTACAGCCGAATGCATGTGGGAGGACTCTTGGAGTTTCTATGTACCTATTCGACCAAGAGACACCTCTTGGAAGCTATATGCACCCCATGGCCGAACCTAGACAACCTATTGAGCTCCCAAAGGTTCATATTCATTCAAGTGAATAAAGCTCATACATGAAGCTGTCCAAACACATCCCCATCAGCCGAATCAAGACTAGTTAATTAATGTTTTCATTCTAGAACATTCTAGTTAGTTCATGACCGAATTTGCTTAGTCTTTAAGCTAGCTAGTTTGTCCATTCGGCTACTACATGATAGCCTATAAATAGTTTGTTTATCTCATTGTAAGGGACTTTTGCCAATTTATTAAAAACTTTGTTTTTGTGAGGTTACTTCCTCTCATATCTCATACAAGTTTTGAAAGACTTATCTAGCGTGCTAGTGGCGTCTACCGATCTTGTTTGAACTTATCACCATCCTTGGTGTGGCGTTCACCTATCCAACTATTTCGTTCTTTCACCTTAACAATATAGGAACCGGGGTGACACTTTTTAGTGTTGAATCATTCCTGATGTTAAGTTTGCTATTCCATTTCCATCGTACATCATTTTTATTCTTATACTACCAAACTAATCATTCTAATCAAACCCCATCTTGTTACTCCATAGCTGAACCTATCTACACTTATTTCCCATTTTAAAACCTTCTGCTTAATTAAACCTATCCATTCATCTTTATTTCCAAGACACCGAGGCACGGACGATCCTTCTCGACTACGATCGGGCAACTATGTGCATTCGACTCCACCACCCGAGCTGGATCACATCACTTAGCTACTCGCATATGGGATAACACCATGGACGGACCCATCAAGGGAGCTCGAATCAGCTCAACTTGCACTCCTTGCATACTTTTGCGAGTCGACTTTGGCTCCCAACCGTGCCCATGAGCTCACTCAGCTCCATTCAGCTCAAATGAGCTCAACTTCAATTTAATTTACTTGCATTTGCTGGAATAAATTAAATAAGTTAGTTTAGTTAGTTAAATTCAGCCTGCATAATTAATGGCATCTTTGTTAAACATTTTAATTAAGTATTAAACTTGTCTTATTTTATACATAATTAGTAGTTAATTTAATATGTTCGGTTTAGGGACAATTTAAAGCTTGCTGCACATTTATTTTGTCTAGCCGATTTTTGCTTATTAATTTGTCCTAAGCCACAGTCGATTTAATGCTAGTCTTAAACCTTGCATGTTTAATGCGTCCTAGCTAAATACAAGGTTCTAATATGTTTTTGAGCGGCCAAAATTAATGTGTCTAAGTTGAATTAATTTATTGAATTAATGTATGTGTAGGTACAATGTTTTGGACGGTATTAAGTAGCAGATTTGTTTCATCCAAAAGACATGGTGTTTCAGCCATTGTAACAGCCACAACAAGCTATGCTTGTGCTCCCTAAATTGGCCGAATAGCTTCCTAAGCCACCATTGAATACGTTCACATCAGCAGCAAATTCTGTTCACACCTCAAGGCTATCCATTTCAGTGTTTTCACACATACAAAGGGCTGTTCAAATCCGGTTCACACCAAGAGCTCCTCAACTTCACTTGTTCACACCTTAAAACTCTTGAGGTCTTCCAAGCTGATTTAAATTGAGCTTAAGACCATTCAACTCAATGAAGCAGCTCATTAGAAGGGGATTTACTCACATTGGCCGAACCTACACACTCATTTAAGTTCACCAATTAGTTTCTTTAATGCTAGCTAATTATAACCTTCTAGATGAAGTCCATTGACGTCCTCCATGCACAAGGAAGCTTCAAGGAAGGATCTTGGAAGTTACTTGGAAATTTCTAGCTCAATTCAATTGCTGCATGCTGTCCATTAGACTACCAAAGTGACCATTTGGCTAGCTTAGAAATTCTACTATAAATATTCAGCTCATTTCATGTATTGGGGACTTTTGGCCATTTTAAATTAACTAAAGTGTTTCTTTATGAGATTATTTCTCTCAATTTTCATCCAAAGACTCTGTTGACTTATCTACATAGTTAGTGGCGTCAACCTAGTCCTTTCAAACTCGAACTCATCACTTCAATAGTGTGGCATTCGACCAACCATACCTTTGGTTCTTACCTCTATTAGGTAACGACGGGTCAAGGTTCCTTTCTAGAACTTATAAGTTTCGGGTTAACACTTCCCTCGTGTTGGTTCCTACTTGTTTTTAATTCGACTATTCCCTATCTATTCACTTAAACCGAACCCCCTTCAAGTCACCCTCAATTTTGTTTGTTAACCAAACCCAACATCCAGCATATACCGTTGGGACTTAAACGAATCTCAACTCTCTCCTTATCCTAAAATCTAATATCTTTCCCAACCGAATGAAACTTCATCATTGGACGTCAATAAACTGAGGCTAGTTCACATCAATTATGATATATTCATATGAGATATGTTAAGTATATGAGTTTAAATGTTGTTAATACCTAGGGTAAACTAAGGTAAGTTATAAACACTCACGCATGTAATGGTATGCCATGATTGATACGATTTGCCTCGATGATGAGTTGAGTCGTATTTACGTTCCTGATCGTCTACGAGTAAGTATGGTTCAATTGGATGGATAACTAACTAAATCAATGAAATAGGCTCAACAGTGATTAAAAGGATAAAAAATGGATAATTGGAAAGGGAAAATATGTGGTTATCAAACAAATGGTAAAAGTTGAATGTATTTTGGATATGGTAAAAGATGGAAAGAAACAGCTCAAGAAGCAGGCAAGAACCAACACTAGTTAGTGTCGGCCCAACACTTATATGCTTTTGAGATGGTTTGTAAATTCGGTCAAGACCTCGACCCACTATCTAGAAAGATAGGAACCTCGGTATAGGGTTCAAATGCCACACTTGCGAAAGTGATAAGTTCAGGAAAGGCAAAGAATGGGTTGACGCCACTAGCTTTGTAGATAAGCCAACAAGTCTTTGAACAAAATCAGAGAAAAGTATTTCTCACCAAATGAACAGAGTTTCATTAAAATGTCCAAAAGTCCCTTCAAAATGGCTAGTTACACATATTTATAGGTATAGAAAAGCAAGCTAAATGGTCACATCTTAATGTGCTAATTAAAACTAAAATTAAACTCAAGTCTCTTGGCCTTCTTGTAACAATTAACTCCATCATTGAATTCACTTTAATTCAGCTAAATAAATATCCTTGAATGCTTAAAAAATGTCTCTTGAGATGTTCCTTGTCTAGTCGAAAAGACACCAACTACTTAATGGTATTTTGAATGCTTGTTTTAATATTTGAAAGAACAAAATCAGCTGGTAGGTGAAGGGGTTGCTGCTGAATTTAAAAGGGTGATAAAATGCTCCTTAAAACTCCTTAATTGATGTATAAAACCTCCATTGTAACATCTTCTTCCTTTATAACTGAAAAAACACTTGAAAAGCCACTTTCATTAAGTTGTAACAGCCATGAAATGTATCGGTTGTGAGATGAAGAGGCACCTACAATAAACACATTAAAATGAACTTACTAAACACAATTAAACACTAATTAAACTCAAACACATTAAATACTTGATTTCAATAAATGAACTAGAAACAAAGGCATCAATTAATGTAGCAACTAGTTTAATTAAAAGAAGCAAAATTAAATAAACTTAAACTCATGCTTCAATAAATTATTCTAGTAACTAGATTAATTAAATAAGCATCTTATTAAATGAAGTTCAATAAAAACTCAAATAAATAAACTAAAATGAGTTGAATTAAAACTAGCAACTCATTTATTAAACTTAAGATGAGTTTGTTAAAATTTAAATTCAACTTGTAATAAATTGCAAGTAACGCCTTTGGGGTTCATCCATGCATGATTAATAAGTTTGACTTCTTGTTCTTCCCAAACTCGTTCCACGTAGCTTGCCAACGCGTCTTTAAATTTCTTAGCCCGTGACCTAGTAATAGGCCCTTGTGGAAAATTGATTTGGTAGAGACATCCCAGGCCAAGGTTGTATCAATGATGAATGATGGAATTTGTTTAATTTGAATGCTTGAAATGGTTGGTATTGGATGTCTGTTTCAAGTGTAGGACTTTTGGATGAGAAATGAAGCTACAAATGGCTTTATTTTGTCCACACGGGCTCTAGACCATATGTGACACATGGCCTGGTAACATGGGCATGTGGTTAGGCCGTGTGTCCCTTGCACTTAAATTTTGAGAAAGAGAATGCTCAAAATTAAGCACACGGGCAGAGACATGGGCGTGTGTCTCAACCGTGTGAGGCACACGGCCTAGAACATGAGTGTGTCCTTTAGCCATGTGAATCCTGCACCTATTTTTTGAAAATTCAAATTAACCACACGACCTAGCACACGGGCATGTGACTTGGCCGTGTGACATCAATTTGTTCATGAGTTGCAAGTTAGAGAGTTACATGGGTTCGTGACACGGGCATGTGGCTTCACATGGCCTGACCACACGAGCGTGTCCCATACCACGCGGGCATGTGACTCTTATTAGTAGGAAAAATTTTAGGATTTTGCAAAAAATTCCCCAAGATCTTGATTTGGTCCTGAATTGATTTTAATGCATGTTTTGGGCCTCGAGGGCCCTACTAAGGGGCATTATGAATGATGTCTGATATGAACTTACCTTAGGAGTAATTTGAGTCATAAGGTTTGCCCGATCATAAATTGGGTAAGTATTTGGCTCGATTGAAAAGGAGGTGAAAATCAAAATATGGAATAGGCTCAAAAGGGTCTCACAAGAAGGATTTATGATATTTGGATGGTGGATGGGAATAAACAACTAAGGCCGGAGAATGAACTAACAATAGGGATTGTTGACCCGATTCTCAAATTGGCTTTAGGTTGAGAAGGTAATGGAAATATAGATGGATAAATTGATAAAAACCTCGACCCACAATCAAGAATGATAGGAACCTCGGTATAGTTTTGAATGCCACACCAACAAAGGTGTTAAGTTCGAGATAATAAGGAAAGATAGACGCCATGAGATGAATTCTCGATAAGTCAAATCAGTCCTAAAGTGAATAAAGAGAATTGAATTCTCACTAGAACAATAAAGTTCATAAAAGTGACAAAGTCTAAAAATTTAGTGAGTAACCTTTACAAAATGAAATTAACACATATTTATAGTCTAAAACATGGGGTAGCCGAATAGAATATTAGGGAGGTTGAATGGACAACAAATAATAACTGAAAAGTGCTGGAAAATTCTTTGAAGCTTCTTGAACATCCTTGGTAGCTTCCTTGAAGTTTCCTAGCATGGGAGACACAAATGGACATCTCCAATAAGTTTTCTTTTAGCTGGTCTTTAATGAGGTGAATTAGTGAGTTGAGGTAATTGGGCAGATTCAGCCAAAGGAGAATGAATGATGTTTAAGGTGCATAACATTGATTATTTGGAGAGTCATGCACTTAAGTAAGCAACTTGGAGCACATCAATAGTCTTGTGACTGTGAAACCCGAATTTAAAAAACCCCTTTAGTGTGAAAGCTTATAATCGAATGGTCACCTAGTGTGGATAGAATTTCCAGCAATGTGAACAAGCTAAAATTCCTCCTTGAAAACTGAATGGTCATGTAGCTCATCAAGGCTACTTGTCCTTTGTTGTTCACGAAATATGCTTAAAAAAACAAACCAGCAACCCTTGCATTTATGCCATCCATGAACATGCAAAATGTATGCTTCCTCATTAAATTCGACCATCATGCTTTCTTCAATACCTGCTCCATAAATTCAATCTTGCATGCTTCTTTAATGCTGTCCTTTGCTATGCACGAGCAACCATGTTCCTGCACACATTTAATTGAAGCAAATTAATTCAATTCAAACATCATAAATTTGGCTGGACATATAGCAACATTAATTGAAGACATCATTAAATTCAGTTGCTCAAGACACATTAAAAATGCACACATTAAAAACATGTTTGAGCTAAGACACATTAATACCTGCACATTAATTCAATTTAGGACACATTTATTCAGCTGTAGCATGATGCAAATTAAATTTGGTACATTAAAATGATGTAATAAGCTTAGACAAATTAATTATGTGTATTAACTATGACATCTTAAATGCATGCATAAAAATAAAGCATATTAACATGAAATTAAGATGTCCAAATTTTGACAAATTAAACACTTAATAACTACTTGAGCTGAACTTGAACTAACTAACTAACTCAATTAATTTATTCCAGCAAATTAAAATGCATGAAATTAAAATAAATTCGAATCAAGCTCAATGAGCTTGCATCAAACCGAATTGAGCTCCATTGAGCTGAGTAAAACCAAAATTGAAATCGTTGAGCTGAAAATAAACTTCATCTTGCACTTGGGCCCTTGATCTTGGGCCATTCTCGATGTGGTGAAATTGGGTCGTAACATAATGCGACTAGGTTCGTATCAATGTCAGTAAATGAATAGTAATTTACAAGAATTATCTAAAAATGTTCTGAAAGTTTTGATAATGCTTTGAACCCTATTTTAGCGACAGATACGTGTTAGGAGTGTTACATTTTTTAGTGGTATCAAAGCTATGGTTTAGCTGATTTTTTGATTTGATGTAGCAAACACGAGTGTAGCTATACATGCCATTATATAAACTATGATAGTGCGATGACTCTTAATCCTTTTAAATGTGTTTTTCATATAGTAATGTCATCCAACCGAAAAAGAGTTGAATCTGAGGAAGCTGAGAGAATAGCTTCAGTTTAAAAAGTTGCTTTTGCATCTGGTAGTGAAAGGCTCGTGTCTGAGGGCCGAGGTGAGGAGGTAAAACAGGCCTTCTTTCAATTAATGAATGAGTGTGATACGATCTTAACCTCGTGATTAATTTTGAGTTGTATTTGTGTTGCCCGATCGTCGACGAAGAAGTATCATTTGATTCTAACAAAGGGGTGTTTTGGATAAATATGGGTGGAAGCTAACAAAGCGGTTCAAGATAGGTTAAATATGGATATTATAGGTTCTGCTTGAAAGGAACTAAAAGATGGAGGATAATTGAATGGCTCGGTTTAATAATTAAACAAGGATAAGTAAAGATAAATGGTGGAGATGGAATATAGCACTTAAGTGTCAAGTTCGATTCAATACAATAAAGAGTATTGCCCCGGGACTTATATGACTTAAGGTGAGAAGGTGGAAATAGGTTGATGGACCTCGACTCGTTACTTAGCAAAGTAGGAACCGAAGGTATAATTGAATGGATGAACGCCACACCAACAAAGGTGATAAGTTTAGGATAGAAGAAAGAACAGGTTGACGCCACTAGCTTTATAGATAAGCCAACAAGTCTTCGAATGAAATCAGAGAGAGATGATCTCACCAAAGTGACAGAGTTTCATTCATAAAGTAACAAAAGTCTTTTTTTTTTAACAAAGGCTGATTTCACCTATTTATAGTGGTAGAATAGGGTAGCCGAATAGTCACAAATAATCATCTTAATGTAGTAATTAAAAGCTGAAATAAAGTTCAAGTCTCTTGACATTCTTGAACCAAATAACTCCTCCATTGAATTCACTTCAATTTAGCTTATTGAATGTCCTTGAATGCTTGAAAGATGACTCTTGAATTGTCCCTTGGCTACCCGAATAGACACCAGCTCCTTAATGGTGTTTGAATGCTTGTACTGATTACTCATGAAGTAATCGGTTATGGAAGGTGAAACAAACGGGCTGCCAAATTTAAATAAGAATAATGCTCTTCTTTAATTGATAAAACAACTTCTTGATGATGAATAAAGCCTCCTTTAAAATAACTCCTTCTTATGTAACCGAAAACACTTGAAAAGTCACTTCAATAAATTTGTAATAGCCCTTATAATGTAACGATTATGAATTGAAAAGGCTCCTGCAATAAACACAATTAAAATGAGCTTATTAATCACATTTAAACACTTATTAAATATAAAAAATAAAGACTTAACTTAAATAAATGAACTAAACATATGCATCAATTATTCCATCAACTAGTTTATTAAAGAAGCATAAATAAATAAACTTAAACTCATGTATCAATAAATAATCCTAGTAACTAGATTAATTAAGAGCAACACTTATTAAATAAAGTTCAACAAAACACTTATTAATTAAACTAAGATGCTTGAATGCATGGTTTAAAATGCAAACTTAATTAAATACAGAACAAATAATGCATGTCATAATTAAAATATGTAGATCAATAATGCACGACATTAACTAAAGATGCATTTAATAAACAAGACATAATTAAAGACTAAAGTAACTAAAATAAATAAATCAAGTCCTGATTCCAACAACAAAATTAATAAACTGAAATTAAAAAGTCTCATTGATACGAACCGCCTCGGGGTGAGTCGAGTCGTATTGGTTGCCCGATCGTAAATTGGGTAAATATTTGTAGCAATTGAAAAGGAAGTGAATTCGAAGAATGGATTTGATGCAAAAGGGTTTAAAACAAGGATATTGAATAGTTGATGATAGATGGGTGGAAATGGACTAAGGCAGGAGAATGAACCAACAATAAAAATTGTTGACCCGAGTCTCAATATTGGCACTTAGGTTGAGAAGGTTTCGAAAATATAGGTGGATAAATTTATAGAGAACCTTGACCCGCTATCAAAGATGATAGGAACCTCGGTATAGGTTTGTGAACGCCACACCAACAAAGGTGATAAGTTCGGGATGAGAAGGAAAGAAAGACGCCACGAGACGAATCTCGATAAGTCAAGTCAGTCCTAAAATGAATAAAGAGAATTGAATTCTCACTTGAACAAAAATAGTTCATAAAATATCAAAGTATCAAATTCAAAATCAGTTCACAAAGTGAAAACATCACATATTTATAGCCTAAAACTTAGAGTAGCCGAATGGCTATTAGGGAGGCTGAATGGACAGCAATTAATAACTAAAAAGTGATGGAAAAATTCTTTGAAGCTTCTTGAAGAGTGAAACGTCCATCCTTGAAGTAAGGTGGCCTCATGCATGCTTTGGCCGAAATGGCCATTTAGGAAATAACAACCAACATGCCTTTTTAGTTCTTTGTCCAATGGTCTCCACGAAAAGGCTTATGGGAAGAAGGAACATTCAGCAGCTTATTTAAGTCATTCATGCATGCTAGCCCTCTTGGTCCCTTGAAATCCACGAAAAGTGAACTGAATCAATCATCTTATCTACAGCACCGTCCAAGCCATATTTCTGCTCCATAAATTCGGCCAAACACCTCCTTTGATGCTATTCATGCATGCCTCCTCATTCAATGAAGTTTTATGCACAAACATCTTCTTAAATGCTGCACCATGCATGCACTTTCATGCCTTTAATTCGGTCAACCTCTTTGCTTTAATGCCATGCTTGAACCTTCACAAACAGCCTCTTAAATTGATGTCCCACGCATGCTTTCCAACAGCCCATTAAATTTGGTTCATGCATGCTTTTCCAGCAGCTCATTAAATTTTGTCCATGCATGCTTATCTCATTTAATGACGTCCCATGCATGGGAAAACAAAGTCCAGTATTTCCTTTAATGTTGCTCCCTTGCTAATCACGAAATAAGCCCTTGGGAAGGATAAAAGGAGCCCTTCCTTTATGACGTTTCAAGCACAAACATGTTCTTTAATGCTGCTGTCCCTTGTGTGCATGCTTGTCTTTAAAATCTTTGAAAAGTTGAACCAACATTTCATTTAAGGTGCCGTCCATGCCATGTATTTGCTTTTAATGCCTTAAATTCATCTCATGCATGAAAGAGCCTTTAATACCATCCAAACATGCACCAGCATCTCCATAAATGTTGTTCCACGTTTTGCTTCTCAAGGTCTTCTTTTGCTGCACATTAATTCAACACTTTAGTCAATTTAAACATAAATTTCGGCTGCACACTTAAGAACAACATGGACTAAATTCGGCTGCTTCTTTAAGAACATATGGACACATTAAATGCACGTAATATTCTGGTCACATTAATTCCATGTACTAACTAAGACACATTAAAGCAAATAATTAAATAAGTACTAAATTAAGACACATTTAATACTTATAATTAAAATGTCTAGATTTAAGAATCATTAAAACTAAATTAATTTATTTGAGCTAAAACTAAACTAATTTTAAATAAATTTTATTCCAGCAAATTAAAAATGCATGAAAATAAATTCGAATCAAGCTCAATGAGCTTGCGTCAAACAGAATTGAGCTTATCGATCTTCATTTTGCACTTTGGCCCTTTGAGCTTGGGCCATTCTCGATGTTGTGAAATTGGGTCGTAATATGATGCGACCAGGTTCGCATCATTCCCTCCCTCTTGAGAACGATTTGTCCTCAAATCGGGCCACTTGCTCGAAAAAAAATTTTCACCATCGTAGCACCCTCGGTTGATAGAGTTGGCATGATTACGCCCTCCCTCTTTTAGAGGATGCCCTCTCGACTTGTCACCTACAGGAAGATGGAATAAATTAGTAACATTATGAGTGATGAACTTAAAAGGAAAGGCTGAATCAATGCCAGGGTCAAATGTAGAAGGGGATCTTACCTTTTTGAGTTGACACAAAAAGTTCATAGAATGCAACAAATCAGAGACACGAGGCATTTGGAAATTAACAACACTCCATGGTTCAAGTACCTTAGACAATGGCATAGAATGATGTGCGCCAGGTTTGAAAACATAGTTTTGATTACTTGTTTCGGTACATAACAAAGAATTCAGTTTTACAAGTAAGTCAAAAACACCAGGCCAACAAGATTTAGGCACACAAGCATATGAACAATCAATTCCATCAATTCGAATAGGCATGTAAAGGTATGAAGGTTTCGCATCAGGTTTCAAAGAATTCGCATGGTCAATATAAACAAGCAGATTATGATTTCCAACCAAATCAAGATGAGAAATTCTTTCACAAACTAAGTTTTTGACTTTCTTACCATTAACATGCAAGGGAAATGGTTGAGACTCGGGTAGTAAAGAACTCTTACCTCGATCACCTTCAAGCTTGTCAACACCACAATTTTCAGGAATGATGCTTTTCTTACCACCACTTAAAACCAGTACATCATTATTAACCAAAGAATGACAATGGACAATATCATCAATATAATCACAATCATTCAAATAAATTGATGAAGACTGAAACACTTTATTCCTTTTACCTTCCTTACCTTGAGCCACAGGTGGGTGAATATCATTCACGTTCTTACCTTTTTCAAACAATCGAAATCGCCTCTCATTGGGAAAGTAATGAAGCTGGAAGTTATCAATCACATTTTTAGAGACCTGAGAAGAAACAAAACGAGGGAAACTCACATGTGGGTTAGTTTTAACACTCAGCTCTTTTTCTTGCTCTCTTACCTCCTTTTCTCTCGTTTCTTTTTCATAGATGACACTCGTCTCTTTATCATTTTCTTTTATTTCTTCTATCGCAATCTCTTTTTCACTTTCTTTTTCACACTCAATTTCTTTTTCTTTTTCATGCTCAATTTCTTTTTCTTTTTTCTGACTCTCACTTTCTTTTTCTCTTCTCTCACTCTCACTCTCTTTTCTTTTATTTCTTTTTCCTTTTCGTCTTTTTCTTTTCTTATTTCCTTTTTATTACAAAATGATACAAATGAATCAGCATAATAATCCTTTTGTTCAAGAGGAGAAAAATCATTTACGTAGGAACTACAATCGCCCCATTGTGAACAAGTCTTCGTAGATGAGAACGTTGGTGCATACGGAGAATTATTTGAACATTCTCGTTCGTCATCATAATAGGACTCAAACTCATAGTTTCTTTTACTTCGTCTCGAATTCCTTGTTGAATAGGAATCATAATATGAATTTCTTTGGGAATCACCTTCTGTGAGCGAAGACTTGGATGCATACGAATTATATTCACTCCTTCGCTTGGACCTTTCCACAGAGGAATACCTTGAAGTTTTGGAAGAAGAATTTCTACCTACTTGTTGATAATCTCGAAAAGTTCCAAATTCATGGTTTGTTTCATACCGATTTGAGTTCCTTGATGAATAATAGTCTTGGCATGAGTCTTTCCTCGAACAATCTTCGGATACGTGTCTCCGTGATGTTCTTATCTCCGTCTTTTGATTTGCAAAGCTTCCATACGTTTGAGCTCTTTCTTCGATACGTTCCAAACGTTCTCGTATTGGTTTTAGTCGTCTTTGGAGCATTTGACCCATCTCATGAATAATTTCTTGGTATGTTGGGTCAGACAAAACAGTGCCATAAACATCATTACGTTTGGTATTTTGAAACATGGTGTTTACTCACGCAAACCTCACACTTTCTCTCAAAAAGAAAAATTCTCACAATTTTGGCTTTTACACGCTCGAATAATCTCACCATACACTCGTGCCTTTTACCTCTCTATTCGCTTCTCTCGATTCATAATGGACTATTTAGACTTAGCAGTCGTCGGTGTGGAGTCAGCTTACAAAAATGATGTTTGGTTTGGGTAGGGAAAGATGTTGGGACAAGGGTAGGCTAGAAAACAAAACAAGAGGATGAAGGTGTGGCCGTTTGGGTACTAAAAAGGAATAAAAGAATCTTGGGCAGCAAACTTGTATGCACATATACTTCACATCTTCTTCTTCTTTTTTTTTTTTTTTTTTTTGCACTTCTAATATATCTTTTTTTTTTCACAATTTTTTTTCACAAATTTTTCTTTTCAATTTTTTTCGAATTTTTTTTGAATTTTTTTTGAAATTTTTTTTTGAAATTTTTTTTTGAATTTTTTTTTGCTAAAACGCGATCTCGGAAGTATAAGAAAATGTCGATTCTTACCTCAATTTAGCTAGCTCTGATACCAAATGATACGAACCGCCTCGGGGTGAGTCGAGTCGTATTGGTTGCCCGATCGTAAATTGGGTAAATATTTGTAGCAATTGAAAAGGAAGTGAATTCGAAGAATGGATTTGATGCAAAAGGGTTTAAAACAAGGATATTGAATAGTTGATGATAGATGGGTGGAAATGGACTAAGGCAGGAGAATGAACCAACAATAAAAATTGTTGACCCGAGTCTCAATATTGGCACTTAGGTTGAGAAGGTTTCGAAAATATAGGTGGATAAATTTATAGAGAACCTTGACCCGCTATCAAAGATGATAGGAACCTCGGTATAGGTTTGTGAACGCCACACCAACAAAGGTGATAAGTTCGGGATGAGAAGGAAAGAAAGACGCCACGAGACGAATCTCGATAAGTCAAGTCAGTCCTAAAATGAATAAAGAGAATTGAATTCTCACTTGAACAAAAATAGTTCATAAAATATCAAAGTATCAAATTCAAAATCAGTTCACAAAGTGAAAACATCACATATTTATAGCCTAAAACTTAGAGTAGCCGAATGGCTATTAGGGAGGCTGAATGGACAGCAATTAATAACTAAAAAGTGATGGAAAAATTCTTTGAAGCTTCTTGAAGAGTGAAACGTCCATCCTTGAAGTAAGGTGGCCTCATGCATGCTTTGGCCGAAATGGCCATTTAGGAAATAACAACCAACATGCCTTTTTAGTTCTTTGTCCAATGGTCTCCACGAAAAGGCTTATGGGAAGAAGGAACATTCAGCAGCTTATTTAAGTCATTCATGCATGCTAGCCCTCTTGGTCCCTTGAAATCCACGAAAAGTGAACTGAATCAATCATCTTATCTACAGCACCGTCCAAGCCATATTTCTGCTCCATAAATTCGGCCAAACACCTCCTTTGATGCTATTCATGCATGCCTCCTCATTCAATGAAGTTTTATGCACAAACATCTTCTTAAATGCTGCACCATGCATGCACTTTCATGCCTTTAATTCGGTCAACCTCTTTGCTTTAATGCCATGCTTGAACCTTCACAAACAGCCTCTTAAATTGATGTCCCACGCATGCTTTCCAACAGCCCATTAAATTTGGTTCATGCATGCTTTTCCAGCAGCTCATTAAATTTTGTCCATGCATGCTTATCTCATTTAATGACGTCCCATGCATGGGAAAACAAAGTCCAGTATTTCCTTTAATGTTGCTCCCTTGCTAATCACGAAATAAGCCCTTGGGAAGGATAAAAGGAGCCCTTCCTTTATGACGTTTCAAGCACAAACATGTTCTTTAATGCTGCTGTCCCTTGTGTGCATGCTTGTCTTTAAAATCTTTGAAAAGTTGAACCAACATTTCATTTAAGGTGCCGTCCATGCCATGTATTTGCTTTTAATGCCTTAAATTCATCTCATGCATGAAAGAGCCTTTAATACCATCCAAACATGCACCAGCATCTCCATAAATGTTGTTCCACGTTTTGCTTCTCAAGGTCTTCTTTTGCTGCACATTAATTCAACACTTTAGTCAATTTAAACATAAATTTCGGCTGCACACTTAAGAACAACATGGACTAAATTCGGCTGCTTCTTTAAGAACATATGGACACATTAAATGCACGTAATATTCTGGTCACATTAATTCCATGTACTAACTAAGACAAATTAAAGCAAATAATTAAATAAGTACTAAATTAAGACACATTTAATACTTATAATTAAAATGTCTAGATTTAAGAATCATTAAAACTAAATTAATTTATTTGAGCTAAAACTAAACTAATTTTAAATAAATTTTATTCCAGCAAATTAAAAATGCATGAAAATAAATTCGAATCAAGCTCAATGAGCTTGCGTCAAACAGAATTGAGCTTATCGATCTTCATTTTGCACTTTGGCCCTTTGAGCTTGGGCCATTCTCGATGTTGTGAAATTGGGTCGTAATATGATGCGACCAGGTTCGCATCACTCATTTTGGACTTGCCCCTCAAGTTTGGGCCAATTCCAATGTAGTCGAGTTGATTCAAAACATGATGCAACCAGGATCGCATCATACCCTCCCTCTTGAAGATGATTTGTCCTCAAATCGGGCCACTTGCTCGCGAAAAATCTTTCACCATCACAACCCCCTGGGGTGATGAAGTCGGCAATGTTGCTCTTGAACATAAAATTTACACATAACTTGAGCACAAAATAGATTGTTTGCATGCCCTCCCTCATTTGGAGGGAACGATTCCAAAGTGCCATCTACACAAATGAGAAATAGATTAGTGTCACTAGAAATTATAAGCTCAAAAGAGCTTTTCAAAATCTTACTCAAAATTGGAATGTATAACCCAATACCGGGATCAAAAACATGAGTTGGCATTACCTTTTCATGATGATTTAAAAATCGAATACTTAATCCAATGCCGGGATCAAAAATAGAAGTGGATCTTACCTTGTTCTTTGTTGGAAACAAACCAGTTCCATGAAGCATTCGTGACTTAAAATTTTGAACAACATAAGTCCATGACTCAAATTCTTTGAACAATGATGTCAAACCAAAGCTTTGATTTAATAATTGCAACTTTTAACAAATCAACAACTTTGTTTTTAGATTTAAAGATAAAACATCAAATATGCACAAATGGTTTACACATTTATTCACATGAAATTCAGAATGCTTGATTTCTATCAATAATGATCCAGAATAACAAATCTTTTGATAGATAGAATTTCAAAAATCAAAAACTCTTGAATCAAATCCCTTGATCAATAATAAAGAAGAATAATCACCAGGATCAAAAGCAAAGTTTTTGCTTACCATTTCTCGTTGACTTGAATATTTATCGGCTATCAACATGGTAGGAACATGAAGCAAACTGAAGTTATGAGTAGGCAAATTATGTTTGAATCCCTTAGACCATAGCATAAAACAACCAACATCAAAATCAAATGAACTAGGCATTTTACACATCAACAAACACAATCAAATTATTGGAAAATTAGACATGCATGTTTTCAAAAATTCAAATGCTTCAAATCTCATCCGCACATTTTCACCACAATCAAGCAAACAGAAAGGTTTATATAACTCATTATCTTGCATAACCAAACCTTCTGATTGCCGATTAATGATTACTGCACCAACATACTAGTCAACAACACATTCTTTATGAGTAACATTTTTATTATCAACACTTGAAACAAACAACTCATTACTAATCAAGAAAGAATAATCAACCATGTCATGGTGCAAGTGCTTTTCAAAACCCAAATATTTAACAAAGTTTTTGTCAATAATCGAATGAGGTTGATGTGTTTTAAAAACTTCAAAACTCATACCTGGCTTACCTTTTGGCAAAGGCGAAGGAGGATCGTTGAGAATGTTAACTCTTTCAATCAATGTAAACCTTTTCTCCTTGGAAAGGTAATGAAGTTGAAACTCTTTGCTCGGATCTTCAGAAACCTAAAAAGATAAAACACAAGGAAATCTCATGGGTAGGTTAGTAGAAACACCCCTCACTTTTTCTTTCTCTCTTGCTTATTTTTCACTTATTTCTTTTTTATCAAGGGTACTCGTTTCTTTTATTTCTTCAAACTCGCTCTCTTTTTCATTTTTCTTTTCGAGCACACACTCTTTTTCTTTTTTTTTTTTCTTTTCTTTCAATATCTTTTTGTTCTTTTTCATTCTCTTTTTCCTTTCCACTTGATTTTTCTATTTTATTACAAAAGGAAGGAAACAAGAAAGATTCATCACAATGTGAAACTTTTCACTGAGCATAAGATGGCAGGTCTTCATACATACAGCATTCATCTCTTCGAGATTGATTCTTCATGAATGAATATCTTGGAGTATATGAAGAATGACTTGAACCTTCTCGTTTACCACCATAATAGGCTTCAAACTCAAAGCTTGAGTTATTTTGGCTCCAATTCCTCGTTGAGTAGGAATCTCGATAGGAATCTTGATAGGAATCTCTTGTCACATAGTCATTGGATGTTGAACTCCTTGACGATCTCATTTATCCTTTGGCTTAAAGAAATTCACTCCCGATGGTAGGAAGATGGAAGGAAATGCTTGCGTAACACATGTTTCATTTCAGACTAGGTTGATATTGGGTGCTCTCCATTTCGTCTTTGACTCGTGGTGAATTGATCCCACCAAGTCATGTGATACGAACTCGCCTCGTGATTGATTTGAGTCATTTTGTTGCCCGATCGTGAATTTGGGTAAAAATGGAACGTTTCAAAACAAATTAGGTTTAAACAAAGAAAAGGCTAGAAGAAAGAAGAAGATGGCTAGAAATCAGTAAAAAAATGGTTAAACAGGGAAAAGGATGAATTTACTAAGGCCGAAATTGAACCAACAATATTAGATTGCTAACTCGTATCTCAAATGGCTCTTAGGTGATTTTTAGTATAAAGAAAATAGCAAAGAATTGACCTCGACCCACTATCAAGAATGATAGGAACCTTGGTATAGGTGAACCTTGACCCTCTATCAAAAGATGATATGAACCTTGGTATAGTTGAACAAAGAAAAGATAGACGCCACAGGCTAAGCTTGATAAGTCAAATCAATTCTGTAAGAACAAGGAGAATTGGATAACTCACAATTCAAATATTTCATATATATTCAGCAAAAAGTCAGCAAAAGTCCCTTTACAAAGGTTGATTTCATCTATTTATAGTGCTCGAATAGGCTAGTTGAAGGGTCACAAACATTCAACTTAATGTGCCAATTAAAAGCTGAAATTAAACTCAAGTCTTTTCACATTCTTAAGCCAAATAACTCCATCCTTGAATTCACTTCAATTCAGCTAAATGAATGGCTTTAATTACTTGAAAAATGACTCTTGAGTTAGCCCTTGGTCAGCTGAATGGATACCAACTTCTTAACCAGCTTCTTAATGGTGTTTGAATGCTTGAAATAACCTTTGAAGTGGCAAAAATGGCTGGAAGTTGAAAAGGTTGCTGAAATTTTTTGGATGAAATAATGCTCCTTAAACCTGATACGATCCGTCTCGAGGTGAGTCGAGTCGTATTTGTAGTTGCCCGATCGTCTACGAGAAATATTGTTCAAACTAAGTAGATAACGGAGATGGTTATAGTTTCAATAGGAGAAGGTTCGTTAAGTTGTTTTAGAAGAGAAAGAAAGATAGGGTTTGAACAAAAAAGTGCAAACAAGAACCAATATCAAGAAGATATCGACCCTTTGTCTATACGCTCTTTTGGGTTCGGTTTGGATTTGATAAAGGGACCTCGACCCACTATCTAAAGAGATAGGAACCTCGGTATAATTGAACGCCACACTACGGGTAGTGATGAGTTCGGGTTTCTGACAAAGAAAAACGGTTGACACAACTAGGACACTAGGCAAGCCAATCGAAATCTTTGAACGAAATTAGATAAAAGAATTCCTCACAAATTCATAAATAAAATTTTCAAAGTTCCAAAAAGTACCTTACAAAGAAAAAATGACAACTATTTATAGGTCTAAGACTAGGTAGCCGAATGGCCTTTGCATGCACTACTAATTAAGTAAGAAAATTCTAGAAGTTGATCCTTTAATCTTCATGGATAAATTCGGCCATGGGAAATGTATGGATGAGTCCTTCATAAATGTCATTTGAAGATTCTAGAAGGAAGTCCTTTGGTTGATATGTCCACATTCAGCCATTGGAGGAGGTGAATGAATCATCAATTGGTCAATGCATGTATCTTGGCCGAACATGCATATTGGAGATTAATGCACCTTAACCATTCATGTACCCACGAAAAATGATGTTTCTTCATGATCCATGCATCCATTAAAATACCATTCATGCTCCCTAGCCGTTCATGCATTAGTTGAAACAATGCATCAGGCCATGCATGTATTTGGCCGAACATGCACCTAGGGAATTCATGGCCCTTAGTCGTCCATGCACCTTCAAAAAGTCATGATGCTTCATGCTTCATGCGTCCAATGGTGTTCCTACAAGAGATGTGAACAAAATTAATTCCATCAATGTGAACATTTTAATTTCGGCTAATGTGAACAAAAATAGAAGCATTAAATTCGGTTTAAATTAAATTTAATTAACAGCATTAAAGTAATTTAAAACATATTTAATAAAACTAATGTGAACCTAATTTAATATGTAGCATATTAAATAACTTTTATTAGACTTAATAAATTAAAGTCAACAGAAAATGAATGCAGTCAAAGTTTGGACTTCATGAGCTAAAGTTTAGCTCATGAGCTAAAACCGAGCTGGGCTTGGACTCGAGAGCTGGAAATGAGCTGGACTCAAGCTGGGAAACTGAAGGTGAGCTGAATCCAAGCTAATGAGCTGGTTTTGAGCTGGTGGTGAACTCGATGAGCTGGGCTAGACTTGCAGGTAGTTACATGGTGAGTTCAAGGAGCTAATGTTAGCTCCCTCGATACGTCCCAACAGTGTCTCATCCCAAAGTTGAGCCACAAATGCTGTGATCGATTCTTTGAACACTTGGCTCGAGCTCGAGTGATAGGACCTTGAGGTGTGATCGCATCAAAACCCCCTTAAATGATGTATAAACCTTCTTGTAACAGCCCCCTTACTTTGTAACCGAAAATGACTTAAAAAGCCACTTTATTTAATTTGTAACATCCTTTAATTGTAACGGTTATGCCTTGAAAAGACTTCTACAATAAAAAAAATTAAAATGAGCTTATTAAACACATGTAAACACTTATTAAATATAACATACAATAACACTTAACTTAGGTAAATGAACTATAACATATGCATCAATTATTCCAGCAACTAGTTAATTAAAGACGCATCATTAAATAAACTTAACTCATGCATCAATAAATAATCCTAGGAACTAGATTAGTTAAGAAGCATCTATTAAATGAAGCTTAATAATAACTCAATTATTAAAACTAAGATGAGTTGAATTAATGACCAACACCTCATTTATTAATCTAAGATGAATTATTAACTAAGATGAACTCAATTACCTAAATAAAGTCCAACAACTCAATTTATTAACAAACTAAAATTTAATGTCTCATTTTGCACTTGGGCCCCTCAAGTTGCGTCAATCTCGATGGCGTCGAGTTGCGTCATAACATGATGCAACCGGGTTCGAATTATCATGGCATAATCAGAGAAACCATTCACTGCAAGCCTCACTTTCTTGCTTTCTGAGTATTCATGGTACTCAAAAACCAATTCTACCTTCTTTTCCCATTCAAGGTATGCTTGATGCGAGCGCACCCCACAGATCAGCTAACTTGAGCAAGAATTCCATGGTGCTTCCTCAAGGTCCTATCACACGAGCTCGAGCTAAGGCGTTTAAAGATTCTATCTCAGCTTACATAGCTCAACTTTGGGATGAAACCATCATAGGCCGTTCCGAGGAAGCTTACCCTAGCTCCTTGAGTTTACCATGCATTTGCCTATAAGCTCAGTTCAGCTCATCGAGCTCTCTACTAGCTCAAGTCAGCTCACAATTAGCTCAAAACTAGCTCACCAGCTCAGATTCAGCTCACTTCCAGCTCCCCAGTTCGGGTCCAGTTCATTGTCAGCTCACGAGTCCAAGCCCAGCTTGGTTTCAGCTCATGAAGTCCAACTTTGACTTCATTCATTTACTGTTGACTTTTATTTAATAAGTTCTTAAATAGTTATTTAATATGCTAAATATTAAATTAGGTTCACATTAGTCATATTAAATATATTTTAAAATATTTTAATGTTGCTTATTTAATTAAGTGCTAGCCAAATTTAATTCTTGTACTTGTGTTCACATTAGCCGAAATTAAGATGTTCACATAGCTTGAATTAATTTGTTCACATTTCTTATGTAGGAGCACCAATGGATGCATGGAGCATGGAAGGACATGGGACACATGAGGCTTGAAGAAACACCACTTTTGGAAGGTAAATGGACGGCTAACATTCATGAATTTCCTAGGTGCATGTTCGGCCAAATACATGCATGGCAAGATGCATTGTTTCAAATGGTTCATGAATGAACAAGGGCCTTGTATGGTGTGCTACTCTTTCATTTTTCCAAGTGACTATTCGACTAAAAGGAGGCTGTCCAATTAATCCATACATGTGGCCGAATATCTCCCTTCATGAACTTCAATATTCTGTTCACATTATGTTCACATGGCATGGCCTTACAATTCAAAGTGTTCACACCTATAGACTCTTTAAGTTTCGGCATTCACACTTCTTTTGGCCCTTAAAGTGCTCAATTTATTTCATAATTTTTGGCCAAAAGTTGTCACTTAATTGTTGCATTAATCAAGGATGGCCGAACCTGGCTTTAGGCTTATGAGATTCATCCATGCACATTCAAAAGCTTAAGCTTGAAGGATCCATTCCTCCATTCAACCATGGCCGAATGTAGACAAAGCTTCCAAGAGTTTTTCTTCTAGAAATTTCTACATTCATTCATGAAATTTACTTAGTCTTTAAGGATATGAGTTAGCCTATAAATAGTGCTCATATTTACATGTAAAATAACTTTTTGGCACTTTTGTAATGTTATGCTGCCGAATTTGTGAGGCAAAACTTTTCTTTATTTTCATTCAAAGATTGACTACCTAGTGATCTAGTCATGTCAATCCTTTCTTTGTCGAAAACTAAACTTAACACTATCCGTAGTGTGGTGTTCGACTATACCAAGGTTGCTATCTCGTTAGATAGCGGGTCGAGGTCATTTCTTTTTGCAAAACCTAAACCGAACTAAAAGGGCCTATAAACAACGGGTCGATACCACTTTGGTATTGGTTCTTGTTTGCACTTTTTGTTCAATCTCATTTCTTTCTTTACCAAATCGTTCCAAAACCAACCATTTCTTACCTTTCCAAATTGACCAAAATACAAACCTTCTTCCAATATTCCATATCCGAACCAATTCTTCCTTCCTACTCTATTCTTACTTAATTCCAAAACCGAGTTCTATCTTATCCAAGTCTCTAATAACCTAAACCATATCTCTACTTTATCAAATTAAACCTTTTCATCTTAAAACTCATCCTAAACTATCTTCTTTACTCAACTTCTTACTCTAAATTGTCGATACTATCTCGTCGATGATTGAGCACCTAACATACGACTCGACTCACCCGAGGCAGATCGTATCAATGCCTCCGAGTCGAATCAACCTTGAAATAGTGGAATAGAGGACTTAAGATTCTTTGAATCGCCATCATCACGTTCATGCTGTCTAAAGCCTTGATTTTTATGAGCTCGTCACCTTTCACCTTGATAGGATGCTTGATATGACGGTTCAATCCAATCACTCACCGTGGCAACTCTTCTTTCAAAACTTAGAGACATTTTGTTGAAAAAAATTATTAAAACAAAATAGAAAGGTACTCACCACAAAACCTCACCAGTCACTCGCAAGAAAATTGAATGGCACTCACACTCGTGTTTGCACTTGAGATCGACTTTTTCAACACTCTAATGCTCTCACAACACTCGTGCCTTTTACCGCTCTTTCTTTTCGCATGACTTCATGAAAAGACTAGAGTAGGCTTTATCGTAGTCTAGGGGTCGGTTTCAAATGGGCTACAAGGGTAATGATGTTATAGGTGTAGGGTAGGCTGAAATAAAATGAAATCGATTTTAAATGTGGCGTGAAAGGTAGGAATGGAAATTGAGAGGAACTTGCTAATCAAAATTGTAAACAAGATGAATACAAACTTCTTTTTTTTTTTTTCAATTTTGAGACTTTTTTTCAATACATATAAGTTCAATAAAACTTGTATTACACTACAATAATTTTTTTGATTTTTTTCAATTTTTTTATTTTTGTCAAAACTTACTCCAGATTCATGAACTATTCCGGGATAGTCTCAAACATCCGTACTCCTAGTTTTGCAAGTTCTGATACCAAATGATACGATCCCAACCGCGTGATTGATTTTGAGTCGTATTTGTGTTGCCCGATTGTCAACGAAGAAGTATCGTTGGTTCTAGCAAAGGGGTGTTTTGGATAAATGTAACACCCCAAACCTAGCCTAGAAGTTAGGCCCGAATCTGGCATGTCACATTGAAGTATTTTTCGAAAACATTATTTTCATTGAAAACCCTTTCTTATTTAAAACTTGTTGCCATTTAAACTTGTGTAAAATCTCGAATCTCATTTGTATATTTTTAAAATGTGGTTTATTAAAAGACATTCTCTTGTAAAATGTTATTACCTTTAAAACCTTATTTGTTGCGGAAGCTTAATTTAAAACAATTGCCGAAACGTGATATTTTGAAACATAGTTGTTGTTTTGGAAAAACCCGTGTTCTAGTCCTAGCAATTTTAAAATATTAAATAAAATCCCAAATGTAAAATCCAGAAATTATTAAGGACTTATTACAACCCAAACAAAACTACTTGAATGTAAATAATCAAAACTAAAAACATTAGCAGTGTGTGGCCTTTTTCGAATCCCTCGCAGCACCGATCCTTCTAAAGCTAGGGATTACCTGCATAGATAATAAACGGGGTGAGTTTATAAAAACTCAGTGTGTAATCCCCTACTATATAAAACAAGCAGTTAGAAATACAAAAGAATTAAAAGTCTAGGCCCCAGCCCTACTACAGTTCCAGTATCAATTGGGCCTTAGCCCATTATAACACACAGTACCAGATGGGCCTTAGCCTATTACAGAATCAGAAACATTATCAACATTAGAAATAGAATCAGAATTAGAATCAGGTGGGCCTAAGCCCAAAACAGAATCAGTAACCGTATAATACAGATATGCAGAACAAACTGGCCGAAGCCCTATACATAACAGATCAGTCTGGGCCTTAGCCCTATACAAAACAGTGTGGACCAAGCCCATAACAGAATTAGAACAAAAGGGGAATGCAAACCTAACCCAGTCTAACCATCTCACCACTCGTACCAACCCAACACACCATGTGAGGAATAACTCGACCCACCTAGCCCACACACCAATACGCAGTCGAACTGCTAATAACAAATAACGTGGCAGAGCCACCAAAAATAGAGTACATGGCAAAGCCACTAGCATAGAACTTCCTCCAAATCAAGCCCAACCTCATGCAAAAAATCGTGTAGGTCATGCTCAATCATCACACATGTATGCATAATGGCCATGCTTAGTGACAGTCATTTAAACATATATTAAAAACATATCAATCATGCAACCACGGTCATGTCAGTCAAATCACTATCATATGATCACTGTCAAATACACAATTCAAGCCAGTCACTTGCCCACAAGGGCAAAACAGTCATTTTACACCCTAGGGGCAATACGGTCGTTTTACCTAACAAGGGTATCTCAGTAATTCTACCCTACAGAGGTATTTTAAAAATTCTACCCTACAGGGGTATTTTGGTAATTTTACAATTTAGGGTATCTCTGTAATTTCACAAGTTAGGGGTATTTCTATAATTTCACAAATCAGGGGTAAAACGATAATTTTACAAATTAGGGGTAAAACGATAATTTTACAAATCAGGGGTAAAACGGTAATTTTACAAAATAGGGGTTTAACGACCCCACTGAAAGTCCATCGTCACCTCGAGCGACTAACATAACCTAAACTGACATAATGGTGCAGTTGGGCCTAAGGCCTACTATCTGACCCAAGTGGGCCCGTGTGGCCCAATTATCCCAGAAATAACCTCAACTATACGAACTATACACTTCAAACCAATAGTAGCCATATAACATACCTTTCAACTGTGTGGGGCCCACAAGCCCATGGGCCCATAGGCCCATTTCAGCCCAGAGAGGCCCAGAACAGCCTATGCCACGTACACGACATGACAAGCATCACTATTTCTCACCTAACAGTCAGATTTACACCAATGGGCCCACAGGCCCATTGGGCTCGTTCGGCCCATTGATGCGAACCCGATCGCATCATGTTATGATGCAACTCGATGCCATCGAGATTGGCCTAAACTTGAGGGGCCCAAATGCAAAATGAAACATCTCATGGGCCTGATTGGTTATCGGACCAATGTTTTTCTTTTAAGGACTTTTTAATTTAATATAGTTTTATTTAAATTAATAAGTTTGCATATTTTTAATTTTTGACTTGCACTTTGTGTGTTTTGCATTTAATAAAGTCATGCATTATGTAACTTTCATGTTAGTTAAAATTTGCATCATTAAATTAAGTCTTGCATTAAGTAATTCATTAGTTCATTTAGTTTGCATTTTAAACCAAGCATTTAAGCATCTTTAGTTTAATAAATGAGTTGCTGGTTTTAATTCAACTCATCTTACTTTATTTAGTTGAGTTTTATTGAACTTCATTTAATTAGATATTTATTTAATTAATCTAGTTACTAGGATAATTTAATGAAGCATGAGATTAAGTTTATTTAATTTTGCTTCTTTAATTAAACTAGTTACTGCATTAATTGATGACTTTGCTTTAGTTCATTTATTGAAGTCAAGTGTTTAATGTGTTTGAATTTAATTACTGTTTAATTGTGTTTAATAAGTTCATTTTAAATAAGGTGATTTGAGTTGCATGTTTATTAATAAAGTCATGTATGAGAGTGTTTATAGTGTGCTGTTTTGTTTTTAGTGTCTTTAATGCTTAATTGTCTATTTTACAGGTGACTATTCATATGGTTAAACTAACTCTTCATTTTTGGACCTTTTTTTAAGCCTTCAAAGATCATCATGGTGGTTGTTTAAATGGTCCAAGAGTGTCCCTTCAAATCTAATCAATTTCATGCACTCAAAGCTAGTTATGGTGTTAATTTAAGAGAGATGAATGCACAAGACTTTTGACGTTCGGTTATGGTAGAAGAAAGGACTACAAACAACAACTTAAGGAGCATTAATCTTCATAAAGATGGTGGTGACCTTTGAGCTATCCATGGGCTAATGAAAAGACATGCCTTTTGGGCTATAACCATTAAAGAGTTAAATCAAATTTAATGTTATGATTTAAGCTAGTTAAATGACTAAATTTGAAAGGTCTTAAGGAACTTGAAAGGTCATTTGAGGCCTATAAATTTCGTTCTAAGTCATTCATGTAGGGGAACTTTTGACACCTTAATGAAAATTACATCATTTTGTGAGAAAACCTTTCTCTCATATTTCATTGAAGACTCGTTGGCTTATTTAGGTCTCTAGTGGCGTCAACCTGCTTTCTTCTCTATTTGAACTTATCACTATTTCATAGTGTGTTGTTCACCCCTATACCAAGGTTCCTACTTCTTTAAGTAGTGGGTCGAGGTTTATTTACTTTCATCCTTCCACCTTAAAAGCCTATAAGTATTTGGGTCAATACTCTTTAGTGTTGGTTCCTACTTGCTCTTGAGTTCGTTTTATTCCATATCCAACATCAACCAAATTTCCTTCTCTCCATTCTTTTCCATTCATTTTAACCGAACCACCTATTTACTTTCCATCCTTTTGTTATTTCCATTCCCATACCTATCGCCATCTTCTATTTACTTTCACCGAGCCTATAATAATATTCACTTCTTTAACCTATCTTGTTCATTTTCATAACTTTCGCATTAATTACCCTAAAACATCCATTTTAATCAAAATATTATTTTATTTTGAAAAGAGACGAACAATACTTTCTCGTAGACGATCGGGCAAACTAGCATACGACTCGACTCACCCCGAGACGGATCGTATCACCCATTCTGACCCAAATCAGCCATGGCCATGTGATTTACAAGGCCCAGTTCAATATTTTGCCACTTATCAAGAATTCTGTCTGTGTGGGGCCCACAAGCCCATTGGTTCCACACGGCCCATTTCAGCCCAATACGGCCAAACGTGGCCTCAATCATCCGACGCCCATGTTCATGGGCTCAGTTTAGCACACGTGCGGTCACACACTCGTGTGGCATCATTCGCTGATATTTCAGCTTTCTCGGCATTTTGCCGATCTGCAATCATAGCAGGGTGTGAAGAACACACTTCTGGCTTTTCAGCCGATTATCAAAGATGACACTACAACACACACTTTTGGCTTATACCGATCCACAGAAACAGGATATACGGTTACACACCTGTTAATGACTGCTTGCGAGAATCCTTGAACACCAACCTACAATCATCCCCAAATTTAGTTAGTCTTATATCCATCCAATATTATTAATACTATGACCACCAGGTCGACCTTACCACTTACCTAGCCAGAAGTTATGCGATTCTCAATCCAAGATTGCTAGTTGCCACAATCGCCCTTCCTTTTCGATTCACTGCGCTTATGACGGATTCGAAAGAATTAGAGTATAATATAGACTGGGTATTCAGTCCCTACCAGCAACACCAAATAAATCTACTTACCTCCAACTACTGGCCAAAAAGTATTTGCAAAAGAGAGCAGAACATGCAGAAATGAAAAGCAATCGATGCACTACTAAAGGTTAAAGGCTATCGTCCCAAACAAAGTGCCATGAATCAAAAGAGAAATCACTGCCCATAACCCCAACCGTTTAGCACAATAGAGGAACAAAGGACATGGATATAAAGAATTGAGAAGAAAAAAATAAGAGAGAGACTTCACTAATGGAAACAGAAAAGAATCTGTGGAAGAGATTTGGCAAACGAATACGAGAATGAGAAAAAGGAAGATTCAAAGGTTTAAAGCAAGAGAAGAGATTTGGCTAACCTGAAGAATTAGGTGCAGTAGGGTTCGGCCAAGAGTAAGGTTAAGAAAGAAAGAAGAATAGATGAACAGGGATAATCAAGAAGGGTTTGGCTTATGAAAACAAAAGTTGAAAGAATAATGGGGTATAGAAGAAGAGAGGTAGGTTTCGGCAACAATTAACAATAGGAGAAAGGAGTAGAGAAAAGAATTCGGCACTCACCCCAATCAATTCCTAAAAAAACACTAGAAATGGTCACTTCAGAAAATACACTTGCAAGAAAGAGGTACAAAAATGACAAAAAGAACCGAAACCCGAACTCCTAGAGACAACATTCAGCACCATACTCTTAAAAGCGAAAAATGCATCATCAAGAGGCACCCCTAGCTAAATTTTCCTTTCATACTACCCCAAATCGGCTATCACTCATCTCATACCAAATCCCTTGAAAATCTCCTTGATTTTCTCCTCAGATTACTCCCTTGATCTACTCCAACCATTCATTCAAATTCCAACTACTATGACCAAGTTAATTCTCATCTTTTACCAAGTCTTCAACCAACTCAAGTATTTGAATCCAAATCCATCTGTTACCAAGTGATACGATCTGTCTCGGGGTTGAGTTGAGTCATATACAAATTACCCAATCGTCTACAAGAAAGTATCATTCGGCTCATTTTTAAAAGGATGTTCTTAGGTAAATTAATGCGAAAGCTATTCAAAAGGGGTTTCAAAGATAGGTTTAAAGATATGAATTTTATATAGATTCAGTTAGCGTAAATAAAGATGAAGATTTGTATGGAAGTGGGTTAACAAACAATGGATGAAAAGTGAAAGGGTGGTTTGGCTATGATGAAATGAAGGAATGGAAAGAAAGAAATTTGGTAGATGATGGATATGGAATAAATCAAACTCAAAAGCAAGTAAAAACCAATACTAAAGAGTATTGACCCAAATACTTATAGGCTTTCAAAGTGAAAGGATGAAAGTGAATAAACCTCGACCCGCTACTTAGAGAAGTAGGAACCTTGGTATAAGGGTGAACACCACACTATGAAATAGTGATAAGTTCAGATAGAGAAGAAAGCAGGTTGACACCACTAAGGACCTAGATAAGCCAACGAAATATGAGAGAAAGGTTTTCTCACAAAATGATGTAATTTTCATTAAGGTGTCAAAAGTTCCCTACATGAATGACTTAGAACGAAATTTATAGGCCTCAAATGACCTTTCAAGTTCCTTAAGACCTTTCAAATTCAGTCATTTAACTAGCTTAAATCATAACATTAAATTTGATTTAACTCTTTAATGGTTAGCCCAAAAGGCATGTCTATTCACTTGTCTTTGAATAGATGAAAAGGCATGTCTTTTCATTAGCCCATGGATAGCTCAAAGGTCACCACCATCTTTATGAAGATTAATGCTCCTTAAGTTGTTGTTTGTAGTCCTTTCTTCTACCATAACCGAATATCAAAAGTCTTGTGCATTTATCTCTCTTTAATTAACACCATAACTAGCTTTGAGTGCATGAAACTGATCAGATTTGAAGGGACACTCTTGGACCATTTAAACTACCAAGCTCACTTCTAGCTTCTCTTCAGCTCACGAGCTAAACTCTAGCCCACTTCCAGCTCACGAGTTTGGGCTCAGCTCCATATTAGCTCACTAGCTTGATAGTAGCTCATATTTAGCTCGTTGACTTTTTACTTAAATAAATTTTGAACTTATTTAATTAAGCATTAAACATGTCTTACATTTATGTTTGTTATTAATATGTCTTAGATATTGCATGTTTTAAATTTGTCTTAAACATAGCCGATTTAATGCATGACATGTGTTCACATTATGCCAAAATTTATGAGTGTTCATGAAATGTCTTAAATGACTTGTTTATTTTATGTAGGTACATTCATTTGGACGGTACAAAGAACCATGGAAGAAACATCTCTTTTGGACATCCCACATACATGAATGAACAACATTAAATTAGGTGCATGCATGACCAGATTCAAGGTGTTTACAAGTTCATGTATTTGTCAAATACATGAATGCCCAAAATACATGAATGATTGGGCTCAAATGCACATTCGGTTAGATGGATGATGAAGATTCATCCATGAATGTATCTAGAAGATCTATTCCCTTTGGACGGCACACATTCATGCATGGAAGGAAATTAATGCAAGTTCATGTACGGCTTGGTGCAATGTATAAAGAGGTGCATGTAGAATTGAGGTTCAATGGACGGCATTTAAGGGAGTACATGTATTAATGTTCATGTTTTTGAAGGTTCATAGACCGAATTTATGGAGGAACATACATTGGGACGTTTTATGCATGATCCATGCATTTTCAAGTTAACCATTCAAGTATTTAAGGTGCATTAAAGCTTCATTCGGCCAAGGGGGATGATAGAACATTAAAGGGCTGCACATTCATGGAATTAAGGCCTTTCTTCAAAGCTAAGTATGCATGAATACATAAAGTGAAGCAACATGATGATTCGGCCAATTCATGCACCATCTTCAACCATGAACCAAATTTTAAAGCTTTTGTGTGAACATATTAAATACAAGTGTGAACAGAATTTAAGTTAGTATGAACACATTTAGATGCTGAAATTCAATAGGCATTTTAGGCCTATAAATAGAGATTTGTAAACGTTGTAAAAGAGACTTTGCCATTTGATTAAAAACCTGTTTTTGTGAGGTTACTTCCTCTCATATCTCGTACAAGTTTCGAAAAACTTATCTAGCATGCTAGTGGCGTCTACCGGTCTTGTTTGAACTTATCACCATCCTTGGTGTGGCGTTCACCTATCCTTTGATTCCATCTATCCACCTTAACAATATAGGAATCGAGGTGACACTTTTTAGTGTTGAATCATTCCTGACGTTAAGTTTGTTTTCCATTCCCATCCTTTGAGTTTCTTTCTTGTCTTCATCAAACCGAGCCAACTATTCAATATCTACCTTTGTTATTCCATAACCGAACCTAGCTACACTTATTTCCCATTTTGAAAACCTTCCACTTAATTAAACTATCCATTTTACTTTTATTTCCAAGACACCGAGGCACGAACGATCCTTCTCGACTACGATTGGGCAACTACGTGAATTCGACTCAATCACCCGAGCCGGATCACATCATTTGGTATCAGAGCTTTTAAAACGAGGAGTACCGGCGTTCGAAGCATCATCAAAATAGGTTCGTAAAAAAATTCAAAAAAATTTTTTATTTGTTTTATTATTCATCATTTTGTACTTAAAAAAAAAGGGAGTGGTATAAAAAAAAGTTTGAAAAAAAAAGAAACTCGAAAAAAAAGAAAAAAATTAAAGTGAAAAAAAAGGTGAAAAAAAAGAGAAAAAATTGTGAAAAAAATTCGAAAAAAAGAAAAAAATTGTGAAAAAAAGTCGAAATAAAAAAAATGTGAAGTTTTGAAAGTTTCTGTCATACATCATTGGTATCTGTGAAACCCGATTTTCAAATTTTCACTCAATTTTTCTTTCACCCCTTCTACCCAACGCCACACTCACAAACCCAAAAAATTTCTTTTGGCCTACCCGTACACCTACATACCTTATCCCTTGTAACCATTTGAAGCCGACTCCTAAAAGCACCAAGACGAGTCAATACGAGACAAAATACGAGGTTGCGAGAGTAAGTTTGAGTGGAAAAAGGCTAGAGAGTGTGAGAACATTTGAGTGTTAAAAAAAAAGCCTAAGACGAGTGCAAACACGAGTGCAGTGTTCATCAAATATTTCTTTGCGAGTGAAATAGTGAGATTTGTGGTGAGGTACTCAATTTTTGTAATCTAACATATTTGTTTTCAGCAACAAAAGTCATGTCACGCGAAGAATTTACTGAGTTGGAGTTTCAATACTTGGTTCGAGAAATGCAACGAATGGTAAATTCCAAGTTTGACAAACTACACGAAAGATTAGATCGTGTGGAACAAAGAGATCCACGAGAACAAGTTTCATCGAGTCGAAAAGCAGAATCGAGAACTTCGTGAAGATACACTTCTAATGATTACTCGAGACGAGATTTCGATCAAGATTCTTATTTCCCCAAGGATTTGAGACAAAGAGATTCATACTATGACTCATATTCATTGATGAATTTGAGAAGTGATTTAGATCAAAAGTCCTTTTCATCAAGAAATTCAAGAAGACGAGAAGCCGAATACGATATTGACTCCTTCCAAGATGATATCCAAAGAGATAAATATATCTTTTCCTGAACTTCAAAGAAATCATCCAAGGAGTATTCTTCTCGAAGCCTTGATCGTGATTCATATGAAAATAGTTTTTCTTCTTGCAAACACGACTTATATTCTCAACGTTCTTTTTGTAAAGAGAAAGCGAGAAAAGAAAAAGAAGAAAAGGCAAAAGAAATAAAAAGAAAAGAGAGACAAAAGGCAAGCAAAAGAGAAAATGAGCGAGTATTGAGAGAACTTGAAAAAGCCTTTGAAAAAGTCTTTAAAAAAGAAAAAGAAAATGAAAAAGAAATTGAGATAAAAGAATCGAGTGTTCTTGAGAAAAAAGAATCGAGTGAAAAAGAAAATAGTGAGCAAGTGAGGATTCTTTCTAACCCTTCTGTTTGTCTTCCTTGTGAATTTTCTTTTCAGGTTCCTAAAAGTTCGTGTGACCAATTCCAACTCTGATACCTTCCAAACGAGAGGCGATTTCAGTTGTTCGAAAAAGGTAAGTTCGTGAATGACAACCACCCACTTGCGATTGAAGGTAAGGAAGGTAAGGATTCTTTTATTATCGAATCAAAGTCGCTTGATTTGGCTAATTCTTGGTCACTTATTGTTGTTGACGATTTTGTTTTAAAAGGTGCCATATACAACTTTTCTTATGACGATTACTACATTGGCAAATCTGTTGACAACATTGGAGTGGTTTTCTCTAAGCGAATTTTGAATATGTTTGATCAAAGTCTGTCAATTAAAAATTTTGATGTGTTTGACCATGCAAACTTTTTGAATTCATGTGTTAAATCTTTAAATATGCCTGCTCAATTGATTTGTGACAAATTTGCAAGTTTGAAAAGTCGCATGTTCTCTAAAAATTCTTTGTTTGGCATCCATGTTAAAAGATCTTCACATGATATGTGCAATTGTGCTCTTCATGAACAATCTTTGAATTTTTGTGTGAAATTTCCATGTAATGATTTGCATTCCCGATTGATACTCTTGAAGCATGAATCTTCGCATATTGGTATGCCCAGTTTTATCAATTCAACATGCATGTTTAAACTAGTGAAATATAATTCGTGTGGTGAGTTGATTATATCTTCTTCTAATATGTTGCTTGTTGGAATTCTTGATCAAGTTCGTGTGTTCAAGCCTGGTATTTGCTACATGGATTCATTTTATGGAAACATTAAGCACTTTGCATCATTTGCATTCAAATTATGTTTGCTTGATGTTCGAACTTTTGATAAGAAAGTGAAATTCAATTATTTGGGTTTCAATTTTGATTTGTTTACTAATCACCTTGCTTGGCCACATCTGAAATTTTCATTTCATTTTGAAGAGGTAAGGCTGACCTACATTTTTGGAATTGAATCAAATTTCCATGGCAACTTTCCTTTTCCATTTAAGACCATAGTTTTCGTTAATACTAACCATTCTCATTTTTGTGGATTCCACCCCTCGAGGAGCATGAGTTGTCATGGTGCGTCACCACCTATCCAAAGTGATCGAAGCAATAGGTTTGTTTTACATTATCTTTTCGAAAAGAGAAGGTTCATTTTGACTGAAAAAGGTAAACCTAACCTTCAAATTTCTTCTCTTCAAATTCCTCAAGGTAAGTTTTCTAAAAATGTTCAAATATCTTTGCTTAATTTGAGTGAAGGTGAAAATCTTGTTGATTTAATGCGTGGAAATCCTTGTGATGCCTTGATGTTAGAACATTGTTTGAATCTTTTTGTGGTTGATTGCTGTTCTTGGCCTCGTACTGATCTGTTTGTGTTGAAATGTGATGACTCAAATCATGCTGTTGATAAACATACGGGTGCAATTAATCAACCATGGAGCACTTTGCGTGTGCAAGACGACGAATTGAATGAGTTTCTATTTTAGGCTAATCATTCTGGAAAGTTTTGGATGAGGTTTAATGAGTTTAATTGTCTACAAACATTTGTGACAAATTATCCCTTAATCCAACTTAGTTCTCATGTTTGCAACACTAGTCTAACAAAACTCTTCGATAAATTTACGTATGCATGTCTTGTACAACTAAGATTTTTGGCATATGATCGTTTGAGTGAACATTTTCTAATTTTTCAAATCCACTTGAATCTGACTTCTTTGATTTTACTCTTGCCGAAAGTGGAAAGATTATTTCAGATTTCTATGATGTCCTCTGTCCCATTCGATCGAGGAAAGCCGCGTGAGAGAAAAACTTTAAAAGTGGATAAACGGCTCGACTTGAGGACAAGTCGCTTAAAAGAGGGGGGAATGATGCAAACACGCCTCGCGAACTACTTTGGACAAATCTTTCTAGTCGAGACTGACTTGTTGGCAAGCTGATCCCAACTCATTTCCAGCTCCACGAGCTCTATCCAGCTCAAATTCAGCTCATTTAAGCTCGATCCAGCTTGCTCGAGCTAAACCAAGCTCACTTTTGGCTTCTCTTCAGCTCACGAGCTAAACTCTAGCTCACTTCCAGCTCACGAGTTTGGGCTCAGCTCCATATTAGCTCACTAGCTTGATAGTAGCTCATATTTAGCTCGTTGACTTTTTACTTAAATAAATTTTGAACTTATTTAATTAAGCATTAAACATGTCTTACATTTATGTTTGTTATTAATATGTCTTAGATATTGCATGTTTTAAATTTGTCTTAAACATAGCCGATTTAATGCATGACATGTGTTCACATTATGCCAAAATTTATGAGTGTTCATGAAATGTCTTAAATGACTTGTTTATTTTATGTAGGTACATTCATTTGGACGGTACAAAGAACCATGGAAGAAACATCTCTTTTGGACATCCCACATACATGAATGAACAACATTTAATTAGGTGCATGCATGACCAGATTCAAGGTGTTTATAAGTTCATGTATTTGTCAAATACATGACGAATGATTGGGCTCAAATGCACATTCGGTTAGATGGATGATGAAAATTCATGCATGAATGTATCTAGAAGATCCATTCCCTTTGGACTGCACACATTCATGCATGGAAGGAAATTAATGCAAGTTCATGTACAGCTTGGTGCAATGTATAAAGAGGTGCATGTAGAATTGAGGTTCAATGGACGGCATTTAAGGGAGTACATGTATTAGGGACGTTCATGCAAGTGGGGGCCATCTAATGTTCATGTTTTTGAAGGTTCATGGACCGAATTTATGGAGGAACATACATTGGGACGTTTTATGCATGATCCATGCATTTTCAAGTTAACCATTCAAGTATTTAAGGTGCATTAAAGCTTCATTCGGCCAAGGGGGATGATAGAACATTAAAGGGCCGCACATTCATGGAATTAAGGCCTTTCTTCAAAGCTAAGTATGCATGAATACATAAAGTGAAGCAACATGATGATTCGGCCAATTCATGCACCATCTTCAAGCATGAACCAAATTTTAATGCTTTTGTGTGAACATATTAAATACAAGTGTGAACAGAATTTAAGTTAGTATGAACACATTTAGATGCTGAAATTCAATAGGCATTTTAGGCCTATAAATAGAGATTTGTAAACTTTGTAAAAGAGACTTTGTCATTTGATTAAAAACCTATTTTTGTGAGGTTACTTCCTCTCATATCTCGTACAAGTTTCGAAAGACTTATCTAGCGTGCTAGTGGCGTCTATCGATCTTATTTGAACTTATCACCATCCTTGGTGTGGCGTTCACCTATCCTTTGATTCCATCTATCCACCTTAACAATATAGGAACCGGGGTGACACTTTTTAGTGTTGAATCATTCCTGACGTTAAGTTCGTTTTCCATTCCCATCCTTTGAGTTTCTTTCTTGTCTTCATCAAACCAAGCCAACTATCCAATATCTACCTTTGTTATTCCATAACCGAACCTAGCTACACTTATTTCCCATTTTGAAAACCTTTCGCTTAATTAAACTATCCATTTCACTTTTATTTCCAAGACATCGAGGCACGAACGATCCTTCTCGACTACGATCGGGCAACTACGTGAATTCGACTCAATCACCTGAGCCAGATCACATCACTGGTTTGGTACGAAATGATAAGAAATGGAAGGATGGAATTCGATTTTGGTATGAAATGGTAATGAAAGAAGTTTGATTTGAAAAAAAGTGCAAACAAGAACCAATACCGATGTGGTATCGACCCGTTTGTTTATAAGCCCTTTTAGTTCAGTTTAGGATTGGTAGAAGTGACCTCGACCCACTATCTAGTAAGATAGGAACCTCGGTATGTTTGAACGCCACACTACGAGTAGTGATAAGTTCGGGTTTATCAAAGAAAACGATTGACGCAACTAGAACACTAAGTAGCCAACGAATCTTTGAACGAAAATAGAGAAAAGTTTTCCTCACAAATTTGGCAGCATATCATTAACAAAATGTTCAAAAGTGTCCCCAAAAGGCTTGGTTACAAGAATTTATAAGGCTAGAATGAGCTAGCCGAATGGTCACAAAGTAAAGTGCTATTAAAGAGCTAATTATAAATCAAAGACTTTTGAAATTCTAGAATCAATAACTACTCTCTTTAACCAGCTGAATTAATGTCCTTAAAGGCTTGGAAGATGACTCTTGATTTTCCCTTTGGCTAGTTGAATAGACTCTAGCCACTTTAATGAAATTTGCAAGGCATAAATTGTCCATTAAGTAGCAAAAAACGTTGGGGTATTTGAACAAGCTGCTACCAGATTTTAAAGGACATGAAATGCTCCTTTAAACTCTCTTTTAATGATGCTTAATGCTTCCTTTATAATAGCCCCCTCTTTTGTAACTAAAATAACTTGAAAAGTCACCTTTATTGAATGCGTAACAGCCTTTGTGAGTTGAAAAGTCACCTGCAATTAAAACATATGTAACCGTCACATTTATTCAATTATTAAGCTTTAAACAAATTAACAACTACTTAAATAAATGAACTAACACTTATGCATCATTTATTCCGACAACTAGTTAATTGAAAGAAGTATTTAATGAACTTTAACTCATGCACCAATAAATTAACCTAGTAACTAGATTAATTAAAGAAGCAACTCATTAAATTAAATTCATCAAATAAACTCATTTAATTAAACTAAGATGAGTTGTATTAATGACCAGCAACTCATTTATTAAACTAAGAGGCTTAAATGCAAGTATTAAAATGCAAACTAAATGCAAAGCTGAAAAAAATAAATAAAAGTTCAATTTAGTTGGAATGGGTTCAACTAGCGGGAATTGAGCTGAAATTAGTTTGCAAAATGTTGCAAGGACACTTTATTAAGCTGGTCCCAACTTGTTCTATTTCTCCAACCAAAGCCTCGCCCCACACTTGGTTAACTAAGGCCGAAATGGCCTCCTTGAATTGCTTAGCTCGAGCTCGCGTAATTGGTCCTTGAAGCAGCACCATTGAGTCCTTGCTCGAACTTGATGCACTCTGAGTCGTGATCGTATCATTTACATGGTCTTCAACAGATTTGCTATATATCAATATATCATCAAAATACGCGACACAAAACTTACCGATAAAAGACCTTAACACATAATTCATTAACCTCATGAAAGTGCTGGGGGCGTTGGTTAGGCCAAAAGGCATGACCAACCATTCGTACAGCCCGTGCTTGGTCTTGAATGTCGTTTTCCACTTGTCACCTTCTCGCATCCGAAACTAGTGGTAGCCACTTTTTAAGTCGATTTTCGAGAAAACTTTGGCTCCACTAAGTTCATCAAGCATGTCGTCTAGACGAGGAATTGGATGATGGTACTTGATTGTGATCTTGTTTACAGCTCGACAATCTACGCACATTCGCCATGTTCCATCCTTCTTCGACACTAGCAGAACAGGAACAGCATAAGGACTAAGACTCTTGCGAATGTAGCCCTTTTCTAACAATTCATTGACTTGCCGTTGCCATTCTTTAGTCTCTTTTGGATTGGCTCGATAAGCATGTTGGTTTGGAATAGCAGCTCCCAGCACAAAATCTATTTGGTGCTCGATTCCACGAAGTAGTGGTAGACCACTCAGAACCTCCCCCGGGAAAACATCTTTGAAATCCTGCAACAAAGACAAAACAGAAGGGGTAGGGTGTCGGGCAAATCGTTAATAGAAGACAAGGTTTCCTTGTACATGAGTAAAAGAACAGGGCGATTCATTACTAGTGCTTTTCATATATCACTCACTTTTGCAAAGACACTCATTTTTCCAATTTTCTTCTCTTTTTCATCTTTTTCTTTGCTAATTTTCTTTTCACTCTCATTTGGCTTCTTTTTCTTATTTTTTTCATCTTTTATTTTTTTGCTCTCTTCTTTTTCTTTTTCTCTCATTTGTTCAATAGAAGCCTTTAACTTTAACTGATCGTCATATACTTGTTTGGGAGTCAAAGGAGCCAACGTGACATTCTTTCCCATGAACTTGAATGTATACCGATTGGTGTACTTGTCGTGGATTACTCATCGATCGAACTCCATGGACGATGATGTGATCCGCTTGGGTGATTGAGTCGAATTCACATTGTTGCCTTATCGTCGTCAAGAAGAATTGTTCGTGCCTCGATCTTGGAAGTAGAAGTGAAAGGATAGGCTTGATTAAGCGGAAGGGTTCGAAGTAGAAAATAGGGTATTGATAGGTTTGGCTATGGAAAACAGAGATAGGTGTTGAATAGAGTGTTTAGTTTAGAAATAATAAGAATAAGATGATGTAAGGTGGGGATGGATTAATGAACTTAACGTCAAGAATGATTCAACACTAAAAAGTGTCACCCCGGTTCCTATATTGTTAAGCTGGATAAATGGGATAGAAGGATAGGAGAACGCCACACCAAATGATGGTGATAAGTTCTAAAAACAAGTTCGGGTTGACGCCACTAGCACGCTAGATAAGTCACTCGAGACTCGTAAGAGATAAGAGAGGAAGTAAACCTCACTAAAACAAAGTTCATTCAAATAAAATGTCAAAGTCTCTTTAACAAAGTTTACAAATCTCTACTTATAGGCCTAAAATGCGTATTGAATTTCAGCATCTAAATGTGTTCATACTAACTTAAATTCTGTTCACACTTGTATTTAACATGTTCACACAAAAGCATTAAAATTCGGTTCATGCTTGAAGATGGTGCATGAATTGGCCGAATCATCATGTTGCTTCACTTTATGTATTCATGCATACTTAGCTTTGAAGAAAGGCCTTAATTCCATGAATGTGCAGCCCTTTAATGTTCCATCATCCCCCTTGGCTGAATGAACTTTTCCTGAATTTTTGAATTAACTTGAATCTGATTTCTTTGATTTTCTTCTTGCCAAAAGTAGTAAGACTATTTAAGGTTTGTCTATATTTCTTTCTTTTAAAAACAAAACTTATTATACCCTTTCGAACTTAACCTATTTGAACCCTTTTTGAAACCTTCCGCTCCAATTTTAGCCTAAATTTCCATCCATTTTAAAATTTGAACAATTCTTCTCTATGACGATCGGGCAACTATGTGAATTTGACTCAATCACCCGAGCTGGATCACATCAGATGACCAAGGAGTAGATGCCCTGCATGCATCAATACAACATCGCAAAGTACCTCGTTCGAATATTTTCCAATGGTGAAGGAGACGAGCACTGGCTTTGTCACTTTGAGTTCTCTGCCGTCGTTGAGCCACTGAAGTTTCTAGGGGCTCGGATGCTTGATAGTTGGCAAACCAATCTTTTCAACCATCATCGTACTCGCTACATTTGTACAACTGCCACCGTCGATGATGACACTACAAACTTTGCCACCGACTTGACATTGTGTATTGAATATGTCCTCCCATTGTAGTTTGTTCTCCGTGCCTTGGAGAATAAAGCTTCATTTGACAACGAGTAGTTCACCTTCCATAGGTTGTTCTAAGTCCTCCTCAACTTTAGAATTTGATTAAGACTCCTTTTCTTCTTCGTCCTCCGTCTCGATTTTGCCATCGCATGCATCACCATGGTTCTTCAATTTGGGCACTGACTAGCTATATGACCTCTTCCAAGACATTTAAAGCATTTGATGTCTCAATTTTGGTTAAAGGAGGTCTCGGGTGCCTTGCCTTTGTTGGCTTCGGTAATGGGCTTATTAACTTTAGGAGGTGCAGTAGAGTCCTTTCCTCGAGATGTTGGAAGACCTTTACTAAAAATTTGTCCCCACTTGGATGTGTTAGAGGTGGAAAACCCTCAGCTTGGGCCTTTACTCTTTAATTGTTTTTCTACCTTGATGGCCATGTGTACCATGTCCACTACTTCAAGGTAGTGTTGTAAGTCGACGACATTTGCAATGTCTCGATTAAGTCCAGCCAGAAATTGTGCCATCATTGCTTTGGGATCTTCTTACACATCTGCTCGAATCATCACGATTTCCATCTCTTTGAAATAGTCTTCGACGCTTTTGGTCCCTTGCACGAGGTTTTAGAGTTTTTGGTGCTACTCCCTATGGTAATATGAAGGGATAAAATGTCGTCTCAACGCAGTTTTCATCTCAACCCACGTGGAAATCGGTCGTTCTCTGTTATACCTCCAGCTAGTGGTTAGCTGATCCCACCAAATCATGGAGTAGTCTAAGAATTCGATTGCTGCCAACTTCACCTTTTTGTTTTTGGAGTAGTTGTGACAATCGAACACCAACTCAATCTTCTTCTCCCACTCAAGGTATGCTTCCAGATCGGATCTACCTTGGAAAGGTGGTATGGAGAGTTTGATGTTCCTAAGATCGTCATCTTCACGTCTCCAATCTCTATGTCATGGTTCCCTCTGGTGAACGCTTGCATTTGATTCTTGCTTGCTTTCAACATCGCTAGGATCATTTAAATCATCATCTTGAACCCTTCGTCTTCCTCGATTTTGGGGTGGCCTCTCACGTCTAGGTCTAACAACTTCGGGAGCTCTTTCTCATTGCTCTCTAGCTTTGACTTGGAATAGACGATCTTCGAGGGGGTTTAGTCTTCAATCTAAAAATCGTTCCATCTCTTGTAAAAGAGCTTGCACATTCAAATCGGGAACATTGCGAAAAGGTTGTCGTGCTAGTCATTCTTCCATGTTTGGGTTCGATTCTTGTGACATTGAAATGATAAAGTAAACCTCACAGACAGAAACCTCACGGTCACTCGTAAAGAAAAGAGGATTACACTCACGCTCGTGTTTACACTCTGATATGATCACAACCTAGAGTGCATCAAGTTCGAGAAAGGACTCAATGGTGCTGCCACAAGGACCAATTACGCGAGCTCGAGCTAAGCAATTCAAGGAGGCCATTTCGACCTTAGTTAACCAAGTGTGGGGCGGGGCTTTGGTTGGACAAATAGAACGAGTTGGGACCAGCATAATAAAGTGTCCTTGCAACATTTTGCAAACTAATTTCAGCTCAATTCCCACTCCTTGGACCCGTTCCAACTAAATTGAACTTTTATTTATTTTTTTCAGCTTTGCATTTAGTTTGCATTTTAATACTTGCATTTAAGCCTCTTAGTTTAATATGAGTTGCTGGTCATTAATACAACTCATCTTAGTTTAATTAAATGAGTTTATTTGATAAATTTAATTTAATGAGTTGCTTCTTTAATTAATCTAGTTACTAGGTTAATTTATTGGTGCATGAGTTAAAGTTCATTAAATACTTCTTTTAATTAAATAGTTGTTGGAATAAATGATGCATAAGTGTTAGTTCATTTATTTAAGTAGTTGTTAATTTGTTTAAAGCTTAATAATTGAATAAATGTGACGGTTACATATGTTTTAATTGCAGGTGGCTTTTCAACTCACAAAGGCTGTTACGCATTCAATAAAGGTGACTTTTCAAGTTATTTTGATTACAAAAGAGATTAAAAGAGAGTTTAAAGGAGCATTTCATGTCCTTTAAAATCTGGTAGCAGCTTGTTCAAATACCTCAACGTTTTTGCTACTTAATGGACAATTTATGCCTTGCAAATTTCATTAAAGTGGCTGGAGTCTATTCAACTAGCCAATGGGAAAATCAAGAGTCATCTTCCAAGCCTTTAAGGACATTAATTCAGCTGGTTAAAGAGAGGAGTTATTGATTCTAGAATTTCAAAAGTCTTTGATTTATAATTAGCTCTTTAATAGCACTTTACTATGTGACCATTCGGCTAGCTCATTCTAGCCTTATAAATTCTTGTAACCAAGCCTTTTGGGGACACTTTTTGAACATTTTGTTAATGATATGCTGCCAAATTTGTGAGGCAAACTTTTCTCTATTTTCGTTCAAAGATTCGTTGGCTACCTAGTGTTCTAGTTGCGTCAATCGTTTTCTTTGATAAACCCGAACTTATCACTACTCGTAGTGTGGCGTTCAAACATATCGAGGTTCCTATCTTACTAGATAGTGGGTCGAGGTCACTTCTACCAATCCTAAACTGAACTAAAAGGGCTTATAAACAAACGGGTCAATACCACATCGGTATTGGTTCTTGTTTGCACTTTTGTTCAGACCAAACTTCTTTCATTACCATTTCATACCAAAATCGAATTCCATCCTTCCATTTCTTATCATTTCATACCAAACCAGTTTCCGTACAACTAAATTTAACCTCTTCGATTCTAATCCATTCCTTCCTACCCATATATTCAAAACCAACTATCCAATATTCCATAACCAAAAGAATTCTTTCTTCCTACCTTATTCATTCTTAACCTTTCATTCTTCTCAGTTTCTTTAAAGAATTAATGGTACTTCTCGTCGACGATTGGGAAAATCAAGTATACGACTCAACTCAACCCCGAGGCAAATCGTATCATTTGGTATCAGAGCTAGATTCGAGAAGCTCAGAAGATTGAAGAACACAACAAAATCTTGTTTGTAAGTACAAAAAAAGTCGAAAAAAGGTTAAAAAATAAAAAAAAATTGAAAAAAATTTTAACATAAAAAAAGAGTGAAAAAAAGGGTTTCAAAAAAAATTGCTTTGTGTTGAAAAGTTGAATATTTGTGTTATTTTCATTCAATTCCGATCCTGAAACTCTCCTATTCTCCTTTTCTTCCATCTTTAACCATTCGCCACACTACAACCGAATTAATTTTTTTCTTTCTTTCTTTTAGCCTACCCTAACCTAAATCACATCATCCTTTGTTACCCATTTGAGACTGACCATCTAGACTAAGGTTAAGCCGTAGCAAATCTGCTTACAAAATTACGACAAAGGTAAAGAGTGGTAAAAGGCACGAGAGTTGTGAGCGTAAAAGAGTGGAAGGTAAAAGCCTATTTTCGAGCATAAATACGAGCGTGAGTGAAATTTTTTCCTTTTCGAGTGTTCGTGAGGTTTTTGTTGTGAGGTTCTTTACTAAACTCAATGTCACAAGAATCTAATCCTAACATGGAAGATCATCCTGTACGATAACCTGTTCGCAACATCCCAGATTTGAACATGCAAGCATTATTACGAGAGATGGAAAGACTTTTAGATAGAAGATTAAATCCCCTTGAAGATCGTCTATTCCAAGTCGAAGCAAGAGAGCAACGCGAAAGAACTCCTGAAGTTGTCCGACCTAGACGGGAGAGGCCAAATCAACAACGGGAAAGACGAAGAGATCAAGGTGATGTTGTAAATGATCATAGTGATCTTGAAAGTGGTCAAGAGTCGAATGCAAGTAATCGCCGGAGGGAACCACGACACCGAGATCGGAGACATAAAGATGATGATCTTAAGAAAATCAAACTTTCTATACCACCATTCCAAGGTAGATCAGATCCAGAGGCCTATCTTGAGTGGGAAAAGAAGATCGAGTTGGTGTTTGATTGTCATAACTATTCTGAAAACAAAAAGGTGAAGTTAGCAGCAATTGAATTTTTGGATTATGCCATGATTTGGTGGGATCAACTAACTACTAGCCGGAGACGTAATGGAGAACAACCGATCTCCACATGGACCGAGATGAAGGTAGTTTTGAGGCGACGATTTATCCTTTCTTACTACCACTGAGAGTTGCACCAAAAACTTCAAAATCTTACACAAGGGACTAAAAGCGTCGAAGACTACTACAAGGAGATGGAAATTATAATGATTCGGGCAGATGTTCAAGAGGATTCTGAAGCAACGATGGCACGATTTTTGGCCGGATTAAATCGAGACATTATGAATGTCGTCGAGCTTCAACACTATCTTGAAGTGGTGGACATGGTTCATATGGCTATCAAGGTAGAAAAGCAACTTAAGCGTAAAGGCCCAAACCGAGGTTTTTTCGCTTCTAACACATCCAAGTGGGGCCAAAGTTCGAGTAAAGGTTTTTCAACATCTCAAGGAAAGGATTCCATGGCATTTTTGAAACCAAACAAGCCTAATATCGAAACAAACAAAGGTAAGGCACCCGAGGTTTCTTTCAATCGTAATCGTGACGTTAAATGTTTCAAATGTCTAGGAAGGGGACACATAGCCAGTCAGTGCCCAAATCGAAGAACTATGGTGATTCGTGCCGATGGTGAAATCGAGACAGAGGATGAAGAAGAAAAGGAGTCTAAATCAGTTTCTAAAACTGAGGACTTAGAACAACCTGTGGAAGGTGAACTACTCGTTGTCAAAAGGAGTCTTAGTCTCCAAGGCATGGATAATGAGCTACAACGGGAGAACATATTTCATACCTGATGTCTGGTTAGAGGAAAGTCTCCAAGGCTCAATGTAGACTAGTCCATAAAGCTCTCCATCAATAGCCACCCGAATCATCCACTTCTAGAAGCTGCCCATTTGGTTTTCCATGCAAAGAATACTCTAGAAGATGTCCAAGAAGTTTCTAGGAAGATTCCTAAAGCCTTAAGGCTTAAGATTGCCATCCCATTGAATGCCTAAGAGACCATTTGGCTAGCTTTCATTTAGCCTATAAATATCACATGTAATTCACTTGTAATGTATAATGAATAATTTTATTACTTCTTGTCATATTGTGAGGTTGTTTTCAACTCTCTTTGTTCTCTAAAGACTTGTTTGACTTATCAAGTAACCCTTGTGGCATCAACCTGTCTTTGTTGTTACGAACTTATCACTTTGTCCCGAAAGTGTGGCGTTCAACTATACTGAGGTTCCTATCACTCTTGATAGTAGGTCGAGGTCAACTATCAACTATCCAAACCAATTGCATTTCTCTTCCAACCTAAGTGTTCACATAAGTCTCAAGTTAACAACTCGATATTGTGTTAGTTCATTCTTGAACCCTTAGCCAAAACTCCATCCATCAATCCCTAACTATACCATATCTATTTTTGAACCCTTTGAACTAAATTACTTCTTTCTTTCAACCATTCTTGAATGAACTTTGAACTTATGCAATTTACGATCAGGCAATCAAATACGACTCAAGTCTTAACCGAGGCGAGTGCATATCATAGAAGCTTTGGGTGCTTAAGTAAAATGAATTTGTAAATTAGAGGTCCTTATTTAGTAAATATACCATTATATCTCATGATGGACAAAAATGGACATGGAAGGGTAAAATTTTCAAAGAAAGGCTTTAAGGGCATTTTGGTCATTCGGTTAATAAAAGAATAAAAAGGGAAAATAAAGTCAAAATTTGTGTTCATCTTTCTTCCCTTAGCCAAAATTTTGAAGGAAGCCATAGCTAGGGTTTGGCCAACTTTCAAGCTTGATAGTAAGTGCATCCTAGCCCTATTTTTAATGGTTTTTACATTTTTGAAGTCATTATCAACCGATCTACCTATTTCTACCATTATTTTGAAGTAGGGTTCATGTTTAAAATTTTACTCATGTTAGACATGCATGTATTTTGATGTCTAATGGTAGAATATGAATGTTAGTTGTGTGATAAACAATTTTTGCTAGGTGATTTTCAGTAAAAATGTCAAAAATGACTTATTTGCAAAAGTAGAAAAATGTGAATAAATGAAAAATATGGGCCGTATATGTATGTATAAGGTTCAACTAGGCTTGGGTTTTGAAAAAATGAATACATTTCATTTTACGAGCCTAGGGACTAAAGTGTAAATAAGTGAAACATTAGGGGCAAAAATGTAATTTTGCCATAATATAATTTTTGGACTGAATTGAGTAATGTGATAATTAAATCAGCTAAATTTGTTATTATAGATTAAGAAAAACAAAGTTTGGACCTAGATTAGCGGAAGAATAAGGTATTTGACAATTAGGTCAAATTCTACTACATTTGTACTGAGGTAAGTTTATGTATAAATAATGCATCATTAAATTACGTTTAAATACCTTAATGTTGCATGAATTGTTTAATTGACTATGTGGATGAGTTTTAGTTGTTTGAACGAGTTCGACGATAATTCGATAAGTGTGGAAGTCCAATACGAATCGTAGGAACATTATAGGATACAAGGGTCATAACATTGAGGTTACCAAAATGTGATTACGTGTAAGACCATGTCTAGGACATAGCGTCGATATGAGATTTCGTGTAAGACCATGTCTGGGACATGGCCTCGATATGAGTTTTTGTGTAAGACCATAGCTGGGCTATTGGCATCAATATTGTATTACATGTAAGACCATATCTGGGATATGGCATTGTCTGACCTATTGATGCGATCCGGCTCGGGTGATTGAGTCGAATTCACATAGTTGCCCGATCGTCGTTGAGAAGAATTGTTCGAATTTTAAAACAGATGAAAATTTAGGCTAAAATTGGAGCGGAAGGTTTAAAAAAAGGTTCAAATAGGTTAAGTTCGAAAGGGTATAATAAGTTTGGTTTTTAAAAGAAAGAAATATAGATAAATTGATATTGGCGGTTATGGAATAACGAACTTAAACTTCAAGAAAGATTCGATACTATAATGAGTATCGCCCCAAATCTTATATCGTTTAAGGTGGTTGGATGGAATGTAGAAGAATAGGAGAACGCCACACCAAATGATGGTGATAAGTTCTAAAAACAAGTTCGGGTTGATGCCACTAGCACGCTAGATAAGTCACTCGAGACTCGTATGAGATAAGAGAGGAAGTAAACCTCACTGAAACAAAGTTCATTCAAATAAAATGTCAAAGTCTGTTTTACAAAGTCTACAAATCTCTACTTATAGGCCTAAAATGCCTATTGAATTTCAGCATCTAAATGTGTTCATACTAACTTAAATTCTGTTCACACTTGTATTTAACATGTTCACACAAAAGCATTAAAATTTGGTTCATGGTTGAAGATGGTGCATGAATTGGCCGAATCATCATGTTGCTTCACTTTATGTATTCATGCATACTTAGCTTTGAAGAAAGGCCTTAATTCCATGAATGTGCAGCCCTTTAATGTTCCATCATCCCCCTTGGCCGAATAAAGCTTTAATGCACCTTGAATACTTGAGTGGTTAGCTTGAAAATGCATGGATCATGCATGAAACGTCCCAATGTATGTTTGTCCATAAATTCGGTCCATGAACCTTCAAAAACATGAACATTAAATAGCCCATACTTGCATGAACGTCTCCAATACATGTACTCCCTTAAATGCCATCCATTAAACCTCAATTCTACATGCACCTCTTCATACATTGCACCAAGCCATACATAAACTTGCATTAATTTCCTTCCATGCATGAATGTGTGCCGTTCAAAGGGAATGGATCTTCTAGATACATTCATGCATGAATCTTCTTCATCCATGTAACCGAATGTGCATTTGAACCCAAACATTCATGTATTTTGTGCATTCATGTATTTGACAAATACATGAACTTGTAAACACCTTGAATCTGGTCATGCATGTACCTAATTAAATGCTGTTCATTTATGCATGTGGGATGTCCAAAAGAGATGTTTCTTCAAGCATTCATTCTGCCATCCATGAGCATTGCACCTACAAGAAATAAAACAATTCATAAGACATCATGTGAACACACATAAATTCAGCATAATGTGAACGCATTAATGGCATGCATTAAATCGGCTGAAATGTGAACATAATTAAAATATGTAATGACTATGACATATTAAAACAAATATTAATATAAGTCAAATTTGATGCTTAAATATGTTCAGATTTTATTTAATACATTAAAGTCAAAACCAAGTTTAAACTAAAGTGAGCTAAGCTTTAGCTCGTGAGATGAGTATGAGCTAGGAGTGAGCTCGGTTTAGCTCAGGCAAGTTGGATTGAACTTGAATAAGCTAGATTTGAGCTGGACGAAGCTCGTGAAGCTGGAAACGAGCTGGGATCAGCTTGCCAACATGTTAATGCTCGGCTTGATAGACTTGTTCGATGAAGTTCGCGGGGCGTGCTCGTATCATTCCCCCCTCTTTTAAGCGACTTGTCCTCAAGTCGAGCCATTTGTCCACTTTTAAAGTTTTTCTCTCACGCAGCTTTCCTCGATCGAATGGGACAGAGGACATCATACAAACCTAAAATAGTCTTACCACTGTCGGAAAGAAGAAAATCAAAGAAATTAGATTCAAGTTAATTCAAAAATTCAGGAAAAGTTCATTCAATCGTTCATACGCCAAAAATCTTAATTGGGCAAAACAAGCATACGTCAGTTTATCGAAAAGCTTTATTAGACCATCATTGCAAACATGAGAACTAAGTTGGATCAAGGGATAATTGGTTATAAATGATGGCAGGCACTTAAACACATTATTCCTCATCCAAAACATTTCAATTTCATTAATCGAAAATAGCAACTCATTTGGTCCCTTGTCTTGCTCATGCAAGGTATGCCATGGCCAAAGGTATGCTAACTCTTTCTTTCGTTTTTGAACAACATGAGGGGTGTCTCCAAATTCCAACATAATCATATCAATATAATGCCAAAAGGAAAAATCAATCGCATCAAGGTATAAATAATTTCCAAACAACAAATCAATGAAAGTTTCAACTTCAATTGAATTGAGCAAAGATATTTGAAAATTTTCAGATGACTTACCTTGACGAATTTGAGGAGAAGAAAATTGAGGATTGGGTTTACCTTTTTCGGTCAAAATGAATCTTCTCTCTTTGGAAAGATAATGTAAGACAAACCTTTTATCTCGATCAACTTGGGTGGGTGACGAAGCACCATGATAGCTTGTGCTTTTCAAAGGATTACATTCACAAAAATGTAAAAGGTTAGTTTCAACCGGAGGTGTGGACTTAAAAAAAAAATCATCGTTGAAATTTGATTTAGGTCCAAAAGCATAAGTCGATCTTACCTTCTCAAAATGGAGCAAAATTTTCACATGTGGCCAGGCAAAATGATTAAAGATCAAAACAGAATTGAAACCAACATCATGAAATTTCACTTCCTTAATTAAAGATCGAACGTCAAGCAAACAAAAATTGGATGCACAACATGCAAGTTGCTTGATGTTTCCATATATCGAATCAAAGTAATAGATGCTGGGTTTAAATACACGAACTTGGTCATTTGATTTAATAGGTAACATGTTAAACAAGGAAAATATAATCAACTTATCACATGATTCAAATTTCACTCGTTCAAATAGACTTAAAAAATTGGCACAACCAAGCAGATTCATTTTATCACCAAAGAAACGATGCAACATGTTATCACACAAATATATCAAAGGAAACTTAAACATGCAAATACTCGAACAATTTTGCATCGTAATTTCCACTCAAACAGATAGATCAAAGTATGGAAATCTCGCACAACATTTCAAAGATTTATCTTGAGGGGCACAATCAAATGAATTAAATGTTTCGTGCGATAACTTATCACAAATCAACTGATCAGGCATGTTGAAACAGAAAGTTTTAGCACATGTATTCAAGGGGTTTACGTAGTCAAACACATCAGGCTTTGTTTGTGCAAAACTTTTATCACAAACATTCACAATTTGCACAGGATGAAACACTCCAACAGAATTAACAGAACGGTCATTATGAGACACAGTCAATTATTGTCCATTCATGCTAGACAGTCAATTATTGTCCATGCTCCAAGCCATGCATGGGAAATGCAAGATGCATGCTTTCCTTTGCTATTAAATTCATTCCATGCATGAAAGGAGCCTTTAATGCCGTTCATTGCATGAGAAACATCTCCTTTAATGCTATCCATGCATGCTTCTCATTAAATTCGGCCAGCATGCTTTGTCCATTGATTCAGCATGCTTAACATCATTTAATGGCGTCCTTTGTATGGAGAAACAAAGCCCAGTAGCTCCTTTAATGCTGCTCCCTTGCTATTCACGAAATAGGCTCCATACTTGCACCAAACATCCCCTTAAATGTTGTCCCACGCATGCTTCCAGCAACTTATTAAATGCTACTCATGCATGCTTTTCCAGCAACTTATTAAATGCTGTTCATGCATGCTTTTCTATATTAATAACGTCCAGCATGCTACCTGCACACATTTATTGAAGCAAATTAATTCAATTCTTCTCCATAAATTCGGCTGGACACTAATTCAAGAACATCATTAATTTTGCTACTCAAAACACATTAATATCATGTCTAAACATGCATTAATTTTGGCTGGAACTCAAGACACATTAATATCATGTCTAGGACATGTATTTAATCCAAGACACATTAATAGCATGTCTAGGACATGTATTTAATTCAGCTGGAGCATTAATAACATGTCTAAAGCTTGACATATTTAAAATGTGTCCTAATCTAAACTCATTTATTTTTGTAAAAAATTAAATGTCTAGATTTTAATTAAATAAACAAACTAAAACCAACTAATTTAACTAATTAAATTTTATTCCAGCAATTTAGAATGCATGAAAATAAATTCGAATCAAGCTCAATGAGCTTGCATCAAACCGAATTGAGCTTATAGATCTTCATTTTGCACTATAACGATGAACTAAATACAATAGAAACTCTTTTGTTCACGATTTTTTTTACTGCATAGATTTTTTTTTATAACAGTAACACCAAACTAAACAAAATGAGAAAACTTCGGTATACGAAAATTTCTTTTCTATACTCTTATTTTAGGATCCTACTCCGGGGTTGCTCCGAACGTCCGAACTTCTCGTTCTGGTAGCTCTGATACCAACTGATGCGAACTAGCCTCGATTTATTGAGTCGAGTCGCTTTTGTTGCCTGATCGTCTGACGATGAAGTTTCGTTTGGTTGGGGAAGATATTAGGTTATTAGGTTAAGGAGAGAGTTGGGATTCGTTTAGGTCCAGACGGTATAAACTGGATGTTGGGTTTGGTTATCAAACAGAATTGAAGGTGACTTAAAGGAGTTCGGTTTTCAAATGAACAGATAGGGAACAGCCGAGTTTAGAACAAGTAAGAACCAACACGAGGGAAGTGTTGACCCGAAACTTATAAGTTCTAGAAGGAACCTTGACCCGTTACCTATTAGAGCTAAGAACCAAAGGTATGGTTGGTCGAACGCCACACTATTGAAGTGATGAGTTCGAGGTTGAAAGGACTAGGTTGACGCCACTAACTATGTAGATAAGTCAACGGAGACTTTGGACGAAAATTGAGAGAAATAATCTCACAAAGAAACACTTTAGTTAAATTTAAAAATGGCAAAAAGTCCCTTTACATGAAAAATGACTAGCTATTTATACTAATACCTAGGCTAGCCGAATAGTCTATGCATGGACTTAACAATTAAGAAATGTATCCATTAAATACATAGGAAGATTCTAGAAAATACTAGAAATAAATCCCTTAGAGTGCATGTCCATGTTTGGTCGAATGGGGGAATTCATTGGCTAATGAAAGGTGGTGAATGAATGAGCTTTGAATGGCCTTCATGCATGTATGGCTAGATTCGGCCAACCCTTCTTTAATGTGGCCTTTAATTTATGATGTTTCACCAAGGGTGGCATCATAATGGTGGCTCCACGAAGGGTCTCATGTGGTGTGAACGGAAGTCTTGAAGGGTCTTGCATGTGTGAACACAAGGTAGCCGAATGGTCTTAGGTGTGAACTCAAGTGTGAATGTAAGGTGTGAACACATGGGAGTTCATGAACTGTCCAATGCATGTCCCTCCCTTAATGTGATCCATGAATCTTCAAGTACATGCATATACGCTTGAACATGCATTTGCCCCTTGGTTTGTCGTCCATTGCACCTTACCATGTAGGCACCTTGCATTTAATTTCCTCCATGCATGTGCCGTCCCAAGGGAATGTACCTACAAGGTTAATGCACACATTAATAGCACATGTGAACACAATTATATGAACACAATTATCACCTTATTAAATTCAGTTACATTTTTAATGTTTGTAATAATTTTAAATACATTTATTTCATGTTCCAATTATGGTAAATTTATGGTATGCATTAATTAACTAGTCAACTAGCTCACTTTAATAAATATGTAATAATTAAGCTAAAATGAGCTGAGGGTTTCTTTCGGCTATGAGCTGTGTTAAGCTGAAAATAAATTAAATGAACTGAGTTTATTTAAAGTAGAAATTAATAGAATTGAGTAGGAGCTTAGTTGAGCTCAATCGAGCTGGAATGGGCTCCCGTGAGCTGAAATGAGCTGAAGTCAGCTTGGATTAAGCTAACTATCTTTGGTTCAGAGTTATGGACAGCTACATTTTGCACATCGGAGCCTTGAGCTAGCTGTAATCGTCGACAAAGAGTTGAAATAGAACTTTGAAAATGTCGAGCTCAAGCTCTCGTCATTGGGCCTTGGGGTAAAGCAGGAGTTGCTTCATCCGTACTGGATATGAGCTTGGATGAGCTTGCATAATCCCCCCTCTTCGAAGCGACTTGTCCTCAATCAGATTCTGCATCAAACGGGGATAAGTCAGACACATTGAAAGTTGCACTTACATTATATTCACCCGGTAAGTCAAGTTTATGGCAGTTATCATTAATTTGCTCGATGACTTGGAATGGTCCATCTCCACGGGGTAATAACTTAGATCTCTGTTGGGCTGAAAATCGTTCCTTATGCATATGGACCCAAACCCAATCACCGAGTTCAAAGACAACTTGTTTTCTTCCTTTGTTCACCTTCTGCACATAAGTCTCGGTTCTGGCTTCAATATTGGCCTGTACCTTTTGAAGTAGTTTACGGTTTTAATCCTTTAACACCATTGGACTTAGTTCCATCGCCTAATGATCAATTAATTCATGCAGATGCTAGGAAAAAGGCTGATTATGTGAAGGACTTACATCAAAAGGTGCGGGCCAATATTGAAGACAGAACCGAGACTTATGTGCGGAAGGCGAACAAAGGAAGAAAACGAGTTGTCTTTGAACCCGGTGATTGGGTTTGGGTCCATATGCGTAAGGAACAATTTTTGGCCCAACGGAGATCTAAGTTATTACCCCGTGGAGACGGACCATTCCAAGTCATCGAGCGAATTAACGATAACTCCTATAAACTTGACTTACCGAGTGAATATAATGTAAGTGCAACTTTCAATGTGTCTGACTTATCCCCGTTTGATGCAGAATCTGACTTGAGGACAAGTCGCTTCGAAGAGGGGGGATGATGCGAGCTCGTCCAAGCTCATATCCAGTACGGATGAAGCAACTCCTGCTTTACCCCAAGGCCCAATGACAAGAGCTCGAGCTCAATGTTTTCAAAGTTCTATTTCAGCTCTTTGTCAACAATTACAGCTGGCTCAAGGCTCGATGCGCAAAATGTAGCTGTCCATAACTCCGAACCAAAGATAGTTAGCTTAATCCAAGCTGACTTCAGCTCATTTCAACTCACGGGAGACCATTCTAGCTCGGTTGAGCTCAACTAAGCTCCTACTCAATTCTATTAAACCTCTTAGCCAACATACCAACATGCCATTCAGCGTACATAGGCCCAGGGCCCATTACGCAACCCAAGTGGGGCCCACGTGCTCGCATAGCCCGTTAAGCCAGATTTGCCTACAGCCACATGTACGACACAGCCAACCCACAAATTCCTGCAAGTCCAAAGACAACCACCCATTTGAGGTCCACAAGCCCATTGGACCCACGTGGCCCACTCTTCCAAGCCTAATTTCGAGGCGTTACAGAAGCTCTTTACTTGAACTAACCTGAAATGTAGGAGAAATATAAAGACAACTCGCGCTTTTCATAATGTCACCTTCACAAAAAGGAAAGTGGTTAGGGACACTATAGATGATGATCTTGAAAGGACATGCTGAATTGATGCCAGGATCAAAAGTAGAAGTGGATCTTACCTCGTTTTTGGTTGGAAACAAACCAGAACCATGAAGCATTCGTGACTTAAAATTTTGAACAACAAAAGTCGACAATTCAAATTCTTTGAACAACAATGTGAAACCAAAGCTTTGATTTAACATTTGCAACTTTTCACAAATCAACTATTAGTTTTCAAATTTAAAGACAAAACATGAAATAAACACAAATGGTTTACACATCTATTCACACAAAATTCAGAATGCTTGATTTCTATCAATAATGATCTAGAATAGCAAAGCTTTCAACAGATAGAATCTCAAAAATGAAAAACCATTGAATCAAATCTCTTGATCAATAACAAAGAATAATAATCACCGGGATCAAAAACAAAGTTTTTGCTTACCATTTCACGTTGACTTGAATATTTATCGGCTGTCAACATGGTAGGAACACAAAGCAAACTGAAGTTATGAGTAGGCAAATTATGTTTGAATCACTTAGACCATAGCATAAAACAACCACCATCAAAATCAAATGAACTAGGCATTTTACACGTCAACAAGTTATCACATAATCGTATCATTGGAAAATTAGACATGCATGTTTTCAAAAATTCATATGATTCAAATTTCATCCGCACATTTTCACCACAATCAAGCAAACAGAAAGGTTTATATAACTCATTATCTTACATAACCAAACCTTGCAATCCGATTAATGATTATTTCACCAACATACTGGTCAACAAAACATCCTTTATGAGTAATGTTTTTGTTATCAACACTTGAAACAAATAAATCATTACTAATCAAGAAAGAATAATCAACATGTGATGGTGCAGGTGCTTTTCAAAACCCAAATCATTAACAAAATTTCTGTCAACATTTGACTGAGGTTGATGTGTTTTAAAAACTTCAAAACTCATATCTTGCTTACCTGTTGGTAAGGTGAACGAGGATCATTAAGAATGTTACCTCTTTCAATCAACGTAAACCTTTTCTCCTCGGAAAGGTATTGAAGTCGAAATTCTTTGTTCGAATCTTCAGAAACCTGAAAAGGAACAACACGAGGAAATCTCATGTGTAGGTTAGTAGAAACACTCCTCACTTTTTCTTGCTCTCTTGCATCTTTTTTTCTCATTTCCTTTTCATCGACAATGCTCATTTCTTGCTCAATATCTTTTCTCTCTTCAGACTCAATTTCTTTTTCTTCTCACATTCTTTTTCACTCTCGATCTCCTTTTCTTTTTTATTCTCTTTTTCTTTTTCACTATCTTTTTCACTTTCATTTTTCTATTTCTAATTCTCTTTTTGCTTTCTTTCACACTCATTTTCACATGTTTTTTTTATGTTATTACAAGAGGGAGATAACTTAAGAGAATCAAAATGAAAAACTTTTCATTGGGAAAAACATGAAGGATACACGTATGAGATATGATCATCTTTTCGAGATGGAATCTTTGTGAATGAATACCTTTGTGCATACGAAGAATTACTTGGACCTCCTCGTTCGTCACCGTAATAGGGTTCAAACTTAAAGTTTCCTTTCCTTCGTCTTGAATTCCTTATTGAATAGGAATCGTGATATGGATCTCTTCGGGGATGACCTTCCGTGAGCGAAGACTTGGATGCATATGAACCATGTTCACTTCTTCGTTTGGACTTCTCCGTAGAGAAATACTTTGAAGCATTTGAAGAAGAATTTCTACCTTCTTGTTGATAGCCTCGAAAAGTTTAAATTAATGGTTTGTTTCAGACCAACTCGACTTCCTCGATGAATAATAGTCTTGGTATAGTTTGTCCCTGAATAATTTTCGGATACGTGTCCTCGTGATGATCTTGACTCCATTTTCTGACTCGGTGAGTTTTGCTCACGTTGGGTTATTGCTCGATAGCCTCACTTTTTGACACAAGCAAGTCATTCTTGGAGGGGTTTTAGTTTCCTATCAAGCAAGCGATTCATTTCTCTCACGAAGTCTTGAAGTTCAAAGTCTTAAAATTCTTCTTGAGACATGATTTATAGCTGAAAAGAGAAAATGTTAAAATAAAGACAGAAAATTAATTCCTCACCACAAAACTCACTAGTCACTCGGAAAGAAATAACATTGATTTTCACTCCACACTCGTGTTTACACTCGTTTAAAGGATTTTTCTTCATCATAATGATCTCACACACTCATGCCTTTTACCACTAGAGTAGGCTTTATCGTAGTCTAGGGGTTGGTTGCAAATGGGCTACAAAGGATGATGAAAGGGTTAGGGCAGGCAGAAAGAAATATTGAAACAGTTTAAGTGTGGCACGAAAGGTAGGAATGAAAAATAAAGAGGAACTTGCTGATCAGAATTGTGAACAAGATGATTGCAAACATTTTAACACTTGCGATTTTTTACAAATTTTTTTAATAAATACAAGATTTTTTTCATTTGTAATTTTTTTCAACTTACTCCGATTCTTCACGTACTTTTCTAGGTAGCCTCGAACGCCTATACTTCTTATTTTTAGGGCTCTGATACCAAATGGTACGATCTCGTCCTCGTATTTGATTTTGAGTCATATTTGTGTTCCCCGATCGTCTAACGATGAAGTCTTCATTTATTTTGTGAAGGTGAATTTTGGCTAAGTAAGATAGTATATATTAAAATAGGTTCAAAGGGTTAAGGATGGGTAAAGTAAATCAGCTAACAAGAAATACTAAATGGATAAGTGATAGATCAAAATTGGATGGAATTAAGATCTTAAGGAGCAAGATCGAACCAACATTAAAGAAATACTGACCCGGGACTTATAGGGATTAAGGGGGTTCAATTATAGAAGGAATAGGACCATGACCCATTACCTAGCAAGACAAGAACCAAAGGTATCAGGTTGGGGTGAATGCCATGCTCTTTTGGAGTGATAAGTTCGAAAAAGACAAGGTTGACCCACTAAACTAATAGATAAGCCAACAAGTCTTAGAACAAAATTTGAGAGAAGTTATTCTCACCAAATAACAATAATTCATTCAAAATAAGTTTCAAAAGTACCCTTCTATAGGCTAATTACATGTATTTATAGGCCAAAAGAAGGCCAGCCAAATGGTCACATAATAAAGTGTTAATAAAGAGCTGAATTAAGGCTAAAAGACTCTTGAGATTCTTGAATCAAATAACTCATCTCTTTAAGATAATTCAATTCAGCTGAATCAATGACCTTGAACGCTTGAAAATGACTCTTGATGTAACACCCCAAACCCGGCCTAGAATGTAACACCTTTAACCCGTATCCATCGTCGAAACAGGATTACAAGGCATTATCGACATAGGCTCGTGTTTTTGCTCGTATAAATGGCTTTTTTTGGCATTCTAATAGGCTCACACGCTCTTTGCCTTTTTCCACTCACACTCCCTCTCGTAATTTCGTATTTCATCTCTTTGGTCTTACTTGCTGCTTTAGGGTCAGTTTCAATTTGGTTACAAGGGATATATTGTAGTAGGTGAGTAGGTAGGCTAAAGCAAAGAAAATATCTGGCTTACTGTGGCGTTGGGTAAAAGGGGGAATTAAAAATCACAAAATGGAACGAACTTGATCGGGTGCACACAACATGAACAACAAAATTTCAATACTTTTTTTTATACTCTCGAATTTTTTTCACGTCGATTTTTTTTACTTCAACTATTTTTTTTCAATTCAAATTGATGAATACAAGATGAACACTTTTGAAACAATTTTTTTAAATTTCAAAATTTTTTTACAAACCTATTTCAAACTTGATAAGCTCTGATACCAAATGACATGATCTAGCTCGAAAGATTGAGTCGAGTTCACGTAATTTGCCCGATCATCGTCGAGAAGAGTCCTTCGAAATTAAGTTGGATAGATATTTAGGCTAAATTAGAGCGGAAGGGTTCGAAGATGGTCAAATAGGCTAGGTTGATAATGATATTATAGGCTCGATTTTAAGAAAAGAAAAACGGTTAAGGATAGTTGGTTTAGTTTAATAATTGAGAAAAGCGAATGGTGGAATATGGAATTTGAACTTAAATGTTAGGAGCTATTCAACACTATGACAAGTGTCACCCCGGTTCCTATATTGTTTAAGGTGGTTAAAATGAATGGTAGAAGGATAGTTGAACGCCACACCAATGCTTGGTGATAAGTTTAGAAACAAGTTCGGGTTGACGCCACTAGCAAGCTAGATAAGTCACTCGAGACTCGTACAAAATTTAGAGGAAGTAAACCTCACAGAAACAAAGTTTCATTAAACAAAATGTCCAAAAAGAGAAAAATTCCCTTACAAATGAAGTTCAACAAATATTTATAGTGCCTAAAATGCCTATTGGAATTCGGCATCTAATGTGTTTACACAATAATAAAAACGTTCACACTAATACATTAAAATTATTCATGAATTCGGTAGATTCATGCGCTAGCCGAATGGACACTTTTTTCCCTCTTGGTGTGTGCATGAATGCTTAACCATGAAGTAAGGCTTCAAGTGCCTTGTATGAGCACCAAAGGTTGCATTCATCTTCTTGGGATGTTCATGCACTTGTATGGAACATGCATCCTCATAAATACGCACTTTAATGGCATGTAGGTTCATGAATGGTAGCATGAACCTAGTAAATTCATTCTCCCCTTTGTGCATGCACTTAATTCAATCAATGTGCTGAATTATTGAGTTAATTCCTTCCCTTGGACGTTCTTGAATCCATCCATCCATGTATTGAAGTCGATTGGTTAAGTTTTGGTGTGAACATGTTCAAGGAGCTAATCAGTCAACTTGGAATTAATTGGCAGCTACTCCTTGGCTATATAGTCACTTAGGGATCACCAATAGTTAGCCCACCATGCATGAATTCAGTCATGCATGAATCCTTACAAGCTTTGAACCTAGTCGTGCATGTACTTGCTTTAAATGCTCCATATATTCGGCTAAACCTACAAGAAGGAATGAATCCATTAAACCCTTCATAAATTCGGCTAGAACATTTAGAACACCTTCTAGACAAATTAAATATCATATTAAAACACATTAAAAACATTTAATTAAAGTCTAGCTAAGATAGTAAATTCGGCTAGCTCAAATCATCATGAAAACATTTAGTGAACTAATTTGAGCTAGGTGTTTCGGCTTTGAGCTGTAACAATTTAATTAAAATGGAACTAAAACTTAGTTTAATTTATTAAAATAAAGAATGAGCTGAAACTAAGCTCGGTTGAGCTCAAACAGATTAAAACAAGCTCAAATGAGCTGAATGAAGCTCAAATGAGCTAAAAATGAGCTAAAGTCAACTTGCACATGGACGCAAGGAAGCTTCATGGAGCTGGATGGAGCTTGGGGAGCTAGAAACGAGTTAAGATCAGCTTTCCAATGGTGCATAGGATCTTTGGGAAGTTGCTTCGAGCTGATTCCATGAGCATTAGCCTTTGTTTCGATCCAACACTTTGCTTTAGAAGCTAAAACAGCTTCTAAGAAACATTTAGCTTGCACTCGGCTCAAGGGAACTTTAGCCAACGCCATGATGTAAGCATTGCCCGGAGCTCCACTAGCTCGAGCAAGAAGCTTATCAAGCTGCCCGATGTTCCAATGAATCAAGCTCGAGCTAAGCACCTCTAAGAAACTATTTCAGCTTCTTTCACTCCATTTTGGCTCAAGACAAAGCCCAACACTAATGAAGAAGCTCAGACTAGCTCCATAAAGGCTCCTTCCACCCTTGTGCAAGTCAAACTTAGCTCACCATTAGCTCCTCGAGCTCCGTCCAGCTCAAATTAGCTCATTTGAGCTTATTTCAGCTCGTTTGAGCTCATTTCAATTTCTTTCCAGCTCATATGTTTAATTGCTTGAATAAACTAAGTGTCTACTTTATTTAGTTTAATTTGTTTCTGCTCATTGATTAGTTTACTAGCTCATTACAGCTTATTACTTATTTTTAAGTCATTGTGAGCTAGCCGAATTAATGTGTCATGTTAAGTCAACATTTAATATGTTTCAACTACAGTCAAATTTAATATGTGTCTTAGTTTTGACATCTTTAATACATGTTTTTATTCAGACCAATTAAATATGTCTAAGTTGTGTTTAATTTGTCTTTTAGGATTGTGTATGGACGGCACTAAACGTGTTCACATTGGCTGCTACTAAGAAGCTTCTTTTGGCTGTTCATATGGCACAATTATGAGTTGAACACATCCTTCCAAGAGCCATTTCGTGGCTAGCAAAGCAACAAGTGCTTTCACACTTGATTGACCGATTGGCTGCCATGTTCACACCTTAAGTTGACCAATCAGCTTCTATACATGCATGGATGACTTCAAGAACGTCCAAGGGGGAGAATTAACACATAAATTTAGCATATTGAATTAACAATATGCATGCACAATGGGAAGGACGAATTTACAAGATGCATGCTGCTGTTCATGAACCTACATGCCATTAAAGAGCCTATTTATGAGAATGCATGTTCCATGCAAGTGCATGAACGACCCAAGGGGATGAATGAAATTTTTGGTGTTCATACAAGTCACCTGAAGCTTTCTTCTATGCTAAGAATTCATGTACAGCAAAGGGAGGAAGAATCTAACTATTGAAGTTAAAGTTCATGCATGAATATCATTCAATGAGGTGCATGAATGTCCAAATACATGCCCATGCAAGGGAAGAAGGTCCATGAACCATCAAGTGGGAGTGGAGGAAGATAAAAGGCTGATCATTCATGCTTTCTTCTTGACTAAGCATTCATGAATAAATTTGGGGAAAGATTGTGTCTATTCAGGACTGGGAAGCATTCAAGAACCGAATTTATTAACTAAGTGTGAGCATTTTAGTTATGTTTGAACACATTTAGATGCCAAATTTCAATAGGCATTATAGGCTTATAAATAGTTGCTTTGTAAACTTTTGGAGGGACTTTTGCCATTTTGTTGAATGAAACTTTGTTTCAGTGAGGTTTACTTCCTCTCATATCTTATACGAGTCTCAAGTGACTTATCTAGCGTGCTAGTGGCGTCAACCCAAACTTGTTTTTAGAACTTATCACCATCATTTGGTGTGGCGTTCTCTTATCCTTCTACTTTCCATCCAACCACCTTAAACGATATAAGATTTGGGACTATACTCGATATAGTATCGAATCTTTCTTGAAGTTTAAGTTCGATATTCCATATCCACCAATTATCAAATTATCTTTCTTCCTTTAAAAAAACCAAACTTATCATATCCTTTCAAACTTAACCTATTTTGAACCCTTTTGAAACCTTCCGCTCCAATTTAGCCTAAAATTCCATCCGTTTTAAAATTTGAACAATTCTTCTCGACGACGATCGGACAACTACATGCTTTAGACTCAATCACCCTAGCTGGATCACATCACACCATAAGACCAATGCCAAGGATTGAGATGCACCCAACCGTGCTTACATCATTAAATGTCAATATAAAATTCGGGTCAATACTCATCTATAGTATTGGTTCTTTCTTCGACCTTGAGCCTTTCTATTCCATCCAAATTTATCAACTTAAAAATAACCTTATTTCTTTGTTTAGCCGAAACCATATACATATAATATCTAAAATAATTCAAACCCTTTGTTTAAAACCCATGCTTAGTCGATTCATCTCCAACTCTTTGTCAAATGACACTTCTCCATTTTACGATCGGGAACTTCAACAACTCGACTCATCACTAAGGGCGAGATTGTATCCGTTTTAATGATATTTTGGAGAAAAATTAGGTGTATTTATCCTAGTCAAACTCTAAGGACTTCAAGGCTAATTTAGGCACTTTTGATGCGAACCCAATTGCATGATGTTATGACACAACTCGATGTCATCAAATTGGCCTAAACTTGAGGGGCCCAAGTGCAAGATGAAACATCTCATAGGCCTAATTGATTATTGGGCCAATGCTTTTAAGGACTTTTTAATTTAATAAAGTTTTATTTAAATTAATAAGTTTGCATATTTTAATTTTAACTTGCACTTTGTGTGTTCTGCATTTAAGAAAGTTATGCATTATGTAACTTTCATGTTAGTTAAGTATGCATCATAAATAATGACTTGCATTATGTAACTCTCATGTTAGTTTAAGTCTTGCATTAAGTAACTCATCTATTTATTTAGTTTTCATTTTAAACTATGCATTTAAGCATCTTAGTTAATTGAGTTGTTAGAATAAATGCTTCTCTTAATTAATCTAGTTGTTGTAATAATTTATTGATGCATGTGTTTGAGTTCATTTAATTAAGTTAAGTGTTAATTTTGTTCTTATGATTAATATGTGTTTAAGTGAGTTTAATGTGTTTATTTTAATCTCTTTAATTGCAGATGACTTTTCAGCTCATAACCGTTACAATTCAAGGCTGTTACAAATTCAATAATGTGGCTTTTCAAGTGTTTTTCAGTTACATAAGAGGAGGCTGTTACAAAGGAGGCTTTATACATCATTTAAAGAGTTTAAAGGAGCATTACACTTTAAATTTGTAGTAGCCTTTCCAACTACCCAAAACATTTTTACTACTTCAATGATCAGTTCATGCATTAAAAACTCCATTAACGTGCTGGTGTCTATTCAGCTAGCCAAAGGAGATATCAAGAGTCTTTTTCCAAGCATTCAAGGACATTGATTCAGCTGAATTGAAGTACATTAAATGGTGGAGTGATTTGGTTCAAGAATTTTAAGTCTTTGAGCTTTATTTCAGCTCTTTATTAGCATATTAATATGACCACATGTGACCATTCGGCTAGCCCTTTTTAGCCCTATAAATACATGTAATTAGCCTATTGAAAGAGGACCTTTTTTCTGAATATATGAAATATTTAATTTTTGTGAGTAATCTAAATCTCTTTGTTCTTTTGGAATTGATTTGACTTATCAAGCTTAGCTTGTGGCATCTATCTTTTCTTTATTACTAAACTTATCACTTTTGAGTGTGGCGTTAATATATCAAGGTTCCTATCATTCTTGATAGTGGGTCAAGGTTTATCTTTTGTTCCATAAATTGAAATCATCTAAGTGTCTTAATAAGATTTGGGTCAACAATTCATTTTCAATTGTTGGTTCTTTCTTTGACCTTAGCCGAACCATTCATCTACCTTGTCAAGCATCATTGCTATTTTCATTTTTGAGCCAAATCCTTTTCTTTCCAGCATATTATTTGTTAAAACCCAATTTAAGTCGAAACAAATTTATCTTACTCAAAATTCACGATTGGGCAACAAACGACTCAATTCAACCACGAGGAGAGTTCGTATCAACTTTAACATTCTGAGTTTAGCCAACACAAAGGTCATTGTAATCAGTTTAAATACACAATTTTAGGGTTTTGATTCGTAGGTTATTTTATGTTCTTATAATCGAAAGATCTTATTCCAAAGTGAGAGTTCCATGAGGGGAGATTGTTCTAAAACCATGCTTTCATCGATAAATCCATGAGCATCTCTTTTCCTTATTCTCTTCTTTATATTTCTTTCTTTAACATTTTTAGATGAATGTTTGTGTAAAGATTAGAATCAATTTGTGCTTTCTACATATTTTGCATGTTTCAATTTTGTTAACTTAATTAATTGCTTGAATGATAGAGTTTCTTAGTGGATCAGCTGATTGGGAAAGGAATAATGTGAAACAAACCCTAGGCCTAACAACCCTAGGAAGTCATTTAGGTGGGAATTAACCCAAAATGATATGGCCTAATTGTGAACATCTTAACCACAACCGGTTTGGATTGTGAGGTCGAAAGATAAGTAGTTCTTAGTGACTCATTATTATAGTGGAAGATTATGGTATTGACTAGTTGATTGATTAGAACTCTACTTAAGTAATTAGGTAAAACAATTAGATATAGGCTAAAAGGAACTCACGTAGTCAAAACAAGGAATAAGAAAAGCTGATACAGAAACCTAGGAGTAGATTTAAGTTTAGTTAAACTTATTTAATTTATTATTATTATCATCTTAACACTACTAATTCATGACTCAAATAGATTAGTAATTATTTCCCGTAATTGGCTTGAAAATAGTTTCCCTCCAAACTGCCATCCTTTAGGTACGTTTGGAGGTGGTCAACTTGTTGGCACCATTGCCGAGGATTGTGGTGGTGATAATTATTATTGAATTGATTACTTGTAAATAATATTAGTCAAAAGACGAATGAGTTAGATAGTTTATGTGAACACATCCAAACCAATCAAGCAAGCTGATTTGGAGGTCTTACCCAAAGGACCCATTACCCGTTCTAAGGCAAAGAAATTCAAGGAAGCTCTTTTCGTTACTTGTGCTACAATTTCTGATTCATTTGAGCACATTCATGCCTTAAACTATAATGTTTATAATGTGTTGCATGCTGACATGTAACATACTTAGGGTATATTACTAGTAGGTGCATTTAAGTATGTATATACTATGATAAGCATGTTTGCTTTATGTTTATAAGTATGTTTATGCGTTTACATAAGAATACAAGGCTGCCCAAGCATGTTTGCATTGTTTTGGCGTAGGTGCTTAGGAGGATGCTAGCTTAAGTGCGTATACATAGCTTGAATCCAGCTCACGACAGCTCAAAGGGATTGCCATCAGCTCAGTTCAGCTCACTTACACTCCAGCTAGCTCAATCTCAGCTCAGCTAGCTCAACTTTAGCTGACTAGTCCTAAACTAGCTGAAACCTATCCTACGTGTGGGGGAGTGACCTACAAGTATGTATGGCATGTGTGGAGGTCTCGGGGACGTGTGTAGTAGACTTGAAGTGTGTGACAACCCATTGGCACACCCCAAGCATGTGGCCAGCCTTCTCACCCATTCAAATCTGTCAAATGGTGCCTAGCACATGTAACATGTGTCAACATGTTTGAATTTCATGGCTACCAATGCTTGCCACCCAAAGGAAGTTGTGGGAGTTGAATTTTGAGTTTAAAAATTCAAATTCAATTAATTCTAGCCAAGTATTCATAACTAGCTGGCCCTCTCTTATTTCTATATATATTTGTACTTAAAACAATGTAAAAATAATTAGTTTTTATGAAAAGAAATCTTTGTGAGTTTATCTCTCAATTTTGGTTCTTCATTGAACTAACTTTGGCATAGTCAGACTTTGTTTGATTGTCTCATCTTCCTTGATACTTTGGGTTCCTAGATCGCTATCTAATGGGTCCAAGTTCGTTGACGAAGAACATATTCGATTCGAGTTCGTTTAGTATATTGCTCAAGTTCTTTCGAGTTCAACGTCGTTTATATTTTTCCAACAACATCAACATCAATTCTGCCAATTTGAACATTCTAATGCAGCCATGAAAGCCGTTGAAGTCTTCATTTTCATTCGAATTCAAATCTACCAGAAAATTCCTCCACCTCTATTTTTTTCCTTCTTCTTCTTTCTTTTTATTTTCGTCCATTTTCTTTGTTACTAATGTCCATCCATGTGTGTTAATGCAGAGTTATGCTTGCTCCAATCCTAGATCCGTTACAGACAAGGAACGTTGTTTCTGAAGCAATGTACCCTTTTATCAAATGGTAATCAAAGCTTAGGTTGGATTTTAGCACTTTTTGCACTACAAGACATCACAAAAAAAAACAAAACAAAATAATAAAAATAATTAAAAAACAAAAAACAAAAAAAATAAAAATAGTGATGATTTGTTCAAAAAAAGTGATGAAGGATGCTTAAGTTTGCCATGGAATGCTTTGAAATCACCCGAAATGATTTGTTCTTGTTTGTTCGGTGATAGGTTTGTTGTAAGTATTTCTTTTGCAATAAGTCACTGTTTGTGTCATTTAAACAGCCCTTAAACTACCTTTAACTCTTGTTGCTATCACAGTTACATATATCTTGAAGTTTGACATAGCTAACACATTTGAAGGATCAATTAGTTCCTTAAAGAACTATTTGCGAGAGATCGAGTGGAAAAGGCATTAAGCATGGTCAGAACAGAAGGGGAGACAAAAAAAAGCCATTCAAGCATTCTCCCTAGTGAAACACGAGCGCTGAGTGTTATTTTCTGAATGCACTATTCTTTTGGAGTGATCCGTGAGGATTTTGTTGTGTGTGCTGTGAGGACCTTTTTAATTTTCGTTTATTTAACATATTTGTTTTATTCTCTTGTTTTCTTTGTTACAAATCACGGGTACAGATAATCGTAATCCCGGTGGAAATAATCCACCAGATTTGCAAATGCAGGCTCTTACTAGAACATTACAGCGTCTTTTAGACCAAGCATTAGAGCCCATTCAGTCTCGTTTGGATAGAATAGAAGGAGGTGGTTCCCACCAATCTGTCCAAAATGAGAATCATGATGAAAACGATGTCGACCAGTCACCAAGAGTGAACCGTCGTGTAAGACAAGTTGTTGATGATAATTTGTCTAACATTAAAATTGCTATACCTTCTTTTTAGGGACGTTCAGATCCTGACGTGTATCTTGCTTGGGAAAGCAAGGTAGAACATGTTTTTGAGTGTTATAATTATTCTGAACAGAAGAAGGTTCAATTGGTAGCAATGGAGTTTACTGATTATGCATTGCTCTGGTGGGATCAATTGTGCATAAGCCGACGCCGTACCGATGAAGGACCAGTGAGAACATGGACAAAAATGAAGCAAATCATGCGAAAGCAGTTTGTACCTTCTCACTATCACGGTGACTTATTTTTGAAGTTACAATCTTTGAAACAGGGTAGTAGGAGTGTTGAAGACTACTACAAGGAGATAAAAGTGTCCATGACGAGAGCCAACATTGTGGAAGACCGAGAGGCTACTATGGCACGTTTCCTTACCGGTTTAAATACTGAAATTGCTAATGCTGTTGAATTGCAGCCTTATGTGGAATTGGAGGATATGGTACACATTACCATTAAGGTGGAGAGACAGCAGTGTCAGAAATCGATTAATCGAGGTAGTACTTCTTTTAAACCTTTTTCAAATTCTTCAAATGTTCCTAACAATTTCAGGAAGCAAACACCACAAGCACCTCTTCAGATTCGTGAGAAGCCTGAATTAAGTAAGCTAAAGAACACTAGTACTGAGAATAGGCAAGACAAGCAGGTGGTGCCACAAAAATGTTCTAGGGACATTTTGTGCTTCAAATGCCTAGGGCGAGGGCATGTTGCAAGTCAGTGCCCTAATCGAAGGACCATGATGCTGTTAGAGAATTGTGAGATTGAGTCCGAGTCTAAGGAAGAGGAACAGGACCTCCCTACAGTGGATGTAGATGATGATGACAATGTGATGCGATCTGGCTCGAGTGATTGAGTCGAATTCACATAGTTGCCCGATCGTCGTTGAGAAGAATTGTTTGAATTTTAAAACGGATGGAAATTTAGGCTAAAATTGGAGCGGAAGGTTTCAAATAGGTTAAGTTCGAAAGGGTATGATAAGTTTGGTTTTTAAAAGAAAGAAATATAGATAAATTGATATTGGCGGTTATGGAATAACGAACTTAAACTTCAAGAAAGATTCGATACTATAATGAGTATCGCCCCTAATCTTATATCATTTAAGGTGGTTGGATGGAATGTAGAAGAATAGGAGAACGCCACACCAAATGATGGTGATAAGTTCTAAAAGCAAGTTCGGGTTGACGCCACTAGCACGCTAGATAAGTCACTCGAGACTCGTACGAGATAAGAGAGGAAGTAAACCTCACTGAAACAAAGTTCATTCAAATAAAATGTCAAAGTCTGTTTTACAAAGTTTACAAATCTCTACTTATAGGCCTAAAATGCCTATTGAATTTCAGCATCTAAATATGTGTTCATACTAACTTAAATTCTGTTCACACTTGTATTTAACATGTTCACACAAAAGCATTAAAATTCGGTTCATGCTTGAAGATGGTGCATGAATTGGCCGAATCATCATGTTGCTTCACTTTATGTATTCATGCATACTTAGCTTTGAAGAAAGGCCTTAATTTCATGAATGTGCAGCCCTTTAATGTTCCATCATCCCCCTTGGCTGAATGAAGCTTTAATGCACCTTGAATACTTGAATGGTTAGCTTGAAAATGCATGGATCATGCATGAAACGTCCCAATGTATGTTCATCCATAAATTCGGTCCATGAACCTTCAAAAACATGAACATTAAATAGCCCCTACTTGCATGAACGTCTCCAATACATGTACTCCCTTAAATGCCGTCCATTAAACCTCAATTCTACATGCACCTCTTCATACATTGCACCAAGCCGTACATGAACTTCATTAATTTCCTTCCATGCATGCATGTGTGCCGTCCAAAGGGAATAGATCTTCTAGATACATTCATGCATGAATCTTCTTCATCCATGCAACCGAATGTGTATTTGAACCCAAACATTCATGTATTTTGTGCATTCATGTATTTGACAAATACATGAACTTGTAAACACCTTGAATCTAGTCATGCATGCACCTAATTAAATGCTGTTCATTCATGCATGTGGGATGTCCAAAAGAGATGTTTCTTCAAGCATTCATTGTGCCATCCATGAGCATTGCATCTACAAGCTAAAACTATTCATAAGACATCATGTGAACACATATAAATTCAGCATAATGTGAGCGCATTAATGGCATGCATTAAATAGGCTAAAATGTGAACATAATAATTAAAATATGTAATGACTATGACATATTAAAACAAATATTAATATAAGTAAAATTTGATGCTTAAATATGTTCAGATTTTATTTAATGCATTAAAGTCAAAACCAAGTTTAAACTAAAGTGAGCTAAGCTTTAGCTCGTGAGCTAAAGTTGAGTTGAGGCTAAACTCCTAAGCTGAAGTTGAGCTAGGGTTTAGCTCGTGAGCTGAGTATGAGCTAGGAGTGAGCTCGGTTTAGCTCAGGCAAGTTGGATTGAACTCGAATAAGCTGGATTTGAGCTGGATGGAGCTCGTGGAGCTGGAAACGAGTTGGGATCAGCTTCCTAACATGTCAATGCTCGGCTTCATAGACTTGTTCGATGAAGTTCGCGGGGCGTGCTCATATCACAATGTGTAGACATTTGCCACCGGTGAAGCACTTATTGTCAAAAGAATGAACAACAACGAGAGAACATCTTTCACACAAGATGTCTTGTCAATGATAAGGTATGTGTTGTGATTATCGAAGGTGGTAGTTGCACTAATGTTGCTAGTTCTGTAATGGTTGACAAGTTAGGTTTGAAGACGACAAAACATCCCAATCCTTACAAATTACAATGGCTAAATGACGGTGGAGAAATTGAAGTGACTAAGCAAGTTTTAGTGCCGTTTGCCATTGGAAAATACAAGGATGAAGTACTCTGCAATGTTGTTTTGATGGTTGCAAGCCATTTGCTGTTTGGTCATCCAGGGCAGTTTGACAAGAAGACAACTCATGATGGTTTCACAAATAGGTATTCTTTTATGCACGGTGGAAAGAAGATGACCTTAGCACCTTTAACACCGAGTCAAGTGCAAGAAGACCTAGAGAGACTGCGAAAGAATGCCAAGGAAATTCGTGGGAAAAAGAAGATGAATGTGTATGCCAGTAGCAAGGAAATCAAGAAATGTCTTTCCTCTTAGCAATTTGTGTTTATTTTGTTGTTTAAAGATCATTGTCTACTGTATGAGATTCCTTGTAATCTGCCTACTTCTATTTCATCTCTTTTGCAGGAATTTAAGGACGTGTTTCCGGACGAAACATCGAAGGGATTGCCACCTCTTCGTGGCATTGAGCACCAGATTGACTTCATTCCAGGTGCCACTATTCCAAATCGACTAGCTTATCGAACTAACCCCGAAGAAACGAAAGAACTTCAAAGGCAAATTACAGAGTTGATGGACAAGGGTTACATTCGAGAGAGTTTGAGTCTATATGCTGCTCTGGTGCTTTTAGTACTGAAGAAAGATGGGTCTTTGTGGAGCCGTCATCTTCTCCAAAATTGATTGAAAAAGTGGTTATCATTATTGTGGGTACCAATTTTTGCTCGGCCCATTTTTTTTAAACCCAAAAATCAAATTAAAAAACAAAAATTAAAAAATAACCCAATTTTGAAGCCCAAATACTTAACCCTAACCCAAACCAAGTGTCTAACCCTAAAATCAAAAGAAAAAACCCTAATTTTTCTTTTGCAGCCGCCACAAGCTTCCCACGCCCACATTAATGCACGTTCGCGCAACTCACGTCGATTCTCCCCACGTCGCCTCTCGCCCATGATGACTCCAATGGCTACACGTTTGCCATGACCTTGTTTTGTACCTGTAAAAGTAGGCTATAAAAGCCAAATTTTGTAACAAAGAAAGGGTTCGGATTTTTAAATACAAAAAGGAAATAGATTCAAATATTCAAAAATCAACAACAGCATCTCAAAGCAGAATCGAAAGAAAAACTGATTTAGGAAGTAACAGAGGGTATTTCTTCTTCTTTTTTTTAATTTCGTTTTTATTTTATTTTTTTCCTTATTTTTCTTTCCCGATTTTAATTTATATAGATATATATGTGTTTATAAAATAAAAGCAAAAAAAACTAACCTTTTCTGAATTCCAGCCACCGTGGACGGTGGCCGGCGGCGGTCGGCGTTTGGCGGTGGACGGTGGCCGGAATACGGTCCGATGGCTGGAGGGATGAGAGAGTTGAGAGAGTTTGAAGGCTCTCTTATGTTTTTTTTGTGAAAATGAAGAGAAATGTGTTTTTTTGAAGAGTTTTTTTACTTATATAGTAACACCAAAACGACGTCGTTTTGGTGTTCAAATTTTGACGCCAAAACAGCGTCGTTTTGAGCCGAACGGGTCGACTCGACCCGCATATGTAGGATCCGCGTGTTCTCTTTTGGAAGGACTAATTTCAATTTTAGTCCTTCTGCTTTGTTGATAGTTTAAAATTAGTTTTTTTTCCTTTTAAATTTGGCCCTATGATTTTGTCTTGGTTCCTATTTAGTCCATCCTGATATTGTGTGTTTTTGTGGGGTGGGATATTTACTTCCGTAGTCCCTTTATTTCATGCGCGTATTACAATTTGGTCCTTTTGCCTTCGTTTATTTCTAATTTTACCCTAAAATTCTTGTTTTCAAATCAATTTGGTCCCATTTTGCATTTTTTTAAATTTTTATTGCTTTCAATAACTATACTGTTTTATTAATTATTATTATATTCATTTTTTCCTTTTTTTTATTATTTCTCTTTTAAATTAGTTAGTATGAGTTTTATTTTACTATTTATTTTTACTATCTCTTTATTAGTTATTTAATATTTCTCTTTATAAGCATATTATTATTATTTTTGACTACTTTTCTATTAAACCAATTAATTGAGTTTTGGTTTCATATTATTATATTAATTATTTAATATTATATATTCATTATATTTTTATTAAAGGTTAATTATTTTTCATATGATTTTTTTACTTATTATTATATTTATTATATCTATTATTTCTTTGAAAATTATCAAATTGTTATTATATACTATATTATTATTTTATTTTAGTATAGTTATTATTTTAATTTTCACTTTTACCATTATATTTAATATCATCATTAATATATATTATTTCGTTATTATATTTTTTATTTTACTATGAATATTATTATTGCTATATTTATCATATTATTATATTTTTATCATTATTATTGCTATTGCTAATTTTCTTTATATTTATTATTTTTTATATTTATATTGATTGAGTTAGTGATTGTATTATTATTATGTTGCATATCATTTTTTTTCCTTTTCCAAATTTAAATTGTTTTAGTTCTTTTTTTTACAATGTATTTAAAAACCGTTTTTTAATAAAAGTAATTCTTTATACTTAGTTGTTTCAAAGAAACGGGCCCTACCGTATTGGGTTTGTTTTTTTATCCGATTCAAGTATTTTATTCAACATTTTATTCTCAAATTGTTTTTTTAAATAAAGGCAATTTCCTATACCTAGTCATTTTAAAAATGTGCCCTACCACGTTGGGTTCGTTTTTATTCGATTTAAGTATTTGAATATCCTTTTTACCAATTTATTCTCTGAATTTCTCCTAAAACAAAGGTAATTTTCGATATTTGGGAGCTCAGAAAATTGTGCCCTACTGTATTGGGTTTCGATTTTTGTTCAATCCAAATATTCAAATATTTTTCTTATCGGATTTTTTTCAAAGTTTTGGAAAGTGAAGGCAATATTCTATATTTAAAAAATCGAAAAATCATGCCCTACCGTATTCGGTTGTGGTTTTACGTTTGATTTAAATATCTGAATACCCTTTTTTTAAATAAAGTGCACGTTTTTTAAAAATAAAGACAAGCTCATAATTGGGGGTTAAAAAACGTTGTGTCCTACCGTACTGGATGTGACGTTTTACCTTGAAGCGAGATGGTCTTTAATTCATGGTTAATCTATTCAAATGTTTCAAAAAGGAAGATCGTATTTTAAAATCTTTTCAAATCTTCAATTTTCAACATTAAGACATAAATTAATCAATAAGGTACCAATTTTGGGCGTATTGAAGGTGCTAATCCTTCCTCATACGTAACTGACTCCCGAGCCTATTTTCTCAAAATTCGTAGACCAAAATATTTTACAAGGTGGCCCAATCACACCACAAAAAAGGATTGGTGGCGACTCCAAATTTTTATTTTCAAAAGTCGATTCTCGTTTTTCAAAAAAATGGTTTCGACAGCTTGGCGACTCCACTGGGGAATCCTTAAAGAGAGTCGAGCTGTAAATTGATTATTTTCTGTCATCTTGTCGAAATTTGAAGTTTGTTTTTCTAAAAATCCACGATTGTCGCATTGCATCTTCTGTGTCATTGTTGAATTTACTTTTGATATGTTTTCGCATCATATTGCATGACCGTTAGGGTCGCACCTCTTAAGTGGGAGTGAGAAACTATGCCTTCGTGAGGTTTTCACCTCCGCATGGGCTAGGGGATCGCTTCTGGAATACATCCGTACCTATGTCTTCGTGAGGTTTTCACCTCCGCATAGTCATAGGGAAATATATTCCCCTGAACTGAACTTGGTCCGTATGAGCCTATAATGGGTGAGGATCAAGGAATCTGCGGGTTCAGGTACCTTTACTCTAGAACCAACCCACATATTGTTCGTCTTAAGAGCCTGCCATAGGTAGAACTACACCGAGACTTAGTGGTTACCAAAGTAGGAGTTTGATGGCTTTGATTCTTATTCTATATGCATGATTCTGACTCGTTTTTAGTTTTGTTTTGCATATCATTTTCACCATAAAAGAAGGTGTCGATTTACGGTTTGGTTACTAATAGAAAGTTTTACAATGGAGAGCGAATTCTCTAATAAAGTGGAATATAATGCGTTTACCCAGAAATGGTCAGAGAACACACAATTAGAGAAATGTGACAGTTTGGCGGAGGGGTATACATCAGAGTTATGGGACTTTACCCGGATTAATGTGGCACAAAATGATCTTAGGAGCTGAAAGAGATATGGAGCCATTGGGATGGTGAGATGAAGCAGTTATTCTATCATAATTATGGTGATATGTCTTATCTTCTTGATATTAAGGTAGATAAACACTTGTTTCGAGCCGTGGCGCAATTCTGGAATTCTGCTTATAGATGTTTTACTTTTGGAAATGTAGATTTAACGCCTACTATAGAAGAATATATGGCTTTGCTTAGATGTCCGAAGTTTCAGACCGACAAGATTTATTCTAGAATCGTCAATGTCCCAACTTTCGTTAAGAGATTGATGAATATTACTGGGATGAGTGAGCAGTGGGTTGTGGCCCGAGTCCAGTAGAAGGGTGATGGGAAGTGTATCCCTTGGGGAAGTTTGAGAGAGTTAATTTTGACTCATACTGATATGAAGAGAAGAGTCGACGTTTTTGCTTTGAGTGTTTATGGGTTGGTGGTTTTCCCTAAGGCTTTAAGGCATGTAGACGAAGCAGTTACCAATTTATTTGACCAACTTGGTAAAGGGATCACAACTGTTCCTGCAATATTAGCTGAGACTTTCAGATCTTTGAATGCATGCCGAAGGGCGGGCGAAGGTAGATTTATTGGATGTGCATAGCTTTTATTAGTGTGGTTCCATAGTCACTTCTGGAAGACGGAGAAGGTCACTTACCAACCCTTCCTTCGAAATTTCTCTCCTTTAAAGGAAATAGCGGCTACGTCGAGGAGGGACGATATATCAGAGGAGAGATGGATGGCGATACTTCAAAATCTCCAAGAGGATGATATCAAGTGGAGAGCCCCTTGGATGGTTCCTGGTAAGATTCTTTTCCGGTGTGGAGATTATGATTGGGTTCCTTTGTTAGGGATTTGGGGAGGCATTGGATACGCCCCTTTTCTTGTATCGAGGCAATACAGGTCGAGGCAATTCGTACCTGCAACATAAGGGCTGGCTCAGAGCGAGTTTTCTTATAAAGGCGATAATTATAAGAAGAAGGTTAGGGAGATTTGTAACACTTGGAACCAAACCTACCGGATGGAAGGAGTTGCTGTAAACCCGATGGTGACCCCTGGGTATAACGAGTGGCGAAGAAGAAGGGTTAATGATAACATTTTGAGTCCAAACCTAGAAGACGCTACACCGATAGAGGAATATCTACGAGTGGTTCCCTCTGAGTTGGAAATTATAAAGCAAGACTTCAAAAAGAAAAGTTTGGAGTTAGAAAAGAAAATAGAACGGTTAGAGGAGGAAAAGGCGTACTTGAAGCTAGATGTTGATGTTTAAAAGTCGGAGGCTGAGAATCTTAGAAAGGGAAAGAGGAAGGTTGAGGAAGACCTTGCTGGCTTGAAGGAATATTACAAGAAGTATCGAACTTCGGTAAAAAATGCTGGTTTAGGTAAAACATCTGAATAGTGGAGGCAAGAAATTCAAGAAGAAAAGGCTAAAACTGATCAGTGGAAGAAGAAGTTCCATGATACTAAGGCACGAGAGGTTGGGTTAGAGAAGAGCTTGGACGATAGTCAAAATGAAAATGAGATGTTGAGGGCTCGGGTAGCTGAATTAGAGAAGACACTACACCAGCATCGGAGTCAAAACTCGGTGATTGAATTAAAGGCCAGTCTAAGCAAGTCGAAGATTTGAAAAGAAAAGTAGAAGAACTTGAGTCTACACTCCAGAATTGTAAGCTTCGATTTGAACGACTGGAAGCAAATAACGGTCAGTTAAGTGAGCAACTTCATCAATCTCAAAATCAGGTTTGGGATAGAGATTACCTCATGGGCGAAGCTATAACCCAAATACGAGAAGTGTCTAATTACTTACAGACTCTGGCAGTTCAGGCAGATGTGCTGAGTACCAAATATGAGTTAGTGTCAGAACGAGGGCAGGAGTTAGCCTCCCTTCTTAGGAAAGTAAAGGCTTTGAGCATTAGGGCTAAGCCATATATGTAATCCGTTTTATGTAAGGGATTTTGTTTTTTAAGTAAAGTTTTCTAAATGGAATTGAATCAAAATCGACGTCTTCTTTTGCATTCATCTCATACATTTGCATTTATATCATATCATATGCATTAAATTTCATAAAAAGATCCCTAATTGATTAAAATTTATTTTAGTTAATCTGGAAACTCACAAAAGTTCACCGATTAAGCACCACTATAGTACGCGAAGAAAAACAAGAGCCATGGACGAAAGATTAGAGAATTTGGAACAGATGCAAAAGGAAATGCAAGAGCAATTGCATTTACAGATGTAGGAGCAGTTGGCCAAAATACAATAGGACATGAGGGATCATATGTTAGAATCCCAGAAAAACATGATAAATCAATTTGCACAAATGTTGGCTGGAGCTTCGGATAAAGGAAAGAGTCCTTGATTGGTACCAGAAATGAGGATGACGACTCCTCTATGCCCCCAGGCTTTACCCCAGTGGGCATTCAAATGCCACAACCAAGGGTATCTGTTAACATTAAACCTCTATGTCAAACCGGTACTTCAGCCCCGATGAATTTCCCAATGGGATCAAGCTCCAACCCCAAGGATAATTTGGTGAATCCCAAGGTCCCTGATTTCGATGAGGTAGTGGATGTGGAAAAGGCGAGAATGGAGATTCCAAAGCAGCTAGAGGATCGTTGCAAATGGCTTGAGGAGAAGTTCAAAGCGTTGGAGAATGCTGATTATCACGGTGGGATTGATGCTAAGGATCTAAGCCTGGTCCCAGACCTAGTACTTCCTCCAAAGTTTAAAATGCCAGAGTTTGAGAAATACAATGGGACCAGTTGTCCTGAGGCTCACATCACAATGTTCTGTCGAAGGATGACAGGATATATCAATAATGATCAATTATTAATCCACTACTTCCAAGATAGCCTGACTGGGGCAGCAGCTAAATGGTATAACCAATTGAATCGGGGCCAAATTAGTTCATGGAAGGACTTGGCACAAGCTTTTATGAAGCAATATGGCCACGTGACGGATATAGCGCCTAATAGAATTACTTTACAAAATATGGAGAAGAAGCTGAGCGAGAGTTTCAGGCAATATGCCCAGAGATGGAGAGAAATCACTACGCAGGTTCAATCGCCACTGCTAGAGAAGGAAACGACCATGTTGTTTATCAATACCCTGAAAGCACCTTTCATTAATCACTTGCTAGGAGGAGCAACCAAAAACTTCTCGGATATAGTGATGTCCGGGGAGATGATAGAAAATACGATAAGGTGTGGAAAGATAGAAGCTGGAGAGAGCACCAAGAAGTTGGCCCCGCGGAAGAGAGAAAATGAAGTAAATAATGTGAGTAAGGGTTATGCAAAACTGATTATTGTGAATCAACCAAGGGTAATAAACGCGAGCCAGCAAGCCTCATCAAAGCAAGAATCTGATACAAAGCGAAATACGGAGAAACTCCAGTTTACACCCATTCCAATGACGTATAAGGAGTTATATCAAACTTTGTTTAAAGAGCATGTTGTATCCCCAGTTTACCTGAAACCAATGCAGCCTCCGTATCCCAAGTGTTACAATGAAAATGTCCAATGTGAATATCATGCCGGAATCACAGGACATGCGATAGAAAATTGCACCGCATTTAAGAGGTTAGTTGAAAAGCTCCTTGAAATGGGCATCATAAATTTCGATGAGTCATCTGGTAGGGAAAATCCGTTACCTAATCATGCCGACAAAGGGGTAAATGCAGTTGTTGAGAATACTGGAAAGAGAGTTAGAATGACTGTGGCAGAGGTAAGAACACCATTGAGAGAGGTTTGGAAGGAAATAATGAAGAGAGGGTTGATCACGCAGAGTTTGGGGAATAGACCCGAGAAAATAGGGAACTATTATGAGTTCCATAATGAGGAGGACCATGAGATCCAAGAATGTGATGAATTTAGGGCCCTAGTACAGGGACTAATGGACAACAAAGAGCTGGAATTCTTTGAATATGTAGAAGAGGAAGATGTATGTACCTCGGAAGAAGGGTCGTCAGGAAAAGGCTGTGAGATCAATCGCCCAAGGGTAATTATTTCACAGCCAAAAATTAATGAAGCTGGATTGAAAATAGCACCAAGAATTGTGATATAGAAACCCATTGCTTTCCCTTATAAGGATAGCAAGAGGGTACCTTGGAGCTATAATTGTAATGTGACAATCCCGGGAGGGAAGAACTCGGTCAGCACGCATGGGGAAGCCCAGGATGTAGGTTTCCATACAAAAGCCGATTCAGTAAAGGGAAAATCTTTAATGAAACAAGGAGAGGAGAAACCAATGTTATCTGTTAAGGAGCCAATAGCTGAGAACGAGGCAAAGGAATTTTTGAAATTCCTAAAGCACAGTGAATATAGTGTCGTGGAGCAGCTACACAAATAGCTGGCTCGCATCTCAGTACTAACCCTACTTTTAAGCTTGGAGATACACCGCAACGCGTTAATAAAAGTGTTAAACGAGACCTATGTTGCGAATGACATCACAATAAGCAAATTAGACCGTCTTATCAGTAACATAAGCGCAGATAATTTCATCTCCTTTAGCGACGATGAAATACCATCAGGGGGTAGGGGATCTACTAAAGCCTTACACATCACTACCCGTTGTAAGGGGTATACTGTGCCGGGGGTTCTAATTGATAATGGGTCAGCGCTGAATGTTTTGCCCTTATCTACATTGAATAGGCTACCTATAGATAGCTCTCACATGAAGACGTGCCAGAACATGGTGAGAGCGTTTGACGGGACTGAAAGAAAGGTGATGGGGAGGATCGAAGTACCTTTTCTAATCGGTCCAAATACATATGAGGTAGATTTCCTAGTGATGGACATTAAGCCCTCCTATAATTGCCTCTTAGGGAGGCCTTGGATTCATGCGGTAGGGGCAGTACCGTCATCACTGCATCAAAAGTTAAAATTGATAACAGAGGGTCGACTGATAACGATAAACGCGGAAGAGGATATTATTGCATCTGTTACCAGTGATGCACCATACATTGAGAAGGATGATGAAGCGCTAGAGTGTTCTTTTCGTTCATTGGAATTTGTAAATGCTACGTTTGTTATGGAGGGAAGTAAGATCCTGATTCCCAAAGTGTCAGTGCTACGAAAATTGGTTTACAACTGATGGTTGGAAGCGAAGCATTGCCTGGAAAGGGACTCGGAAAGTATTTGCATGGACGGGTGGAGGTACCAGTCTTAACAGATAAGCGGGATTATTTTGGCTTGGGATATAAGCCGGATGCAAAGCAAAGGAGGAAGGAAGTAGAGAAGAGACAAGAGAGACGAAGAGCACGGTTAAGTGGGGCAGAAGTCAAATAGGAGCCGATAAGCTTTCCCCACATATCAAAAACTTTCGTGTCGGGGGGAATCGTTCATCTTGAGACCGGGATGACAAAGAAAGAATGTTTTGAAGACATGCTTGATAGCTTGAGCATTAATGCTGTACTTGGAGAAGGAGTGGAAGAAAGAAACTTATCGGGTATTCACCCTTTCGAGCCTAAAAGTGTGCTGAACAACTGGACTGCAGAAGAGATTCCTGTAGTTTTTAGAGCAAATTCAAAGTAATGTTCAGAACATACTTATTGTTTTCAGCCTAGAACAATAAGAATCTTTTGTGAAATAGGCTCATGTTTAAATATCGTTATTTCAATAAAGAAATGCATTTTCATCACTCTTCGAGCAAATATCTTGTTCTATTTTCATTCATTGTCATGTTATAAATAAGCTATTCTTAGATTCATTTTTGGACATTCTTTCATATTTGCAACAGGTCCCCAGATATCAATGACACGAGTAGTACTGATATGGACCCTGATTCTCCTTTTGAGCAAGATTTGTGTTTAGAGGGATCTCAAGATTTTGAAGATGACGAAGATTATAGTTTATCTCCGGACTTGTTAAGGATGGTAGAGTGGGAAAAGAAACAGATTCTGCCTCACCAGGAGACAATTGAGAACGTGGCTCTAGAGGAAGGAAAGAGGTGAAAATTGGCACTTGCATCAATGAAAAAACAAGACAGGACCTTATTGAATTATTGCGAGAGTTCAAGGATGTCTTCGCGTGGACTTATCAAGATATGCCAGGTTTAAGCCCCGATATTGCGATACACCGTGTCCCCACAAAGGAGGAGTGCAAGCTGGTACAGCAGAAGCTCCGAAGGATGAGACCCGATGTGGCAGTGAAAATAAGGGAAGAGGTCAAGAAGCAATTTGATGCTGGCTTCTTACAAGCAGTTAATTACCCAGAATGGGTAGCTAATGTTGTCCCTGTCCCTAAAAAAGATGGAAAAGTACGCATGTGTGTGGATTACAGAGATCTAAACAAAGCTAGTCCAAAGGACAATTTCCCATTGCCTCACATTGATACCTTAGTAGATAATACAGCGGGCTACTCATTGTTTTCTTTTATGGATGGGTTCTCAGGATATAATCAGATTAAGATGCATCCTGAAGACATGGAAAAGACTACGTTTATAACCCTATAGGGAACGTTTTGCTATAAGGTAATGCCATTCGGTTTGAAGAATGCGGGAGCAACGTATCAAAGGGCTATAGTAACCCTCTTTCATGACATGATGCATAAAGAAATCGAGGTTTACGTTGACAACATGATCGCAAAGTCTCGAACAAAAAATGAGCACTTGCAAGTCTTAAAGAGGTTACTTCTGAGGTTGAGGAAATTTCAGCTTAAACTCAATCCGATGAAATGTACTTTTGGAGCCAGGTCAGGAAAATTACTGGGTTTTATCGTCAGTGAAAAAGGAGTTATAGTTGACCCAGACAAAGTCAGAGCTATACAGGAACTGCCTCCACCTCACACTCAAAAAGAGGTTCGAGGTTTCCTAGGAAGACTAAACTACATTTCCCGGTTCATTTCACAATATACAGAGAAATGTGACCCCATATTTCGCCTCCTTAAGAAACACAATCCAGGTGTATGGGATAATGAGTGCCAAAAAGCTTTTGACAAAATTAAGGATTACTTGTCTAATCCTCCAGTGCTGACGCCGCCTAGTCCTGATAGGCCACTGATATTGTATTTAACAGTATTTGACAATTCAATGGGATGTGTGCTTGGCCAACATGATGAGACTGGAAAGAAGGAAAAGGCAATATATTACCTCAGTAAAAAATTCACTGAGTGTGAAATGAGATACTCGTCAATTGAAAAATTATGTTGCGCTTTGGTTTGGACCACTCAAAGATTGAGGCAGTGCATGTTGTACCATACGACGTGGTTAATTTCGAAACTAGACCCTTTAAAATACATGATGGAATCAACTGCGTTGAGTGGAAGGATGGCTCGATGGCAAATTCTTCTTTCCGAGTTTGACATAGTCTACGTGAACCAGAAGGCCATTAAAGGAAGTGCCATAGCAGATTTTTTGGCCAGTAAAGCCTTAAAAGATTATGAGCCTCTAAATTTTGATTTTCCCAATGAAGATTTAATGTATGTGGCAACTACCGAGGAAGAGGCATCGAAAAATTCTTCTTGGAAACTGAATTTTGATGGAGCATCAAATGCTATTGGTAATGGAATTGGGGCAGTTCTGATATCCCCAAGTGGAGATCATTATCCATTCACCTGTAAGTTGGATTTTGATTGCACAAACAATATGGCAGAGTACGAGGCATGTATCATGGGAATTCGTGCGGCCATAGATCGAAAAGTCAAAGTGTTAGAGGTATATGGAGACTCTGTATTAGTGATCTATCAGCTTAAAGGTGAATGGGAGACGAGAGATCCCAAGTTGATCAATTATCAAAAGTTAGTTTTGGAATTAATTGAACAGTTTGATGATGTCACTTTCTTTTATCTCCCGCGTGATGAAAATTAGTTAGCCGATGCCCTGGCTACATTAGCTTCTATGATCAGAATAAGTGGACAAGGAGATATGAAGCCAATCCAGATGAGTATTTGTGATGCTCCAGCTCATTGTTGCAATATAGACGAAGAAGAAGAGAGAGATAACCATCCTTGGTATCATGATATTTTACGATATGTGAAGAGTCGTGAATACCCTGATCAAGCGACTGAAAATGACAAGAGAACGTTGAGAAGGCTCGCTAATGACTATATCTTAGATGGAGAAATCCTATATAAAAAGAGGAAGGATCAGATACTGTTAAGATGCATTGATGCTGTAGAAGCGAAGAAAATCCTGGAAGAAGTCCATGAAGGTGTTTGTGGGACGCACGCCAATGGGTTTACAATGGCTAGGCAGATCATGAGATTTGGGTACTACTGGTCTACGATGGAGGGAGATTGCATCAATTATGCCAAGAGGTGCCATAAGAGCCAAATTTATGGGGATAAGATCCATGTTCCTCCTTCCCCCTTCATGTTATGACTTCCCCATGGCCTTTTTCAATGTGGGGCATGGACGTCATTGGACCGATCTCACCAAAAGCTTCTAATGGTCATCGGTTCATTTTTGTGGTCATTGATTATTTCACCAAATGGGTAGAGGCTGCTTCATACGCCAATGTCACAAAGTCAGCATTCAGCAAGTTCCTAAAGAAAGAGATTATATGTCGATATGGCATGCTAGAAAGGATCATATCAGACAATGCGTTGAATTTGAATAATAGCATGATCGCAGGGGTTTGCAGTCAATTCAGAATTAAGCATCATAACTCATCGCTGTATGCCCGAAGATGAATGGTGCAGTTGAGGCAGCTAATAAAAATATAAAGAAGATTGTCGGGAAAATGGTTGAGACTTACCGGGATTGGCATGAAAAATTACCATTTGCTCTTTTTGCTTATCGTACATCGGTCAGAACTTCTACTGGGGCAACGCCTTTTTCATTGGTTTATGGAATGAAGGCAGTTTTGCCTATTGAAGTTGAAATCCTCTCCCTCCGAGTGTTGTCAGAATTAAAATTGGATGAAGCAGAATGGGTCCAATCCAGATATGATCAGTTGAATTTGATCGAGGAAAAGAGGTTAAAAGCCATACATCATGGACAAGTGTATCAAAGGCAAATGATGCGAGCTTACGATAAGAAGGTTCGCCCTAGAGTGTTCCATGAAGGGGACTTGGTGTTAAAAAAGATTCTTCCTATACAAAAGGATTTTAGAGGGAAATGGATGCCAAACTGGGAGGGACCGTATGTGGTAAAAAAGGCTTTTTCTGGAGGAGCGTTGATATTAGCTGAGATGGATGGCGGGAACTTACCTAACCCAGTCAATGCAGATTCAGTCAAGAAGTACTTCGCTTGAAAAAAAAAACAGGGAGAGGCCAAGGTGAAAACCCGCAAAGGGCACCTTGTGACCAAAGGGGTTTTGAATTGAAAACCCGAAAAGGGCAATTCAAATTTGATCGAAGGTAAGGGCAAACGGCATTCTTGCTATGCCTGAATTGACAGTGAGGATATATGCTGTGTTTTGGGGCATCAACAAAGTACCCTAGATCTCCTATATACATTTTGAGTTCAAAATGAGCCTCAAGGTGTTCGTAAAGAGAAGCTCAGATTGTGATATCTGGGGCACCTAATTCACATCTCACCCCTATTGTATTTGTTTTTGTTATTCTAGTTGTTCCGAGCTATGGTCTCAATAAATTTCTTTCTTATGATATTTGCCATCTTTGATTAACGTTTTTTAGTTATGTTTCTAAATAATTTTCTGTTAGCCTATTATTTTCTCTTTCGAGCATTTTTGCATTGAAATGTCGATTAATAGACTAATAATACTTTCACAAAAGAGGTTTTGCATATTACGTTGGAAACTTCTAATGTTGCGAAAATCGGAAATAGGACTATTGTTTAGAACTTCCCAAGCCTAAGGGCGAGAGATGTTGAAAAGAGGGGTCTAAGCTAGTACACCTCTCAAGATTTTATTGGTCAGAGGTACCTTGACGAATAATAAGCAATGTCCACTCAAGTATTAAAAGGGAAATCATGCTTGGAAAAGAGATTAAGATTGTTGCATCTGGTCCTATTCCCCGGAGAGGGTTGTATTGGACCATTTGATTGGAAAGATAGTACAAATCCTATACTCCTGAGTCGCAGTGGAATGAATTTAAGAAGAAGATTTTCTATTAAGGATTCCAGTTGATTATAAAAGAGAGGATTACACAACAGTGATAAAATCTTAATAAATGACGAAAAGTGATAACCCAAAAAGGGATCATTTTCATGACATTCTGCATTCATACAAATGTCATTCATGATACAATTAGTTAGGAGCTTTTGATTCATGCTAATCATGGCATCTTAATCATTTGACATAAGCATAAACCCCAGGAAATCACTTCTACAGATGGATTCCCCAGTAGACAGTGTAGTAAGACTGATTTCGGCAGATATTATCCCACTGAGCAGGAGTGGAGCAGATCAAATTTCAGCAAATCTTATCTACATTATTGGCAATGGAGCGGTTTCAAATCACCAGCCTTATCCCACTGAGCAAGAGTGGAACAGGCTAAATATAGCAGATTTTATCTTTGCTGAGTAAGAGCGGAGCATATCAAATTTCAGCAGATCTTATCTTCGCTGAGCAGGAGCGGAGCAGATTCAAGCCACTAGCCTTAACCCCCTAAGCAATAGGGTAACAGGCTGAAGATTACAGATCTTATCTCCCTAAGCAGTAGCGGAGCAGATCGAAGGCGATGAACAGGCTTTAACTCCCTAAGCAGTAGGGTAACAGGCTGAAGATTACAGATCTTATCTCCCTAAGTAGTAGTGGAGCAGATCGAAGATAGCAAACCTTATCTCTCTGAAGTTGCAGAGAGTAGGTTGAAGTTACAGGTCCTATCTCCCTGAAGTCACAGTGGAGTAGACTGAAGATAGCAGATCTTATCTCCCTAAGCAATAGTGGCGCAGATTGAAAATAGCAAACCTTATCTCTCTGAAGTTGCAGAGAGCAGGTTGAAGTTACAAGTCTTATTTCCCTGAAGTCTCAGCGGAGTAGACTGAAGATAGCAGATCTTATCTCTCTAAGCAGTAGTGGAGCAGATCGAAGACACCAAACCTTATTTCTCTGAAGTTGCAGAGAACAAGTTGAAGATACAAACCTTGTGTCCCTAAGCAGTAGTGGAACAGGTTGAAGTTACCAGTTATTATCTCCTTTAAGTGACAGTAGAGTAGATTGAAGCTACAAATCTCTTCTCTCTGAAACTTATTGGAGTAGATCGACATGTTAATTCCTATACCCCTGAAGATGCAGTGGGATGGAATGTGGCTACCTGAGTAGGATAAGCAACAAGGAGTCAGGATTCAACAAGACCGGGCAAAATTGGCCTTTTTAAAGTCTTTGCTTCGTTCTCGTTACACAAACAACGAGCAAAGATGGGCAGCTGTGGGTACCAATTTTTGCCCGGCCCATTTTTTTAAACCCAAAAATCAAATTAAAAAACAAAAATTAAAAAATAACCCAATTTTGAAGCCCAAATACTTAACCCTAACCCAAACCAAGTGTCTAACCCTAAAATCAAAAGAAAAAACCCTAATTTTTCTTTTGCACCCGCCACAAGCTTCCCACGCCCACATTAATGCACGTTCGCGCAACTCACGTCGGTTCTCCCGACGTCGTCTCTCGCCCATGATGACTCCAATGGCTACACGTTTGCCATGACCTTGTTTTGTACCTGTAAAAGTAGGCTATAAAAGCCAAATTTTGTAACAAAGAAAGGGTTCGGATTTTTAAATACAAAAAGGAAATAGATTCAAATATTCAAAAATCAACAATAGCATCTCAAAGCAGAATCGAAAGAAAAATTGATTTAGGAAGTAACAGAGGGTATTTCTTCTTCTTTTTTTTTTTATTTTGTTTTTATTTTATTTTTTTCCTTATTTTTATTTCCCGATTTTAATTTATATAGATATATATGTGTTTATAAAATAAAAGCAAAAAAAAACTAACCTTTTCTGAATTTCGGCCACCCTGCATGGTGGCCGGTGGCCGCCGCCGTTCGGCGGTGGACGGTGGCCGGAATACGGTCCGATGGCCGGAGGGAAGAGAGAGTTGAGAGAGTTTGAAGGCTCTCTTATGTTTTTTTTTTTGTGAAAATGAAGAGAAATGTGTTTTTTTGAAGAGTTTTTTTACTTATATAGTAACACCAAAACGACGTCATTTTGGTGTTCAAATTTTGACGCCAAAACGGCGTCGTTTTGAGCCAAATGGGTCGACCCGACCCGCATATGTAGGATCCGCGTGTTTTCTTTTGGAAGGACTAATTTAAATTTTAGTCCTTCTGCTTTGTTGATAGTTTAAAATTAGTTTTTTTTCCTTTTAAATTTGGCCCTATGATTTTATCTTGGTTCCAATTTAGTTCATCCTGATATTGTGTGTTTTTGTGGGGTGGGATATTTACTTCCGTAGTCCCTTTATTTCACGCGTGTATTACAATTTGGTCATTTTGCCTTCGTTTATTTCTAATTTTACCCCAAAATTCTTGTTTTCAAATCAATTTGGTCCCATTTTGCATTTTTTTAAATTTTTATTGCTTTCAATAACTATACTATTTTATTAATTATTATTATATTCATTTTTTCCTTTTTTTTATTATTTCTCTTTTAAATTAGTTAGTATGAGTTTTTTTAGTATGATTAATTATTATTATTTTCTTTACTAACATGTCTTTACTGTTTTGTCATCAAATTTAATTGTTTTGTTATATTATTATTATTTCTATTATTTTACTATTTATTTTTACTATCTCTTTATTAGTTATTTAATATTTCTCTTTATAAGCATATTATTATTATTTTTTACTACTTTTCTATTAAACCAATTAATTTGAGTTTTGGTTTCATATTATTATATTAATTATTTAATTTATATATTCATTATATTTTTTATTAAAGGTTAATTATTTTTCATATGATTTTTTTACTTATTATTAATTTATTATATCTATTATTTCTTTGAAAATTATCAAATTGTTATTATATACTATATTATTATTTTATTTTAGTATAGTTATTATTTTAATTTTCACTTTTACCATTATATTTTATATCATCATTAATATGTATTATTTCGTTATTATATTTTTTTATTTTACTATTAATATTATTATTGCTATATTTATCATATTATTATATTTTTATCATTATTATTGCTATTGCTAATTTTCTTTATATTTATTATTTTTTATATTTATATTGATTGAGTTAGTGATTGTATTATTATTATGTTGCATATCATTTTTTTTCCTTTTCCAAATTTAAATTGTTTTAGTTCTTTTTTTTACAATGTATTTAAAAATCATCTTTTAATAAAAGTAATTCTTTATACTTAGTCGTTTCAAAGAAACGGGCCCTATCGTATTGGGTTCGTTTTTTTTATCCGATTCAAGTATTTTATTCAACATTTTATTCTCAAATTGTTTTTTTAAATAAAGGCAATTTCCTATACCTAGTCGTTTTAAAAATGTGCCCTACCGCATTGGGTTCGTTTTTATTCGATTTAAGTATTCGAATATCCTTTTTATCAATTTATTCTCCGAATTTCTCCTAAAACAAAGGTAATTTTCGATATTTGGGAGCTCGAAAAATTGTGCCCTACTGTATTGGGTTTCGATTTTTGTTCAATCCAAATATTCAAATATTTTTCTTATCGGATTTTTTTTCAAAGTTTTGGAAAGTGAAGGCAATATTCTATATTTAAAAAATCAAAAAATCATGCCCTACCGTACGTTTGATTTAAATATCTTAATACCTTTTTTTAAAATAAAGTGCACGTTTTTTAAAAATAAAGACAAGCTCATAATCGGGGGTTAAAAAACGTTGTGTCCTACCGTACTGGATGTGACGTTTTACCTTGAAGCGAGATGGTCTTTAATTCATGGTTAATCTATTCAAACGTTTCAAAAAGGAAGATCGTATTTTAAAATCTTTTCAAATATTCAATTTTCAACATTAAGACATAAATTAATCAATAAGGTACCATTTTGGGCGTATTGAAGGTGCTAATCCTTCCTCATACGTAACTGACTCCCGAGCCTATTTTCTCAAAATTCGTAGACCAAAATATTTTACAAGGTGGCCCAATCACACCACAAAAAAGGATTGGTGGCGACTCCGAATTTTTGTTTTCAAAAGTCGATTATCGTTTTTCAAAAAAATGGTTTCGACAATTAGATTCGCATGCGAGAAGGAGATGAATGGAAGACAACTTTCAAAACAAAGCTAGGTTTGTACGAATGGTTAGTGATGCCATTTGGTTTAACTAATGCACCTAGCACTTTCATGCGATTAATGAATCATGTTTGCAATCCTTTATTGGTAAATTATGTGTTGCATACTTTGACGATATTTTGATTTACAGTAAGACCTTGCAGGATCGTGCAGAACATTTAAGAGCCGTTTTGCAAACCTTGAGAGAAGAGAAGCTGTTTGGTAACATGGAGAAATGTGTGTTTTTGTACTAACAAACTTACATTTCTTGGTTACATTGTGAGTGAACAGGGTGTGGAAGTCGATCCCGAAAAGATTAAAGCAATTCAGGAATGACCACAACTGACATCGATTACTCAAGTTAGATCATTTCATGGTTTAGCGAGTTTTTATCGACGGTTTGTTCCTAACTTCAGTTCTATTACCACCCCGTTAACCGGGATTATTAAGAAGAATTCTAGCTTCTTATGGGGTAAAGAACAAGAAAATGCATTTCTAACAATTAAAGATTGTTTGACTAGAGCACCCGTGTTAGCCTTACCTGACTTTAATAAAACTTTTGAAATTGAATGTGATGCTTTTGGAGTTAGTATAGGCGCAGTTTTGACGCAGGAAAAGAGGCTCGTTGCTTATTTCAGTGAGAAACTGACTGGAGCAACATTGAATTATTTGATTTATGATAAAGAAATGTATGCACTAATTCTGGCTTTGGAGACATGGCAACATTACTTGTTGCCTAAGGAGTTTGTGATCCACTCTAACCACGAGGCCTTACGCTATATCACAGGTCAGCATAAATTAAATAAACGACATGCTAATAGGGTCCATCGCCTCCAGGTAGTAATTTGGACGATTGTTGGGCCGAAAAACGCTCCTTGCGCATTTGTACCCAAACCCAATCTCCGGGTTCAAATACAACTCATTTTTGTCCTTTGTTTGTGCATTGTGCATAAGATTTAGTTCTTGTTTCAATGTTATCCCTCACCTTTTGATATAGCTTCTTCAAGAAATCAGCCTTTTTCCTAGCATCAGAATGGATTAGTTGATCATTAGCATAGGTAATAAATCGAGAGGGGTTAAAGGATTAAACCCATAAACGATTTCAAAAGGTGAGTGCTTTGTTACTGAGTGCACTAGTCTATTATATGCGAACTCAATGTGGGGGAGGTAAGCTTCCCAAGACTTTAGATTTTTCCATACAATAGAACAAAGTAACGTTAATAGAGTTTGGTTGACCACTTTTGTTTGTCTGTCTGTTTGGGGATGGCAAGTGGTTCAAAACATTAACTTAGTGCCAAGTTGACTCCATAGAGATCTCCAAAAATGACTAAGAAACTTGGTGTCAAGATTCGATACTATGGTGCGCGAAATCTTATGCAATCGAACGATGTCCCTAAAAAAGAGATGTAAAATATGCACAGCATCGTCAGTTTTTGAACATGGAATAAAGTGTGACATTTTAGAAAATCTGTCAACAATAACAAAAATAGAGTCCTTCCCCTTTTTTTGTTTTTGGCAGTCCAAGGACGAAATCCATAAAGATATCTGACCACAGAACTTCAAGAACTAGAATAAGGGTATATAACCCATGAGGTTTCACTTTGGAATTAGCACGTTTGCAAATTAGACATTGCTCAGAAATTCGTTCAACATCCTATCTCATTCTAGGCCAATGGAAGTGCTCGTTAAGGGTCGCCAAAGTTTTATCAACTCTGAAATGGCCCATGAGACCTCCACTATGGGCCTCATGTATAAGGGATCTTGCACAAAACTATTAGGGATACAAAGTTTGCCTTCTTTGAACAAGAATCCTTCAAACTTGTAATAGTTCTCAACAGGAGATTTCTTACAAGCAGTATATATATTTCCAAAATCAAAACCATTAGCATACAATTAGTTCAAATGAACAAAACCAAGTACTTTAGACTCAAGACAGAAGTGTATACCTTCGAGACAACGCACTGGTCACTATATTTTCTTTACCTTTTTTTTTTTTAAATTTAATGACGTACGAAAAAGATTCAAGATACTCGACCCATTTTGCATGTCTTTTACTTAGCTTGTGTTGACCTTTAATATGCTTCAATGACTCATGGTCAGAATGTATCACAAATTCTTTGGGCCATAGGTAGTGCTGCCACGTCTTGAGGGCCCAAATCAAAGCGTACATCTCCTTATCATAGATAGGGTAGTTCAACGGGGCTCCATTGAGCTTTTCACTAAAATAGGCTATAGGTCTTCCATCTCGAGTCAAAATGGTGACGATACTTATACCTGAGGCATCACATTCAAGCTCAAAAGGTTTTGTTAAAATCAAGCAGCGCAAGTAATAGGGCATTCATAAGTTTAGTTATAATTTCAACAAATGATTTCTCTTGCTCTTCACCCCAAACAAAGGCAGAATTCTTGATGCGAGCGCGCCCAGCGAACCCCAACGTTCAAGTCTTTTGAGTCGAGCATTGTTATGTTGGCAAGCTGATCCTAGCTCCTTTCCAGCTCCCCGAGCTCCATCCAGCTCAGCTCGGTTTGACGCAAGCTCTTTAAGCTTGATTTGAGTTTATTTAATTCTTGCATTTAAATTGCTGGAATAAGGACTTGATTTATTTATTTTAGTTACTTTAGTCTTTAATTATGTCTTGTTTAATTAAATGCATTTTTAGTTAATGTCATGCATTATTAATCTACATATTTTAATTATGACATGCATTATGTGTTCTGCATTTAATTAAGTCATGCATTAAAAAACTCATTTGTTCATTTAGTTTGCATTTTAAATCATGCACTTAAGCATCTTAAGTTAATAAATGAGTTGCTGGTCATTAATACAACTCATATTAGTTTAATTAAATGAGTTTATTTGATGAACTTAATTTAATGAGTTGCTTCTTTAATTAATCTAGTTACTAGGTTAATTTATTGGTGCATGAGTTAAAGTTCATTTAATACTTCTTTTAATTAACTGGTTGCTAGAATAAATAATGCATAAGTGTTAGTTCATTTATTTAAGTAGTTGTTAATTTGTTTGAAGCTTAATAATTGAATAAATGTGACGGTTACATATGTTTAATTGCTGGTGACTTTTCAGCTCACAACAATTACATTTAAAGGCAAGAGGCTTTAAACTTCATTAAGTTGCTAAAGTCTTTTCAACTGCCAAAGGAGATATCAAGAGTTTCTAGGAGTTATTTTCAAGCCAAAAAAACTTCCAAACGTTTTTCTTCATAAAAGTGGCTGTTCACTAACATCCTTGGACGGTTACATTCAGCATTTACACAAGGGAGACCATTCATGTGCCCAAAAAAATGTTTTCTTTATAAATGGTGACCATTCGGCTGTCCAAAGGGAAATTAAATGGGCTATTTTGATCTCTTGGCTGATCATGCATTAAAATAATTTTAATCAGCTCATTAGAGTTCATAATTAGCTCATTTGGAAGGTTAAACAAGATGCCATAGCCGTTACAACTGTTTGAATGCATCAAGCGTTACATAGTTTTAATTAGTTTAATTAAAACTCAATTGAATGTGTGTCCATTCAGTTAGGCTTGTTATACTCCTATAAATACTTTGATTTTAGATTGATGTAGGGACTTTTTGAACTTTTGGACACCTTAATGAAAATTACATCATTTTGTGAGAAAACATTTCTCTCATCTTTTGTTGAATACTTGTTGGCTTATCTAGGTCACTAGTGGCGTCAACCTACCTTCTTCTTTATCCCGAACTTATCACTATCAAATAGTGTGGCGTTCACCCTTATACCAAGGTTCCGGTCGATATTTTCTAATATTGGTTCGTGCTTATTTTTTAGATCATTTTCATTTCATTCTATTCCCATCCTTTCATTTCATCATAATCGAACCATCATTTCACTTCACATCCGTTGTTTGTTATCCAATTACTATATTTATCTCCATCTTTTATTATTTTTCTATAACCGAACCTAAACAAACTTCATATCCATAAACTCATCTTTGAACCCTTTTTACATAGCTTCCGCCATTATTCACTTAAAACATCCTTTAAACAAATCGAACGATACTTCTTTGTAGACGATCGGGCAAACACATATACGACTTATCCCTGAGGCGGATCGTATCAATTCTTCTTAATGACACTCGTCAAAGGTGCAGCGATGGTACTAAAATTGGGAACAAATTGACGGTAAAAGCTAGCAAATCCGTGGAAACTCAAGACTTGGCTAATAGTCATGGGCCTCGGCCATTCTTGCATGGCTTTGACCTTTTCTTGATCTACTTCCAAGCCTCGAGAACTTACTACAAAACCAAGAAAAACCACTTTGTCAGGACAAAAAGTGCATTTTTTAAGTTAGCATATAAAATCTCTTTTCGCAAAGTTTCCAAAATAGTTTTAAGATGATTTACATGGTCCTCCAATGTTTTACTATATATAAGAATACCATCAAAATATACGACACAAAACCCACCAATGAAAGCTCGTAAAACATGATTCATTAATCTCATAAACATACTCAGAGCGTTGGTTAGGCCAAACAGCATAACCAATCACTCATACAAATCGTGCTTTGTTTTGAAGGCCTTTTTCCACTCGTTGCCTTCTCGCATATGGATTTGGTGATAGCCACTCTTTAGGTCAATTTTTGAGAACAACTTGGCTCCACTCAATTCGTCTAGCATGTCATCGAGCGAAGGTATTGGATGGTGATATTTGATGTGATTTTGTTCACCACACGACAGTCGACGCAAATCCACCATGTGCCATCCTTTTTCGGCACAAAAAGAACCGGAACGGCGCATGGGCTAAGGCTTTCACGAATATATCCTTTTTCCATTAGCTCACTAATTTGACGTTGTAGTTCTTTTGTTTCTTTGGGATTCATCTGGTAAGCCGGTCGGTTGGGAATAATGGCTCTGAGCATGAAGTCTATTTGGTGTTCGATTCCTCAAAATGGAGGTAATCCACTTGGAATCTCTTCGGCAAAAACATCATAGAATTCCTGCAACAACGAAAGAATAGAAGATGACAAATCTGCTGGTAATTCGTTAGTGTTAAATAAACTCTCCTTGTACAAAAGTACAAGGGTGGTTTGTTTCACCGTGAAGACCTTCCGGATTTCTTTTTCTTTTGCAATCAAACTTTTTTTTGTCATTTTCTTTTTCTTTTGTTTCTTTTTCATTGTTTCCTTTTTTTTCACTTTCTTTTATTTTCTTTTTTTCTTCTTTCTTTTCTTTTTTTATTTCTTTTCTCTCTTGTTTTTCTTTTTCCAACAACTACTTCACAGAGGCTTTTAGCTTTACTTGATCTTCAAATACTTGACTAGGGTCATGGGAACAAGAATAATGTTCTTTCCCATATGGTTGAACGTATACCGATTGGTATACCCATCATGGACAACCCTTTGGTCATATTGCCAAGGTCTCCCAAGTAGTAGGTGATATGATCCACCTCGAGGTGAGTCGAGTCATATACTAAGTGCCTAATCGTCAAAGAGAAAGTACCAGTAGTTCTTTTTAGAAGTTGAGAAAAATGAGGGGTTTAGAAAGAGATTGGGATGAATAGATTCAATTTGGTTTAGGTAAGGAAGATTGGTTCGGTGAATTAGCAAGGTTGGTTTAGGAAAGAGTGTGGTTTAGAATTCAAAGGAAGAAATAGGTAAGAAGAAGAAATAACTCGGATTAAGGTTTAGTATTCAGAATTGGTATGTAGTGGGGTCGATTTGGTAAGATAGAAAAGGGATATGGATTATGGTACGGAATGGTAAGATGGATATCGTTTTAGTAAGAAAAGAAATAGGATTGAACAAAAGTGCAAACAAGAACCAATATCGATTTGTATCGACCCATTTTTTATAAGCTCTTAAGTTCAGTTTTGGTATGGTTTAGGTGACCTTGACCCACTATCTAACAAGATAGGAACCTCGGTATGTTCAAATGCCACACTACGAGTAGTGATAAGTTCAGGTTCGACAAAGAAAATGATTGACTGATGCGAGCACACCCAGCAAATCTCCTCGCACAAGTCTCCCTAGTTGAGCAATGCACTGTTGGCAAGCTGACCCTAGCTCGTTTCCAGCTCCACGAGCTCCGTCCAGCTCAAATCTAGCTCATTTGAGCTCGAACCAGCTTGCCTGAGCTAAACTAAACTCACTCCTAGCTCATATTCAGCTCATGAGCTAAACCTTAGCTCGACTTCAGCTTAGGAGTTTATCCTCAACTAAACTTTAGCTCACGAGCTAAAGCTTAGCTCATTTTAGTTTAAACTCGATTTTGTCTTTAATGCATTAAATAAAATTGCACATAGTTATTTAAGCATTAAACTTGTCTTAAACTTGTCTTATATTAATATTTGTTATTAATATGTCATAGTCATTGCATAAATTGATTATGTTCACATTTTAGCCAAATTAATGCTTGACATTAATGTGTTCACATTATGCCCAATTTATGAGTGTTCATATGATGTATTAATGGCTTGTTTTATTTTTCCTATAGGTGCATCAAATGTGGACGGCACAAGCATGAATGAATCATGGAAGAAACATTTCATTTGTACGTCCTACATGCATGAATGGACAACATTTAATTTGGTGCATGTATGACCAGATTCAAGGTGCCTACAAGTTCATGTATGCGTCCAATACATGAATACTAAAAGTACATGAATGATGGAGGTTCAATTCACTTATCAAATACATGCACGGCCATATACATTGCAAGAGACATTTCATGCATGATTCCCAAGTACATGAATTAGCCGAATGTATCAAAGACCCATAATGAAGATGCATGATCGGTTAAGGCCTCCTAGGATTCATGTATGGCCAAATTACATGAAAGGTGTGCTGCCTATTGGTTTCCCACACACCCATTCAGCCAAGGAGTAGTTACCACTTAATTCCAAGTTGACCGGTTAGCTCTTTGAACATGTTCACACCTAAACTTGACCAATCAGCTTCAATACATGCATGGATGGGTTCAAGAACGTCCAAGGGAAGGAATTAACTCAATTATTCAACACATTGATTGAATTAAGTGCATGCACAAAGGGGAGAATTAATTTACTAGGTTCATGCTACCATTCATGAACCTACATGCCATTAAAGTGCTCATTTATGAAGATGCATGTTCCATGCAAGTGCATGAACGTCCCAAGAAGATGAATGCAACCTTTGGTACTCATACAAGGCACTTGAAGCCTTACTTCATGGCTAAGCATTCATGCACACACCAAGGGGGAAGAAAGTGTCCATTCGGCTAGTGCATGAATCTACCGAATTCATGAACAATTTTAATGAATTAGTGTGAACGTTTTTATTGTTGTGTGAACACATTAGATGCCGAATTTCAATAGGCATTTTAGGCACTATAAATATTTGTTAAACTTCAATTGTAAGGGGGACTTTTGCCAATTTATTAAAAACTTTGTTTTTGTGAGGTTACTTCCTCTCATATCTCGTACAAGTTTTGAAAGACTTATCTAGCGTGCTAGTGGCGTCTACCGATCTTGTTTGAACTTATCACCATCCTTGGTGTGGCGTTCACCTAACCTTCTATCCTATTTATCCACCTTAACAATATAGGAACCGGGGTGACACTTTTTAGTGTTGAATCATTCCTGACATTAAGTTCGTTAATCCATCCCCACCTTACATCGTCTTATTCTTATTATTTCTAAACTAAACACTCTATTAAACACCCATCTCTGTTTTCCATAGCCGAACCTATCAATACCCTATTTTTTACTTCGAACCCTTCCGCTTAATCAAGCCTATCCTTTCACTTCTACTTCCAAGACCGAGGCACGAACAACCCTTCTCATCTACGATCGGGCAATTACGTGCATTCGACTCAACCACCCGAGTCGGATCACATCATTGACACAGCTAGAACACTAGGTAAGCCAACGAATCTTTGTACGAAATTTGAGAAAAGTTTACCTCACAATTTTGGCAGAGTAACATTAACAAAGTGCCAAAAAGTCCTACAAGGAAAAATGATAAGTATTTATAGGAGTACAAAGGGATAGCCGAATAGGCTAGTTCATATCCTTAAAATCTAAGTAAAAATTCATGAATGCATCATTTAAAATTCTAGAAAGAAACCCCTTGAGTGTCTTGTCCACATTCGGCCATGGAAGAATTAGAAGAATGAACCTTCAAGCTTAAGCAAATGAACATGAATGTATGGACTCCATTAGCCACAAGCTAGATTCTGCCATCCATGTTAAATGAAGAAAGTAAGTGATGATGTTTTGCCAAAAGGTATGAATTAAATAGGATACTTCTGATACGATCGTGTCCCGGAGTGCATCAAGTTTGAGCAAGGACTCAATGGTACTGCCCCAAGGACCAATTACGTGAGCTCGAGCTAAACAATTAAAAAAGGCCATTTCGGCCTTAGTGAATCAAGTGTGGAGTGAGGCTTTGGTTGGAGAAATAGAACGAGTTGGGACCAGCTCAATAAAATTTCCTTGCAACATATTGCAAATCGATTTCAGCTCAATTCCAGTTTCTTGAATTTAGGCCAGCCCATTCCAACTATTATTTTTCAGCTTTGCATTTAGTTTACATTTATAAATCATGCATTTAAGCATCTTAAGTTAATAAATAAGTTGCTGGACATTAATTCAACTCATCTTAGTTTAATTAATTGAGTTTTTGTTGAACTTTATTTAATAGTTGCTTCTTTAATTAATCTAGTTACTAGGATAATTTATTGATGCATGAGTTAAAGTTTATTTAATAATGCTTTTCTTAATTAAACTAGTTGTTGGAATAAATGATGCATAAGTTTTTAGTTCATTTATTTAAGTTAGATGTTAATTTGTTTTAAGTTTAATAATTGAATAAATGTTTTAATATGTCGGTTACATGTGTTAATTGCAGGTGATTTTTTAGCTCACAACTGTTACATTTAAAGGCTGTTACACATTCAATAAGGTGGCTTTTCAAGTGATTTCTGTTACAAAAGAGGGGGCTGTTACATAAAGAGGCTTTATACATCAATTAAAAGAGTTTAAAGGAGTATTACACTTCCTTTAAATGTCAGTAGCAACCCTTCCAACTACTCCAAACGTTTTTGCTACTTCAATGATCAATTTATGCATTAAAAAGCTTCATTAAGGTTCTGGTGTCTATTCAGCTAGCCAGAATAGAAATCAAGAGTCATTTTCAAGCATTCAAGGTCATTGATTCAGCTGAATTGAAGTGAATTAAAGAGTGGAGTTATTGGTTAAAGAATTTCAAGAGTCTTTGAGCTTTATTTCAGCTCTTTATTAGCACTTTAATATGAACACATGCGACCATTCGGCTAGCTCATTTTAGCCCTATAAATACATGTAATTAGCCTATTGAAGGAGACTTTTAGGCTCATTGTTAATGAAACTATTATCTTATTTTGGTGAGATTATTTCCTCTCAAAATTCCGTCGAAGACTCCTTGCTTATCTAGTTTTAGTGGCATCAACCCTGTCGTCTTTCTGAACTTTCACTCCAACGAGTGTGGCGTTCACCTTTATACCAAGGTTCCTACTTTTCAAAGTAGCGGGTCAAGGTTTAATCTTCCATCTACCACCTTACGTGATATAAGTGTTGGGGCGATACTCTCTATAGTATCAAATCTTACTTGAAACTTAAGTACAATCTTCCATCTCCACCATCTATCCATTTTCTTTTACTTTCCCTTCCATTGCTACCGAGCCACCTTTTTCACTTTTCATTCATTGTTTGTTAACCCATCTCCATTCCATCCTTCATCTTTAATCTTCTTTAACCGAACCTATATAAAAAATTCATAAACCTATCTTTGAAACCCCTTTTAATAGCTTCCGCAATCTTTACCCTAAAACATCCTTCTTTAACCAAACACCACTTTTAAAGTGAGCTGAACGATACTTTCTCGTAGACGATCGGGCAAATCTACATACGACTCGACTCACCCTAAGGCGAATCGTATCAACTTCAAAGGTCATTATAGGTGTGAAAGCCAAAAATTGAAGAGGCCTCATGTGTGAACAGGTTGAATCGAATGGTCTTGCCATGTGAACATAGGTGTGAACGGAGTGACAAGGTACATGGGGAAGTGATCGGCCAAACTAGCTTCATGCATGTGTTTGTGTCCTTTGGCCGAATAGTCAGCTAGAAAGGTGAATAGGTAGCACCTCATACATGGACTTGGTCATGCATGTATCTCTTGAAATCAATGCACCTTGCTATGCATGTATAGGCCGAATCATGCACCTAGGGGATCCATGAATCTTGGCCGAACATGATCCATCCAAAAGTGATGTTTCTTCAAGCATCATGCGTCCCATGCCCTTCCATGCTCCATGCGTCCGTTGATGCTCCTACATGAGAAATATAAACAAATTAATTTAAGTTATGTGAACACCATAATTTTGGCTAATGTGAATGCAACACCAAGACATTAATTCGGCTATGACTTTAATTCACCATATGAACACAAACACTTTAAAACATAATTAAAGCAACTAATGTGAAATTAAATTAATACTTAACATATTAAATAGCTAATTAATGGACTTATTAAATTAAAAGTCAAAACTAATTTAATGAGCTGAAAGTAAACTCCACGAGCTAAGGTTAAGCTCATGAGCTAAAATCGAGCTAGGTTCGGACTCGTGAGTTGGAAGTGAGCTGAGTCCAAGCTTGCGAGCTGGCTTGGAGCTAAAAATGAGCTAATAGAGCTGAATTGAGCCGGTGCTAAGCTCTATGAGCTGAGTCGAGCTTACAGAAAAATGCACGGTGAACTCAAAGAGCTGGGACAAGCTTCCTTGATGTGGCCAAGTGCGGTATTGTCCCAAATATAAGCTACGAGAGCTAAAATAGACTCTTTAAAAGCCTTGGCTCAGGCTTTTGTGATAGGACCTTGAGGCAATTCCATGGGGTCCTTGCTCGAGCTACGAGAATCATGGGGCGCGCTCGCATCATTCCCCCTCTTCGAAATGACTTGTGTAACACCCCCACGCCCGATACCGTCGCCGGAGTCGAGCTTGAGGTGTTACCGAACATAATTTCTCATTTAAACAACTTCACATCATTTATTTTGATTTTCGGAATAAGCAGTTTTTTTGCGTCATAGTCGCTAAAAAAATCATATCTTGAGTTACGAAACTCGAAATCAAGATCCGTAAATTTTCCCTGAATCTAGACTCACATATATATCTATTAATTTTTTTCTAAAATTTTTGGTTGGACCAATTAGTACATTTTATTAGTTAAATTTACCCCTATTTCAGGACTTGACTGCACTGACCTCTACTTACTACAAACCACTTTTCTCCCTGTAAAAAATTCATATAACTATACCGTTTATTTCTCTTAAAATTAGATTCAATAAGGATTCTGAGAATATAAATTACACCTCATAATTATTTTTGTACAATTTTTAGTGAATTTTCAAAGTTGGAACAGGGGATCCAGAAATTGCTCTGGCCCTATTTCACTAAAACTCAAATATCTTATAACATATAACTCCTTTACCTATTTCACTTCTTCCATTTGAAAGTAGACACAATAAGCTTCAATTTCATAGTTAATTCTTCACCTAATTCGTTTTCTACTATTTTTGGTGATTTTTCAAACTCACATCGTTGTTGCTGTAGTGTTCTATTTTATGGCAAGTTTCATCTTTTTATGAATTCTCATGAGCTATATAACATATTAAACTCACAAGGCATCCAACATCATCTAGGCTAGCCATTCCAATGTCTAATCATTATCAAGCATTTTCTCAACCAAACCACAACCATATCACAAGATTATTTACACAAAACAAGTATATTGCTATACATGCCATACATCAAAACATACAAACCAATATACCAATTCTTCCTCGGATAGTGTGAGCGTTTCTTCGACCTTCCCGATATCCAAGTTGGCTCGCTAAAAACTACAATGAATGTAAAGGAAGGAGTAAGCATAAATGCTTAGTAAGTTCACATGCAAATAACAAGTAACATAATAAAGCAATTATATCAACAACAATAGCATGATATCACCAAGATACAAACCACATTTCTAGCTATCGTGTATCATCTTACCACCTTATTTCTGTTGTATCAAGTTTCAACCCGAGGGTTAAGTACATACCTGTCCAAATTGTCCATTTCACAACACTTACCACAATATCATTTTCATCTTGAGTACTCTTCCATTCTGCTAGAATTTTACCCGTTGAACACATCAGAATATAACTCGGATACACGGATCATTTGCACATAAGTGCCACATATGTAATCAATCAATCATGTAACCCGACCATAAGCGTACTCGGACTCAACTCAACGAGCTCGGGCTTTCGCATCCATAAGTGAACTCGGACTCAACTCAATGAGCTCGGATGCCTAGTTATATCTCACGAACTCGGACTCAACTCAACGAGTTCGGACATTTGCATCCATAAGTGAACTCTGACTCAACTCAATGAGTTCGGATGCCCAACCATCCTAGTGACATGTCACTTGTATCCTAATCTATTCCCAAGGTTCAAACGGGATTTTCCTCAATCACATATCCTTGCCGTCTTCCACAGAATACCGAAACCAATACTCGGTAGCAATTTATATTTAACAAGTGGCACACATAACTTGCATATTATTCAATAATAACCACAAAGCATATATTTCATGATAAAAATCAGCATATCATATAAATAACATCAATTAACTTAAAAATAACAATTATGTTACATTATTTACACATGAACTTACCTCGATACAAAATATAGCAATTTTGCGATTTAGTCCAAAATCTTGTCTTTTCCTCTATCAAGGTTGATTCCACGTCTTTCTTGATCTAAAATAACACATTTAGCTTATTTAATACTCACATTATCAAATATAGTCCTAAATCCAAATTTTGGCAAAATTACAATTTTGCCCCTAAACTTTTTCATATTTACACTTTTGCCCCAAAGTTCGGAAATTAAATTTTATCACAAATTCTTATGTTTTAGGACATGCTGATCATTTATTTACCATTAGCAAGCCCAAATTCTAACTAAAACACATACTTATGAACAATATGTACTTTTACCGATTAAGCTGTTTTACTCGTTTTTACTTAAAACCGAGTAGCACAAGTTGTCTAACATAATTTAAAACCTCATATTCTATCATAAAACATCAAAATACACAAATTTCACGTATGGGTATTTTTCCAAATATGAACCCTAACTTAAATTATTGCTAACATAAGCTTTATCGAGTTACCGGGACTACGAAAACGTGACGAACATTAAAAACGAGGCTTGGAATCACTTACTACGGAGCTTGGAAGCTTGAAAAAAAAACCCTAGCTATGGAGAACCCTTGAAATTTCGTGGTAATGAAGAAGATGACCAATTTTGTGTTATTTTTCCCCTTTTATTTCATGTTAATATCCAAATGACCAAAATGCCCCTCCTTACTAAACTTCCAAAAATTCCATCCATGTCCAAATTTTGTCCATGAACTTAAAATTGGCCAAATTGCTATTTAAGACCTGCTAATTAATATTCCAAAGCAATTTCATACTAGAAACTTCTAGAATGCAAGTTTTGCAACTTATTTGATTTAGTCCCTAATTTCAAATTAAGCACTTTACGCTTAGAATTTCTTCACGAAATTTTCACACCATCATAAAATCATATCATAAACATCAAAATAATTATAAAATTATTATTTCTACCTTGGATTTGTGGTCACAAAACCACTATTCCTATTAGGCCCTAATTCGGGATATTACAACTCTCCCCCCTTTTAAGGATTTTCGTCTTTGAAAATCTTACCGGTAAACAGGTGTGGGTATTGTTTCCTTATTGTTTCCTCGGGTTCCCATGTAGCCTCTTCTATTCCATGCTTTTGCCACAACACTTTCACAAGAGCAATACTTTTGTTTCTTAGTTGTTTGACCTCTCGAGCTAAAACTTTAATCGGTTCTTCTTCGTAGGTCATATCTGGTTGTAATTCAATTTCTGTCGGTGAAACCACATGTGAAGGATCCGAACGATACCGACGTAGCATAGATACATGGAACACATCATGAATTTTCTCTAACTCAGATGGTAATGCTAACCGATAAGCTACCGGTCCAACTCTTTCAATTATTTCATACGGCCCGATAAAACGCGGACTTAATTTACCTTTCTGTCCAAATCTGAGGACTTTTTTCCACGGAGACACTTTTAAAAATACCTTATCACCAACTTGAAACTCAATTTCTTTTCGTTTCTAATCTGCATAAGATTTCTGTCTATCCGAAGTAGCTTTCAAACAATCTCGAATTACCTTCACTTTTTCTTTGGTTTCTTTTATTAGATCAACCCCATAGATCTGATTTTCCTTGAGTTCGGTCCAATACAAAGGCGTCCGACACTTACGACCATACAATGCTTCATAAGGTGCCATTTTCAAACTCGTCTGATAACTGTTATTGTAAGCAAATTCCACCAACGGTAAATATCTTTCCCAACTTCCTTGAAATTCTAATACACAACATCGAAGCATGTCTTCAAGAATCTGAATTACCCTTTCTGATTGCCCATCAGTTTGTGGATGAAAAGCAGTACTGAAATTTAACCTTGTACCTAACGCTTCTTGCAACTTTTGCCAAAACCGCGAAGTAAATCTCGGATCTTTGTCTGAAATGATTGACAATAGTATTCCATGTAGTCTAACAATTTCTCTAACATACAATTTAGCTAACTTGTTAAGAGAATAATCCGTACGTACTGGAATGAAATGAGCCGATTTAGTCAATCTGTGGCATCTTTCTTTCCTGGAGTCAACGGCAACCCTGAAACAAAATCCATAGTAATTTGATCCCATTTCCATTCAGGAACCATAATAGGCTGAAGTAATCCTAAAGGCACTTGGTGTTCTACTTTCACCTGTTGACAAATTAAGCATTTCGATACAAATTCCGATATATCCCTTTTCATTCCATTCCACCAGTACATTTTCTTCAAATCATTATACATTTTCGTACTGCCTGGATGAATCGACAAATAACCACCATGTGCTTCCTGCAAAATCTTTTGAATTAACTCCTCATTCTTCGGTACACAAATCCGATCTTTAAACATCAAGCAACCATCAGGACCGATTCTGAAATCTGACTCTGTATCAACCTCACATTGCTTTCTTTTGGCTTGCAAGTCTTCATCGCTTTTCTGAGCTTCACAACTCTCTTGTAAAAACATCGGTCTTACTTTTAGCTCGGCCAGAATGGAACCATCATCTGACATTTCCAACTGAGTATTCATAACTCTCAAAGCAAACAACAGTTTTCTACTCAAAGCATCAGCAACTACATTTGCTTTTCCTGGATGATAGTCAATCACAAGCTCGTAATCTTTTAATAACTCCAACCATCTTCCCTGTCTCAAATTCAAGTCCTTTTGTGACATCAAGTATTTAAGACTCTTGTGGTCGGTATATACTCGACATTTTTCACCATATAGATAATGTCGCCAAATCTTCAAAGCAAACACCACTGCAGCCAATTCCAAATCATGAGTCGGATAATTCCTCTCGTGAGGTTTTAACTGCCTCGAAGCATAAGCCACAACCTTTCCTTCTTGCATCAGTACACATCCCAAACCATTTAGAGAAGCATCGTTATATACCACAAATTCTTTACCTGACTCGGGCTGTACTAACACTGGTGCCTCTATTAAAAACTTTTTCAATTCTTCAAAACTTTGTTGACATTCTTCCGTCCACTCAAATTTAACATCCTTGCGAAGTAATCTAGTCATAGGAGCAGCAATTATAGAAAATCCATTTACAAACCGTCGATAATATCCAGCTAGTCCTAAGAAACTCCTAACCTCGGTTACATTCTTTGGTGGCTTCCAATCAACAATAGCTGAAATTTTATTGGGATCAACCCGTATACCATCACCGGAAACAATATGACCCAAAAATCCAACTTCCTGAAGCCAAAATTCACTTTTACTAAACTTGGCATATAACTGCTTGTCTCGCAAAGTTTGCAAAACTATCCTCAAGTGTTCAGCATGCTGTCTCATCTTTCGAATAAATCAAGATATCACCTATAAATACCACAACAAACTTGTCCAAGTATGGTCGAAATATTTGATTCATCAAATCCATAAACACGGCAGGAGCATTTGTTAATCCAAACGGCATAACTAAAAATTCATAATGACCATACCTTGTCCTAAAAGTAGTTTTAGGCACATCTGACTCTTTTACCCGCAGCTGATAGTACCCAGATCTCAAATCAATCTTTGAAAACCATGTTGCTCCTTTCAGCTGATCAAACAAATCATCAATTCTCGGCAACGGATACTTGTTCTTAATTGTCACTTTGTTTAATTGCCGATAGTCTACACACAATCTCATCGAACCATCCTTCTTTTTCACAAACAATATCTGAGCACCCCAAGGCAAAAAACTCAGTCTCACAAAGCCTTTGTCGGTCAACTCTTGCAACTGCGACTTCAATTCTTTCAACTCTGTTGGTACCATTTTGTATGGAGCAATTGAGATCGGAGCTGTTCCTGGCATCAAATCAATACCAAACTCTACTTCTCTAACTGGAGGCAAACCCGACAATTCTTCTGGAAATACATCCGTAAACTCACATACAATCGGCACTGATTCCACTTTCTTTTCAATTTCCTTTGTATTCAACACATACGCTAAATAAGCTTCATAACCTTTTCTCAAATATCTCTGAGCCAACATTGAAGAAATCACACTAGACAATGCCTCTAATTTATCTGATTCGACCCGCAGAGTTTCACCATTTTCACACTTTAATTCAATAACTTTCTGTTTACAATTTACTATAGCATCATGCAATGTCAACCAATCCATACCCAAAATAACATCAAACTCATCAAACGGCAACAACATCAAGTCGGCCGGAAAGTAATAACCCCGAATCATTAAAGGACAGTTCTTGTATACTTTATCAACTATAACACATTGGCCTAACGGGTTTGACACTTTAATCATAAATCTTGTATTCTCAACAGGTATATTCATGCTAGATACTAATTTCATGCACACATATGAATGAGTAGAACCGGGGTCAATCAAAGCAGTAACATTAACATCATAAAGAGAAAATATACCAGTAATCATATCGGGTGAGGAAGCATCTTCACGCGCTTTAATGGCATAAGTTCTAGCTGGAGCCCTTCCTTCAGATTTAACTGCTGAATCTCTGGCTACATTCTTGCTGCTTGCTTCACTCCCAGCTTTTCTTGGATACCTTCCTCTCGAATCTGCACCACCAGCTTTTGTACTCTGAAATTTTTCTTTTTCAATCCTCTCTGGGCAGTCTCTAATAAAATGATCTGGAGAACCACATCGAAAACATTCATTTGCTCTGCACGGACCAAAATGATTTCTACCACACCGTTGGCACTCGGGTTTAACAAATCTCGAGTTTCCTACACTAGCTACCGAAGTAGTCTGGGACTTAGGACCCACATTTTGCTTCCTAGAATTCCCATATGATTGTCCAGCTGAAACTTGGGAAAAAGGACTCATATTTCTTGATTTTTCGGGTTGCTGTGAGGGTGCATTACTCATTGGTCTTTTCTTTCAATTTCGTGTCTCAGATTCTAGCTTTTTCATCTCTTGAAGTAGTTCTTCAGCCTTACAAGCTCGATCGACAAGTACCACCATTTCCTTTAGTTCTAGAATCCCTACAAATACCTTGATGTCTTCATTAAGCCCATCTTCAAATCGTCTGCACATCTTGGCCTCTGTAGGAACATATTCTCTGGCATACTTACTCAGTCGAATAAACTCTCTTTCATATTCTGTAACGGTCATGTTACCTTGTTTCAACTCAAGAAATTCCTTGCGCTTCTGATCAATAAATCTTTCACTGATGTATTTCTTCCGAAACTCTTCTTGAAAGAATTCCCAAGTTACCCTCTCTTTCGGTACCACAGAAATCAGTGTCTTTCACCAATTATAAGCTGAATCTCTCAACAAAGATATAGCACATTTCAAGCATTCCTCAGGTGTGCAAGACAGTTCATCAAATACCCGGATAGAATTCTCAAGCCAGAACTCTACTTTCTCGGCATCATCATCTACATTAGCTCTGAATTCTTCGGCCCCTAGCTTACGGATTTTATCAACTGGAGTTCTTTGGAATTTCATCATACCCACATCTCGAGGCATCGGAGGTACAGGTTGAGGAATTGGGGGAGGTGGGGGAGGTTGTACATTTGGGTTTGTACGAACGAACTCAGTATACCAAGCACTCATCATCTGGAGAAAGGCTTCTCGACCCCTTTCTCCTCCTCCTTGACTAATAGTGGGAGGTGGATTTTCAGTCGGCATCGCCCCTTCAGCTGGAGCTGGTGCATTACTTTCTACATCATCAGCCACGGTTGGATCGGGATCCATTTACTATATAAACAAAATCATTTAAAAGGTCAGAAGTCGTCACACTATCACAATATACATATATGGCATGTATAGCAAAATCCGTACATAAAATACGTTAGTCCAAGAACTGACTAAACCTGCTCTGATACCACCAAATGTAACACCCACACACCCGAGACCGTCGCTGGAGTCGAGCTTGAGATGTTACCGAACATAATTTATCATTTAAACAACTTTACATCATTTATTTTGATTTTTAGAATAAGTAGTTTTTCTGCATCATGGTTGCTAAAAAAATCATATCTCGAGTTACGAAACTCAAAATCAAGATCCGTAAATTTTTCCTAAATCTAGACTCGCATATATATCTACTAATGTTTTTCTAAAATTTTTGGTTGGGCCAATTAGTAAATTTTATTAGTTAAATTTACCCCTATTTCAGGACTTGACTGCACTGACCTCTACTTACTACGAACCACTTTTCTCCCTATACAAAATTCATATAACTATACCGTTTATTTCTCTTAAAATTAGATTCAATAAGGATTCTGAGCATATAAATTACACCTCCTAATTATTTTTGTACAATTTATAGTGAATTTTCAAATTTGGAAAAGGGGATCCAGAAATCGCTCTAGCCCTGTTTCACTAAAACTCAAATATCTTATAACATATAACTCCTTTACCTATTTCGATTCTTCCATTTGAAAGTAGACACAATAAGCTTCAATTTCATAGTTAATTCTTCACCTAATTCATTTTCTACTATTTTTGGTGATTTTTCAAACTCACATCATTGTTGCTATATTATTCTGTTTTATGGCAAGTTTCATCTTTTTATGAATTCTCATGAGCTATATAACATATTAAACTCACAAGGCATCCAACATCATCTAGGCTAGCCATTCCAATGTCTAATCATTATCAAGCATTTTCTCAACCAAACCACAACCATATCACAAGATTATTTACACAAAACAAGTATATTGCTATACATGCCATACATCAAAACATACAAACCAATATACCAATTCTTCCTCGGATAGAGTGAGCGTTTCTTCGACCTTCCCGATATCCAAGTTGGCTCGCTAAAAACTACAATGAATGTAAAGGAGGGAGTAAGCATAAATGCTTAGTAAGTTCACATGTAAATAACAAGTAACATAATAAAGTAATTATATCAACAACAATAGCATGATATCACCAAGATACAAACCACATTTCTAGCTATCGTGTATCATCTTACCACCTTATTTCTGTTGTATCAAGTTTCAACCCGAGGGTTAAGTACATACCTGTCCAAATTGTCCATTTCACAACACTTACCATAATATCATTTTCATCTTGAGTACTCTTCCATTCCGCTAGAATTTTACCCGTTGAACACATCGGAATATAACTCGGATACGCAGATCATTTGCACATAAGTGCCACATATGTAATCAATCAATCATGTAACCTGCCCATAAGCGAACTCGGACTCAACTTAACGAGCTCGGGCGTTCGCATCTATAAGTAAACTCGAACTCAACTCAACAAGCTCGGATGCCTAGTTATATCTCACGAACTCGGACTCAACTCAACGAGTTCGGACATTTGCATCCATAAGTGAACTCTGACTCAACTCAATGAGTTCGGATGCCCAACCATCCTAGTGACATGTCACTTGTATCCTAATCTATTCCCAAGGTTCAAACGGGATTTTCCTCAATCACATATCCTTGCCGTCTTCCACAGAATACCGAAACCAATACTCGGTAGTAATTTATATTTAACAAGTGGCACACATAACTTGCATATTATTCAATAATAACCACAAAGCATATATTTCATGATAAAAATCAGCATATCATATAAATAACATCAATTAACTTAAAAATAACAATTATGTTACATTATTTACACATGAACTTACCTCGATACAAAATATAGCAATTTTGCGATTTAGTCCAAAATCTTGTCTTTTCCTCTATCAAGGTTGATTCCACGTCTTTCTTGATCTAAAATAACACATTTAGCTTATTTAATACTCACATTATCAAATATAGTCCTAAATCCAAATTTTGGCAAAATTACAATTTTGCCCCTAAACTTTTTCATATTTACACTTTTGCCCCAAAGTTCGGAAATTAAATTTTATCACAAATTCTTATGTTTTAGGACATGCTGATAATTTATTTACCATTAGCAAGCCCAAATTCTAACTAAAACACATACTTATGAACAATATGTACTTTTACCGATTAAGCTGTTTTACTCGTTTTTACTTAAAACCGAGTAGCACAAGTTGTCTAACATAATTTAAAACCTCATATTCTATCATAAAACATCAAAATACACAAATTTAAACTATGGGTATTTTTCCAAATATGAACCCTAACTTAAATTATTGCTAACATAAGCTTTATTGAGTTACTGGGACTATGAAAACGTAAAGAACATTAAAAACGAGGCTTGGAATCACTTACTATGGAGCTTGGAAGCTTGAAAAAAAACCCTAGATATGGAGAACCCTTGAAATTTCGTGGTAATGAAGAAGATGACCAATTTTGTGTTATTTTTCCCTTTTATTTCATGTTAATATCCAAATGACCAAAATGCCCCTCCTTACTAAACTTCCAAAAATTCCATCCATGTCCAAATTTTTTCCATGAACTTAAAATTGGCCAAATTGCTATTTAAGACCTGCTAATTAATATTCCAAAGCAATTTCATACTAGAAACTTCTAGAATGCAAGTTTTGCAACTTATTCGATTTAGTCCCTAATTTCAAATTAAGCACTTTACGCTTAGAATTTCTTCACGAAATTTTCACACCATCATAAAATCATATCATAAACATCAAAATAATTATAAAATAATTATTTCTACCTTGGATTTGTGGTCACAAAACCACTATTCTGATTAGGCCCTAATTCAGGATATTACAACTTGTCCTCAAGTTGAAATCTACATCAAAAGGGGTGAAATCAGACACGTTAAAAGTAGCACGAATATTATATTCACCTAGCAAATTGAGTTTATAAGAGTTCTCATTTATGCACTCTAGAATTTGGAAAGGCCCGTCTCCGCTAGGTAGTAATTTAGACTTTCGTTGCGCCAGAAGTGTTCCTTACGCATGTGAACCAAACCCACTCTCTGGGTTCAAAAACCACTCGTTTCCGTCCCTTGTTTGTGTTACGGATGTAGGACACGGTCCTAGCCTCAATATTAGCTCGCACCTGTTGATATAGTTCCTTGATAAAATCAGCCTTTTTCCTTGCATCTGCATGAACCAACTGATCAGTAGGCAAAGGCAATAAGTCTAAGGATGTCAAAGGATTAAAACCATATACAATTTCAAAAGGCAAATATTTTGTAGCAGAATGGACAGATCGGTTGTATACGAACGTGATATGTGGTAGACAGTCCTCCCACGACTTCAAGTTCTTGCGAATAATGGCCCAGAGCAGTGTTGATAATACTCGGTTGACTACCTCTATTTGGCCATCGGTTTGTGGGTGGCAGCTAGTCGAAAATAGTAGTTTGGTCCCTAGTTTCCCCCACAAGGACCTCTAAAAATGGCTTAAGAACTTTGCGTCTCGATCTGACACGATGGTACAGGGAATGCCATGTAATTGAACAATGTCCCTAAAAAACAAGTTTGCAACATGAACAGCATCATCAGTCTTAGTGCAAGCAATAAAATGAGACATTTTTGAAATACGATCAACAAGCACAAAGATAGAATCCTTCCCAGTTTTTGTGCGCGAAAGTCCAAAGACGAAGTCCATGGAAATGTCCACCCATGGTGCTTTAGGAATGGGTAATGGCGTGTATAACCGATGGGGCTGAACCTTCAATTTGGCCTTCTTGCAGGCTATGCATCTCTCGCAAACTTGCTCCACATCTTTTCGCATTCGTGGCCAATAGAAGTGCTCCTGTATGTGGCGAGCATTTTATTAACTCCAAAATGACCCATAAGTCCGCCACTATGTGCCTCGTGCACTAGTAAGTCTCAAATAGAGCCATAGGGAATGCAAAGTTTGCCCTCTTTAAAGAGAAAGCCTTCATACCTATAAAAATTTTCAAATGCACGATTCTCACAGGCAACAAAGATTTCACCAAAATTAACATCGTTAGCATATGAATCTTTCAACAAGGCAAAACCAAGAATTTTAGAATCTAAATATGACAATAAAGTATACCTCCTTGAAAGAGCATTAGCCACAATGTTATCTTTCCCTTTTTATATTTTATCACATATGGAAAAGATTCGAGAAACTCAACCCATTTGGCGTGGCGTCTATTCAAATTGTGTTGGCCTTTGATATGTTTTAGAACTTCATGATCGGAGTGTATGATGAACTCCTTGGGCCACAGATAATGTTGCCACGTCTCAAGGGCTCGTATGAGCGCGTACATCTCTTTGTCGTACACCGGGTAGTTAAGTACGGCTCCGCTAATTTTCTCACTGAAATAAGCCACATGTCTTCCTTCTTGCGTCAGGATAGCTTTGATTCCAATACTTGAGCATCGCATTCAATCTTGAAGGTTTTCAAAAAATCTGGATGAGCAAGTAAAGGGGCATTAGTAAGACAGTCTTCAATTGTAACAAACAATTTTTCTTGCTCACCATTCCAATAAAAAGCAGAATTCTTTTTAATGACGCTCGTAAGAGGGGCAGCAATGGTGTTGAAATTTGGTACGAAGCGTCGATAGAAGCTCGCTATGCCATGAAAACTCCAAACTTGCATGATACTCGTAGGCCTTGGCCAATCTTGAATGGCCTTAATCTTCTTTTGGTCTACTTCAAGACCTTCCACACTAACTACAAACCCTAAAAAGATAGTTTTATCAAAACAGAAAGAACACTTTTTAAGGTTAGCATATAATGTTTCTTTTCGTAAAACTTTCAAAATAGATTTAAGGTGCCTTACATGGTCTTTGATGGATTTGCTATATATCAAAATATCATCAAAATACACGACACAACACTTACCAATAAAAGACCTCACCACATAATTCATTAACGTCGTGAAAGTGTTGGGGGTGTTGGTTAGGCCAAAAGGCATGACAACCATTCGTATAGCCCATTCTTGGTCTTGAAGGCTATTTTCCACTTGTCACCTTCTCGCATTCGAATCTGGTGGTAGCCACTTTTTAAATTGATCTTTGAAAAGACTTTGGCTCCACTAAGTTCATTGAGCATGTCGTCTAAGCGAGGAATTGGATGATGATACTTAATTGTGATCTTGTTTACGGCTCGACAATCTATGCACATTCACCATGTTCCATCCTTTTTTGGCACTAGCAGAATAGGAACAGCACAAGGACTAAGACTGTGGTTAATGTAGCCTTTTTCTAACAATTCATTGACTTACCGTTGCAATTCTTTAGTCTCTTCTGGATTGGCTCTATAAGCAGGTTAGTTTGGAATAGCAGCTCCTAGCACAAAATCTATTTGGTGCTCGATTCCATGAAGTGGTGGTAGACCACTTAAGACATCCTCCGAGAAAACATCTTTGAAATCCTACAACAATGACAAAACAGAAGGGGGTAGGGTATCGAGCAAATTGTTAGTAGAAAACAAGGTTTCCTTGTACATGAGTATAAGAACAAGGTGATTCATATATCACTCACTTTTGCAAAGACACTTATTTTTTCAACTTTCTTTTTTTCTTCTTTTTCTTTGCTAATTTTCTTTTCACTCTCTTTTGTTTTCTCTTTCCTATTCTTTTCACCTTTTATTTTCTTACACTCTTCTTTTTCTTTTTCCCTCTTTCGTTCATCGGAAGCCTTTAACTTTAACTGATCGTCATATACTTGTTTAGGAGTTAAAGGCGCCAACATGATGTTCTTTCCCATGAACTTGGATGTATACCTATACCCATCGTGTAATACTCGCCGATCGAACTGCCACAGATGACCAAGGAGTAGATGCCCCGCATGCATCGGTACGACATCACAAAGCACCTCTGATAAGGGCCTTGCTCGATGAAAATAGCGTTCCTTGTAAGTTGCAGATCTAGGATTGAAGCAAACACTTCCATGACAGCCTTGAACATTCAGAGATGGTAGAATTGATGTAGAATATTGCTGGAAATTTAGAAAAAATGAGGAACTCAAAAGAACTCGTACAATATACTGAACAAACCCGAATTGAATCTGTTCTTCGTCAACAGACTTAGACCCACTAAATAGCAATCTAGGAACCTGAAGTATCAAGTAAAATTGACACAACAAACACAGTCTAATATGTCAAGAAAGTTCGGTGAAAAACTGAAGTTTGAGAGAAAATCTCACAAAGATTATATTTCATTCAAAGTGTCTAACCTTTTAACAATGTTTGAAGTACAAATATATAGAAGAATGAAGGGGTGGCCAAATTACATTGTGTGGCTAATATTAAAGGAGTTTAAAAAATTAAATTTGAATTGAAATAACTCCTTTTGGCCTGAATTAATTTACAGCCAAGTAAAAAGGGGGGAGTTGGCATGTTTAACACATTAAACATGTGCTAATTCATTTGACATTCAAACACACAACTTCCCTTGTCCTTATCTCTTTAATGGGCTGGTTGTTGGCCACACATGTGCACCACATGTGTACAAGGTTGGCACATGCACATCCACATGCTTGGACACCACCTAGGCTGCCACATGTGCATTGGTACACTCCCCGACACATAGGACACTATTTAGCTACTTCTAGACTTGTCAACTAAAGTTGAGCTAGTGGAGCCGGAGGTGAGCTGACTGGAGCTAAACTGAGCTGAATTCAGCTAGCTAGAAGTGAAATGAGCTAACATGAGCTGTTGTAGAGTGCTCTGAGATGAGCTGAGCTGGGAAACAAGCCTCTGAGCTGACTTGAGCTGAAGATGAGCTACATATACTCTCGTGAGCTGGTGTCCTTTCGTGTACTTGTTACAAAACAATATAACACTTATCAAAGCTTTGTGAACTTAATATAACATAGTCTAATAAGTTGTAAACAAGTGCACACTTATTTATTAACATCCAAACAACTTAAAAACAATACAAACACTATCAAACCAATCCCAAAGCATACGTAGCATAATATATATACTTAAACACACAGAATGAATAGTATAACCTAAATATGTCACATATCCGCATGCAACACATTATAAAGCCTATGTTCTAAGGCATAAACATGATCGAATGAATCTGGAATTGTAGCACAAGTAAGGAAAAGAACTTCCCTAAATTTCTTTACCTTAGAACGGGTAATAGGCCCCAATGGTAAGACTTCTGGATCAGTTTCCTTGATTGGCATGATGTGCTCACATCAACCTTGTCCAAATATTTTCCAATGGTGAAAGAGACGAGCACTTGCTTTGTCACTTTGAGTTCTCCTCTGTCATTGAGCCACTGAAGTTTGTAGGGGCTCGGATGCTTGGTAGTTGGCAAACCAAGCTTTTCAACCATCATCATACTCGCTACATTTTTGCAACTGCCACCGTCGATGATGACACTACAAATTATGCCACTGACTTGACATCTTGTATGGAATATGTTCTCCCATTGTAGTTCGTTCTCCTTGCCTTAGAGACTAAGACTTTGTTTGACAATGAGTAGTTCACCTTCCATAGGTTGTTCTCAGTCCTCCTCGACTTCAGAAGTCGATTTAAACTCCTTTTCCTCTTTGTCCTCCGTCTCAACCTCGCCATCAGCACGCATCACCATAGTTCTTTGATTTGGACACTGGCTGGCTATATGACCTCTTTCGAGACATTTAAAGCATTTGATGTCTCAATTTCGGTTGAAGGAGGTCTCGGGTGCCTTACCTTTGTTCGCTTCGGTGATAGGCTTATTGACTTTAAGAGGTACAGTGGAGTCCTTTCCTCAAGATGTAGGAAAACCTTTACTCAAACTTTGGCCCCACTTGGATGTGTTAGAAGTGGAAAACCCTCAGCTTGGGCCTTTACACTTTAATTGTTTTTCTACCTTGATGGCCATGTGTACCATGTCCACCACTTCAAGGTAGTGTTGTAACTCGACGACATTTGCAATATCTTGATTTAATCTGGCCAGAAGTCACGCCATCATTGCTTCAAGATCTTCTTGCATGTCCACCCGAATCATCGCAATTTCCATCTCTTTGTAGTAGTCCTTGATGCTTTTGGTCCCTTGTGTAAGATTTTAGAGTTTTTGGTACAACTCCCGGTGGTAATATGAAGGGATGAAATGTCGCCTCATAGCCGCCTTCATCTCGACCCACGTGGAAATCGGTCATTCTTCGTTACGCCTCTGGCTAGTGGTTAGTTAATCCCTTAGATCATAGCGTAATCTGAGAATTCTATTGCTGCCAGCTTCACCTTTTTTCAGAGTAGTTGTGACAATCAAACACAAACTCGATCTTCTTTTCCCACTCAAGGTAGGCCTCTGGATCTGATCTACCTTGGAACGATGGTATGGAGAGCTTGATGTTCTTGAGATCGTCATCTTCATGTCTTTGATCTCTATGTCGTGGTTCCCTCCGACGAACACTTGCATTCGACTCTTGTTCACTTTCAAGATCACTAGGGTCATTTACATCATCATCTTGAACCCTTCATCTTCCACGATGTTGGTTTTGCCTCTCCCGTCTTTATCTTGCAACTTCAGGAGTTCTTTCGCATTGCTCTCTCGCTTCGACTTGGAACAATCTGTCTTCAAGAGGATTAAGCCTTCGGTCTAATAATCTCTCCATCTCTCATAAGAGAGCTTACATGTTTAAACCGAGGACATTGCGAATAGGTTATCGTGCTGGTTGTTCTTCCATATTGGGATCGGATTCTTGTGACATTGAAAATATTAAGGACACCTTACAGCAAAATCCTCACGATCACTCGAAAAGAAAAGAGGATTACACTCACGCTTGTGTTTGCGCTCAAGGTTAAGCTTTTATCTCCACTCTATTGCGCTCACAAACTCTCATGCCTTTTACCTCTCTTTACCTTTCTTGTGATTTCGTAAGTAGATTTGCCAAGGCTTAACCTTAGTCTAGGTGGTCGGTCACAAGTGCGTAAAAAGGGGTGATATGTTTTTGGAACAAGGTAGGCTAACAAGAAAAAAAATTGATTCGGTTATAGTGTGGCAAAAGGTTAAGGATGGAAGGAGGTGTGAAAAGAAGAATTTCAGGATCAAGAATGAAACGAATTAAACAAAGTTCAACTTTCAATTCAATACAAAATATTTTTTTTTTAAATTCAAACTTTTTTTTCAAATTTGATTACTTTTTTTAACTTAGTTGTAGATTCTTGCACTATGCCAGGAGTGATTTCGTTCGCTCGTACTTCTCGTTTAGGCAGCTCAGATACTAGATGATATGATCCGCTTTGGGGTGAATCGAGTCATATACTAAATGCCCGATCATTGACAAGAAAGTACTGATAGTTCTTTTTAAAAGTTGAGAAAAATGAGGGGTTTAGAAAGAGATTGGGATGAATAGATTCAATTTGGTTTTGGTAAGGAAGATTGGTTTGGTGAATTAGCAAGGTTGGTTTGGGAAAGAGTATGGCTTAGAATTCAAAGGAAGAAATTGGTAAGAAGAAGAAATGACTCGGATTAAGGTTTAGTATTCAAAATTGGTATGTAATGGGGTCGATTTGGTAAGATGGAAAAGGGATATGGATTATGGTACGGAATGGTAAGATGAATATCGTTTTGGTATGAAAAGAAATAGGATTGAACAAAAGTGCAAACAAGAAAGTTTATAAGCTCTTAAGTTTGGTTTTGGTATGTGATACGCGCTCATCTCGGTTGATTTGAGTCATATAAGGAGTGCCTGATCGTCTTACTAAGAAGTGTCAGATATAATTGAAGATTGGAAGTGTTCTCGGTTTAGTTTGGGATTAGAAGTAAAGCTTTTATCATTCGCAAAGAGTCAAGACGGTTTAGGTTTGATAAGGAAGTAGGTATAGAAGTTGGTTCAAGAATAACTCCATTTAGTTTATGGGTAGGATAAAGAAAGAAGAAAGTTTTTGGTCGTAATGGAATGAAAAGAGGGCATGGTTCGGAATAAGGTAGGTTGGGAAATGGATTTGGTTAACAAACTAGAATAGGTTTGGTTTTGGTCGAAATGGTATCTGGAAAAGAATGAAATGGGAAGCAATTGAATTAAGAACAAGTTGAACCATTATTAACAAATAACGACTCGAAACTTATATGTAACGCCCTGATTTTTGGGATTTTTTGAGATTTTTGCGATGTTGGTGAAATTTTGAAATTTTGTTGTTGGATTATGAAATTTATGTTTAAGTATATTAGTGGGCCTTTAAAAGGCCCAAGCCTAAGTTAAAACCCAACAGAAATATCAAATTTTGGATTTAAGTGAAGGGGACTTGGTTAAGTGGGCTTTTAAGAAAAAGTAGGGGAAATAAGACACAAGGAAGCCCTTGGTAAAGTGGCAGTGTGGCACCACTTAAATGCCTAAAAAAGTGGCATGTGGATGCTTGTGCAAGGGCCAGTGTTCAAGTCACAAGGTAAGCAAGTGTGTGTTTTTAATTTTTGTGCATGTGCCATCATGTGATGGTTGTTAAGTGAAACTCTAATGGAAGAGTTTGAATTGTGCATGAGATTGAATTAGGTGGGATAAGGGGGAGAGATTTTAGGAATTTTGAAAGAGTGGAAGTGTTGGCCAATTGTAGGGGTCTTAGGAAGCAAATTTGGCACTTGGGTTTGGTGGTTGCAATTTTGGCATTTGTTCCTTGTGTGTCGACTTGTGTAGGGGATTAAGCTTTCGGGATTGGCATTAGGGGCTGTCTCTTGTGGCCGAATAGGTATAGTGCCCTTAATTACCTCTTCTTCCTCTTTCTTTTTCCTAGAAACTGAAACCTAGATCCTTACTTACTCATTGTGCCATTTTGTCCATACTAAACTTTCTTCTCTTTTCTTTCATCCCCTTTCTCTCCTAGTTCTTCAAAGTTGAATCTATCAATCTTCTCCTCTTCTTTTCTTTTTACATTTTCTTCTCCATCTTCTTTACATCACCAATCTTAAAGCCTCTCCTATTCAATTTTCTTGATCGATTTCCATAAAAGTCGAAATCCCGAAAAGGTTGCTTTTGTGCCGATTTGTTCATAGCCGAATCCTCCTTTCTTCTTCTTCCCCTATTAGCCGAATCTCACACTCTCATAACCCTTGTCGACATCTTCTCTTTTCATACAACTTCTATCTTTCCTTCTCCTCCATCTTACCAAAAGCTGAAATTACCATATCTATAGGGATTTGGGAGCTGAACCCTTAGATCTCTTAGATTCACTCTCTACTCATGTTTAGAGGCTAGATCTGCATCAGATCTGAGTTAAAAACGGGATTGGAATTGTTCTGAGTTAGTGAACCTTCGGTAAGTACTCAGATTCTCTATTCCATTCATTATTTTAGGATTTAAGAAAAGCCGAAAACCCCTATATGCATAGGGTGGCTATCGACTAAGACTCAAGAATGTATTGGTTTGTTTATCGATTTGTTTTGTGCTAGTGAGGACTAAGGGCTACCGAAAGCGGGCTTGGATCATTGGAACGACTAGATCTAGATCTAGTCCCTATTTTCAACAGAGGTAAGTGTTCTAAGGCCTTAGGAGAGGTTGGCTGAATATGGTAAGCAGGATTACATTAATTATCATTAATTCGTAAGTCTAATTTGCTAAGTGACCGATTGTAGGATAGTCGTGGGAGATCACGTTAACGTTTGTCGCAAATCAGGTGTGTAAACGAACACCCTCTTGTAGTCTAAATCGGCAAAAGTCGAAAAGCTGAAATGTCAAAATTTTGGCATTTCTTGGGCTTGCGAGTGTGCGACCACTTGTGGGTCGAATATGATACGATCCACCTCAGGTGAGTCGAGTCGTATTTGTAATTGCCTGATCGTCTACGAGAAAGTATCGTTCGATTTGCTTGTGAAGTGAAGTTGATAGGAAAATAGGCCGGAAGCTATGTATAAGGGTTCAAAGATGGTTTATGGATAAGCATAATATGTATAGGTTCGGTTTAAAAAAAATAATGTAATGAATGGGTGGAGAAAAAAAATATGAAAATGGATTAACAAATAAAAAGATGAGGAGATAGGAAATGGTTTGGATAGGTGATGTGATGAATAAAAGGAAATTGGATAGAAAGGTGGATATGGTAAAATAGGACTTAAGTTTCAAGTATGATTCGACACTATAGAGAGTATCGCCTCGGTACTTATATCACTTAAGGTGGAAATGAAAATGATAGAACCTCGATCCGCTACTTAGCAAAGTAAGAACCTTGGTATAAGGGTGAACGCCACACTATTTGATAGTGATAAGTTCAAAGGAAGAACAAGATTGACACCAACTAAAAACTAGATAGGCCAACAAGTCTTCAATGAAATATGAGAGAAAGAAATCTCACAAATTCCATAAATTTAACAAAGTTTTAAAAAAAAGAAAAAAGGTCTAACCTTCAAAATGAAATAAGAGCTATTTATAGACTAACTTGTAGTAGCCGAATGGACAACTTAAAAGCTAAGAAAATCCTAGAAAAATCTAAAAGAAAATCATTGATTAGCTAGGTCCAAATTCAGCTGAATGGAACTCCAATGGATGTCTTCATGAATAATTAAAGGAGTAAATGGATGGTGAATGAATGGAAGCCCTTTAGCCTTTGTCTAGATTCGGCCATGGTCATGAATGAAGCATTGATGAAGTGATGCTTGGCCAATAGTCATCTGCCTTAATTGAGGGTCTCCAATAGCCAAAAAGGTGTGAAGGGATGAGCTTGAAGAGTCTTTAGTGTGTGAACAACAATGGGAATGCCTTGATGGATGCATGGAAGAGTAAATGAGCTCTCAAATTTGTTCCCCCAAGCTAATGCATGAATAATGTGGTTCAATGTGCTTGATTAATGAGTTGCTTCTCCCTTGGACGTTCATGCACATAGGTCATGCATGAATTTCAGCTGAACAGTCATAATAAGCCCCCTTTGATGCCAAACATCCATGAATATGAATGTACTTTGAATTTGTTCAATATCAAGTACATGTACTCCCTTAAATGCCATCCATTGAACCTCAATTGTGCATGCATTCCCTCATACATTGCTCCAAGTCGTACATGAACTTGATCATGCATGAATCTTTGTAAGCCTTGAACCTAGTCGTGCATCAACTCCATTTAAATGTATTCCATACATTCGGCTATACATGTACTTGTAGAAACCTTGCACCTAGTCATTCATGAACCCAATTAAATGCTGTCAATTCATGTATGTATGTGTCGTCCAAGGAGAATGTATCCAAGCATTAATCCATGTGCATGTATCCAAGCCGTCCATGTACATGTACCTACATAAAATAAAATAAAATTATAAGACATCATGTAAACACGCATAAATTCGGCACAATGTGAACACATTAATGACATGCATTAAATCGGCTAAAATATGAACAAAATTAAAATATGTAATGACTATGACATATTAAAAACAAATATTAATATAAGACAAATTTGATGCTTAAATAAATATGTTCGGCTTTTATTTAATGCATTAAAGTCAAAATCGAGTTTAAACTAAAATGAACTAAGTTTTAGCTCGTGAGCTAAAGTTGAGCTAGGATTGAACTCCTAAGCTGAAGTTGAGCTAAGGGTTAGCTCGTGAGTTGGAAAAGGGCTAGGAGTGAGCTCAGGCAAGCTAGATCGAGCTTAAATGAGCTGCATTTGAGCTGGACGGAGCTCGGGGAGCTGGAAAGGAGCTGGGATCAGCTTGCCAACAAAGCAATGCTCGACTCAAGAGACTTGTTCGAGGAGGTTCGCTAGGCACGATCGCATCATTCCCCCCTCTTTTAGGTGACTTGTCCTCAAGTCGAGCCATTTGTTCGTTTCAAAAGCTTTTCTTACACATGGCTTTCCTCGGTCAAATGGAATAGAAGATATCAAATAAACCTAAAAAAGTCTCACCACTTTTGGCAATAAGAAATTCAAACAAGTCAGATTTACATGGTATTCAAAATTCAAGAAAAATTCATTCAATCGAATATATGCCAAAAATCTTAGCTGTACAAAGCAAGCATACGTAAAGCTATCGAAAAGTTTTGTTAGGCCATCGTTGCAAACATGGAAACTAAGTTGGATCAAAGGATAATTGGTTATGAACGATGGCAAGCACTTAAAGTCATTATTCCTCATCCAAAGCTTTTCAATATGATTATTCAAGAATAAAAACTCATATGTCCTATCATCTTGTACATGTAAAGTATGCCATGGCCAAAGGTATGCAAACTCTTTCTTCCGCTTATTAACAACATGCTTTGTGTCAATACATTCCAATACAAACAAATTATTATTAAGCCAAGAAGAACAATTAACCACATCAAGGTCCAAATAATTTCCAAACATCAAGGCATCAAAAAGATTTTCATCTTTATTCGAATTAAGTAAAGATATTGGAAAATTTTCAGAAAGCTTACCTTGACGACTTTGAAGAGAAGAAAATTGAGGATTGGTTTTACCTTTCTCAAGCTTGACAAATCTTCTCTCCTTAGAACGATAATGAAGAACTAACCTTTTACTTCGATCAACTCGAAAAGAACAAGGATTACCCATGCTTGTCAAAGCAATGCGTTCACAATAAGAGAAAAGCTTAGTTTCAATAGAAACGATGGACTTAAAAGGAAAAGATAAGTTACCATTGTAATTTGATTCAAGTTCAAAAACGTGGATCGGCCTTACCTTCTCGGAATGAAGTGAAGATTTCATATGTGGCGAAGCAAAGTGATTAGGGAACCAATAAAATTGTAACCCAAATCATTGAATTTAATTTCTTTAACAGAAAGTCGAACATCAAGCAAACATAAGTTGAATGCAAAAGATGCAAAATGCTTAAATGTCCCATAAAACAATTCTATGTAACATATACCAGGTTTGAACACACGAATTTGATCATGAATCCCAATAGGCCTCATATTAGAAGAAAAAGTAATCAACTCACCACATTACTGATCAATCAAACATCCGGTATTGACATAACAAGGCTGAAATGTTGCAACACCAAAGGAACGATGTACCAACATGTTATCATACATGCAAACCAAAGGAAACTTAAGCAGGCATAGACTCGAACATTCTTGCAATGTAAAGTCCATAGGAACAGGCAGTTCAAAACATGGAGATATCGCACAAAAGTTTAAAGATTGTTCATGAAGAACACAATCAAACAAATAAAGCATTTTGTGTGAACATCTTTTAACATGGATATCAAACAAGGAAAATTTTGAGATCATGCAACTTTTTAAACATGCAAATCCAACACAGACCAATTGAACAGGAAGGTTTAGACAAATGGATTTAGCACATGAATTCACAGAATTTATGCATTCAAACACCTCAAAATGTAAATAGCTTTTATCACAAGCATTCACAATTTGCACAGGATGAACCAATCCAACAGAATTAACAGAACGGTCATTATGAGACATGTCATAAGAAACGCTTTTCATGGCACTTTTCGAAACAGGGTCAATATCGTCAAAAGATGAACAAGGACTAATCAAGTCAAAAGTTGATAATTTTTCAGAAATGAAGCTATCAAAATTTTTATGAATAGAATCGGATGGCCTTAACTTGTTAAGTAAAGGATCTTTACCTTCTTTACCTTCGTTCGCAAGTGGGTGGCGGTCATTCGCGGACTTTTCTTTCTTGAACAACATAAAACGTCTCTCGTTTGGAAGGTAGCGAAGTTGGAATTGGTCGCTCAAACTTCTGGGAACCTGAAAAGTATTATCACAAAAAGAACTAACAGGAGGGTTAGTAGAAAGAATCCTCACTTTCTCACTTTCACTCTATTCTTTTTTCTCGAGATCACTCAATTCTGTTATCTCAATTTCTTTTTCATTTGCTCTTTCATTTTCTTTTTCTTTTTCAAAGACTTTTTCAAAGGCTTTTTCAAGTTCTCTCAAACTCACTCAGTTTCTCTTTTACTTGCCTTTTGTCTCTCTTTTCTTTTTATTTCTTTTGCCTTTTGTTCTTTTTCTTTTCTCACTTTTTCTTTAAGTCTTGTTCGAAAGAAGAAAAACTATTTTCATATGAATCACGATCAAGGCTTCGAGAAGAATACTCCTTGGGTGATTTCTTTAAAGTTCGGGAAGAGATCTATCTCTTCGGATGTCATCTTGGAAGGAGTCAATATCGTAGTCAGCTTCTCGTCTTCTTGAATTCCTTGATGAAAAGGACTTTCGATCAAAATCACTTCTCAAAGTCGTTGATGAATACGAGTCATAGTATGAATCTCTTTGTCTCAAATCCTTGGGGAAATAAGAATCTTGATCGAAATCTAGTCTCAAATAATCATTAGTAGTGTATCTTTGTAAAGTTCTCGATTCTGCTTTTCGGCTTGATGACACTCGTTCTTGTGGTTCTCTTTGTTCCAATCGATCTAACCTCTCGTGCAATTTATCGAATTTGGAAGTCATCATTCTTCGCATTTCTTGCACCAAATATTGGTACTCCAATTCGGTGAACTCTTCGCGTGACATAATTTTTATTGCTGAAAAAAATATGTTAGTTCACGAAATAAAAGTTAAGTACCTCACCACAAACCTCACAATTTCACTCAAAAAGAAAGAAAGAAAAGTGACACTCTCGCTCGTGTTTACACTCGTTTGGCTATTACCTCCACTCGAATGCACTCACTCACTCGTGCCTTTTACCTCTCGAACTTTCTCTCGTAATTTCGTATTTGGACTTGCCAAGGCCTTATCGTAGGCTTAGGGGTCGGTTTCAAAATTGTTTAACAAAGGTTAAATTTGAGGGGTTAAGGGTTGGCTGAAAGAAAATTTTTCGTATTTTGTAGGTATGGTGATGGGGTATATAAAGATGATGAAATCGGGACTTAATGATCAAGAATACAAAAAAAAATCAACAGAATAGAGCTAAATACCAAATGATGATCAAAAAGACTTTCACTATTTTTTTCAATACTTCGATTTTTTTCACTTTTTTTTTCACTTCAAATTTTTTTTCTTTTTTTAATTTCGAATTTCTTTTTTTTCACACTTTTTTCACGAAAATTTTTTTGAACTTTTTTACACTAATTTTTTTGAATTTTTTTCACGAACCTATTTTGGTGATGCGACGAACGTCGATACTTCCCGTTTTAATAGCTCTGATACCAAATGTTATGATCCACCTTGGGTGAGTCGAGTCGTATTTGTAATTGCCCGATCGTCTACGAGAAAGTATCGTTCAATTTGCTTGTGAAGTGAAGTTGATAGGAAAATAGGGCGGAAGCTATGTATAAGGGTTCAAAGATGGATTATGGATAAGAATAATATGTATAGGTTCGGTTTTAAAAAAAAAGGTAATGAATGGGTGGAGAAAAAAAATGAAAATGTATTAACAAATAAATAGATGAGGAGATAGGAAATGGTTTGGATAGGTGATGTGATGAATAAAAGGAAATTGGATAGAAAGGTGGATATGGTAAAATAGGACTTAAGTTTCAAGTATGATTCGACACTATAGAGAGTATCGCCTCGGTACTTATATCACTTAAGGTGGAAATGAAAATGATAGAACCTCGACCCGCTACTTAGCAAAGTAGGAACCTTGGTATAAGGGTGAACACCACACTATTTGATAGTGATAAGTTCAAAGGAAGAACAAGATTGACACCAACTAAGAACTAGATAGGCCAACAAGTCTTCAACGAAATATGAAAGAAAGGAATCTCACAAATTCCATAAATTTAACAAAGGTTTAATAAACAAAAAGGTCTAACCTTTAAAATGAAATAAGAGCTATTTATAGACTAACTTGTAGTAGCCGAATGGACAACTTAAAAGCTAAGAAAATCCTAGAAAAATCTAGAAGAAAATCATTGATTAGCTAGATCCAAATTCAACTGAATGGAACTCCAATGGATGTCTTCATGAATAATTAAAAGAGTAAATGGATGGTGAATGAATGGAAGCCCTTTAGCCTCAATTTTATAGTATGACAATTTATAAAAAGATGAGTTTGCAAGAAAATTAAATATTTTACTTTAAGGACTCAATTGCAAAGAATGTAAATTAGAGGGACTATCGAGCAAATAACTAATGGGGTTGGTTGACTTCAATGTGGTTCACCAAATCTCAAACTAGGGACATAAATGGCATAAATTACCAGGTGACTCCATTTTATCTTCCGATCTCAATTTTACAGAGTTAGACGAATTAGGTCCGGTTTGGCTTCTGATCTTGTCAGTTAATCTGGGACTAACAAATGGGTGCATGACAAGGTTACCTTCCGGTCTCACATTATCTTTATATTTGTAACACTCTACACCCCTATCCGTCGCCGGAATAGGGTATAAGGTATTATAAATCTAAATACAATTCATCGGGGTTCATAGTTACAAGCTAGACGTGAATTCATTGAGTTCCCTAATCGAAGATCATACTAGGTCGGTGCAGTCAGTCCGTCATATTTTATTAAAAACATTCTATAAGCATGCTAGCAAAACTATACCTTGATGGCTACTAATAATTGGGCTAATTCGAACATTCAATGACCGATCATCATGTTAGAAATTCATCACATATTGGTTACTAACTAAATAACATGCCACAACCTCAAACCATACAAGTAGCATTCACACACATACTTATATATTCAACTCGAAGACTAAGCAAGCCATTTTCGCATGGCTAGAATAATTACAACTCAAAATGAAGTTTGATTCAACCGAAGGAAAATAGCCTATACATGCCATTGACCCAAAATAACCATCAAATGTACCAAAAAGGCAGCGATAGTGTAGGTGATTAAGGCTTCAATCCCCGAGTCCGTAGCTTCCAAAAGAGATCTATAAAACAGAGGAAACAAGGGAAACGGAATAAGCATTACAATGCTTAGTAAGTTTTAAGCAATGACATTAAAAAGATCATCAAATTATAGCATAGTTGATCATATCTTTGTTTCCCTCTCCTTTTCGGGTATGTCACCCTTTTTCCAAACATAGACATTCACATCACGTACGAAAATGGATAGCTTCCACTCATAGTAAGTTCACATAACATATACATGTCACAAAAGTCACATAACATTTCACAAAGGCCAATTGTACTTTGGTCATATTAATAATCTCATTTCAAGTACACATATGAAATCACATAATGACTTTAGTATTCGGTCCAAAATCCATCTTGTATATAAGCCAAGGGTACATACCTGTATAGTTTAACACTTTCAGCGCAATTCATTAGCGATCGTTACCTTGAAGACCATTAGTCTTAGGCTTTATTCTCATCATCATCGAGGTCTTTAGCTCGGGCAAAACTCTTTTCATAGCCATCGGGTCTCTAGCCCGGACATAATCCCCGCATATAGCCTTCGGGTCTTAATCCCGGACATCATCTCTGCATATAGCCTTCGGGTCTTAACCCGGACATCATCTCCACATATAGTCAGCGGGACTTAAATCCCGGATTCGCATCACAATTTCTCATATATGCATATATATATATATATTCGCATGTAGCCAAGTTTCACATAGCAAGATTTCACTTACAATTCAATCAATTCATGTGCATACCAACATGTAACATGCTTCTCGACTTTATATCATAAATATACATATAATTCAAACTTATACACACATATACACTTCTTTTCTAAACTCAAACATACATAAGCAAATGCGTTTCAAAGCTCCATTTCGGCCCTTTTCTCTATGAGCCATTTGGCCATATCACAAACATGAATAAGGTTTCTTTCTCAATGGGACATCATTTAATATCAGCATGTATATCATGGCATTTTAACTTAAATACCAAATTCGATTACTCAAAACTTACCTTTAACTTTCACAAGGAACTACGAGTTGGCTATTCGACCACTTTAGCCTTCCCTTTATCCGAACTCGTCCCTCTATGCTCTTGAGCTAAATAAAACATTTAATTCTATTAATCCTTATTCAAGCACCTCAATGAATCATTTTCAGTCATAGTCAAATCATACATGCATATTCCTCTCATTACAAACACACATGCACATTGGAGCATTTCACATACATGTCATAAGTCACAACAAGCTGATTTTCTGAGCAGCATTCAATAATTTATTCATAACTGGAGCTACGAAACTCCAAATGTAGTGCTGTAAATTTTGCATGAAAATAGACTCATTTATCTTTAATCCATAAAATTTTCATAATTTTTGGTTTGGTCAATCAATACCAGAATTTTCTTAAAGTTTCCCTATTTCACTGCTTGACTAGACTGACCACTCTATACTACAAACTGCATTTCTCCTTGTACAGAATTCCAAATGCGTCCTCACCAATTTTATTCGAAACTAGACTCATTGAGGAGTCTAAGCATATAAATTTTGTCTCATAACAATTTTTATACAATTTATAGTGATTTTCCAAAAACAGAGCAGGGGACTTCAACGTCAATCTGACACTGTCTCACTCTACTCTAAAAATCTATTCATCGGAAATTCCTTTGCTCGCAAGGTTTCTTTTATAAGAAACTAGACTCATTAGGCTTTAATTACACAATTTATTCAGCCTCTAATTCAACTCTCACAATTTATGGTGATTTTTTCCAAAACACGTTACTGCTGCTGTACCAAGCAGAATTTTATACCAAATTCACTCTTTAGTGTCCTCATGCACATACTTAAAACATACCATTTCCTAAGGCACCATTTAGAGTAGTCATTGACCTTAACATATATATATATACATAATTCATATTTATCCCATCCACAATCAGATTTCTCCATACAACACAAACCAAACCACTTATCAATTTAACACCCAAAACATCCAAAAACAACATCAAAGGCACATTCAAGCTCTTTAATTGATCCCTATTAACAATCAATTCACAAATGTGCATTTAACAAGCTCAATTTCACTTATTAATCAAAAACACATTCGGCACCCTCATCCAAAATTACTAGCATTACTTATTTTTCAAGTACAAATAGCCTCACTTCCATTCATTAGCGCGCACACACAAGTTGCAACAAAAGAAGTCATTTGACTACTAATACCTTATCTTTTACACATATACAATTCCTAATAGCAAATTCAAGTTCATGGCCGAACCTCCAAGTCAATAGCCAAAACAAAATTTCTATCATGGTTAAGTAAGACTCTTAATACTAAATTCAAAATCACAAATCTCACAACTTAGATTCGGAATTTGGAAGTAGGAAGCTAGACATACAACTGATTCAATCTATTCATAAAACCTCATAAATAAACCTCTATCTAGCTCAAACAACATCCAAACTCTATTATTTACACAACTCCAAATTAGACAAGAATTTTTCCCCACTTCTTCTCATATGGCCGAATATGGAGAGTGATATAAACTCAAAAACTTTCACAAGAGTCATGTTAGAAGCTTGGTTTTCATCTCAAAATCACAACATTCAAAGAAAAATTCCATGAATCTTACCTTGTTTGTGCTTCCCTTTTGCCAAATGCCCTAACTCAAGGGTTTCTTATTTTCTTTCTCTACTCAACTCACGGCAATGAGAGAACAAAGATGAATCACTTTGTTTTTTTTTTTTCACCCAAATTTACTAATATTAATTTAATTCTATTTTATTTATTTTATGCTACCAAATTACTAATTTCTTTTTATTTCTATTATTATTAATTAGCCACAAACAAAGCACAAAATGACAAACTAGGTCATCATTACCATCCACTATCATAAAAGTGGGTAATTTGACATGCAAGTCCCTTATTTTGCATGCATGCCTTTATTAGTCATCACACATCTAGCTAGTTTACTTTCAAAGTTCACAACTAAGTCCCTTTTAAGTGAAATTCAAATTTATAACTCTAAATTGACACACCAAACATGTCACACATGAATTAACACATATTATAGGCATCAAGAACATTAAATATATTTTAGGCCTCGGTTTCGTGGTCCCGAAACCACATTCCGACTAGGGTCGTTTTAAGGCTGTCACAACTCTCCCCCACTTAAGAAATTTTCGTCCCCGAAAATCTTACCGAAAAATAAATTTGGGTAACGTTCTCTTATTGAATCCTCAAGCTCCCAAGTAGCTTCTTCGACCCCGTGTTTGACCCATAACACTTTCACTAAAGAAATCTTCTTATTCCGCAACTCTTTAACCTCGCGTGCCAAAATACGAATTGGTTCCTCCTCGTAACTCATATCAGGTCGAATCTCAATGTCAGACGGATTAAGCACATGTGATGGGTCGGATCTATAGCGTCGGAGCATCGAAACATGAAAAACATTGTGGATCTTTTCAAGTTCGGGAGGCAAAATCAATCGATATGCTATCGGTCCAATCCGTTCAGATATTTCATATGGTCCGATGAACCTCGGACTCAATTTGCCTTTACGGCCGAATCTGAGCACCTTTTTCCAAGGTGACACTTTAAGAAATACTTTGTCTCCGACCTGATACTCGATATCTTTCCGCTTTAAATCCGCGTAAGACTTTTGACGATCTGAAGCTGCCTTAAGGCTATCACGAATCACTTTTACTTTCTGCTCGGCATCTCTAATCAAATCAACTCCAAAGATCTTACTTTCACTGAGTTCGGTCCAAAACAACGGTGTACGGCATTTGCGACCGTACAAAGCCTCGTAAGGTGCCATCTTAATGCTCGATTGGAAACTGTTGTTGTAAGCGAATTCAATCAAAGGCAAATACTGTTCCCACGAACCACTAAACTCAAGGCCACAACATCTCAACATATCCTCGAGTATCTGGATTACTCGTTCCGATTGACCATCCGTCTGAGGATGGAATGCGGTACTAAAATGTAGCTTAGTACCAATGAATCTTGTAGTTTCTTCCAAAACCGCGATGTAAACCTCGGGTCTCTATCCGACACGATAGAGATAGGGACCCCGTGCAATCTGACGATCTGAGAAACATACAACTCCGCTAGCTTATCAAGTGAGTAATCCGTACGCACAGGTATAAAGTGAGCGGATTTAGTTAATCGGTCTACGACAACCCAAATCGCATCCTTCTTGCTCGGTGTCAGTGGTAGCCCAGATACGAAATCCATCGTGACTCTATCCCATTTCCACTCGGGAATCAAAATCGGTTGCAACAAACCCGATGGCACTTGATGTTCCGCTTTTACTTGTTGGCATATCAGACACTTCGACACAAAATTTGAGATGTCTCGTTTCATACCATGCCACCAATATTGACGTTTCAAATCATTGTACATTTTAGTGCTTCCCGGATGAACCGACATTCGGCCATTGTGAGCTTCCTCTAAAATCACCGAAACCAACTCTGAACTTCTCGGTATACATACTCGGCCTCGAAACCTCAAACAATTATTGTCGTCAACTTGAAACTCAGGATCCGCATTCACATCGTGTTGAGCTCGCTTGGCAATTAAGTCGTCATCCACTTTCTGAGCTTCACAAACTTGTCGGAGAAATACCGGCTCGGCTTTTAATTCCGCTATCATCACTCCATCATCTGATACCGATAAATGCGTATTCATGGCTCGTAAAGTAAACAATGATTTTCGGCTAAGAGCATCAGCAACTACGTTCGCCTTTCTAGGATGATAGTCAATGACAAGCTCGTAATCCTTTAGCAATTCAAGCCACCGTCTTTGTCTCAGATTCAAATCTCTTTGCGTCATCAAGTACTTGAGGCTTTTATGGTCGGAAAAGACATGACATTTCTCACCAAAAAGGTAGTGACGCCAAATCTTCAAAGCAAAAACAATAGCAGCTAATTCGAGATCGTGGGTCGGATAGTTTTTCTCATGAGGTTTTAATTGCCTCGAAGCATAAGCAACAACTTTGCCTTGTTGCATCAGAACACACCCCAAGCCATTCAAGGATGCATCACTATATACTACAAATTCTTTACCGGATTCAGGCTGAACTAAGACTGGAGCTTCCGTTAATAGGGCTTTCAATTGGTCGAAACTCTTTTGGCACTTCTCGGACCATTCGAATTTAACATCCTTCTGCAATAGCTTCGTCAACGGGGTTGAGATCATCGAAAAGTCCTTCACAAACCGTCGGTAGTACCCGGCAAGTCCTAAAAAGCTTCGGACTTCCGAGACATTTTTAGGAGGCTTCCAATCAAGGATAGCGGATATTTTATTCAGATCAACTCGAATACCCGCAGCAGATACAATGTGTCCCAAAAAGCCGACCTCGCACAACCAGAACTCACACTTGCTGAATTTCGCGTACAACTGGTTATCACGCAAAACCTGTAGCACAAGTCTTAGATGCTCGGCATGCTCAATCTCATTGCGAGAATAAACCAAAATATCATCGATAAACACGACCACAAATCGATCTAGGTACTGCTTAAACACTCGATTCATCAAATCCATGAAAACAGCGGGGGCATTAGTCAGCCCAAACGGCATCACTAAAAATTCATAGTGTCCGTATCTCGTTCGGAAAGCAGTCTTGGGCACATCTGAGTCTCGTACTCGCAACTGATAATAGCCGGATCGCAAGTCAATTTTTGAAAACACTGAGGCTCCCTTTAGCTGATCGAATAAGTCGTCGATACGAGGCAACGGATACTTATTCTTTATAGTCACCTTGTTCAACTGCCGATAGTCGATACACATTCTCAAAGTCCCGTCCTTCTTTTTCACGAACAAGACTGGTGCACCCCAGGGAGAAAAGCTCGGTCTTGCGAAACCTCTATCGGTCAACTCTTGTAACTGGGATTTCAACTCTTTCAACTCCGTCGGAGCCATACGATATGGAGCAATTGAAATCGGAGTTGTACCCAGAACTAACTCAATGCCGAACTCAACCTCTCTAACAGGCGGTAATCCCGGTAATTCTTCGGGAAACACGTCCGGATACTCACAAACCACAGGAACAGTCTCAAGTTTTAGTTCGGATATTTTGCTATCTAAAACATAAGCAAGATAAGCCTCGCGACCCTTTTTCATAAATTTCTGAGCCAACATAGAAGATATTACTGCCGGCAGCCCGTTTAAATCCGTTGACTCAATCCGAATGATCTCATTAGTCGAACATCGTAAATCAATGGTCTTTCGTTTGCAATTTACTACCGCATCGTGCACAGTTAACCAATCCATTCCGAGTATAACGTCGAATTCATCGAATGGCAAAAGCATCAAATCGGCCGAAAAACAGGAATTTCGAATCATAAGGGGACATTTCTTACACACTCGATCCACTAAAACACAACGACCCAAGGGATTGGACACTCGAACCACAAACTCAGTAGACTCAATAGGAAGAGTCTTACTGGATGCCAAAGTTTCACATACATATGAATGAGTTGAACCGGGGTCAATCAAAGCAATTACATCAATATCAAAGAGAGTGAAAGTACCGGTGATAACATCGGGCGAAGAGGCATCCTCTCGTGCGCGAATTGCATAAGCTCTAGCAGGAGCATGAGCCTCAGATCTTGTCGTAGCATCTTTAAACCTTCTCTGACCACCGCTAGCATTCCCCGGATTTCTAGGTGGCCTCCCTCGAGCTGAAGTAGTATTCAATTTTCCACTCGGGTTCACATTTTGTTCGGACCATCTAGGGCAATCTCTTATAAAGTGATCAGCCGACCCGCATTTATAACAAGAGCGATCATGAAATCTGCAGCTCCCCGAATGCCATTTTCCACAATACTTGCACTCGACTCTGTCTCGACGGTCGTTCCCAACACTAGCAGCAGAAGTAGCACGTGAACTCATAGGGGGTCGATCACGGTCTCGCCTAGAAAAACCCGAAGTAGCAGATGGTCTGTCCGACTCACTTCGGAACTTCTTTGAGGATTTTTGAATAGACCTCCCAGAAGACCTCTTACGGAACTCTCTGGCTCCGCTATCAGCTTTTCTCTTTTCATTTCGAAGTTCTTCGGCCTTGCAGGCTCTCTCGACAAGAACAACGAACTCTTGAATTTCTAGAATGCCAACCAGCAGTTTGATGTCTTCATTTAACCCGTCCTCGAAGCGTTTACACATAATAGCTTCGGATGATATACACTCGCGAGCATAACGGCTGAGTCGTACGAATTCCCTCTCATATTCGGTCACCGACATTCTGCCTTGTTTAAGCTCGAGGAATTCTTTCCCTTTCTGATCGATAAATCTTTGGCTAATATACTTCTTTCGGAACTCAACTTGGAAAAACTCCCAACTAACTCGCTCTCTCGGCACCACCGAAACCAATGTGTTCCACCAATAGTAGGCAGAATCACGCAGCAGGGATACGGCACACTTCAAGCATTCTTCGGGCGTACACGACAGCTCATCAAACACGCGGATTACATTATCGAGCCAAAACTCGGCCCGCTCAGCATCGTCATCAACTGTAGCCCGAAACTCTTCAGCCCCATATTTTCTAATTTTATCAACCGGGGGTTTACTCGACCTCACAGGGTCGGCCTCAGGAGGAGCCACAGGGGTCGGAAGTGGGTTATTCGGGGGAGGAGGTTGTGGAACAGCCGGATTATTTCGTAGGAATTGAGCGAACCAATCACTCATCATTGCATACAAATTCTGCCTCATGTCATCATCTCGACGACTGGCATTCGGCTGAGAGTCGGTCGGCGCGGTCCCTTGCGCGGAAGCAGCCGCTACACTCTCAATATCTTCCGCTACGGCTCGATCGGGATCGGAATCCATTACTATACGAAAAACATATTTCAAATGTCAGAAATCACCACACTATCGCATTATCACAAAATGGCATGTATAGCTATACTCACACACACTACGTTAGTCCGAGAATCGACTAAACCGTAGCTCTGATACCAATAAAAATGTAACACTCTACACCCCTATCCGTCGCCGGAATAGGGTATAAGGTATTATAAATCTAAATACAATTCATCGGGGTTCATAGTTACAAGCTAGACGTGAATTCATTGAGTTCCCTAATCGAAGATCATACTAGGTCGGTGCGGTTAGTCCATCATATTTTATTAAAAACATTCTATAAGCATGCTAGCAAAACTATACCTTGATGGCTACTAATAATTGGGCTAATTCGAACATTCAATGACCGATCATCATGTTAGAAATTCATCACATATTGGTTACTAACTAAATAACATGCCACAACTTCAAACCATACAAGTATCATTCACACACATACTTATATATTCAACTCGAAGACTAAGCAAGCCATTTTCGCATGGCTAGAATAATTACAACTCAAAATGAAGTTTGATTCAACCGAAGGAAAATAGCCTATACATGCCATTGACCCAAAATAACCATCAAATGTACCAAAAAGGCAGCGATAGTGTAGGTGATTAAGGCTTCAATCCCCGAGTCCGTAGCTTCCAAAAGAGATCTATAAAACAGAGGAAACAAGGGAAACGGAATAAGCATTACAATGCTTAGTAAGTTTTAAGCAATGACATTAAAAAGATCATCAAATTATAGCATAGTTGATCATATCTTTGTTTCCCTCTCCTTTTCGGGTATGTCACCCTTTTTCCAAACATAGACATTCACATCACGTACGAAAATGGATAGCTTCCACTCATAGTAAGTTCACATAACATATACATGTCACAAAAGTCACATAACATTTCACAAAGGCCAATTGTACTTTGGTCATATTAATAATCTCATTTCAAGTACACATATGAAATCACATAATGACTTTAGTATTCGGTCCAAAATCCATCTTGTATATAAGCCAAGGGTACATACCTGTATAGTTTAACACTTTCAGCGCAATTCATTAGCGATCGTTACCTTGAAGACCATTAGTCTTAGGCTTTATTCTCATCATCATCGAGGTCTTTAGCTCGGGCAAAACTCTATTCATAGCCATCGGGTCTCTAGCCCGGACATAATCCCCGCATATAGCCTTCGGGTCTTAATCCCGGACATCATCTCTGCATATAGCCTTCGGGTCTTAACCCGGACATCATCTCCACATATAGTCAGCGGGACTTAAATCCCGGATTCGCATCACAATTTCTCATATATGCATATATATATATATTCGCATGTAGCCAAGTTTCACATAGCAAGATTTCACTTACAATTCAATCAATTCATGTGCATACCAACATGTAACATGCTTCTCGACTTTATATCATAAATATACATATAATTCAAACTTATACACACATATACACTTCTTTTCTAAACTTTCGGCCCAATGATCAAACATACATAAGCAAATGCGTTTCAAAGCTCCATTTCGGCCCTTTTCTCTATGAGCCATTCGGCCATATCACAAACATGAATAAGGTTTCTTTCTCAATGGGACATCATTTAATATCAGCATGTATATCATGGCATTTTAACTTAAATACCAAATTCGATTACTCAAAACTTACCTTTAACTTTCACAAGGAACTACGAGTTGGCTATTCGACCACTTTAGCCTTCCCTTTATCCGAACTCGTCCCTCTATGCTCTTGAGCTAAATAAAACATTTAATTCTATTAATCCTTATTCAAGCACCTCAATGAATCATTTTCAGTCATAGTCAAATCATACATGCATATTCCTCTCATTACAAACACACATGCACATTGGAGCATTTCACATACATGTCATAAGTCACAACAAGCTGATTTTCTGAGCAGCATTCAATAATTTATTCATAACTGGAGCTACGAAACTCCAAATGTAGTGCTGTAAATTTTGCATGAAAATAGACTCATTTATCTTTAATCCATAAAATTTTCATAATTTTTGGTTTGGTCAATCAATACCAGAATTTTCTTAAAGTTTCCCTATTTCACTGCTTGACTAGACTGACCACTCTATACTACGAACTGAATTTCTCCTTGTACAGAATTCCAAATGCGTCCTCACCAATTTTATTCGAAACTAGACTCATTGAGGAGTCTAAGCATATAAATTTTGTCTCATAACAATTTTTATACAATTTATAGTGATTTTCCAAAAACAGAGCAGGGGACTTCGAAGTCAATCTGACACTGTCTCACTCTACTCTAAAAATCTATTCATCGGAAATTCCTTTGCTCGCAAGGTTTCTTTTATAAGAAACTAGACTCATTAGGCTTTAATTACACAATTTATTCAGCCTCTAATTCAACTCTCACAATTTATGGTGATTTTTTCCAAAACACATTACTGCTGCTGTACCAAGCAGAATTTTATACCAAATTCACTCTTTAGTGTTCTCATGCACATACTTAAAACATACCATTTCCTAAGGCACCATTTAGAGTAGTCATTGACCTTAACATATATATATATACATAATTCATATTTATCCCATCCACAATCAGATTTCTCCATACAACACAAACCAAACCACTTATCAATTTAACACCCAAAACATCCAAAAACAACATCAAAGGCACATTCAAGCTCTTTAATTGATCCCTATTAACAATCAATTCACAAATGTACATTTAACAAGCTCAATTTCACTTATTAATCAAAAACACATTCGGCACCCTCATCCAAAATTACTAGCATTACTTATTTTTCAAGTACAAATAGCCTCACTTCCATTCATTAGCACACACACACAAGTTGCAACAAAAGAAGTCATTTGACTACTAATACCTTATCTTTTACACATATACAATTCCTAATAGCAAATTCAAGTTCATGGCCGAACCTCCAAGTCAATAGCCAAAACAAAATTTCTATCATGGTTAAGTAAGACTCTTAATACTAAATTCAAAATCACAAATCTCACAACTTAGATTCGGAATTTGGAAGTAGGAAGCTAGACATACAACCGATTCAATCTATTCATAAAACCTCATAAATAAACCTCTATCTAGCTCAAACAACATCCAAACTCTATTATTTACACAACTCCAAATTAGACAAGAATTTTTCCCCACTTCTTCTCATATGGCCGAATATGGAGAGTGATATAAACTCAAAAACTTTCACAAGAGTCATGTTAGAAGCTTGGTTTTCATCTCAAAATCACAACATTCAAAGAAAAATTCCATGAATCTTACCTTGTTTGTGCTTCCCTTTTGCCAAATGCCCTAACTCAAGGGTTTCTTATTTTCTTTCTCTACTCAACTCACGGCAATGAGAGAACAAAGATGAATCACTTTGTTTTTTTTTTTCACCCAAATTTACTAATATTAATTTAATTCTATTTTATTTATTTTATGCTACCAAATTACTAATTTCTTTTTATTTCTATTATTATTAATTAGCCACAAACAAAGCACAAAATGACAAACTAGGTCATCATTACCATCCACTATCATAAAAGTGGGTAATTTGACATGCAAGTCCCTTATTTTGCATGCATGCCTTTATTAGTCATCACACATCTAGCTAGTTTACTTTCAAAGTTCACAACTAAGTCCCTTTTAAGTGAAATTCAAATTATAACTCTAAATTGACACACCAAACATGTCACACATGAATTAACACATATTATAGGCATCAAGAACATTAAATATATTTTAGGCCTCGGTTTCGTGGTCCCGAAACCACATTCCGACTAGGGTCGTTTTAAGGCTGTCACAATATTTCCTTAGGGCATCACTACCTAAGTTCTTAGTTCTATTCAAATTAGTCCAGTTTGTTACATTTCAGTCCTTTGTCCAAGGGATGTTAGTTTACCCATATCTCCATCAACCAACCTCCTTCAAGGTTTAGTTACACATGCTAAAAGTAAAGAAAATACACATAAACATGGAAAAAAAGGCAACCATGATAGTAAAGCTTGAGAAAAATATAAAAAAAGTTTAAGATTTCTATGAAAGAAAACTTAAATGGCATGAAACCAAAAGCATTTAATAGAGAAATCTAAGGTAAGAAACATAAAATGAACAAACCCAATACATGCTTTTTTCTATTTTCCAAAATATAAATTAGACATTAGTTTAAATAAATAAATTAATTTCTTAATTAAATAATTTTCTCAACCTAATTCTTATTCTATTAAAATAATGGCAACTTTACTGTAAAAGAATCTATCAGGAAATATATTTAATCTTCTACATTCAACGAATTCAGAATGACCAATTAATTTAATTTCATTTTCAAACATAAAAAAAACTATAAATTAATTCCAAGGTAATTTCCATACTTAATGAGAAAACCATATTCATTTTTGAATATTTCTATTTCCCTAATTTTTATCATTTCTATTCATTTGATTCAACATGCAATTCATTTGTGGTTTCAACGAGCAAATGGGGAGACCAATTGGACATATGTGATTAGGGCTCAAATGATTTATAATTAAGTTCCAACTTTTCGCCTATTAATTATAAACTCATTTAGTCATGAAGTCATTCCATTATAGTACTATGACTAAGCTTCCCTCAATTACAAACCATTAGGAGAGCTACTCAATCAGTGCTCATCCAATGAGCTTGTCAAAAGTGTGTTACCCTCATAAGATACACTTCATCTCTTTGGGATATCATCGTTCTCCCAATAGGATCCTCTTTTATCTCATTGTAGCAATTGTTGCATCCAATGCCCTAAGTGTAATATTTTTGTCAATATACATTTGTACTTTTTTTTGAACAAATTGGTTGTAACAGCCCGATTTTGGGCCTAATCAAAATAGTGGTTTCGGGATCGCAAATCTGAAAAGGAAAATTTATTTCTATTATTTTGTTATGGTCTAAATTTCACAGAATGATTTCATAAAAAAATCTTTGAAAATTTTGACGTTTGGGCACTCAATTTAGTCAAAAGGACTAAATTGTAAAAAGTGGAAAACTTGAGTTCTAGAAGCTAGAAGTGTCTAATTGCTATGAAATTTTAAATTGGAGGTCCTTAGATGGTAATTGGACCATTGATTAAATTGTTGGATAAAAATGGATATGAAATAGGTGAAATAGAATATTTTTAAGTTAGGGGCATTTTGGTCATTTGGTGATTAAAATGAATTAAAAACAAAATTAAAAGCCAATTTTTGTCCATCTTCAACCCCATGGCTGAATATAGCAAAGGGAAACCATGGCTAGGGTTCTTCAAGCTTCCAAGCTCCATAGTAAGTCCATTCTAGCCCCGTTTTAAATGATTTTTATGTTTTTGAAATCCTCGTAACAAGATCTACCTATTTCTACCACTAATATGAGATATGGTTAAAGTCTAAGGTTTTGACCCATAATGAATATGTGTGTATTTTTGTGTTTAATGTTAGAAAATGCATGTTTATGGTTAGAGAAATGACTTTTACTAAGTGATTTTTGGTGAAAATGCCTAAAAGGACTTGTAACACCCTTAACCCTTATCCGTCGCCGGAATGGGTTACAAGGCATTACCACATTAGTTAATAGAGTAAACATTTTAAAGTACACACCATTACTAGCTTTATACATTTGGCACTCAATGTATGTATATATAGTATAAACAATTCATTCATGGCATAATGATCATTACCATACATAGTTTTTAATTAGTTATAACATGAACGAACACACTTATTAAATCATCTAAGTAATCATGTGTGCAACAAAATAGATCAAATCATTTTAACCACGTTTTATTTGGACACCAAAATACCTAATCTTCAAGGTAAAATATAGCCAACCAACTTACCTCTCACGCAATCATTCATCAAGATCTCTTAAAAACCTAAATTACTATTTATTTGGTCAATTTCCCAAGCATAGACCGAATGTAAACACACTCTATTTGATGTCTACTTTTAATTTTTACTACTTTCTACTATCACTTGTACAAAACCATGCATATAATCAAATCCATACATCAGCCACTATGTACATCTCATTTCAATCATTTCCCATGCATACATAAACATCATAACCGAATATAACAAGATTTAAAACATCAATTCTAGCAAGATCATTATTAACACATCAACACATATTTAAATAAGCACATACTTACTAGGTTCAACCACATTATCAAGTTTGAACATAGAAGTCAACTTAACAAAATGACCAAGCTATTTTCGCATAGCTTCGGTTATACATAAAAACGAACAAAATTACATATTAAACTATACATGCCATAAGTTTGGAGATATAGACTTTTTAAAAGTACTGCATGTAGACGATAGTGTGGATGACTTCAGATTTGATCCCCGAGCTCGTAACTTTCGGCCAAAATCTATAAAACGAAACATAACACAAATACTCACAGTAAGCAAATTTGCTTAGTAAGTCCTAAGTAAATTAAACGTTTAACACATAATAATATCTCTTTATTTTATAATTAAAAAAATAATTAATTCTACTTATGCATTTTATTTCCATATAACCACAAGCTTTCAATCCATATATAGATAAAATATAAATATACTTTTACTAAACAAATTCATCTTAGCCAAAAACTTGTAAGATTAGATTTTTCAAAATTTGCATCCATCTTACAAAGCCGACTATCATTACACCTTCAATATGCCTCCACTCCTTATTACAAGCTCACAAATCAAGATTTGTGATACGATCCGCCTCAGGGATGAGTCAAGTCGTATATGTGTTTGCCCGATTGTCTACAAAGAAGTATCGTTCGATTTGTTCAAAGGATGTTTTAAGTGAATAATGGCAGAAGCTATGTAAAAAGGGTTCAAAGATGGGTTTATGGATATGAAGTTTGTGTAGGTTCGGTTCTAGAAAAATAATAAAAAGATGGAGATAAATATAGTAATTGGATAACAAACAACAGATGTGAAGTGAAATGATGGTTCGATTATGATAAAATGAAAGGATGGGAATAGAATGGAATGAAAATGATCTAAAAAACAAGCACGAACCAATATTAGAAAATATCGACCCAAATGCTTATAAGTTTTCAAGGTGGTCGGATGGAGAATAGGAGAACCTCGACCCACTACTTAGCAAAGTAGGAACCTTGGTATAAGGGTGAACGCCACACTATTTGATAGTGATAAGTTCGGGATAAAGAAGAAGGTAGGTTGATGCCACTAGTGACCTAGATAAGCCAACAAGTATTCAACGAAATATGAGAGAAATGTTTTCTCACAAAATGATGTAATTTTCATTAAGGTGTCCAAAAGTTCAAAAAGTCTCTCAAAAAGGCTTGATTACAAGTATTTATAAGGCTAGAATGAGCTAGCCGAAAGGTCACATAGTAGAATACTAATAAAGAGCTAATTAAAATTCAAAGTCTTTTGGAATTCTAGATCAAATAATTTCTCTCTTTAAAATGCTTTAATTCGGCTAAATTAATGACCTTAAAGGCTTTGAAAATAACTCTTGCTTTCCCCTTTGGCTAGTTGAATGGACTCCAGCAACTTTAATGAGATTTTTAAGGCTTAAATTGTCCATTAAGTAGCAAAAATGTTGGGTATTTGAATAGGCTGCTGCTGAATTTAAAAGGTCATGAAATGCTCCTTTAAACTCTCTTTTAATGATGCTTAATGCTTCCTTTATAACAGCCCCCTCTTTTGTAACCAAAATAACTTGAAAAGCCACCTTTATTGAATGTGTAATAGCCTTTGTGAGTTGAAAAGTCACCTGCAATTAAAACATATGTAACTGTCACATTTATTCAATTATTAAGCTTTAAACAAATTAACAACTACTTAAATAAATAAACTAACACTTATGCATCATTTATTCCAGCAACTAGTTAATTAAAAGAAGTATTAAATGAACTTTAACTCATGCACTAATAAATTAACCTAGTAACTAGATTAATTAAAGAAGCAACTTATTAAATTAAGTTCATCAAATAAACTCATTTAATTAAACTAAGATGAGTTGTATTAATGACCAGCAACTCATTTATTAACTTAAGATGCTTAAATGCATGATTAAAAATGCAAACTAAATGATCAAATGAGTTACATAATGCATGACTTAATTAAATGTAGAACACATAATGCATGTCATAATTAAAATATGTAGATTAATAATGCATGGCATTAACTAAAAATGCATTTAATTAAACAAGACATAATTAAAGACTAAAATAACTAAAATAAATAAATAAAAGTCTTTATTCTAGGATAGTTGCAGGGTGTGCTCGCATCAATTTGGCTTTATATACGAATACCACTTATTTAGCCAAATACCCAAAATCACATATAGCATTAGTTATGTATATTACCATTTGGCCGAATATGCATAGTCACATGGGTGCACATATTGAATTATTATTTCATTAAAACTCAAAATTATATAATCATAAGCATCTAAGTACTTCAATGCCATCTTTAATTCAACCTAATCAAACTAGTTTATAACACCATATCCACATTTAATTTCTAAGTTTATAATTACATATATAACATACACTTCCATATACAATCCCACATTGGCCGAATGTATATATATACATACATCACCTTCATATATACTTCTCATCACACATCAATAATTCAATCCACTTTATTCTCACGTGCATAAATAAATAATACATACCTGGACAACTTAATTTATTGAACAAATTCAATTGCTATATTAGCACAAGACCTCATAGTCTTAGACTTTTATTAGTTCACCTGCAATTAGCCTACTAGGTATAAACCTGAGTTCATCACCGGCACAAAGCCGCTAGACTTTTAAGTCCGATACTCCTTCACCGGCATTACGCCTGCTAGGCTAAAGCCCGATAACATTCACCAGCTTAAAGCTTGCTGGGCCAAAGCCTGAATATCACATTACGATCACCAAATCACAAAGTTTCAAATACTTTCATAACATATATTTCAAATTTGCATATAGCCAAAGCATATATACAAAGTTTACCATCATTCGAATATAGCACATTCCAAACATATAATTTCATTCCACAACTTGTCAGTCACTCTTAATACACAACAAAGTCTTATTTTCAATGCAAATCTTCCATTCGATTTTTAACACATGTCAAAGTCTTATTTCCACTATAAATTCTATTCGACTATGAACATAAATACAAAGGACATAAATTTTTCAAGATGAAACACATATTTAATTACTTAAAACTTACCTCGAATGTTGTCGAACATGTAACAGCCCACTTTAGACCCTAGTCAGAACGGGTGGTTTTGGGACCACTTAACCGAGTCGAATTATTATTTTTATTACTTTAATATGTTTTACAGCATGATAGAATCACAGTGTGAAAGTTTGATTTAGAAATTTTATCGTTTGACTGGTTAATTTGATAAAAAGGATTAAATCGCATAAAGCGATAAATTAGGGTTCTATTTGGTAAATGGCTTATTTGACCTTGGCTTTTTAAATAAGGGCCCTTAAATGGTTATTTTACCTTTTCTAAAGCTAGTGGACATTTATGTCCTTAATGAATTGTTTTTAAATGGTTTATGTTCAAAGGTTAAAATTGTCCTTTAATTATTATATGTTATATTAGATAAATAAAACATGAAAATGCCTTGATTTTATTTCTCTTCCACCGATGTTGAACAAAAGAAAATAAGGGTTTAAGCTTCCTTGATATTTGGCTACTTCAAGCTTCAAATTGAGGTTCGTTTTTATTCCGTTTTCGATAATTTTTACGTTTTTGTAATCGTTGCTTCGTATATTAACTGACCCATACCTCAATTTCTGATTTTGATTATGTTTTTAAAAAATGCCATTGATGAATCTATGATATTTTAGAATATTTTGATGAATTATGAAATATTATGTGGAAATATACAAGAATTTTAAAGTGATTTTTGAAGAAAATGGGTTTTGAGGATTTGATTGTAAAAAGGTAGAATTTTTAAGGTTAAATTTGTGATTAATTGAAAGATATATGCTTGTATAAGTCCCTTGAATATTTGGCTATAGTGAATTGGGGGATTGATTGTGTAATTTTTCATTTTTGTGATGAGAGGACTAAATTGCAAAGTATTGAAAATATAGGGGCTAAATTGCAAATATGTCAAATTATATGTTTTTGGATTGAATTGAATATGTGAGTTAGTAAATAGCTGAATTTTGCATTAATATAGATAAAGACGATCGAATCCCGAAACTTGATCAGGAAAAACGGAAAATAGACGAGTAGATACGGGATTACGAGGTAAGTTCGTATAACGAATTTAATGTATTTATATATGTTCATACGTATTGTTATTTGAAATATGGAATGCTAGATGATTAAATAGCCTAATGGAACGAGTATATATGAGATTGAAATAGAAAAGTTAAATTATTACAAGTGATAAATTGAATACCGAGCCCCGTTAGAACCGTAGAAGTCGATAGGATACGAGTGACATGTCACTAGGGCTACAGGGTGGTTCGAGCTCCTGCATTTGTTGCAGACTCACCACGTGCTCATGAGCTACAGGTTTATCCTTCGGGATTACATGTTCAGCCTACAGGCTTACCGATTATCCTTCGGGATTATATGTTCAGCCTCCGGGCTTACTGTACAGGCTCGAAAGAGCATATATGACACATTGACGGATTACAGGTTATATGTATATACACTGTGTGTGTATCACTCGAGTATCTTTCGATGTTCTTATAGGTTCAACGGGCAATACCGATACATGTTACAGGAAAGGTTAATTGATATTTGAATATATGAGAAAGATGTTATGTGAATACATGAATGGTATAAGGTACATGTTATAAGAGTTTTGTGCTATACATGAGATAATGAAGTATATGAAATACATGTCATATGATTTGTATGAATGGAATGATACTAGTTACATGATCAACATGTTATATGAGAAAGTGCAAAATGAAGGCATATTATGCCATATGATTTACAAGATCTGTATATGTTACATGAAATGAAGTATTTGATAAGCTTTTATATATGATATGTTATGAAACTACATGAACTAATGAGTGTGAGCTTGTGTAATAGGCTATAAGATCATATGTTTGTAATGGCCTTATTTATGGATACCTCATTGAAATTGTAAGTTTCATTTCATGTTATATGGACTTACTAAGCTTTCAAAGCTTACTTCGTTTACTTTTCCCTTGTTTTAGATTCGAAAGCTAGCTCGATAATCGGACGTGTCGGAGATCACCATCACACTATCTATTAAGCTTCAGTACTTTTAAACCTTTTGTAAATGAAATGGTCATGGCATGTATAGGCTAGATATTTTGTGAGCATGATATAATTTGGTAAATGATCAAGCTATGAGATGTGGCTTGGGTCATATATGTATATAATCAAGTATTTGAGTTGTTCTTTGGCTATATGTGCTTATGGAAAGATATGTGATTTTGATGAGACTATAAGCTTGCATAGTTAATATGTTTACTATGTTATATGTACAAGATATGTGCATTGTTAGTTTAGGTGAAAGGTAAGGAATGGTTATGTATATTTATGTGTGGATGAGTTCATGAATGTGGCTATTTTAGCTATTGAATTGTTATGCTTAGTGAGTGCAAGATTTATGATGATTTTGGTCAATTATATGCTTGAATTGGTTTGTTTTTGGGTGACAATTTGGCTTAAACCGAGCCTATAACGTGCCACACGGCCAAGGAACACGGGCGTGCACTTCGACCGTGTGTCCCCTGCACCTTGATGTTTTGGTCAGTTTTGGTACACGGCCTAGACACACGGGCGTGTCTGGTAACTTGTAGCCGTGTGAAATTTGGCAGTATAGTCACACGGTCTGCTCTGTTTTGTACACGGGCGTGTCTGGCAGCCGTGTGATATTTGACAGTTTCAACCACGGGCTGAAAGGTTTGGGCATGTCTGGAGGGACACGGCCGTGTGAGAAGAACACGGGCAAGGGGCACGGCCGTGTGTCCCTAACTTAAAAATTTCGCAAATTTTCCCTATCTTTTAGCATGTTTCCAATTAGATTTCCAATAGTTATATGCATCATTTTATAATCAATTGAAGCATGCTCTGATGATTGATGATACGTGTTGGATCTTGATTAAAAAGTTTAAAATTTTACTGCTCCGATATATGTTACAAGTCCGGTAATGCCCCTTATCTATTCTGGCGACGGTTACGGGATAGGGGTGTTACATTTGGTTGGTATCAGAGCCACGGTTTAGTCGATTCTAGGACTACCGTAGTGAGTATTAGTCTAGCTATACATGCCATGTACATGAAATGTGATAGTGTGATATCTCCTGACATCCTTTGAAATCTGTTTTATATAGTAATGGATCCGAATCGAGCTTTAGCTGATGATGTTGAAAGTATTGCGCCAGCACCCGCTCAAGGGGCTGTGCCTTCTGAATCGGGCCCTGCTGTGGCCAATCAGGAAGAAATTAAACAAGCTTTCTTCCAAATGATGTTTGGATGGTTTAGTGAGTTTGTGCGAGCAAACCCGGCTACTCCGTAACCTCCACCCCCTCCCGTCCCACAACCTAACCCTGATAATGTACGAGTTGTGGATCCTCTGAGATTGAACAGACCTCCTGTCGATAAGATACAGAAGTATGGTGCTGAGGAATTCCGAGCTTCAGCAAGTGATGATACTGAGAGGGCTGAATTTTGGCTTGAGAATACGATCAGAGTTTTTAATAAACTGGCTTGTACTCCTGATGAGTGCCTGAGATGTGCTATTTCTTTACTTCGGGATTCAGCATATCAATGGTGGAATACATTGACCTCGATTGTACCACGAGAACGAGTCGATTGGGATTTCTTCCAGACGGAATTTAGAAAGAAATACATCAGTCAACGATTCATCGATCAGAAAAGAAAAGAGTTTTTAGAGCTGAAACAGGGTCGAATGTCTGTAACTGAATATGAGAGAGAGAGTTCGACTCAGCAAATATGCTCGCGAATGTGTTTCTACTGAAGCAACAATGTGCAAAAGGTTCGAAGATGGGCTAAATGAAGAAATTTGACTATTAGTCGGAATACTTAAGCTGAGAGAGTTTGTAGTTCTCGTTGATCGGGCTTGTAAAGCTGAAGAACTTACTAAAGAAAAGAGAAAAGCTGATTCTGAATTTAGAGAAGCTAGAAAAAGGTTTGCGGGTAAACCGTATCAGTCTGGATCCAAAAGATCAAAGGATTTTCATCCTCGTCCTGCTGCTTCTACGGGCACATCTATCCGAGAGAAAAGTGTTAAGACTTCTCATTCGAGACCTCAGATGACTTCTGTAGCTAGTGCGGGTAGTGTGAGAATTCCCGGATCAGAGTGCAAGCATTGTAATAGAAGGCATTTTGGAGAGTGTCGACTGATGAGTGGGGCACGTTTTCGATGTGGATCGTTAGATCATTACTTGCGTGATTGTCCTGAAAGATCTGTACCTGATAGAGAACAGTCGACTAAGACAAATAATGTTGCATCGAGAGGTAGACCGTCGCGAAGTGTTGGGAACCAAAGTGGAAATCGCAATGTGGCGAGAGATGCTAATGTGAGATCTGAGATGCGTACTCCTGCGAGAGCTTATGCAATACGTGCACGCGAGGAAGCCTCGTCGCCTAATGTTATTACCGATACTTTTTCTCTCTATAACACTGATATTGTTGTGTTGATAGATCCTGGATCAACTCATTCATATATATGTATGAAATTAGTGTATGAAAAGAATTTAAGTGTTGAGTCTACGGAATATGTAGTTAAAGTATCGAATCCATTAGGAAACTCTATGTTAGTTGATAAGATATGTAAGAAATGTCCGTTGATGACTCAGGGATATTATTTTCCGGCTGATCTGATGCTCCTCCCTTTTGACGAATTCGATGTAATACTGGGCATGGACTGGCTAAATGCGCATGAGGCTGTTGTGAATTGTCGAAGTAAGAGTATAGAATTGAAATGTCAGAATGGTGAGATTCTTCGGATTGAATCAAATGATTCGAATGAATTACCGATAGTGATTTCTGCCATGAGGGCTCAGAAGTATGTCAGAAAAGGCTATGATGCATATTTAGCGTATGTGATGAATTCTAGCAAGACAGAATTAAAAATTGAGTCCGTACCAGTTGTTTGTGAGTTTTTAGATGTTTTTCCGGAAGAATTACCGGGTTTACCGCCGATTAGATAAGTTGAATTTGGTATTGAATTGTTACCGGGCACTACTCCGATATCGATAGCTCCATACAGAATGGCACCGACGGAATTAAAAGAGTTGAAAGCACAGTTACAAGAATTGATGGATAGAGGTTTCGTGAGACCGTGCTTTTCACCTTGGGGTGCTCCCGTATTATTTGTGAAAAAGAAAGATGGAACGATGAGAATGTGTATTGATTACCGACAGTTGAACAAGGTAACAGTGAAGAATAAATACCCTCTTCCACGGATTGATGATTTATTCGATAGTTAAAAGGAGCTACTGTATTTTCAAAGATTGATTTGAGATCGGGTTATTACCAGTTGCGAGTTAAAGATTCAGATATACCAAAAACTACTTTCAGAACACGATACGGACATTATGAGTTTCTGGTCATGCCTTTCGGGTTGACAAATGCACCTGCAGTGTTCATGGACTTGATGAACCGTGTATTCAAACCGTATTTAGATAGATTCGTTATCGTGTTCATTGATGACATTCTGATCTATTCACGTGATGAGGTAGAGCATACTGAGCATCTGAAAATTGTGTTGCAAATTCTGAGAGATAAGCAGTTGTTTGCCAAATTCAGCAAATGTGAATTTTGGCTTCGAGAAGTCAGATTTTTGGGTCATATTGTTTCTGCGAAAGGCATCAGAGTAGATCCGAGTAAAATATCTGCTATTATAGACTGGAATCCCCCGAGAAATGTATCTGAGATTAGAAGTTTTTTGGGATTAGCGGGATATTACCGAAGATTTGTTAAAGGATTCTCGATGATTACAGTGCTGTTGACTCGATTGTTGCAGAAAGATGTGAAATTGGAGTGGACTAATAAATGTCAGCAGAGTTTCGAACAGTTGAAAGCCCTGTTAACAGAAGCTCCGGTTTTAGTTCAACCCGAATCGGGGAAAGAATTTGTTATATACAGTGATGCATCTATTATCGAACTAGGCTGTGTATTGATGCAAGACGGGAAAGTCATAGCTTATGCCTCCCGACAGTTAAAGCCGCATGAGAAGAATTACCCGACGCATGATCTTGAGTTAGCTGCTATAGTATTTGCATTAAAGATTTGGCGGCATTACTTATATGGTGAGAAATGTAGAATTTTTACTGATCATAAAAGTCTGAAGTATCTGATGTCACAGAAAGATTTAAATATGCGACAGCGGAGATGGCTCGAACTACTAAAAGACTATGAATTTGCAATTGATTATCATCCAGGGAAAGCTAATGTTGTAGCTGGCGCTAAGTCGAAAGTCTCTGTTTACTCTACGAGCTTTGAATGCTCAAATGACGTTATATGATGATGGATCTATTTTAGCTGAGCTAAAGGCTAAACCGTTGATTCTGCAGTAAATTTTCGAAGCTCAAGGGACTGATCCCGGTCTGCAAGCTAAACGACTTCACTGTGAGTTTAATTCTGATTCTGACTTTTCTATAAGGAACGATGATTGTTTAATGTTTCGAAATAGAATTTGCATACCGAAAAATAGTGAACTCATTCAGAAAGTTCTACACGAGGCACATGACAGTCGATTTTCAGTTCATCCGGGTAGCACTAAGATGTATAACGATTTGAAACAGCAATACTGGTGGTCAGGAATGAAACGTGACATATCAAAATTCGTATCGAAATGTTTGATCTGTCAGCAAGTTAAAGCTGAACATCAGGTACCGTCAGGTTTATTACAGCCTATTATGATTCCGGAATGGAAATGGGACAGAGTCACTATGGATTTTGTATCTGGACTACCTCTGACTCTGAAGAAGAAAAATGCAATCTGGGTTATCGTTGACAGATTGATGAAATCTGCACATTTTATACCGGTACGTACTGATTATTCTCTGGATAAATTAGCGGAACTATATGTATCTGAAATTGTGCGATTACATGGTATACCGTTATCCATTGTGTCTGATAGAGATCCGAGGTTTACCTCAAGATTCTGGAAGAAGTTTCAAGAGGCTTTGGGAACGAAATTGAGTTTCAGTACAGCATTTCATCCCCAGACCGACGGTCAATCTGAAAGAGTTATTCAAATTCTGGAAGACATGTTACGGTGTTGTATTCTTGAATTCGAAAGTAATTGGGAGAAATACTTACCTCTGATAGAGTTTGCATACAATAACAGTTTTGAGACGAGTTTAAAGATGGCTCCATATGAAGCATTATATGGTCGTAAATGTCAAACACCGCTATACTGGACAGAATTGAGTGAGAGAAAGTTACACGGGGTTGATCTAATCCGAGATACAGAAGAAAAAGTAAAAGTAATACGCGATAATTTAAAAGCAGCTTCAAATAGATAGAAATCATACGCAGATTTGAAACGGAAAGAAATAGAGTTTTAGGTCGGAGACAGAGTATTTTTGAAAGTATCACCATGGAAGAAAATTCTTCGTTTTGGCAGAAAAGGAAAGTTAAGTCCTCGTTTTATCGGGCCGTATGAAATTGTGGAACGAATTGGACCTGTAGCTTACCGGTTATCGTTACCGTCTAAGCTTGAAAAGATTCACGACGTATTTCACGTTTCAATGCTTCGACGATACCGATCTGATCCGTTTCATGTCATTTCTCCCATAGATGTGGAATTACAGTCTAATCTATCGTACAACGAAGAACCGATTAGAATTCTGGCCCGAGAAATGAAAGAGTTGAGAAATAAGCGTATAGCACTTGTAAAAGTTCTCTGGTGTAAACACGAAATAGAAGAAGCTACGTGGGAACTCGATGAAACTATGCGAAAACAATACCCTAACTTGTTCACTGGTAAGATTTTCGGGGACGAAAATCCCTAAAGGGGGGAGAGTTGTAACAGCCCACTTTAGACCCTAGTCGGAACAGGTGGTTTCGGGACCACTTAACCGAGTCGAATTATTATTTTTATTGCTTTAATATGTTTTACAGCATGATAGAATCACAGTGTGAAAGTTTGATTTAGAAATTTTATCGTTTGACTGGTTAATTTGATAAAAAGGATTAAATCGCATAAAGCGATAAATTAGGGTTCTATTTGGTAAATGGCTTATTTGACCTTGGCTTTTTAAATAAGGGCCCTTAAATGGTTATTTTACCTTTTCTAAAGCTAGTGGACATTTATGTCCTTAATGAATTGTTTTTAAATGGTTTATGTTCAAAGGTTAAAATTGTCCTTTAATTATTATATGTTATATTAGATAAATAAAACATGAAAATGCCTTGATTTTATTTCTCTTCCATCGATGTTGAATAAAAGAAAATAAGGGTTTAAGCTTCCTTGATATTCAGCTACTTCAAGCTTCAAATTGAGGTTCGTTTTTGTTCCGTTTTTGATAATATTTACGTTTTTGTAATCGTTGCTTCGTATATTAACTGACCCATACCTCAATTTCTGATTTTGATTATGTTTTTAAAAAATGCCATTGATGAATCTATGATATTTTAGAAGATTTTGATGAATTATGAAATATTATGTGGAAATATACAAGAATTTTAAAGTGATTTTTGAAGAAAATGGGTTTTGAGGATTTGATTGTAAAAAGGTAGAATTTTTAAGGTTAAATTTGTGATTAATTGAAAGATATATGCTTGTATAAGTCCCTTGAATATTCGGCTATAGTGAATTGGGGGATTGATTGTGTAATTTGTCATTTTTGTGATGAGAGGACTAAATTGCAAAGTATTGAAAATATAGGGGCTAAATTGCAAATATGTCAAATTATATGTTTTTGGATTGAATTGAATATGTGAGTTAGTAAATAGCTGAATTTTGCATTAATATAGATAAAGACGATCGAATCCCGGAGCTTGATCAGGGAAAACGGAAAATAGACGAGTAGATACGGGATTACGAGGTAGGTTCGTATAACGAATTTAATGTATTTATATATGTTCATACGTATTGTTATTTGAAAATATGGAATGATAGATGATTAAATAGCCTAATGGAACGAGTATATATGAGATTGAAATAGAAATGTTAAATTGTTACAAGTGATAAATTGAATACCGAGCCCCGTTAGAACCGTAGAAGTCAATAAGATACGAGTGACATGTCACTAGGGCTACAGGGTGGTTCGAGCTCCTGCATTTATTGCGGACTCACCACATGCTCATGAGCTACAGCTTTATCCTTCGGGATTACATGTTCAGCCTACAGCTTATCGATTATCCTTCGGGATTATATGTTCAGCCTCCGGGCTTACCGTACAGGCTCGAAAGAGCATATATGACGCATTGACAGATTACAGGTTATATGTATATACACTGTGTGTGTATCACCCGAGTATCTTTCGATGTTCTTATAGGTTCAACGGGCAATACCGATACATGTTACAGGAAAGGTTAATTGATATTTGAATATATGAGAAAGATGTTATGTGAATACATGAATGGTATAAGGTACATGGTATAAGAGTTTTGTGCTATACATGAGATAATGAAGTATATGAAATACATGTCATATGATTTGTATGAATGGAATGATACTAGTTACATGATCAACATGTTATATGAGAAAGTGCAAAATGAAGGCATATTATGCCATATGATTTACAAGATCTGTATATGTTACATGAAATAAAGTATTTGATAAGCTTTTATATATGATATGTTATGAAACTAAATGAACTAATGAGTGTGAGCTTGTGTAATAGGCTATAAGATCATATGTTTGTAATGGCCTTATTTATGGATACCTCATTGAAATGGTAAGTTTCATTTCATGTTATATGGACTTACTAAGCTTTCAAAGCTTACTTCGTTTACTTTTCCCTTGTTTTAGATTCGAAAGCTAGCTCGATAATCGGACGTGTCGGAGATTACCATCACACTATCTATTAAGCTTCGGTACTTTTAAACCTTTTGTAAATGAAATGGTCATGGCATGTATAGGCTAGATATTTTGTGAGCATGATATAATTTGGTAAATGATCAAGCTATGAGATGTGGCTTGGGTCATATATGTATATAATCAAGTATTTGAGTTGTTCTTTGGCTATATGTGCTTATGGAAAGATATGTGATTTTGATGAGACTATAAGCTTGCATAGTTAATATGTTTACTATGTTATATGTACAAGACATGTGCATTGTTAGCTTAGGTGAAAGGTAAGGAATGATTATGTATATTTATGTGTGGATGAGTTCATGAATGTGGCTATTTTAGCTATTGAATTGTTATGCTTAGTGAGTGCAAGATTTATGATGATTTTGGTCAATTATATGCTTGAATTGGTTTGTTTTTGGTGGCAATTTGGCTTAAACCGAGCCTATAACATGCCACACGGCCAGGGAACACGGGCGTGCGCTTCGATCGTGTGTCCCCTGCACCTTGATGTTTTGGTCAGTTTTGGTACACGGCCTAGACACACGGGCGTGTCTGGTAACTTGTAGCCGTGTGAAATTTGGCAGTATAGTCACACAGTCTGCTCTGTTTTGTACACGGGCGTGTCTGGCAGCCGTGTGATATTTGACAGTTTCAACCACGAGCTGAAAGGTTTGGGCGTGTCTGGAGGGACACGGTCGTGTGAGAAGAACACGGGCAAGGGGCACGGCCGTGTGTCCCTAACTTAAAAATTTCGCAAATTTTCCCTATCTTTTAGCATGTTTCCAATTAGATTTCTAATAGTTATATGCATCATTTTATAATCAATTAAAGCATGCTCTGATGATTGATGATACGTGTTGGATCTTGATTAAAAAGTTCAAAATTTTACTGCTCTGATATATGTTACAAGTCCGGTAATGCCCCTTACCTATTCCGGCGACGGTTACGGGATAGGGGTGTTACAGAACAACTACGAATCGGCTATTCAACTATTTTCGCCTTCCCCTTATCTGAATTCGGCTCTCTTTGTTCTTGAGCTAAATTAAACAAATCAATTCGTTTAAATCTCTTAACCAATTTATTTCCTTCAATAAATCTCAAATATATGCAATTTAACAACAAGAGTTACATAAAAGACACTTAGGCCGAAATTGCTCCCTACTAATATGTTCTCCTATTGCTTAGGTCAATAAATTTAACTTATCACAAATTAATTATTCATGCGTCTTATTTGGCTATGGCATATTTCATTCAAGAGAAGAAAAAAAATTGCTAACTTAATGTTATATATATACACGGCAAAAACTCAATTTCCAACATCTCTATATACTTTAACCTAAACAATTTAATTATTAGAAATCACATTTGGCAATTTGCTTAAACAAATTTTTAACATTTAAGCATTCTTTTCCTATATCTAGCTCAAATTTCACATTTTACACAACAGCCAAATACCAATTGTCATTAAAACCACATTTATCAAAATCTAACAAGTTTAGAACTCATCTAACAACCATTTCCATTTCAAAACATCAAAACACCATCAAATTTGTTCATATCTACAATGACCGAATGAGTATTTTGCCATAGACTTAAAAATTGATACATGGGCTATGAAAAGAACTTAATTACTAACTCAAATTCATAAAATTTAAAGGAAACTACTTGGAATTCATACCTCAATTAAGCTTCTACAATGGTCGAATATCCTTGGTCTTTTTCTATTTTTCTTTTCTTTAACTTTCGGCAAAAACAAGAAGATTATACAACCATTTTATGGTTTATTAAATAACACATATTAGACTTATTAGATTACCAAAATAGCCTTTATAAAATCATTCCTTTTCCATTATCTCATGGCCGAATATGTCCTTGCATTTTATCCTTAGTCTAATTGCATCTTAAACCCTCCAACATAAAAGAACAACCACAATTTGACTCTCACACATATATCATTTAATTTTTCTTTTATGCAATTGAGTCCTTATTTAATAATTCAATATTCAAATAACAAAATTAAAACACGAAACTTTCACGTATGATAATTCGCATAATATAAACACAGAAATAATATTTAAATATTATTCTGACTCAGTTTCTTGGTTCTAAAATCACTTTTCTGATTAGGGCCAAAATAGGGCTGTCACAGGACTAATTTGTAAAAGTTAAAAAATATGTCATAAAAGTGTGATTTAATGAAAAATGTGGGCTACTATAAGTATAAAAGAGGTTCAACTAGGCTTAGGCTTGAAGAATTGAATTAATTTCATTTTTCGAGCTTAGGGGCAAAAGTGTAAATATGTGAAGGTTTAGGGGCAAAAATGTAATTTTACCCTATTATGATTTTTAGGTCACATTGAATAATGTGTCTAATAAGTGAGCTAAATATGATATTATAGATCAAGGAAAGCGAGGTTCAAAACTAGAACGAGGGAAAAATGAATATTCAACGGTTAGGTCCTTTTTCACCATTTTTGATATCGAGGTAAGTTTGTATGTAAATAATACATCATAAATTATGTTTTTATGCTTTTTTATTGTATGAATTGTGTAAATGATCTAACGAATGCATTTGATAAAGTTTAGATAAGTGATAAGTGAGGAAAGATCCCGATTGAACCTAGAAATAGAATAGGATATGGGTGACATGTCACTAGGAACCCAAGTGTGTGATTAAGTGATTAAGTGAATAAGTGAATAAGTGATGTCCAGGTGTTAGTCTAGTACATATACCAGTGGCTAGGTAATCTTGCATGTGTTGCAAATACCTGTCAGCTTGTGTGAGCAGCACTGAGTAGTTATGTCTTGACCGTCAGCTTGTGGGAGCAGACCCGTGACTAGCTCATGAATGAGCATATGTGTGAAATGTGATAAGTGGTAGCTTTGGCTACGTATATGTGACACTTATGTGCAAACCTTTCGTGTATCCGTTAGTATTCTGAGTGTTCAATAGGAATATCAAAGATGTGAAAGTGTGTGATAATAATACTATTTGGTACAAGTATGTATGTAAAACTCATAAGTATTGAATTCATTAAGTGGTGATCTATTGGTAAGGTGATGTTTGAGCAATGTTACTGCTACGAAATTGTTTTATGAAAGCTTGTGAATATTGATCCATGCTTGTGATGTACGAAATACATGGTGAATTTGGTTGATGATCGTGAAATTGGCCTTTGGGTCAAATTAAGTTATGACATAGCATATTTTATTTATATAAATTATGAATTATTAGATATGAGAAAAAGGAACGATTGGCATAATTGCCTATTAAAACGATGATGGGAAAATATGTGCTGATCAACTGTAAGATGTTAAAATATATATATTCAAAAAGTGAATAATCATAATTAATGTGTATGTATAATATGAGGTTGGAAATGATTGGATAATTGTGGTTGTTTTTGATAAAAGAGCTCTTAATTGCTAGATTAATGACAAGAGTTGTTAAATTATGCTTGCAAATTGATAAAATAGACAATGTGATCGAATAAGTTATATTATCTTGTGGTTATATTGTTGGTCTTGGAAAATAAATTGTAGGATGCTTATTATTTGCATATAAACTTACTAAGCTTTATAGCTTACTCCCCTCCCTTTCCTATATTTTATAAGGTTGTATGCTAGCTCGAGTTGGAGATCGTAAGAGATGTTATCACACTATCAAGCTATCATTGTGGGGTAAAAGCGATTACCAACCTCTTAAGTTTATGGCATTTATAGGAATTTGGTCTTTTTATTATATGGCATATTGGTTTAACCAAATGTGTTGGCTTATGATGATAATTAATTCATTTTGTATAAGGCCATGAGATGTGGCTCATATCGATTATTGGGTTGTAATCCTATTCGTATATGTATGCGTGTGCTAATGCCATTGTGATATGGCCTATGATTATCGATGGTCAATTAATGATATGTTGCTTGTGATTGATTAAATGAGTTTGATGAAATATGATAGTTTGTGTGTGGGTATATGTTGGTATGAAAATGCATGCAAGCAAGTGAATAAAGTTCAATTGTATATGAGGTGGTGTAATTGGTCTTGATAAAGCATGAAGTCTTATGCATGTATAAGTAGAGATGAAATGATCATGATCATGTCTTGTTTGTGTATGTTCAAGTATTCAATCATGCCTTGTTAAATGTCATTGAAAGTATACATGTGAGTGAGTAATTGAGGGTGGCCAATGGCCTGGAAAAATAGCCTCAAATGGTCCACACGGGTAGACACACGGGTATGTGTCTAGGCTGTATGTGACACACGGTCAGCCCCATGGGTGTGTAGTCTGGCCGTGTGTCCCCTGCATCTAGAAATTTTAACTTCGAATTGACCACACAAGTAGAGACATGGGCATGTGTCTCAGCCGTGTGTAGGACACGGCCACAGGACATGGGCATGTGTCTAGGCGGTGTGAAGTGCACCTTAAATGTGGAAATTTAATTTGTAACAAGGCCTAGCACACGGACGTGTGACATGGCCGTGTGACCCTATTTTGCTGATGACATCATAAACAGAGAGTTACACTGGTCGAGGACACGGGTGTGTCCTGAGCCACACGGGCGTGTGTGACCACATGGCCTACCCACATGGGCGTGTGTCTCTAAAACATGAAAAAATTTCTAAGTGTTCCAAAGTTTCTAGTCTAGTCCTGAATCATCTCTAATGTATGTTTAGGGCCTTGTAGGTCCGTATAAGGGATGATATACTGTGTATGAATAGTTTTGAATTGGATGAAATTTTATGGTCTGGTTCTACATGGATATTAACGTTTAAATCTGGTAACACCTCGGACCCTGTCTTGGTGTCAGACACGGGTAAGGGATGTTACATTTAGTGGTATCAGAGCTATGGTTTAGTCGATTCTTAGACAACATAGTGTATGTGAGTCTAGCTATACAGTCATATTACTACCTGTGATAGTGTGATATCTCCCGATCCTGACGCAATTACTCTGTTGAGACAGAAATGCTTTCCAACCGAGCTACTTTCGATAAGATCAAAAGTGATATTAAGATGTTTGAAAATGTGTTTGTGATGAGACGAAACTCAAAAAGGTAAGAATAAAAGTTCATGATATGTATGTGATTAAGTATAAAATGAAATGGACATAAGTCGAGAAATATGGAAAAGTGAAATGAAATGAAAGTTTATATTGTGATAAGCTCACTCATGTTTGTTCGATATCCATATGATGTTATGTGCCTAATTTATTTGACTAAGTGGATATGATGAGTAATCTTACTCAAATCAATGGAATATGTGTTTATGTGCACGTGATTGAATAAGATAATTGGAAAGTTCGTGTAACATGAATATGTATGTTAATTTATTTGAAGTGAATCATGTGATTGTGACGATATTATGTGGATGATGAATGCTAAGTCATATGTGCCTATTTATGAGAGTCAAATTAGAGGCTTTACGACCTCACCCCCTACCAATGTGGTATTTCGTAATAATATTTCATGAGATTTATGTTGAATGAACTCGCAAGTGCGAGACTAAAGAGTTCGATAGCAGAGTAACTAGAATGTGGTCAGAGTTGAGAATAGTTTGACAAGTGAATATAGTTCTGGAAGAGATATCAGATTGTTCTAAAAATTATTTGGATAAAGCAATGTCGCAGTTAAAGAAAAAGTTAATCTCTGCTAATTGACTTATTCAGATATGATGTCTAAAGTATGTGTATGCTTAAATTTTTCCCGAATTAGTTTTCGTTAGTGAATAGAATACTACGAGGCTATTAATGACAAAATTAGTCAGGGAAATGATAATTGAGTAGTAAAGATGTCAGTGTGTAACTGTTACAGTTGAAATAAATATGATGATCTTTTCGAGGTAATCTATATATTCTTTTATCCTCAGAGATATGTGTGTAATTGTTTAGTTTCTGATGGAGTTTTTATATTGTGAGAATGCTAGCTAACTATAATGTTAGACAAAAATTTTATCGGTCTGATTAGTTCATGATCGACATTTCTTTATCTTTTCAGAATTCTATTCTATTATGCTGGAATGAAGTCGATGGTAGAAATTTATGTGACACTATTCCTATGTTGCTACTGATTATGTAACACCTCAAAACCGGCCTAGAAGTTAGGCCCAAACCTAGCGTGTCACATTAAAGTATTTTTCAAAAACCTTGTTTTCATTGAAAACCCTTCTTATTTAAAACTTTTTGCCATTTAAAGCTTGTGTAAAATCTCGAATTTTGTATGCATATTTTTAAAACGTGGTTTATTAAAAGACGTTCTCTTGTAAAACGTTATTACTTTTAAAACCTTATTGTTACGAAAGCCTAATTTAGAACAGTTGCGAAAACGTGATATTTTGAAAAATAGTTATTGTTTTGGAAAAATCATGTCCGACTTCTAGCAATTATAAAATAATAAATAAAATCCCAAATGTAAAAACCAGAAAGTTTAAAAGGCCTTATTATAAACCAAACTGGAATAAAGTACTTTAAAGTAAATCAAGACAGAGCATAAGCAATGTGTGGCCTTCTCCAAGTCCCTCACAGCACCGATCCTCCTAAAGCTAGGGATTACTGCACAGTTATTAAACGGGGTGAGTTTTATGAAAACTCAGTGTGTAATCCCCTACTATATAAAACAAGCAGTCAGTCATACAAAAGAATTAAAAGTCTGGGCCCCAGCCCCACTACAGTTCCAGTATTAATTGGGCCTTAGCCCACTATAACAGACAGTACTAGATGGGCCTTAGCCCATTACAAAATCAGAAACATTATCAAAATTAGAATCAAAATCAGAATCAGAATCAGGTGGGCCTAAGCCCAAAATAGAATCAGTAACAATATAATGCAGATATGCAGAACAGACTGGGCCAAAGCCCTATACAGAACATATCAGTCTGGGCCTTAGCCCTATACAGAACAGTATGGGCCAAGCCCATAGCAGAATCAGAACAATATGTAAATGTAATCCCAACCCAGTCTAGCCATCACACCACCCGTACCAACCCAACACACCATGTGGGGAATAACTCGACCCACCCAACCCTACACACCAATGACGCAGCCATGCTGCTAATAATAGATAACGTGGTGAAGCCACCAGAATCAGAATACGTGGCAAAGCCACTAGCACAGAACTTCCTCCAAATCGATGTCCCAACCCAATATGTCGTGTGTGCTATGCTTAATCATCACACATGTATGCAGAATGGCCATGTTCAGTATCAGTCCTTTAAACACATATTAAAACATATCAATCACACAACCACGGTCACGTCAGTCAAATCCGTCAAACACACAGTCCAAGTCAGTCACTTGCCCACAAGGGCAAAACAATCATTTAACACCCTAAAGGCAAAATGGTAATTTTACCCCACAGGGGTATCTCGGTATTCTACCCTACAGGGGTATTTCGATAATTCTACCCTATAGGGGTATTTCAATAATTCTACCCTACAGGGGTATTTCAGTAATTTTGTAACCCAAGGGTATTTCGATAATTTCACAAACCAAGGGTATTTCGGTAATTTTTACAACCTAGGGGTATTTCGGTAATTTCACAAGCTAGGGGTATTTCGATAATTTTGCAACCCAAGGGTATTTCGGTAATTTCATGAGCCAGTAATTTTGCAAATCAGGGCTATTTCCGTAATTTTAAAATTTGGGGTATTTTTGTAATTTTGTAAATTAAGGGTAAAACGATAATTTTATAATTTAGGGGTAAAACGGTAACTTTACAAATTAGGGGTAAAACGGTAACTTTACAAATTAGGGGTAAAATGGTAACTTTACAAATTAAGGGTAAAATGGTAATTTTACAAATCAAGGGTAAAATAGTACTTTTACAGATCGGGGGTAAAATGATAACTTTACAAATTAGGGGTAAAATGGTAACTTTACAATTAGGGGTAAAATGGTAATTTTATAAATTAGGGGTAAAATAGTAATTTTACAAATCAAGGGTAAAACATTACTTTTACAAATCGAGGGTATTTCTGTAATTTTACAAATTGAGGGTATTATAGTAATTCTACCCTATAAGGGTATTTCGATAATTTTATCAATCCCTTAGAAAGTCTATAGTCGCCTCGGGTGACTCAAGTATTTTAAACAGAGATAACGTTGCGAATGGGCCTAAGGCCCGTTCTCGGCCTAGGTGGGCCCACACGCTCGTGTGGCCCTCTTTGCCCAAATCTAGCCACAGATATGAGATTCATCTAGTCTAGTCCAGTATTTACTACACAATAATACAATTTGTCTGATTGGCCCATTGGGCCCACATGACCCATTTTGGCATTCCGACATTTGCCGTTCTACAACTAGAGTAGGGTGGAATACACACCTGATAGGTATCTGAAGTTAATCCACGCTCTTAACACTGCTATGCCCAAAAGGCAACAATAATCGCACCCTTGACTCCCTAGCGGGTGTGTCAATCAACTACGGTCACCACCACCATGACCCAATGGCATACAAATCAACGAATGATCCAACGCCTAACCCAAACGAACACACCACAACATGAAAGGGATAAGCCAAGAAAGGTATGCTTACTCTCCTCATGGTTTGCTCTATTTAAAGCCAGCTTCTCGCCTATTCTCATGTTAGCTTCCCGATGTGGGATTCTCCATCCATCATCCAAAACCAACTTATTAGCAAAATAACCAACCCTTGCATGCAAAGGGATTTGAACCAAGGTCCTCTCGATAGCCCTGTCAAGCCACCACCACTCAACCACAAACTCCTTTGTGTCATAAGTCCAACACATTTAACTTTAAAGCCCACCTACTCGCTTCTAGATTTATTTAAATGAAAAACCAAAATAAATTGTAAGAGCCAAGACTTGAACCTTAGACCCATTGCTTCCCTTATGGCGTCACTTCCTTGTCATTAGACCACATCTCCTTTTGAGTCATGCTTTCACCAAAAATATTCTTAAAGTCTACCTACTAACGTCAAGGCCCCCATAAGAGAAAAACATAAATTTTTGCTAAGGTCCAGGTTTGAACCCAGGACTTCTCCAACACTCCCAAGCACTCCCAAACCTCTTAGCCAACATACCAACATGCCGTTCAGCGTACATGGGCCTAGGGCCCATTACGCAACACAAGTGGGGCCCACGTGCTCGCATGGCCCGTTAAGCCAGATTTGCCCATAGCCACATGTACGACACAGCCGGCCCACTAATTCTCGCAAGTCCAAAGACAACCACCCATGTCGGGTCCACAAGCCCATTGGGCCCACACGACCCACTCTTCCAGGCCCAATTTCAGGGCGTTACAGATTATGGTTTTGTTTTATATATGCGAGAAATATATTATCTCTGTTACAATGGAAGTCTAGAGTCGGTAAGTAGTATTTTACTTCTGGCTTTCTCTTAGAAATTATTAAAATCTTATTATTTTCTTGTGAGATGTGTTCTCAAATCTCCAGTATTGATACGAACAACTCAGCCCAATTCAAAGGCCATAATAGAGATGAGCTTATTTTCTCTCAAGGCCCAATTATGAGATCAAAATCCAAACAGATAAAGTCAAAACTCAACTTAGAGGTTCAAGACTATATCACGAAGAAAATTCGAGAAGACGAGTTGAAGTTTCAAGATGATGAATTCTGATGTAATGATGAATTAGAAGAGACTAATTATGTTCGTGGGCCTAAACTCTCAATCTATGATGACAAGCCCATGTGGAAAATGCTGACAAGCTTAAGCATTTCACTTCAAGAACCCCAATTGATCTCACAAGCCTAGACATTTTATATTGGGTTTGAGTTTTAAGCTTAATTTTTATTATATATGAGCTGAATATTTTATTTACCAGCTCTTTTTATTTTATTATTTTATTCTGAATTTTTTTATAATTATTAAGTATTTTAAGTTATTTAGGAATTTTGTGTTAAAAAGAAAGTTTAGTTTAAAACTACTTCTTGTTTAAGATTAAATTAGAATTCTAGTGTACTTAGGATTTTTATTTAGATTTGTTTTGCTAGCCTATATATAGGCCTTTACATTGTACACAATACAGACAATTCATTATTATTCTATTTCTCTTTTAAGTTAATAAATTCTTTCTGTGTTTTTTCTTTTTTAAGAATTTCTCTTGAGTTTCTTTTAGAAGAGTTTTTAACAATCTTTTTAGATTGTGGGGATCATCTTCAAACTTTTTCTTGCCAAGGTTTCTATCTTGGAGGGGAAATTAGAGCCGCTTGAAGGGGGTTGTGGATTCTTCGTGTTTCCAATGCTTCTTAGGACTTCTACAAGCCACGTTCTATCTTTCCATTTATCTTCTTTATTTGCTTCCTTAATCTTTGATTTATTATTTTATTTTAGTTATTTATTTTAATCATTTTATCTAACTTGGATTTAATTTCGTTTCAGGTTATGTCAATCCAAGTTTCTTTCCGAACGTCTAGAGCCTTAAGTCAAACCTACTACTTTGCAAACTTCACGATCCATTTTTATGTTCATCCTTCCCATTCCTTTATCATTTGGTATCAGATTTGGGCGTTTTAGGTGTTCTTTTTATTTTATAAACTGATTTCTAGAAAATAGCCTCAAAATAAATTTTACCCCTACAGTTTTAAAAAAAATATTTTTCAGTGGGTAAACAATTTTCAAACGAACTGAAATTTTACATACTATTTCTTGGCACTATTTTAGAGTATAAAAAAAATATTTCCCACAAAAAAAGTGAAAAAAAGTACAAAAAATAAAATACAAAAAAGTAAAAAAATAAAAAAATTCTTTGGGTTGAATTTTTTGCTGAAAACTTCGAGATCAGATCTACATTATTTGAGGAGGATCCAATTTAAATTTCATGACTTTTGGAAATCAGAAACACCTTGAACGAAGTTTGTCAAGTTGCTTCACAATTTTTTGAATTTTCGGGTTTCAACAATTTTCATTGACTCTTAGCTTTAAGTTTTCATTTGTTTTTACTTTTTCTTTGTTCCTTCAACATTTTAACACTTTCTTATTTCTTGTGTTAGTAGGTTAAAGCACGTTGCATATTCCTTCCTCCGTGCAACAGAATTCTTTTATGTCTAAGCCAATTTTGGACTCATAGTGTTATTAGGTTTGTTTTGATAGTTTGATTCTAATACATTCTGATTGATTGATATAGACACTTTTTAAAAGATTCACAAGATTAATTCTTACCACATTGATTTTTTTTGAGTGCATATAGGTGATGTTTGCTTCTTTTGAAATGTTGTGCTTTTCTAGGCTTTCATTATGACTCGTGACACTCGTGCCCATAAAAACCATGATGAGATACCATCTAATGACAAAGAACAAGATGTTACATTAGAGAATATTGTAGGGATGGTAAAATTTCAACATCAACAATTGAATGACGTATGTGATACATTTGATGTAACGCCCTAATTTGGGGCCTAGAAGTATTGGGCCTTGAGCAAGGGAACGGTCAGGAAACGGTGCATAAAGTTTATATGAGCTAGGAAATAACACAATTAAATGTCTGCTTTAGTGGTTAAAGGCCCTAAGAAGTGTTGGAGAAGTCTTGGGTTCAAACTTGGGCTTTGGTAAAAATTTTGGAAAAAAAATGAATTAAACCCTGGATGCGTGGAGTAGGCCTTTTAAATTATTGTGTTAAAGAAATGACACAAGGAAGCATGTGGTCTAGTGGTTGTGGCGTCATTAAGGCTGCAAGGGAGCAAGGGTTCAAGTCTTGGCTCTTGCAATTTGTTTTGTTTTTCTTTTAAAGGAACCTGGACTTTGGTCTATGGACTTTATAAGTAATTGTGGACAAAATGGGACACAAAGAGAGCTTGTGGCTTGGTGGCAAAGTAGCGTGTGGAGCATGTGAGAGGAAAAGGGTTCAAATCCCACTACAGGCAATAGACTTCTATTTTGCTACATGGGGGAGGCAAGTGGTTGTGTTAGATTTAAATTCTATGGAGTTGTTGTGGACTTGGCAAAAGGAGGAGTGTATCATGGGATAAGATGTGGTTGTTGGGAAGTTGGAGGAGGAAGAGGTGGAGGAAATCGGAGAATTTGAACTAAGGAGAGAGTTGGGGCCGATTGGGTAGCTTGAAGATGCAAATTCGGCTAGGAATGCTCCTTAGGTGCATATTCAGATTTTGTGCTTTTAGGGAGTGATTTGCCGAATTCTCTTTACTTTTAGTGCTAGAATTGCCTTGTTACCACTTTCGTTTCTTTGTCGTTTTAATTTTGGCATTTTGGAAAACGGGTTAGTGTTGTCGATTTTGCTTTTTGGGATTGTTCTATTTTCTTTCATCAAAATCGAATAGTACTTCTCTCTTGCCTCTCTAGTTCTTTTTCTCCACTTTTCTTTATTCTCTTCTCTACTGGCCATTCCTTCACAGTCTTAGCCGAATTTCTGCATTTCTTTCCTCTCTCAACATTGAACCATTACACCTTTCTTCTTCCTCTCTTATTCTCTTGATTTTACCTTCATAACCGGACCTAATATGTTTCTTCTCTTGACTCTTCTTTAGCCGAACTTACATTTCTATGCTAATCATTCTCTCTTGATTGAATCCAACCTTCTCCACTCTTATCTGGTCACTCTATTATTGATGTTTTGAATCGACTTCTGGAAGTGGGTTCGGTATTCGGTAAGCGCTTATATTCTGCACGTCTTAGTAAACCGTTCTCTTTCCCTTTTCTTTTGTCAAAATCGAATGCTTCTTTTGTCTCTATAGTTTTATATTCACAGATTAAGTTACATCTATGATCGATTCCGCCTGATAAGTCCTCTCTTTAAATGCAGTTTATCGTTAAGGAAAGTGTGGCTAGTTTCAAGCCTTTGATCAAAAAGGGCAGGCTGTAGTTCTTGCAACTGGGGTAAGTGTTATTATCTATATGGGTTAGAGGTCGATGAACTCTAGCATGATTAAAGCTAACTTTGAATCGTGTCGGAATGTAGGTTCGATGTTCATAAGTTAATCGTTCGTGCTGCAAAAAGGTGTGTATTCACACCCTTGTTTAACTGTGAATCGGCAAAAGCCGAAAGGCCGAATGCCAAAACCTCAGCATTCGAGGCCCCATGAGTGTGCGAGGGCACGTGAGGCAAACTGAGCCCACAAAAATAAGCGATAGGTGGTAGAGGCCACCACGGGTGTCCTCGCGGTCTTGGCCCGAAATGGGCCATGTGGGCCCAATGGGCTCGTGGGCCCCATAAGGACGAAATTCTTGGTAAGTGGCAAATATTGAACTGGGCCTTGTAAATCACATGGCTGTGGTTGATTTGGGCCAGAATGGGCCGAATGGGCCCGATGTGCCTGTGGGCTCGTTAGTGTAAATCTGACTGTTAAGTGAAAAATAGTGAGGCTTGTCATGTAGCGTATATAGAATAGGCCGTTCTGGACCTCACTAGGCTAAAATGGGCAGTGTGGGCCCAGTAGGCTTGTGGGCCCCAATGGATAAAATTCAAGTTATGTGGTAATTTTTGGATTGGGCTATGGCATTTGCATAACCGTGGCTAATACTGGACAGAATGGGTCAAATGAGCGTGTGGGCCCACTTAGGCCGTGTAGTGGGCCTAAGGCCCATTTATCTGTCGTGACTACGTAGGTCATCTAAGTCGTTCGAGACGACAGTAGACCTTCTAAAGGGTTAATATTTGTATCGAGACCCTAATAATGGTAAAATGACCAAAATACCCCTAGAAGGTAAAATTACCGTTTTACCCCTGACTGACGAACGATATACCCTGTAGGGCAAAATGACCGATATACCCTTATAGGGAAGAATGACTGATATACCCCTGTAGGGCAGAATGACTGAATTAACCCCGAAGGGTAAAGTGACTAAATTACCCCCATCGGGTAAAGTGGCTGTAATACCCCTGTGGGGTGAAATTACTGTAATATCCCTATAGGGTAAAATGTTTGTTGTAATAGCCTGATACAGGGCCTAAAAGGAATAGTGGTTATGAAACCACAAATCTGAGGTCAAAATATTTATTCCAATTAAGTTTTCAAATTTATTTTGTGTTTGCAATATTTTGTGAAATTGTCGTTACAAAATTTTATTGTTTGTGTGTCCAATTTGATAAATTGGACTAAATTGCAAAAGTAGTAAAATGTGCATTCTAGAAGGTAAAGGTGTTTAATTGAAATGTGTTTTATTTATATTTTTATGGTTTACATTTTTATGAAATTATTTTGTAAAAATTTCATACGAAAATTTCGATGTTTGGGCACTCAATTTAGTCAAAAGGACTAAATTGTAAAAAGTGAAAAAGTTGTGTTCTACATGTTACAGGTGTCCAATTATTATGAAATTTTAAATGGGAGGTCCTTAAATGGTAATTAGACCATTGGTTAATTTATTGGACAAAAATGGACATGAAATGGGTGAAAAAGAATATTTTTAAGTTAGGGGCATTTTGGTTATTTAGTGATTAAATGAATTAAAAATCAAATTAAAAGTGTAACACCCCAAACCTGGCCTAGACGTTATGGCTAGATCTGGTGTGTCACATGGACAGTGAATTATGCCTCGTTCCTCTATTAATAAATTTAGGGTGACTTAGCAAAACCACTACATGTTTTGAGAAAAAGAAGGTTATTTAATTTACAAAAACCTATCCACTACCAGTTTGAAGTTCACTTTTTAAGAGAGCTAGTTAGTCTCGTTATTATTATGTTATCTAATTGTCACGTGAGGAATGTTTTGAAAACGTTGGTTAATTTTGAAATAAAAATCCGCGCAGACTTAATTTATCACTTTTAAATAGGTAATAAATAAATAAATAAGTAAACCGAATAAAATAATTATCGAGCGGCCTTATTACAGATTAAAAACCCAAAACTACTGAATACTAAAATAGATAACTTAAGAAAAATAATAAAACCAGAAAACAGTCCACGTGGCCACTCCGAATCCCTCCAGCTCCAAGTCCCCAAGGTTGGGGTTCACCTACATGGATGAAAATGAAAGATGGTGAGTTTGTGAAAACTCAGTGTGCAAGCTAACCCAACCAGAGTCCAGATCAATACAAGCTCAACTGGGCCGAAGCCCTTTTCAGGTACAGTGTTAACTGGGCCTTAGCCCTATCCAGAAAATAGTAATTACTGGGCCTTAGCCCTATTTAGAATATAGTGTGGGCCTAGGCCAATTAGAGTAACAAAGCAGTATTTTATGCATGGATGCAAACCTAAGCCCTATCCAGCCCTACACACCAACCGTACCAGCCCTACACACCATGTGGGGAATAACTCAATCCACCCAGCCCAATCCCATGCGACAGTATATAATTATGACATGGCATATAGTGAACATATATAATTTAGTATGCAAATCAGTCAACTTAACCCTAGGGGGTAAAATGGTCTTTTTGCACCTAGGGGTAAAACAGTAATTTTTCTTGCCAATTTTTAGGGTTTTATGCTCATTACAGTTTTTTAATAGCCCTAACGTCATCCAAGCAACTTATTTGGTCCATTTTATTAATACAGAGTTATCGGGCCCTAAAACCCCTAATGGCCCAACGGTGTCTACTAGCTACTACGGCCCACTAAGTCCAAATTTACATCCCTTTTTGCAAATTTAACAGTCAGACTACCAGAATATGCTTATTGCTCATTTTCACCCATATGGGCCCGTAAGCCCATTGGGCCCAAACTCGGCCCTTTGAGGCCTAAACCACCAACATGCATGAAAATGCACACACATACTCTTACCATTTGTGATTACCATTTTTACTGATTCAAACCGACCCACAAGCGCTCGCACGCTCGTAAGCCCTCAAAATGTCGGAATGTTGGCATTTCAGCTTTTCAGCTTTTGCCGATCTAGTCTACTAGTGGGTGTCAATTGCACACCTATTTGCGTACTACGTCGAGATCTGCACTGAATTAACCTACAATCATTTTAACCATGCTGTTAACTAAAATCCAACGAAATCAATGAAATTGACAACCTACCATATTCGGCCAACACCATCTAAAGCCCTTAATCACTTACCTTTGCCAAAATCTACAACCAGATCTAGATCTAGATTGCTCTAACGGTCCTAGTCTCCAGTGCTCCTCGATAGATAGCCTCTTTTCCACACTAGATCACAAGAAAATCGAAAGAAAAGACTAATATTAATCGATAACCACCTTAAAGGGTTCAGGGTTTTCGGCTTTTCTTGAATCACCAAGTTACTAAAGAAAGGGGTTTCGAGTACTTACCAATGCTTAATTTTGCCAAAGAAGAGTCCCTAACTATCAGCCTAGCCTAGATCTATTGTAGATCTAATCAAAACACGAGAAAAAGATTTATCTAAGTGGTTCGACTCTTGGAAACCCTCTAGAGTGTATGTCAGCTTCAGTTTTGAAAGAAAAGGTAAAAGGAGTAGAAGAGTTTATAGAAGAAGAGGAGATGATCAGTAGAGAGGGATGAGAGGTTTTGAGGTTCTTCTCTTGAAAGAGTAGCAATGAGAAGAAGAAGTTCGGCCAAAAGGAGAAATCAGCAACTATGGATTCGGGTTCCAGCTTTTGAAAGAAATCAGCTAACAAGGCTTGAGAAAAGTAGTTACTTTAATCGGTGGAGCAAAGGTGAAGAAGAAAAGAAGAGAGTGAAGAGAGGAGATAGATGCTTGATTCAGCTAAAGAAGAAAGAGATGAGGGATTTGGCTCTAAGTAAATCTGCAAAGGAGACCACCCAATTTTGGGATTTTGGCTTTTAGAACAAAAGGGAAAGAGGAGGGAAAAGATGCAAAGTGAACCAAATGGGAAACACCACTTTGAACCTTACCTAATTGACACCAAAAACTTGCCCAAAACAAAACCCGAAAGGAACCAAATAGGGGCATTTGGCACACTAAGTCTACACTTGCCGAAAGTGCAAGTTCCAAAACCCACTTCCAAAATGTTCCTCCAAGACCCCCACAATCGGCCAACTCTTGTTCCCTTTCAAAAATCCTAGATTTTCTCCCCTTATCCCTCCTTGACTCAATCCCATGAGCACGTCAAACTCCTCCCAACAGAGTTTCACTTAGAGTCCACCACATGCCTTGCACATGCATTTAAAAAAATAAATCAACACCTTGCTACTCCATGGACTCGAACCTTAGCTCTTGCACAGTCTCTACATGCCACCCCTTGTGTCTTAAGTGGCGCCACCTTGCCACTTTAACACAAGCTTACTTGTGTCTTAATTTACCAACATTTTTTTTAAAAGCCCACTTAATCAGAGCCCTTTCTCCGTTAGGTCTAAAATTTTAAAATTCTACCAGGATTTAACTTGAGCCTAAGCCTTCTAAAGGCCTATTAACACACTCAAAACATAATTTAGCACATTCAGACAAGCAAAAATAAAATTCAAGCAAAATCTCAAAAATCCCGAAAACTATGGCGTTACAAAAGGCCAATTTTTGCTCATCTTCTTCCTCAAGGCCGAATATAGCATGGAGAAACCATGGATAGGGTTTTTCAAGCTTCCAAGCTTGATTGTAAGTCTATTCTAGCCCCGTTTTTAATGTTCTTTATGTTTTTGGAGTCTCAGTAACTTGATTTAGCTTATTCTAGCAATAATTTAACCTAGGGTTCATATTTGGAAAAATACCCATAGGTGAAATGTGTTTATTTTGATTTTTTATGATAAAATATGAGGTTTTTAAATTATGCTAAACAACTTGTGCTACTTGGTTTTAAGTAAAAACGAGTAAAACGACATAATCGGTAAAAATACCTAATGTTCATAAGTATACGTTAGAGTGGGATTTTGATGTTGTCGTTGGTAAATAAATGATCAGCATGTTTTAAAACATAAGAATTAGGGATAAAGTTTAATTTTCGAGCCTTGGGGCAAAAGTGTAAATATGCAAAAATTTAGGGGTAAAAACATAATTTTGCCAAAGTTAGAGTTAAGGACTGTTTTGATAAATGTGAGTATTAAAGAAGCTAAATGTGTTATTTTAGATCAAGAAAGATGTGGAATCAACCTTGATTGGGGAAAGGAAAAGATTGTGGACTAAATTGCAAAATTTCTATATTTTGCACCGAGATAAGTTTATATGTAAATAATGTATTGTTTTTATTATGTTATGATATTTATTGTGTGACATGTGAAATAAGTTTTAGTATTGTACAATTAATGGATATAAACGGTGAATTATGGTTGATGAATTGGGATTAAATAAGGAAATCTTGGTTGAATCTTCGGAATGGAAAAACGTGGTGCTAAGTGGATATACCACGGTTATACGTGTAACGTGGTGCTAAGTGGATATGCCATAGTTACACATATTGATTCATTAGCGTGGTGCTAAGTGGATATGTCATGGTTATACATGTTGATTCGAAAAGTGGCGCTAAGTGCTATGCCATGAATACATATGTTAACCCAATAGTGTGGTGCTATGTGCGTATACCATGAAGTTGGGCATCAATTATAGAGGGTGGAGTTATGTGCTAAAACCACCGGATATTGTTACATTTCGAAGTGCTCAATGGGAGAAACAAGTTTGTTAAATGGAAATTTATGCGAAAAAGGTGGAAATACATACCGCGATATGAATATATGGGTTTTGAACCATGAGTTAGATAAGTAATTGAACTTTGATAAGATAACTATGGAGAAGTGTTATTTTGCAAGTTGATAATAAGGAATTTTAGTGAAAGAGGTAAATTTTGGGATAAAAAGCTTAAAACAACAGTAGATAAGTGAATTTGAAAAATCACAAAAAATGGTATAAATTGAATTAAAAGTTGAATGAGATACAGAATTAAAGCTTATTGAGTCTATTTTCATATAAAAGAAACAGGTAAAGTAAAAGAATTCTATATTCTGAGTTATTTAAATTTTTGTAAGACTGGTTCAGATTGATTTTGTGATCCTCTATTTTGATTTGGAAAAATCATTAAAAATTGTAAAAAAAATAGTTATGGAACATAATTTAAATGGTTAGATTCCTTATTGAGTCTATTTTTAGAAGAAACAAATGATGACATCTTTTGAATTCTGTATAAAGAGAAATAGAAATATTAGTGAAGAGTGGTAAGGACTATCGAATAGCGAAACATGGGAAGTTTTAATGAATAAATTGTATTAATTGGCCCAACTAAAAATTCTAAAATTTTTACGGTAAGAATATATATGAGTCTAGTTTTTGGGAAAATTGACAGATCTTAATTTGAAGTTCAGTAGCTCTGGATAAAAAATAATTTAGTGACTATTACTCGAGTAAACAGCTTGAAAAGGGCTTAAGTAAATGGTGGGACTATGTGTATTTGTAATTATACTATTATGAGAACATGTTATGAAGTTTTGTTAACGCTTGTAATAAATTTATTATTATTTACATATTTACTTACTAAGCTATAATGCTTACTCCCTTCCCTTCCTTTTTCTTGTAGAGTTTCAAATGCTAGCTCGAGTTGTAGGTCGCCGGAGATACTATCACACTATCAAGCTAAGGTTAGTATTAAAAGATTTCAAAATATTTATAAATTTATGGCATGTATAAGGACTTGAATATATGTATATATGTTACTGAGTTGGCCTAGAATGTTGGCCTAAATTAATGGAAATTTTATTGTTGTATAAGACCATGTGATATGACTAAAAATAGCTATGTTATAAGTCATAATGATACAATACATGAACGAGTATGCTTGCATGTTAGTAAATGAATTAATGTATATATATATATGATAAGAATGTGATTAGATTCTAAATTGAAAGAAATTTTATAGCTGGTTTTGTGTATTGTAAGTGTAAACATCTAGTGATGCCTCGTACCCTGTTCCGGCATTGAACACGGGTAAGAGGTGTTACATTTGTTGTGCTTTATGATATGAATGACTGATTTGTTCTGTGATGTGTGTGAGTATGATTGAGCATGACATTTTGCATAGACGACATACTGCATGAGGGTTGGGATTCTATTATAAAGGAAGTTCTATGCTAGTGGCTTCGCCACTTATTTTTGTTATTAGTGGCTTCGCCACTTATTCTGATTCTAGTGGTTCTGCCATGTTTTCTGTTATTAGCAACCATGCTGCGTTATTAGTGTGTTGGCTGGTGGGTCGATTTAATCCCCACATGGTGTGTTGGATGGTAGGGGTGGTGAGTTGGATGGATTGGGTTGGGCTACATATCTGCTTTATTCTGTTTCTGTTTTGGGCTTAGGCCAACCTGATTCTATTACTATTTCTGTATGGGATAAGGCCAACCTGATTCTGCTGATGGGCTGTGGCCCAGTCTGATACTATATTCTGTATGACTGATTGCTTGCTAATTAAGGGATTACACATTGAGTTTTCTTAAACTCACCCTTCTGACTAACTGTGCAGGTAACCCCAGCGTTAGGAGGATCAGTGCTACGAGGGACTTGGAGGTGGCACACGATCGTTGATGTTCTACTTTAGACTTAATTATTTAAATTCCATTTTGGGCTATTGTTTTGTAATAAGGCCATTTGTGGTTTAATTTTTCATTGGGTTTCTACTTTTTCTATTTTAAATTTTCTAGTTAGGAAAAGGCGAGATTTTCAAGATAATAATTGTTTTAAAAAACATATGTTTTAAACTTCTTTACTTCAAATTAGCTTCTGCAACTATTGTTGGAATACCGGTACCCCCATGTCGCAGCAAAAAAAATAATTCTGGCAATCCAAACCATGGATCCATGTGCGAGGAATGAATCGGGGTGAAATAATGGTTTTGAAATTACCAAAACTCCATTCTGAGTAGATAGCGACGTCTCGACAATGAGAATTCTGATCTATTATCGAACCAAGATGCAACCTTGATGATGCCGACCTCTACGTAATCCACCTAGTTTGACGATGAACGGAAGAAATCTCCAAAAATAGTTTTTGGAAATTTCTTTGCTTGACGGTTGCTAGACCTTACAAGCCAAAATTTTTAGGTTTTTTTATTTTAGGGTTTTCCCTAAAAAAAAATAACTGTCTATCTTTTTTCACCTTTTATAAATGGTATATATATGATGAACCATAATTCATAAAATTTTTATCCAAACATAATAATCATAATTAAAATTAAATATAATAATGTTTTAACTGAAAATTATAATTACATTAATTATAACATGGATTTCGGTAAACTCTATTTATTTAAATTTATATACGAACCAAATTCATAAATTAATAGAACTATGTTTTCATTATGTGTATAACATCCTTGAGCATATAATATGTTTGATATTTGATTGCCCAATTAAATTAATTCTATAATTAATTTAATTCATGTGACAACCAAACACAATACCAACTATGTTTTATTCCGTTCATTTTAACCATAGGGTGTGACCCTGTAGGTTCTTGTAACGTTAGCAGTAATACTAGAATGATTCTAATGTTACAAACAATGAGTGGCATCTAGCAATGTATCATTGCTACCTAAGTTACAAGAAGTCATGATTTGACATAACCTTTTTTTTGTGATTAACCTTTCATGCATTAATCCTTAAGCCCTTTATCTCTGGAATGGACACAAGTCATGGAATAGTCACACTTGCATAGTCCATCCCATGTTTCCTGATATCTTGAGTAGACTATGATACACAAATAAGTATGACATCTCATATAAACTTATTTGAGCATGGCCATGCATTTCTAGTCTCACTCAATTAAGTGGCCTAAGATATTACTCTCATTATGTAGGAGGGACTTATCCTATATTGATCAACCATATCCCTCTACATAGATTGTGTTATATCCAACATCAGCCTTTATAGAACAACCAGTTACGGTGTATGTTTAACTGTATCAAAATATACAACTCACGATATTGGGATAATGATGATCTCAAGTCTGAGGATCATATACATATTAATCATTATTAGTAATGTTGTGACAATTACATAATAATCCAAGAAACATACTCATAGCGGGTCAGTCCAATATGTTGCTCTCTAACACACATATTCATGCATTGATTTTGACACTCCATATCAATGATAACTCTTTATCATCAATCAACTACATGTTAGTCTTAATGCATTATTGTTGTCCTAGTCAACAATAATACTTGACTAAGGATCTTTTAAGAATAATCATATTATTCTTAGGACATTATTATAAAACAATTTATTTATACACACAGAAAAGAAACTGAAATAATAATGGCAACGCCTTATATTAATAAACATGGTAAATCAAGTATGTTATTACAACCATCTCATGATTGATCTTTGGGCATACTCTTACAACTATAAAAGATTTTCAATGAGATTAATAACGTTTTTAAAGGTGATTAACTTTTTAATGAACCACGTTGTGAAATTCAACGAACACAAACTAAGTCTTTACACAAGTTCTTAAATATCAAGAAGGGTTTCAATGAGAACATGGATTTCGAAAAATACTTTAACGTGACGTGCCAGATTCGGGCCTAACTCCTAGGCCAGGTTTGGGGTGTTACATTTGAGGCCAATTTGACTACGTGTCAAATGGAACTATAAGAGAACATTAATCAGTTTTCCAATCATATTAATCAGTTTTCCAATCATATTCAACTGCTAACTGAAGTTGTTGCTCATTTGGAGACTTCTTCAAATCGACGATCTCGTGCTTGTGATAGTGATGATGATAAGGATAAGGAACAACTTCGTATTCGTTCTAATACTTGTAGACATGAATATCGTCATGTTGATGAAACTTTGGGTATTTCTAATTGAGGCCATGCTTCTGTCGCTAAACCAAAGTTCAACATTCCACCATTCTAAGGAAAGTATGATCTAGATGCATATTATGATTGGGAGGATAAGATGGAGATCATGTTCCGTTGTTATAAGTGTCAAGATGAGGAGAAAGTTCCATTAGCTATATTGGCATTTTTGAATTATGCATTGAGTTAGTGGACTCAATTTGTATTGAATCGCCGAAGGAATCGTGAACGAGATGTTGATTCATGGGAACAGTTGACACAAATCATGTGAAAATGTTTATCCCACCTCACTATTATAGGGATATTAAACAGAGACTTCAACACATTATTCAAGGTAATCGATCTGTTGATGAGTACTGTAAGGAGATGGAGATGCTTATGCATAAAGCAAATGTCCAAGAAGATGAAGAGACTACCATGGTGCGATTTGTAGATGGTTTGAACGTTTCGATGGCGGTGCGATTTGTAGATGGTTTGAACATTTCGATAGCTAATGTTCTTGATCTTCAAACCTACATTTATCTTGAAGATACGGTACGCAAGGCAATTGAGATTGAGCGACAGTTTCAACAACATCAATCTCATCCATTTAGTACTTCATAATATTATAGAGGTACGAGTTGTAATTCTACTTTCAAGAATTCAGAATTTCCTTCTACTACTAATAAGTTGCTGGCAAAACATGATGAGACTAAACCTTTTAAGTGGAAAAGTGGGGCTCCTACAAAACCTTCTTCTTCATCTTCTAAGTAGCCCACTTCTACCACTTCACCAAAACAACAGCGAGCTCATGAAATTGAATGTTTTAAGTGTAAAGGCGTGGGCACTATAGTCGTGATTGTGCCAACACAAGACTTTTGTTGATCAAAGAAGATGGTGCTTATACTTCTGATTCTGATAAAATAGATCCAAATATGCCTGAATTAATTGATGATGTCAATGATGGCGGTAAATTTTATGGTGAAGAAGAGTTGGTTCAACCACTAACTCATCCTCGTTGTCTAGTTGTGAGGTGCACCCTCAACATCCAATTAAAGGATGATCATGATCTTTAACGGAGTAATATATTCCATTCGAGGTGTTTGATTAAAGGTAAACTTTGCTCATTTATCATTGATAGTGCAAGTTGTGCTAACATTGTGAGTAGCTACCTTGTGGATTCTCTTACTTTGCCATGTAGCAAACACCCTACACCATACCATCTTTAATGGCTTAATGGAGGTTCAAAGGTTCGTGTAGTAAAATAGTTCTTGATCACTTTTAAACTTGGGACTTACATTGATGATGTTTGGTGTGATGTCGTTCCCATGCATACCGCCCACTTGTTACTTGGTAGACCATGGTAGTGTAACAGCCCGATCTAGACCCTAATCGGAATGGTGGTTTCAGGACTACGAATCTGAGTCAGAAAAATATTTTTAAAATTATTTTCTGTGTTTATTATGTGTGAATTTATATCTGTGAAATTTTTGTGATTTAATTGTCCTTTAGGTACCCGATTAAATAAAAGAACTTAATCGCGTAAATTGGAAACTCGATAGTTTAAAGCATAAGAGCCGAATTGTTAGTGGCTTTCTAAGTTGGAGCATTTATGTTTCAAATAAACCTTTGGACTTAGTGATGATCGATTGTACCCTTATTATACATGTTTTAGTTATTAATTATAAAAGGGTAAAATAGTAAAATATGAAATAATATATGTATAATAAAACATAAAAGCTTATAATATGGTTTTATATTATCATCTTCATGACCGAAACATAAACAAAAGAAAAGAGAAAAGCAAGTTAGGGTTCGGCTACTTCTCAAGCTTGATTAAGGTATGTGTTTAGCCCGATTTTTGATAATTTTTACGTTTTTGAGATCGTTGCTAAGTTATCTTCAAGACCTAAGCTTGAATTTTTTATTTTGATGAGTACTTTGAATTATGCCATTGATGAAAATTTCTGATTTTTTTTGTTTCATGATGAAATATGAAAGATATGGTTGGGTTAACATATTTTGCATTGGAATTTTTGTATGATTTTGAGTAATTAGGACTAAATTACAAAAATAATATTTTGAGGGACTAAAATGTGAAATAAATAAAATATATGGACTTGTATAGACACTAGGAACATTCAGCCTAACATGGGTATAGGAAATTTTTCCTATTTTGTGTTTTGTGCATTAGGGACTAACTTGTAAAGATTGTAAATGTTAGGGGTAAAATGGTAATTTACCCATTTATGTGTTTTTGGATTAAATTGAACATAAATATGTTTGAATGAGCTTAATTTGAATATATTTAGATCAAGAACCAAAGAAATCGAAATTGGATCGGGGGAAAACAAAAGTTGTCGACTAGCTGTCCCGTTCCGTTTATATCATCCGAGGTAAGTTTATAAGCAAATAGACGTACTTAATTTTAATTAAATGCAAAGTATATATGCTGAAATGAAATATATGAATTTATATATATGCTATTGCCAAATGTGAAAAAGCTTGGTAACCATGTTCAAGCATTCATTTCAACCGAGTTACGATGTCTGAAAGCCCCGTATGAACGTTAGGAATAGTTAGGATACATATGTCATGACAGTGGAATCCGATATGTGTGTGAGTAAGACCATGGCATCGATATGTGACTCGATATATGTGTGCGAGTAAGACCCTATTTGGGACAATGGCATCGATATGTGACTACATGTAAGACCACGTCTGGGATGTTGGCATTGTATAATAGGTTGAATATCTGAGTGTCCTATCCAATTTTGAATGGTTCATCGGGCAAAGCTAAGTTCTGATCGAATGTGTAAAACGAGCTAAATGGCTAGGTATGAAGTAGCTTGTTGTCTACTTAAAATAAGGTAAATATGTGACTTGGTATTTGTTACAAAATAGGTATGTTGCAAACGAAGAATATATGTGTATGTGGTATGAGTATTCGGCTTGTGAATGAATAACTTGTGTATCATTGAAATGTTTCTTAAATATGTGCATATATGAGTTGGTATATTCGGCCATATAGGTTATATATATATGCGTTGTTATACTATGATTCTTGAGCTAGCGTATATAAATAAAAGTATTTATTTATGACTATTTGGTTTGGAAGTTGATTAATAATATGTTAAAATGGCTATGTGGGTATTCGGCCAAGGTGGGTAATTGTCTATGAAAATGTATTAATTACGGAATTGGTAGGTTTGAGGTTAAGCATGGTAATGTTAATCTAATTCGTTTAGTTAATATGAGTTAACTATATTATTGAGTTTTTCGGGTTTTTGAATTTTTGCATGAATTTATTTTTGCAGGGCTGGATGTGTTATATTGATGCATTGGGTGTAGTTAGTTGACCTTTAGAAGGCCTAAGTTTAAGATTAAAGTTTGGCAAATTTTAATTTTTGGCCTTAGGTGAGAATGGATTTAAGCTAGGTGGGCTTTTAAGTTAAAGTTGGGGTTTTAAGACACAACAAAGCTTATGGTAAAATGGCAAAGTAGCGCCACTTAGAGCTCAAAGGTGGCGTGACATGGCTTGTGAGGGAGCTGTGGTTCGAATCTCTTGGTGAGCATAGTGCTTATTTGATTTTGCTGCATGAGCATGGTAAGATGTGGTCTCCAAGCTAAACTCTGAGGCAAGTTGTTTAAGTTGCTCATGGGATTAGGCTTAGGAGTGATAAGGGGAGATTATCAAGGAGAGAATTTAGGAGATGGGTGTAAGGCTAGTGTCGGCCGAATGAAGGACTATAGGAGTTGCAAATTCAGTTAGGGACCTTAGGTGGTTGGCTTAGCAATTTTGGCATTTGTGGTAGGGCGTGTGCTGACTTCTTGTTGTTGATCTTTCGGCATTTGGTTGTTGGTCATTCCTCTAGTGCCGAATAGGTAAGTTGAAGTGGGTTCCATTCTGTTTCTTTCTTTTCTCTCCCTCCCTTCTTTGATTCAAAACTGTAAACCACAAAATCCTTAGGCACCCCTTGCCGATTTCTTTTTGGTTGAACCCTCCCCATCTTTTCTCTAAAGACTGAAACTTCCAAGTCTCTCATCTCACTTTTGGCCATCTCCTCAGTTTTCACAACTTCTTCTTCTTCTTCTTCTTTCACCTTTTTCCAAAACTGAAATCTCAACTCTCTCTCAAGTGATCTCTTCTCAAACCCGAAACACTTAATCTTATAGCCGACTTCTTCTTAGCTAATATCCCTAAAAGCTGAAATCCCAAAATTTGTAGCCTTTCCCCCTTTGTCGACTTACTCAAAGAGCCGAATCTTAGAGAATCTTTCTTCTTCTTTTTATTTTTATTTAATTTCTTAAGCCCTTTATTAAAGTCGAACTTCACCACTCTTTTCCCATAAACCGATTGTACCTTCTTCTATCAACTACTCCTCTTGTGTGGCCTCCATAGCCGAATCTTGCTTTCCCTATTCTCTTAAGCACCCTTCTTTAGTCGAATACCTTAGATCCACTATCCTTCAGTGTTTCGGTTAGATCTATTTTAGATCTGGGCTTAGGCTAGTGGGAGACGAATCTCACTCCATCGTTGCAAGACAAACGGATTTTTGGGTAAGAATCTTCCCTTTATTTCTTTTAAGTGGTTGGGGGAAAAGCTGAAACCCCTAATCTCCTAGTGTTAATCGATTTTGGGGTCCCTGTCTAGTGGACCATTTTAAACCTCTCTTCTTGTGGTCGATTATAGCTATTCGTAGTGACGAATCTCGTTAAAGGTGGTTAGTACTAGCAAGGCAGACTAGATCAAGTGGTTGGAACTGGGTTGCGACAAAGGTAAGTGATGGTGATGTTTTGGTAGTAACGGTCGAATGTTTTGGGGGTAGGTGTTGTAGTTGTCAATCAGATTATGGAATAACATGATAGGTAAACTGATGTAGGTTGATCGCTCGAGGGATCTCGACGTAGTTCGTCAACAGGTGTGTAATCAACACCCTCTAGTAGAATAGATCGGCAAAAGCCAAAAAGCCGAAGTCCCGACATTTTGAGGGTTTGCGAGTGTGCGAGCGCTCGTGGGTTAGTACGAAACTGTGAAATCAGTAATAACGAATGGTACGACTGTTGTGGGCATTTTCGTGCACTTAGGTGGTTTTGGGCCTCGATGGGTCGAATTTGGGCCTAATGGGCTTACGGGCCCATATGGGTGAAATACACAGTAAGTGATTTTAGGTAAACTAGACATTGAATCTGCAGGAATATGTGTAAAGAATAAGACTTAGCAGGCCACAGTAGTTTGTGGGCTTTGTCGGGCCCATTAGGGGTTTTAGAGCCTAATGACTTTGTATAAATGAAATGGGCTATTTGAGTCGCTCGGGTGACGTTAGATCTGTTAGTAGACTGTAATAAGCACAAAAACCTAAAACCTAGCAAAATTATCGAAATACCCTATAAGGTAAAAATTACTGTTTTACCCCTAGATGCTAAATGACAATTTTACCCCTAAAGAAAAGTTGACTGATTTGCATGATTACCATTTCTGATATTTTGTATGTTGTGTCATATTATATTCTGATTTGCATGGGGTTGCGTTATTGTTACGGAGGAAGTGCTAAAAGTGGCAAGGCCACGTAATCTGCTTAGAGGCTTTGCTTCGTATTACTATTCTAGTGGCTTGTCCACGATATCTGTACTAGCAGCTTTGTTGCGACTGTTGTGTGTAGGGTTGGGTGGGTTGAGTTATTCCCCACATGGTGTATAGGGCTGGTAAGGGTGGTGTGTAGGGCTGGATTGGGCTTGGGCTTTGCATACATGCATATATTACTATAATCTGATCTATTTCTATAATGGGCCTAAGGCCCATATAATTTCTGAATAGGGCCAAGGCCCAGTTTAATCTGTATCTGAATAGGGCTTCGGCCAAATTGAGTTTGGACTGATCTATGACACTGGTTGGGTTAGCTTACACACTGAGTTTTCACAAACTCACCCCCTTTTCTTTCCATCCATGTAGGTAACCCCCAACCATAGAGGACTTGGAGCTGCGAGGGATTTGGAGTGTCCACATGAATTATTTTCCAGCTTTATATTTTCCTAAATTTACTTTATTTTAGTATTTTTTAATTTTTGGGTTTCAAGTTGTAGTAAGACCGCTCAGGGATTTTATTTTGGATTTCCTTTATTACTTGTTTTTACAATGGTAGACTAGTTCATGCTGGCTTTTCAAATCTAATCAAACATTTTCAAAACATACATTACTTGACAAATAGAACACTTAACAAACGATAACACGGCAATAAAATCTTCTACAAAGTGAACTATATTTGGTAATAAATACAGTTTTTACAGCTAATGATGTTTCTTAGTTATAAGATGGGCTAAACGGTATACCAAAAATAACATAACGTTTTACTAAAAGAAGATCATAACTTAGTCAACTGTCCATGTGACGCATCAGGTCCTGCCATAACGTCTAGGCCGGGTTTGGGGTGTTACATTTAGTGGCATCAGAGCTAGGTTGCAACAACTTGGCTGTGGAATGGGTTCGAATGTTTTCCTAAAATTTAAGCCCTAACTTGATTTTGAAATCGGTTTTGAGAAATTTCCTTAGGATTTATACTGTTATTTCAAAAAGTCTAGGGTTTTAAAGAAGTTTTTCAACCGAAATTTATTTAAAATATCCACCATGGATAAAAGTTAAGTTTTTCTGAATCTGGTTTCTAAAGGGTGGCACACCGAATCTCTGGTACCAAGTCCGTAAGTGCCCTCTACTTTACTGTATTTGATTAAGATACTGTGATACTGAGAAATTACTGTGGATAGTACTAAGACCCTACTAAGACTCTGTAGTTAGGGTGACACTAAGACTGTAGAAGATTGAAATAGTAGGAAAACTGAAAACTTTAGAAGACTGAGACTGTAGCTAGGCTACGATTCTGCGAAAACAAAACTCTAAAATACTATCTATGCATAAAACATCTCTAATAAAAACTGGAATATTGAACTAATTCATAAAATTTGTAATCAGATAATACGATATGAGTACAAAGGCAGTACGTGGAAGAGGCCCTGGTCGTGGCCGAGGAAGTGCACAACCTGGGTCTTCATCTTTGAGACATATGCCAGCTGAGGAGGCACGGACGCCACTGGCAACTAAGACTGGGTCTTATGATCAGGCTGCAGGGGACGATGCCTTGTCTCAGGCTATGATTCATGTTCTAGAAAAGGTTACTGGGGCGAGCACGGGAACGGTGAATCCTAGTTCGATTTCTGAACGACTTTGAGCTAACGGAACGGAGATTTTCAAGGGTGTATCATGTGTAGCCCCGAATGTGGCCGAGTATTGGTTGGAGGCCACGGAGCAGATCATGGACGACTTAGACTGCTCAGTGGAGCAGAAGCTAATGGAGCAGTATCTTTGCTACGTGACGAGGCTTACTGGTGGTGGATCACAGTGAGGGATGGTACCCCAACTGAGCGGCTGACTTGGGAGCTATTTAAGACGGCCTTCAAAGGGAAGTACATTGGGGCGAGCTATGTGGATACTCAAAGGAAGGAATTCCTAAATCTAACTCAGGGAAATAAGACTGTCGCAGAGTATGAGGCTAAGTTTTTAAGGTTAAGCCGATATGCTGGGGGTATAGTTGCTACAGAGTATGAACACAGCGTGCGATTCGAGGATGGCCTTGGAGATGAGTTAAGGGTGTTGATTGCTCCGTAGAGGGAGTGTGATTTTACTGCTCTTGTGGAAAAGGCTAAGATTGCTGAAAAGGTGAAGCGCATGGAGCGACAGAACTGTGAAAAAGACCGAAACCAATTCAGGAGGGATTCAGGACCCTCGGGTGCTGCGGGTAGGACTGTCAAAAGGATTAGAGTGGACGAGTTGGTTCGAGCAGTTCTGGTGAATGTGGTTAGACCGCAAGCTTGTGGGGATTATGGAAAAGTGCATCTAGGTGAATGTTGGAAGCGTACTGGAGCATGTTTCTGGTGTGGATCTAAGGATCATAGAGTCAAGGATTGTCCTCAGAGGCCAGCACAGATGCAAGCCGCTGAACCGAGGGCTGCTCAGCCAGTGAGAGGTGGGCCACAACCACCTAGAGGCCGTGGTCAAGCTAGGGCCGGTAATGGAAATGGATGTGGATGTGGAGCACCGGGCACGGGTGCTGGAAATGCTAAGGCACGTCAGCAGGCATTGGTTTATGCTGCTCGTCGCTGAGAGGAAGGAGACGCACCTGACGTCATAACCGGTACGTTTTTATTTTATAGCACGCCATACACTACTTTGATTGACATAGGATCTACCCATTCGTATGTTACTTGTGATGTGTCTGGGTCGTTGGGTGTGCAATCTGAGAAAATCATGAGTGGGGTATCTGTGATAAGTCCACTAGGTCACTCGGTTAGGGTAGACAAACTCTTTAGAGACGTATCTCATTTTGGGTATGGATTGGTTGGCTAAGCATCAAGCGACTTTGGAATGTGCTGCCAAGCGAATGGGGTTAAAGACCACGGAGGATGAGGAGGTAACAGTAATTAGGGAGCGAAGAATTACTTGTCCAATGTTATCTTGGTTTTAAGAGCTGAGAAACTAATTTGCAAGGGATGCGAGGCGTTTTTGGTGTATGTCAGTCTGATTCTAAGGGTTTGACCGTAGGAGAAGTTAGAACTGTCAAGGAATTTTAGGACGTTTTTCCGGATGAGCTCCCTGGGTTGCCTCTGAATCGTGAAGTTGAATTTGGAATCGACTTGTTGCCTGGAACGGTTCCAGTGTCCATCGCTCCTTATAGGATGGCACGAAGGAGTTAGTGGAGTTGAAAGTGAAAATTCAAGAACTTCTGGATCGGGGTTTTATTAGGCTAAGTGTGTCTCCATGGGGAGCACCGGTACTATTCTTGAAGAAGAAGGATGGGACGATGCGTATGTGCATTAATTATTGTTAGTTGAACAAACTGACGATTAAGAACAAGTACCTTCTGCCAAGGATTGACGACCTATTTGACCAACTAAGAGGACCTTCGGTATTTTCAAGATCGATCTTAGATCTGGATATCATCAGTTAAGGGTTAAAGAGGTGGATATTCATAAGACAGCATTTAGGACTCGGTATGGTCATTACGAGTTTCTGATAATGCCGTTTGGATTGATGAATGCACTAGCGGCCTTCATGGATCTGATGAATCGAGTATTTCAACCCTACTTAGATTAATTTGTTGTCGTCTTCATAGATGATATTCTGGTGTATTTGAAAACTGAAGAGGATCATGATGAGCATCTCCGAATTGTTCTGCAAGTGTTGAGGGAGAAGTAACTGTATGCAAAATTCAGCAAGTGTGAATTTTGGTTGCGAGAAGTGACGTTCTTAGGTCACATTGTTTCTGCTGAGGGGATTAGGGTGGATCCTCGGAAAATTGAGGCAGTTTTGGAATGAAAGCCACAGAGATCAGTGTCAGAAATTTAGAGTTTTCTAGGGTTGGCGGGGTACTATAGAAGATTTGTGGAAGGGTTTTCTTTGATTGCGGCATCGTTGATGAAACTTTTGAGAAAAGGAGTACCATTTGTCTGGACTAAGAAACAACAGGAGCCTTTCGAAAAGTTGAAGAAAGTTTTGATTGAAGCGCCTGTATTGATTCAGCCGGAGTCTGGGAAGGATTTCACTGTGTATAGTGATGCATCAGATGTTGGATTAGGCTGTGTGCTAATGCAAGAGGGTAAAGTGGTTGCTTATGCATCGTGACAGCTTAAGCCTTACGAAGCAAACTACCCTACGAATGACCTAGAGTTGGCGGCAGTGATTTTTGCATTAATGATCTGGAGACACTATTTATATAGAGAAAAGTGTATTATATACACAAATCATAAGAGTCTCAAGTATTTGTTGACTCAAAAGGAGTTGAACCTTAGGCAACAAAGATGGATAGAGCTGCTTAAGGACTACGACTGTTCGATTGAGTATCACCCAGGTGAAGCCAATGTTGTAGCTGATGCACTGAGTCAAAGAGCTGTAATTGAGTTGAGAGCAATGTTTGCTTGTTTGAGTCTGTATGACGATGGTAGCTTATTAGCGGAATTGTAAGTAAGACCAACCTGGATAGAGTAGACTAAGGAAAAGCAAATAGAGGATAAGTCACTAGTTCCTCGATTTCAACAAGTTAAGAGTGGTGAGACTTCTGATTTTGGATTGAATAGTGAAGGAGTTCTGTGTTTTGATAAACGATAAATTATACATGTTTTTACCTCATGCTTGCCTAATTTATGGATGAATTATCATTGAATTTGTGGAAATTGGTGCTCTTAATCCTTCTATTTCATGTTTTATGCCCAGGTGAGCTTAAGGAAGAGAAAAGAGTAAGGAATAGGCCAAAAACTAGCAAATTAGGCCCAATTCAATAAACAACACAGCCGGGAGATTCACCACACGACCGTGTGACAGGGCCGTGTCACCTTGAGCCCAACACGGCCCAGCCCCGACAAGCATGGCTGGACCACATGGCCGTGCCACTATGAACAGACCCGACCATGACCTGGGCCTCGATCCACACGGGCGTGGCACATGGGCATGTCCCTTTAGTGAGGAAGTGCAATTTCACTCAGAAAAGGATACTTAGGGGCTAAGAAAGACACTCCAAAACTCTATATAAAGACCCTAGGGGGCAATTACAAAGAGGTACTTTTCTCCCCTCAAAAGAGATACTTTTCTCTCCTCAAAAGGGTGCTTTATTTCTACCAACACAGAGATTGGAAGCAAGGGATTACTCCAAGGGAAGCCGATTGATTCATCCCAGAAGCCGAATTCTAGACAGAGGATCTCCGTTCAATCCTTCAGGGGTTTTTGGGTTCTTTATTTTTTGCTATTTTAATTCTTCTGAGATGTCTTCTTTATTAATTATGAATTAAATCCCCCAAATACTTGAGGGGGATGAAACCTAAGACAGATCTTGTTATTATTTTATCTTGAGTTATACGATAAATACCTGATTTGTTCTTAATTATGAGTTCTTAATTCTTGTTTTAATATTCCTAGGTATTAATTCAAGTACTGATGTGCTTATTCAGAGGAGCCAAAGTCCCTATTTAATAGCAGATCTAGCATAATTAAGCAGAGTTGCATGCAACCCTAGACATAGGGCGACATAAATCTGCCGGATTAGGGTCAAACCTAATAAGGGGATCCATAGATCGAATTAATGTAAGACTAGGGGTTTTAACTAGAAAGAGATTTCAGTTAATCAACCTAAGATTAGTTGTTCTTATCCTCGACAGAGGTATTAACATAAATTAAGGATTTCAACGGATCAAGTCAAGTGAATAAATCGTCTAGCTCAAGAATTGATAACAAGTGAAGTCTAGGTGGATTCTCCCTTGAGTATTGTCCAAATCAATCAGTTTTTCCTAAGAGTTTTTCCCCAATTCACTTTTTGTGCATTCATAGTTTAGTTTTAGAATTAGTTTAGTTTCATAAAAACCCCTTTTATTTCTAGGTTAAATAATAGAAAGAAAGTTAGTACTAGTACTTTTGGTTCCCTTGGGTACGATATCTCGGTCTTGCCACTAAGCTATACTACTGTTCGATAGGTGTGCTTGCCTTAAAATTGTGATAATAGTTAGTTTCTAGTTTGATCATTATTATAAATTTTATTACTTCATATCACGCATATCAAGTTTTTGGCGTCGTTACTGGGGAACTAAAATATTAAGAACGCTCGATTTCTATTACTTTAGCCATATTTATTTTTATTTATTTTCAGCTTATTTTTATTCTTATTTTTATTTTTATTTTACTGAAATTTTCTTTTCCTCTAGGTATCTCTAGTTTATGACTAGAAGAAACCCAAGAGGACCATTACTTTTTGACGAGGATTTAGAAGCTACAGTTCGTAGAAATCGTAGAGAAATTAGATGAAGCCTTCATTATCTGGAACAAGGACAAGAATAAGAGTCAGAACCTAAGGAAGAGATGGAAGCAAATTAGGCAATCTACCACCTCCCGTGATAGCCACAGAACCGGCAAATCACAATAATGCTCCTCGCACTATGTATGATTATGCTAAACCTAATTTGGCTGGTACTCAATCTAGTATTATTAGACCTGCTATTGCTGCGAATAATTTTAAACTAAAGCCTAACACTATTCAGATGATTCAGCAATTTGTGCAGTTTGATGGTTTACAGGATGAGGATCCCAATTCACATTTAGTAATTTTTTTGGAATTCTGTGATACTTTTAAAATCAATAGCGTTTCTGATGATGCCATTCACCTCCGATTATTTCCTTTTTCCTTGAGGAATAAAGCTAAACAATGGTTAAATTCTCTACCACGAGGCTCAATCACTACATGGGAATAGATGACTAAAAAGTTCTTAAATATTTTCCTCTAGCTAAAATAGCTAAATTGCAAAACAATATCTCTTCTTTTGTGCAGATGGATTTAGAGACACTTTACGATGCTTGGGAGAGATACAAAGATCTTTTGAGAAGGTGTCCTTACCATGGGTTGCCTTTGTGGTTACAAGTTCAAACCTTTCATAATGGTTTGAATCCATCAAAAAGGCAAATGATTGATGCAGTCGCAGGAGGAACAATCAACAGTAAAACACTCGAAGCAGCTTATGAGTTTATAGAAGAGATGTCACTGAATAACTATCAATGGCAAGACATGAGAACAAAGCCGACAAAAGCTGCAGGAGTTTTTAATATTGATGCCGTCACCATGCTTACTAATCAGGTAGAACTTTTAAATAAAAAGTTTGATAATTTTGTTGGTTCTACGCAGGCACCCAGTGATGCAATGTGATGCAACCTAGGGAAATATGTTCAATTCAGATTACTCCTCCTATGGACATAGCATGGAAACTAGGGAAGCCAACTATATGGGTAACAATTCTAGACCTTAAAATAACCTTTATAGTAATACTTACAAAGCAGGTTGGCAGAACCACCCCAGTTTTTCATGGGGAGGACAAAGAAATCAAAGACATCCACCTCCTCCGAGATTTCAACAACAACCACCACAACAAGAGAAAAAGCCAAACCTTGAAGAGATGTTCACCAAATTTATCGCCGTATCAGAAACCCATTTCCAAAATATCGAAACGGTACTAAAGAATCAGCAAGCATCCATTCAAGGGCTTGAGAATCAAATTGGTCAGCTTGCCAAGTTAATTTCAAAAAGACCACAAGGTGTACTACCAAGTAACACTGAGCCAAATCCTAGAGAACATGTCAAGGCAATTACTCTAAAGGATGGTAAAATACTAGCTGAGCCTAAAAAGAAGCCTGTTCAAGAAAAGGTAGCAGAAGAGGAACCCAAGGAAAGTACTCCACCAACACCTAAAGAATACAACCCACCCATACCATATCTGACAAAGTTGAAGAAAGACCGCATAGATGCTCAATTCGGTAAATTTCTTAAACTTTTTAAACAGTTACATATTAACTTACCTTTTGTTGAAGCAATTTCACAAATGTCGAAGTATGCAAAATTCTTAAAAGAACTCCTCACAAATAAAAGGAAGTTGGAAGAACTAGCCATAGTAGAACTCAACGAGGAATGTTCAGCTATTCTCTGAAATAAACTGCTAGCCAAGCTGAAAGACCCAGGGAGTTTTACTATTCCTTGCTTAATTGGTAGTTTAATTATTGAAAAAGCCTTAGCTGATCTAGGTGCTAGTATTAACCTAATGTCCTACAAAATGTTCAAGCAACTAGGTCTAGGGGAACCAAAACCCACTAGGATGAGTATATAATTAGCCGATAGTAAAAGTAGAGCTGTTATCGATGTAGGGGATGGTAAATTAGTACTTAGAGTTTGTGAAGAAACGGTTGTCTTTAAAATCTATGATGCTATGAGATTTTCTAGAGAACAAGATGATTCATGTTATTTTGTTAATGTTATTGATTATTTTATTCAAGATAATTTTCAGGAAATCACTCTTGAAGACACGTTGGAACTGTGTCTCGTTCAAGGTGGGAAGGAAGATGAAGCCACCACTGAAGTAAAAGAAGTAATGAAGGAGTTGAACTCTCATGAGATTGTCACAAGGCACATAAGTTATGAAGGCCTTAAGTTAAATGACGAACTAAGACAAAAACTGTGATAGCCCTAATTAGGCCCTAATTGGAAACATGGTTTCAGAACCACTAAACCGAGTCAGAAAATTTTTAAAATGTTATTCTCTATGTTTTGTTTATGTGAAGTATTATGTGTGAAAATATTGTGCTTTGATTTTGTTATTTGAATGTGGAATTAGTAAAAGGACTTATGTGAGAAACTTTGAAAATATGATAGGTGAATTTTAAAATGGCCGAATAATGCATGGTTTAAAAAAAAATGGGATTTGCATGTCAAATTTCTCACTTCATATTAGTGGCCGGCCATGATGATTGTTTGATACAAAATATATGTATTTTATATTAGTATTATAATAACTAATTGGTTTTATATTATAAAATAAAGATAAATAAAATTTCAAAAGGGTGAAAAGAACAATGCTTGTTCATCTTTGTTCTTCATAGCCGATTTGTTTTTAAAAGAAAAAGAGATAAGAAAGAACAAGACACTCGGCCATTTTAGTATCAAATTTAAGGTATGAATTCATGTTATTTTCTTAAGATCTTGTGAAATTGAGTTGATAGTTAGTTCTTGACATGGCCCATGAATTAATTTTTAAATTTGTGAGGAATAATGCAATCGGTCATGAACTAAATATGTGATTTTGTTGATAGATTAATGTTGTATATTGAGGAATGATTATTTGTGAGTATAGATTAGTTAAATTTTTGCTATAAGTGACTAATATGAGCAAGTTGCATTCGGCTAGTATGGTGGAGTATGAAATTTGTGTTTAAATTGGGATTTGATAATTAAAGTTGTTAATATGCGTTTAAATGCTTGCCGATTGTAAATCAAAGTGTGAAATAGTAGAAAGATGAATTTTGAGTTTGTTAATTGATATATGTGGTTTTGTGATGCATAGAAATTTACTAATGTGGTAAATTAAGAAGCTTTTGCTAAATACAAGGGCTGAATACTCAATTGTAGTATTTATATATAAATGACTTGCCGAATGTGCACTTGGATGAGGATGTGAATAAATTGATGTTTATTGAAGTATGCACTTTGGTTACTAATGAAACGAATGACGCTTTTGGAAAAATTGATGCATTAAAAATGCAAATTGAGTTACAACTTAGTAATTTTGATAAGTTAGGCTTAAATGACAACTTAGTGTTCGGGTATAGTGAATGAATTTAGAAATCAATGTTTAATAGATAGTATTTATATATGTGTTAGCCGAATGTGAGCTTAAATAAGGATTTGAATAAATGTTTAGTGTTAAAATGTTAGGAATTTAATATGCCATATGGGTGATGGGAAAGAAATTTCCTCTTTGTTTAAATTAAACATATCATTGTTAAATTGAGTTTGAGTAAATGAAAATTTTTGGTAATAGTGAGGTTTGATATATGAATTGTGTGAATTTGATAAATGCTATGTTTTTAGTAACCTTGGATGATATTCGGCTTTAGTGTATCTTTGAGAAGAGATAGAATTTTGAATTAGATGTTAAATAGCAATCGACTAATGTGTCTAGGTGAGTTTAGATGTTGAATGTTTATTTAAGAAATTAATTGAGTAAATTATTGTTTACTTAAGTGATTGAAAGTACAAAATGGCCGATTGGATGCTAATAAGTAGAAGAAATGTTTTTGTTGTTTGTGATATTTGAATGTTCGGCCAAATATTTATGTATATAAGATTTGGAGTAGTGGTTAATTGATAAATTTGTTTAACTTAATGGCCGAATGAGATTAAAATCGATGCATGGCTTAATTTGGTTGTAATAATGATCGAGAATTAAATGTTAAGGATGGTTTAGTTTGTATAAATAATTGAGATGAATGGTATTTATGAATTGTGGTATGGCAATGAAATACCATATTACCTTATAGATGTTGGATATTGAAAATGAATTTGTGATAGTTTTACAAAGTCAAGAGATATGTATGATTTGAATTTTCAAGTATATTTTTATGTGGAATTGCCGAGAGCATTGTTAAGTGAATAAGTGCCGAATGCATGTACTTCATTGAGAGTTTGTCTTTGTTGTTATAATGCTTTGAAATTCATTTGATTGATAAGTTGCCAAATGAGGTTATAGAATTTTGATTTATAATGAGTAGATAAGGTGATTAATTGGTTTAAAATTTGTTAAATTAAGCTCAAGAGAAAAGGGAGTTAAACTCGGATAGGGGAAAGCGAAACTAATCGAATAGTCAATCCATAGTCGTTCAACGACAATTAAGGTAAGTTCTTAAGTGTTTGAACTTTATTAAATTGTATGCTTATCAGTTGAATAATTTGTAATTAAGAAAATGTTAGATTAAATATTTGTATTCAAAGTACCGAATTAATATTGAAACGAGGTTAGAAGCCGTATATGACTAGCATATGTAGTCAAATTTGATATGATGAAATTGATGTGCCAAGATATGTGTTTTGATGTGAAATTTATGCCCTATGTGTTATGTAACGATGTTAACCTTTGAAAGAAGATATGGGTCTCAATTCTATGTGGTTGTAGTATAAGTCATGAAAGTTTAAGATAACATGTGAATTCGTATAAGGCATTAAGTGATCCAGGTACATGTTAATTATTTATGCTTATGAAGATAATGGTGGATCGAATTGTGGATGTGAAGTGAAAAGCATATGAGAAAAGGTTGTATATTTATATACATATTCGGTCAAACTGTAATTATGTATGTGAGTAAATGTTACATATATATATGTGTTTATATAGCAGAATAAAAGTATGAAATACATTTGGAGTATTGATATGTAATGTGATTTGCCGAATGTGTTATGTAATAAAATATGGTGAAGTATATTAAGATATTTGTGATGTGTATACATGAGAGGTTATATTTTGATTCATGATTTTATGTGTATGTGCGAAATGCATATGTAATCTATTAGAGATGGATTTAATGTGCAGTATATGCTTTGATACTGTTATATATGTATGATGTTTTATAGACTTGGTTAAGCCATTTCGTCATGTAATGACAAGTGAATGCGAGCACTGTGTGTGCGAATGAATAGAGGCACTATGTGTGTGAATTCCTTTAACCGAGTACTATGTGTACGAGATCGATTGTTGGGGCACTAAGTGAACGAAATGATTGAGAAATTCAGAATCATATTTGATTGAGAAATGGTAAAACGATATCATGTAAGACCTCATCCGGGACAAAGGCATTGATTTGAGATAATGTGTAAGACCGTGTCTTGGACACTGGCATCACTTATGTTTCGTGTAAGACCCTGTCCGAGATAATGGCATCGACCTTGAATAACATGTAAGACCGCGTCCGGGACGTCGGCATTGTATAAGGCCTATTTGAAATCTACACATTTCTGAACGACTCGAAGAGAAAGTCTGTTAAATGGGCAATATGCCAGTGACATGATTCAGAGTTTTTATCTAGCAGACTAAATGCCAGTGAACTGATTACAGACAGAGAGTATGCGACCTTGTGCTAAATTGGTAATAAAATGGGTTCAAGACAATAAGTTTGCCAGGTATGATATATATACATTATATTTGTGAGATTGACCTAAAGGGAATTAAGAATGTGTATTGAGAAGCATATGAAAAGATGTTGTAAATTCATATGCATATGTGTGTATGTGTGCATTCAGTCATTATACAAATTTACATGAAAGTATTCAATATACCATTTAACTATGAAAGTTTAAAGTAAGTGTGGATAAGAAATGGTACACTAGTTGAATTCAATAGAATTAAAGTTAATCTTGAAATATGTGAATGCTTATGTCTATATGAGTTTGAATTTAATTAGAGTAAAATGATATACGTGAATGTGCATAATCAGCCAAATGGTATTATACTTAGAAAACGTTATGTGATTTCGATCATTTGGTTAGTTTTTAAGTTCAATTGTTTAAAATTGCTTAAGACTTACTAAGCTTATGAAAGCTTACTTTGAATGTCATGTTTCTTTGTTTTATAGATCGTTGACTCATACTACCAGCTCGAGGATCGTCAGCATTTCGTCACACTATCTACTGTTGTGGTAACCATATGATTCGGACTTAGCTTATGGCATGTATAGGATAGACTATAAGTAGAATGATATTTTGACTATTGTATATAAGCCATGCGAATATGGCATCTTTTGGATGTTTACTTTTATATGTTTTAAACTTGATCTTTAGTTGTGTTCAGTATGTATATAAATGTTGATGATCTTAAGTCTATGTGATTGTACAAATGTGGTGCTTTGGTTGGGTAATACTTCATAACCCACTCCGGCGACGGATATGGGTTATAGGGGTGTTACAAAAACCCTCGATTGATAAACCTCCTAAATTAGAGCTAAAGCAATTGCCTAACCACTTAGAGTATGCAATTTTAGGAGATGATTCTATATTACCAGTAATTATCGCATTAGATTTGAGCACTAAAAAGAAAGAAGAATTACTTCAAGTATTAAGGGTACACAAGAAGGCTATAGCTTGGAAGATTTATGACATTAAAGGAATTAGTCCTTCTTTTTGCACCCACAAAATTTTAATGGAAGATGAATATAAGCCATCGGTGCAAGCTTAATGACTACTGAATCCCAACCTGAAAGAAGTCGTAAAAGCTGAGGTAATTAAACTTCTAGACGCAGGTATTATTTATCCTATTTCTAACAGTTCTTTGGTAAGCCTTGTGCAGGTTGTTCCTAAAAAGGGAGGCATGACTGTAGTGTCTAATGACAAAAAGGAGTCAATATCTACAAGAACAGTCACTGGATGGAGAGTTTGTATTGATTATAGAAAGCTGAATGATGCAACTTGAAAAGACCATTTTCCCTACCCTTTATTGATCAGATGCTGGAAAGATTATCAGGACATATGTATTACTATTTTCTAGATGGCCTCTCTGGTTACTTCCAAATCCCGATAGCTCCAGAAGATCAGGAAAAGACAACATTCACATGTCCATATGGTACGTTTACTTTTCATAAAATGCCTTTTGGATTATGTAATGCTCCTGCTACTTTTCAGCAATGCGTGTTAGCTATCTTTAACGAACTCGTGGAAGATATCATGGAGGTATTTATGGATAACTTTTCAGTTTTCAGTAATTCTTTCCAACTTTGTCTTAATAATTTAAAATGCGTTCTGATAAGATGTGAAGAGATGAATTTAGTGCTACATTGAGAAAAACGTCACTTTATGGTTCAAGAAGGTATTGTCCTAAGACAAAATTTCTAATAAAGGGATAGAGGTAGATAAAGTAAAAATTGAAACCATTGAAAAGTTACCTCCCCCAAATTCAGTTAAGGTCATAAGAAGCTTTTTAGGACATGCTGGTTTTTATCGCATATTTATTAAAGATTTTTCTAAAATAGCTAAGCCCTTAACAAAATTACTAGAAAAAGATGTACTTTTCAATTTTGACCAAGAATGTTTAGAGTCTTTTAACACTCTCAAAGAAAAGTTAGTTAATGCTCCGATTATGATGTCACTTGATTGGAATCTACCTTTTGAATTAATGTGTGATGCGAGTGATTTTGCAGTAGGTGCAGTTTTAGGGCAACGAAGAGACAAGCACTTTCGACCGATTTATTATGCTAGCAAAACTTTGACAGATGCACTGACGCGAATGCGTCCAAGCTCACAAACAGCTCAGATGAAAGAACACTAGCTGTGCTACAAGGTCTAATGACGAGAGCTCGAGTTCGACGCTTCCAAAGCTCTATTTCAGCTCTTTGTCAACATTACCAGCTGGTTCATAGCTCCAACATTCAAGGTGTAGCTGAACACAACTTGGAACCGAGGATATTTAGCTTAATTCAAGCCGACTTCAGCTCATTTTAGCTCACGGGAGCTCATTCCAGCTCGGTTGAGCTCAATTAAGTTTTTATTCAGCTCCATTAGTTTCTAATTTAAATAAATTTAGCTCATTTAATTTATTTTCAGTTTAACACAGCTCATAGCCGAAACCGTCAGCTCATCTTAGCTTAATTATTGCATATTTATTAAAGTGAGCTAGTTAACTAGTTATTTAATGCATATCATAAATTTGTCATAATTTGAACAATAATTAAATATGTCTAAATTATTACAAGAATTAAATATGTTAGCCGAATTTATTTAGGTGATTAATTGTGTTCATATTGATGTGTTCACATGAGCTATTAATGTGTGCATTAACCTTTTAGGTACATTACCTTGGGATGGCACATGCATGGGAAGATTTAAATGCAAAATGCATGAATGGTGAGGTTCAATAGACAGCAAACAAAGGGGCATATGCATGTTCAAATGTTTATGCATGTGCTTGAAGGTTCATGGATCACATTAAAGAAGGGACATGCATTGGACGGTTCATGAATCCCCATGTGTTCACACCTTACGTTCACACTAGAGTTCACACATAAGACCGATCGGCTACCTTGTGTTCACACATGCAAGACCCTTCAAGCACCTCCGTTCACACTACATAAAACCCTTCATGAAGCCACCATTATGACGCCACCCTTGGTGAAACATCACAAATTAAAGGCTATATTAAAGAGGGGTTGGCTGAATGTAGCCATACATGCATGAAGGCCATTCAAAGCTCATTCATTCACCTCACTTCCTTAGCCATGAAGTCCCCCCCATTCGGCCGAACATGGACATGCACTCCAAGGGATTTCTTTCTAGCATTTTCTAGAATCTTCCTATGTATTTAATGGATACATTTCTTAATTGTTAAGTCCATGAATAGACTATTCGGCTAGCCTAGGTATTAGTATAAATAGCTAGTCATTTTACATGTAAAAGGACTTTTGATCAATTTATACCGAAACTCTGTTTCTGTGAGGTTTGATTCCTCTTTATCTTTGTACAAGTCTCGTGCGACTTATCTAGCTTTGCTAGTGGTGTCAAACTTGCTTGTTTCGAGCTTATCACCGAACTCAACTTGGTGTGGCGCTTAAACCTATCCTACACTACCATTTTCCAACTTAGACAATATAGGATTCGGGGTGACACTTTTTGGTGTTGAATCTTTCCTGACGTCTAAGAAACTCGACCGTCGACCATCTAATTCATTGTTTACCAAATCCAAGCAAAAACCATATTTCTTCTATACCATTTCACACCTTTCTAAACCAATTCGTACCATCTAGTCCATTTCATTCTTTCTATTCCATTTCGTACCTTTCATACCATTTCAAACCACTTCGTAATCTATTCTAAACTACCTAAAACCGAACCACTACTCATCTATCCATTTTATACTTCGATCTTAAACCTACTTACCCACTATCATCCTTCTTTCTAAATCTAAACCCACTCTAAATTCTTTCTAAATCATACATCTTCTAACCTTTCGCTTCTTACCTATGTTTACAAATTGAGACTTCGTTCTTCTTCTCGACTACGATCGGGCAAACAACATTAATCTGGCTTATCTCATAACCGGGTTCGCGTCACGTACAAGCAAATTATACTACCACAAAAAAAGAATTGCTAGCCGTTGTTTTTGCGTTTGACAAATTTAGATCATATTTAATATTGTCGAAAGTCATCGTTTATACTGATCATTCTACTCTTCGTTATCTTTTAACTAAAACTGATGCAAAACCTCGATTAATAAGATGGATTCTATTGTTACAGGAATTCGACTTAGAAATAAAAGACAAGAAATGAGCTGAAAATTTGGCAGCAGATCACCTTTCAAGATTGGAAAATCCACACCCCGAGGACCTCGATAAAATAAACGACTTGTTTCCTGAAGAATAACTCCTAGCCATAGCAGAGGCTGCCATTCCTTGGTTTGCTAATTTCGCAAATTATTTAGCAGCTAACATAATCCCAAAAGGGTTAAACCATCAGCAAAAGAAGCAATTCTTCGCTGATGTAAAAAATTACTTTTGGGAAGACCCTTTCCTTTTTCGTATTTGTGCAGATCAAGTCATTCGAAGATGCGTTACAGAGACAGAAGCATATAAAATTTTAGAGCACTGCCATTCAGGACCTACAGGAGGACAGCACAGTGGAGCTAGAATTGCTCACAAGGTACTCGAATCAGGTTTTTCTGGCCTACCCTTTTCAAAGATGCCAACAGGTATGTGACCTCTTGTGATAAATGCCAGAGAATAGGTAACATCTCTCAGCATAATGAAATGCCTCAAAACTATATACTCTCATGTGAAATATTTGATGAATGGGGTATTGATTTTATGGGTCCATTCCCTATTTCGTTTGGGAATAAGTACATATTAGTAGCAGTAGATTACATGTCAAAATGGGTGGAAGCCCAAGCTTTACCTACTAATGATGTTAGAATGGTAGTACGGTTCCTTAAAAAGCTTTTCTCTCGATTCGGAACACCTAGGATAATTATCAGTGATAGGGGTACTCATTTTTGCAATACCCAATTTGACAAAGCTTTAAAAAGATATGGAGTGCACCATAGAATAGCTACCCCCTATCACCCACAAACCAGTGGTTAAGTTGAAGTGACAAATAGAGAACTAAAACGCATTTTAGAGAAAATAGTAGAAGCAAATAGGAGAGATTGGTCAAGGAAAGTAGATGATACTTTATGGGCTTATAGAACTGGATTTAAAACTCCCATAGGAACATCTCCTTATAAACTTGTTTACAGAAAAAGCTGTCATTTGCCATTTGAACTTGAACATCAAGCATTTTGGGCTATTAAATTTTTAAATCCTGATTTTAAGCTTGCAGGTGAGAAACGTTGATGCGATCCGGCTTGGGTGATTGAGTCGAATTCACATAGTTGCCCAATCGTCGTTGAGAAGAATTGTTCGAATTTTAAAACGGATGGAAATTTAGGCTAAAATTGGAGTGGAAGGTTTCAAAAAGGGTTCAAATAGGTTAAGTTCGAAAGGGTATAATAAGTTTGGTTTTTAAAAGAAAGAAATATAGATAAATTGATATTGGCAGTTATGGAATAACGAACTTAAACTTCAAGAAAGATTCGATACTATAATGAGTATCGCCCCAAATCTTATACCGTTTAAGGTGGTTGGATGGAATGTAGAAGAATAGGAGAACGCCACACAAAATGATGGTGATAAGTTCTAAAAACAAGTTCGGGTTGATGCCACTAGCATGCTAGATAAGTCACTCGAGACTCGTACTAGATAAGAGAGGAAGTAAACCTCACTGAAACAAAGTTCATTCAAATAAAATGTCAAATTCTGTTTTACAAAGTTTACAAATCTCTACTTATAGGCCTAAAATGCCTATTGAATTTTAGCATCTAAATGTGTTCATACTAACTTAAATTTTGTTCACACTTGTATTTAACATGTTCACACAAAAGCATTAAAATTCGGTTCATGCTTGAAGATGGTGCATGAATTGGTCGAATCATCATGTTGCTTCACTTTATGTATTCATGCATACTTAGCTTTGAAGAAAGGCCTTAATTCCATAAATGTGCAGCCCTTTAATGTTCCATCATCCCCCTTGGCCGAATGAAGCTTTAATGCACCTTGAATACTTGAATGGCTAGCTTGAAAATGCATAGATCATGTATGAAACGTCCCAATGTATGTTCCTCCATAAATTCGATCCATGAACCTTCAAAAACATGAACATTAAATAGCCCCTACTTGCATGAACGTCTCCAATACATGTATTCCCTTAAATGCCGTCCATTAAACCTCAATTCTACATGCACCTCTTCATACATTGCACCAAGCCGTACATGAACTTGCATTAATTTCCTTCTATGCATGAATGTGTGCCGTCCAAAGGGAATGGATCTTCTAGATACATTCAAGCATGAATCTTCTTGATCCATGTAACCGAATGTACATTTGAACCCAAACATTCATGTATTTTGTGCATTCATGTATTTAACAAATACATGAACTTGTAAACACCTTGAATCTTGTCATGCATGCACCTAATTAAATACTGTTCATTCATGCATGTGGGGTGTCCAAAAGAGGTGTTTCTTCAAGCATTCATTGTGCCATCCATGAGCATTGCCCCTACAAGAAATAAAACAATTCATAAGACATCATGTGAACACACATAAATTCAGCATAATGTGAACGCATTAATGGCATGCATTAAATCGGCTAAAATGTGAACATAATTAAAATATGTAATGACTATGACATATTAAAACAAATATTAATATAAGTCAAATTTGATGCTTAAATATGTTCATATTTTATTTAATGCATTAAAGTCAAAACCAAGTTTAAACTAAAGTGAGCTAAGCTTTAGCTCGTGAGCTAAAGTTGAGCTGAGGCTAAACTCCTAAGCTGAAGTTGAGCTAAGGTTTAGCTCATGAGCTGAGTATGAGCTAGGAGTGAGCTCGGTTTAGCTCAGGCAAGTTGGATTGAACTCGAATAAGCTAGATTTGAGCTGGACGGAGCTCGTGGAGCTGGAAATGAGCTGGGATCAGCTTGCCAACATGTCAATGCTCGGCCTGATAGACTTGTTCGATGAAGTTCACGAGGCGTGCTCGTATCAAACGTCTAATGCAACTAAATGAGCTAGATGAATGGTGTTGCAAAGCCTACGAAAACTCACGATTGTATAAGGAAGCCACAAAGCGTCGCCATGACAATCGATTGAGACAACCTAAGTAGTTCAAAACTGGTGATCTTGTCTTACTTTACAACTCAAGGCTTAAACTATTCCCTGGAAAACTTAAATCGAGGTGGTCTGGTCCATTCACTGTTCAAACTGTTTTTCCATATGGCACAGTCGAGGTAACTCATCCAAACTACGACACTTTCAAGGTAAATGGCCATTGACTTAAACATTATAGGGGTAAGAATTTCAAAGATAATAGGGAGGAGCTTCGGCTCTACGAACTCTCGTCATGATACATACGGGCAGAGTCGAGCTTAGACTCTAAATAAGCACTTCTCGGGAGGCAACCCGAGCACTAACTTAGTAACTCTTTTTATTTCAGCCTTTTAATACATTGACTAACCCTTTCAAATGCAAGATTTTCAGACCACAAGGCTATGCCCACGGGCGTACCTAAGGCCGTGTGGACATTATAAGCATATACACGGCTGTGCAATTTGACCGTGTATAAACAAGGTAAAAATTTTTCAGAGACACGGGCTACGACAAAGTGCCATGGTCGTGCGATGTGGCCATGGCCAACACCGTTAATTCAGACACGGGCTTAGACCAGCCGACATGGCTGTATGATATGGCCGTGTTGATTAAAACACGGGCGTGCGACACGCCCGTGCCCCAAGACCGTGGTTGACACTGTCAATTCAGACACAGGCGTGTGACATACTGCATGGCTGTGGAAGAAGTAAACATCAAAGGATATGGCCGTTCGACATGGCTATGTGCCTCAACACGCCCTAGGTACACGAGCATGTGCCTCAAACTAGGCACACCAAAATCACTGATTTTTGAACCACACGGGCAAAACCCGAGCCACACGGGCATGTGACATGCTCGTGTGACCCAAGAACCACGATGACCCAGGCACCATTCAATTTCACCTCGGTGGATTGGTGCGACAGTTAAGCATTCCAAACTTTGGTATCGCACTAGGGCTCTACACAAATGAGTTCATAACAGACGAGGACTTTCCCACACTCTCCCGCCGCATCTACGTCTCCCTATTGAACTATTGGCACGCCCTAGTCCCTACATCGCCCTTATACGACCCTAGTCACTCCAAGGTGACCACCCTCCCCCCATCTTTGAGGTACCTTCACGCCCTCCTTGCACAAACCTTGACAGGCAGATGCGAGAGCACAGGTGTCGTCAGCATACATGATGCCTACTTTTTATGGAGCATGGCAAACGCGTATACCATCGACCTCGCCTATTTCATTGCACACGCCATCCAACATCAGATAGAGAGGCATCGTAAGGGCGTGATATCCATAGGCCAGTACATCACATGGTTGACCAGCCACTTTGGCCTACTCAACACCGTGGCCCAGACATCCTCATACACACTGATCGGCCAGATGTCCCCTCTCCAGGCTATGCTCCACATGAGGATAATCCAGTGCAGACCAGGGACTGACCCACCATAGAACTGCCTATTCCGAGAGGCTGAGGATCCAGAGGACATTACTGATGATGTCCCACCACCACAGAGGAGGGCCCAACTGAGCCACCACCCCCTCGCCGTCCAGTTCATGCAGCAGCTTCATACGCTGACATATCTAAGCACCTTTCACGATTCGAGTAGCAGTGCTTCTAATGTTTCGATCATATCGATGGTACACTACAACAGTTATGCCAGCACCTTTACATCACCGCACCGTCACCACCGCGCAACCCATCTGAGGATTAGGCCTTTCTAATCCTCTTTTCTTATCTTTTATTTTCCTTTTTATTTTTCTTTTATTTTATTTCAGCTTATCTTATTCATTATTTGAATTTTAGTATTTTAAAACTTACTTTATTTTATTCCTTTATTTTTATTATTTCATATCGGCTATCCCCTAACAAACATATTCTGTTAATCTAAATTCCCTAAAAATGATAAGTGCTTTTGCAGTTTCAAAGGAGCTCTACAGCTCAAATCAAAAATCTAAAGGGAATCTTGCTTCAACCTCACACAGTTGACACCGCCAAAGCCTACCCTCACAACATGAAAGCTGTGGACAAACGAATGCTACTACCACCGGAGTATCCACCTCTGCACCTTCCTTTGTCCCAGACACTCTATAGGCACCACCACCTCATAAATTCATCCAATTCAGGGAGTTTCATGCCTTTCCTTATCTTATGATCTTATGCTTCGATTGCTACTAATGTATCTTTGTACATTAAGGGCAATGTACATCTTAAGTGTGGGGGGGAAACTTACTTTCAGTCATTACATTTTCTTTGAAACCCCTGAAAATTTTTACAACTAACATTTTGCATTGTTCTCAAAATTTTGAATTCTCACTTTCACTCTTTGCATTATCTTCAATCTCCTATTAGGAATTAATTCTGATTGATGAATGACTTTTATTGATATGTTGAGAATTAAGACATAGGTGCTTATGCTTTGATTATTCAAACCTTAAAACACTAGGGAATCAAGCATGATAAGTTGAAATTTTTAAGAATGTAAAGTTTTTCTAGGTTGTTTTCCCTAATTTTAAAGTGTTATCTTGAGACTTGAAATTCACAGGATTGACATCAAAAGCCATAATTCTAGTGAGATTTTTGAGCCTTTTGAGCATACATTCTTTCGTGCTCACTTTTATTGTTGCTTTGAGTGAGTCAATACTGATTTGTTATTCTAGAACTTGGTTTGATTATATATGCCAAGACCACATAATTAATTTGATACACTGAGATGATAAAGGCACCTAGGATTTAACCCACTTACTCCATAAAAGCCTACCTCCATAAATTGACCCCTAGTAAATCACATTGAGCCTAACAACCCATTCTTTGACTTACCCCTAATATTAACATATAACCCATTTTTGTTGAATTCCATTCAATTATATTGATCCCTATTTTTGTCGAGATTTGAGTTAATTTATCACCTAGCTTTATTCTCTTTTTCAGTTTGTAAAGTTTGTAAATTTTTGAAAGTATTGTATTTGATTTGTTCTAAAAAAAGTATATACAGTTGTAATTCATATTTTAGTTATAGTTTAATATTTTTGCATGTTTCTATTTTAAGCTATCAAATCCAGAACGATGACATCATAAGGCTTAGCTCTAGAAATATGTTCTAGTGATAGAGATTTTTCTAGCTAGATGATTTCTCAATTCAATCTCGATTCTAACCCTCTCTTTCTTAGCTTGTGACAACACCCCTTACCAAAGCCCTATTACAACCATTGAAAGACATTTTGATCGATGTGTTATATCAATCTATAGTGGTGGAGATTTGATTTTCTTGTAAGCCTATGGTAATAACCTTTCAGGTTGACTAATGAGTGCTTAAATTTTGAACCCTAAACACTTTGAGTGGATAGAGTGAATCTTTAGTGAGGATGTCAAATCTTGTTAATTTTGATTGAGAGGTAATTACTTAGGAGAAGAGAGAAAACCTATATTTCTGTGATAAAATTCTCAACTTAGAGTGTTTGAATCTTTAATGTTTTTCTGGTTGAATTCTCATTGTATGATTACTTGTGGATTAGTTTGAAACATTATTGATAAGGGTTATAAGTTGAGAAGAATGATTCTTAATTGTGAGTTGACATTTTACTTGAGGACAAGCAAAGGTTTAAGTGTGGGGGTATTTGATAAACGATAAATTATACATGTTTTTACCTCATGCTTAGCCTAATTTATGGATGAATTATCATTGAATTTGTGGAAATTGGTGCTCTTAATCCTTCTATTTCATGTTTTATGCGCAGGTGAGCTTAAGGAAGAGAAAAGAGCAAGGAACGGGCCAAAAACTAGCAAATTAGGCCCAATTAAATAAACAACACAGCCAAGAGATTCACCACGTGACTGTGTCATACGGCAGTGTCACTTTGAGCCTAACACGGCCCAGCCCCAACAAGCACAGCCAGACCACACGGTCGTGCCACCATCAACAGACCGACCATGGCCTGGGCCTCGATCCACACGGGCATGGCACACGGGCGTGTCCCTATAGTGAGGAAGTGCAATTTCACTCGGAAAAGGATACTTAGGGGCTAAGAAAGACACTCTAAAGCTCTATATAAAGACCCTAGGGGGCAATTACAAAGAGGTACTTTTCTCCCCTCAAAAGAGATACTTTTCTCTCCTCAAAAGGGTGCTTTATTTCTGCCAACACAGAGAGTGGAAGTAAGGGATTACTCCAAGGGAAGCCGATTGATTCATCCCAGAAGCCGAATTCTACATCAAGACAGGGATCTCCGTTCAATCCAATAGGGGTTTTTGGGTTCTTTATGTTTTGCTATTTTAATTCTTCTGAGATGTCTTCTTTATTAATTATGAACTAAATCCCCCAAATACTTGAGGGGGATGAAACCTAAGATAGATCTTGTTATTATTTTATCTTGAGTTATATGATAAATACCTGATTTGTTCTTAATTATGTGTTCTTAATTCTTGTTTTAATATTCCTAGGTATTAATTCAAGTATTGATATGCTTATTCAGAGGAGCAAAAGTCCCTGTTTAAGAGCAGATCTAGCATAATTAAGCGGAGTTGCATGCAACCCTAGACATAGGGCGACATAAATCTACCGGATTAGGGTCAAACCTAATAAGGGGATCCATAGATCGAATTAATGTAAGACTAGGGGTTTTAACTAGAAAGAGATTTCAGTTAATCAACCTAAGATTAGTTGTTCTTATCCTCAACAGAGGTATTAACATAAATTAGGGATTTCTACGGATCAAGTCAAGTGAATAAATCGTCTAGCTCAAGAATTGATAACAAGTGAAGTCTAGGTGGATTCTCCCTTGAGTATTGTCCAAATCAATCAGTTTTTCCTAAGAGTTTTTCCCCAATTCACTTTTTGTGCATTCATAGTTTAGTTTTAGAATTAGTTTAGTTTCATAAAAGCCCCTTTTATTTCTAGGTTAAATAATAGAAAGAAAGTTAGTACTAGTACTTTTGGTTCCCTTGGGTACGATATCTCAGTCATGGCACTAAGCTATACTACTGTTCGATAGGTGCGCTTGCCTTAAAATTGTGATAATAGTTAGTTTCTGGTTTGATCATTATTATAAATTTTATTACTTCATATCACGCATATCATGTTTCCGAGGAAGAGTTTGTATTTCGATGGGCTCCAACTTGAGACAGTCAATTTTGAGAGAGGCTCATGACGGTCCTTGTGCCATGCATCCCGGAGGGAATAAGTTGTATCAGGATCTACGAGAATTGTATTAGTGGCTTGGACTTAAGCAAGAATTAACGAAATTTGTGGGTAAGTGTCTGACATGCCAGTAGGTGAAAGTTGAGCATCAACTACCATCTAAACTTCTGCAACCGATAAAGATTCCACTTTGGAAGTGGGAAAGGGTAACCATGGACTTTGTGAGTGGGCTACCCTTGACGCCTACCAGGAAAGACTCGGTTTGTGTAATTGTGGATAGGCTAACCAAATCTACTCATTTCATACCCGTCCGAACTGACTACTCACTTCAAAAATTGGCCAAGTTGTATGTGGCGGAGATAGTGCGACTTCATAGAGTGCCAGTTTTGATTATTTCTAATCGGGACCCTAGGTTTACATCTCGATTCTGGTAGAAGTTGCATGAGGCATTGGGTACACAGTTAGATTTCAGCACTGCTTTTCACCCTCAGACGGATGGACAGTCAGAAAGGGTGATTCAAGTTCTGAAAGACATGCTGAGAGGATGCGTTATTGATTTCCGGGGTAGTTGGGAAGATTACTTGTTGTTAGCAGAGTTTGCATACAACAATAGTTACTAGGCGAGTATTCGAATGGCACCATATGAGGCATTGTATGGTCGAAGGTGTTGTATGCCTACTTGTTGGTCAGAATTGGGAGAACGTCAAGTTCTTGGGCCAGAGTTAGTAGCGGATACAGAAGATAAAGTCAAGCTGATTAGGGATCGGTTAAAGGAGGCATCTGATAGGCAAAACTCTTATGCCGACCTGAAGCATAAGGAAATTAAGTACTCGGTGGGAGATTTGGTGTTCTTAAAGGTTTCACCTTGGAAGAAGATTTTAAGGTTTGGAAAGAAGGGCAAATTGAGTCTGCAGTTTATCGGGCCCTATCGAGTTCTTAAACAGGTGGGTCCGGTAGCGTATCAGCTGGAACTACCTCTGAAGTTGGACCAGATTCATGATGTCTTTCATGTCTCCATGTTAAGGTGGTATCTGTCTGATCCTTCCCACATTGTACCAGTGGAGGAAATTGAAGTTAAAGCTAATCAGACTTTTGAGGAAGTGCCTGTGTAAATTCTGGACCGTGATGTAAAGGTGTTAAAAAAAAAGTTAGTCCCGTTGGTGAAAGTGCTTTAGCGCAATCATGGCAAAGAAGAAGCTACGTGGGAACCAGAGAGGCAGTTCGTCAACAATACCCTCACCTGTTTGGACAGGTAAATTTCGAGGCTGAAATTTCTGTAAGGGGGTAGAGTTGTAACGCCCCAATTTTTCGGGATTTTGAATTTTTGCATGAATTTATTTCTGCATGGCTAGATGTGTTATATTGATGCATTGGGTGTAATTAGTGGACCTTTAGAAGGCCTATGTTTGAGATTAAAGTCTGACAAATTTTAATTTTTGGCCTTAGGTGAGAATGGATTTAAGCTAAGTGGGCTTTTAAGTTAAAATTAGGGTTTTAAGACACAACAAAACTTGTGGTAAAGTGGCAAAGTAACACCACTTAGAGCTCAAGGGTGGCGTGACATGGCTTGTGAGGGAGCTATGGTTCGAATCTTTTGGTGAGCATAGTGCTTATTTGATTTTGCTGCATGAGCATGGTAAGTGGTGGTCTCCAAGCTAAACTCTGGGGCAAGTTGTTTGAGTTGCTCATGGGATTAGGCTGAGGAGTGATAAGGGGAGATTATCAAAGAGAGAATTTAGGAGATGGGTGTAAGGCTAGTGTTGGTCGAATGAATGACTATAGGAGTTGCAAATTTAGTTAGGGAACTTAGGTGGTTGGTTTAGCAATTTTGGCATTTATGGTAGGGTGTGTGCCGACTTCTTGTTGTTGATCTTTCAGCATTTGGTTGTTGGTCATTCCTCTAGTGCCAAATAGGTAAGTTGAAGTGGGTTCTATTATGTTTCTTTCTTTTCTCTCCTTCCGTTCTTTGATTCAAAACCGTAAACCACAAAGTCCCTAGGCACCCCTTGCCGATTTCTTTTTGGTTGAACCCTCCCCATCTTTTCTCTAAAGACCGAAACTTCTAAGTCTCTCATCTCTCTTTCATCCATCTCCTCAGTTTTCACAACTTCTTCTTCTTCTTTCACCTTTTTCCAAAACTGAAATCTCAACTCTCTCTCAAGTGATCTATTTTCAAACCTGAAACATTTAATCTTATAGCCAACTTCTTCTTGGCTAATCTCCCTAAAAGCTGAAATCCTGAAATTTGTAGCCTTTCCCCCTTTGTCGACTTACTTAAAGAGTCGAATCTTAGAGAATCTTTCTTCTTCTTTTTATTTTTATTTAATTTCTTAAGCCCTTTCTAAAGTCGAACTTCACCACTCTTTTCCCATAAATCGATTGTACCTTCTCCTATCAACTACTCCTCTTGTGTGGCCCTTATAGCTGAATCTTGCTTTCTTTATTGTCTTAAGCACCCTTCTCTAGTCGAATACCTTAGATCCACTATCCTTCAGTGTGTTTCGGTTAGATCTACTTAAGATCTAAGCTTAGGCTAGTGGGAGACGAATCTCACTCCATCGTTGCAAGACAAACAGATTTTTGGGTAAGAATCTTCCCTTTATTTTCTTTTAAGTGGTTAGGGGAAAAGTCAAAACCCTTAATCTCCTAGTGTTAATCGGTTTTGGGGTCCCTGTCTAGTGGATCATTTTAAACCTCTCTTCTTGTGTTCGATTACAGCTATTCGTAGTGACGGATCTCGTTAAAGGTGGTTAGTACTAACAAGGCAGACTAGATTAGGTGGTTGGAACTGGGTTACGGCAAAGGTAAGTGATGGTGATGTTTTGGTAGTAATGGCCGAATGTTTTAGGGGGTAGGCGTTTGATGTATGCACACCCGGGGCTCCCTCAAATGCAAATCAAGATCTAATCGAGCTTCTAAAAGGCCCTATGACTCGAGCACGTACTAAGCAACTTCAAGAAGCTTTAACAGCTTTGTTGTTACGCATTTGGGATGACAACAAGGTCCAAGACGTTGGAGGAACTAAGGACATTGCCTTGAAGGCTCGATGCACTCTTTTGCAAGCCGACTTCAGCTCTTCTCCAGCTCTCCAAGCTCAATTCAGCTCCAATCAGCTCACTTGAGCTTGTGTCAGCTCGTTTGAGCTCAAATTTAGCTCGTTTCAACTCATTTCTTTTACATTACAATTAAATAAGATTAAACTTTGCTTTTAATTAAGTTTGCTACAGCTCATGGCGAATTCCATAGCTTAATTTAGCTCACTAAGTATTTTTTACTATTTGAGCTAGCCGAATTTAATGTGATAATAATTAATTTAATTAGTGTCATTAAGTTGTCTAGTTACTCATTTAAATTATAATTATGAATAGTTATATTTTAATTAATTGTATGTCTAATTCATGTAGGTTCAGCCGAATGTAGAGATTCATGACAAGGTTTAGCCGAATGTGGAGGTTCATTCATGACAAGGTGCATGTACGGGGTTGTTCAATGAAAGGAGAGATTCATGCATGGTTCGGTTCAATGTTTGGAGGTTTCACATTCATGAACAAGGAGGATTAATTACAAGCAATGAATATTGAAAAATATATCTCCTTTGGACGGCACACATGCATGAATGAAGGACAATTAATGCAAGTTCATGAATGACCAAGTTCAAGCTCCCTTCCAAGTTCCATGTATAGCCGAATGTATGTGGGAGGACTTTTGGGGTTTCCATGCAACTATTCGGCCAAGAGGCACCTCTTGGAAGCTACATGCACCCCATGGCCGAACCTAGACAAGCCATTTAGCTTCTAAAGGTTCACATTCATTCAAATGCACCAAGCTCATTCTTAAAGCTGTCCAAACACATCCCCATTAGCCAAATCAAGACCATTTAATTAATGTTTTCATTCTAGAACATTCTAGTTAGTTCATGACTGAATTTGCTTAGTCTTTAAGCTAGCTAGCTTGTCCATTCGGCTACTACATGATAGCTTATAAATACTTGTTCATTCTCATTGTAAAGGGACTTTTGCCAATTTATGAAAACTATTGTTGTTGTGAGGTTGCTTCCTCTCATGTCTCGTACAAGTTTCGAAAGACTTATCTAGTGTGCTGTGGCATCTACCGATCTTGTTTGAACTTATCACCATCCTTGGTGTGGCGTTCATCTATCCTTCTATTCCATCTTTCCACCTTGACAATATAGGAACCAGGGTGACACTTTTTAGTGTTGAATCATTCCTAACGTTAAGTTCGTTTTCCATCCCCATCCTTTAGTTTCTTTCTTGACTTCACCAAACCGAGCCAACTATCTAATATTTACCTTTGCTACCCATAACCAAACCTATTCTTGAAATTACCCTTCTTCTAAACCTTCCGCTTATCCTAATTTAATTCTTTTACTTCTATTACTAAAATTTGAGACACGAACGACTCTCTCTCGACTATGATTGGGCAATAAAGTGAATTTGACTCAATCACCTGAGTCAGATCACATCATTTGGTATCAGAGCTACAAAATCGAGAAGCGTCGACGTTCGTATCAATCCCAACAATAGGTTCGTGATTTAAATATATATATAAAAAAATTTCGTGAAAAAAAAAGTGTGTTGAAAAAAACGAAAATAGTTGAAAAAAATTGTGAAAAAAAAGAAATTCAAAAAAAATTTTAAAAGTAAAAAAAAAGAAAGTGAAGTATCAAAAGTTTCTGTTATACATCATTTGGCATTTGTGAATCCCGATTCTCAAGTTTTTCATTCTATTTCTTCAATTTTCTACCCTTTCAACCCCAACACCACACTCACAAACCCGAAAATCTTTTTTTTTCTTTTAGCCTACCCGTACACCTACATATTTTATCCCTTGTAACCATTTGAAGCTGACTCCCAAAAGCACCAAGACGAGTCAATACGAGACAAAATACAAGGTTACGAGAGTAAGTTTGAGTGGAAAAAGGCTAGAGAGTGTGAGAACATTCGAGTGTCGCAAAAGCCTTAAAGCGAGTGTAAACACGAGTGGAGTGTTCATCAATATTTCTTTGCGAGTGAAATAGTGAGGTTTTTGGTGAGGATCCTAACTATTCTTGTCATTTAACATGGAGCATGCCAGAAAGCTTTTCGTTGTAAAAAGAAGCCTTAGTATTCAAAGTCCCGAAAATGAACAGCAACGGGAGAATATCTTCCACTCCCGATGTCAAGTCCAAGGAAAAGTCTGTAGCTTGATCATTGATGGTGGAAGCTGTACCAACGTGGCAAGTACCTTAATAGTGGAGAAACTGAGCTTGTCTACTACCAAACATCTGAGCCCCTACAAGCTTCAATGGCTCAACGATGGTGGCGAAATCAAGGTAACCAAGCAAGTCCTTGTTCCCTTTTCAATTGGAAAATACGTAGATGAAGTCCTCTGTGATGTGGTACCCATGCATGCGGGCCATATGTTGCTTGGAAGGCCATGGCAATATGATCAAAGAGTCACCCATGACGGGTATACCAATCGGTATACATTCAAATATCAAGGCAAGAATATCACTTTGGCACCATTGACGCCAAAGCAAGTTTTCGAGGATCAAAAGAGAATGAAGTCTGTTGTAAGTCAATTAAAAGAAAACACAAAAATAGCAAAAAGAAAAAAGAAGAAAAAATGAGAAAAGAAAAAGAAGAGCAAGAAAATAGAAAAAAAAGTTTGTTCGCGAAAAAAAGAGAAGTTCGGAAAGCGTTTTTGACAAAACAAACCATTCTTGTACTCTTGTACAAGGAAAATCTTTTTAACACTAACGAACTATCTGGGGAATTACCTTCTACTATTTTAAGCCTTTTGCAGGATTTCCAAGACGTCTTCCCGGAAGAGACTCTGAGTGGCTTACCACCTCTTCGGGGAATCGAGCACCAAATTGATTTTGTACCTGGAGCAGTAATTCCAAATCGTCTTGCCTATAGAATGAATCCCGAAGAAACTAAGGAACTACAAAGACAAGTCAACGAGTTGATGGAAAAGGGTTATATTAGAGAAAGCCTTAGCCCTTGTGCCGTGCCCGTCCTCTTGGTGCCGAAAAAGGATGGTACTTGGCGAATGTGTGTCGATTGTCGAGCTATGAATAAAATCACCATCAAATATCGACATTCGATTCCTTGACTAGACGACATGTTAGACGAATTAAGTGGAGCTAAACTGTTTTCCAAGATTGATTTAAAAAGTGGATATCACCAGATTCAAATACGAGAAGGCGGCTAGTGGAAAACTGCCTTCAAAATAAAACATGGTTTGTATGAATGGTTGGTCATGCCGTTTGGCTTAACCAACGCTCCTAGTACTTTTATGAGACTAATGAACCATGTGTTGAGATCTTTCATCGGTAAGTTTTGTGTTGTTTACTTCGATGATATCCTCATATATAGCAAGACTATGGAAGATCACGTGATACACCTCAAGTCTATTCTTGAAACGTTACATAAGGAGTCTCTCTTTGCTAATCTTAAGAAATGTACCTTCTGTTCTGATAAAGTTATTTTTCTTGGTTTTGTGGTTAGTGCACAGGGTTTAGAAGCTGACCAAGAGAAAATAAAAGCAATTCAAGAGTGGTCGAGACCTACATCCATTACCCAAGTTCGAAGCTTCCATGGACTAGCAAGCTTTTATCGGCATTTTGTGCCCAACTTTAGCACCTTGGCCACACCGTTAACAAGCGTGATAAAAAAGAACTCTGCATTCCATTGGGGAGATGACCAAGAAAGGTCTTTTATTGAAATTAAAATTTGTCTTACTAACGCACCTTTACTAATTTTGCTAGATTTTTTGAAGACCTTTGAACTTGAGTGTGATGCATCCGGTGTAGGAATTGGGGTTGTCTTAACCCAAGACGGACGGCCCATTACTTATTTTAGCGAGAAGCTTAGCGGAGCCCCACTCAATTATCCGGTCTACTATAAAGAAATGTTCGCACTAATACGGGCTCTTGAAACGTGGCAACACTATTTGTGGCCAAAAGAGTTTGTGATCCATTCCGACCACGAAGCCCTGAAACATATTAAAGGGCAAAACAAGCTGAACAAGAGGCATGCTAAGTGGGTCGAGTACCTTGAATCATTTCCTTATGTAATTAAGTACAAGAAACGTAAAGACAACATGGTAGTTGATGCTTTATCGCGGAGGTACACATTACTCTCTACTCTTGAATCTAAGCTGCTTGGTTTTTCGTTCTTAAAAGACTTGTATGCTAACGATGCTGATTTTGGAGAAGTCTATTCTGCTTGTGAGCATGTTGCTTTTGAGAAATTTTATAGGTTTTATGGTTTTTTATTCAAAGAAGGTAAGTTTTATGTTCCGCAAAGTTCTGTTCGCGACTTGCTTGTGCAAGAAGCACATAGTGGAGGACTCATAGGACATTTTGGAGTTAACAAGACGTTAGCCGCACTTAACGAACATTTTTACTGGCCTAGAATGAGGCGAGACGTGGAGCGAGTTTGTGAGCGATGTGTGCCGTGCAAGCGAGCAAAATCCAAGATTCAACCTTATGAACTTTACACGCCATTGCCCATACCCGACACTCCTTGGATAGACATTTCCATGGATTTCATCCTCGGTTTGCCCCGAACAAAAATGGGAAAGGATTCCATTTTTGTAGTTGTGGATCGTTTTTCTAAAATGTCACATTTCATTGCATGTGCAAAAACTGATGATGCTGTTCATATTTCTAACCTCTTTTTTAGGGACATTGTTTGGTTACATGGAGTTTCATGGACGATTGTGTCAGATCGAGATGCAAAATTCCTTAGCCGTTTTTGGAGGTCTCTATGGGGTAAACTCGAAACCAAATTATTGTTCTCAACTACTTGTCATCCTCAAACGGATGGACAAACCGAAGTGGTCGACCGAGTACTTTCTACTCTTCTGCGGGCTATCATTCGTAAGAATTTGAAACCATGGGAAGATTGTTTGCCCCATATTGAGTTTGCCTATAACAGATCGGTCCATTCAGCAACCAAACACTCACCTTTTGAAGTAGTCTATGGGTTTAATCCAATAACTCCTTTAGATTTAGTTCCTCTATCTAATAACCAGTTGATTCATTCGGATGCTAGGAAAAAGGCCGATTACGTGAGAGAACTACATCAACGAGTACGAGCTAATATCGAAGCGAGAACTAAGTCTTACATGTAGCAAGCAAACAAGGGACGAAAGAGAGTCATATTTGAACCCGGTGACTGGGTTTGGGTTCATATGTGCAAGGAACGATTTCCAGCACAACGACGCTCCAAGCTACTTCCTCGAGGAGATGGGCCTTTCCAAGTGCTTGAGCGCATTAATGAGAATTCCTATAAACTTGATTTACCGAGTGAATATAATATAAGTGCTAGTTTTAATGTATCAGATTTATCCCCTTGTGATGCAGATTCTGACTTGAGGACAAGTCGCTTTGAAGACGGGGGGAATGATGTATGCACACTCGGGGCTCCCTCAAATGCAAATCAAGATCTAATCGAGCTTCCGAAAGGCCCTATGACTCGAGCACGTACTAAGCAACTTCAAGAAGCTTTAACAGCTTTGTTGTTGCGCATTTGGGATGACAACAAGGTCCAAGACGTTGGAGGAACTAAGGACATTGCCTTGAAGGCTCAATGCACTCTTTTGCAAGCTGACTTCAGCTCTTCTCCAGCTCTCCAAGCTCAATTCAGCTCCAATCAGCTCACTTGAGCTTGTGTCAGCTTGTTTGAGCTCAAATTTAGCTCGTTTCAGCTCATTTCTTTTACATTACAATTAAATAAGATTAAACTTTGCTTTTAATTAAGTTTGCTACAGCTCATGGCAAATTCCCTAGCTCAATTTAGCTCACTAAGTATTTTTGACTATTTGAGCTAGTCGAATTTAATGTGATAATAATTAATTTAATTAGTGTCATTAAGTTGTCTAGTTACTCATTTAAATTATAATTATGAATAGTTATATTTTAATTAATTGTATGTCTAATTCATGTAGGTTCAGCCGAATGTGGAGATTCATGACAAGGTTCAGCCGAATGTGAAGGTTCATTCATGACAAGGTGCATGTACGGGGTTGATCAATGAAAGGAGAGATTCATGCATGGTTCGGTTCAATGTTTGGAGGTCTCACATTCATTAACAAGGAGGATTAATTACAAGCAATGAATATTGAAAAATACATCTCCTTTGGACGGCACACATGCATGAATGAAGGACAATTAATGCAAGTTCATGAATGACCAAGTTCAAGCTCCCTTCCAAGTTCCATGTATAGCCGAATGTATGTGAGAGGACTTTTGGGGTTTCCATGCAACTATTCAGCTAAGAGACACCTCTTGGAAGCTACATGCACCCCATGGCCGAACCTATACAAGCCATTTAGCTTCCAAATGTTCACATTCATTCAAATGCACCAAGCTCATTCATGAAGCTGTCCAAACACATCCCCATCAGCCGAATCAAGACCATTTAATTAATGTTTTCATTTAGAACATTCTAGTTAGTTCATGACCGAATTTGCTTAGTCTTTAAGCTAGCTAGCTTGTCTATTCGGCTACTACATGATAGCTTATAAATACTTGTTCATTCTTATTATAAAGGGACTTTTGCCAATTTATGAAAACTATTGTTGTTGTGAGGTTGCTTCCTCTCATATCTCGTACAAGTTTCGAAAGACTTATCTAGCGTGCTAGTGGCATCTACCGATCTTGTTTGAACTTATCACCATCCTTGGTGTGGTGTTCATCTATCTTTCTATTCCATCTTTCCACCTTGACAATATAGGAACCGGGGTGACACTTTTTAGTGTTGAATCATTCCTGACGTTAAGTTCGTTTTCCATCCCCATCCTTTGAGTTTCTTTCTTGACTTCACCAAACTGAGCCAACTATCCAATATCTACCTTTGCTACCCATAACCAAACCTATTCTTGAAATTACCCTTCTTCTAAACCTTCCACTTATCCTAATTTAATTCTTTTACTTCTATTACTAAAATTCGAGACACGAACGACTCTCTCTCGACTACGATCAGGCAACAAAGTGAATTCGACTCAATCACCCGAGCCGGATCACATCAGTGTTGTAGTTGTAAATCAGATTATGGAATAACATATGGGTAAACTGATGTAGGTTGATTGCTCGAGGGATCTCGATGTAGTTCGTCAACAGGTGTGTAATCGACACCCTCTAGTAGAATAGATCGACAAAAGCCAAAAAGCTGAAATGCCGAAGTGCCGGTATTTCGAGGGCTTACGAGCTTGCGAGCGCTCGTGGGTCGATACAAAACTGTGAAATCAGTAATAACGAACGGTAAGGCTGTTGTGCACATTTTTGTGCACTTGGGTGGTTTTGGGTGAAATACACGGTAAGTGATTTCGAGTAAACTGGACATTGAATCTACGAGAATATGTGTAAAGATTGAGACTTAGCAGGCCACAGTAGTTTGTGGGCTTCTCGGGCCCATTAGGGGTTTTAGGGCCCAATGACTCTGTATAAATGAAATGGGCTATTTGAGTCGCTCGGGCGACGTTAGATCTGTTAGTAGACTGTAATAAGCACAAAACCCTAAAACCTAACAAAATTATCGAAATACCCTTATAGGGTGAAAATTATTGTTTTACCCCTAGATGCTAAATGACAATTTTACCCCTAAAGAAATGTTGGCTGATTTGCATGATTACTGTTTCTGATATTTTGTATGCCATGTCACATTATATTTTGATTTGCATGGGGTTGGGTTATTGTTACGGAGGAAGTGCTAAAAGTGGTAATGCCACGTAATCTGCTTAGAGGCTTTGCCTCGTATTACTGTTCTAGTGGCTTGTCCACAATATCTGTACTAGCAGCTTGCTGCGACTTGATACGATCGCAACCCGGAGTGCATCAAGTTCGAGCAAGGACTCAATGGTGCTGCCTCAAGGACCAATTACACGAGCTCCAGCTAAGCAATTTAAGGAGGCCATTTCGGCCTTAGTTAACCAAGTGTGGGGCGAGGCTTTGGTTGGAGAAATAGAACGAGGTGGGACCAGCTTAATAAAGTGTCCTTGCAACATTTTGCAAACTAATTTCAGCTCAATTCCCGCTCCTTGAACCCGTTCCAACTAAATTGAACTTTTATTTATTTTTTTCAGCTTTGCATTTAGTTTGCATTTTAATACTTGCATTTAAGCCTCTTAGTTTAATAAATGAGTTGCTGGTCATTAATACAACTCATCTTAGTTTAATTAAATGAGTTTATTTGATGAATTTAATTTAATGAGTTGCTTCTTTAATTAATCTAGTTACTAGGTTAATTTATTGGTGCATGAGTTAAAGCTCATTAAATATTCTTTTAATTAACTAGTTGTTGGAATAAATGATGCATAAGTGTTAGTTCATTTGTTTAAGTAGTTGTTAATTTGTTTAAAGCTTAATAATTGAATAAATGTGACGGTTACATATGTTTTAATTGCAGGTGACTTTTCAACTCACAAAGGGTGTTACGCATTCAATAAAGGTGACTTTTCAAGTTATTTTGGTTACAAAAGAGGGGGCTGTTATAAAGGAAGCATTAAGCATCATTAAAAGAGAGTTTAAAGGAGCATTTCATGTCCTTTAAAATCTGGTAGCAGCTTGTTCAAATACCCCAACGTTTTTGCTACTTAATGGACAATTTATGCCTTGCAAATTTCATTAAAGTGACTGGAGTCTATTCAACTAGCCAAAGGGAAAATCAAGAGTCATCTTCCAAGCCTTTAAGGACATTAATTCAGCTAGTTAAAGAGAGGAGTTATTGATTCTAGAATTTCAAAAGTCTTTAATTTATAATTAGCTCTTTAATAGCACTTTACTATGTGACCATTTGGCTAGCTCATTCTAGCCTTATAAATTCTTGTAACCAAGCCTTTTGGGGACACTTTTGAACATTTTGTTAATGATATGCTGCCAAATTTGTGAGGCAAACTTTTCTCTATTTTCGTTCAAAGATTCGTTGGCTACCTAGTGTTCTAGTTGCGTCAATCATTTTCTTTGATAAACCCGAACTTATCACTACTCGTAGTGTGGCGTTCAAACATACCAAGGTTCCTATCTTACTAGATAGTGGGTCGAGGTCACTTCTACCAATCCTAAACTAAACTAAAAGGGCTTATAAACAAACGGGTCGATACCACATCGATATTGGTTCTTGTTTGCACTTTTGTTCAAACCAAACTTCTTTCATTACCATTTCATACCAAAATCGAATTCCATCCTTCCATTTCTTATCATTTCGTACCAAACCAGTTTCCGCACAACCAAATTTAACCTCTTCGATTCTAAACCATTCCTTCCTACCCATATATTCAAAACCAACTATCCAATATTCCATAACCGAAACAATTCTTTCTTCCTACCTTATTCATTCTTAACCTTTCATTCTTCTCAGTTTCTTTAAAGAATTAACGGTACTTCTCGTCGACGATTGGGAAAATCAAGTATACGACTCAACTCAACCCCAAGGCGGATCGTGTCACGACTGTTGTGTGTAGGGCTGGGTGGGTTGAGTTATTCCCCACATGGTGTGTAGGGCTGGATTGGGCTTGGGCTTTGCAGACATGCATATATTACTATAATCTGATCTATTTCTGTAATGGGCCTAAGGCCCACACTGATTTCTGAATAGGGCCAAGGCCCAGTTTAATCTGTATCTGAATAAGGCTTCGGCCCAGAATGAGTTTGGACTAATCTATGACACTAGTTGGGTTAGCTTACACACTGAGTTTTCACAAACTCACCCCTTTTTCTTTCCATCCATGCAGGTAACCCCCAACCATAGAGGACTTGGAGCTGCGAGGGATTCGGAGTGGCCACGTGAATTATTTTTCGGCTTTATATTTTCCTAAATTTACTTTATTTTAATATTTCTTTAATTTTTGGGTTTCAAGTTGTAATAAGGCCGCTCAGGGATTTTATTTTGGATTTCCTTTATTACTTGTTTTTACAACGGTAGACTAGTTCATGCGGGCTTTTCAAATCTAATCAAACGTTTTCAAAACATACATTACATGACAAATAGAAAAGTTAACAAACGATAACACGGCAATAAAATCTTCTACAAAGTGAACTATATTTGGTAATAAATATAGTTTTTACAGCTAATGATGTTTCTTAGTTATAAGATGTGCTAAACGGCATACCAAAAACAACATAATGTTTTACTAAAAGAAGATCATAACTTAGTCAACTGTCCATGTTGTAACACCCCTATCTCGTAACCATCGCCAGAACAGGAAAGGAGCGTTACCAAACATGTAATCAGACTGAATCAGTAAAATTTTGAACTTTTTAATCATTAACCATTATGTATTTTCAAACATCAAAGGATGCTTCAAATGATCATAAAACGATGCATATAACTATTAAGGATAAAATTGAAGTCATAGTAAAAGATATGAAAATAATCATAAATTTTCAAGTTAGGGACACACAGCCGTGCTCCTTTGCCCGTGTCCTCTCGCACGGTCGTGGCTATCTAGCACGCCCGAATCGCATTACCCGTGGTTGAAACTGACTTACCTCATACGGCCACTAGACACACCCGTGTACAAAACAGAGCAGACCGTGTGACTATACTGCCAAATTTCACAAGGCTACAAGTTACCAGACACGCCTGTGTGTCTAGGCCGTGTACCAAAACTGACCAAAACATTTAAGGTGTAGGTGACACACGGTCGAAATACACGCCCGTGTTCCCTGGCCATGTGGCACAATATAGGCTCAGTTTAAGCCAAATTGCCACCTAAAAACATACCAATTCAAGCATATAATAGACCCAAAATCATCATAAATCTTGCACCAACTAGGCATAACAATTCAATAACTAAAATAGCCACATTCATGAACTCATCCACACAAAAATATACATAATCATTTCTTACCATTTCAGCTCATAAACACATCTTGATCATATAATTTACCATAAGCACATATAATCAAAAAGCCATCCTCAAAATACCTAATTACAAAAGTATATGCCAAGCCACATCTCATAGCTTGGTCATCTATCAAAATATACCATATTCATTAACAACTAGCCTATACATGCCATGACCATTTCATTTACAAAAGGTTCAAAAGTACCAAAGCTTGATAGATAGTGTGATGGCGATCTCCAACACGTCCGATTATTGAGCTAGCTTCCGAATCTAAAAGACAGTTAAGAAATAAACGGAGTAAGCTTCTAAAGCTTAGTAAGCTCGTAAAACTTAGAATTTAACTTACCAATTCATTTAGGTAATCCCTACATATACAAGTAAGGCCAATTCTATTCATATGCTCTTGTAGCCTATTTAACAAGCTCACACAAGTTAGTTCATATGACTTCATATACCATCTTATACAAGAGTTTACTATATAATTCATATCCATTAGCATATATGAACATCATAATTCATATGACATATAATGCATTCACTTTCATATATCTCATGTAACAGATAAATCCTATGGTTTGAATCATACCTTTCATGTAGTTCATATAACATGTATCATATATACATATATCCATAACATCTTGTAATTCATGTAACTTATATCGGTATTGCCTGTTGAACCTATAAGAATATCGAGGATACCCGGGTGATACACACACAGTGTATATACATAAAACCTGAAAACTGTCAATACGTCATGTATGCTCTTACGAGCCTGTACGGTAAGCCTTAAAGGCTGAACATGTAATCCCGAAGGATGAACGTTGAGCCCGTAGGCTGAGCAGTAAGTCCGAAGACTAAGCATGTGATCCCGAAGGATAAACGTGTAGCTCATGAGCACGTGCTAAGTCCGCAACAAATGCAGGAACTCAAACCGCCCTGTAGCCCTAGTGACATGTCACTTGTATACGGTTCTGACGGGAACTCGGTATTCATGTATTACTTGAAACATTTAACATTTCCATTCCAAAACACATGTATATACTCAATAGGCAATCCATTCAGCAACTTTATACATACACATGATCATTAAACAGCATTTATAAGCATTTATAAGATAAATTCCAAATTCAACGAACTTACCTCGTAATCCCGATATCTACTCGTCTATTTTTCATTTTCCCCGATCAAGTTCCGGGATTCATTCGTCTTTATCTAAATTAATGCAAAATTCAGCTATTTACTAACTCACATATTCAATTCAATCCAAAAACATATATTTTGACATATTTGCAATTTAACCCCTTTATTTTTAACATTTTTCAATGTAGCCCTTTTATCACAAAATGATAAATTACACATCAAGGACCTCAATACACCTAGCCGAATATCCATATAGTCCCTATAAGTACATATCTTTCATTTAATCACAATTTTAACCACAAAAATTCTACCTTTTTGCATTCAAATCCTCAAAACCCATTTTCTTCAAAAATCACTTTAAAATTCTTGTATATTTCCACATAAGATTCTATAATTCATCAAAATCCATCAAAATAACATGAATTATCAATGGCATTTTTCAAAGACATGTTCAAAATCAGAAATTGAGGTATGGGTCGACTAGTATACGAAGCAACGATCTCAAAAACGTAAAGATCATTAAAAACCGAAGTCAAAACATACCTCAATTGAAGAATCAAGCTTGCCGAAAGAAACAAAGTTTAAAACCCTTATTTTGCTTAAGAAATCGATGGAGAAGAAGCAAATATGAAAGAATTTTCATGTTTTATTAATTAAAACATATAATATTGATAAAAGACCATTTTAACCTTTAAATTAAACCATTTAAAAACATGTCATTAAGGACATAAATGTCCACTAGCTTTAGAAAAGGTAAAATAACCATTTAAGGCCTTCCACTTATAAAGCCATCATCAAATAAGCCATTTATAAAATAGAACTCTAATTTATCGCTTTACTCGATTTAGTCATTTTTCTCAAATTAACCAGACAAACGATAAAATTTCTAAACGAAACTTTCACACTGTAATTCTATCATGCTGTAAAACATATTAAAGCAGTAAAAACAATATTTTGACTAGGTTAAGTGGTCCCAAAACCACCCGTTCCGACTAGGGTATAAAGTGGGCAGTTACACATGTGACACATCAGATCTAGCCATAACGTCTGGGCTGAGTTTGGGGTGTTACAGCATGTATAGGCTTGAATTATAGTTTGAGCTCACTTTTGATTATAATGCTATATGCTATGCATGAATGGTTTATGTGATAAATGTTATATGTTTTGGAAATGGCTTGTTATTAATTTTAATGATTTAATGATTAAGTTCTTTTGATCATGGTATATGCGTGTGAGTGCTTGGTATGAAAATTTGATTATTATTTGTCATTTGATATTTGTTAATTGAACAATCAAGAAAATGTGATTCTTTGAAAAGTTTACATGCAAATTGAATTATAGAAATTGGTTTAGTAAAGAAATGGTCATTGAATAAAACGCATGTATTAGGCATGATCATATTCAGCTAAAGCCTTATAAAATGACCATATGAATAGTAGATTCTTTATGTTTGGAATGGAAAATTTTGACATTACTTGTAATTAAAATTTACATACCGAATGAAGTAGGGTAAACATGTATGTATCTCGAATATATATGCTTTATAAGTTTCATGTATAAAATTCTTGATTGAAATAATTGCATTGTATTTGTTTTTGGTTTAATAATGAAATGCCTTCGTATAGGAAAGCATATGGTATTCGGCTAATGCTTATAAAAGTGACCAAATGAATAGTGATTTTAGTATTATAAGGTTTTAATGAATTGTAATGCCCTGATTTTTGGGATTTTTGGGATTTTTGTGATTTTGGTGAAATCTTGAAATTTTGGTGATTGAGTTATTGGAATTGTGTTTAAGTATGTTAGTGGGACTTTAGAAGTCCCAAGCCTTCAATAAAACTTGGCAGAAATATCAAGTTTTGAATTTAAAGTGAAGGGGACTTGGTTAAGTGGGCCTTTAAGGAAAAATTAGTAAATTAAGACACAAGTAAGCCTTTGGTAAAGTGGCAAGGTGGCGCCACTAAGTTCCTAAAAAAGTGGCGTGTAGACTAAGTGTTAGGGCCAAGGTTCTAGTTGCAGGGTAAGCAGATGATACTTTTAATTTTTGTCGATTTGGTCATATGGATAGGGGCATTCGACTAGGGCTTTAGGGTTGCAATTTCAGCAAATAAAGGGAGGTTGTCCTGTTTGTTTGAATAGCCATTACGGTAAGTTCTAAATTCTTTTCCTTCTTGCCAAATTAGGGTTTTGCCACTTAGGGTTTTCTACTTTTGTTCTATTCTCCTCTTAATGTACCAAAAAGCCAAAAATGCAAGAAAAGTTCTCCTCTTGTGCCGATTTGCCATAGCCGAATCTCTTCTCCTCTCCTCTTTCATTCTTTTTCTTCTTCTTTTCTTCTCAAGCCGAAACATCCTCATCACTCTACTCACCTCTTCTTCCATTCTCTTTTCTTTCATTCCCATTCTCTTTCAATTCCCTATAGCTGAATACACATAAAAGCTGAAATCCCGAAAGTTTATTTTTGTGCCGATTTGTCTATAGCCGAATCCTCCTACTTTCTTCTTCTCCTTGGCCGAAGTTCACATCCTCCAAACCTCTAATCTCTGTCAGCCTCACCACTTGAAATCACCTTCTTCTTCCTCACAACAAAAGCTGAAATCACCATACTCATAGGGAGTTAGGAGCCGAACCTTAGATCTCTAGATTCACTCTCTGCTCATGTTTAGAGGCTAGATCCACACCAGATCTGAGTTAGAAACGAGATTGGAATCATTCTGGAGTATTAAATCATTGTGTGATCTAGAGGCTACTGACTGAGGGCTTGGACAAATGGAACGACTAGATCTAGATCTAGTCACTAATTTCGACAAAGGATATCGTGGGAGATCTCATTAGCAGTCGTCGCAAATCAGGTGTGTATCGAACACCCTCTTGTAGTTCAAATCGGCAAAAGCCGAAAAGCCGAATGCTAAAATTCTGGCATTTCGTGGACTAACGAGCGTGCGAGCGCTCGTGGGTTGGTTGGAAGCGATAGATCTATAATCAAAATCAGTAAGGTTGGTGAGTGCACGATTTCGTGCACTTCGGTAAGTTTGGGCTTCGATGGGCTGAATGTGGGCCCAATGGGCTTACGGGCCCATATGGGTAAAATAAGCAATAAGCGTGTTCTGGTAGATTGTAGTTCCAAAATTGCTTAAACTGGTAAACCGATCATAGATTTTGGGCTAAATAGGCCAAAATAGTAATATGACACTATAGGACCCATTAGGGGTTTTAGGGCCCAAAAACTAAAAACTGCTAAAATGGGCTAAATTAACTACTGAGATGAAAGTTGGAATATTTGGGATTAAAATATGCATAAAACCCTAATAACTAGTATAATTACTGAAATACCCCTTATAGGTGCAAAATTATTATTTTAACCCTAGGTGCAAAACGACCGTTATACCCCTAGGGTTAAATCTGACTGAAATGCATGTTTTACTGTTTCTGTTCACTACATGATTATCTATTGCATGGGACTGGGTTATTGATGGAGGAAGTACTGATAGTGGCTTGACCACGTACTGAAGGGGCTTTGCCTCGTTATATTGTTATCTGAGTAGCTATGCTGCAACTGTGGAGTGTAGGGCTGGGTAGGTTGAGTTATTCCCCACATGGAGTGTAGGGCTGGTACGAGTGGAGTGTAGCGGTTGGATTTAGGTTGGGTTTGGACTTGCATTCATAATTGATATCTGATCTGTTACTGAAATGGGCCTACGGGCCGTACTGTTATCTGTAAAGGGTTAAGGCCCAGTTTACTGTATCTGAATAGGGCCTCGGCCCAGTATATATTGAGACTGGATAGGGCGTAGGCCCAATGGGCTTGAGCTAATTTGGGCTCTAGATGGGCTTTCTTTACACACTGAGTTTCCAAACTCACCCCTTTTTCTTCCATCCATGCAGGTGAGCCCTAGATTGGTGGACTTGGAGCTGGAGGGATTCGGAGTGGCCACGTAGACTGCATTTCGGGTTTAATCAAGTTGTTCATTTTACTTTATTATTTTCTTTAAATATTTTTATTTTATTTTATTCTAATTTTTGGGTATGTAATAAGGCCGCTCTAATTATTTTAATTTGGGTTTCAAATTATTTATTTTTACTTTATATTACAAATTAATTTAAATGATTTAAACAAGGCTGCGCGGATTTTTTTCTAAAAATCAATCAATGTTTTCAAAACAGAGCTCTCGTAACAAATGAACAACAAATCAACGAACAAGATAAATTTTAAAAGGTAGTGGATAGGACAATCTCAAAGTAAACCTGGATTTTCTCCCCAAATTACAAGTACGATTTTACAAGGCTCGCCCTAATCTTAGTAATTAGGTCACACGGTTAGTTGTAGGTAACGTGACACACCAGACTTGGCCGTAACGTCTGGGCCGGGTTTAGGGTGTTACATGAATTGCATGCAAATTTGGTTTTATGCTCTTTGATATTTCATGCTTATAATAATTGATTTGAATTATTTTATAAAGACTTTAATCTACGCATATGATTTGTGTCAAAATTATATAGTTGACATTATTTGTTTATGATTTTATATTAGATATAAGTTGATTAATATGTTATAATTTGTTTCGTAAAAAGGTTAAATTGACTATTTAAGTTTAAAATTGATTAGTATTTGAATTACATATTTAAGTATGTTTGTGATTGCCTAAAAGCTATGTCTCATCTAGTAATACCTTGTAACCCATTCCGACGATGGATACGGGTTAGGGGTGTTACATGGCAATATGATCGTAATTTTATTCATCATGGTAAATTAAATCGATATTCTTTTATTTTCTATGGGAAGAAGTACACTTTCACCCCTTTGAATCCAAAAGATATTCACAATGATCAAATCGACATCATGAAGTTTTGTAAAGAGGTTATGGGAAGTAAGACACCAATTTCAAAAAAGGCTGAGAGAAACGAGGTCTCTAGTGAAAATAGCCAAATTAATGATGACCCAATGGTGAGTGCATCCTCCTGTGAGAAAAAAGAGAGGTTCATAATTTTTTTGTGAGTGGAAAAGATGTCCGACAAGCCTTACTCACTAAACAACCTTGCTTCATTATCCGATTTAGGAAAAATTGCTTATCTGTGACTAACCTTCACAACTCTTTGCTTAGTGTTTCTGTGTCTCTCTTACAGGAATACGCAGATATTTTTGAAGAAGCACCTAATGATTGCCACCTTTGAGGGGTATTCAGCATCAAATTGACTGTAATACCCCTTACCCGTATCCGACGTCGGGATAGAGTTTGAGGTGTTACTGAACTTAAACGTAAACACACATGCAAAACTGGGCCATAAAATTTCATTCAATTCATATTCGTTCATAAACATGCATAAAGTCCCTTACATGAGCCTACGAGGCCCAAAACATACATTGGAAGTAGTTCGGGACTAAACCGAGATCCCCGAAAACTTTGTAAAACTTAGAAAATTTTTCATCAAAACAGGGGTGCCTATGTGGGTAGGCCGTGTGATCTCACAAGCCCGTGTCCATACCCTATGTAACTCTCTGTTTATGACATCATCAACTAAATGAAACCACACGGCCAAGCCATACGCCCGTGTGCTAGGCAGTGTGACGAATTAAATTCTTGTAAATTAGGTGCAGACTACACACGCCCTTGGCATACGCCCTTGGCACACGCCCATGTGTTCAGCCCGCGTTGAATTATTTTTCATTTCGAAGCTGAAATAGTTTTCACACGGCCTAGTACATGCCCATGTTCTAGGCTGTGGCCTTCACACGGTCGAGACACACGTCCGTGTCTCTGCTTGTGTGCTCTATACTGAGCATTCTGTTTCTTACAATTTAAGCTGCAGGGGACACACGACCTATTCACATGCCCATGGAGCTGATCGTGTGTCATACACGGCCTAGACACATGCCCATGTGTCTACCCATGTGGACAATATATAGGCTATTTACCAAGCCAATTGCCACCCTAAAACATAAACACACAAGCACTAAAGCATTGGTATAATTCATGGCATATTTAAGCAACCAACATGCCACAACTAAGACATCATCACATCATTCTCAGAACATTTCTAGCATACCTAACCAATCACATACACAACAACTTAACCCATGCAATTTACCACATCCATGAAATGCATCAACATGCCATAATACTGATACTCAACATTTTCCAATATCAATTGGCCTTATACAAAATGAATTAAGTGTCGTCAAAGCCAACACATTTGGCTAACCAATATGACATTTAACAAAAAGACTAAGACCGTATACATACCATACTCAAAATAAAACGCTAGCTATACCCAAATATTCCAATTGATAGTGATAGTGTGATCAGGCCTCTGACGTCCTTCGATCCTTGAGCTAGTTAGGCGATACTATAAGAAAATGGAAAAGAAAGGTAAAGCTTAGTAAGTTTGCATGTAAATAATTAACAACACTAATCGTGCGATATCATACACATAACATATTCATAACTTATCACAAATGTCATTAAAAATATCACGGATACATCTTTGCTCATGTACATTTCATAATATACCATAAAAATCATAGTCATGATTTATTCATTCACTTCTTACTAAGATTCATCGATACATAAACTCAATAGTTATGAGCTTCATGTGCATACTTGTACCTTTTCAACATGAACATATCTTGTCTTTTTTTTGGCATACTCTTTGGATTACCCGTTGAACCACTTGGAATACTAAGGATACTTGGGAAATCTCATACACATGGTAGGATACCAATGCCATATCCCAGATATGGTCTTACATGGGATCAAAAATCGATGCTGATGCCATATCCCAGATATGGTCTTATACGGGATCTCATATCGTTGCCAATGCCATGTCCCAGACATGGTCTTACATGGGATCACACATTGATGCCAATGCCATGTCCCAGACATGGTCTTACATGGGATCACACATAACCCTAATGTCATGACATTTGTATCCTATTTATTCCTAAGGTTCAACCTAGATTTTGAAACTTGAAACCTTGTTACATCATCATCGAGTCATTGTAAACCAAAATTCATAAAACAATTATACATATCATGCAAAAATTAAAGCATTAAACACATAATAACATAATGTTGCATTATTTACCCGCAAACTTACCTCAGTAACAAAATATACCTAATTATTCAATTTAGTCCACAACTTTGTTCTTTCCTCGGTTTAGGTTCGGACTCCGTTCTTCTTGATCTATAATAGAAAATTTCACTTATTTAATCATCACATTGTTCAAATTAGTCCATAAATCATACTTTGGAAAAATTATAATTTTGCCTTTAAACTTTTACATATTTACAAATTAGTCCTTAGGCTCGTAAAATGAAATGTACTCATTTTCTTTGTTACCCAAGCCTAGCCGAACCTAACACATCTCATAACAGCCCACATTGTCCATGAAAACACCATTTTACTACTTATTTTGTAACTTTTACAAATCAGTCCTTTTTAGGTGTTTTCATGAAAAATCACTTGGTAAAAGATGTTTATCATACATCAAACTTTCATATTCCTTCATTAAACATCAAAATACATGTATGTCACACATGGGTAAATCAGGTTACGAGGGTTTTAAAAATGTAAAGAGCATTAAAAATGGGGCTAGGGTGCACTTAGTTGTGAGCTTGAAAATGTCAATAACCCTAGATCTGGAGGGCTTGTAAAATTCGACTATGGCATGGAGAAGATGGGCACATTTTTTACTTTATTTTCCCTTTTTATTAATTTATTAACTAAATGAACAAAATTCCCTTTTAACCCTTCTTTGAGATTTTTCCCTTCCATGTCCATTTTTGTCCATCATGACATAAAATGGTTGATTTACTAAATAAGGACCTCTAATTTACACATGCATTTCAATTAAGTACCCCAAAGCTTCTAGAATCTCATATTTTATAATTTTTGCAATTCAGTCTTAAAAGTTAAATTGGACACTTATTCATAAAATTTCTTCATGAAACTTGCACATAATCATGAAAACATGTCATGGACCTCAAAAAATCATAAAACAAATATTTCTACTTTAGATTTGTGGTCTCAAAACCACTCTTCTGACTAGGCCCTAATTAGGGATGTTACAGCTCTCCCTCTGTAATAGCCTAGTTTTAGCTGAATCAGAACAGTGGTTTTGAAACCACAAATCTGAAGTCGTAAAATTATTTTAATATTTTTTTGTGTTTACAGTATGTTATTTAGTATGTGTGAAAATTTTGTAATTTAATTTTATTGATTGGTTAGCTAATTTGATAAAAAAGGACTTAATTGCGTAATTTGTAAAAGTGGCTAGTTATTTGTTAAAGTGCTACATTGTTATGGCTTTTATAATGTGGGGTCCTTATGATGTAATTTAACCATTGGAAATATGCATGGACAAATATGGACAACCATTAAATAGTTTTCTAATTAAATACTTAAGGTTAAAATAGTAAAAAGTAAAATAACATGTATTATAATAAAACATAAATTAAAATGGCCATGCATTTGTTCATCCTTTGACTGAAATTAACAAAGAAAAAGAAAGAAAAAGAGTAAGATAGGTTCGGCCATTGTTTTCCTTGATTGAGGTAAGTAATTTGCTCGATTTTTTATAATCTTTATGTTTTTGAGATCATTGTCTTGAATACTAGCTAGCCCATGCTTGAATTTTTGAATTAATTGTGGATTTTGTGATTTGCCATTGTTGAAAGCTTGAGATTTTTGTGGTTTGATAATGAAAAATAAATCTTTGTTGATAGAATTTTACGTTTAATTAAATGATTTTTGATAAAAATGTGTATTAAGGATTAAATTGTGAAATTTAAAAATTCAAGGGTCAAAATGTGAAATAAATGAAAGAATTGGGCTGCTAGGGACCTAATTAAAATTCGGCTATGCTTGAGTGTGGTGAAATTTTGAATATTTTGTGTTTTGTGAAATAGGGACTAAATTGTGAAAAATGTGATATGTTAAGGACCTAATTAAAATAGGGGCTAAAATGCAATTTGCCCATTTATGTATTTTTGGATGAATTTGAATAAATATATGATTAAACAAGTCAAATTTATATTAATTTAGATCAAGAAAAGGGGAAAAACAGATTTGGATCAGGGGATATCAAAAGTTGTCGAATAGTCGTTCTGATCCGTTCGTCTCCGTACGGGGTAAGTTCATAAGTAAATAATTGTTGTTAAATTCATATGAAAATGTATTTAACTATGCAAAATTGAATTTTAGTAACTATATATGTGTATGCCGAATTGATATAAGTATGGGAGAAGAAACTACGGGCTTGAAACGATCGAATTACGACGTCCGAAAGCCCCATACGAACCATAGGAATAGTTAGGATACAAATGTCATGACATAAGATCCCGATATGTGATTTCGTGTAAGACTACATCTGGGACATTGGCATCGATTTGAGATTTACGTGTAACTGGGACATTGGCATCATATATGATTTTGTGTAAGACCCTGTCTAGGATAGTGGCATTGATATTTGATTATATGTAAGACCTCGTCTGGGACGTTGGCACTATACGAGATTTTCGAGCTATTCGAGTATCCTTATTGATTCCAAATGGTTCAACGGGCAATGTTGAGTTAAGATCGAATGTGAAATTGAGCTAAATAGTTCAAGTACATGCGAAGTTAAATGTTCATGAAAATAAGGTAAGTAAAGTACTTGAGATGATGATATGAACTATGCATTTTAAAGGTGTGATCATTATGTACATGAGATTGTTCATATTCGACCAAGTTGAAATAATAATGCTAATGTTCATTTGATAATTTATTTGCTTATGACTTACTAAGCTATTTAAGCTTATTGTATGTGTGTTTTTTCATTGTTTTTATAGATTTTGGAAAGCTAGTTACGAGCTCGGGGATCGTCAAGGAAGTCTGTCACACTATTGATCATTATTTTGGTATTTTAAAAGCTTGAATTATGAACTTATGGCATGTATAGGCTAGCATAAGTTTTGGTTTGTTTTGAATTTGTAAATATAAAGCCTGTAACAGCCCATTTTAGACCCTAATCAGAATGAGTGGTTTTGGGACCACTTAACCGAGTCAAATTATTATTTTTGTTTCTTTAATATGTTTTACAACATGATAGATATGTGGTGTGAAAGTTTCATTTAGAAATTTTATCGTTTAAACAGCTAATTCGGTAAAAAGGACTAAATCACATAAAGCGATAAACTTGTGTTCTATTAATTTAAGGGCTTATATGGCGATGGCTTTTTAATTGGAAGGCCTTAACATGAAATTTATCCATTTTTAGAATGATTGGACGTTAGTGTCCATAAAAAAATAAATGAATATACATGTTTTATATTATGGTTATTTTGGTAATTAGCATATTTAGTTTATATTAAATAAAAGAAACATGAAATATGGCATTATTATCATCTTTCTTAGCCGAATAACAAAGGAAAGGAAGTTTAAAATTGTGGTTTTAGGTTCGGTCACTATTTTGCTTGATTAAAGGTATGTTTTATTTTGGTTTTTGATAATTTCTACGTTTTTGTAATCGTTGCTTTGTATACTAACTACCCATACCTCAATTTCTGAAATTGGTTGTGTTTTTGAAATATGCCATTGATGAATACATGGTTATTTTGATGAATAATGGTGAATTATTGATGTTTATTTGGAAATATACAAGTTTTACAAAGTGATTTTTGATGAAAATGAGTTTTAAAGATTTAATTGAAAAGAAATAGAAATTATGTGGTTAGAAATGTGATTTTATGAAAGATATGTGTTTATATGAGATATATGAATATTCTGCTTTGATAAATTGAGGGTCCTATTGTGTAATTTGCTATTTTGTGTTTAAAGGACTAAGTTGTAAAGTGGTTGAAAGTATAGGGGCTATTTTGTAAATAGGCCAAAATATATGTTTTTGGACTAAATTGAATGTGTTGGTGATTAAATAGTTGAATTTGCGTTAATATAGATCAAGACAATCAAATCCCGGAACTTGATCAGGGAAAACGAAAGGTAGACGAATAGATATCGGGAAATCGAGGTAAGTTCGTATAAATAGAATTGAATTTTAAATGTTTATAATTGTTGTTGAAATTATTATGTGAATATATGATACTTTATAGAAATGAAATTGCCTATTGATTATATGTATATGAATTGATATGGAAATGTTTAAAGATTGCAAATACGATATGATTACCGAGTCCTGTTCGAACCGTAGAAGTCGTAGGATACAAGTGACATGTCACTAAGGCTACAAGGTGGTTTGAGCTCCTGCATTTGTTGCGGACTCACCACAGCTCATGAGCTATATGTTCATCCTTCGGGATTACATGTTCAGTCTTCGGACTTACCGTTTAGCCTATGGGCTTACCGTTCATCCTTCGGGATCACATGTTCAGCCTTTGGGCTTACCGTTACAGGCTCGAAAGAGCATACATGATGCATTGACGGATTATAGGTTATATGTATATACACTGTGTGTGTATCACCCGAGTATCCCTTGAAGTTCTTAAAGGTTCAACAGGCAATTATCGATACATGTTATATGATGATCAAAGGATATATGAAGTACATGATGAGTAGGCAAAATGAGTTCATGATTTGGTTTGACATTATTTATGTGCTTATCTCTAATGTTCGGTAAGTTTAATTCTACGTTATACGGGCTTACTAAGCTTTTAAAGCTTACTTTGTTTACTTTCCCTTGTTTTATAGATTCAGAAGCTAGCTCGATTTTCGGATGAGTCGGAGACTTGCTATCACACTATCCATCAAGCTTTTGGTACTTTTGGATCTTTGTAAATGAAATGGTCATGGCATGTATAGGCTAGTTTCTAAGTTAATGTTTATGGTTAGCTTTGATAATGAATGTGGTATGTTTTGAACACCTATTCAAGCTATGAGATGTGGCTTCTTTTGTATATATCTAACCTATTTTGAATGACTATTATGAGGTGTTCCTATGTGTTAAATTGTAAGGTGTTATGATGCATTTGAGTAGCATTATAGCTATTGAGTTGATGAGTGAATTGGTATGAAATGATGCATATTTGGTACATGTTTAGATGATGATTAATGTTTGCTAGTTGTGTTTGAAATGGTTGTTTTGGTTGCCAAATTGTCTATGAAATGTTGTGGTTATTTTGATGCTTGTAGGAATGACCCATTTGGGTGGCAAAATGGCTTAAACCAAGCCTACATTGTGTCACACGGTCTGAGCACACGGGCGTGTGACTCAGCCATGTAACCTCTGCACCTAATATATTTTTAGGCAGTCTTGCGCACGGCCTAGACACACGGGCGTGTCTGGTAGCCGTGTGGTATTTGACAGTGTTGAGCACGGACTGGACACACGGGCATGTCTAGTGACCGTGTGGGGTTTGACAGTGTTGCCCACGGATTGAGTGTATGGGTGTGTCTGGTGGGGCACGGCCGTGTTGAAGTACACGGGCTAGGGACACGGCCGTGTGTCCCTAACTTGAAAATTTTCTCAAAGTTTTCCTTACCTTTCTTATAGTTTCAATTTGATCCCTAATGAATGTATGTATGTTTATATGAGCTTTTAAAGCATGCTATGGTGAATGATTATAGAACTATGTTGATGAACGTTGGATTCAAAATTTTACTATTCTGATCTGAGTTACAAGTCCGGTAATGCCCCTTACCTATTCTGGCGACGGTTATGGGATAGGGGTGTTACAAAGCCATGCGAAAATGGCTAGAAAGATGCTTATGTTTATGCAGTTTGATCATGATATAAGTTCATGTTAGGATTTATGTTTCATAATACTTATGTGTGGTGTGCTTGATATTTGAATCGGCTTGATGTAATGAATTGGTTGATGTATGTGTTTGAGTTGTGGTTTCTTGTTGAATAGTTAAAGATGTAAATGTTTTATCTTGTGAATTGGCTTAGATATAGAAAAGAGTGCACACTCATGATCGGTTAGGAATGGATAATTTGATTATATATAAACAAGTATATGACATGTTGTATATGTCTTGGTATTCGATGCTCAATTTGGTTAGTTTAAGGTTAGATTTTATTTATGTGTATAATGTGATAGATGAATTAATAGTAGTATGGCCACATTAATTCGGTTATTTATTAGTGAAAATTTGTTATGTCTAGGTATGCATTCGGTTATAAAATAGGATGATTTGGTTTAATCAATATTATAAGCATGTTTCGTTGGTTATATGATTAATTTTTAAGTGTTTAATAAGCATGTTTATATTCGGCTGGTAATAGATAAGACCAATAAATATATGCCTATGATATCATTGGTTGTGAATTGATTATTCTATTAAGGATAGGAAATGTCATAATTAAGCTTATGATTGAATGGCAAAATTTGTACCATTTATGTGGTTAACCTTGTTGGCCGGATAGATAAGGAATGAATTTAGAAAGCATGTGTAATTTTAGCATGATGCATAACTCTTGAAAATTTGGTATGTTTAATTCAGAAAGTGTATTTAGGAAATGGCTAACATTAGTTAAATGAGTAGTGCATGAATTGGGTATAGTTTTTATATGGTAACTTGCTAGATGAATAGAGGATAGAATGAATGGAAATGTATGCACATGATCATGCTTGAATGATTCATTTCAATATGGTTAAATGCGCATAAGACTTTAATGTTTAATGAAATATACTTGATCATAATATGGAGTTGTTAATGTTGCATTTGCTTATGGACATTAAGCCATGTATAAGCATGTACAGAACTATGAAGTAAAGTATTTAATTTATATTAGGTATTCGAATACTATTAAGGTGATGTGCATATGATTCAAGTTATGTGTTTTGTAAAGCATGTATATATTGTATAGCTTTGAGGCATGTTTATTTGGTTGAAAATATGATTATATACATGGTATGGATTCAGGTAAATTTTGAGGTATGATTCATATTTGTAATATGAGTAATAATGTATGTTTAATATTTAATTAGCTATATGCTTTATATATGAATACGACATGTGTGAATGTCTGAATCTGCTCTTGTGTTCGGTAATACCTCGTGACCCTAACCTAGCGACGGATATGGGTTAGGGGTGTTACACCCCCATTAGGGACTTTCATCCCCGAAAATCTTACCAGTGAAAAGGTTTGGGTACGATTTTCTCATGGCCTCCTCGGGCTCCCATGTAGCCTCTTCAACCCCATGTCTTTGCCATAACACTTTCACAAGGGAAATACTCTTGTTTCTCAATTGTTTGACCTCCTGAGCTAAAATCTTAACTGGCTCTTCGCCATAAGTCATATCTAGACAAATCTCAACCTCTGTCGGTGAAATCACATGCAAGGAATCTGATCGGTAATGGCACAACATAGACACATGGAACACATCATGAATTCTTTCCAACTCTGACAGCAAAGCCAACCGATATGCTACCGGTCCTATCCTCCCGATAACTTCATATGGTTCGATAAAACGTGGACTCAATTTGCCCTTAATGCAAATAATGACTTTCTACTCAATACATCGTCAACCACATTCACCTTTCCCGGGTGATAGTCAATCACCAACTCATAATCTTTTATCAACTTTAACCACCTCCGTTGCCATAGGTTCAAATCCTTTTGAGTCATCAAGTACTTTAGACTTTTATGGTCAGTGAATACCTGGCATTTCTCACCATACAAATGGTGTCTCCAAATCTTCAATGCAAACACAATGGTGGCCAGCTCTAAGTCATGTGTCGGATAGTTCTTCTCATGTGATTTTAGCTATCTCAAGGCATGAGCTATTACCTTGCCTTCTTGCATAAGTACACAACCCAATCCATTCAAGGATGCATCACTATAAACCACAATTTCTTTTCCTAGTTCAGGTTATACTAAAACTGGAGCTTCAGTCAGCAATGCCTTTAGTTTCTCAAAACTCTGTTGGCACGTTTCTGTCCATTCGAACTTGACATCCTTTTATAATAGCCTCGTCATTAGAGTAGCAATCATGGAAAATCCCTTAACAAATTGTTTGTAATAACTGACTAAGCCTAGAAAGCTTCTAATCTTTGACACGTTCCTCAGTGATTTCCATTCAACAATTGCCGAAATATTACTTGGGTCAACTCTAACACCATCACCCGAAATAATGTGTCCCAAAAAATCTAATTTCTCGAAGCCAAAATTCACTCTTACTAAACTTGGCATATAACTGTTTGTCTCTCAAAGTTTGTAAAACCATTCTCAAGTGTTCAGTATGTTCAGTCTCACCACGAGAATAAATCAAAATATCATCTATGAAAACAACAACAAATTTGTCCAAGTACGGTCGAAAAATACAGTTCATTAAATCCATAAATATAGCAGGAGCATTCGTTAAACCAAAAGGCATGACAAAAAATTCATAATGACCCTACCTCAGCCGAAATGCAGTTTTCGGCACATCCGAGTCTTTAACTCTTAACTGGTAGTAACCAGACCTCAAGTCTATATTTGAAAATATCGTGGCTCCCTTCAATTGATCAAACAAATCATCGATCCTTGGCAAAGGATATTTGTTCTTTATGGTTACCTTATTGAGCTATCGGTAATCTGTGCAAAGCCTCATAAAGTTGTCTTTCTTTTTCACAAATAATACTGGTGCACCCCACTAAGAAAAACTAGGTCTCGCAAAACCTTTATCCGTTAATTCCTGCAACTGAACTTTCAGTTCCTTTAATTCTGTTAGAGCCATCCTATATGGGGTAATCAAAATAGGTGCTGTACCAGGAATCAAATTAATACTAAATTCTACTTCTCTAATAGGGGGCAATCTGGCCAACTCTTCCGAAAACACATTCGGATACTCACATACTACCGACACTAATTCAATTTTCAACTTAGACTCTTTTGTATTCAATACAAAGGCAAGATAAGCTTCATAACCCTTTCTTATACATTTTTGAGCAGTCATAGAAGAAATCATTATAGGCAAGTTATCCCATTCACCTGGTTCAACCTGTGAATATTCTCATTTTCATATTTTAGTTCAATAATTTTCTTTCCACAATCTACTATTACTTCATGAGCAGTTAACCAATCCATACCAAGAATTATATCGAATTTATCAAACGAAAATAACATAAGATTAGCCGAAAAATAGTGACCTCTAATCATCAAAGGGCAATTCTTACATACTTTGTCAACTGAGACATACTTGCCTAGAGAGTTTGACACTTTAATCACAAATTCTGTAGACTCAACATGCATATTTATACTAGATACCAATTTCATACAAACATACGAACGAGTAGATCCCAGATCAATCAAAGCAACAATAGAAGTATCATAGAGAGAAAAAGTACCCGTAATCACATTAGGGGATAAACCTCTTTGCGAGCGTGAATGGCATAAGTTCTTGCAGGTGCTTTACCTTCGGACCTCATAGCCAGCTCTCTAGGTGCACTCTTGCTACTCACTCCATTTCCAGATTTCTCTATGGTCTACCTCTAGAAGGAGTATTGTTCGATCTCACACATTGATTTCTATCTTTCTCAATCATCTCAGGATATTCACAAATAAAATGATCTAGTGAACCACACTTGAAACAAGTCCTGTCATTCGCTCGGCACTCACCAAGGTGACATTTGCCACACTGTTGACATTCCGACCTACTTGGTCAAGCATTACCAACATTCGCAATCGAAGTGGTCTGAGCTTTAGAAACCAAGTGTTGTTTACCCCTATTTCTATTTGAAAAGTCACCTAAAGCATCTAATCGAGTGGTGAACTCTTTCGATCTATTAGATATAGACTGAAATGACTTACTTAATTGTCTCTTTCTCGAATCACGAGACTCAAATTCATCTTTTCTTTTCTCTTTGGCTAACTCCTCGGCCTTGCAAGCTCTCTCTACGAGCACCACAAATTCTTTTAGTTCAAGGATGCCAAAAAATAATCGGATGTCCTCGTTTAACCCATCTTCAACCTCTTACACATAATGGCCTCAGTAGATACACACTCTCGAGCATATTTGCTAAGTCTAACGAACTCTTGCTCGTACTCAGTTACAGTCATTCGGCCTTGCTTCAATTCAAGAAATTCTTTTCGATCTAGTCAATAAACCTCTAACTAATATAATTTTTACGGAACTCTTCTTGAAAAAATTCCCAATTAACTCTCTCCCTCGGTACAACTGACACAAGGGTGCTCCACCACTGATAAGTCGAGTCTCTTAAGAGGGACACAACACATTTCATACACTCCTCTAATGTGCAAGACAACTCATCGAATATCCGGATGGTATTTTCAAGCCAGAATTCTACTCTTTCTAGGTCATCATTTTTATTAGTTCGAAATTCCTCGGCTCCTTGTTTTTGAATTCTATCAATCAGAGGCTTTTCCCTTCTTACCATTTCCACAACTTGGGGAGCTACAGTGATAGGATGAGGGTTTGGAGGGGTGGAGCTTGTTATGGAGCGATTAGGTTCGTTTGAACGAACTCTGAGAACCACTCATTCATCATCTGGAAGAAGGCTTCCCGAGCCCTTCCTCCCTAACTCACAGTCACATGTCTATCCTCATTATCAGTAGGCATCATCCCTTGAGCAGGAGCCGACCCATTACTTTCTACATCATCCACCACTGCTCTATCGGGATCCATTTACTATATAAAAAACACATTTTAAAATCGTCAGGAGTCGTCACACTAATGGAAAGTATAGCTAGACTCTTACACATGCTACGTAGTCCAAGAATTGACTAAACTGTAGCTTTGATACCACTAAATGTAACACCTCTTACCCGTATCCGACGCTGGGACAGGGTTCGAGGTGTTACCGGACTTAAATGTAAACATCCATGCAAAACCGGGCCATAAAATTTCATTCAATTCAATTCCGTTCACACACATGCATAAAGTCCCTTACATGAGCCTACGAGGCCCAAAACATACATTGAAAGTAGTTCAGGACTAAACCGAGAATCTCCAGAAACTTTGGAAAGCTTAGAACACACCCGTGTCCATACCCTATGTAACATTCTGTTTATGAAGTCATCAACTAAATGAAACCATACGGCCAAGCCATATGCCCATGTGCTAGGCTATGTGATGAATTAAATTCTCATAAATTAGGTGTCGACTTCACACGCCCTTAGCACACGACCGTGCCCAAGGGCGTGCCGTCTATACGCCCTTGGCACACGCCCGTGTGCTCAACCCGTGTTGAATTATTTTTCATTTCAAAGCTAAAATAGTTTTCACACGGTCTAGTACACGCTCATCTTCCAGGCCGTGGCCTTCAGACGGCTGAGACACATGCCCGTGTCTCTGCCCGTGTGCTTCATACTGAGCATTTTGTTTCTTACAAATTAATGTGCAAGGGACACATGACCTATTCACACGCCCATAAGGTTGACCGTGTGTCACACACGGCCTAGACACATGCCCATGTGTCTACCTGTGTGGACAATATATAGACTATTTACCAAGCCAATTGCCACCCTGAAACATAAACACATAAGCACCAAAGCATTGGTATAATTCATGGCATATTTAAGCAACCAACATGTCCACAACTAAGACATCATCACATCATTCTCACTACATTTCTAGCATATCTAACCAATCACATACACAACAACTCAACCCATGCAATTTACCACCTCCATGAAATGCATCAACATGCCATAATACTTGTAATCAACATTAGCCAATATCAATTGGCCTTATACAAGATGAATTGAGTGTCGTCAAAGCCAACACATTTGGCTAACCAATATGACATTTAACAAAAAGACCAAGACCCTATACATACCATACTCAAAATAAAACGCTAGCTATACCCAAATATTCCAATTGATAGTGATAGTGTGATCAGGCCTCTAATGTCCTTCGATCCCTGAGCTAGCTAGGCGATACTATAAGAAAATGGAAAAGAAAGGTAAAGCTTAGTAAGTTTGCATGTAAATAATTAACAACACTAATCGTGCGATATCATACACATAACATATTCATAACTTATCACAAATGTCATTAAAAATATCATGGATACATCTTTACTCACGTACATTTCATAATATACCATAGAACTCATAGTCATGATTTATTCATTCACTTCTTACTAAGATTCATCGATACATAAACTCAATAGTTATGAGCTTCATGTACATACCTGTACCTTTTTAACATGAACATATCTTGTCTTTTCTTTGGCATACTCTTTGGATTACTCGTTGAACCACTTGGACTACTAAGGATACTTGGGAAATCTCGTACACATGGTAGGATGCCAATGCCATATCCTAGATATGGTCTTACATGGGATCAGAAATCAATGCCGATGCCATATCCTAGATATGGTCTTATACGGGATCTCATATCAATGCCAATGCCATGTCCCAAATATTGTCTTACATGGGATCACACATCGATGCCAATGCCATGTCCTAGACATGGTCTTACATGGGATCACACATAACCCTAATGTCATGATATTTGTATCCTATCTATTCCTAAGGTTCAACTGGGATTTCGAAACTTTAAACCTTGTTACGTCGTCATCGAGTCATTATAAACCGAAATTCATAAAACAATTATACATATCATGCAAAAATTAAAGCATTAAACACATAATAACATAATGTTGCATTATTTACCCGCAAACTTACCTCGGTAACAAAATATGACTAATTATTCAATTTAGTCCGCAACTTTGTTCTTTCCTCAATTTAGGTTCGAACTCCGTTCTTCTTGATCTATAATAGCATATTTCACTTATTTAATCATCACATTGTTCAAACCAGTCCATAAATCATACTTTGGAAAAATTACAATTTTGCCCCTAAACTTTTACATATTTACAAATTAGTCCCTAGGCTTGTAAAATGAAATGTACTCATTTTCTTTGTTACCCAAGCCTAGCTGAACCTAACACATGCTCATAACAGTCCATATTTTCCATTAAAACACCTTTTTACTACTTATTTTGTAACTTTTACAAATTAGTCCTTTTTAGGTGTTTTCATGAAAAATCACTTGGTAAAAGATGTTTATCACACATCAAACTTTAATATTCCTTCATTAAACATCAAAATACTTGCATGTCACACATGGGTAAATTTTTGAACATGAACCTAGCTCAAAGTATGGCTAGAAATAGGTAAATCAGGTTACGAGGGTTTAAAAAATGTAAAGCGCATTAAAAACGGAGCTAAGATGCACTTAGTTGTGCGCATGAAAATGTCAAAAACCCTAGCTCTGGAGGGCTTGTAAAATTCGACTATGGCATGGAGAAGATGGACACATTTTTTACTTCAGTTTCCCTTTTTATTAATTTATTAACTAAATGACCAAAATGCCCTTTTAACCCTTCTTTGAGAATTTTCCCCTTTCATGTCCATTTTTATCCATCATGATATAAAATGGTCTATGTACTAAATAAGGACCTCTAATTTACACATGCATTTCAATTAAGTACCCTAAAGCTTCCAGAATCTCATATTTTACAACTTTTGCAATTTAGTTCTAAAAGTTAAATTGGGCACTTATTCACAAAATTTCTTCATGAAACTTTCACATAATCATGCAAACATGCCATGGACCTAAAAAAATCATAAAACAAATATTTCTACTTTGAATTTGTGGTCTCGAAACCACTATTCTAACTAGGCCCTAATTTGGGATGTTACATTGACTTAGTAACTGGGTCAACAATTCCAAATTGACCAGCTTATGGAAGCTATCTCGAGGAGACGAAGGAGTTACAAAAGCAAGTAGATGAACTTTTGGCGAAGGGTCACATTCGTGAAAGTTTAAGTCCTTGTGCAGTGCCAGTAATTTTGGTGCCAAAGAAAGATGGTACGTATAGAATGTGCATCTATTGTCGATAATTAACCAAGTTACTATTAAGTATAGACATCCTATTCCAAGGCTTGATGATATGTTTGATGAACTTTATGGTTCTTGTATCTTTACAAAAATTGATTTAAAAAGTGTCTACCATCAAATTCAAATGAAAGAGGGGGATTAATGGAAAACAACCTTTAAAACTAAGTTTGGTTTCTATGAATGGCTAGTCATGCCTTTCGGTTTGACTAACGCACCTAGTACTTTCATGTGTTTGATGAACCATGTTTTGAGACCTTATTTGGGTAAATTTGTGGCAGCATATTTTGATGATATTCTGATTTACTCAACTTCCTCAGATGACCATGTTTTTCATGTTATATCTGTTTTGGATATTCTGCGAACTAAAAAATTATTTGCCAATCTTGACAAATGCACTTTTTGTTGTGATAAACTAATATTTTTAGGTTTTATAGTAAGTGCTCAAGGCATTCATGTCGATGAGGACAAAGTAAAGGCAATTAGAGAGTGGCCCGCTCCTAAATCAATTACCGAGGTGAGATCTTTCCATGGTTTAGCAAGTTTTCATAGACGTTTTGTAAAGGATTTCTCCACTATTGCTGCTCCATTAACTGAGGTTATTAAAAAATCTGTGGGTTTTAAATAGGGAGAAGCTCAGGAAAAGACTTTTCAAACTTTAAAAGATAAGTTATGTTCAACTCCGGTTCTTAAATTACCTAATTTTTCTAATACTTTTGAACTTGAATGTGATGCTTCAAGTATTGGAATTGGCACCATGTTGATGTAAGAAAAAAGGCCAATCGCATATTTCAGTGAAAAATTGACAGAAGCGCAATTAAACCACTCAACTTACGATAAGGAGTTGTTGGCTTTAGTTCGAGCTCTACAAGTTTGGCAACATTACTTGCTACTAAATGAGTTCGTTATCCATACAGATCATGAATCCTAAAATGGTTAAAGGGACAAGGTAAGTTAAGTAAGAGACACGCTCAATGGGTAGAATTCATAGAGACATTTCCATATACAATTAAGTACAAAACATGTAGAGAAAATGTAGTTGCTGATGCCTTATCTCGTAGATATTCCTTGATAACTGCATTAAATGCTAAAGTCTTAGGGTTTGAAAATATAAAAGATTTATACTTAAATGATATTGATTTTGCAAATGTTTTTTTCTAATTGTTGGAATGGTGCCTTTAACAAGTTTTATCTTGTAGATGGGTTTCTTTTTCACCTAAACAGGTTATGTGTTCCACAATGTTCTATGAGAGAGTTATTAATTCGTGAGGCACATAGTGGAGGCCTAATTAGACACTTCGGTGTCGCCAAGACACTAGATATTCTACATGAACATTTTTATTGGCTGCATATGAAAAAGGACGTTGAACAGGCATGTCCTAATTGTATTACTTGTAAACAAGCAAAATCTAAGGTAATGCCTCATGGACTTTATACTCCTTTGCCTGTTCCTTATTCGCCATGGGTAGACTTATCCATGGATTTCATTCTTGGTTTACCATGAACCAAAAAGGGTCAAGATAGTATCTTTGTTATTGCTGATAGGTTTTCAAAGATGGCTCACTTCATTCCTCGTCACAAAATGGATGATGCTACACATGTTGCTAACTTATTCTTTCGAGAAGTGGTGCACCTACATGGGATGCCTCGCACTATTGAATCGAATAGAGATGTAAAATTCCTAAGCCACTTTTGGAAAGTATTGTAGGGTAAGCTTGGTACTAAATTATTATATTCTACTACATGTCACCCCCAAACTGATGGACAAACTGAGGTAGTCAATCGAGTCTTAGGTGCTTTACTACGAGCTGTTGTGGGTAAAAACCTTAAAAATTGGGAAGAATGTTTTTTATTTGTTGAGTTTGCATATAACTGATCTATTCACTCTACAATTGCCTATTCCTTATTTGAACTTGTTTATGGTTTTAATCCACTAACTATACTTGATCTTGAACCGTTGCCTATAGAAAACATTTCTAGTTTAGATGGTGAGAAGAAAGCTGAATTGGTGAAATCCATGCATGCGAAAGCAAGACAACAAATCACCAAAATAAATGAAGCAACTACCAACAAAGCTAACAAGGGGCGCAAGCAAATGATCTTTGAGCCTGATGACTGGGTTTGGGTCCACATGAGAAAAGAGCGATTTCTAGCTAAATGCAAAACAAAATTGGACCCACACGGTGATAGACCTTTTCGAGTACTCAAGTGCATTAATGATAATTCATATCAAATCAACCTTTTCGATGAGTATAATGTTAGTGCCACTTTTAATGTCGCTAACCATTCTCCTTTTGATATTGCAGATTCAAGGACGAATCCTTTTGTGGAAGGGGGAATGATACGAGCAACTCAGCCCAATTCAAAGGTCATAATAGATATGAGCTTAGTTTCCCTCAAGGCCCAATTACGAGATCAAAATCCAAATAGATAAAGTCAAAACTCAACTTGGTGGTTCAAGACTTTACCACGAAGAAAATTTGAGAAGAAGAATTGAAGTTTCAAGATGATGAATTCTGGTGTAATGATGAATTAGAAGAGACTATTATGTTCGTGGGCCTAAACTCTCAATCTATGATGACAAGCCCATGTGGAAAATGCTGACAAGCTTAGGCACTTCACTTCAAGAACCCTAATTGATCTCACAAGCCTAGATGTTTCATATTGGGTTTGAGTTTTAGGCTTAATTTTTATCATATGAGCCCAATATTTTATTTATCAGCTATTTTTATTTTATTTTTATTTTATTCTAAATTTTTTATAATTATTAAGTATTTTAAGTTATTTAGGAAATTTATGTTAACAAGAAAGTTTAGTTTAAAACTACTTTTTGTTTAAGATTAAATTAGAATTCTAGTGTACTTAGAAGTTTTATTTAGATTTATTTAGCTAGCCTATTTACATTGTACACAATACAGATAATTCATTATTATTCTATTTCTCTTTTGAGTTAAAAATTTCTATCTAGGTTTTTCTTTTTCAAGAATTTCTCTTGAGTTTCTTTTAGAAGAGTTTTTAACAATCTGTTTAGATTGTGGGAATCATCTTCAAACTTTTTCTTGCCAAGGTTTTTATCTTGGAGGGGAAATTAGAGCCGCTTGAAGGGGGTTGTGGATTCTTTGTGTTTCCAAGGCTTCTTAGGACTTCTACATGCCACGTTCTATCTTTCCATTTATCTTCTTTATCAGCTTCCTTAATCTTTGATTTATTATTTAATTTTAGTTATTTATTTTAATCATTTTATCTAACTTGGATTCAATTTCATTTCAAGTTGTGTCAAAATCCAAGTTTCTTTCTGAACGTCTAGAGCCTTAAGTCAAATCTGCGACTTTGACAAACTTTACGATCCGTTTCTGAGTTCATCCTTCTCATTCCTTTGGCTTATGATAACTATTATGGGTATATTTCTGATTCGATCATAGGAATGTGGTGATTCTAGTATTAGTATTTCTCTAATTTTCGTGAAAGAAATTGATATCGGCAAAGATATAAATAGTGGAAGCTCAAGCTCAAATTGTGTGATGATTTTCTTTTCTCAGGTAAATCTGATTAAGGACAGTGAATTTAATCAGGATTTTTTGTTTTCTTGAGCTAATGTGGTTGTGAAGATCTTTGGCTAGCATATTAAAGAAATTATAAAAGATTGTATGATTGAGTTGTTTAACATCATGAAGAAAAGAATAATTTGTTATGTATTTTTTGATAGTCAAAAATCGACTCAGTTGCTTTTACCAGAGTAAGTTGGTTAGTTGAAATGTGATTTGAGTTACATGTAGTTAAAGTGTCCTCAGTTATGGTAATAAATTTTGTGCATTCATGAGTATATCTGTAACACCCTTTACCCGTATCCGATTCCAGGACAGGGTTTGAGGCATTACCGAACTTACACACACTTAACATACAAAACCAAACGATAAAATTTGTGTCCAATTTAAAATTTTTCAAGCATATTCGTAATGTCCCTATTACGGGCCTACGAGGCATAAAATATACTTTAGAATCAATTCAGAACTTAACCGGAAGCTTCGGAACACTTAGAAATTTTTTTCATCAAATTAGCGTCACACGCCCGTGTGACTTGGGACACACCCGTGTGGCAAGCCATGTGGTCACACACGCCCATGTCCCAACCCGTGTAACTCTCTGTTTATCACAAAGCCAAGTCACACGCCTGTGTGCTAGACCGTGTGGTGAATTTAATTTTCGCATTTAAGGTGCAGACTTCACACGGCCTGGGCACACGCCCATGTCCTAAGGTCGTGTCCTTCACACGGCTGAGACACACGGCTGTGTCTCTGCCCTTGTGTTTACTACTGGACATTTTGTTTTGCCAAATTTGGTTACAGGGGACACACGACCTATTCACACGCCCATGGGGCTGACTGTGTGTCACACATGACATAGACACACACCTGTGTGGACAAAAATAAGACTATTTACCAAGCCATTTGCCACCCTGAAACGTAAACACATTCATACCAATTTCGACAACACATAGCAAGGCATAATTATACAACCAAATAATCAAGAATCAAGACATCCACACATCAAATACATACCACATTACTCCACATAATCATGCAAGTTTGCACTTTCATAGCCACATCAATAAGAGAAGTTTAGACATAATTAATATTGGCCAATTCCAAATGCCATTTTACAAAAGAACCTCAACAATAGTAGGCCAACCCAAAACAATTATGACACATAACAAAATGAATAAGTCACCTATACATGCCATAATCTCAAATGTTGAAATCAAAATACCAAAATAATTGTTGATAGTGTGTATGGGACCCCGTTGATCTTCGGACCTCGAGCTAGCTTGACAACTCTATAGGGAAAAGAGAAAAGAAAGGGAGTAAGCTACATAACTTAGTAAGTCTATATGCAAATAATGAACATTTTAAACATATAAAACATACGAACACTATGAAAGAATTTGCATAAACCACACTAAGGATTTGTATTCACAACTTACTCATTTCAACCTTACCAAAGGTCTAGTATACACATCGATCACATTGCTTACGAATTTCACATTCATACCTGCATCAGCTCATAACACAACCATTTCCACTTGCCTTCACACTATGTCATATCATTTAACTACTCGTTGAACCACTCAGAATACTAAAGGATACTTGGAAGTTTTGCACATAAGTGCCACACTTATTTGTAGCCAAAGCTACCACTTATCACTTATCACTTATCACTTAAGAGCTCACTCTTGAGCTAATCATGGGTCTGCTCACACAAGCTGACGGTCATGACGTAGCTACATAATGCTGCTCACACAAGCTGACAGGTATCCGCAACACATGTCGGATTACCTAGCCACTGGTAGGACGTAATAAACCAGCACCCGGACCACTTAATCACTTAAACACTTAGTTTCCTAGTGACATGTCACTCGTATCCTATTCTATTCCTAAGGTTCAAACGGGATTTTCTCACTTGTAGATACTTGATCAATACACACTTTCATATATTTATCCATAATGCAAACATTATTAAGGCATTGAAAACATAAATATAATAACACATTATTTACATCTAAACTTACCTCGGTACAAAAATAGCAATTTTGTGATTTAGTCCACAACTTTGCCCTTTCCCCGATCTAAGTCAATTCCTCGTCTTTCTTGATCTATAATGACATATTTAGCTCTTTTATTACTCACATTATTCAAATGGACCCAAAAATCATATTAAGGAAAATTTACATTTTTTTCCCTAACTTTTCATTTATTTACACTTTAGTCCCTATGCTCGTAAAATGAAATGTATTCATTTTTCTCAAAACCCAGGCCTAGCTGAACCTATCTCATGCTTATAACAGCCCGCATTTTCTTTCAAATCAAATTTTTAAGACCTATTTTACAACTTTTACAATTAGGTCCTTTTGGACTTTTCACCGAAAATCACTTAGTAAAAGTCATTTATTACACAACTAACATCCATTTTTTACCATTAGACATCAAGATACATGCATGTGATACATGGGTAAATTTTTAAACATGAACCCTAGCTCAAATTAATGGTAGAAATAGGTAAATCGAGCTACGAGGACTTCAAAAATGTAAAGAACATTAAAAAGGGGACTAAGATGCACTTACTTTGAGCTTGAAAACGAATGAAACCCTAGCTATGGTGTCCTTAGGGATTTTCGGCTATGGAGAAGGAAGATGGACAACATTTTTTTACTTATTTTTCCCTTTTTATTCTTTTATTAACCAAAAAACCAAAATGCCCTTCACTTAAAACTTTGATGTTTTGTTCCTTCCATGTCCATTTTTGTCCAAACTAAATTATATTGGTCTAATTACTATATAAGGACTTCTAATTTAAGAACTCATCACAATCAAATCCTTTTAGCAATTAAAACACACATTTTACACTTTTGCAATTTAGTCCTAAAAATCAAATTGGACACTTTATCACTAAAATTTCTTAACCAAATTTTCACACGTGTGTTCAATCGTATATTAAACCTCAAAAATTTATCGCAATAAATTTTTCTACTTCAGATTCATGGTTCCGAAACCACCGTTCCATTTAGGCCCTAATTCGAGCTGTTATAACTCTCCCCTTTTAGGGATTTTCGTCCCGAAAATCTTACCAGAAAAGAGGTTTGAGTACTGTTTTCTCATGGCTTCCTCGGGTTCCCACATAGCCTCTTCAACCCCATGTCTATGCCACAAGACTTTCACTAATGTTATACTTTTATTTCTTAATTGTTTGACTTCCTAAGCCAAAATCTTAATCGGTTCTTCCTCATATGTCATATCCGATCGAATCTCAACTTCTATTGGAGAAATCACATGCGAAGGATCAAAACGATATCGTATCAACATCAACACATGAAAAACGTCATGGAATCTTTCCAACTCAATGACAAGGCTAACCAATATGCTACCAGTCCTATCCTTTTGGTAATTTCATACGAACCAATAAAACACGGACTTAACTTACCTTTACGGCCAAATCTCAAAATCTTTTTCCACGGAGACACTTTCAGAAACAATCTATCACCAACCTGAAATTCAATTTCTTTTCTTTTCAAATCCGCGTAAGACTTTTGTTAATCTGAAGCGGCTTTCAAGCAATCCCGAATCACTTTCACTTTTTCTTCGGTTTCCTTAACCAAATCAACTCCGTGTATCTGTCTCTCTCTAAGCTCAGTCCAATACAAAGGAGTTCGGCACTTACGGCCATACAATGCCTCATATGGCGTCATTTTTATACTTGACTGAAAACTATTATTGTAGGCAAACTCTACCAATGGTAAATACTTTTCCCAACTACCTTGGAATTCCAATATACAACATCGGAGCATGACTTCAAGAATTTGAATTACTCTTTCGGACTGACCATCGGTCTACGGATGGAACGCTATACTAAAATTCAACTTTGTACCCAAAGCTGCTTGCAACTTTTTCCAAAACCATGACGTGAACCTCGGATCTCTATCCGAAATAATCGACAAAAGCACTCCGTGAAGTCTCACAATTTCTGAAACATACAACTCAGCCAACTTATCAAGTGGATAGTCAGTACGTATTGGTGTAAAATGAGTCAATGTCATCAATCAATCGACAATGACCCATACGACATCTTTCTTTTTAGGAGTTAAAGGCAAACCCGTCATGGAATCCATCGTGATCCTATCCTATTTCCACTCGAGAACCATCACAGGTTGAAGCAAATCAGAAGGCACTTGTTGTTCAGCTTTCACTTATTGACAAACTAAACACTTTGACACAAACTCAGAAATGTCTCGTTTCATACCTAGCCACCAATACAATTTCTTCAGATCATTATACAATTTCACACTGCCCGGATGCACTAACAAACAACCACTGTGTGCCTCGTGCAAAATTTTCTAAATAAACTCGGCATTCTTTGGAACACAAACTTTGTCTTGGAACATCAAACAACCATCAGTCCCGATTTGATATTCTAAATAACTAGTCAATTTGCACTGAACTCTTTTAGATTAAAGTTCTTTGTCACTTTTTTGAGCCTTGCAAATTTGCTGAAGGAATACCGGTCTAGCTTTTAACTCAGCTAAAATCGAACCATCATCAGACAAGGTTAAGCTCGTATTCATAGCTCTCAAGGTGAATAAAGATTTCCTACTCAAAGCATTAGCGACCACATTCGCCTTTCCCGGGTGATAGTCAATCACCAACTCATAATCTTTTAACAGTTCGAGCCACTTTCGTTGCCGTAAATTCAAATCCTTTTGAGACATCAAATACTTCAAGCTCTTATGGTCGGTAAAGATATGGCATTTCTCATCGTATAAATAGTGACGCCAAATCTTTAAAGCAAGCACAATGGCAGCCAATTCCAAACCATGCATCGGATAGTTTTTCTCGTGTGGTTTTAGTTGTCTCGAGGCATAAGCTGCCACTTTGCCCTCTTGCATCAATACACATCCAAGACCATTTAAAGACTCATCGCTATAAATCACATATTCTTTCCGGACTCAGGCTGCACTAGCACTGGTGCCTCAGTCAACATTGCTTTCAATTTCTTAAAACTTTGTTGGCACTTCTCGGTCCATTCGAACTTAACATCCTTTTGTAACAACTTGGTCATAGGAGAAGCAATTATCGAAAATCCTTTAACAAAGCATCTATAATATCTGGCCAAGCCTAAAATGCTTCTAACATCAGATACATTCCTCGGCTGTTTCTAATCAACAATAACCAAAATCTTACTCGGGTCAATGCCCTACGCAGACCTGTTTACACTGCATAATACCATAAAATAAAGCTACTCGAAATACATTAACATTTGAAACATTCAATACAGGTGCAATTCTAGTGCCAATGAATGGCATCCACATTTTAGCAACAGGAAACATAATAGCTTGATTAAAATTTGTGGGAAGTTTAGTGTCCGGTCATGAGTTCCACTACTATGAATAATGCTACATATTGCAAAAGTCGTACACCTAACGCACCAACTTTCAATTCCTTATGTAATCAAACTCAGACTTTTACTTACATCAAAGTATACGAGTTACACATAATAGTCCATCATCCACTCAGGATTAAGGTATGCCACACTATGAATGTCACAAGTGAATAAATCCATAAACAAATTTAAGATCTATTCTACTTGGTCTTGTCCGATTTACTGTCAATCCAGTTAGTCACATATATGTCTGTATCTTTTGGGAGTCATCCGCTCCGATGCCCAAGACAAAACATCTCCCTAATTAGAATTGATAGACGACATATTAGTATTTCAATCGGTTTGCTCATTTCTGATTAGACTAAGGACATGTTTAGGTTCGTCTACTAATATAAGTTGTCTTCCCGTATTACGATCCGGCAACGTAATACCGTTTAGTATTAGTTTAATATTAGACAACCAATAAGCTAATATTTGCTTCTTTTTTGCTTCACATGCAAAACCATGTGAGGACAATATACAATGGATATTAATGTAATCTATGAATAATTTTATTAATGAATCTGTTCGAAAAAATTATAAGTTTACAAATGAATATACTATACTTAGGCACTAGATCCAATAGTATGCGCAATTAACATCCGTTTGACCTGGAGAAAACAAACAATCTAATGGATTTATAAATTATGGAACTTGTTTTGGATTCTTATCCTTGATATAAAAAAGGATGGGGAAAAGTGGTTAACATAGCAATATCTTCTTCCGAACATACAAAAGGTGAAACTTCATCTTTCCAAGGTGTTGATATGTCTTTTCTATCAAAGACCTCGCTAATATGGCCTCTCCACTAGTTTTGTGGCATATGGTTCATGATCTTCAAGCCAAGGTTCAGTAGCTAATTGCACACGTTCAATCACGAGCAGTTATGCATCTACTGTCACAAGCAATTAATAATCATTCCTCCTATAAATCTAATTTTTAAAGCTACTAATTTGACTCCAAGATGTAGTTTTGTCACTAGCCTTCGTAATCATACCATTTAGTCCATCATACCATGTATGACTATATGTTACTTTCAACTACAACTTGCATTATGTTTTTTTTTTTTTTTGTGGCTTTGTGTTTTACTGTTTGAACCTTAGCACTTGGATTTAACTTTTTGTTTGGTCAACTTTATGTATTTGCACTCATTTTGTTGCTGTATTTACATTATGACTTTTGATAATTTTTCATTGCTTATTTTCTGTGACCTTTTTGTTCATTTCGTTACCTTTTAGTCAAAAAAATAAAAGTAACTAAAAGTATCCCTTTGGTGATGTTTTTATTATTTCGTTACCTTTTAATTAAAAAAAATAAAAGTAACTAAAAGTGTCTTTCTTGTGACGTTTTTAAACTTATTATTCTTGACAATTTCTATATGTCACAAAATGAGCAAACAATTCAACGTTTTGGATCGACTTTTTCATGACGTTTTTAAACATCTCAAGAGAGGAAATTAATTCGTGACGCTTTTGATTGGTCAATGTGGTGCTTTAAAAAGTAACAAAACAAAAAAGATACCTTTTAGTGACATTTTTTATATATCACGACTTTTAGTTACATTACATCTGTGACGCATTCCTACTTTTTGCCAAAAATGTCACGAAAGGTCAAAACTTACTTTTCCTTGATGTTTTTGGTATTTCCATGACATTTTTAAAATTTTACAAAAATTCATTTTTGGAGCAATGTTTATTTATATATAAAATCAATGGTTAAAATTTAATCACATACCTTTTAATCCAATGATCCATATTTAATTTCATTAAAATATTTCTTATCTGTTAATTTAATATTCAAAAATATTTTTTAAGGTAGAACCACTAAAATTCCGTTAAAGATATAGATTACAATATTCATAGGGAAGCATGAGAGACAACACTAGTCTGTCATCAAAACCACACCTACTCAAATAGAAAACAAGTGGTAAAAGTATCTTTGTGGTCTCTTTCAATTTTGACATTGAGTAAATTGGTCATTTTAAAAAAATACAGCAATTAATTTCTACCACTTTTGAAAGTGAGCAACTAAGGACAATTAATTCAATGTTAATGTTTTTTTTTTTTGTCAATTGTACATCTTATTATTTACATAATAATAAATTTAGCCCTTAAATTTTTAGACATTCTGTCCGTTTGGTCTTGATTTAACAAATTTAACATGTGATATTTGCACATTCTGTCAATTTCATCCTAATTTAATAAATGTAACCCCCCAAACATTTACATATTTTGTCAATGTTTACGTTGAATATATAAACATCAATAGTAAATTTGTTATTATATCAATCAAAATTATACACAATTAACAGAAAATATTAACATTGTGATTAATTATCCTTAGTTGAACATTTTCAAAATTAATAAAGATTAAATTATTCTAATTTTTTTGAGAAGGACCAATTTGTTCAATATTAAAATTGAAAGGGACTGGAGATATGTTTTTACCAAAACAATTCTTTCCCCCATTCAATGCTAACTATTTTGGTCGCAGGAAACTAAAAATGAAAGAAAAATTGTAAAAAGAAAAATATCATTTCCTATTATAAAAAAATTGAAAGTTGTTTGATTGATCTTACGCGCCCCAGCACTTCAAATCACCTACAACCAATTCTACTCGAAAGTAGAATAGCTACGCTTCAATATCCCGAACATACCCTCAATACTGTTTGGAATTGTCATTTATAGCAGGAAACTTATTAAAGATGTCTGCAGAGGTTATTTATTGTCCACCTCGTAATTTCATTCACATTTCACACCATTTAACTTCTCCCCCTCGGGAAAATTTCCATTTTCTTTGTATTTTGTTGAAAAGAATAGAGAAATAAAATTTTATTCTACGCTTAATAAAAAAATTCGATCTCTTCCGCCTTTAGACGGAACAACATGGCGGTTAGTGCTTCTTTTTTCTTTCGTTTTCTCATATCTTGTTTCGTTGACTGAAAAATTTTAGACTTTTTAACAATTCGGATTCAACTTCAAGATCTAATGTTATTCTTGTTTTGATTTAAATATCGTTAATTGAGTTTGTAATATATTTTTTTCTCCTTTTTCGATTAATTCCATCGGGAAATGAAAGACAATTTGTAATTCTTTTTAATTATTTAAGGTTTCATATAGAATCTAATTTAATTTTAGTATTCTGCAATTGTTATACATTTGATTTTCTTTTCAATTTCATCTGAAAATGAAAAGAGAATTTGTAATTATTTTAATTTTTAAGGTCTCATTTATCTAACGATATAATGTAATTTAAGTTTTGTATTTTTCAACTTATATGCCTTCGATTTTTTTCCTTATTTCGTTACATAATGCGATTGTTTTTTTTTTTTTTTTTTTTTCCGATTCTTAGCAATTTATAATATATTTTCCATTTTTTTGTTTGTAAATATTTTTGGACTTTACTAATAAAGGTTTCTTTATTATTTTGGATTTGTATGTAAACTATACATTGATCTGTTTGATTTCACTTCGTTGCATACATAACAATTTTGAAAGCTGGTACACATTAATTAGGGTGGAAAAAAATTGCTTAATTAATGCTTTCTTAAAATTTTGAAAAAAATTGCAGAGTTTAGCTCGCTCTAATGTAAATGCATTAGACCTTCACTGATTTTTATATTAAATTATCTATATGTGTGGATGCGGACGCCTCTGATTATTATCTGAGTTATTAACTTCCTACGAGGTTGAAACCTAATGGAAATTTTGTTTTGACGTTAGACTAAAAAGATATATGGGATATTTTCTCCGTAAATGCATGTAATAATGGGGGATGGAAGATGATTTATCAGTTTTAGCCTTTTAGCGGTTTATTTGTAACTTTTTCCGTCTTTTTTATTTTTTGACAGACCCAATCTGTGAAAGTAGGAAACGTTTCCTTGGGTGCATCTGAGAAAGATCTCAAGGAGTTCTTTTCCTTCTCCGGTGAAATTGCGTATGTTGAAATCAATGGGTTAGTATTGCTCCGACCCTTCATTTTTCATGAACTATCTGTATTTAAGAACTATGGCTGATTCATAGCTGGATGTGTTGGCATATATATGACCTTCCAACTGATCCTCTAAGAAAAGGCTTTAAAAAATGAACATACCTGTGTTAAACATAATGTCCATTTCCAACATTCACACCCAATTTGGGATGGGATACAAAGAAAATTGAAACTAATTCTTCTGTCTTCTGGCACATGTAATTTTACCACTTTATTAATGTTCTGAAATTTTGAAAATGCTGTCTGGTCTAAGTTTGTTATGTTCCTCTATCTATTTTGTTCAGTGATAATGAACAATCTCAAGTTGCATATATTACTTTCAAGGACTCCAAGGGGGCAGAGACTGCTGTTCTTCTTTCGGTATGCATCTTTTGAGTTTTTCCTTATTATTTTAATTGTTGTCACCAACTCTTCCTCATGCATCACGATATTAGAGTTCATGTTTTTGGTAGAATGAAAATTATCAGTCTAATAGATATCGGAATTAAACGTTGGTCTTTTGTGGTATCTCACGTATGATATGCTTTCGAGAGCGAATGCTTGATGCATTGTCGGTGGATCACATTACCAATGCCCATTTTGTTTAGAGTAATTAATTTCTCACTTAAAAGATGGCAATCATTGTTACTAGAAGATTTGCTGATAACATATGTAAATCCTTCTATGCATTTGACTGCGTACATTTGTATTTATATCTTGAATTTATACTATGCTTCTTTTATGATAATTGATTCAAGGGAACTTATCAAATCTCGTTCCACTTCTCAATGGTGCTTAATACCTTTGTGGCAGAAGTTTCAGTTTGCACGTGTTTTTCCAACTTGTAAACTGTTTATTTGATTTCGCAAAACAACATTCATGTTGGCCGTTGGAATATGTGGTATAAAAGCAGTTATTCTGATATAGTTTGCATTTAGTTCTTCAATGCTCAACTTTGTGTTTTAGGTTAATATCATGGTTCCAAGATGTACTTATTTTTGTTTCTCTTTTCCTTTTTGTTGGTTAGAATCATTATCTTTCTTGGCAAAGATTAATTCGACTTGATTTTTATAGATCAAATTGTTTTAATATGATGGTCATATTATTGTTAATTGTTGAAGCTTCAAAGTTTGGATTTTTCATGAAAGAGCCTTCTCCATTGAAGGTTCTCGTTGATTGATTGTGTAGATTATTTTTTTAATATAATTCTTACGAGTTCAGCTTACATGGTTTTCTTCAGGGGGCAACAATTGTTGATCAGTCTGTTACCATAGAATTAGCTCCTGATTACAAGCCACCCGCCTCTGCAACACTTGTAATGTCATAACCTATGCTTCTCTGCTTTGATTTCGTAAATTATAATTTTAACGTGAATGAATTGTTTGATAACCTCAGGCAACAGAGAACAAAGGTTCCACCAATGCTGAATCTGCTGTCCAGAAAGCAGAAGATGTTGTAAGTGACATGCTTGCCAGAGGATTTATTCTTGGCAAAGATGCATTGAACAAAGCAAAGACCTTTGATGAGAAGCATGGGCTGACATCAACTGCTACTGCCACGGTTGCTTCTCTGGACCAGAAGATTGGTTTCACTGAGAAAATCAATGTTGGCACAACCATTATGAATGAGAAAGTGAGGGAAATGGACCAGAAGTATCAGGTTTCCGAGAAGACCAAGTCGGCCTTGACAGCTGCTGAGCAGACAGTGAGCAATGCCAGTTCTGCTCTCATGAAGAATCAGTATGTTTTAACTGGAGCCACTTGGGCTATGGGTGCTTTCAACAAGGTTGCTAAGGCTGCGGGCGATGTGGGGCAGAAGACGAGAGAAAAAGTTTTGGCCGAGGAACAAGCGAAGAATCCGGAGGGAAATGCACAGGTTAATGAAGCTGAATCTGTCAAAGCTGCTGAGCCTGCTAAAGGTGGTGAGCAACCTTCCAATCCCTCATCTACACAAGATAAAGTTGCGGGTGAGCAACAAGCTCAGAAACCAGAGGGGAATGCAGAGATTAAAGAAGCTGAATCTATCAAAGTTGTTGACCCTGCTGTAGAAGAGCAATCTTCCAAGCCCTAATCAGCACATGATTTAATCCTTTCATTTAGAAAGACCGTAAATAGCAACATCGCTTGTCATCTGGACAGTTGAATGTAGGATAGTTTGTCCACATATTGTTTTATACAGGGATAGCAATGGTGCTGGCTGGGTGGAGATTGCTTTAGCCATCTCCACTATAATCACTCCATTGCTCCATGTTATTCTATTCCATTTTTTTATTATTTATTTATAACCTAAAATTGTAAAAGAATAATCTATCTATATAACAGCTTGTTTCACACCTGGCAACGTTATTAACAATTTTGGTTAAATTTTGATCTATTTTTTTAATTATATAAAAATGGTCAAATTTTAATTTCAGTCTCAATATTATACTTAAATTTGAGATTTAATATTTATATTTTAATTTTGACATAATTTAGTACCTCAAGGTTTATTTAATTTAAATATTTTATTCTAATTAAAATGCTAATGTAAATTTAACAAATTGTTGATATTATTAAACTTTTTGTCAAATTTAGATACATTACAACATAATATTTTGTCACATAATTATTAAATATTTTTTTTAAAAAAATATAGAATATCATATCAATAAAATGCATTTCTAATTTTTTTTGCTCTGTTTTGTTGCTCATGGGGCTGTTTAATTTAGTACTTTTACACTTGGTACCATCTTGTTTGAATTTGTTTCAAACTTGATATCTTGTTTGCTTGTTATGCACTTTGACTAATCATGCCTTATAAATCAATAGGGATTTCAGATATGCTTAGTTAACTAATTGATAAATAAGCATACATGTTTGTAACCTAAGGTGATAAGGGGAGTTTTTAATCATGATATTTGGTGATGTATTCTCTTAGGGAGAGTTGTTTTTTTTTTTTTACATGCTAAGTTTTTAATGATGATTGGTGATGTTGCTTATTCAAGTCTGATTTTGATTTCTATTGGAGAATATTTTCTTTATGAATTCAGCTTATGTTTTCAAGTTTATATTCTATGCCTATGATATATTTGAACTCTTGGTTGACAATATGATGCATTTTGAAAGGGGCAGTGTTTTATTTGAAGAATGTTGCTATGTTTTATAAGGGAGACCTATTATATTGATGGCTTGGAGACACTTATGTAACACCCCTAATTTGTCTCTGTTATCGGATTAGGGTTATAGAGTATTATCTAGCAAAGTAGAATATTTAACTTCACAATAGAAACAATTATACAAATTAAATGTTAACATTTAATAGTTGAATCTAATCATGGTAAAAATACACTTATGGGCCTGCAATCAAGCCTACGGGGCTCTAAAAATAGTTTGGAAACATTCTGGGATCAATTTGAACAAATTAAAAAATTTTAGAAAATCTTGAAAATAGAGGTCACACAGCCGTGTGACATAGCCCAAACCGTGTGGACATTCGAGGTCTGGACACACGGCCGTGTCCCAGCCCATGTGTCTGCCCATGTGGGTATTCAAAATAGGGCCACACGGTCATTTTACAAGTCGTGTGCCAAATCGTGTGTGCATTTTATGTTGGGTTATACGACCGTGTCTCATACCGTGTGAAACCTGCACCTAAAACAATAATGACACACGATTGAGTGGGGTGGCCATATGTGGCACACGACCATGTGACAACCTATGTCCCAGGCCATATGCTTCATAAATTGCCCCTAAAATAAGCCATTTTAAACCCAATTCTAGCACACCAAGACATACCATTTCCATAAACATTCATATGCCCAAAACACATTTTAAACACACTTAAAATGTACCAATTCCATCAACCTATAAGACTAACCAATGTACCGACAAAAAGTACCACAATCACAAACCAAACATAATCCCATTCAACATATTAAGATCATTCATTCTACATAAATCAAACATACCAAGCCATTTCATAAGCATACCATTCAATCATGATTTACCTACCTTAAGAAGGTCATACACAAGTGCAATATCACTTATTTACATTACCACTTACACACAACTTCAACTAGGCATCCAACTACAATTAAACTCATCATAGCTTAAAACAACCAAGAAACCAAGATTACATTAAGCCTTATACATGCCATTTATAACAAAAAACTACCAAAATGATCAAGTGATAGTGTGACTGTGCTCTAACAAGATTCCAACCAATTGAGCTTTCCAATATCTACAAAATAGAGAAAAACAACTACGTAAGCAAATAGTGCTTAGTAAGCTAGCATAAAAGGGAACTTAAACTTATCGAATATAAAATGATTAAACCATTTAAACATTTCTCATTAGATCATATGAATATTTTTCTTTCTTATCCACAACACTTCACAAAGTTGGAAAATGTAACAATGTACATGTAATCCAACCAAATCATGAAACATATCACAACAAGCTTTCAATATATATTTCATTCTTCATATATTCAATTAACACTCTTTTCATTTCAAATACATATATCAACATTTTTTCCTTTTCATCTTTTAAAAACTTAAATCATTCCATATACATACATAATAGATTAAATCTTTAATCACTTATTAAACCAAATGAAACAAATGACTTATAATGGCATAAAACATTACCCATACTCGTATTTAAAACTCAATTCAACATTTTATTCACATAATAAACTTCAATTCATGAATTTAATACTCATAAGTTATTATTCACATACCTAACCGTAGAACATTGATATAATAGCTATTCCCTTGCTATTCTTTTCAATACCAAACATCTCAAAATAGATCGATACACTGCTCCAATCAAATAACTCATTATTGGCACCTAGTACCTGACAGATAATTTCGTAATAAAGTTTTGCGCCAAGCACTGGTCTGTCAAACCGACAAATATTATATATGTGTGCCCAGCATTGGTCGGTGAAATCGACAATTATTATATATATGTGCCTAGCACTGGTCGGTGAAACTGACAAATTAATATATTTCCAGCAGTGGTCAGTGAAACCGACAAATATTATATATATGTGTGCCCAGCATTGGTTGGTGAAACTGACAAATATTATATATGTGTGTGCCCGGCACTGGTCAGTGAAACCGACAAATATTATACATATGTGTGCCCATCACTGGTCGGTAAAACTGACAATTATTATATATACCCTATACCTCAAGATGCGTACTCATATAATCTTACTTCCACCATCTCGTAATTTAACTCCTTACATTATCCACATTAATCAACTTCAATCTATTCAAATCAACAATATAGCTCCATATATATAACATTTCCATACAATTAGTTTAAGGCTACTTATTCATTCATCCATTTATCAACCATTCATGTATTAATATATTTTTCATCATAATTTCGAGTGACTATTACATGTATACAATTGTTATATGTTTATATAAATATTAAAGTTCATAGGTAAATATTCAATAGTTCAATTCAAAGCATTACAAACTTACCTCGACAAAAACAATTGTAAAAACAAAGCCAACGACTAATCCGACACATTAGTTTTTCCTTGGTTTAATCCATTTGATTCATTTCTTGATCTAAATAATAATTTTAATTCAATTAAACCATTCAAATAACTTAATATAATTAATTCAATTTATAACCCTTACAGTGGAAAATTTACAAAATTACACCTAATATTTTACCTTTTATGCAATTTAGTCCCTAAACCCGAAACTTGCAATTTAACCACTTGTAATTAAATTCATGCTAACCTATTCTTATTAGGTTTACAAAAAAAAACCCATATTTTCAATCATTTCTCATTATTAACATTGAATTTTACTATTTTCTCAAATAACTTAACCAAATACTTATATTTAACTACCAACTTAAATAATCTATTTGTAACAGTCCAATTTTGATGAAATCGGAACTGTGATTTCAAGACCACAAATTCGAGCCGAAAATAAAATTTATTTTTATTTTATTATATAGACCGTATTATGTTAGAAAAGTCGTGTGAAAATTTTGATAAGAAAATTTTATCGATTTCGTGTTTAATTACGAGAAGGACCAAATCGCATAAAATGCGAAAGTAGATTCTAGTAGCTATAAGGATTAAATAGCTATAGAATTCAAAACTAGAGGTCCTTATATGGTAATTAGATACAAGGACTAAATTGTAAAAGTGGTAAAAATTTATCATTATTAATTTTTACTTAACCAATGGACCAAATGAGCAATTACATTAATTTTTAATAGTGGTCAGTGGGATTTCATGGTGGAAACCAATAGTTTATTAAGATTGATTAAAATATGTTTAAAGTAATAAAGTAAGGTTAATTAATTATTAATTAAGCATAAAAAGGAAAATGAAAAGAATTTTTAGTCATTTTTAACCATCTTCCCCACCGAACATGCAAAAGAAAGTTAAGAAACCATTGCTGGATGTCAAGCTATTCGACCTTGTATGGTGTGATTTCTTAAGCCTGTTTTTCATAATTTTTATGTTTTTGGAATTTTTGTAATTCAGTTTAATTAAACCCTATTTTCATTTTTAAAATTGTTAAATTTTGGAGATGTTGCCATTGTTGAATTGTGGAGTTTTTGTTATTCAAATAATAGCTTACAAGCTTATAATTGATAAATGGATTAATTGTAAATATTGAAAGCTAGTTTTGTTCATAAGGATTAAAATGCAAAATTGATAAAAGTGAGTTGAAATTTCTGTAATTTTTTGTAATGGATAGCTTTACAAGCATGTATTAGAAATTTATTTAAAATTTGGAGTTTGAATTTGGAAGTTACGTGTGTTTTGGTATAAGGGACTAAATGAATAAAATGAAGAAGTTTAGGGGCATTCGGATAATAAAATTAAATTGTTATATACTTATAATAGGATTATATAAGATGTTTGGAATTGATAAATTGAATTGAATTACCGAATAGATTAGAAATTGGACCAAATTGAAGATAATTGGTGTAATGACCTGAAAGTCAGTGGTGTAGGAAGGTATAACACCCCTAACCCTTATCCATCGCCAGATTAGGGTTACAGAGCATTACTGAACAAATGGAACATTTAAACATACATTTCATACATTATCATAAACACATTATAAAATAATTATTCACATGCATATCATCCCAAAATCGAGACTTGGACGCCCTAAAAAATATCTTAGAAACAATTCGGGACTAAATCAGAAACATTTGGAAAGTTTAAGAAAAATTCACAAAATTTTAGAAACAGGGGTCACATGATTGTGTGGCCAGGCCGTGTGCCTCACATGGCTAAGACACACACACTCATTCTCAGGTCGTGTAACCTTTAAACTAGGGACACACGGTTGTGTCACATGCTCATGTTCCAGGCTGTGTAACTCACTGACTTGTATGCAAAAAACCTTCAGGAGATACACAATCGTGTATCACACATGGCTGAGTCACACACTTGTGTCTCAGGCATTGTAGACATAAATTTGCCTAAAAATAAGCCATTTCTTATGCCCTTTCATGCATAAACACTTGAACAATTTGTGCACACCTACAAGGCATCAAACCATACCTAAACATGCATATATTTGCCATTCCAAAAGTCCTAATTTAACTAACCAATATGCCATTCAAAGGCACCTTATACATGTACAATAACACTTACCTAAACATGCATATTTACCACTTTTCGTTCATCAAATACTAGATCCATGCCTTTCCAAAACATAACTTTACCATATTCAAGCTACCTCAAAACATACCACATAAGTCATTCCAAAACACGCAACATGAGATAGCACAATGACACAAACCAACAAGGTATTAAATGATACCAACCAAGACAACTTGCATAACTTATACATACCAAATCATCCATTAAACATTCAACTAAACATCATTATAAGTTCCCTATACATGTTAATAAGGTCATTTCCATCCATAATAACTTAGTTCAAATATGAACTAAAACATGTTACAAGTAACCATTTTCATGCCATCATCAACATGCCAAGAAAACCCTATAAACAAGCACTTTAAAGCAACCAAACAACCTATCTTGGTAAAACATTAATGTGTACTAAACCAATATAGCTTTCTAAAGATTATACGTGTCAAAACTCCATTAACACGTACACCAAAATACCATTGCAAATCACCCTATACATGCCATTATAAACTTTAACCATAATACTCAAAAACTACCGATTTGACTGCTAGATAGTGTGATAGTGTAACAACCCATTTTCAATAGAAATCGGAATAGTGGTTTCAGGACCACAAATCTGATTCTGGAAAAAAAATTATTTTAAAATATTTTTATGATCTAAAATATGATAATAATGTCATACGAAAATTTCGTAAAGAAATTTTACCGATTACATGTTTATTTTGATAAATGACTAAATTGCACAAAGTGCAAAAGTTGAGTTCTAATAGCTAAAGGGATTAAATAGCTATAGAACTTTAAAGTAGAGGTCTTTATATGCCAAATAGACCATTTAAAAATGCTTAGTAGTTAAGGATGATGATTCATCCATGGAAAAATAAAAGAAAGAAAAGGATAAAATTGGAAAGATGGAAAATAAAGATGATAAATGATAAAAAATAAAACTATCATCATTTTGTATCATCCTCTTCCCCAAAAATACATGGAAACCCTAGGAAAGAGAAAGCAAGCTTTCTTGGCTTAATTGGGTAAGTAATCTTGTCCCATTTTTAGTAATTTTTATATTTCTGAAATCAGTATAACTTAATTTATCTATTTTGGGGATTAAATTGCAAAGATATCAAAGTATAGAAATTTTTCCATGGATGAATATGCTGAAATTTTGAAATTTATGGTAGAAAATGAAAGGTTGGTAATAGATGAACAACTTTTGTAAAGTGAATTTTGATGAAATTGTGATTTAGGGACTAAATTGTAAAAGTGTGAAATCAATGAAAAAATTCTGAATTTTATGAAATAGATGGGCTGTAAATGTTACATGTAAAATTCAGCTAGGCTTGGAATAAAGATTAAATTGCAAGAATTTCATTTTCCGAGCCTAGGGACGAAATTGTCATTAATTAAAAGTATAGGGGCAAAACGGTAATTTTTCCTAAAATGTAAAATGGATTGAATTGAGTATGAATTAATGTTAAATTTACTTGTATATATCCAAATAGACCAAATTCAGAGTTAGAACAAGGAAAAGAGAAATATCGAATTAGTAAATTTTACAAATAACAGTTGTCGAGGTAAGTTTGTGTAACTAAATTGTGTTTATTTATATGATTGAAATAAATGTTGTATATGTGGATTGTAGAATTTCTATGTATATGAAATTGATTGAATTTCTGATGAATGTGTATATGTAAATTTTATGAATGACATAAGTATATGAAATGATCACTATGCCTAAAAAACGTCAAGTCCCGTTTGAATGAATGAAAGTCGGTGGATACTGGACTTCCCGATTGGTATTGATCTTGTATATGTTACAGACATACCGTAGCTCGAAAGAGCATCCTGATATAAGCCCTCTCAAGCTTCTCGTTATAGTGTTCCTGCGAGCATCCTGATTGGTAGTGATTTGCATGTGTTGCGCACTACTGCAGCTCTTTGCGAGTGTCCTGTCATTTGATCAGTTGTGATCCTGCATATGTTGCGGATACAAACGCAGCTCTTTGTGGGCATCCTGTTATGTGATTGGTTGTGATCCTGTATAAGGTGTGGACAGAAGCGCAGCTCTATATGAGCATCCTGTTAATGCTCGCTTGAACTTCCCATTATAAGCTTTCTAGTGCTTCCTGATACGTGCTCTCTGGAGCTTCCTGTTTAGTGCTCTTCGGAGCTACCTGGTATAAGTTCTTTGTGACCTTTTTGTTACATTGCCTAGATATGCTTTCTGTTACATGGCTCAATGAACTTCCCATTATAATGCTTGAGAGAGAGCTTTCTGCAACACCCCTAACTCGTATCTGTCGCCAAAACAGGGTTTGGAGCATTACTAGAACCTTCAAAACGTATTTAGATAATTCATGTAAAATTTCTATTCATATTCTAAAATCATTCACAATGTCCCTTAGTAGGGCCTACGAGGCCCAAAATATACATTAGGGTCGATTCGGGACCAAATTAGAGTCTTGGGGAATTTTTCACAAAATCCCAAAATTTTTCACTATTAAGAGTCACACGCCCGTGTGGTATGGGACACGCCTGTGTGGCCAGGCCATGTGGGTTCACACGCCCATGGCCCGAACCCGTGTAACTCTCTGACTTGCAACTCATGAACAAATTGATGTCACACGACCAAGTCACATGCCCGTGTTGTAACACCACGTAGCCCCAAACCGTCGCCGAAACAGGGTTACGAAGCATTACCGGACCTATCGGACAATTTATAATTGATATACAAATAATTATCAAACATATTATAAAATAATCTTAAATTCCCTTAGATGGACCCTTGAGGCCAAAAATACGAGTTAGAAGTGATTCGAGACCAGTTCGGGTGCTCAGGCAATTTTTCGAAAAATTTAAAATTTTTTTCCTAGGTGCAGAACTCACATGCCCGTGTGAGTCAGGGGCACACCCATGTGTCTATGTGACACACTCGTGTGATCAGGCCCTGTGGCTCACACGGCCAAGTGACATGCCCATGACTCAGGCCGTGTGGCAGCACACGCCCATGCCCCTTACCCGTGTAACTCTCTGACTTGCATTTCTTTATAACTCATGGTCACATGGCCAAATTGCACGCCATGTGCTAGGTAGTGTATTTCACATGGAAAAGACACACGCCCGTGTCTCTGCCCATGTGGACTCAAATCGAGTCTTAAATTTCAAGTTTACTACCTTGCAAACCTTTAAACACAAGCAACTCAAAATTTCATCATTCAACCAATCCAATTTTGTAGCAAATATACCATTTCCATAAACTTAACTTCATATATATATATATATATATAACCATTCAAGTTCATATTTGTAACACCCCTTACCCGAGACCGTCGCCGGAGTTGAGCACGAGGCGTTACCGGACTTAACTTACTCAATCGGGCACAGAAATTTGCTTTTAAAATTAATTTGTTTTCATTCATTCAATATATCCCTAAAAAGGGTCATCGAGACCCTAAATCATGCTATTAAAATGGTTCGGGGCCAACCCGGGATCAATAAAATTTTTCCGATTACTTAAACGAACTAAAATAAAATTATTTCTCTGTTCCTTATAAAGCTGTCCAACTGCATCACAATCACAGTTACTAAATAAATCATAACTCGAGTTACGAAACTCAAAAATTAATCCCGTAAATTTTCCCTAAAACTAGACTCATATACCTTCTTACTAAATATTTTTATAGAATTTTTAGTCTAGCCAATTAGTACAGTTTATTATTTAAAGTCTCCCCTGTTACGCAGTTTGACTACTCTGACCTCTGTTCACTACGAATTAGTTTTCTCTCTGTAAAAAATTCAAATAGGCATGACATTTATTTCATTTGAAACTAAAATCAATAAGGAATCTAGACATATAAACTATAACACCTAATTATTTATGTACAATTTATGGTGAATTTTTAAAATCAGAATAGGGGATCACGAAGTCAATCTGGAGTAGTCTCACTCAAATGAAAATAACTCATAATATACAACTCTTTTACTTATCTGCTTCTTCCACATGAAAATAGGCTCATTAAGCTTTAATTTCATGTCTCACTCACTATTTAATTCCATTTATACTATTTTTAGTGATTTTTCAAAATCACGTCATTGCTGCTGGTTGAATCTATTTTTAAGCTATTTTCACCTTTTTCATGGTTTCCATGTGATAATTACCATTTAGGCATATATAGTATTAAACCTATGTTTGTTTAGTCATTCCAATAGCTAATCATTAACAAGTATTTACATACCATTCATTGAACATATCCTAAGGACATTCATACCAAAAGAAGCCAAGTCCCTATACATGCCATACGCGAAATGAAACGTCTAGCTATACCAAAATGATCCTGTTGATAGTGTGACCGGATTTCCGACATTCCTTGGGATCCCCGAGTTGGCTTGATAAGAACTATAAAAAGAAGGAAAATAAAGAGAGTAAGCACTAAGCTTAGTAAGTTTACAAGTAAATAAATCACAACATTCACCCTAAATAATAGTTAATCATAATATCATCAAGCATCATAAGCTTTCCTTACACCTCATTTCTTACCCTCTTCCTTATTCACTTACTTTCTTCTTACTTGATTATTCAATAAACTCATGAATATAACTTACCTTTCCTTTGCTGAAAGTTTCCTATAATTTAACCTGTACAATAGCCCGTTGAACCACTCGGAATACTAAGGATACTCGGGTTTTCCTGCCTGATAATAACCTGTCAATGCTATATTCTAGGCATGGTCTTACATGAGATGTTCCCTGTCCTACCAAAGCTATATTTTTAATATGGAATTACATGGGATATTCCTGTCCTGTCTGATAACCCAAAATATCATGACATTTCGTTTCCCAAACATTCCTAGAGTTCAAACGGGGCTTTCTGATACTTTTTCTCTGTCATCTCTTCTTCAGTTCAACTTCGAATATTTTCATAAAGTAAATGTATATATACTGGAAATTAACAACATTAATGTAAAATAATGAAATATTGCATTTATTTACCGTAAACTTACCTCGATACAAAATGCGGTTAAACTTGACAATTTAGTCCTTTAATTTTTCCTTTCCCCGATCTACTCCCAAATTTCGTTCTTCTTGATCTATAATAGCAATTTAGCTTATTTAATACTCGCATTTATCAAACAGCCCTTAACTCAAACTTTGGCAAAATTATATTTTTGTCCCTAAACTTTTGCATATTTACACTTTTGCCCCAAGGCTCGGAAATTAAACTTTATCCCAAATTCTTATGTTTTAGGACATGCTGATCATTTATCTACCAACAACAACCTCAAATTCCCACTATAACATGTACTTATGAACAATAGGTATTTTTACTAATTAAGCCTTTTTACTCGTTTTTACTTAAAACCGAGTAGCACAAGTTGTCTAGCATAATTTAAAACCTCATATTCTATCATAAAACATCAAAATAAACACTTTTCACCTATGGGTATTTTTCCAAATATGAACCCTAGCTTAAATTATGGTTAGAATAAGCTTTATCGAGCTACCGGGATTCCAAAAACATAAAGAACGTTAAAAACGGGGCTTGAAATCACTTACTATGAAGCTTGAAAGTCAAAGAAACCCTAGCTATGGAGACACATGGTTTCGGCCAAGCTTGATGAAGATGAACACTTTTTGTCATCTTTTTCCCATTTTATTCTTTTAATTACCTAATGACCAAAATACCCTTAATGCCTTTCTTTGAAAATTTTCATGTACAAGCCCATTTTTATCCAAAATTTTAGAAATTGGTCGAATTTCTATTTAAGACCCTCTAATTAATATTCCCAGGCAATTTCATACTAAAAGCTTCTAGAATGCAAGTTTTGCAACTTATTCGATTTAGTCCCTAATTTCAAATTAAGCACTTTATGCATAGAATTTCTTCACGAAATTTTCACAAAATCATGCAATCATATCATAAACCTCAAAATAATTGTAAAATAATTATTTCTATCTCGGATTTGTGGTTTTGCAACCACTGTTCCGTTCAGGCCCTATTTTGGGATGTTACAATATTAAAAAAAAAATCAATTTACAACCAACTACCAAATGACCAAATACACGTATCCTAGGTACATGCCATTTATCAAAAGGATCTATAAATCACCAATTTATCGAGTTTGGGATTGGCTTGGATGCTTGTCCGGAACTTTGATATTCACTATCCTGTGCACAGAAACAAACCGTACGCTGAGTATGTCTACTTAGTGGTATTACTATAATTCAAATTTGTAACATTATACAAATAAATATGCATATTCAATTTATGCCAATAATCTTTCCATAACTATTTCATACTTTAAGTCAACTTGTTCTATAATAACAATAATCATTATTTTAAAGCTTGTATTTAATTGAATTCTTACATTATGTCACTATCTTAATTTTATTTGATTTTTCCACATCTTATTCTAATAAGTCATTCCATTTCATATACAAAATCATTCAATTCAATAATTTATTCCGTATCAATTTTGATTATCAATGTAATGCCTCCATGCCCGAGACCGTCGCCGGAGTCGAGCTTGAGGTGTTACTAAACTCATTTCATCACTTTTTAAATTTTAAATCAACTAATTTGGTTTTCGTAGCAAGCTGTCTTTCTACGTCATGATCGCTTAAAAAATCATATCTTGAGTTACGAAACTCGAAATCAAGATCCGTAAATTTTCCCTAAAACTAGACTCCTATATCTATCTACTAATTTTTTTCTAGAATTTTTTGCTGGGCCAATTAGTACAGTTTATTAGTTAAAGTTACCCCTATTTCAGGATATGACTGCACTGACCTCTGCTTATTACGAACCACTTTTCTCTCTGTAAAAAATTCAAATGACTACCTGTTTGTTTCTATTAAAACTAGACTCAATAAGGATTCCGAGCATATAAAATAAACCTCCTAATTATTTTTTTATAATTTACGGGGAATTTCTAAATTTGGAACAGGGGATCCAGAAATCGCTCTGGCCCTATTTCACTAAATTTCAAATATCTCACAAAATATACCTCCTTTATCTACTTCGCTTCTTCCATATAAAAGTAGACACAATAAGCTCCAATTTCATACTTAATTCATCACTAATTCGGTTTATATTATTTTTAGTGATTTTTCAAACTCACGTCATTGTTACTGTAATGTTCTGTTTTTATAACAAAGTTCACTTTTTATGAATAATCATGGACTAAGTGTCACTTTAAGCTTACACAACATCAAATATGATCATAATTAGCCATTCCAATGGCTAACCATTACCAAACATTTTCTCAACCAACCCGCAATCATATCAAAAGATTATTTACACAAAAAAGGAATATTGCTATACATGCCATACTTAAGTTATACAAGCCATTTTACCAAAATAGTTCTTCGGATAGTGTGATCGAGCCTTCGACCTATCCCGATTCCTGAGCCGGCTTGTCCAAAACTACAATGAATGAAAAGAAGGGAGTAAGCATAAATGCTTAGTAAGTCCATATGCAAATAACAAGTAACATAACAAAGCAATTATACCAAACAACAATAGTATGTTATCACCAGGACATATTCCACATTTCTAGCCATCATCCATCATCTTACCACATTATAGTTGGTGTATCAGGTTTCCACCCGAGGGTTAAGTACATACCTGTCCAAAGTGTCTATTTCATACACTTATCAAAATGACACTTGCCTCTTGAGTGTTCTTCCATTTCACTAGAATTTTACCCGTTGAACACATGGGAATATAACTCGGATACATGGATAATTTGCACATAAGTGCCACATATGCAATCAAGCAACCATGTAACCCGCCCATAAGCGAACTCGGACTCAACTCAATGAGCTCGGGCGTTCGCATCCATAAGTGAACTCGGACTCAACTCAACGAGCTCAGATGCCTAGTTACATCTCACGAACTCGGACTCAACTCAACGAGTTCGGACATTTGCATCCATAAGTGAACTCGGACTCAACTCAACGAGTTCGGATGCCCAACCATTCTAGTGACATGTCACTTGTATCCTAATCTATTCCCAAGGTTCAAACGGCATTTACTTCGATCACATATCCTTGCCGTCTTCCACAGAATACCGAAACCAATATTTGGTAGCAATTTATATTTAACAAGTAGCACACATAATTTGCATATTATTTGATAATAACCACAAAGCATATATTCCATGATAAAAATCAGTATATCATATAAATAACATCAATTAACTTAAAAATAACGATTATGTTACATTATTTACACATGAACCTACCTCGATACCAAAATATCAACAATCGGCTTATTCCTCATAAACTTTGTTTTTTCCCTGATCACGACTTGAATCTCGTTTCTCTTGATCTAAAATAACACATTTAGCTTATTTAATACTCACATTTATCAAAACGGTCCTTGACCCCAATGTTACCAAAATTACGAATTTACCCCTAAACTTTTGTATATTTACACTTTTGCCCCAAGGCTCGGAAATTAAATTTTATTTCAAATTCTTATGTTTTAGAACATGCTGATCATTTATTTACCATTAGCAAGCTCAAATTCCAACTACAACATGCACTTATGAACAATTGGTATTTTTACCTATTATGTCGTTCTACTCGTTTTTACTCAAAACCAAGTAGCACAAGTTGTTTAACATAATCCAAAACCTCATATTCTATCATAAAACATCAAAATACACAAATTTCACCTATGGGTATTTTTCCAAATATGAACCCTAACTCAAATATTGCTATCATAAGCTATACCGAGCTACCGGGATCTCAAAAAAGTAAAAATCATTAAAAACGGGGCTTGGAATCACTTACTATGAAGCTTGAAAGTTGAAGAAACCCTAGCTATGGAGAGAGGGAGCATTCAGCAGCAACTAAGGAAGATGATAACCAATTTTGTGTTATTTTTCCCTTTTTATTTCAATTAATATCCAAATGACCAAAATGCCCTTCCTTACTAAACTTTCAAAAGTTCCTTCCGTGTCCAAATTTTGTCCATGAACTTAAAATTGGTCAAATTGCCATTTAAGACCTCCTAATTAATATTCCAAAGCAATTTCATACTAAAAACTTCTAGAATGCAAATTTTGCAACTTATTCGATTTAGTCCCTAATCTCAAATTAAGCACTTTACGCATGGAATTTCTTCACGAAATTTTCACACAATCATGCAATCATATCATAAACCTCAAAATAATTTTAAGATAATTATTTCTATCTCGGATTTGTGGTCACGAAACCACTATTCCGATTAGGCCCTAATTCAGGATATTACAATCAAATTGTTCATTACGCTTATTAACAACTTATAATATTTATGCTTATAATCTTTAATAACCATTTCATATAAACAACTTATTTCATTAATAATATTAACTATCTCAAATTCATTTCATTTTCCCATTCCATTTCAATAACTCAACCATTTACATACAAATTCAATCAATTTATCAACTCATTCATTATCATTTCTATTGTCAATTCGTTCATTTATAATCAATTTACACTTATAGTCTTTCAATACTCAATTTATACATTAAATCCATAAATAAATTTCAATAACTTGTATTCAATTAAATTCACATATTATTTCACTATTTCAAATCATTTTATTTTCACTTCTCATTTTTCAACATTGCTATTTCAATTTGCTTTTCTTCACTTAGATTTTTACATCATCTCATACTTCCAAAACCATTTCAAGAACTATATCATTATCTATTTCTTAAACCCATGGTTCATACATTTCATTTCCATATCTCAATTTAATATCTCATTTCAATTCATATTCAAGATCATTCAATATCATTTCTATTACCAAATCTTTTATTTTCCCCTTATTAACATGACTCGGACTTTGGCAGATACATGAATCCAACCAAACACTCTAGTATGGCACCCAGTAGCTTATCGGATAGTTCGAAGCAATAATTGACACCTAGTGTCTCATCGGCCAAGCCGAAGTAAGTTGGTACCCGGTACCTCATCGAATCTATCTAAACTAATATAATGACACCCAGTGTCTCATCGACTCGAGGTTGAAGTATCCCCGAACACTTCCAATTCTATGGCATGCCAACTATATCCGACTTAGCCCGATTAGTTAATATGGTTTCCGGATCACATATAAATCTCAATTCAGTCACAATTTCTCACATTTTCAATTCAATCATTTCCCACTCTACAATCAATTTTCAATTCACATATTCATAATTCAATACAATTTCTCAATTAAATATGAATTTCAATTATTCACATATAATCACAATTTAATTTAATTTCATACAATTCAATACTAATACTTACCATGCATATTAACTTAAAATTAAACAATTAATAATAATTAAATTCGAATTATAGTAATACTAACCGTAATTCCTCGATTTATTCTTCGTCTCCTTTCTCTTTCCCTTCTTGGCCGATGTTTCCGGCACGACATTAGCTACGTAATTAAAATAATTAAAATTTATCAATAATTACAATTTCACATTCAACTTTTACCCAAATTCCCAAATTAGTCCATAATTTAAACTAGTTTTATTTTTCCAAAATTAACTCCATATTTTCATTTAATTTATTCTACAAACTTATTTCAACACTTCAATTTCACCATAAATTCCAAATTTTGAAATTCTTTCAATTTAGTCCCTCTTATTCAAAACTTATGTTTTATTTTACAATTCAATCCTTTACTAACTTCTAACTTGAAATTCAATCAATTTAATCCCTAATTCATCAATTAATTCAACATGAACTATATCTAAAAATCTACTATCTTTCAAATTTCAACATAAATCATGAAATATTTTGTTCTAGGTTTCCAAAAACTCAAAAAATTTCAAGAAAAGTGATTAAATTGACTTACCAAATTAGCTTTGAACCTTGAAACCCCAAATTTTCCTTTTTCTTTTTCTTTCTTTCTTTTTCTCCTCTTTCTTTCTCTGTTTCATTTTGCTTATTTTGTTTCTATTCTTTCTTTTATTTGTTTTCTTTTTTTTTTATTTAATTTATTAAGTTAAGAATAATTACTATAAAAATATCTATTTAATAACAAATATTTATTTTATATTTGTACACACATATATTTTACACTTGTCTATCATCATCGCCATCCAATTGTCCTTATTTTATTTATTTATTTATTTTATATAATTTAATATTTTAATATAATAAAAATCTATTTACTTAGGTAAAAAGTAATTAAATAAATATATTACAATTGTACAAATATAATTATTACACATGCATATCTTTATTACCAAACATTTGTCTTTATTTTAATTATTTCATAATATAATAATATTAATAATAATATCTAAATAGAAAACCATAATAATAATTAATAATTCATAAAATCTAAGAAAAATCTTAGATTTTTCTAAGTTTGCCGTCTCAACTATTGCCAAATGGCATATTTGTCATTTTGGCCCTTTTTTACTTTCTTTCAATCTATAATTAGACTTTTATCCCTTATTCAATCTTTTTTTTCCTAATTACTCTTAATTAAGCTAACTTCACTTAATTAAAACCTAATTAAACACACTACTAGACTCATAACTACTCTTGATAATTTCTTTTAAAACACAAAATTCACTAATTCAAAAATATTTCTAAAATCACACTTAAGTTATAATTATTAATTAATAAATTTTCTAACTTTTTCATCGGATTTAGTGATCTCGAGTGACTGTTCTGTCACTACTGAAAATTAGGCTGTTACAACTCTTCCCCCTTAAAAAAAAATTTCGTCCTCGAAGTTTCTCACCGATACAAACTATTAAATCAAATCTTTCTTTCACCTTTTCAATCGAAATCCATAAAAATCAATCATAACTCATTTTAGAACTTAATACTATGCCTGAACTTAACTAAGTAACTCTGATGTTCTCCTGTCATCACTTTTTCACTAGTAGTATAATTACCGAGAAGTTTCCAGTAATTGTCTGTTGAAACATAACCAAGAAACCCTGATTATCAAACTCGAACTGATGTTTCTGATGTGGTTGCATCTGTAACTTTCAACTGATATCTATTTCTCCTCTTCTTGGAAATGTCTAGCAATATCATTTTACACAAGTGCGATAACTTCAACCATCGGAACAATTTTAACCCATAATAAAATTTCTCGATTAAAACTAACCAAATAAATATATTTCTGTATCATGTCTACTGGAAAATGAATCCCTCATTCTGACAGTTCGTCAATTTACCAGTGAATACACGAAATTTATTCTCGGATCTAAAGATAAACTCAAATGCGTATAACTCAATTAACCTTTCAAATGAATAACACACTCTGATTAGAGTAACCGAGTCAATTTTATCTATTAGATGATAATTTTCCAGAATAATCCCTTCTTCTTATTGTTAAGACAACCCAAACATAGAATTTATCACAATTCCCTTAGAATACTAATCAAAGATCCTTCAAATCTTCATTAACTTAAACAAATCTTAACATCTTGTTTTAACTTGTTGACATTAATCAAAATTACCCGAGGAATGAAAACCAATATACCAGTTTGAGCTCAATCCTCCATCATCTACATTTTTGCCAATGTCAACCCTTTCATAAAAACTAGAGAGGGATTATGTATCATAAAGCTATTTCAATTATTAACATCGAAGCTTTGAACTATATCGAAGTCAGAACTATCAGATAGATTAAAAACCATAGTGCTATAATAAGACTGACGTTTCAACTGTATAGATAGAACAATACCTCAACAACAATAGTGCATTCCATAATAGAAAAGGAAAACTGAAAGTAGTTCCTTTAACAACCAGTGCAGTAATACAACTTCTATAATCTAAGATTCATATCTCTGAGCTCTCATAATTGAACCAGGATTTATAACAGTAATAAATATAATTACCTCTGGCCACTGAATACCCCTTTACAAATGAATCATGTTTAATAGATAAGATTAGACTATAAAATAATAAGAAAACCATGATAATGAAATCCCAGATGTGAAGCTATACTGAATTTTTGAGAATATAAACCACATTAAATAATAAAGATATTGATGATATCCCAAAGAATGTCCAGAAAAAGAATATAACTTATACGTATTAGAAACAGTTGAGATAGAGACAATATAAATCGCATATATTATTCAGAGCTTCAACAAATAGAAGTAGGAAATAACATCATATGAGTCTCATTAAATCTTCTATCGAATATAATAGAATGGAATACCAAGGAAATATAGAGCAGCACCAATCATAAATCAACCAGACCAATAATACTTCTGTCCAACATTATGATTATCTAACCTTTCCGTACAGTAAGAATCACATCTGAAAATGAACAGTTGTATATACCTTTATAGATAAAAGAACATATAGAATACCCATATAGAATACCAAGAAGAAAGCGTTGTAAGATACCCGACTCCAACAGCTACATTCAGATATTTTTTACAACTTCAACACTATCCCACTGACCACTAAAGTCATCAATAATCTCACATTATCCCAATCATTAAACAAATGAATTCAGAATAAATTTTTTATTAACTTATTCTTTAAATACCATACCTGAATAAATTGATTACTCGTGAATAACTTCTTCCTTAATAGTGACATTATGTATCCCAAATAATTTTCAAAAAAATCTGATATCTCTGTTAAAACCATCTTTACTTGCTAACCCATTCTTAGTTCTAACCACATTATTAATTCTCAGCCATTGAACTCTTTAGTTTCCCATTTGTAAGTTTAATCAATATAAATCAAGATATAGAGGTGAGGGGATGAAGGTCATAAAGCCTCAAATTTTGACTCTCATAAATACACACGTATAACATAACATTTATGATCAACATAATCATTATAATCATTTGACATTTTCAACTATAAAACAAATATATCAGCATCTAAAACCCAACTCAATTCGAATAAATTATGGCATGTACCTTTAGACTCAATTTTGAGCTCAATTTAGTCCAAGAACTGGCTAAACCTGAATAGCTTTGATACCAACAAAATGTAACGCCCCCTAACCCCAAACTGTCGTTGAAACAGGGTTACAAAGCATTACCGGACCTATCGGACAATTTACAATTGATATATAAATAATTATCAAACATATTATAAAATAATCTTAAAGTCCCTTAGATGGACCCTCGAGGCCTAAAATACGTGTTAGAAGTGATTTGGGACTAGTTCGGGTGCTTGGGCAATTTTTCGAAAAAGTTTAAATTTTTTTCCTAGGTGCGGGGCTTACACGCCCCTATGAGTCAGGGGCACACCCGTGTGTCTATGTGACACACCCATGTGATCAAGTATGTGGCTCACACGGCCAAGTGACATGCCCATGACTCAGGCCGTATGGCAGCACACGCCCGTGCCCCTTACCCGTGTAACTCTCTGACTTGCATTTCTTTATAACTCATGGTCACACGACCAAATCGCATGTGCTAGGCCGTGTACTTCACACGATTGAGACACACGCCCATGTCTCTACCCGTGTGGACTCAAATTGAGTCTTAAATCTCAAGTTTACTACCCTGTAAACCTTCAAACACAAGCAACTCAAATTTTCATCATTCAACCAATCCAATTCATGTTTTGTACCAAATATACCATTTTCATTAACTTAACTTCATATATATAAAACCATTCAAGTTCATATTAAAAAAATAATTTACAACCAACTACCAAATGACCAAATGTAACACCCAAACCTGGCCTGGACATTATGGCCGAATCTGTCAATATCACATAGAATGGAATTTGAAAATAAGATATCGAGTTTAGAACTTTTCCAGTTATTTAGCTCTTATTTTAATTTGGAGTGAAATGTATTTATCATTATGTTAGAAATCGTTTCTTTTTAGCGGAAGCTTTTAAAACCATTAATCTTAAAAAAACCGTTACCATTTGATGAAATATTAGTTTTACTTATTTTGAAAACCCTATTTGGGGGTGATCAAATTGTGAAATCATAAAAGCAGTTAAAGTCCCACAATTTTAAAACAAACAGTCCATAAAGTCCCATTTACATAAAAATTACCCTAAATAAATAATACATTTAAGGAAATAACAAAACCAATATCTAGTTACATGTGGCCACCGTCGAGTCCACCGTTGCACTGACACATCTAATGCTGGGGATTACCTGAATAGATTAAACACAAAAGGGTGAGTTTCACAACTCAGTGTGTAATTCCCACAGAAATCATACATACAGAATAATCATCAGAAGTTAGAAACAAATAGTCTAGGGCTGAAGCCCATTCAGAATCAGCTTGGGCCTTAGCCCACTCAGATACAGAATCAGATATAAACTAGGGCCTTAGCCCAATCAGATACAAATGAAGAACAGATATCAAATTACAACCCACCAGCCTACACACCAACTCTGACCATCCTTACACACCATGTGGGGTTTAGAACACCCACCCATCCCTGCACACCAAATAAGGCCTATAGCACCCATCCATCCTTTACAGTACCGAAATGCGGCACATAATTAGAACTATGCAGCTTAGTTGCCAGATAACAGGCTTTATAAGCCTTTCAGATACTTCTTTCCACTTCATCAACCCACCCCAATGTAATGCAACATATATAATATGACATGCTAGTATGCAAATTATCAAATCATACAATTAGTTCAGATATCACAGTTCATACTCAATTCAGAATCATATCACACAATTAGGGGTCTAGGTAGTGCTTACTGACCATATGGTAGGTCCACAGTCAACTTGGACGACACGTGTAACGTTGTCAAACATTTTAGAAAAATGGGCTTACACACCCATGTGACCTGCCCGTGTGGGCCCACACGCTCGTATGGCCCACACAGCCCAAATTGGCCTTGGCCGTGTGGATCACATGCCCTGGCCTAAAATCTCACTCACCTGTGTGGTTCACCCGTGTGGTCTCACATGCTTGTGTGGCCCACACGACCCAATTTGGTCTAGCCCATGTGTCGCACACGACTTGGCCCAGAATCCCACACACTTGTGTGGTTCACCCGTGTTATCCCACACGCCTGTGTGGCCCATATGACCCAATATGGTCGAGCCTGTGTGTCACACACGGCCTCATCCGACCATCACACAGTCGTGTCCTTCGCGCACAGCCTGGCCTCATTGACCACATGCCCGTGTACTGTCACACGGCCTACCACATGGGCGACTACACGCCCGTGTAGCATCGACAGATTCATTTTTTGGCTTTCGTCGATTCCGTTTTCTATGTAATTGAGTACACACCTGGTATCGATTCGAAGCTAACAAAAACACGAGCACTCCAGAACCTAAATTTGACCAGTATAATGCCAATTTAGTCACTTGAAGCTATGATCAAACAAAAATGCACGAAAAAACCAAACGCTAAACCCACAAAACATTACCTTCAGTCGAACAATCGAGGTTTCACACACCTAGAGTGTCGATTGGAGTCTACCAGCCCCTTGATTTGCTTCTAAATAGAATAAGACTCCCATTAAATGAAGATTCAAAGGCTAAATTGAAAATGAACCCACTTACCAACTTATCGAAACACAAACGCACGCTTGCCCACACAGAAAAGTAGAGAAAGGAAACAAAATGAAAAGGAAGGGACTTCAATAAACTTTCGGCAGCAAATCAAGGGGTTACTAGGCATTACCGAACAAAACACAGCTTCTGAACATTCATACATTCGCACAGATCATGTTCGTATAAATTAAACATATGGCAGATTAAATATGAAACATATATTGTTAATAATAACGCATATATGAATCATACCTCAAAACCAGATAACATAAATATAAATACTTTATAATTACATAATTCGAATCATAAGTACATCACCTTAATGGTATTTTATTACCTAAAGAAAATCAGACATATCACTTCATAACTTTATTCATGCGCATATTAAATCAAATAAATCATACACATGGCTTTTTGTACATTAACATATATGGCAATATCAACTACATAAAATGATCAAGTTTAACTTTAAAACATATTAGCCATATATGCATTTAAACTATCAAGGATAATTTTATTTGCATGCTAAATAATATACCTATAAAGCATTTACACTACCAATCAATTCATTATATAATCGCTCATACAATTTAACTTCTATATAACATTTAAATCACATACAAACTTTGCCATCCTATATTAAACTTAAATAGTCAAATCATAATAATGATATAAACATTACATAACTTAAGAGAACACATACCAATGAAAATATCTTATACTTATAATAATAAGTCAAACACCATAATCAATCATGCAACCATATATACAAATAATACATTTTATAATTCAAGCATTATAAACCATTAGTCCTTTACAAACCGAATTATCAAATAACTTATCAAAGGCATATATATATTTGTTTACAAATCATCAACCGAATATATAATAATACCTCAATTTCCATTTTCAAGCCATTTTGCCAATGTACTATCATTACAAATTGTCTCAAATTAACCATATCAATTTGTTAAAAGTCCATAGCATAAGATAGTTCACACATAATATATACAACCAAATTCAAAATTAACATATGACTAAACACTTAACTACATAATTTAATCACCATTGCTGAATCACAAACTAGATCATGACCATCACTTATATTTACAAGTTAAGCTAATACATGATCGAAAATCACTATTATTAGCATCATTATCAATCCACAACCAAAACACATCCATCATCTATGTATCAAGCTAACCAAATGAACTAATCATAAGTTATATATATATATATATCATTACATCATACCAAATTCATATACCAAGCATAACACACATATATACCTTGACCAAATTTACTTGAACATTAGATCATTAGCATTAGATCAAGCCCTTTTCGCATGGCTCGAATATATACACCACTTCAAACATAACCGAATATAATATAGCCTATACATCCTATAGGTTCAAATTTTAGCTTATAAAAGTACCGAAACGGTCGATAGTGTGGTTGACTTCACTGACGATCCCTGAGCCTGTAAACAAGTCCCCAAAATCTAGAAAACAGAAGCAAACATACACACACAGTAAGCTATCATAGCTTAGAAAGTCATAAGCAATATTCCATTTAATGATGTTCATAATTTAATTAAACTAAATCAAATCAAGATACAATAATTTTGTATACAATTTCAAGCTTATAATTCCATATAACAAATCGCATAACCTTGCATAAATTTCTATATGGCCGAATATACATATGTTCACTATCATATTCTACATTCACTTATAACATCATAAATACATCAATTTGGTCGAATATATACACACTCAAATTCACATATCTTTAACATTGTAACATGAATAATATATTTCACCATTTCAAAGATCAAGTTTACCTTATTTAATATAAGCATTTTAAATATCACATACCTGAACACTTTAACTTAATTATACATTCAATCATAACTTATCTTTGCCCGATGAATCACTTAAACATCATCAAAAGCACATTATTTCAAATCAATATCAATAAGTCTTATTATTCAATTCTTACTTATAAATCACTACTCATTTTTCCTACCACTTTTCAAACGCATACACAACGGTCAACAACCACATAGGTTTCGTACTTACCTGTATCTTCTCATAATTATCTATTACATTTCTTACGTCACCTTATTGTTCAATACGTTATATCATACGATAATCTTTTATATTCAATGTACTCGCACACTTAGTGCCAAATGGATAGCCGAAGCTATATATAGATATCGCACACTTAGTGCCAATTATTCAGTCAACGCTGCTTTGATCTCGCACACTTAGTGCTGTTTATCACTGTTGCCATTAAGATTATGCACACTTAGTGCCACATATCTTCGTAGCATATCTCGACACCAACGTCCTAGACGTGGTTTTACTCGTAAATTACAAATCGATCAAATTGAATTCATAAATAATTCCTTCAAGCTTATAACTATTCGACAATCATATTTATATAATCATAAATTCAATTCAACCTTTAAAGTTTACACATATTGAAATTTAACATCTATTTGCTTATAAACTCACCTCAGACAATGATAATCGGAACGGGACGGCTATTCGACAACTTTGGTTTTCCCTCGATCCAAATCTGATTTCCTTAGTTCTTGATCTAAACATATTCAAATTAAACCCATTCAAACACAATTTTATTCAATTTAGTCCAAAAACACATAAATAGGAAAATTACCATTTTACCCGTAATCTTTTACACTTTTTACAATTTAGTCCAAATTGCACAAAACACAAAACATGCAAAATTTGCACACATCATGCTTAGGCCGAATGTTCCTTACGTTCATACAAGTCCATACCTTTCATTTATTTCACATTTTAGTCCCTCAATTTATTATTTTTGTAATTCAGCCCTAATTACTCAAATTCATCAAAAATTCCAATACAAAACATTTTAATCCAAAACATATCTTTCATAATTCATCAACTAATATCACAAAACTCATAAACTCATCAATGGCAAAACTCAAAATATTCATCAAAATAAAAAATTAAAGCATGGGCTTTGTGCATTTCACTGCAACGATATCAAAAACGTAAAAATTATCAAAAATGTAAAAATTATCAAAAACCGAGCTAGTTACATACCTTGATTAAGCTTCCAAGTGGCTGAAACTTTCAAAACCTATTTTCTATTCTTTCTTTTGATATTCAGTCATTAGAAAAAAATGAACAAAGCGGCTTATTAATTTATGTTTTATTTATCATATATTAATACATAAATTACATAACGAACCTTTTTTAATAAAATATAAAACCATTATAAGCATAGGCCAAAACCGTCCATCCATTTAATTATGGTCTATTTACCACTTAAACACCTCAATTTATAAAGACAACCACAATTCAGCCATTACACATTAAACCATCAAATTTTTATTTTACACTATTAAGCCCTTTTATTTAATCGGGCACTCAAACGACAAAATTAGAACACAAAAATTTCACGGATATTAATTCACACATAATAAACACCGAAAATAATATTAAATTTTTTTTTACTTAGATTTGTGGTCCCAAAACCACAATTTCGAATAGGGTCTAAATTGGACTGTTACAACTCTCCCCCTTAGAGATTTTCATCCCCGAAAATCTTATCGGTAAATAGGTTAGGATATCATTCTTTCATTAATCCTCTGGCTCCCATGTTGCCTTTTCAACTCCGTGTTTATGCCATAGTACTTTCACTAATGAACTTTTCTTATTTCACAATTCTGTAACCTCACGAGCCAGAATACGAATCGGTTCTTCTTCATAAGTCAAATCAGACTGAATCTCAAGGGTCGAATATGTACCGTTGAAGCATCGAAACATCACTCTATAAGCAACCGGCCTGATACACTCTATAACCTCAATGGCCTAATAAATCTCGGACTCAATTTGCTTTTACGACTGAATTTGAGTATTTTCTCTCACAGCGAGACTTTCAAAAATACTTTGTCCCCGATCTAAAACTCTATATCTTTACGTTTCAAATCTGCATACGATTTTTGATGATCTGAAGCTGTTTTCAAACTTTCACATATCACTTTTATTTTCTATTTAGTCTCTCTAATCAAATCAACCCCGTGTATTTTGTTTTCGTTGAGCTCAGTCCAACATAATGGTGTACGACATTTACGACCATAAAAAGCCTCATAAGGTGCCATTTTGATACTCGACTAAAAGGTATTATTGTATGCCAATTCAATCAAAGGCAAGTATCATTCCCACGTACCTTTGAACTTGAGAATGCAACATCTCAACATAGTCTCAATTATCTGAATAATTTATTCATACTGACCATCTATTTGGGGATGAAAAGCGGTGCTAAAGTGCAGTTTAGTACCTAGTGCATCTTACAGTTTCTTCCAAAACTGTGATGTAAACCTCGGATCTCTATCCAAAACAATAGAAATAGGTACTCCATGCAATCTCACAATCTGAGAAACATATAACTCAGCAAGCTTATCAAGTGAATAATCTGTATGGATCGGAATAAAATGAACCGATTTTGTCAATCTATCTACAATAACCTATATTGCATCTTTCTTGCTCGATGTCAACGGTAGGCCGGATACAAAATCTATCGTGACTCTGTCCCATTTTCTCTCAGGTATTATAATCAGCTGAAGTAGCCCAAAAGGTACATGATGCTCTACTTTGACTTGCTGATAGATTAAACATTTCAATACAAAGTCAGAAATGTCTCTTTTCATACCATGCCACCAGTATAGTTGTTTCAGATCATTATACATTCTCGTACTCTCCGGATGAATAGATAACTGATTGCTATGAGCTTTATTCAAAATCGTCTAAATCAAGTCTGTATTTCTTGGAACACATGTTATATCTCTGAACCTCAAATAGCCCTCGGCATCAACTCGTAATTCTGAATCAGCATTCAAATCACATTAAGCCCGCTTTGCTAACAAATCATTATCGCCTTTCTAAGCTTCACAAATCTACTAAATAAATAACGATCTTTCTTTTAACTCAGCTATAATCAAACCATCGTCAGACATAGCCATATGTGCATTGTATATGAAGCTATTGAAATCGGAGTCGTCCACGGCACTAATTCAATACCAAACTCTACCTCTCGAATTGCTGGCAAACCCAGGAATTCTTTAGGAAACACATCCGGATACTCGCACACAATTGGTACTGATTCAATCTTCTTTTCAGTCACTTTACTATCAAGCACATACGCAAAGTAAGCTTTGCAACCTTTTCTCACATATTTCTGAGCTAACATAGAAGATATCACTCCAGATAAACCATTCAGGTCATTTGATTCAATCCAAATAATCTCATCATTCTGGCACCATAAATCAATAGTCTTTCATTTGTAGTTTACTTCAGTGTCGTGTAAAGTTAACCAATCCATACCCAGAATTATATCGAATTCGTCGAATGGCAACACATCAAATCAGTCGAAAACATGAATCTCAAATCATCAATGGACAATTCTTACATACTTTGTCAATCATAACACACCGGCCCAAGGGGTTTGATACTGTAATTACAAACTCAGTAGACTCTATAGGTAATGTCTTCTTGGATACTAAAGTCTCACACACATAAGAATGAGTCGAACCAAGATCAATAAATGTAATTACACTATTATCATAGAGAGTGAAAATACCAGTAATGATGTCCGGAGATAACGCTTCTTCGCGAGCTTGAATAGCGTATGCACGAGCAGGTGCTCTGGCCTTAGATTGAACGGCTGTATCCCTAGTACCTCTCGAGTACCACTCTTAACTCCCGTATTTCTAGGTGATCTACCTCTAGTTGCCACGCTACTCAGCCTCACACTCTGGACATTATCTTTTTCATCTATCTCCAAGCAATCCCGAATGAAATGATTTCACGAACCATATTTGTAACAAACTCTAATATTATACTTGCCCAACATTCACCAACATGCCGTCTTCCACACTGTTGACATTTAGGTTTATTATTTCTGACACTGCCAACACTTGATTCTTGTGCAATCTGAAGCTTTGGGTTAGAATATTGTTTCACACGATCTCTACTCAAATACTCAATTGAAGTATTTGAACGACTGGGTGCATCTTTAAATCTCTTTGACAAAGACTGATACAGTTTATTCATTGATCTTTTCCTCTTGTCTCTCGCCTCTACATCTGCTTTTTTCTTTTCTTTACTGAGTTCTTCAGCTTTACAGGCTCTTTCAACTAAAACCACAAATTCAGTCAAATCAAAAATTCCAACCAGAAGTTTAATGTCTTCATTCAAACCCTCGACGAATCTTTTACACATTATAGCTTCGGTTGAAACACATTCTCGGGCATATTGACTGAGTCTCACTAATTCTCGCTCATATTTGGATAGGGTCATACGACCTTGTTTAAGCTCAAGAAATTCTTTGTGTTTCTAGTCGATAAATCTCTGACTGATATATTTCTTACGGAACTCAGTCTGAAAGAATTCCCAGGTGACTCTCTCTTTCGGAACAACTGAAACCAATGTATTCCACCAGTGATAGGTAGAATCTCGTAGCAAAGATATGGCACATTTCAAACACTCATCAGGTGTACAAGATAGTTCATCGAATACGTGAATGGTATTATCGAGCCAAAATTCAGCCTGCTCGGCATCATCATCAACAGTGGCCCTGAATTCTTTAGCCCCGTATTTTCTAATTTTAACAACAGAGGGCTAATTTAATCTTATTGGATCAATCATCTGAGGTACCACAGGTATCGAAAGTGGATTATTTAGGGGTAGAGGTTATTGAATAGCCGGATTTGTCTGAATATACTGAGTAAACCAATCATTCATCATTTGGTAAAAGGCTTGTTTAGCCTCTCCCTCTTGGTTACTCGAAGTCGGTGGAGGATCAATCGGCACTGTCCCTTGCGCAAGAACAGGCGCGATACATTCAACATCATCAGCTACGGCTTGATTGGGATCCATTTACTATACGAAAACACATTTTTAATTATCAAGAGTCATCACGTTATTACAGTATAAAATATGGCATGTATAGCTAGACTCACACGCGCTACATTAGTCCTAGAATCTATGACAGCCGTAATTTGACCCTAGTTGGAAAGTGGTTTCGGGACCACAAAACTGAGACACAAAAATAATTAAATTCTATATTCTATGTCAATTATTTAATAAAAATGCATGTGTGAAATTTTGATGCTTTGATTTTGTCATTTGAATGTGAATTGCTTAGAAGGACTTATATAAGAAAAATTGAAAATGTGTGAGGTCAATTGAAGTGGCCAAATAATTCATGGATTAAAACATGGGGATTTGCATGTCAAATTCCCCATTTTTAATCATAGTGCCGTCCATGAAAGTATTAGGTAAGTGAAATACACTTTTTATATTAAAGAAATTATGGCATAAAATATTATTTTAAGGAATAAAGATTAATAAAATAAAATGATGGTGAAAAGAACAAGGTGGTTCACCTTTTTGTTCTTCCTTAGCCGAAACTAAGTAGAAAAGAAAGAAAAGAAAAATCCTTGGGAGGTTCGGTCAATACTTAGCTTGGATTGAGGTAAGAATTTAAGTATTTTTTTTTCTTCTTTGCATTTTATGAAATTGAAGTGGTCTTAAGGTCTCTCACATAGCCCACGAAATAATTTTAGATTTTTGGTGTTGTGGAAGGTTTCGGTCATGAGTAGGAAATCTATATGTTTTGAGTTTGATGATAGAAATAGATTTAGGGGTGCTTAATGGATTATGTGATACCAATATGCTTGTGAATTTGAGTTTGTAAGTTGATTTTTGAAAATTTGTGTTTTGTATGGCCTAAAGGTTATGAGAGCATTCAGCAGTAGCTATATTGTGTTGGTTGCTGGAATGTTTTGATGTTTTGTTTAGAAATGGTAGTAAAGAGAGCTTTGAGCTAGCTCAATGCATTGATGTATGGATTTGAAGATATTTGGGAACCGATTAGTATGAATAAAGAAATCTATGGTCGCTGACTTTTAAATCTAAGTTAAAATAAGTAATTCTTCTTGTGTTCTAAGTTATATTAGAAGTTGGGAGGGTGCACTTATGATTTGATTATGGTAATGTTAGTGGTAACCTTAAAAATAGCCATTTGGTCATAGTGATTAACTAGCAAAATTGTTTACTAATGGATTTAAGATAGAAATTAGGCTTCTTTGTATCAAATGTGGTCTTAAAGAATAAAGATTTTAGTTTGAGATTTGTAAGTTAATTTGGCTTTAGGGCCATGCACATACGGTCCTAGTATATTTGTAAATTTAATAATGTCTTGAAATTTAACTTGTAAAATGACCTTGTTGAATGCACTAATTATTAAAAACATGAGTTTAATTGATGAATAAGAATTTGATTGCCTGTTTGATTAGGTCCAATTTACCGAATGTGAATTTAGAAGAGGATTTTAGTAACTTTGTAAAGACTTGCCAATTTGGTATTGAAAAGGCCGAAAATACACATGTGTTATAGAAGTTGTTTTAATTTTCTTATATACTTGAAGATGAGTTAAGGTAGTTAAGTTTAGATAAAGAGGAAGTTGGGAGCTTCTAACTTATAGAAGGTGTACTTGATCCTATAAGAAATTAAATGGATTAGAATATGATTTTATTAAGTGGAAAATAGATGAATATACTATGATTAATATGGTGAATGCCGAATGATCCTTTTGTGGATATAATGTGTGATTGTTTGTAAATTAAGATGATTGGAGATATGAATTTGATATTGAGTGATAATTAACTAGAATATATATATATGTAATGGTGCCTTATTGCCGTATATGAATATTGAAGTAGAAATATCTATATGCATATGTTTTAATGAGAAGGGGAAATGAATTGGAAATCTAATTAAATGAAATGTCTTGATTTATTCAAGCTCAAGAACATCAAAGGGGAGAGTCGGACAAAGGAAAGACTAGGATTATCGAGTAGTCATAGAAGCAAATCCATCGGATCATAAGGTAAGTGCATAAGCAATTATGAACTTAGTTATTTGATACATAAATGGTGCGTACATATTAGGAAAGAATCATTCTTGAATTTATATATATATATATATTTGCTTGATTGATAGATATGTGGTAGTATATTCGAATTGGATTAAGTTGATTGATTGGTTTTAATGAAATGGATTGAATGGCACTATGTGTGCGAATTGAATTGCACTATGTGTACGGATTTGAATGGCACTATGTGTGCAGATTGAATGGCACTATGTGTGTGGATTTGAATGGCACTATGTGTGCGGATTTGAATGGCATTATGTGTGCGGATTTGAATGGCACTATGTGTGCAGATTTGAATGGCACCATGTGTTCGGATATGAATAGCACTATGTGTGCGGATTTGAATGGCACTATGTGGGTGGATATGAATAGCACTATGTGTGCGAATTTGAGTGGCACTATGTGTGCAGATTTGATGGGCACTATGTGTGCGAAATTGAACAAACTATGTGTACGAATTTCCTAACTGAGCACAATGAGTGTGCGAAATTGGTTGTAGATACAATATGTGCATGAATTGAATGAGGAAATAGAGTTATTGAATGAAATAAGAAATGGGATTGGAGAATCGTAAATGTGTGAATCTATTATTTAGTCATCTTTAAATACTATGAGGAAGGATTTAAGATAATTATAATGTCTATTTCATTAATATTTATTTCGCCATATCAAGCAAAATGTTTGTATTTTATTGCTTATAACTTACTAAGTTGAAAACTCATTTGGTGTGTTTAATTGTCTCTTATTTAGATTTAATTTGATCCGTTGTAAGCTCGGGACCGTCATCAAAGTCATCACACCTGTCAGCAACGTTTTGGTACCTCGTTTTGTTAGTCTTGAGCATGATATTTTGGCATGTATAGACTTTATTTTTTTGGGATGTCGATGATGTAATGTTTCCTTTTGTATAAATGGCCATGCGAATATGGCCTAAGTGTTAAAATTTCAAATGTGGTTATGTATGTTTTATAAATCAACTTTTTATTTTAAGTGAATCGTTACTAAGTAGACTGAATACTTAAGTTACATTTAGAAGATGGGATCACGAGACGTATTTGCTATGATGTGAATAGGCTAGGTATAAATGGTCATGCATTCGGCTATGAAGGTAAATTACCAAATGAATAATGAATTATTTTATGATACTTATATGAGTGTAAGGCATGCTGAAGTAGTGCTTGTATATGATAAATTAATAGCTTGAGAATTCGGTTTTATTTAGTTGCAAAGATTGATAAAACGATTATCCTTTATTATTCTTTGTTCGAAGATATGACTTGTATCGATTCATTCGAGATAGAATAACTTTGTGAATGCTGAATTTATTATTGAATGTATGCATAAGAATTGGTTCTGTACTACCTCGTAACCCCTCCAGCGATTGGAACAGGTTAGGGGTGTTACAAAATCGACTAAACTGTAGCTCTGATACCAATAAAATGTAACATCCCTAACCCGTATCTGTCGCCGAATTGGGGTTACGAGGCATTACCGAACAAAACATAACTTTGAACATTCATACATTCGCCCAGATCATGTTTGTTTAAATAAATCATATGGCTAATTAAATATTAAACATACATTGTTAATAATAACGCATATACAAATCATACCTCAAAACCAACTAGCATAAATATAACTACTTTATAATTACATATTCGAATCATAAGTACATCACCTTAATGGTATTTTATTACCAAAAGAAAATCAAACATATCACTTCCTAACTCTATTCATGCGCATATTAAACCAAATAAATCATACACATGGCTTTTTGTACATTAACATATACGGCAATATCAACTTCACAAAATGATCAAGTTTAACTTTAAAACATATTAGCCATATATGCATTTAAACTATCAAGTATAATTTTATTTGCATGCTAAATAATATACCTATAAAGCAATTACACTACCAATCAATTCATTATATAATCGCTTATACAATTTAACTTCCATATAACATTTAAATCACATACAAACTTTGCCATCCTATAGTAAACCTTAAATAGTCAAATCATAATAATGATTATAAACATTACATAATTTAAGAGAACACATACCAATGAAATTATCTTATCCTTATAATAATAAGTTAAACACCATAATCAATCATGCAACCATATATACATATAATATATTTTATAATTCAAGCTGTAACACCCTAAACCCGACCTAGAAGTTAGGCCCGAATCTGGTGTGTCACATTGAAGTGTTTTTCGAAAGCTTTGTTTTCATTGAAAATCCCTCTTATTTAAAAACTCCTTGCCATTTAAAACTTGTGTAAAATCTCGAAATTTGTTTGCTTATTTTTAAAACATGGTTTATTAAAAGTTAATCCCTTTTAAAAACTGATATTACCTTTTAAAACCTTATTTGTTGTGGAAGCTTTATTTAAAATGGGTGCAGAAATGTGATATTTTAAAAACAGGTGTTGGTTAAGAAAAACTGTGTTCTACTTCTAGCAAATATAAAACAATGATTAAAATTCCAAATTAAAATCCAAAAATTATAAAGGCCTTATTACAGAAATCAAAACCCAAAATGGAATTTGAAATATAATTAAAGTCCAAAACATAGTAACCGCAGTTGTGTGGCCACCTCTGTGTCCCTCGCAGCACCAATCCTCCTAACGCTGGGGATTACCTAAAAAAGTTAATAAACGGGGTGGATTTATGAAAACTTAGTGTGTAATCCCCTACTAAGACACAGTCAGTTAAACAGAGTACAAAACCAGTTTGGGCTTGAGCCCACTAAAGCAGATGGTATTAGATGGGCCTAGCCTATCTCGTTTAGTAGTGCACGCAGTAACAGTCTGGGCCTAAGCCCATTACGGCTCCACAATCTATTGGGTTTTAACCCAATTCAGTAACAGAATCAGAATCAGAACAAAATCAGCATTAGAATCAGAATAGAATGTGAATGTAATCACAACCCAGTCCAACCATCACACCACCCGTACCAACCATCACACCATGTGGGGAATAACTCAACCCATCCAACCCAAACGCCAATACGCAGCCATGCTGCTAATAACAGATAACGTGGCAAAGCCACCAGAATCAAAATACCTGGCAAAGCCACTAGCACAAAACTTCCTCCAAATCAATGTCCCAACCCCATGCAATATGTCGTGTATGCTATGCTCAATCATCACACATGTATGCAGAATGGCCATGCTCAGTATCAATCATTTAAACACATATTAAAACATATCAATCACACAACCACGATCACGTCAGTCAGATCACTGTCATACGATCACAGTCAAATCAGTCAACTACACAGTCCAAGTCAGTCACTTGCCTACAAGGGTAAAACAGTCATTTTACACCCTACGGGCAAAACAGTCATTTTACCCTACAAGGTTATTTCGATAATCCTACCCTATAGGGGTATTCCAATAATTTTACAAATTAAGGGTATTTTAGTAATTTTACACATCAAGGGTGTTTTGGTAATTTTACAAATTGAGGGTATCTCGGTAATTTTGTAAATCAGAGGTATTTTTGTAATTTTATAAACTGGGGGTATTTTTGTAGTTTTTAAATCGAGGGTATTTCTGTAATTTTACAAATCGAGGGTATTTTTGTAATTTTTTAAATCGGGGGTATTTCTATAATTTTGGAAATCGGGGGTATTAATGACCCTACCGAAGGTCCATCGTTGCCTTGAGTGACTTTTGTAGCCTAACCAGACAAAATAGGGTAATTGGGCCTAAGGCCCATTACTCGGCCCGAGTGGGCCCACACACTCGTGTGGCCTATTTAGCCTAGAAACAACCACAGCTATGCAAACAACACAGCCCAAAACAATCACTCATCACATCACTTACATTTTATTCGTGTGAGCCCATAAGCCCATTAGGTCCACACGGCCCATTTAGCCCAAAAATGACCCTAGTCATGTGGACTACACAGCTTGGTCTAACATTTACCACAATAAGCAAATCTATTCCGTGTGAGGCCCACAGGCCCATTAGGCCTACACGGCCCAACGTGGCCCAACACGGCCCTGACCCATGAGAATGTTAATGGAGGTCTATACCGTCTAATGCCCATGCTCGTAGGATCGATTCCACCACAGTTGCGATCACATGCTCGTGTGGCATCATTCACCAGTATTTTAGCTTTTCAGCATAATGTAGATCAACAGTCAAATAGTGTGAAATATGCACGTACGACTTTTCAGCCGAACAACAATTAGAACAGTGTGTACTGTTACACACTATGTCGGTGTTAAGCCAATTCACAAAAACAGGGTTTAATTACACACCTAATTTACGAAAATGCAACAAATCTTCAACCACCAACCCTATAATCGTCAATGGTTTTAGTTAACAATACCCAATACTAACACTTGATCCTAAACAGTGGCATAGACACTCACCCTAACCAAAGTGTGTGACGTAGTCCTTTTGAATACCAACCAAGTAAAACCTATGTCCTTCTCCTGCCGACTACCGCTTTGACAAAGAAACCTTTAATCAACAAACGCTTGACCCAAGATTAAATCGATAAAAAATGTCCAAAGAACTAGGAAGAGAGTGGATTGATATACAACCAATACCATTAAAGCAAAACCATTCCCTTACCTCTTAGTATTCGGCTAATGACTACTTGCAACACAAATTAGAACTGAGCAGAGAATAAGGCAGTCGAAGCTCCACTAATTGTCAAGAACTAAAATCCAAAAGGTTTGGAAACCAAACAAGATTAATGATTCTCACCCAATATCAAACAAAATAAAGGACATAAGGGAGGAAGAAAGGAGATATAATATTCGGCTTACCCCTAAGTTATGGATAGAAGAAGAGGTTGCTGCCCAAGCACCGATTTACACTTATAGCAAAAGAAAGGAGAGTCAACCTCCCAGACAACCAAAAAAAAAAGAAAGGAGTGTTAAAAGAAAAGCAAGGGGGAATTCGACTATTGAGAGACAAATCGATAAAATGAAGAAGAAGGGTGATGCATTCGATTAGGTTGGAAAAGAGAGAATCAAGAAGGTTTGGCTTCAACAAAAACTGAATGATCAAGAGGGAAAGGGAAGAAGGTTGATTCGGCCAGTCAAATGAAAAAACAAGATTGGAGAACAGAAGAAAAGAAAGAATGAGTCGGCTGACGATAGGGTATATGGTCAATGGCTTAGAAAGAAAAAGGAGAAGGGTGTTGTGATTCTGCAAAAGAAAGGAAGTTCAAAGTAGGATTTTCGGCACTACTAAATTACCCGAATCAAATCTCGAAAGCTGCTTGTAAAAATGGTACTAAAGAAAAGAAAGCTAAAACTGTTGGAAAAGAACCCGAAATGGCAAAAAAAAAAAGAAATCGGTGCCTACCCCTTCATCAAATGCCGAAAACACCTATTCCAAGACTCATAAATTGCCGATTATGCACATACCACATACCATTTTCGACTACAACTCTCCCAAGCCTCAAATCCCTTGATTCTCTCCTTGATTTGCTCCCTGATCCACTCTTCCAACCACCAATTTCAAATTCAAATCACCACTTTTACCAAGTCCACAACAACCTTGATAGAGTTTGGATTCAACCCTACCTCTTGCCGTCCCTATGTAGCAAAATAATTACATTTTGCTAGCAAGGGGATTCGAACCCAGGCCCCCCTCAATAGCCCAACACGTCACTTGCCTCCTTGCCACAAGCTCTTTTGTGCCATACCCTTATCCTCAATGTAATACCCTAAACCCGGCCCAACATTATGGCCGTACTTGGTAGTGTCACATTGAAATGTTTCAAACCGTGTTTCATTAAATTCGTTGTAAAAGTAAAACCCCTTTGTTCTTTAAACTTTTAGAGAAATTACATTTCCATCTATCTTTGAGTAATCAGGTTATAAAAATAGTTTACTTCAGAAAAACATATTTATTGCGGAAGCTTTGTTTGAATTCACATTTGTTGTGGAAACGTGGTTTTTGGAAAACAGAAATCATTTTGTAAAACGCGCCTTAGAGCTAGCAGAATAATAACATGCAGATAAATAATCCCAAAACTTAAGAAAAATTATAAAGCGGCCTTATTACAAACCCAAAATAAAACCATAATTAAAGTAGTAAAAGTTAAAGGAATATAAAAGTAAAGTGTGGATGCCTCCAAGTTCACGTTGCACCGAATCACCTATGCCTCGGGATTACCTGTACAGTAAATTAAAGGGTGAGTATACAATACTCAGTGTGTAACCCGAGCAATAACAATATAATAGAATTAGTCTGGGCCTAATCCCTTTACAGTAGCATATAACATCAAGTAGGCCTAAGCCCAAAATAGTAACAGAATAATATGCAATTAGAATCCTACCCAACCATCTGCTAGACTCCATCTCCGTTCAACCCAACACTCCATGTGGGGATTTAATCAACTCACCCAACCCTACACTCCACGGTATAGTACCGATGCGGCACTATCGATAAAATGCATGTAACACCCTTACGCCCGAGACCGTTGCCGGAGTCGAGCTTGAGGTGTTACCGAACATAATTTATCATTTAAACAACTTTACATCATTTATTTTGATTTTCGGAATAAGCAGTTTTTCTGCGTCATGGTCGCTAAAAAAATCATATCTTGAGTTACAAAACTCGAAATCAAGATCCGTAAATTTTCCCTGAATCTAGACTCACATATCTATCTACTAATTTTTTTCTAAAATTTTTGGTTAGGCCAATTAGTACAGTTTATTAGTTAAAGTTACCCCTGTTTCAGGACTTGACTGCACTGACCTCTACTTACTACAAACCACTTTCTCCCTGTACAAAATTCATATAACTATACCGTTTATTTCTCTTAAAATTATATTCAATAAGGATTCTGAGCATATAAATTACACCTCCTAATTATTTTTTTACAATTTATAGTGAATTTTCAAATTTGGAACAGGGGATCCAGAAATCGCTCTGGCCCTATTTCACTAAAACTCAAATATCTTATAACATATAACTCCTTTACCTATTTTGCTTTTTCCATTTGAAAGTATACATAATAAGCTTAAATTTCATAGTTAATTCTTTACCTAATTCGTTTTCTACTATTTTTGGTGATTTTTCAAACTCACATCGTTGTTGCTGTAGTGTTCTGTTTTATGGCAAGTTTCATCTTTTTATGAATTCTCATGAACTATATAACATATTAAACTCACAAGGCATCCAACATTATCTAGGCTAGCCATACCAATGACTAATCATTATCAAGCATTTTCTCAACCAAACCACAACCATATCACAAGATTATTTACACAAAACAAGTATATTGCTATACATGCCATACATCAAAACATACAAACCAATATACCAATTCTTCCTCGGATAGTGTGAGCATTTCTTCGACCTTCCCGATATCCAAGTTGGCTCACTAAAAACTGCAATGAATGTAAAGGAGGGAGTAAGCATAAATGCTTAGTAAGTTCACATGCAAATAACAAGTAACATAACAAAGCAATTATATCAACAACAATAGCATGATAACACCAAGATACAAACCACATTTCTAGCTATCGTCTATCATCTTACCACCTTATTTCTGTTGTATCAAGTTTCCACCCGAGGGTTAAGTACATACCTGTCCAAAGTGTCCATTTCATAACACTTATCAAAATGACACTTGCCTCTTGAGTGTTCTTCCATTTCACTAGAATTTTACCCGTTGAACACATAGGAATATAACTCGGATACATGGATAATTTGCACATAAGTGCCACATATGTAATCAAGCAACCATGTAACCCGCCCATAAGCGAACTCGGACTCAACTCAACGAGCTCGGGCATTCACATCCATAAGTGAACTCGGACTCAACTCAACGAGCTCAGATGCCTAGTTACATCTCACGAACTCGGACTCAACTCAACGAGTTCGGACATTTGCATCCATAAGTGAACTCGGACTCAACTCAACGAGTTCGGATGCCCAACCATTCTAGTGACATGTCACTTGTATCCTAATCTATTCCCAAGGTTCAAACGGGATTTTCCTCAGTCACACATTTCCCAGACGTTCTCCTCGGAATATTGGAACCAATACGTTGCTTGCATCTCATACTTATCAATTTAATCACATACTTTTCATACCAATACATAATATTTCACAAAGCATAATATTCATAATAACAAGTATCATATCGTATAAATAGCATTAAATCACTTAAAATAGCAATCATGTTACATTATTTACACATGAACTTACCTCAGTACAAAATATAGCAATTTTGCGATTTAGTCCAAAATCTTTTCTTTTCCTCGATCAAGGTTGATTCCACATCTTTCTTGATCTAAAATAACACATTTAGCTTATTTAATACTCACATTATCAAAATAGTCCTAAATTCAAATTTTGGCAAAATTACAATTTTGCCCCTAAACTTTTTCTTATTTACACTTTTGCCCCAAAGTTTGGAAATTTAATTTTATCACAAACTCTTATGTTTTAGGACATGCTGGTCATTTATTTACCATTAGCAAGCTCAAATTCCCACTAAAACACATACTTATGAACAATATGTACTTTTACCGATTAAGCCGTTTTACTCGTTTTTACTTAAAACCGAGTAGCACAAGTTGTCTAACATAATTTAAAACCTCTTATTCTATCATAAAACATCAAAATACACAAATTTCACCTATGGGTATTTTTCCAAATATGAACCCTAACTTAAATTATTGCTAACATCAGCTTTATTGAGTTACCAGGACTACGAAAACGTAAAGAACATTAAAAATGGGGCTTGGAATCACTTACTATGAAGCTTGGAAGCTTGAAACAAACCCTAGCTATGGAGAACCCTTGAAATTTCGTGGTAATGAAGAAGATGACCAATTTTGTGTTATTTTTCCCTTTTTATTTCATGTTAATATCCAAATGACCAAAATGCCCCTCCTTACTAAACTTTCAAAAATTCCATCCATGTCCAAATTTTGTCCATGAACTTAAAATTGGTCAAATTTCTATTTAAGACCTCCTAATTAATATTCCAAAGCAATTTCATACTAGAAACTTCTAGAATGCAAGTTTTGCAACTTATTCGATTTAGTCCCTAATTTCAAATTAAGCACTTTACGCTTAGAATTTCTTCACGAAATTTTCACACCATCATAAAATCATATCATAAACATCAAAATAATTATAAAATAATTATTTCTACCTCGGATTTGTGGTCACAAAACCACTATTCTGATTAGGCCCTAATTCGGGATATTACAACTCTCCCCCCTTTTAAGGATTTTCGTCCTCGAAAATCTTACCGGTAAACAGGTGTGGGTATTGTTCCTTATAGTTTCCTCGGGTTCCCATGTAGCCTCTTCTATTCCATGCTTTTGCCACAACACTTTCACAAGAGCAATATTTTTGTTTCTTAGTTGTTTGACCTCTCGAGCTAAAACTTTAATCGGTTCTTCTTCGTAGGTCATATCTTGTTGTAATTCAATATTTGTCGGTGAAACCACATGTGAAGGATCCGAACAATACCGACGTAGCATAGATACATAGAACACATCATGAATTTTCTCCAACTCAGATGGTAATGCTAACCGATGAGCTACCGGTCCAACTCTTTCAATTATTTCATACGGCTCGATAAAACGCGGACTTAATTTACCTTTTCGTCCAAATCTGAGGACTTTCTTCCACGGAGACACCTTTAAAAATACCTTATCACCAACTTGAAAATCAATTTCTTTTCGTTTCAAATCTGCATAAGATTTCTGTCTATCCGAAGTAGCTTTCAAACAATCTCGATTTACCTTCACTTTTTCTTCGGTTTCTTTTATTAGATCAACCCCATAGATCTGATTTTCCTTGAGTTCGGTCCAATACAAAGGCATCCGACACTTACGACCATACAATGCTTCATAAGGTGCCATTTTCAAACTCGTCTGATAACTGTTATTGTAAGCAAATTCCACCAACGGTAAATATCTTTCCCAACTTCCTTGAAATTCTAATACACAACATCGAAGCATGCCTTCAAGAATCTGAATTATCCTTTCTGATTTCCCATCAGTTTGTGGATGAAAAGCAGTACTAAAATTTAACCTTGTACCTAACGCTTTTTGCAACTTTTGTCAAAACCGCGAAGTAAATCTCGGATCTCTGTCTGAAATGATTGACAATGGTATTCCATGTAGTCTAACAATTTCTCTAACATACAATTCAGTTAACTTGTTAAGAGAATAATCCATACGTACTGGAATGAAATGAGCCGATTTAGTCAATCTGTCAACTATTACCCAGATGGCATCTTTCTTTCCTAAAGTCAACGGTAACCCTGAAACAAAATCCATAGTAATCCAATCCCATTTCCATTCAGGAACCATAATAGGCTGAAGTAATCCTGAAGGCACTTGGTGTTCCGCTTTCACCTGTTGACAAATTAAGCATTTCGATACAAATTCTGATATATCCCTTTTCATTCCATTCCACCAGTACATTTTCTTCAAATCATTATACATTTTCGTACTGCCTGGATGAATCGACAAATAACCACCATGTGCTTCCTGCAAAATCTTTTGAATTAACTCTTCATTCTTCGGTATACAAATCTGATCTTTAAACATCAAGCAACCATCAGGACCGATTCTGAAATCTGACTCTATATCAACCTCACATTGCTTTCTTTTGGCTTGTAAGTCTTCATCGCTTTTCTGAGCTTTACAAATCTCTTGTAAAAACATCGGTCTTACTTTTAGCTCGACCAGAATGGAACCATCATCTGACATTTCCAACTGAGTTTTCATAACTCTCAAAGCAAACAACAGTTTTCTACTCAAAGCATCAGCAACTACATTTGCTTTTCCTGGATGATAGTCAATCACAAGCTCGTAATTTTTTAATAACTCAACCATCTTTGCTGTCTCAAATTCAAGTCCTTTTGTGACATCAAGTATTTAAGACTCTTGTGGCCGGTATATACTCGACACTTTTCACCATATAGATAATGTCGCCAAATCTTCAAAGCAAACACCACTGCAGCCAATTCCAAATCATGAGTCGGATAATTCTTCTCGTGAGTTTTTAACTGCCTCGAAGCATAAGCCACAACCTTTCCTTCTTGCATCAGTACACATCCCAAACCATTCAGAGAAGCATCGCTATATACCACAAATTCTTTACCTGACTCGGGCTGTACTAACACTGGTGCCTCTGTTAATAACTTTTTCAATTCTTCAAAACTTTGTTGACATTCTTCCGTCCACTCAAATTTAACATCCTTGCGAAGTAATCTAGTCATAGGAGCAGCAATTATAGAAAATCCATTTACAAACCGTCGATAATATCCAGCTAGTCCCAAGAAACTCCTAACCTCGGTTACATTCTTCGGTGGCTTCCAATAAACAATAGCTGAAATTTTACTGGGATCAACCCGTATACCATCACCCGAAACAATATGACCCAAAAATCCAACTTCCCGAAGCCAAAATTTACTTTTACTAAACTTGGCATATAACTGCTTGTCTCGCAAAGTTTGCAAAACTATCTTCAAGTGCTTAGCATGCTCTGTCTCATCTTTCGAATAAATCAAGATATCATCTATAAATACCACAACAAACTTGTCCAAGTATGGTTGAAATATTCGATTCATCAAATCCATAAACATGGCAGGAGCATTTGTTAATCCAAACGGCATAACTAAAAATTCATAATGACCATACCTTGTCCTAAAAGCAGTTTTAGGCACATCTGACTCTTTTACCCGCAGCTGATAGTACCCAGATCTCAAATCAATCTTTGAAAACCATGTTGCTCCTTTCAGCTGATCAAACAAATCATCAATTCTCGACAACAGATACTTGTTCTTAATTTTCACTTTGTTTAATTGCCGATAGTCTACACACAATCTCATCGAACCATCCTTCTTTTTCACAAACAATACCGGAGCACCCGAAGGCGAAAAACTCGGTCTCACAAAGCCTTTGTCGGTCAACTCTTGCAACTGCAACTTTAATTCTTTCAACTCTGTTGGTGCCATTCTGTACGGAGCAATCGAGATCGGAGCTGTTCCCGGCATCAAATCAATACCAAACTCTACTTCTCTAACTAGAGGTAAACCCGGCAATTCTTCTGGAAATACATCCGTAAACTCACATACAATCGACACTAATTCCACTTTCTTTTCAATTTCCTTTGTATTCAACACATACGCTAAATAAGCTTCATAACCCTTTCTCAAATATCTCTGAGCCGACATTGAAGAAATCACACTAGACAATGCCTCTGATTTATCTTATTCGACCCGCAGAGTTTCACCATTTTCACACTTTAATTCAATAACTTTCTGTTTACAATTTACTATAACATCATGCAATGTCAACCAATCCATACCCAAAATAACATCAAACTCATCAAACGGCAACAACATCAAGTCGGCCGGAAAGTAATAACCTCGAATCATTAAAGGACAGTTCTTGTATACTTTATCAACTATAACACATTGGTCTAACGGGTTTGACACTTTAATCATAAATTCTGTATCCTCAACAGGTATATTCATGCTAGATACTAATTTCATGCACACATATGAATGAGTAGAACCGGGGTCAATCAAAGCAGTAACATTAACATCATAGAGAGAAAATATACCAGTAATCACATCTGGTGAGGAAGCATCTTCACGCACTTTAATGGCATAAGTTCTAGCTGGAGCCCTTCCTTCAGATTTAACTGCTGAATCTCTGACTACATTCTTGCTGCTTGCTTCACTCCCAGCTTTTCTTGGATATCTTTGATGCGAGCGCGCCCAGCAAACCCCATTGGTCAAGTCTCCCGAGTCGAGCATTGCTTTGTTGGCAAGCTGATCCCAGCTCCTTTCCAGCTCCCCGAGCTCCGTCCAGCTCAAATCTAGCTCATTCGAGCTCGATCCAGCTTGCCTGAGCTAAACCGAGCTCACTCCTAGCTCTTTTCCAGCTCACGAGCTAACCCTTAGCTCAACTTCAACTTAGGAGTTCAACCCCAGCTCAACTTTAGCTCACGAGCTAAAACTTAGCTCATTTTAGTTTGAACTCGGTTTTTGACTTTAATGCATTAAATAAAATCTGAACTTATTTATTTAGGCATTAAACTTGTTTTACATTAATAATCTTATTACATATTTTAATTATGTTCACATTCTAATCAAATTAATGCATGCCATTAATATGTTCACATTAGTGCTGAATTTATGTGTGTTCACATGATGTCTCATAATTTGTTTTTTATTTTGTTTTGTAGATACAATGATCATGGACGGCACAATATATGGATGAAGAAACATCTCTTTTGGGCATTCCACATTCATGAATGAAGAAGTATTAAATGCTGGGGCATGTATGGCTAGATGCAAGGTTTCTACAAATTCATGCATGTACCGAATGCATGTATGGACATTAAAGGCTAGTCCATGGATGGATCAAATGCATGGGATGATAGAATGCATGAATGGCTTAAGTGCATGTACGGTGGCTGTCTCCTAACTTTCCAAGGCACTTATTAGGCCAAGAAGTAGCTGCCAACTAATTCTATGTTGACCGTTGAGCTCCTTGAACATGTTCACACTTTGAATTGACCTATAAGCTACTACACATGCATGGATGGGTTCAAGAACGTCCAAGGGAAGGAATTAACTCAATAATTCAACACATTGATTGAATTAAGTGCATGCACAAAGGGGAGAACGAATTTACTAAGTTCATGCTACCATTCATGAACCTACATGTCATTAAAGTGTTTATTAATGAGGATGCATGTTCTATACAAGTGCATGAACGTCCCAAGGAGATGAATGCAACCTTTGGTGCTCATACAAGGCACTTGAAGCCTTACTTCATGGCTAAGCATTCATGCACACACCAAGGGGGAAGAAAGTGTCTATTCAGCTAGTGCATGAATCTACTGAATTCATGAACAATTTTAATGAATTAGTGTGAATGTTTTTATTGTTGTGTGAACACATTAGAAGCCGAATTTCAATAGACATTTTAGGCACTATATATATAGTTGTCATTTTCATTTGTAAGGCAGACTTTTCTCTTAATGAAACTTTGTTAAATTTATGGAATTTGTGAGATTTCTTTCTCTCATATTTCGTTGAAGACTTGTTGGCCTATCTAGTTCTTAGTTGGTGTCAACCTTGTTCTTCCTTTTGAACTTATCACTCAACCGAGTGTGGCGTTCACCCTTATACCAAGGTTCCTACTTTGCTAAGTAGCGGGTCGAGGTTCTATCATTTTCATTTCCACCTTAAGTGATATAAGTACCGGGGCGATACTCTCTATAGTGTCGAATCATACTTGAAACTTAAGTCCTATTTCACCATATCCACCTTTCTATCCAATTTCCTTTTATTCATCACATCATCTATCCAAACCATTTCCTATCTCCTCATCTTTTTATTTGTTAATCCATTTTCATATTTTTTTCTCCACCCATTCATTACCTTATTTTTAAAAACGAACCTATACATATTATTCTTATCCATAACCCATCTTTGAACCCTTATACATAGCTTCCGCCCTACTTTCCTATCAACTTCACTTCGCAAGCAAATCGAATGATACTTTCTCGTAGACGATCGGGCAACTCACATACGACTCGACTCACCCCAAGGCGGATCGTATCAACCTTCCTCTCGAATCTGCACCACCAGCTTTTGTACTCTGAAATTTTTCTTTTTCAATCCTCTCTGGGCAGTCTCTAATAAAATGATCCGGAGAACCACATCGGAAACATTCATTTGCTCTGCACGGACCAAAATGATTTCTACCACACCGCTGGCACTCAAGTTTAACAAATCTCGAGTTCCCTACACTAGTTGCCGAAGTAGTTTGGACTTAGGACCCACATTTTGCTTCCTAGAATTCCCATATGATTGTCTAGCTGAAACTTGGGAACGAGGATTCATATTTCTTGATTTTTCGGGTTGCTGTGAGGGTGCATTACTCATTGGTCTTTTCTTCCAATTTCGTGTCTCAGATTCTACCTTTTTCTCCTCTTTAAGTAGTTCTTCAGCCTTACAAGCTCGATCGACAAGTACCACCATTTCCTTTAGTTCTAGAATCCCTACAAATACCTTGATGTCTTCATTAAGCCCATCTTCAAATCATCTGCACATCTTGGCCTCTGTAGGAACATATTCTTTGGCATACTTACTCAGTTGAATAAACTCTCTTTCATATTCTGTAACGGTCATGTTACCTTGTTTCAACTCAAGAAATTCCTTGCGCTTTTGATCAATAAATCTTTCACTGATGTATTTCTTCCGAAACTCTTCTTCAAAGAATTCCCAAGTTACCCTCTCTTTCGGTACCACAGAAATCAGTGGTTTCCATCAATTATAAGCTGAATCTCTCAACAAAGATATAGCACATTTCAAGCATTCCTCAGGTGTGCAAGACAGTTCATCAAATACCCGGATAGAATTCTTAAGCCAGAACTCTGCTTTCTCGGCATCTTCATCTACATTAGCTCTGAATTCTTCGGCCCCTAGCTTACGGATTTTATCAACTAGAGTTCTTTGGAATTTTATCATACCCACATCTTGAGGCATCGGAGGTACAGGTTGAGGAATTGGGGGAGGTAGGGGAGGTTGTACATTCGGGTTTGTACGAATGAACTCAGTATACCAAGCACTCATCATCTGGAGAAAGGCTTCTCGACCCCTTTCTCCTCCTCCTTGACTAATAGTGGGAGGTGGATTTTCAGTCGGCACCGCCCCTTTAGCTGGAGCTGGTGCATTACTTTCTACATCATAGGCCATGGTTGGATCGGGATCCATTTACTATAAAAAAATCATTTAAAAGGTCAGAAGTCGTCACACTATCACAATATACATATATGGCATGTATAGCAAAATCCGTGCATAAAATACATTAGTCCAAGAATCGACTAAAGCTGCTGATACGGTCGCACCACCTAATTTGCCAACCACAAATGGAGACCCACTCGAGCTACCTGTTGGTCCAATTACCCGAGCTCGAGCTAAGAAGTTTAAAGATGCAGTGTCAGCCTTAGTTGAGCGAGTTTGGGCTGAATCAATCACCAATTTACTTGATAGTTCCTGGACTAGCTCAACGAGTCATTCGTTTCATCTTTCCAAAACTCATCCAGCTCATTTTCAGCTCAACCTGCTCGGTTCCAGCTCATCGAGTTTACATCCAGTTCAACTTCAGCTCATGAGTTTATTTTCAGCTAAATTTTAGTTCACGAGCTCAGAATTAGCTCAGCCTTAGCTCTCGAGTTGGACTTAGCTCGATTTTAGCTCACTATCTAAATTATAGCTCATTAAGTTCATTCAAAGCTCATGATAATAAGTTGACTTTTATTTTAATTTTATTAATTTATCATATTGAATGGTTTCACATTAATATATTAATATTGTCTTAATTTAATTTAATTCTGCTTATTTAATATGTCATAGCTGAAATTTATAGGTTGACATTATTGCTTTCACATTGCCGAATTTTTTTGTTCACATTTGGGTTTAATTAGTTCATGAATTTTGCAGGAAATTCGAAGAGTGCAAGAGCATGAAGAAACACCACTTTTGGAAGGTGCATGGATGGTTAGAGGGCTTGAACATCCTAGGTGCATGTTCGGCCAAGTACATGAATGATTACATTCATTGTATCAAGGTTCATGAATGTTCATATTCATGTATGGAGTGCTATCTCTTCAATTTTCAAGGGTGGCCGAATCTACCTTTGTCCATTAGGGTTCCATTCATTCACATACATTTGCTTAAGCTTGAAGGATGCATGCTTCAATCTTCCATGGCCGAATGTGGACAAGGCATTTAAGGAGTTTCTTTCTAGAATGTTACATGATTCATTCATGATACATTACTTAGTTTTTAAGACTATGGATTAGACTATTCGGCTACTTAGTCTAAAAGCCTATAAATACTTGTATTTTTTTTCATTGGAGGTAATTTTTTGAACTTTATGAATTTTATTCACAACTAGTGAGGAATTCTTTTCTCTAATTTCGTTCAAAGATTTCGATTGGCTTGCCTAGTGTCCTAGTTGTGTCAACCGTTTTTTCTTTGTCGAAAATCTGAACTTATCACTACCCGTAGTGTGGCGTTCAACTATACCGAGGTTCCTATCTCTTTAGATAGTGGGTCGAGGTCCCCTTTATCAAATCCAAACCGAACCAAAAGAGCATATAGACAAAGGGTCGATATCTTTTTGATATTGGTTCTTGTTTGCACTTTTCCGTTCAAAACCTATCTCTCTTTCCCTTCTAAATCAATCTAAACGAACCTTCCCCTATTTAAACTATAACCAACTTATTTCTTCTTCACCTACTTAGTTCAAACAATACCTTCTCGTAGACGATCGGGCCACTTCAAATACGACTCGACTCACTCCGAGGCGGTTCGTATCATTTGGTATCAGAGCTACTAAAACGAGAAGCACGTGCGACGAAAACATCCCCGAGATAGTCCAAGTGTACACAAGTAAGTAGAGTCAAAAAAAAAAATTTTCGTGTACACAAGAGTTTCTATTGTATTTAGTTCATTGTTATAGTAAAAAAAAAAAAAAAAGTTATACAAGTTTGAAAAAAAAAAAATACAAAAAAAAAATTTTAAAAGAAAAAAAAAAAAAATTCCGAAAAAAAAAAAAAGTGGTTGAAAGTGGAAATTGTTTCATCGATATTCATTCCTGATCCTAAAATTATTCTTCTACCCTTTTCATCTTTTCTATTTGATTTGGCCACACTAGAACCCAAACTCTTATTAGCCTACCCCAAACCGAGTACATCAACCATTGTTACCCCTTTTAAGCCGACCTCTAGACCAAGACTAAGCCTGTGTCGAATCTGCTTACGAAATCACGAGAAAAGATAAGGAGAGGAAAAAGGCACGAGTGTCGCGAGTTACATTCGAGGGGAGGTAAAAGCCGAAATCGAGTGAAAAACACGAGTGTGAGTGGATTTTCTTTTTCTTTCGGAGAGAATTAGTGAGATTTGTGGTGAGGTTGTCAAAATGTCACAAAGCCCGGAGCGTAACGAAGGACTACCACGCCAACCGATCAGAAATATGGTTCCAGGCGGCGGAGGAGTGCCCGACTTGGGACAACAAGCCCTCTTAAGAGAAATTCAACGAATGTTTCGAGCCGAACTTGAACCCATGAACGAGAGATTAGATCGGGTCGAAGAGAGGGGGCAACGAGATCAAACTCCTCAAGGCCCTAGAAGAGACCGCGGACGAGCTCGACCACTAGAAGAAGATCTTTTCGACCAAAGTGACCTAGAAAGTGACCAAGGTTCCAACCAAAGTGGGCGATACCGAGGTCAGCGAAACCGAGGCCAAAGGGATAGAGGCCGAGTCGACGACGATCTCAAGAATATCAAGCTCTCCATACCACCCTTCCAAGGCAAGTCTGATCCGGAAGCATACTTGGAGTGGGAAAAGAAGATAGAGCTAGTCTTTGATTGCCATAATTATTCGGAGATCAAGAAGGTTAAATTGGCAGCCATCGAGTTTTCTGATTATGCGATGGTATGGTGGGATCAACTTATAACAAGTCGACGACGCAACGGGGAAAGGCCAATTTCCACATGGACTGAAATGAAAGCTATCATGCGGAAGAGATTCATTCCGTCTTATTATCATCGCGAGTTGTACCAAAAGCTGCAAACCCTCACACAAGGTAGTCGAAGTGTGGAGGACTATTTCAAAGAAATGGAGATAGCGATGATATGAGCGAATGTGGAGGAAGATCGAGAAGCGACCATGGCAAGATTCCTCTCTGGGTTGAACCGAGAAATAGCTAACATTGTAGAACTTCAACACTATGTCGAGGTGACCGATATGGTCCATGTTGCCATCAAAGTGGAAAAGCAGCTCAAGCGAAAAGGTACTCTCAAGCCCTTTTTAAACCCTTCCAATAATCCGAAGTGGGGCCAAGGAGTAAACAAACGAGACTTTCCTAACCGTTCAAAGGTGGCAAACTTTCCGGTGAAGCCAAATAAATCCACGGGAGATTCCAGCAAAGGAAAAGAAATCGCTCATCCCGATAGATCCCGAGACATCAAATGTTTCAAGTGCTTGGGGCATGGACATATCGCTAGTCAATGTCCAAATCGGAGAGTAATAGTGATGTCCGCAAATGGAGATATTGAGTCAGAAGAAGAAAAACAAGAAGAATCCGACGAATCTTCTGATAAAGAGGAAGAAGAACTCGAATATGCGGTAGAAGGAGAGATACTTGTGATCAAACGAAGCCTAAGCTTGCATAGTGTCGAAGACGAGCAACAACGTGAGAACATTTTCCACACTCGTTGCCATGTTCAAGGCAAAGTGTGTAGTCTCATCGTTGACGGAGGAAGTTGCACGAATGTTGCTAGTATGCTTATGGTGGAGAAGTTAGGACTACCGACTACAAAGCACCCACATCCATATAAGCTTCAATGGCTTAACGATGGTGGAGAATTGAAGGTGACCAAACAAGTAAAGGTGCCTTTCTCGATTGGAAAATATTCCGATGAAGTGCTTTGTGACGTAGTTCCAATGCATGCCGGACACTTACTGCTGGGCCGACCTTGGCAGTTTGATCGAAAGGTGGTACATGATGGATACACCAATCGTTATACTTTCAAGTATCAAGGCAAGAATGTCACCTTAGCACCTTTGACACCTCGTCAAGTTTACGAAGACCAAGTAAGATTGAGAGATTCCATTGAAAAACACAAAGAAAGCGAGAAAAAAGAAAATAAAGAAAAAAATTGTGAGAAAATGAGTGAAAAGAAACATGAGAAAGCAAAAGAAAAGAATCAAAAGCGAGAGAACAAAAAGAGAGAAGAAAAAGAGAGTGCAAAAGTGAATGTTTATGCAAAAGCGAGTGATATACGAAAGTCGTTTCTGTTGAGACAACCGGTGCTTGTACTTTTGTACAAGGAATCATTTTTAAATTCTAACGACTTGAATCCCGATCTACCGTCTTCTGTTAAGATTCTTTTGCAGGAATTTGAGGACGTATTTCCCGATGAAGTTCCGAGTGGATTGCCACCGATTCGGGGGATCGAACATCAAATCGATTTCATTCCTGGCGCATCCATTCCTAACCGACCAGCCTATCGCAGTAACCCTGATGAGACAAAGGAATTACAAAAGCAAGTAAATGAGCTTTTGGAAAAGGGGTTCATACGAGAAAGTCTTAGCCCTTGTGCTGTGCCAGTCCTACTAGTTCCGAAAAAGGATGGAACGTGGCGTATGTGCGTCGATTGTCGTGCAGTTAACAAGATTACCATTAAGTACCGGCATCCGATTCCGCGACTCGACGACATGCTAGATGAGTTAAGTGGTGCGCAGCTATTTTCAAAAATCGACCTCAAGAGCGGGTACCATCAAATACGCATGCGCGAGGGAGATGAATGGAAGACTGCTTTCAAAACCAAACATGGTTTGTATGAGTGGTTGGTAATGCCCTTCGGCCTTACTAACGCTCCTAGTACTTTCATGCGTCTAATGAACCATGTGCTTCGAGCCTATATCGGTAAATTTTGTGTGGTATACTTCGATGATATCCTTATTTATAGTCGAACTTTGAATGAGCACTTGATTCATTTACGAGCTATATTAGATGTGTTACGAAAAGAGACTCTTTACGCAAATATTAAGAAATGTACATTTTGCACTGATAAAGTTGTTTTCTTAGGATTTGTTGTCAGTTCGCAAGGCCTCGAAGTCGACCAAGAGAAGGTGAAGGCAATTCGAGAGTGGCCGAGGCCGACTAGCATCACACAAGTGCGAAGTTTCCATGGCTTAGCAAGTTTTTACAGACGATTCGTTCCACATTTCAGCACGTTAGCCGCACCTCTCACGAGTGTGATTAAAAAGAACTCAGCATTCTTTTGGAATGAGGACCAAGAAAAATCGTTTACTGCTCTCAAAGAGCATTTAACTAACGCTCCTTTATTATCTTTGCCTAACTTTGATAAAACTTTTGAAATTGAATGTGATGCCTCAGGTATCGGAATAGGAGCTGTTTTAACTCAAGAAGGCAAACCTGTGGCATACTTTAGTGAGAAGCTTAGTGGTGCTCCATTGAATTACCCAACATACGACAAAGAAATGTATGCGTTGGTTCGAGCATTGGAAACGTGGCAGCACTACTTATGGCCGAAAGAGTTCGTCATTCATTCGGACCACGAATCTCTAAAGCATATAAAAGAACAACATAAACTCAATAAACGACACGCAAAATGGGTAGAGTTTCTTGAATCCTTTCCTTATGTTATACAGTACAAAAAAGGTAAGGAAAATATTGTTGCTGATGCACTTTCTCGTCGTTATACCTTGTTGAATTATTTGGATTCAAGATTGCTTGGCTTTATGTTTCTGAAAGATTTGTACATAACTGACCCTGATTTTGGAGAAATTTATAAATCATGTGAGCATAATGCTGTTGATAGATTTTTCAGGTTCGATGGCTTCTTATTACGTGAAGGAAAACTTTGTGTCCCACAAAGCTCTGTGCGAGAGATGCTAGTACTTGAGGCTCACGGCGGTGGGTTAATGGGACACTTTGGTATTGCAAAAACTTTGGCCATATTGCAAGAACATTTCTATTGGCCACGAATGAAAAGGGATGTTGAGAAGGTCTGTTCTAGATGTATAGCATGTAAGAAAGCCAAATCTAAGGTTAACCCCCATGGGCTTTACACGCCTTTGCCCATTCCTGAAGGGCCTTGGGTCGACCTTTCTATGGATTTCATCTTAGGGCTACCGCGGACACGAAATGGGAAAGATTCTATATTTGTGGTTGTAGATCGATTTTCCAAAATGTCACATTTCATTGCTTGTTCAAAAACTGATGATGCAGTTAATATTGCTAATCTTTTTTTTAAAGAAATTGTCAGGTTGCATGGGATTCCAAAGACCATTGTTTCTGATCGAGACGCAAAATTTTTGAGCCACTTTTGGAGAACATTATGGAGTAAACTTGGCACGAAGTTACTATTTTCCACAACTTGTCATCCTCAAACGGATGGCCAAACCGAGGTGGTGAATCGTGTTCTCTCTACCTTGTTGCGAGCAATCATTCGCAAGAATCTTAAATCGTGGGAAGAGTGCCTGCCTCACATTGAGTTCGCTTACAATCGGACTGTGCATTCGGCTACCAAATTTTCTCCCTTTGAAATTGTTTATGGTTTTAACCCTTTATCTCCTCTTGATTTAATTCCTATACCTAACGACCAAATTGTTAATGTAGATGCAAAGAGGAAAGCTGAATATGTGAAACAGCTCCATCACAAAGTTAAAGCCAATATTGAGGCCCGAACGGAGCAATACGTGCGGAAAGCCAATAGAGGAAGAAAACAAATAATTTTTGAACCCGGAGATTGGGTGTGGGTTCATATGCGAAAAGAGAGGTTTCCGGTTCAGCGAAGATCGAAATTACTACCTAGGGGAGATGGGCCGTTTCAAGTTTTGGAACGCATCAACGATAACTCATATAAACTTGACCTTCCAGGTGAGTATAGTGTGAGTGCTACCTTTAATGTGGCTGATCTGTCTCCTTATGATATAGGTGACGATTTGGGGGCAAATCGCCTCGAAGAGAGGGGGAATGATACGGTCGCACCACCTAATTTGCCAACCACAAATGGAGACCCACTCGAGCTACCTGTTGGTCCAATTACCCGAGCTCGAGCTAAGAAGTTTAAAGATGCAGTGTCAGCCTTAGTTGAGCGAGTTTGGGCTGAATCAATCACCAATTTACTTGATAGTTCCTGGACTAGCTCAACGAGTCATTCGTTTCATCTTTCCAAAACTCATCCAGCTCATTTTCAGCTCAACCTGCTCGGTTCCAGCTCATCGAGTTTACATCCAGTTCAACTTCAGCTCATGAGTTTATTTTCAGCTAAATTTTAGTTCACGAGCTCAGAATTAGCTCAGCCTTAGCTCTCGAGTTGGACTTAGCTCGATTTTAGCTCACTATCTAAATTATAGCTCATTAAGTTCATTCAAAGCTCATGATAATAAGTTGACTTTTATTTTAATTTTATTAATTTATCATATTGAATGGTTTCACATTAATATATTAATATTGTCTTAATTTAATTTAATTCTGCTTATTTAATATGTCATAGCCGAAATTTATAGGTTGACATTATTGCTTTCACATTGCCGAATTTTTTTGTTCACATTTGGGTTTAATTAGTTCATGAATTTTGCAGGAAATTCGAAGAGTGCAAGAGCATGAAGAAACACCACTTTTGGAAGGTGCATGGATGGTTAGAGGGCTTGAACATCCTAGGTGCATGTTCGGCCAAGTACATGAATGATTACATTCATTGTATCAAGGTTCATGAATGTTCATATTCATGTATGGAGTGCTATCTCTTCAATTTTCAAGGGTGGCCGAATCTACCTTTGTCCATTAGGGTTCCATTCATTCACATACATTTGCTTAAGCTTGAAGGATGCATGCTTCAATCTTCCATGGCCGAATGTGGACAAGGCATTTAAGGAGTTTCTTTCTAGAATGTTACATGATTCATTCATGATACATTACTTAGTTTTTAAGACTATGGATTAGACTATTCGGCTACTTAGTCTAAAAGCCTATAAATACTTGTATTTTTTTTCATTGGAGGTAATTTTTTGAACTTTATGAATTTTATTCACAACTAGTGAGGAATTCTTTTCTCTAATTTCGTTCAAAGATTTCGATTGGCTTGCCTAGTGTCCTAGTTGTGTCAACCGTTTTTTCTTTGTCGAAAATCTGAACTTATCACTACCCGTAGTGTGGCGTTCAACTATACCGAGGTTCCTATCTCTTTAGATAGTGGGTCGAGGTCCCCTTTATCAAATCCAAACCGAACCAAAAGAGCATATAGACAAAGGGTCGATATCTTTTTGATATTGGTTCTTGTTTGCACTTTTCCGTTCAAAACCTATCTCTCTTTCCCTTCTAAATCAATCTAAACGAACCTTCCCCTATTTAAACTATAACCAACTTATTTCTTCTTCACCTACTTAGTTCAAACAATACCTTCTCGTAGACGATCGGGCCACTTCAAATACGACTCGACTCACTCCGAGGCGGTTCGTATCAGCTGCTTTGATACCACCAAATGTAACACCCCCACGCTCGAGACCATCGCCGGAGTCGAGCTTGAGGTGTTACCGAACATAATTTATCATTTAAACAACTTTACATCATTTATTTTGATTTTCAGAATAAGCAATTTTTCTGCGTCATGGTCGCTAAAAAAATCATATCTCGAGTTACGAAACTGAAAATCAAGATCCATAAATTTTCCATAAATCTAGACTAACATATCTATCTACTAATTTTTTTCTAAAATTTTTGGTTGGGCCAATTAGTACAGTTTATTAGTTAAAGTTACCCCTGTTTCAGGACTTGACTGCACTGACCTCTACTTACTACGAACCACTTTCTCCCTGTACAAAATTCATATAACTATACCGTTTATTTATATTAAAATTAGATTCAATAAGGATTCTGAGCATATAAATTACACCTCCTAATTATTTTTTTACAATTTATAGTGAATTTTCAAAGTTGGAACAGGGGATCCAGAAATCACTCTGGCCCTGTTTCACTAAAACTCAAATATCTTATAACATATAACTCCTTTACCTATTTCGTTTTTTCCATTTGAAATTAGACACAATAAGATTCAATTTCATAGTTAATTCTTCACCTAATTCGTTTTCTACTATTTTTGGTGATTTTTCAAACTCACGTCGTTGTTGCTATAGTGTTCTGTTTTATGGCAAGTTTCATCTTTTTATGAATTCTCATGAACTATATAACATATTAAACTCACAAGGCATCCAACATTATCTAGGCTAGCCATACCAATGACTAATCATTATCAAGCATTTTCTCAACCAAACCACAACCATATCACAAGATTATTTACACAAAACAAGTATATTGCTATACATGCCATGCATCAAAACATACAAACCAATATACCAATTCTTCCTCGGATAGTGTGAGCGTTTCTTCGACCTTCCCGATATCCAAGTTGGCTCGCTAAAAACTACAATGAATGTAAAGGAGGGAGTAAGCATAAATGCTTAGTAAGTTCACATGCAAATAACAAGTAACATAACAAAGCAATTATATCAACAACAATAGCATGATATCACCAAGATACAAACCACATTTCTAGCTATCGTCTATCATCTTACCACCTTATTTCTGTTGTATCAAGTTTCAACCCGAGGGTTAAGTACATACCTGTCCAAATTGTCCATTTCACAACACTTACCAAAATATCATTTTCATCTTGAGTATTCTTCCATTCCGCTAGAATTTTACCCGTTGAACACATCGGAATATAACTCGGATATACGGATCATTTGCACATAAGTGCCACATATGTAATCAATCAATCATGTAACCCGCCCATAAGCGAACTCGGACTCAACTCAACGAGCTTGGGCATTCGCATCCATAAGTGAACTCGGACTCAACTCAACGAGCTTGGATGCCTAGTTACATCTCACGAACTCGGACTCAACTCAACGAGTTCGGACATTTGCATCCATAAGTGAACTCGGACTCAACTCAACGAGTTCGGATGCCCAACAATCCTAGTGACATGTCACTTGTATCCTAATCTATTCCCAAGGTTCAAACGGGATTTTCCTCAGTCACACATTTCCCAGTCGTTCTCCTCGGAATATTGGAACCAATACATTGCTTGCATCTCATACTTATCAATTTAATCACATACTTTTCATACCAATACATAATATGTCACAAAGCATAATATTCATAATAACAAGTATCATATCATATAAATAGCATTAAATCACTTAAAATAGCAATCATGTTACATTATTTACACATGAACTTACCTCGGTACAAAATATAGCAATTTTGCGATTTAGTCCAAAATCTTTTCTTTTCCTCGATCAAGGTTGATTCCACGTCTTTCTTGATCTAAAATAACACATTTAGCTTATTTAATACTCACATTATCAAAATAGTCCTAAATTCAAATTTTGGCAAAATTACAATTTTGCCCCTAAACTTTTTTCTTATTTACACTTTTGCCCCAAAGTTTGGAAATTTAATTTTATCACAAATTCTTATGTTTTAGGACATGCTGGTCATTTATTTACCATTAGCAAGCTCAAATTCCCACTAAAACACATACTTATGAACAATATGTTCTTTTACCGATTAAGCCGTTTTACTCGTTTTTACTTAAAACCGAGTAGCACAAGTTGTCTAACATAATTTAAAACCTCTTATTCTATCATAAAACATCAAAATACACAAATTTCACCTATGGGTATTTTTCCAAATATGAACCCTAACTTAAATTATTGCTAACATAAGCTTTATTGAGTTACCAGGACTACGAAAACGTAAAGAACATTAAAAATGGGGCTTGGAATCACTTACTATGAAGCTTGGAAGCTTGAAACAAACCCTAGCTATGGAGAACCCTTGAAATTTCGTGGTAATGAAGAAGATGACCAATTTTGTGTTATTTTTCCCTTTTTATTTCATGTTAATATCCAAATGACCAAAATGCCCCTCCTTACTAAACTTTCAAAAATTCCATCCATGTCCAAATTTTGTCCATGAACTTAAAATTGGTCAAATTTCTATTTAAGACCTCCTAATTAATATTCCAAAGCAATTTCATACTAGAAACTTCTAGAATGCAAGTTTTGCAACTTATTCGATTTAGCTACCTTAAAGTGAATTGTTAAAATCTTAGGATTGTTTAATAGCTTTTAACTCACTAAGCTTTGATAGCTTACTTTACGTGCTATGTTTACTTTGTTTTATAGATTTGGATTCAAATTACAAGCTCGAGGATTGTCAGCAAAGCCCATCACACTATCGGTCGCTTTTGGTATTTAATAAAATGCATTTTGGAACTGTGGCATGTATAGGCTAAAACATTTACCTTTAAAGTGTTGATTTTGGTCATGAATTGGAAGCCATGCGAATATGGCTTGTTGATTAGGTTGGGACTTGATTTTATGTGTGCTTAGTTATAAGGTTCATGACTATGGTTTGATATATATATGTTTATGCTGGATTATGGTCTATTTCGTGTTATGTATATTATGAAATGGGTTGAATTATGGTTTAAAACTCTGTTATGCTTGGATTTATTGTTTTAACTTAATGATGATTATATTTAGATGTGAATTTTGGGGTTTCGGCTAGGGTCTAACTAATGGTTTCTATATAGGTTAAGGCGTTATTTTATGATTAGCATAATTGATAGATGGTTATGTTCAGCCATGGTAGCAAATAACTTAGACGAGTCTACTACAGGGTATGGTTTTTGACCTGTACTTGCTAGGCATGATTTCAATTGGGTTGTTAAATAATCTCGGCTAATACTATATTTAGATAAGGAAAATGCTGAATGGGGTTTAGCAAATATGTTTACATCGTTGCAGTGTATATTTTATAATTCGGTAAAGTCATATTAATATGTATAATAATTATTTAGTTATAATAATTAACTATGCCATAAATGTTTACAACATATTTATTGTGCTGCAGTAGTACAATTATGTATCTTAATAGATGTGTTCTGTTAATGTTTGACATTTGCTAAATTAATTTGTTACATGTGGGCACGTGTTGGATATAGGTGAATAATTGCCTTATTGTTGACACATTGTATATTTCTTTCAAACATTACTTATAGATATTGATTCATTAAGACATATAGGAGTGGAGTGCGTTAACAGTAGGCACATTAAAAGTTGAATTTAACGTGTATGGATAATTAGTAGCTTACGCATAAATTGTTAGCATGTTTGTCTTAGTAAAGTTAAATAAAATTGGTTCCTTTAAATTTGGTATTATGTGCTCAAAACTTATTTGAAAAAAAATATATTATTGATTCATTATAAGTTTCATATATGCAATGAATTGTTGTAATATATACACATTTGGATTAAGTTTTACTCGAGCTATGTGAAGAATGATGATAAATTTATGATTAGATATTAGTTTAAATCTTAAGTATTAATGTGAAAATTTTTAGAACTTACATTCATTAGTAACGCCTCGTAACTCCAATCCGACGATGAGTACGGGTTAGGAGTGTTACAACTATTTAATTAAAATGAATAAGAGACAAAAGGCAAAGAAAAGATGGTTCGATTAATGAAAGAGTAGAGAAAAGACTAGAGGTTGATGAAGTAAACTATAGCCAAAGATGCATTCGGCTTTGTCAAGTCAAAGAGGAGAGAATGAGCAAAAGTACAGTCGGCATTCAAAAAAAAGCCAAGAGAAATCAGTAAAAGAGCCAAAAGCAATAATAGTGTCGGTGAGAAACAAAATGGAAGGTGACCTCCTATCTCACAACTAAGCCGACACTCCCCAAGCCTTAGCACCCAAACAAGGCAACCATATCACCTTTTGACCCAAGGGACTAATAAGTCCACAATCGGCCGATTCTTGCCTCAAATAGCTCATTAAAAGCTGCAAGTAATTAGCTAGCCTACAATCTAAACATTCTATAAAAAAAAATAAAAAGAATCAACGCATTCAACGCTTGATCCTTTCCACTGACAGCAGCCCTCTTTAAAGACCCACCGCTTGACTCCTACCTCGTGCAACAAAAAAATAGCAACAATTAACGCCCAGGTTGCTTAAACCTGTAACCTCCCAAACACACCTCTTATACACACACGTCCTGCCACTGAACCCCTTCGACTTTCATGTTAATAACCCCACGAAAACAACTTATAACCCTTCAGTCTAGTGTGCCGTGCATTCTAAAAAAAATCAAAACATTTTTCCTCTATGCAGTTTTGAACCCCCGACCTCAACACCCTAAGCTTGCCTCCTTGCCAACTTTCCAATGCCCATATCGTGACATGCTGTAGCCAAAATAATATAAAAGGCCTATTAAACTGAGCCTATATCTTCTTAAGCCAAAACAAGAAAATTTTTCCAAGTCCCGGGATCACTCACAGGACCCTTTAAACACTCCAACACATTCTTAAATCACTTAATTAACATCCCCAAATAAAATCAAAGCAAGACAGCAAAAATACAAAAATCCAAAAAATTGGGATGTTACAACTCTACCCTCCTTAAAGAAATTTAGGCCTCGAAATTTACCTGCTAGAAAAGGTTAGGGTATTGTTGGTGTATCGCCTCCTCGAGTTCTCACGTGGCTTCCTCAGAACTGTGATTACACTAAAGTACCTTAACCAGTGGAACTGACTTTGATCTCAGTACTTTCACATCATGATCTAAAATTTGAACTGGTTCCTCCTCGAAGGTTAGGTCAGGTCTAACTTCAATTTCTTCAACTGGTACAATATGAGTGGGATCAAAACGATAACGTCTCAACATGGAAACATGGAACACATCATGGATTTTGTCCAACTTCAAAGGCAATTCCAGTTGATAAGCAACCAGCCCAAAGCGTTTCAGTATCTAGTAAGGTCCGATGAACCTAGGGCTTAGCTTACCCTTACGACCAAACCTTAAAATCTTCTTCCACGGGGAAACCTTGAGAAAGACTAAGTCCCCCACAGAATATTCAATCTCACGACGCTTAAGATCTGTTTATGACTTTTGTCTGTCAGAAGCTTCTTTCAACCAATTTCGAATCAATTTCACATTCTCTTCAGTATTAGATACCAACTCAGGTCCTAAAACTCGCCGCTCACCAAGTTCAGTCCGCACGTAGGAGTACGACACCTATGACCATACAATGCCTCGTAAGTGCCATCTGAATACTGGATTGATAGCTATTGTTGTATGCAAACTCTGCCAACGGCAAGTAATCTTCCCAGCTACCCCTGAAGTTAATCATACAACCTCTTAGCATATCTTCCAAGATCTGAATTAGCCTCTCTGACTGCCCATCCGTCTGAGGGTGAAATGCAGTACTAAAATCCAACCTTGTGCCAAGTGCTTTATGCAATTTTTTCCAAAATCTAGATGTAAAACGCTAATCTCTGTCGGATATGATAAACACCGGTACCCCATGCAACTTCATGATCTCTGGTACATACAATTTAGCCAATTTCAGCAGTGAATAATCTATTCCAACTGGTATAAAATATGCAGATTTAGTCAGACGATCCACTACCACCCATACTGAGTCCTTCTTAGTAGGCATTAAGGGCAACCCACTAAAAAAGTCCATGGACACTCTTTCCCACTTCCAAAGAGGAATTTTTACTAGTTGCAATAGTTCCGAAGGCAGTTGATGCTCAGCTTTAACCTGATGGCAAGTCAGACACTTCCCAACAAACTCAGTAACTTCACGCTTAAGTCCTGGCCACTAATACAATTCTCACAAGTCTTGATACATCTTATTCCCACTAGGATGCATAGCGAATGGACTACTATGCACCTCTTGCAATAAAGACTACCTTAGCTCCGCGTCCTTCGGAATACAAAATCTTCCACGAAAACATAGTACCCCTTCTGCGTCCTTCGGAATACAAAATCTTCCACGTCTCATCTACCAGTTGCTTATCTTTAATCCTTTCAGTCCACATCGGTCTGACTTGTAGTTCTGCCAATATTCCACCATCATCGGACAAACTTAGGCATGCAAACATTGCTCTCAATTTAGACATAGCCCTACGGCTTAGTGCGTCAACTACTACGTTAGCCTTGCCAGGGTAGTATTCAATTGAGCAATCATAATCCTTCAATAACTCTATCCACCTTTCCTATCTCAGATTAAGCTCCTTCTAAGTGAAAAGGTATTTGAGGCTTTTGTGATACGTATAAATGATACACTTCTCACCATATAAGTAGTGCCTCCAAATTTTAAGTGCAAACACCACCGCTGCCAACTCCAGATCATGAATGGGGTAGTTAGCCTCATGGGTTTTAAGTTGGCAAGATGCATACGCAACTACCTTTCCTTCTAGCATCAACACACAACCCAACCCAACGTGCGATGTATCACTATAGATAGTGAAATCTTTTCCAGTCTCTGGCTGAATCAAAACAGGAGCTTCGATCAGGATCTTCTTCAACTTTTCAAAACTTTCCTGTTGCTTCTTTGTAAACACAAACGGTACTCCCTTACGCAAAAGTTTGGTTAAAGGTGCGACTATCAACGAAAACCCCTCTACGAACCGTCTATAGTACCCTTCCAAACCCAGAAAACTCCGTATCTCAGATACACTTTTGGGTTGCTTCCAATCCAGAATAGCCTCAATTTTTTGTGGATCCACTCTAATTCCTTCGGCAGAAACCACGTGTCCTAAAAATGCCACTTCACGCAGCCAAAATTCACACTTGCTAAATTTGGCATATAACTACTTTTCCCTTAATATCTGTAGGACTACCCGAAGATGCTCCTCATGCTCTTCTTCAATTTTCGAGTATACTAAGATGTCATCTATGAAAACCACCACAAACCGGTCCAAGAAAGGTTGAAAGACACGGTTCATTAAGTCTATAAAAACTGCTGGTGCATTTGTTAGCCCAAACGGCATAACCAGAAACTCATAATGGCCGTAGCGTGCTCTGAAAGTTGTTTTGTACACATCTACCTCCTTCACCCTCAGTTGATGATAACTCGATCGAAAATCTATTTTGGAGAACACCACAGCTCCTCGAAGTTGGTCAAAGAGATCATCAATCCTTGGTAAAGGATACTTGTTATTGATGGTTAACTTGTTCAATTGCCCATAGTCTATACACATGCGCATAGTTCCATCTTTCTCTTGACGAACAAGACCGGTGCTCCCCATGGGGACACACTAGGTCATATAAATCCTCTATCCAATAATTCCTAAATTTGAGCCTTGAGTTCAATCAACTCCTTCGGTGCCATTTTATATGGGGCAATGGATACCGGAGCTGTTTTCGAAAACAACTCTATTCTGAATTCCACTTCGCGGTTCGCTAGTAACCCCGGTAGATCATCAGGGAAGACATCAGAAAAATCCTTAACCGCCCTAATCTCCTTAACAGATAAATCTTTAGACTCTGAATCACTGACATATGCTAAAAATGCTTCGCATCCTTTTGCATCAATTTCTCAACTCTCAAAGTAAAGATCACATTGGACAGATAGTCACGACGCTCACCGATAACCGCCACTTCAGTTCCTTTAAATGTCTTTAAAACTACCTGCTTAGCAGCACAATCTAAAATCGCCTGATGTTGAACTAACCAATCCATTCCTAAAATCAAATCAAATTCACCAAAGGAAAGTTCCATTAAGTCCGCTAGAAACGTTTCTCCCTGAACTTCTAAAGGTACCTCCCTAAATAGCCTGTTTACTCTCACTGTCTGTCCTAAAGGGCTAAATACAGTAATCTCCCTAGCAGTACTTTCACACATCACACCCAACTTCTCAGATACTGTACATGCAATATATGACTGCATGGACCCTACATCAATCAGAGTAGTATAAGGTAAACCATGAATGAGGAACATACCAGTTATCACATCTAGTGCATCCCTGTCCTCGCGACAGCGTGCAACATACACTAACACTGGTTGCCTCGCCTCTACAGTATCAACACTTCTACCAGGAACCCCACGACCGCGTCCCATACCATTCCCGCCTCTGGCCTATCCTCGACCTCTAGGCGGCTGTTGACCACCTCTTGGTGGCTGCACAGTACCTATACCAGTTGTTTGCATTTGCCCTGGCCTACATGGACAATCTTTGATACGGTGTTCCTTCGATCCACATCTTAGGCAGGCTCCAGTCTTCTTCCAACACTCCCTAAGGTGGCTTTTCCCACAAACATCACATGCTTGCAGTCAAGTATTAATAGCAGGGGGCCCAACTCTAGCTGGCCCCTCAAACCTGGCCCTCCTCACAGGCCTCTAAACATAATTAGAGTGCCTTACACTTCTCTTTGGTTTCCCTTTATCCATGTCGCAATTCTGACGTTCCGTCCATTTCACTTCCTCAGCTATCTTGGATTTATCCACTAGCATAGTAAAGTTTCGCTCCCTCTATGGAGATATCAGTATACGGATGCTGTCCTTGAGGCCATCCTCAAATCGTACGCAATATTCATGCTCGGTAGCCACAATCCTACAGGCATAACGATTGAGTCAGAGAAATTTTGCCTCGTACTTAGATACTGACTTATCTCCCTACGTCAGCTTAAATTCCCTTTGTATCACTTTTGCCATTTCTTCGAGAAAAGGAAATTTTTGTTGCCATTTGGGAAAAGTATCAAAATTGAATCTTTAAGCCGGGCGTAATCCATTTTGAGTCGTTTCCAAGAAAAGGTAAGCATCGTGATTTCATTGTAAGTAACTTTATACCTTTTATCTGTTTCAAGTCTTATCTTTAAATCTAAAAATGATCATGTGATTGAGCTACAAAAACAAAATCAAGACCCTGATTCTGGGAATTTTGTTTTTAATTTTGGAATCGACTCATGTGACCAACTTGTGAAAATCGTTTCATCATTTCCTTTTAAGTATGTTCTTCCTGGTGGTAGTAACATTTTCCATTTCTGTGGAAATTATATTTTGAAAAGCCCGAATTGTCTATCTTATTTTTCACCTTTTCAGGTTTATTCAAGTTCGAAATATCGATTACATTACCTTGCTAATGAGCGAAGGTTTGTATTGCGAAAACAAGGTAAATTTGAACTTTTGTTATGTAACTTCCAAGGTAAGTAAAAAATGTATGACTTCGTGGAAAGTGGCCATGTTACTCACCTTGCTGATGTAAGACTATTCCATCAAATACGGCAAGGTGAGGTTGATCAATTTAAAAGGTCGAGTGAATATATTCTTTATTTTGATCCTTTTGGACTTTTTTGGTTGAAACGAGGAATGCATTCTTGTTTACTAAATTGCGTAATTAGTCATTCATTGTTTCCATTTTGTTCAATTGATCATGTTAACGGTATATTAAAATTGTGATCATCCATGTTATGAACGAATAAGATCTTTGCCATATGATCTTTGGACTAGATTTTATATGTGCCATTGGAATTTAAATACTTTGCATTTGTCATTGCCAAAATTGGTAAGTCAATTCGGCAAGGTAAGATCCATCTTTTGCTTAGCTTTCGGGTTATCTTTAGGTTTTTGTTGCCTTAACCCTTTCCTTCTTTATTATGATAGTGACATGTGTACTTGTCAATTGGTAAATCTTTTCCTGGTTTGTGTGATATCCTTTATCCCATTCGACCGAGGAAAGCCACGCAAGAGGGGACATGTCCAAATGGACAAATGGCCCGATTTGAGGACAAATGTCTTCAAGAGGGAGGGTATGATGTGAACCCGATTGCATCATGTTATGACGCAACTCGACGCCATCGAGATTGGCCTAAACTTGAGGGGCCCAAGTGCAATATGAAACATCTCATGGGCCTGATTGGTTATTGGACCAATGTTTTTCTTTTAAGGACTTTTTAATTTAATATAGTTTTATTTAAATTAATAAGTTTGCATATTTTTAATTTTTGACTTGCACTTTGTGTGTTCTACATTTAATAAAGTCATGCATTATGTAACTTTCATGTTAGTTAAAATTTGCATCATTAAATTAAGTCTTGCATTAAGTAATTCATTAGCTCATTTAGTTGGCATTTTAAACTAAGCATTTAAGCATCTTTAGTTTAACAAATGAGTTGCTGGTTTTAATTCAACTCATCTTACTTTATTTATTTGAGTTTTATTGAACTTCATTTAATAAGATGTTTATCTAATTAATCTAGTTACTAGGATAATTTAATGAAGCGTGAGATTAAGTTTATTTAATTTTGCTTCTTTAATTAAACTAGTTACTGCATTAATTGATGACTTTGCTTTAATTCATTTATTGAAGTCAAGTGTTTAATGTGTTTGAGTTTAATTAGTATTTAATTGTGTTTAATAAGTTCATTTTAAATAAGGTGATTTGAGTTTCATGTTTATTAATAAATTCATGTATGAGAGTGTTTATAGTGTGCTGTTTTGTTTTTAGTGTCTTTAATGCTTAATTGTCTATCTTGTAGGTGACTATTCATATGGTTAAATTAACTCTTCATTTTTGGACCTTTTTCTAAGCCTTCAAAGATCATCATGGTGGTTGTTTAAATGGTCCAAGAGTGTCCCTTCAAATCTAATCAGTTTCATGCACTCAAAGCTAGTTATGGTGTTAATTAAAGAGAGATGAATGCATAAGACTTTTGACATTCGGTTATGGTAGAAGAAAGGACTACAAACAACAACTTAAGGAGCATTAATCTTCATAAAGATGGTGGTGACCTTTGAGCTATCCATGGGCTAATAAAAAAACATGTCTTTTCATCTACTCAAAGACAAGTGAATAGACATGCCTTTTGGGCTAACCATCAAAGAGTTAAATCAAATTTAATGTTATGATTTAAGCTAGTTAAATGACTAAATTTGAAAGGTCTTAAGGAACTTGAAAGGTCATTTGAGGCCTAGAAATTTCGTTCTAAGTCATTCATGTAAAAGACTTTTGACACCTTAATGAAAATTACATCATTTTGTGAGAAAACCTTTCTCTCATATTTCGTTGAAGACTCGTTGGCTTATCAAGGTCCCTAGTGGCGTCAACCTGCTTTCTTCTCTATCTGAACTTATCACTATTTTATAGTGTGGCGTTCACCCTTATACCAAGGTTCCTACTTCTCTAAGTAGTGGGTCGAGGTTTATTCACTTTTATCCTTCCACCTTGAAAGCCTTTAAGTATTTGGGTCAATACTCTTTAGTATTGGTTCTCACTTGCTTTTGAGTTTGATTTATTCCATATCCATCATCTACCAAATTTCTTTCTTTCCATCCTTTCATTTCATCATAGCCGAACCACCCTTTCACTTTTCATCCATTGTTTGTTAACCCACTTCCATGCTAATCTTCATCTTTATTTATGCTAACTGAATCTATATAAAATTCATATCCTTAAACCTATCTTTGAAACCCCTTTTGAATAGCTTCCGCGTTACCTAAGAACATCCTTTTAAAAAAATGAGCTGAACGATATTTTCTCGTAGACGATCGGGCAATTCGTATACGACTCAACTCAACCCTGAGGGGGATCGTATCATTGTTATTTTGTCCTTGATCATTATTATTAATTATTATTTACACTAATTGACATTATTTTTTTTACAATATCATTATTTTTGTAATGATATATATTTTTGTGATGTCATACAACACGTTTACCCATACTCGTGTATCCCATATAATGTATCATGTTCGAATAAGTCTATAGTATGCCAATTAGAAGCTATATTCATTTTCATGCAACGTATATTTAGCAATTTGAACCGAAGCGATGTTCTTTAATTAGGGGATTCGAGAAATTATGCCCCTAACTTACTGGGTATGATTTTCTCCTTGAACCGAAATAATCAAACGTCCTTTTAAAATTAAAAATGTATAAGATTTAGGTAATAAATAGACAATAAGCATTCTTATTTTCAAGAATTTAAAATCTTGTGCCCCAACTTACGAGACATGACTTTTCATCTTGGTTGACCCGAAATAAGAAAGCCTCCTCTACAAAATTTAATTTAGACGTCATCAAATAACATCACGTAAAAGGGGATAAAAGGGTATCGCATTTTAAAATTCTCTTTGAATTCTCAATTTTCGATGCTAAGACATCAAGTAATCAACTAGGTACTAATTTTAAGCATTATGAGGGTGCTAATCCTTCCTCATACATAATTGACTCCTGTAACACCCCTTACCCATGTCCGTCGTCGGGACAGGGTATGAGGCATTACTGGACTTAAACACATACATACAAACATTTCCGTGTCATAAAATTTCGTACAAATTTAAAACTTTTCAAACTTCATCTTAAAGTCCCTAATATGGACCTACAATGTGACAGCCCTAATTCCGATCCAAGTCGGGAAGTGGTTTCGTGACCGCTAAACCGAGTCTTGAAAATAGTTATTATAAAATTTCAATGTTTAAATACTGTGTTAAATGCATGTGTGGAAGTTGCAGTTTTGAAATTGATAAATTCAATAGGAATTTATTTATAGGGGTTTAGTTGAAAAAACTTAGAAACTTTGTTAGGCAAATTAGAAAGGGCCAAATTATGTATGGATTTTAATAAGTGGACTTGCATGTCAATTCTCCCTATTTTTGTTAGTGGCCGGCCATGCAAATGATATTATTGGTGGTTTAATTATTTTATTGGTTAAATTAAGTTAGTGGATGATGGCATAATAAAAATAAAAAAAAAAGAAAATCTATTCATCTTTTCTCTACTTAGCCGAAAATTGAAAAGAAAATAAGAAGAAGGATGAACAAGCATTCGGTCACCTCGATTAGCCTAGATTGAGGTATGTTAATGTTCCTTCTTGGAAATTTTTGTATGATTTGAGTTGCTTGAAGAGTTTCATTCATGGCCCATGTCAAATTTTGTTAAAATATAGCCCTAAGTACATTCGGCCATGCTAGAAATTTGTATGAATTGGTTGTTTTGTTTTGTATTTCTAAAAAAAAAAAAAAAAAGAGAATGATGAAGATAAGGGGCCGAATGATGCTTGGATGAATTGGCTTAGAAAAACTAAGAATTTTAGTTTGTGAATGAGTTTTACCGATTGTGAAGTTAGTATAAGAAATTTGTTTTGATTTGTTAATTTGTTTGAATAAAATAGCATTATGAAATGGATGTTTGAATCGGTCCTTGAATTAGTTAATATGACCTTATAAAGGATTTTTGTTAAGGTCAATTGTACCATGGAAACTAAGTTATAAATGGTTAAGTTATTTTAAGGGTTACCGAATATGAAATAGGTGATAATTAAGTGATGCTAGATTTTATTTAGTTATTAATAAGGTTTTGAATTATATACACATTTGTAATTAAATTTGGTAGCATAGTTTCGGTAATCAAGAAGAAGGAATTGGTACTAGTTTATATGCTTGTAAAATGTCTAGTTAAAGGTTGGAAAATCAAGATGTGAATCCTTTTAATCTATAATTGAACATTCGACCGAACAGAAAATTTTGTAATAATATACAAATATTGATCTCTTGAGATGCTTTCTATATGTGGTCGGTGATTGTGAATTTTGAACCGGTTAATGCAAGTTTATATATTTAGTGTATAGTTGAAATGCCGAGTGACATCAACTTTTGGGTACATACCTATCTAGCTATAGTTTAATTGTAATGTAATTATGCTTGGCCGAATGTAGGTGTGATAAGGGAATTTCATTGTATGTCTTGATTGAAATGAAAGTGTAATTATCAATAGTGATGTATGAGTAAAGTTGATATGATTGTATTGTTTATTTAAGCTCAAGAGCTTAAAGGGGCAACTTCGGACAAAGGGAAGGCCAAGGTCACGGAATAGTCAATTCGAAGTTTCTCGGAAATATATGAGGTAAGTTTTGGAGTAGCAAATTCTTAAATATGATAAGTGAAATTATAATGTTTATATATGCTTAATATGCGAATTCAAATGGCAAATGATGTGTCCAAATGCAAAAATTTTAGAAATGAGAGTATGAGTAAATATTAGATACCGAATGCTAAAGTGAAATCTTATGTATTTGGATATGAATTTGTATTCTTTGCTTATAAATAAATAAGCCGTATGAAATATGTTTGGTAGTATGCTGAAACTTGTGACTCTGCATTTGAATGTTATTGAAAAATGATGTGATATGTATACCGATATATGTAAGTATAAATTTCAAAGTTAAAGCCGAGCTTAGTCTCGAAGGGCTTCCGAGCCAAAGTTAAAGCCGAGCTTAGTCTCGAAGGGCTTCCGAGCCAGAGTTAAAGCCGAGCTTAGTCTCGAAGGGCTTCCGAGCCAGAGTTAAAGCCGAGCTTAGTCTCGAAGGGCTTTCGAGCTAGAGTTTAAGTCGAGCTTAGTCTCGAAGAGCTTAAAGCCAGTGATAAGATCCGGATTTGGCCGTGAAGTTCGTTTGTGGTGGAAATCAGATATGGGTTAAATGTATAAGTCCACGTACGAATAATTGTATAAATAGTGTGCCTTGACAAAACAAATGCGCTACTTTATGTGAGGAAGGCAGGTATGCATTCTATGCTTGTAATGTAACACCCTACGCCCCTGTCCGTCGCCGGATTAGGGTTTAGAGTATTACAAAATCAAAATACAACTACCGAGGTTCATAGATACAAAGCTAGACGTGAATTCATTGAGCAAACTAACTAATTGGCTAAAACGAACAAATTCGATAACCAAACATTATATTAAAAAAAAATCATTGCATATTAGGTACTGACTAAATATCATGCCATAAACATCGAACCACATGAATTTCATCCAAACATATATTCATACTTAAAGACTAAGCAAGCCATTTTCGCATGGCTAAAATGATTACAACTCAAAACGTAATTCGGTTTAATGTACGAAGATTAGCCTATACATGCCATTTTTCTCAAAATAACTATCAAATATACCAAAATAACGACGATAGTGTAGGTGATTTAGGCTTCAATCCCCGGGTCCGTAGCTTCCAAAAAGAGATCTATAAAACAAAGGAAACAAAGCAAACGGAGTAAGCATTACAATGCTTAGTAAGTTTTAAGCAGTGACAACGGATGCAATTAAATTATAACATGGTTATTCGCGTTTTTTTTTTGTTTCCCTCTTCTTTTGGGTATGTCACCCTTACCCGAATACACACATTCTTATCACATACGATAGGCAGATAACATTCACTCAATAGTGAGCTCATGTAATCATAGACATATTGCATAATTTCACATAGCATTTCTCATTAACCAATTGTGCTATAACCTTATTAATAGTCTCATTTCATAATCACATACGCAATCGCATAATGACCTTATGTTTTGGTCCAAAACAAGCTTGCATATAAGTTAGGATACATACCTGTATAACTTAAGGCTTTAACGCATTCATTAGCAATCGTTATTATGAAGTTGTTTAATCTTAGACTTTATTCGTATCATCATCGAGTCTTTTAGCTCGGATAAAACCTCCACTCAAGCCTTCGGGTCTTAACCCGGACTTAGTCTCCGCATGTAGCCTTCGGGTCTTAACCCGGACATAGTCTCCGCATATAGCCTTCGGGTCTTAACCCGGACATAGTCTCCGCATATAGCCTTCGGGTCTTAACCCGGACATAGTCTCCGCATATAGCCTTCGGGTCTTTAATCCCGGATTCAAATCACAGAGTTCCATTTATATCTATTCACATTTTACTACATTTCACATAGCGAAGAATCACATGTGTAATTCAAGTCCACTCATTTACATATAGACATATATCATGCTCACTGACTTTGTGTCGTAGACATCATCCAAGTCCAGTACAAGTATACTTCTTTTACTAAACTTTCAGCTCAATAAGTAACACACATATGCATATATCCCAAATCTTATTCTTTGCTTAGTTCTCTAATAGCCATTCGGCTAATTTAACAAACATATACAAGGTTTCTTACTCAATAACCTTATTATGGTAAGGTCAATAGGACATCATTCATTTGTCATTCATGCATATCATGGCATTTAAATTAAATACCAAAACCCATTACTCAAAACTTACCTTGAACTTTCCCGAGCAATTATGAGTTGGCTATTCGACCACTTTAGCCTTCCCTTTATCCGAACTTGTCCCTCTATGCTCTTGAGCTAAATAAAATATTTAAATCTATTAATCCTTATTCAAACATCTCAATTAATCAATTTCACTTATAGTCAAATGGTATATGCATATACTTCTCATAGCAAACACACACACATTCGGCCATTTCACATACATACCACAAGTTGCAACAAGCTGATTTTCTAAGCAACATTCAAGAAATTACTCATAACTGGAGCTACGAAACTCCAAATGATGTGCTGTTAATTTTTCCTGAAAATAGACTCATATATCTTCCATCTATAAAATTTCCAGAATTTTTTGTTTGGCCAATCAATACCAGAATTTTCTTAAAGTTTCCCCTATTTCACTGTTCAACTAAACTGACCACTCTTTACTACGAATCAAATTTCTCCTTGTACAGAATTCAAAACATGTCCTAGCCTATTTCATTCAAAACTAGACTCATTAAGGAGTCTAAGCATATAAATGGGGTCTCATAACAATTTTTATACAATTTATAGTGATTTTCCAAAAACAGAGCAGGGGACTTCGAAGTCAATCTGACACTGTCTCACTCTACTCTAAAAATCTATTTATCGGAAATTCCTTTGCTTGCAAGGTTTCTTTTATAAGAAACTAGACTCATTAAGCTTCAATTACACAATTTATTCAGTCTCTAATTCAACTCACACAATTTATGGTGATTTTCTAAAATCATGCTACTGCTGCTACCCTAAGCAGATTTATTACAGATTTACTTTAAAACATACATATGTCAAATTACAAGCTTAAACCAACACATCACCATTTACAAATCAAGACATTAAGCATTCATAATTTAGTTCATAACAACATGGCCGATTTCTAGTTTTGCCGCCTAACCAAGATTTCGTGAATTTTAAGCTCAATATAACGAAGAGCATGCCTAATTTAAGCAAAACAATTTCCTTTCTTATAATCACATCTATATATAGCAATTTCTACTTCATACCACTTAAGAATGGATTCAATTTAATCATCCATCACCAAGCACTCAATCGGCCATTTATTAAATAAAATTATCAACAAAACAACATCTCCTAAAAATTATCAAATTCACATAAATTAGCAAAGTGCCGAAGGCACATATGTCCATTTATTCACTTCCCTAATTAGAAACTAATTTGGCTAACATATAGTAACTACTAATGGTTTGGAAATTGTTTCTATTATCAAATATTCATTCCACATCTTACCATGATAGCCGATTATCAAAAAGCATTTTAAGCTACCATGGCCGAAAACCCCCCCTATTCAAACAATCCGATTCTCAAATATCATCAAATCCATACATCAATGCATTTAGCTAGCTCAAAGCTCTCTTTACTACCATTTCTAAACAAAAACAGCAAAACATTCCAGCAACTAGCATATTATAGCTACTGCCGAATGCTCTCACAACCTATTGGCCACACAAAAATACAAGTTTTCACAATTTAACTTACCAATTCAATTTCACATGCATATAGGCATCGCACAATCCATTAAGCACCCCTAATTTCATTTCTATCATCAAACTCAAAATTAATAATTTCCTACTCATGACCGAAGCCTTCTACAACACCAAAATTCCAAAATTATAACGTGGGTTATGTAGGAGACCTAAAGACCATTTCAATTTCATCAAAAACCAAACTTGATATCTAGTATTACTCATCGATTTTAACTTATTTTCAAGCTATTTAACCCCACATCTTAGCTTGGCTTTACAAAAACCTTACCCAAACATCAAATGAAGATTTTTATCACCAAAATGGCATGGCCGAATGTCCATATTTTTGTTCAAGGTGCACATGTATCTTAATTAAAAAAAATGATAAGACACACAAACATGCATTTAGCCTCATATTCACCCTCAAGCACTCTAATATGCAAAAATTTAGCATCAAAACTCAAAAGCCTAAATTTTTCTCACTTAATTCAACAATGACCGAATACAACTTTCATCATCAAACCAAAAAAAATAAAATAAAAAAAAATCAATCCATAGGTTTTGCTATGAGCTTAATTACCAACCAAAATTCATAACAATTAAAGGAATTTAACAAAAATCCTTACCTAAATTTTAAGAACCACCATGACCGAATATTGTTCTCCCCCCCCTTAGCTTAATTTCTTTTTTTTTTTCAAACGGCAATGAAGAACAAAACAAGGTAGCTTTGATCTTTTCACCATTCTTTTTATTAATTTATTAACTTTATTATTTTATGCACATAATAAACATATATATTTACTAAAAGACAAAATAAAAGCAAACAAAACATCATTATTTGATAGGTTGGCCGGCCACTATTGATAAAAAGGAAATTTTGACATGCAAGGCCATGTTTTTACCACATGCTATTATTTGACCATTCCACATTCACCTAGCACATTTTAAAAAGTTCATAATTTAGCCCTTCTAGGTGAAATTCACAATTATAAGGCTAAATTAAAGCACCCAAAATTTCACACATGAATTTACACATACAATAGGCATTAAAATAATTATTAAAATATTTTTGTGCCTCGGTTTTGTGGTCCCGAAACCACATTCCGACTAAGGTCGTTTCAAGGCTATCACATGTAATGATTTAGCAGGTCTTTGAATTCATTAGTTGAGCCGATAAGGATTTGTGAACTATTATTTGATATCGTGGTTATGTACAAGGAATTTGATGTTGAGGTGTGAAATTTTATACTCGATTTTGAGTGAATAACTCCTTGAATGCATTTGAGTTTCTTTTGTGATAATCATGTGAGTGAGTTAGTAATATGGGTATGAGCATATTCGGTCAAGGAAGGTTTTAATCATGAGTTGTTAATATTACGCCCTTTACTTATTTTGATTTAATTATTTAAGTACTTACTAGGCAAGTAATTGCTTACTCTGTTGTCCCTGTTTTCGATTTTGTAGATCTTGATCAGAAGCTACGGTCTCGGGAGTTCCAGAATTGAAGTCATCTACACTATCACTCATCTTTTGGTACTGGTAACTAAATCTAGGAATGGCATGTATAGGTTGACTTTTGGTGTTCAAACAAACATCTTTTGAATTTTGTAACTAAATTAGGCCATGCGAAAATGGCTTTCTTAAAATTTTCACTTTGATAGTTATGGTAATAATTCGATTATGTTATACATGAATGGTTGTGAGTGCATGTTGGGAAACTTGTTTTGAAGTATGTCATATTTTTAATATGGAAATATATGAAGTAAGTGATGAACGTGACCAGGGATGAGTTCATTTCGTACATTGTTTCGAATGCGATAAATTGGTTTAGTTGTGTTCGATTGATGAGCTTTTGCAAAATTTTTTGTCAATTATACCGATAGGTTTGGTAATAGATCTTCTTTCTTTATCATGCGGCTTTTCAAAGAAATAGTCTGGTGATGCCTCTCGACCTTCCTGCGATGGGACAGGGTCTAGGGGTGTTACATACAAGGCCCAAAACATACTTTAGAAATGGTACAGGACTAAACCGGGCACTTTAGGAAACTTTGAAAAATTTCACTAAAAATAGGGGCACACGCCCGTGTGTCTACCCGTGTGGACGAATATAAGGCTATTTAACAAGTCATTTGCCACCCTGAAAAGCAAACACATTTGTACCGAATTCAACAACACATAGCATGACATAAATACACCTCAAACACATACTACATTCATCATGCATACACATCACACCTTACTCAACTTAAACATGCAAGCTTACACTTAGCTTACACTTTCATGAACTTCATCATCATTGTACAAATATAACTTAACCAATATTAGCCAATACCAAATGGCCATTTACAAAATGAATAAAATAACGTCAGTAGCCAACACATTTGGCCAACCAATATGACATATAACAAAAAGACCAAGTCCCTATACATGCCATGCCTAAAATGTTAAAACTAACTATACCCAAATGGTCTAATTTATAGTGTGATCGAGTCTCCAACATCTTTCGATCCCTGAGCTAGCTTGGCGACACTATAAGGAAAAGGGAAAAGAAAAAGGGAGTAAGCATAAAGCTTAGTAAGTTTGTATGTAAATAACAATAATAGTCATGCATTATTATACACATAACATTTTATATACTTGTACATAATTATCAAATGATCATAGACATATCTTACACATTTTCATCCTTACCAATCATGTATCATAATTCGAGCTCATTTCTCATGAGTTTCGTGTACGTACCTGTACCACTCACAACATAATCATAGCTTTTCACATCTTTGACATAGGTTTAAGTTACCCGTTGAACCACTTGGAATACTAAAGGATACTTGGGGAAATCTCATACACATAATAAGATGCCAATGCCATATCCCGATATGGTCTTACATGGGATTACATACCGATGCCAATAGCCCAACTGTGGTCTTACACGATACCTCATATTGATGCCATCTCCCAGACATAGTCTTACACGAAATCACATATTGATGTCAATGCCATATCCCAGATATGGTCTTACACGAGATCTTATATCGATGCCATGTCACAGACATGGTCTTACAAGAAAAGTGTATCGATGCCATATCCCAGATATGGTCTTACACGATCTCATACCGATGCCATGTCCCATACATGGTCTTACACGGAATCACAAATCAATGCCGATGCCATATCCCAGATATGGTTTTATACGGGATCTCAATAATTCTAATGTCATGACATTCCACATTTGTATCATTTCTATTCCTAAGGTTCAACCGAGAATTTTTACCATATTAAATCTCATCGAACATATTCATCACACTCATTAAATAATTTATGCAATATTAATTATTAAATGCATAATATAAATTGCATTATTTACACATGAACTTACCTCGGTACACAAAATATGGACTTTAATTCGATTTAATCCAAGAGCTTGTTCTTTCCCTAGTCTAGGTCCGGACTCCATTTTTCTTGATCTATAATATTAAATTTTACTTATTTAATCATCACATATTTCAAAATAGCACATAAATTATACTTTAGCAAAATTATGATTTTGCCCCTAGACTTTCACATAATTATGATTTTGCCCCTAGGCTCGTATAATGATTTTCATTAAATTTCTTCATTACTCAAGCCTAGCCGAACCTTTATTAAACCTGTAGCAGCTCTCATTTCTAATTATTTCACACATTTACCAACTAATTTACAACCTTTACAAAATGGCCCTCTTTAGGTGTTTTCATGAAAATTACTTAACAAAATTTGTTTATTAAACAACCAAGATTCATTTTCTTCCATAAAATTTAGCAAACAACGTGAATACTCTCATGGAAAAACCTTAGACTTTTAACCATTTTATCAAATGGTCCCTTCATTAGCTAGATTAAGCTATAAAGGTTCTGTAACAGCCTGATTTGGACCCTAGTCGGACTAGTGGTTTCGGGACCACATATTCGAGTATGAAAAATATTTTAATATTATTTCCTGTGTCTGTGTTATCTAAATTAGCTTCTGTGAAATTTTCTTGATTTAATTTGTCTATCTCTGTGCTTAATTTTGACAAAAGGATTAAATTGCGTAAAATGCAAAATATGCATTCTATTTGCTAAAAGTACCAAATGGATTTGAATAGTGAGTGTGAGGTATTTGCATGTCAAATAGTCCATTTAAAATAGTGGTGGACATGTTTGGACATGGTTAGGTGAATATACGTTTTTAATGCAAGGGGTAAAATTGGTATTTAGTTATTAAAATTTTATTTAATAAAACAACTTAAAGAAAAGGCCATGCATGAATTCTTCCATAGGCGATTATTGACTCGACTACTTCAGAAAAATGCAAACTTTGAATGGTCTGAAAAGTGTCAAGAAAGTTTCGATCGGATGAAAAGTCTGTTAACTAAAGCTCTAGTACCCGTACAACCTGAATCAGGGAAGGAATTCGTTGTGTATAGTGATGCCTCGTTGAATGGATTAGGCTATATTTTAATGCAAGAGGGCAAGGTTATAGCGTATGCCTCTAGATAGTTAAAGCCACACGAGAAGAACTATCCGACACATGATCTTGAGTTAGCTGCCATTGTTTTTGCATTAAAAATTTGGCGTCACTATCTGTTTGGTGAGAAATGTCACGTATTTTCAGATCACAAAAGTCTGAAATATTTGATGACTCAGAAAGATCTGAACTTGCAACAGCAAAGATGGTTAGAACTATTAAAAGATTATGAGCTTGTCTAATTATCATCCGGGTAAAACAAATGTTGTAGATGATTCTTTAAGTCAGAAATCACTAGCTACATTATGTGCCTTAAATGCTAGTGTTGATCCGTTTGTTGATGATTCAGTGTTAGCTAAATTAAAAGCGAAAACATTTGCTTTTGCAACAAATTATTGACGCTCAGAAAGTAGATATTGAACTGTTAATGAAACAAGCCTAGTGTGATTCTGATTCTAAATTCTGAATTGATGTTGATGATTGTTTGAGATTCAGGGATAGGATTTGCGTTCCAAGAAATTTCGAATTGATTTAGATGATTTTAAGTGAACACATAGTAATAAATTCTCTGTACATCTGGGTAGCACCAAGATGTATAATGACTTAAAATGGTTATACTGGTGGCCAGGAATGAAAAAAGATATCTCTGACTTTGTTTTGAAATGTTTAGTCTGTTAGCAAGTAAAAGCTGAACATCAGGTGCCCTCCGGTTTGTTGCAACCGATTATGATTCCTGAATGGAAATGGGACCGAGTAACTATGGATTTTGTTTTTAGTTTACCCCTATCTTTGAAAAAGAAAGATTCAATCTGGGTTGTTGTTGATCGTTTGAAAAAAATCTACTTATTTTATTCCGGTACGATCAGACTATTCACTTGACAAATTAGTTGAACTCTATATTTCTAATATTGTGAGATTACACGGGGTACCATTGTCTATTGTACCTGATAGAGATCCAAGGTTTACTTCACGATTCTGGAAGAAGTTGCAAGAGGCTTTAGGTACGAAATTACATTTCAGTACAACATTTCATCCATAGACAGACGGTCAGTCTGAGCGGATTATTCTAATACTCGAGGACATGCTTAGATGTTGTATTCTGGAGTTTAAAGGTACGTGGGAACAATATCTACCTCTGATTGAATTCACGTATAATAATAGTTTTCAATCGAGTATTAAAATGGCCCCGTATGAAGCCCCATATGGTAGAAAATGTAGAACTCCATTATATTGGTCTGAACTCAGTGAAAATAAGATTTATGGGATTGATCTGATAAAAGAAATAGAACAGAAGGTGAAAGTGATTAGAGATAGTCTGAAAGCAGCTTCTGATCGTCAGAAATCCTAAGCAGATTTGAAGCAGAAAGATATTGAATTTGAGGTTGGCGACAAGGTATTTTTGAAAGTATCTTTGTGGAAAAAGCTGTTTCGATTTAGCAAAAAGGGCAAATTGAGTCCGAGGTTTATAGGGCCGTATGAAATCATTAAACGAGTTGGACCGGTTGCTTATAGAATGATGTTGCCACCTGAGTTAGAAAAGATACATAATGTGTTTCATGTATCGATGCTTTGACATTATAGATCTGACCCATCTCATGTGATATCCCTTTTTGAGATTGAATTAAAGTCTGATATGTCTTATGATGAAGAGTCGATCCGTATTTTGTCTTATGAGATAAAAGAATTGAGAAATAAGAAGATTCCGCTAGTAAAAGTGCTGTGGCATCATCACGGATTGGAAGAGACTACCTGGGAACCTGAAAACGCAATGAGACAGTAATATCTAAATCTGTTTAACGGTAAGATTTTCGGGGACGAAAATCCCTAAGAGGGAGAATTGTAATAGCCCGATTTGGACCCTAGTCAAAATAGTGGTTTCAGGACCACATGTCTGAGTATGAAAAATATTTTAATATTATTTCCTGTGTCTGTGTTATCTAAATTAACTTCTGTGAAATTTCCATGATTTAATTTATCTGTCTCTGTGCTTAACTTTGACAAAAGGATTAAATTGCGTAAAATGCAAAATATGCATTCTATTTGCTAAAAGTACCAAATGGCTTTGAATAGTGAGTGTGAGGTACTTGCATGTCAAATAGTCCATTTAAAATAGTGGTGGACATGTTTGGACATGGTTAGGTGAATATATGTTTTTAATGCAAGGGGTAAAATTGGTATTTAGTTATTAAAATTTTATTTAATAAAACAAATTAAAGAAAAGGCCATGCATTAATTCTTTCATAGCCGATTATTGAAGAAAGAAAGTTAGGGAGTGATGTTTTGATATTCGGCCACTTCAACTAGTGATTAAGGTGCGAGTTTTGATCGGTTTTTGATAATTTCTATGTTTCTATGATCGTTGCTTCGAGATCTTTCATGCCCATGTATCAATTTCTATTTTTGATGAAGATTATGAATAGTGATATTTATGTTATTTGAAGCTTTGTGATGAATTTGGTTGAATTATGACGGATAGGTATTGAATAAATATGTGTTGCCATAAAATTTTGATAAATTTGAGCTATGCGGGCTAAATTGTGAAAATTAAGTTTCAAGGGGATTAATTGGTGAAATAAAAGTGTTAAGTGGGATTTTATGAAAGCCATGAATATTTGGTCAAGCTTGTATTTAGTTGAATTTTGTAAATTTGATGTTTTTGTGAATTAGGGACCAAAGTGTCAAAATGTGAAAATGTGAGGGCTAAAAATGTAAAATACCTTAAATAAGTGTCTATGGATTGAATTGAATGAAATGGATAATTGAATGGCTGAATTTGGATTTATTTAGATCAAGAACCAACGAAATCGGACTTAGATCGAGGGAAGTCCAAAATCGTTGAATAGTCGGTTCGAATTCGTCTAAATCCATACGTGGTAAGTCAATATTAAGTGTTATATTGATGTATGTATAAATGCTTGAATTATAAACTGTATTGGATGGCCATGAGAGCCTGATATATAATTCCAACTATTGAATGGTGAAACGATATCATGTAAGACCTCGTCCGGGCCGTAGGCATTGATTTGAGAATTTCGTGTAAGACCACATCTGGGACGTTGGCATCGATATCTATTTTCATGTAAGACCGTGCCTGGGACACTGGCATCGCATGAGTTTCACGTAAGACCCTATCCGGGACAAAGGCATTGGTATTGAAAGACATGTAAGACCACGTCAGGGAAATCGACATTGTACGAGGCTTCCATGTTTTGTAATATCTCCGAATAAATTGAAGCGAAATTCTGAAATAGGAATGAATACATATTATTGATGTCTGATTTAGGTATGTCTGTTCTATACTAAATTCCCAAGAATGGAAGATACGATGTTGTGAACTATGGGTATGAATGAGAAATGAGTACGTCTGACTCATAATTATATATATGAATGTATGAAATGGTTATCAATTGGTAATTATGAATTGCATATCCTTGTATTTGGCTTACTAAGCTCATTGTAGCTTACTCTGTTTATTCTTTCAACTATTTTACAGATATCGTAGCTACTGTGGGCTCAGGGATAATCCAGGGTCGTCACCACACTATCGAGCTTGATTTTGGTACTTTTTGAATGTACAAAGTTTAAGTATGGCATGTATAGGCTAGAATGTCTATGTATTAAGCTTGAGATATGTTTAGTTGCAATGCCATGAGAATTGGCTAGCAAATGTATGTTTGTGCTTGGTTTTGGTTTATGGTTTGTGATGTCAAATTGTGTAAGTTTATAATGGATTTATAATCTAGTTTGTTTTTGGTCATCTAGAAACATGACAATGTGAAGAAATGTATGTTTGTGCTTGGTTTTGGTTTATGGTTTGTGATGTCAAATTGTGTAAGTTTATAATGGATTTATAATCTAGTTTGTTTTTGGTCATCTAGAAACATGACAATGTGAAGAAATGGTAAAATTTGGAGGTGGTATGAATGAGATATGTACTATGTGTTTAGTCATGAACTTTGTTATGATATAGATATGCTTTGTGTGAGATTAAAATATTAATGGTTTGATCATGTAAGGTATAATTAGGCATTGAATTTTAGTTGAAATTGTGATATTGTTGTGGCATGAATTGGCTTGTAGGGAATGACCCTTAATGGGTGGAAAGTATGACTTAAACCAAGTCTACTTAGTGCCACATGGCTATGGCACACGGGCGTGCCTTACGGTCGTGCTAATTTTCCAGTATTGATGCAAAAACTCACACGGCAAAGACCCACGGGTGTGTCTTGTAGCCGTGGCAAAAAAGTCAGTATGCTTGCTCTATTTTGGCACGGCTTGGGTGCATGGGCGTGCCTGAGTCTCGTGTGAGGCACACGGCCTGGTCACACGGGCGTGTGACCTCCTAAATTTGGAAAATTTTATATGTGTTTAGAAGTTCATGAATGTGTTTAGTTTAGTCCTGATCCTATCTCAATGTATGTTTGAGGTATATAGGCTACCAAAAAGGGACTTTATGTTTGAATCTTGTTTTGATCTCTAAATTTTTTGTTCTGATTTGTTCTGGATATCTGGTAACGCCCCTTCCTATTCTGGCGACGGTCACGGGATAGGGGTGTTACAGGTTCCAAAATACAAAAATCAACAAAAAATAATCATCAAAATGACTTACTTGCAAGGGAATATAGCTTGGCTGAAATTTTGAGCTTCAAAACCACTATGTTTGCTAAAATTTTAGGTGGATGGAGACGATTAACGCTATGCCCTCTTTCCTTATTTTATTATTAGTCAATTAAGTCACCAAGACCCACCTAACCTTTGACGTCATGATTTTGTCTCCATGTCCATCCATTGTTCTTTTATTAATGGTCTATTTACTCAATAAGGATCTCTACATTAAAGTTCTTTAGCTAGGTAACACTTTTAACTAGTATAACATAATTTTCACCCTTTAAATGCTTTAATCCTTTTTCGAAATTAAGCATGAAATCGCTAAAATTAATTCACCAAAAATTTCAAACACTTATATAACCGTGCTATAATTCATAAAATAATATAAAAAAATTTCTCTGACCTCAGATTTGTGGTCTCGAAACTACTATTTCGACTAGGCCCAAAATCAGGCTGTTACTACTCCCGAACCCATTTCCTAGATTTTGTAAACCAAAAATTATCATTTTAGTAAATCTACCCCTTTTATTAAAATGATTAAGTTCTAAGGTGATCCAATCACACCTAATAAAAAGGATTGGTGGCGACTCCGTCTTTGTTTTAAAATGAAAAAGTCAGCTGCCAAAAAGGTTTCAACATTACCCATTTGTCTTTCTCTCTGAGGTAAGCCACCTTTCTTTTCAGAAAAATAGACAATTTCGTTAAAATCCCATATGACTAGCCAAGGGATTTGTGGGCAATCATTTAGTGTCCATAACAAGTTCCACGATGCTTCCTTCATATTCTGCTCAGGTGCTCCATAAAACTCGGTGCATCTCAATGTTTTGCCATCCAAATCCTCATCAATCATGATATCAATGTGCCTTTTCAAAAAAGATTAAAGAGAAATCTTACAATCACTATTCCATCCAGTTGATAAACCACCCTCTTTCCATCTGAATTGACATCTATCCTGTGTTGAAAAACACATCTGTGTCTTACTCTTTCCATATTAGCACCCTGAAGTTTTGTCTCAATTAGGAACACCACATTGGGGTTTATATCTCTCAGCTTATGCCAAAGTCGATGAACTGTCTGAGGTCTCCCCAAGCCTCGAACGTTCTAACTTAAGAGCTTCATTGCATTCGGCTGGCTTACTTTGCAAGGCCTACTGATTTACTTAAATTTGGTACCGAGAACGATGTACCCGAGGCTTCATTAGAATCTTCCTTCTGAGAAACTCCTGAAGCAATTGTCTAAAATGGAGTCTTTTAAGCCCATCACTCTATTTAATTAGACTGATTTCTTCTTCATAAATTGACAAGTCCACGCCATCCTTATCATAGCCTTAACCCAATACCCTCGGTTTTAGTGGGCCATGACCAAGAGGTACATTATCATTTCTTTTAATTGAAAATGAATGGAAACAGCTTCTCGATTCCCTCCCCTAATAGCAAGAATAGATTGTGATTTCCCATAATTCCTTCATTCTGCGATTTTCGTGCAATTTCCAAAACTACAAGCACCAGCTCCATCGTCTTCCACCAACCATCAGCTTCTCTGTAACACCACCAACCCAACCCAATCATTATGGCCAAATTTGAAAAGCTACATTAGCCACTGGAATGGCCCAAAGAAAATTTTCTTGATTTCAAACGTACTTTTTCTAAACCATTTGCATAGTTCGTTCAAAATTAGTAAAATTGGAGGTTCAACTTTATTTTCAATCTCATTTCAAAAACCATTTTTCCATAAAAATGGCCGAAATAAACTTTCAAAATTTTAAAAAAATCAAAACAATTGGCTTATCAATTCAAAAAAAATGAAATAAAGCATTTATCTTAATTTCATAAAAACCGTGTAAATTTCAAGAATCGAAATAAATAATATCTCAATTGTAAACACTCAATCATTTGTTCAAAACTATTTTAGATTTTCAATCATATTTCTAACTCATTTGTCTTTTTATTCAAAATTGGAGAATTTGGTTTTTCATCATTATTTCAGAAATAAAAACATATTAACTTTATAAATCAAAGGTCTTTAGAAAAATCATTTGTAAACATTAATAATGTTGAAAACTAAGTCTAAATTTATTAAAAGCTCATTTTCCAAAAATTCAGTAGAAAAATGTGTTATTTATAAATTCTATTTAAAAAATTGAGTTTCAAGTAAAATCTTATCAAATACATTTATGTAGTTTTTTAAAAAAAAAAAACTTAATGTCATGAAAGCAATTTATGCAAATTAGAATGAAAAATCCTCAAAATTAAGTCCCATGCCACAATCCATACTCAAACTTATTACAAACCCAAAATATCAAAATAAAATTAAATACTTTAATTTAGAAAGATTTCTGAGAAATTCTCCAAATGTCGTCATCGAATCCTAACATCGGGGTATCTATAAAATCAGAAAACTAAAGGGAGGTGAGCTATAAAGCTTAGTGTGAGATTAACATAAACGCAATCAAATACATATTAACATTTACATTATACAATGATAATAATCATATCAATTTCATATAACTCAATATTTCACACTTATACCATGCATGATCATGTCAATGCACATTTTGTAAAATGATGCACATTTTATGAAAGCAGTCCTACCTATCTTTGCTACACACCAAAATGGAGTTCCCTAGAACTCGTCTATCCAACACACCAAATTGTGATTAGTGTCACCAAAATTGCAGATATACTACCACATAATCAAAATCGTGAGCAATGTCACATTAATGTAGATAAACTACCACATACTTCCACCTTTCACATATCCCACCCCATGCATGTAATATGACCAAAATCGCTCAAATCATATAAGCATGTTTAACATGCAAATCTCATATGTATACATGGGACCAAAATTTCACAATTTATTTTCATTCGAACATTACAAATGACTAACATGAGAATGAGATGTACATATTTTTCAAATTAATAATAAGCATCAATATCACACAACATGCTTTTCACAACATATACGGTTTGGGGAAATACTTGACAAAATCCATATTGATGGTTTATCTCTCTTTATGGATACATAAAGTATCCTTATCAATAAAAAATAAAAACTTAATTTAGTCTAGTGTTAAAACCCACACTTGATCGTTGATCCGTTATGCAACAAATCTTTAAGAACGCCCATATGTGGATCTAACAATTAGATTACCTATTCAATCAATAATAGTGATCTTATGTTAATAACAATCGTCATTAAGGTTGATACAATATTACCTATTCAATCAACAATGGTGTCAATTTTTCCATTATCACTTACCCTTAAAATAATCTCTCGGATAAGCAATTTAAATCCCGACATTTAGTGGTCTCTTGGGTTGATGTTGATTGGCCCTTCAACAATACATAACATAAAAGATGTTAATACATGGGGAAAATAATTTATCAAGGCTCTCTAAAGTATTCGGCCAAGGGAAGAAAAATAAGGAGAAGAAAAATATTTCTTCACAACCCTTACTCTTATACATACTATGTTGAAACGGAAGGTTTGATGGATCGTAATGATCAAGAATCGGAGGAGAAAGAATGATCTAAAAGGAGGATTATTCAAAAATAAGCCCAAGAAAAATAGAATTTAGAATTAGGTATTAAATAATATATTTAGTGCATAATTTTTTATTATATAAAAAATAATGAACATTCAAAATGAAGAAGAAAAAGAGAAAGGATCTCCACTATTGGAGGTGGTGCTACGACGACGATGGCGGTGGTCCGACGATGGAGGCGGTGGTTCGACCAAGGAGAAGGAAACAATATGGGTTCGGTCACTCTCTTAAAAGAGGAGAAATGAGAAGAGAAAAGAAAATAAAAAAAAGGGGAGAAGTTACGTAGTGGTGCACGGTGGTTGCCACGGTGGTAAAGGGCAGCGCTAGGGGCAGCGTTCGGAGAAAAATGAGAGGGGAGAACTGGCAAGGTGGTGGTTCGGTGGTGAGGTGATGGTGATGTAAAGCTAAGAACTGTGAGAGAAAGAGTAAGCAAAAGGGAGGTTGGGAGCTAATCAAAAAAGAGGAAATGAAGAGGAGAAATGGATGGTGCAGCAATAAGGGGAGGAGAGTGTGAAAATGGACGGAAAATGTAACACCCTGAATTTGGGCCTAGAAGTATTGGGCTTGTGTAACGCCCTAATTTTTGGGATTTTTTGGGTTTTGTGATTTTTGGTGAAATTTTGGAATTTTGGTGTTCTGATTATTGAAATTATGTTTAAGTGTGTTAGTAGGCCTTTAGAAGGCCCAAGCCTAAGTTAAAACCCGACAGAAAAATCAATTTGGATTTTAAGTGAAAGGGACTTGGTTAAGTGGGCCTTTAAGAAAAAGTTAGTAAATGAAGACACAAAGAAGGCCTTGGTAAAGTGGCAAGGTGGCGCCACTAAGTTCCTAAAAAGAGTTCAAGTCACAAGGTAAGCGTGTTGATACTTTTATTTTTGTGTGCATGTGCCGGGCATGTGATAGAGCTTAAATGGAAATTCGGCTAAGGCCTTAGAGAGATTGGGCCATTGGTTTGAATGCCATTAGGGCAAGCTTTATTTTCTTTTTATCTTGCCAAATTAGGGTTAGCCACCTAAAGCCTTCACTTTCATTCTATTCTCTTCTTAGTGTTGCAAAAAGCCGAAAACGCAAAGTTAGATCTCCTAAGTGCTGAATTCTTCCTTCTCTTCTCCTCTCTTCCATTCTTTCTTTTTCTTTTCCTCTCTAGCTGAAATCACCTCTCCTCCTCCCTTATCTTTCATTTTCTTCCCTTCAGAAACCAAAATTGTCACTCTTTTCTTCTCAAACTCATCAACTACTAAAAGCCGAAATCCTGAAAGGTTGCTTCCTGTGTCCATTTGCCTATAGCCGAACCCCCCTTTTTTCCCTCACTTGTAACCAAATTTCATACTCTCCAAACCCTTAGGCTCTATCGACAAACACCCCTCCAACCATAGTCTCAAATCATATCTTCTTTCACCACTTAAAAAGCCGAAAACACCATAGTTTTTAGGGATATATTGCCGAATCCTTAGATCTCTAAGATTCAAATTCTGCTAGTGTTTAGGGGCTAGATCTGCATCAGATCTGAGTAGAAGAATCGCCTTCATTAAGGAAAACCTGTGGTAAGTACTCGACATCTCAGATCTACTCGTTACCTTTGAATTTAAGAAAAGCCGAAATCCCTAAACTCTTTAGGGAGGCTGTCGAATGTGATGGTAGGTAAAGACAGTTCTTTTAATTGGTTTTATGTGTACTTATTATGGAAGGGGCGATCTAGCAAGGAGCATAGGAGGCTTGGATCTTTGGGACGACTAGATCTAGATCTAGTCACTAGTTTCGGCAAAGGTAAGATCTCAAGGGCCTTAGGTGGTGATGGCTGATTATGGTAAGTAGAATTATGGAGATTGTCATTGTATTTTGGATCTGATGTGTCTAGTAATTGATTGTAGGATATCGTGGGAGATCTCATTAGCAGTCGTCGCAAATCAGGTGTGTATCGAACACCCCTCTGTAGTCTAAATCGACAAAAGCCAAAAAGCCAAAATGTCAAAATTCTGGCATTTCGTGGGCTTGTGAGCGTGCGAACGCCCATAAGTCAATTAGAAATCATTGGATCTATAATTATACGTGGTAAGATGGTTAAGTGCGTAATTTCATGCACTTCGATAAATTTGGGCCTCGATGGGTTAAAATTGGGCCCAATGGGCTTATGGGCCCATGTGGGTAAAAGTAAGTGGTAAGTGTATTCTGGTATACCGTAGGATAAATCTACTAGACTAGACTTAGAATTTGGGCTAAATGGGCCAAAATAGTATTATGACACTATAGGCCCATTAAGGGTTTTAGGGCCCAAAGGCTAAAGACTGCTAAAATGAGCTTAATAAGTTACTGAGATAAAAGATGAATTATTAATGATTGAAATATACATGAAACCGTAAAAATTGGAATAATTACTGAAATGCCCTCATAGGTGAGAAATTACAGTTCTATCCTTAGGTGCAAAATGACTGTTATGCCCCTAGGGCTAAATTTGACTGAAATGCATGAATTACTGTTTCTGTTTACTTTATGTCATATCATAATTATCTGTTGCATGGGATTTGAGGTTATTGATGGAGGAAGTGCAAGTGGCATTGCCACGATTACTGAAAGAGGCTTTGCCTTGTACTGATTACTGAAAGGGGCTTTGCCCCATACTGTTTACTGAAAGAGGCTTTGCCTCGTACTACTGTTAGTGGCCACATTATCTGAGCAGCGATGCTGCGACTGTGGAGTGTAGCGGCTGGGTGGGTCAAGTAGTTTCCCCACAGACTATGTTTTGTTGGTACGGGTGGAGTGTAGCGGTTGGGTGGGTTGAGTAGTCTCCCCACATGTAATGGGCTTCGCATACATGCATTATCATTACTGTTCTGTTACTGAAATGGGTCTATGGGTCGTACTGTTATCTGAAAGGGCTAAGGCCCAGTTTACTGTATCTGGATAAGGCTTCGGCCCAGTAATTACTGAGACTGGATAGGGCTTACGCCCAGTGGGCTTGAGCTGATTTGGGCACTAGATGGGCCTTCTTTACACACTAAGTTTCCGAACTCACCATTTTTCTTCCATCCTCGTAGGTGAGCCCTAGACTGGTGGACTTAGAGCTGGGAGGGATTCAGAGTGGCCACGAAGACTGTATATTTGGTTTAATTAAATTATTTATTTGTTATTTATTTTAATTATTTTATTTATAATTTGGGTTTGTAATAAGGCCGCTCTAGTTATTTAATGTGTTTTTAGCTTAAGTATGATATTGTTTAAATTGTTTTGAAATCGGATAGCTCAAGGCGCTTTTATAAAAGTTACTTGTTTTCAAAATATCACGATAACAGAGCAAAGCTTCCACAATGTAAACGTTTTCATAAATAATTATTTTAAATAGACTTAAACCTAATTTGTTGTTCGTGGACAAGTCATAAGGTTAAAGTGAGGCAATGGATGTGTGCATGTCTAGGATTGGATCTAGGGAGAGCTTGGTACTTAAGCAGTCTAATTGACTCACTTCCTCTCTTCTGGAATACTACTTGGTGCATAGTATCCATTCACTTTAAGCCATAACGAAGAAGGTCTGGTTTTCCGATACTTAAACTGTTTTAAAAATAACTTGTTTTTCGTAACCTACAAAGGTTTATAAGCTTTCACAATTTTCCATAAAATTTTAATGAGTTATTAACAATGTTTAAAAAGGGAATGATTATTTTAATGAACCACGTTTTGAAAAATAAACAAACACAAGCTGAGGTTTTATACAAGTTTAACAGTAGAAGTTTCTAAACACTAAGAAAGGTTTTCAATGAAAACATGGTTTTCGAAAAACACTTCAATATGACACACCAGACTTGGCCATAACGTCCAGGTCGAGTTTAGGGTGTTATAGAAAAAGTACGGTCAACCTTGTCTATGTTCAATGAACCATTCATTAGGAAAAAATGGAGAAATTGGCAAGTTAGGGGAACAAAGGAGTGAAAAGGGGATCATGGTCTCCACAATTATGGTATGTTGACCAAAAGAAAAGGAAAGAATCTTCCCTTCTTATGGCAAGCTAGGTTGGACGGCAAGGACTTTAAGCACATGGGGAAAATCACAAAAAATTTAAATTAAAAGATGTAGATGAGGAGACTTGAACCTAGGACCTTTAAAAAACATATTAAACACTTAACCACTTGGCCACTTTTTTCCTTGTTATGTAACATCCCGAATTAGGGCCTAGTCGGAATAGTGGTTTCAAGACCCTGAAATAGAAATATTTGTTTTATATTTGTTCTGAGGTCTATGACATGTTTTCATGATTATGTGAAAGTTTCATGAAGAAATTTTATGATTTAATGCCCAATTTAACTTTTAGGACTAAATTGCAAAAGTTGTAAAATATGAGATTCTAGAAGCTTTAGAGTACTTAATTGAAATGCATGTGTAAATTAAAGGTCCTTATTTAGTAAATATACCATTTTATGTCATAATGGACAAGAATGGGCATGGAAGGGAAAAATCTCAAGGAAGGGCCTTAAGGACAATTTGGTCATTTAGTTATTAAATTAATAAAAAGGGAAAAAGAAGTCAAAATTTGCTCATCTTCTTCACGTGTGTGTGCCAAATTTTACAAGCCTCTATAGCTAGGGTTTTATCACTTTTCAAGCTCACTAGTAAGTGCAACCTAGCCCCATTTTTAATGTTATTTACATTTTTGAAGTCGTTATTAACCGATCTAGCTATTTCTACCATTATTTTGAGCTAGGATTCATGTTCAAAAATTTAACCATGTGTGACATACATGTATTTTGATGTTTAATTAATGAATATGAAAGTTTGATGTGTGATAAACATCTTTTACCAAGTGATTTTTCATGAAAACACCTAAAAAGGACTAATTTGTAAAAGTTACAAAATAAGTAGGAGAAATGTGTTTTAAAGGAAATTGTAGGCTGTTATAGGTATGAAAATGGTTCCACTAGGCTTGAGCAGCAAAGAAAATGAGTCCATGTCATTTTACGAACCTAGGGACTAATTTGTAATTAAGTGAAAGTTTAGGGGCAAAATTATAATTTTACCAAAGTATGATTTATGGACTATTCTGAACAATGTGATAATTAAATAAGTGGAATTTTCTATTATAGATCAAGAGGAGAGAGGTCTGAACCTAAACTGAGGGAAGAATAAAGTTGAGGACTAAACCGAATAACTAGTCATATTTTGGGTACCAAGGTAAGTTTGTGGGTAAATAATGCAACATTTCTTCATTATGTATTTAATGCTTTATTACTACATGAAATGTATAATTGTTCCTATGAATTTAGCTAATAACAACCCAATGACGACGTGATGAGGTTACGATGATTCGAAATCCCGGTTGAACCTTAAGAATAGTTAGGATACAAATGTCATGACATTAGGGTTATTGAGATCCCTTATAAGACCATATTTGGGATATGGCACCAGCATCTGTTTATGTGATGACGTGTAAGACCATATCTGGGATATGGCTTCGTTATGAGATTTCGTGTAAGACCACGTCGGGGACATGGCATCGATATGAGATCTCGTATAAGACCATATCTAGGATATGGCATTGGCATCGATATGTGATCCCATGTAGACCATGTCTGGGACATGGCATTGGCATCGTACCATATATTTGAGATTTCCTGAATATCCTTTAGTATTCTAAGTGGTTCAACGGGTAATCCAAAGAGTATGCCAAAGAAAAGACAAGGTATGTTCATGTTGAAAGGGTACAGGTATGTACACGAAGTTCATAACTATTGTGTTTATAAATCAATGAGATCTCGGGAAGAAGTGAATGAATAAATCATGACTATGAGTTTTATGGTATACTATGTAATTGACATGAGTAAATATGTATCCATGATAAATAGTGACATTTGTGATAAGTGATAAATATGTTATATGTGTATTTATTTACATGCAAACTTACTAAGCTTTATGCTTACTCCCCTTCCTTTTCCATTTTCTTATAGTATCGCCAAGCTAGCTCAGGATCGAAGGACGTCGGAGGCTCAACCACAGTATCTTTAAAGATTGGAACTTTGGGTATAGCTAGACTTAACATTTTGAGTATGGCTTGTATAAGGACTTGGTCTTTTTGTTATATGTCATATTGTGTTGGCTCATAATGATAATTGGTGAATGTTCATTTTGTATAAGGCCTTTTAAAGGTTGGCTAATGGTGGTCATATCTATGATCAATTGATGATGCGTTTCATGAATGTGAACGTTTGCATGTTTTGGATAGATAAGTGTGTGATGTTATGTATGATGGTTGAAGTATGCAATGATGAGTTTATGCCATAGTTGATAATGTTTGGATGCTAAGTCATGCCATGTTAGGTGTTGTTGAAATTGGTATAAGTTTGATCGTGTTTCAGGGTGGCAATTGGCTTGGTAAATAGCCTATATGTTGTCCACACGGGTAGACACATAAGCATGTCTCTAGGCCGTGTGTGACACACAGTCAGCCCTATGGGCGTGTAAACAAGTCATGTGTCCCCTGCACCTAAATTTTTAAGAAGCAGAATACCCAGTATGGAATACACGGGCGGAGACACGGGCATGTGTTTCACCCGTGTGAAGGGCACGGCCTGGAACACGGGCGTGTACTTGGTCGTGTGGAAACCATTTTAGCTTCAAAATGAAAATTAATTAAACACGGACTGAGCACATGGGCGTGCTTCTCAGCTGTATGGACGACATGGCATTGGGTATGGGCTTGTGCCAAGGGCGTGTGACGTCTGCGCCTAATTTATGAGAATTTAATTTGTCACACGGCCTAGCACAGGGGCATGTGGCTCGGCTGTGTAGAGTCATTTCTTTGATGACATCATAAATAGAGAGTTACACATGGTATGGAAACGGGCGTGTGTGATCACAAAGCCTACCCACACGGGCGTTTCCTAAGCCACACGGGTGTGTGACCCCTATTTTGATGAAAATTTTTTTAAGTTTTCCAAAGTTTCTAAAAATTCTCAATTTAGTCCTGAACCACTTCCAATGTATGTTTTGGGCCTCGTAGGCTCATGTAAGGAACTTTATGCATGTGTATGAACGACATTGAATTGAATGAAATTTTATGGCTCAATTTTTGGCATGTATGTATATGTGTAAGTCCGGTAACGCCTCGAACCCTGTCCCGACGTTGGATACGGGTAAAGGGTGTTACATATTATCATTTTAACAAGAAAATAAATAAAACAAGGGATGATCTTTGCTAAGGGTTTAAAACAAATTTGCAGCAAAAAGAAATTGATGAGAATGAAGGGATTCGAACTCAGATCATCAAGCAAAAAGAAATTAAAACATGGGATGATCTTGAAACGTGCCTGAAAAAAATCTGTTGAATGTGCTATTTATATTGTTGAATATTTTTAGTAATGGCTCCTATCTCTGATTTATCCATACTATCTGATTTAACTTTCTTTATTGCTGTCAATGAATCCCCTTCGATAATCACACACTCAATCCCTATACGAATGCCTAATTGTAGTGCCTGGACACACGTTTGCACTTCAGCAGCGAACGGCGAAGAGATTGCTCTATGACCACTGTCATGGAGGCTAAGATTTCCCCCAGTGGGTTCCTCACCACCACCCTCGATCCAAATCTTGCATGCTGAGGGTCTTAAGCTCATTCAAAGTTAATCTTTAAAAAAGGTTCATGAGGGGGTTCCCACTTGTCTAGATCTCTCGTTTGGGTTGTAACGCCCTAAAAATATAGGGTTTTAAATTTTGTATGGTTTGTCACAAATTGCATGTTTGGTGTGTTGGCTAGATGATTTGGGTGTGTTTGGGAGTGTTAGAGAATCCTGGGTTCAAATCTTGGCTTTGCAAAATTTTTAAGTTTTGCTCTTAAAAGAATCTAGACACTGGTACATAGGTTTTATAAATAATCATTCTTGCTTTAAGTCACAAGAAGGCGTAGTGGTGTGGTGGCAAGTGGCGTGAGTAGGTGTGCTTGAGGGTTGAGGTTCAAGTGTTGGCATAGCATAATGGAGTAATTATTTTGCAGTTGGGACGGCTAGAGTTTGTGCTGCATTAGAACTTTGATGGATGAGGTTGTTGAGGAAGAAATTGAGGAGTGATCTTGGGAGTGGATTGTGGAGAGTATCATGGAGAGAGATGGGGAGGAAGTTAAGGAATTTGATTTGGGGAGTGATTGTAGGAGAAAATTATGGAGGTTGAGTTAGTGGCAGTGTAGTGCCGAATGGGGACTCTTGTTCTCATGAATTTCAGCTTAGGGGGTGCTTGAGTACTTTTGTTTTGGGTTTTTGCAAATTGACTAATTTCTCTTTGCTCACTATCAGCTTTGCCTTTGTTTGGGGTAGTGTTTGTTGTCTGTGTGCGTCAAATTTGTCAACTCTCTCTCAACTTATTTAGTTTCTCCCTTCCTTATTTTCAATTTAGCTGAATTGTCTCTCTTTTTGGTCACGATTCTAATTGCTAACTTTGGCGAATAGTTTGTTTGCTCCCCTCCCTCTCTTTTCTTTTCGGCACTCTGCTTGTGGGTAACCGAAACTATTTTCACTCTTCTCCCCTGGTCTTATTTTCTTTTCATTGTTTATTCATTGTTTCCTTCTCTGGGTAGCTTGGCCGAATTCAGCTTTTCTCTCTTTTTCCACTATTGTTTTTCTTTTGTCCTTTTCGGTTTGCTTCCATAGTCAATTTCCTTTTCTCTTTCCTTTCTGTCAGTTTTTAATTATGAATTCTAGAGATCGATTTATGCTTCCCTCTCTTCACATCTGTTTGATCATTTACTTCTTTACAAACCGTAGTCTACCGTCTTTCTTGGATCATACCGGTAAGTGCGTTTAATTTTCTCTCTTTTGCTCTAATGATCATTGGTGTTATTCCCCTCATCTGCACTTTCATTTAGCCGAATACAATTCCTCATTCTCAATGCCAAATGTGTTACCCCTACTTTTGGGATGAGTGTCGTCTAGGTTCTATGAAGGAACTCAATCCTTGGGTTGAAGTAATCTTATCTAAATAGTTTCTTTGGTAACGCAGATAATCGTCAAAAACGTGGGAGCAACTTTGGTCAGTGATCTTAGAAGATTAAGGACTCATTCGTTCAATCAAGGTAAAGATGTTAGTTAGTTTCGAATTAGGCTTTAGGAAGGTTGATGTTTCGTTGTCGGTTGTCTAACAACATACCTTGATTAATTGTAGGTTCTGTGTTTGTGAGTTGATCGCTCATTTCCAAAACAGGTGTGTACAAACCTTGATCTGATTGTAAAACGAACAAAGCTGAAAATCCAGAAAATTGGGCTTTGAGGCCACATCGGTACGCGAACGCTCATGGGGTTTCTGAGCCTACAAAACATAGGCATATGTCTGCAAAGGCCACCATGAGCGGTCTCATGGGCTGCGGCTGTGATGGGCCATGTTGGGCCGAAATCGATCGTGCGGGCCCATGAGCTTGCTTAATGGGCTTTGGGGCCCATTTCCACTATTTATACTGTTATGGTCACATGGGTTGTTCGTGGCTACTAAGAATTATTTAAGGGTCAGTAGCATACCTAGGCCCAAACCGTTGAAAATAACCAAAATACCCTTAGGGCTAAAATGACCAAAATACCCCCATAGGTAAAATGTCTGTTGTGTTCTAATACGACGTATGACTGAATATGCATGCCATGATATATATATTTATACGTATGTTCTCACACATGCATAATTTTATGATATAACATGCCACTGATGTATGATGCATTGCATGGGGTGGGGTTGACATGATTGGAGGAAGTGTACTATATAGGTAGCTCTACTGCATTTCACTATTGGCTATTATTAGCCTAATATACTGGTAGCTTTGCTACATATTACTGATAGTGCCGCATTGGTACTACATTGTGGTGTGTAGGGATGGGTGGGTCGATTATATCCCCACATGGAGTGTAGGGTTGGATGGAGATGGAGTGTAGAGGCTTATTGGGTAGGATTCTGTATGCATGCTATATTGTTACTGTTATGGGCTAAGGCCACACTGTTACTGTGTCTGTAAAGGGCTTAGGCCCACTGATACTGATCTGATACTGATTATGGGATTACACATTGAGTTTTCGTAAACTCACCCTATCGTTAATCTGTGCAGGTGATCCCCAGTCATAGGCGAGTTCGGTGCTGCGAGGGGCTCGGAGGTGGCCACACGTTCTATTCGATTTTTATAATTCTTTAATTATTTTTAGTATCTTTATTCTGGTTTTGACTGTAATAAGGCCATTTTGAATTTTTAACTTTAACGTTGGGTTCTATTTAACTTAACATCTAAAATCTATTATGATTAGACCATGGTTTTCCTAAAAAGATTAATTGTTTTCAAAACACCAAGTTTTCGCTATGATTGGCTAAGGAAAGTTTCCGCATCAGATAATGTTTTGAATTAAAGACGTTTTAGAAATGGTTAACCAATAGCTAAGATGATCCGAATTAAAGATGGTCAACGAGGTTTATCGACAAGAGTAGTTTTCCAAACTACACTTCAATGTGACATTGCAGATTTAGCCGTAACGTTTGGGCCGGGTTTTGGGGTGTTACACAGGTAATCTTTTCCTTTTCAATACCTTCAAGTTCTCTAACATAGGTTATGGTCCAATCTGAGATCTCTTTACCATACACAGTTTTCATTTCATGTACAAGGCGGTTTCGGCTTGTCTAGAGTGTCCATAGCCACAATAAAAGATTCTACACTGCTCACTGGTAGCAATCTGAAGCACCTAGGTAATCCAATTCCAGAAACTATTATCTGAATTATTCAGTAGCCATAAGAGATTAAGAGTGACTCAAGTCTCCACTGATATAGGGCAGTCACGAAACACGTGGATAGAATCCTCCAAAGAATTGTAGCATCGTGGGCACAAAGTGTAATAGCCCGATATAAGGCCTAAACAGAATAGTGGTTACGAAACCACAAATTTGAGGTCAAAATATTTATTCCGATTGATTTTTATAATTTATTTTGTGTTTGCAATATTTTTTGAAATTTTCGTTACAAAATTTTATTGTTTGTTTGTCCAATTTGATAAATTGGACTAAATTGCAAAAGTAGTAAAATGTGCATTCTAGAAGGTAAAGGTGTTTAATCGAAATGGGTTCTATTTATATTTTTATGGTTTAAATTTTTATGAAATTATTTTTTTTAAAATTTCGTACGAAAATTTCGACGTTTGGGCACTCAATTTAGTCAAAAGGACTAAATTGTAAAAAGTGCAAAAGTTGAGTTCTACATGTTAGAGGTGTTCAATTGTTATGAAATTTTAAATTGACGGTCCTTAAATGGTAATTACACCATTGGTTAATTTATTGGACAAAAATGAACATGAAATGGGTGAAAAAGAATTTTTTAAGTTAGGGGCATTTTGGTCATTTAATGATTAAATGAATTAAAAAATAAAATTAAAAGCCAATTTTTGCTCATCTTCTTCCTCAAGGCCGAAAATAGCATGGAGAGACCATGGCTAGGGTTTTTCAAGCTTCCAAGCTCGATTGTAAGTCCGTTCTAGCCCCGTTTTTAATAATTTTTACTTTTTTGCAATCCCGGTAACATGATTTCTCTATTTCTACCATATATTTGAGCTAGGGTTTGATTTCAAAAATTGACCCATGTTGAATAATTGTGTTTTTTAATGTTTTATGGTAGATTATGAGTTTTAAATTATGTTGAATAACTTGTGCTACTCAGTTTTAAGTGAAAACGAGTAAAACGACATAATCGGTAAAAATACTTAATGTTCATAAATATATGTTAGAGTAAGAATTTGATGTTACCGTTAGTAAATAAATGATTAGCATGTTCTAAAACATAAGAATTAGGGAAAAAGTTTAATTTCCGAGCTTTGGGGCAAAAGTGTCAATATGAAAAAGTTTAGGGGCAAAATTGTAATTTTTCCAAAGTTAGAGTTAAGGACTGTTTTGATAAATGTGAGTATTAAATAAGCTAAATGTGTTATTTTAGATCAAGAAAGATGTGGAATCGACCTTGATTGGGAAAAGAAAAAGATTATGGACTAAATTGCAAAATTTCTATATTTTGCACCTAGGTAAGTTTATATGTAAATAATGTATCGTTTTTATCTATATTATAATATTTTGATATTATATGAGTTATGGTTGCATATTAAATGCTCAATTGAGGTAAATTATGAATTAAAATTAAGTATGAATAAATTGGTAAAATGTTGGAAAGTTAAGAATTTCCCGGTTGAACCTTTGGAATAGAAATATATGAATGATTTGCTCTGAGAACACATGTGTAGTACTATGTGCAGGCTACTATGTGTTCAAGATGGTTTAGGTCACGTGTGTAGTACTAAGTGTAGGCTACTACGTGTACCAGATGGATGGGTCGCATGTGTAGTACTATGTGCAGGCTACTATGCATACTCGATTATTTCGATCACGTGTGTAGTACTATGTGCAGGCTACTACGTGTATCAGATGATATTGGTCACATGTGTAGTACTAAGTGCAGGCTACTATGTGCACCAATTAGCTTCGGCTACAAGGGTGGTACTATGTGCAGGCCACCGAATATCTGTTACAATTCTGATGTGTTCAACGGGAAAATCTATTAATTGTGAATTTATATGAAAATGTGGTGATAAGTATAAGGACATGAATATATGTGTTGTAAGAAATGTGCTCGATAAATGACCGAACTTTGGTACGTTTGATATGGTTAAGTGTTACAATAAAAAAAATTGATACAAGGGAATATATGAAAAAGGTGAAATTGGAATATAGCAGTTTTGGACAGCAACAGGGGAGTGAATTTGAAAAATCACCAAAAATGGTAGAAATTGAGTTAGAATTGGAATGAGATATGAAATTAAATATTATTGAATCTATTTTCATATAAAAGAAACAGAGCAAACAAAGGAATTCTGTATTTTGAGATATTTATATTTTTGTAAGACTGGTTCAGATTGATTTCGTGATCCCCTGTTCTGAATTGTAAAAATCATTAAAAATTGGAAAAAATATTTAAGGAACATAATTTATATAGTTGGATTACTTATTGAGTCTATTTTCAGAATAAGAAACGATAACCTCATTTGAATTCAGTAGCAAAAGATAATTAAATTTTACGGTCCATTTGTTTACCAGGAAAACATTTTCCAGAAAATGTTTTCCTGGTTTTCCAGTGTTTGTTTGCTTGAAAATCAATTACATTGGTAAAACATTTTCAGAAACACGGGAAAATGAGAAGGGATTTTGGGGAAAATGTCTTACCGATTTTATTTCTGTAAGACATTTTCCATCTTTCCTCCTCCTTCCGTCCTTCTCCTTCTTCATCCAATTGGACCAGTTCCCTTCCTGAAACAAAGCTCAAGGTAACTTTTTTCTTTTGTTTGTCACCTCTCTGTATTTCATTCAGTTTGTCACCTTTCTCACTCAATTCTTCTTCTTCCTTTTTTTTCCTTTTGTTGAAGAATCTATTTGGCCGTTCTTCATCTTCCTTGTTCTTCATCCATCCAGGTAATTTCTCCTCCTACTTCGTCTGTTCTTCTTCTTTAAAAATTTCCTTTTTTCCTTAGCTTTTCGCATATCTTCTCTTCTCAGGCTACTTTTCTGTTCCCCCTTGCACAGTTCTTCATCTTTCTTCTTCTTCATCCAGGTAACTTTCCTCCTTTTACTTCTTCTTTCTTCATCTTTCATTTATTTCTTTTCGCTTTTACCCACTTACCCCATTTCTGCAATCTACGTTTTTCTTTCTAAAAAGTGTTGTAAAATTAATCTATTTTGATTTCATGGCAATAAGAACAGCTGGGAAATTGTTTAAAGATCTCGTTTGCCAAATGGTTATTTCCACTTCCATAGGAACCTCTAGGCACTACTCTTCCTCTACTGCTTCTGCCCCTAAAATCCTTCATTCGTCAAAAAAATTAAGGTTTTTTAGGGGCGATTAATGAATGTGAATTAAAATTTGAACTTTTCATCTTTAAATATTGTGTATATGTAGCTTGAAATTAATGAGGTGTTTTCTGATCCTTTTAAATTGTCAATTTGTCTATGCTTTTTTCCCTTAGATTGAGTGATATCATGATAACGTTTTATTTTCTATTGTAATCAGAAACTTCCTGAGCTTGAGAAGCGTCTGATTTGCTTGAATGTTGGTGATGAAAACGCTGTCAAGGCTACAATTGAGGAATTTTCTTTGCATGTGCAGCTTAATGAAGACAGTATTTTAAACAAGTAAGAAAACCTGTGTTAACTTATGTAGCTCTGACTCTTTTGAAGTATCTTTGATAGACATGTTTGATACATATTTGAACATGGGTGCGGATAAAACCCTCCGAGGACTCTTTACACATGAAAAAGCTTAAAGCAAATTGGACATACATGTATCAAACACATAGCTATATTTGATACTTGGATGCAGAAGTGTCAACTAAAAGATGAATTGGGAAAGGTCATTGACCTCAACATTTGTGAAAGCTGATAGTTTTTATTACTCCCTAGGAAGCAGATAATTGATGAATGTTTCTCAAAGGATACTGTTGTAGACATTATAAAATCATTTGTAAGTTCTTTTTCTTTCTTCTCTAATCTCTCAACATAGAAAGGAACATTAACATAGTTTGAATTGGAAAAGTTCCTCATGATATTCACTTTCTTTGAATGTTTTCTGACAGGAAGTAGAGGTGAGCAAAGAGTGCAATGAATGGATTGGTCCTGTACTGAAAGGGCTAAAAAGATCATCGCCAACAAGATTGAAAATAACATTGAGATCGGTAAAAGTTTTTTACTTTATTCTACCATTTATTCATATGTTTAACTGGTTTACAAAACTTTGGTTTATATTTATAGGCATTTCATAGTGATTTAAGTTAAACTTTTGTAAAGAATGAGGCTTTTGCTTCAAGTGCAACTAACTCGAAATAAATTCATACCATCCTTCGAAGCTGAATGAAGTTCATCTCATTTTCTACCGACAGTATGGTGTCTACATAAAAGCATCTATCTTTTTCATGTTTAAATTGATGCACTGTCTTGATTTCAAACTTAAGATCAGTGACTCCATCAAAGGCTTTCGAGTGTTATCTAGTAGTATATATCTATATATATACGGTAAAAGGTAATGTTTTTGAATTGTCTAAAAGGTTAAAGTGAATGGTACCCCTTACCACAAGAGTTGTTTCAAATGCACACATGGAGGATGCATTATAAGCCCTTCAAATTATATAGCACATGAAGGTAGACTTTACTGCAAGCACCACCATGGTCAACTCATTAAGGAAAAAGGGAACTTAAGCCAGCTCGAAGGTGATCGCAAGAAGGCTGGAACTGAAATTGCTGCTGAATCTTAAAATCTCTGTCATCAATGGTGTTTTAGTGTCCTTTTCTTCTATAGTATCATATATGTTTTTACCGTGTCTGGTTTTTGTTTTTGTTGAAATGCTATACTGTGCAGCATCGTGTAGTGTACTTAAATGAGATGCAACAGGACCTATTTTGAGTCTCTTAATATATACTAAGTTTGTCAATGCTTGTTGTATTATTACTTCTAGTTTCAAAGAGGGAAAATCTTGCACTGTAATTTTCCAGTGTTTGCATAAAAGAGGTAGAAGGCAGGAGTATAAAATGAAACATAAATTGCACACCAAATGCCTAATTGAAAGTGAAATGTTTTGCTTAAGATAAACATGGATTTATGGTTGCCTACCAGTTCATGGTTACCAGAGCTTAAAACAGTTTACCAACATCAATATTCTTCTTTGATACATCATATATTAATGTAAAAAAGAGCTGATAAATGATAAACAAAGGATACATATATAGAATAGTACTAAAAGCTTCTCATAGCATATCCATACACAAAAGAAAATATTAATATATATAAATTTATTAATATATGTAAAAACAGCTTTTCCAGAAAATATTTTCAGGAAATTTGCCAAACAGCAGAAAATATTTTACACAGTTTCATCCAAACACTAGAAAAGCAAATCATTTCCAGAAAAGTAAAATATTTCCCAGAAATCATTTTTCGGAAAACATTTTACTGGCAAACAAACGGAGCCTTAGTGAAGAGTGGTCAGAGCTACTGAACCGCAAAATAGGGGAGACTTCAATGAATAAACTGTATTAATTGGCCCAACAAAAAATTTTGAAATTTTTATGGTAAGAAGAAATATGAATCTAGATTCTGGGAAAAATTACAAATCTTAATTTGGAGCTCCGTAGCTCCAGATAAAAATAATTTAGTGACTAGGACTCGAATGGACAGCTTGTACTGATTTTAAATAAATGATAATTTTATGTGAGATTAAGATTGTATAATTGTGGAGACATATTTTGGGACTTATAAATGCCATTAATAATGTATTATTATTATTTACATATTCACTTACTAAGCTATAATGCTTACTCATTTCCCTTTCTTTTTCTTATAGAGTTTCAGATGCTAGCTCGAGTTGGAGGTCGCCGGAGATACTATCACACTACAGGCTAAGGTTAGTATAAAAAAATTTCGAAATATTTATAAGTTTATGGCATGTATAAGGACTTGAATATATGTATATATATGATAAGAATGTGATTAGATTCTAAATTGAAAGAAATTTTATAGCTAGTTTTGTGTATTTGTAATTGTACAAATCCAGTATGCCTTGTACCCTGCTCCGGTATTGAACACGGGTAAGAGGTGTTACACAAAGTATTCATTGCAATCCTTCTATAATTTAGATTTACTAGAGTAGGGATAAAATTCCGTGAAAATGTCTAAGCCATAGTTTTAATTTTTGGAGGAATTTGTAAATTTCATAGCTTTTTGTAGAAATATCTAGAATTAGTATGTGATGTATAATTACTAGGAAGAAGGGAACCATTTTGTAATAGTATTTGTGATATCCGTTGGAAAGGCATTAAAGATTAACTCTTCTTTCCATTCTCTAGTTCCAGCATTAATTAAATCAAACACAAATTTAACTCCATCATTAGTGATTGCAACGTTCAATCTACATCCTACAGATCTTGGTAACCAAGCATCTTCTCTGATGGAGATTCTTTCTGCTGAACCCACCCTCTAACCTAGCACCTTCTGAACTAGTCCCATTGCTGCCCACATGCTTTTCCAGGTATATAAGGTAGACTCCCTAACCTTGCATTTAAGAAATCTGTTAATGGAAAATATTTCACTTTTAAAACTCGGGCTAGCATAGAATTAGGATAATTAATAAGACGCCAACCTTGCTTGGCTAACAATGCAGTATTGAATTTTGTAAATTTTCCAAAACTTATTCCCCTGTTTTCCTTAAGCTCACAAAGTGAATCCTAGTTACACCAATGAATACCCTTCTTGTCATGACTTTTCTACCACCAAAATTTGGCCATAATGCTATCTAACTCATCACATAAAAATTAGGTAAAAGAAAACACGCCATCGAATAAATGGGGATGGATTGGAGAACAACTTTAATGAATACCTTTTTACCCCTTTGAGATAAAACTTTAATGCTCCAACCTTCAATTTGCTTCTTGAATTTATCCTTAAGAAGTTGAAAATATTGCTTTTTATTTTTCCCTACCAAATTAGGCAAACCAATGTATTTTTCTGCATTATTCGAAACATGAACTGTAACAGCCTAGTTTAGACCCTAGTCAGAATAGTGGTTTCGTGACCACAAATCCGAGTCAAAAAATATTTTAATATTATTTTTTGTGTTTACAGTATGATATTTGATATGTGTGAAAGTTTCGTATGAAAATTTTATTGCTTGTGTGCTCGATTTAATAAAAAGGACCTAATTGCAAAAAATGTAAAAATGGCCTTCTATTTGTTAAAGTGCCGAATTGTTATGATGTTTTAAATGTGATGTCCTTATGTTGATATTAGACCATTGAAATAATGAATGGACATTGTTGGACATATTATAGTGGATTTTAAATGAAATTAAAAAGGTAATATTAGTAAATTGATAAATAAATGTTGATTAAATAAAACAAAGCCTAAAAGTTTTCATTTCTTCATCTTTATTGGTCGATTATTAAGTGAAGAAAAGCCAAAGTTTTAGGTTTTCATTCGACTAGACTAATTCAAGCAATTAAGGTATGATTTTTGATCCGTTTTTTATAATTTATACGTTTTTGTGATCGTTGCTATGTGTTCTAGCTAGCCCATGCCTAAATTTTGGAAATTGTTGATGAATGTGTGATGTTTCATTGATGATTTTATGAGCTTTGTGATGTTAATTGATGAAATATGAAAGATTGATGATAGATAAATATGTTTTGTATTGGGATTTTTGATGAATTTGATTATTATGGACTAATTTGTGAAATATGAGAAATTGAAGGATTAAAATGTGAAATAAATGAAAGATATGGGCTTCTAGGGACTAAATTGATATTCGGCCAAGCTATGGTCTTGTTGAATTTTTTGTATTTTGTGTTTTGTGAAATAAGGACTAAAAACTTAAAAATGTGAAATTATAAGGGCTAAAGTGCAAAATGCCCTAAATATATGTTTATTGAGTGAATTGAATGATTTGGTGAATAAATGAGTTAAATTTGAATTTATATGGATCAAGAACAAAAGAAAACAGAATTAGATCGGGGGAAGTAGAAAGTGGTCGAGTAGTTGATTCTATCCATTCAAATCCATACAAGGTAAGTCCATATGCAAATAAATGTATTTTATGTGAATTATATATGGCTTTGTAACAGCCTAATGTTGAGCCTAATTAGAACGAGTGGTTTTGGGACCACCTAACCAAGTTAGAATATTTATTTTATTAGATTTTTAGCATGATAGAGTTACCGTACAAAAGTTTCGTAAAGAAATTTTATCAATTACATAGTTAATTCGGTAAAAAGGACTAAATTGCATAAAACGATAAATATGAGTTCTATTGCATAAATGGCTTAAATGATTATGGCTTTATTATTTGGAGGCCTTGAATTGATATTAGACCATTAGTGGTCATAGTGGACATTTATGGACACTTTTAAAGTGATATTTGGTTGTTTAATAAATGGGTAATTAAGTAATTTAATTTTTAATGCTTTAATTAATAAAACCAATACATGAATTGTGTCCATAATTCACCATTTTGCCGAAAGTGAAGAAAAAAACAAGGTTTTATGCTTTCAAACAATCGACCAAGTTTAGTTACTCAATTAAGGTACGGTTTTTGATCCATTTTTAATGATTTTTATATTTTTGAGCTCGTTGTAGCTTGGTATAGTTGACCCGTACCCTGATTTTTGAAATTGATGATGTTTTTGAGTTATACAATTATTGAATGCTTGGTTGTTTTGATGAATAATAATGGATTATTGATTGTTATTTAGTGATATTAAGTTTTGTAAAGTGAATTTTATCAAAAATGTGAATTAGGGATTAAATTGAAAAAGATAGAAATTTGGTGGTTAGAAATGTGAATAATATGAAAATATGGGCTTAATAGAAGCTATATGAAATTCGGCTATATTGAATTTTTTTTGTTAAAATTGTGTAATTTGTTATTTTATGTATTAGGGACTAAAATGTTAAAGTATGAAAATATGAGGGCTATTTTTTAAATAGGCCAAAATACATGTATATGGATTAAATTGAATGTGTTGGTGAATAAATGGATTAATTTGAATTCATATAGATCAAGATAAACAAATATCGGAACTTGGTCGGGGGAAACGAAAGGCAGACGAATAGTCGACGGATATACGAGGTAAGTTCGTATGGTTAAAAATCGAACTATTAGCTACTGTAATTGTTTTAATTGAAGGTATTTGTATATATAATGAATAATTTACTAGAATTATCAGCTCTATGAATATGTTGCTGCCACCGAATTATATGATTAATTGTTACAAAAATTATAAGTTACAAGTATATGAATACAAGTTTTATGATACATGATTTATAGGTTACAAGTACATGTTTATACGATACATGTCATAAAAGATACAAGAAGTATATGATTTTAAGATATGTGTTGTATGATACATATTACATGGTATATGTGATCTATATATGAATATATGAGAAATGAATGAAATGATACTTGAATTATGGTACATGGATATTATATGTTTAATTTAAATGTCTATTGATTATATGTGTAAAGTGATTACTGAGTCCCGTTCGAACTGTAGAAAGTCGTAGGATACAAGTGACATGTCACTAGGGCTACAAGTTGGTTGAGCTCCTGCATTTGTTGCGGACTCACCACAGCTTATGAGCCTACATGTTCAGCCTTCGGGCTTACCGTTCATCCTTTGGGATTACATGTTCAGCCTTCGGGCTTACCGTTCATCCTTCAGGATTACATGTTCAGCCTTCGAGCTTACCGTTACTGCCTCAGGAGGAGCATACCGTCATGGCTTGAAAGAGCATACATGATGAATTGAAGAATTTTTAGGTTTACATATATACATTGTGTGTGTATTACCCGAGTATCCCTTGATGTTTCCAAAGGTTCAACGGGTAATTTACCGATGTGTAATATATGAAATACATGTTATAAGAGGAATAAGGAATACATGAATATGATATATGTGCATGATTCATATATGGATTATATGTTATAAGTATATGTTTATATGAAATGACATAGAATACATTAATTACATGTTACATGAACATGCTTACAAAGTATACGATACATGATTTATATGTTATATGAGATACATGATATGTTTAGATAAATTATTACATGGTTATATAATTATATGTTATATGAAATGTATGATTGTATATATGAAAGGTTACATGGTACACATATGAATTATTGAAATGAAAGATGATATGTGATATAGTATACATAAAACATAGATGAAATGATACGAGTATTGAAACGTTACATGAGATTAATGATTTATATAGATGAATTGATACATGGTTTAAATGAAATATAGTTATGAAAAGTGGCATGATTTATATAGAAGGTATATTTGAAAATGAATTACTGTTGTTACTGATAAGTTAATGTTATACGAGCATATTTCTGCTATCGGTTATATGAATGTGTTATTGGTCATACGAATGAAAATAAATTGATATAAATATTATGTGAATTTAAATGCTTATTGTTTTCACTCATGATGTTTTGATGAAATATGAATAGGTATTATTTGTATGGTATAAGTATAGAGGGCTAACAAGTATATGGTTCTTAATGAGCAAGATATTGTGTATTCAATGTTAGTTTCATTGATTCGACTGAAAAGATGGCGGTGCGGAAATTGTAATGAGGATACAAATCAGTACAGGTATATGTATAATAATCGACAAGTAAGTGACATTGATAAATTCATATGACATGTGAGTAGATGTGATAATTTACGCATGAATTACATGACTGTTAAGGAAATAAATGTTGAATTAGATAAGACTGGTTCAAAACAATTAGATGGTTTAAAATGGCAAGCTAATTGTTAAATCTTTTATATAGTGTTGCTAATTATACGAGCTTACTAAGCTTATTAGCTTACTCTATCTATTCTCTGTATTTTGCAGTGATTCAAATGCTCGCTCGGGTTGGAAGTAATCGAAGATTTCATCACACTATCTAGGAGACAATTGGTATTTCTGAACTCTTTGAAAGGGGGTAATATGGCATGTATAGGCTAGCTAATAAGTTGATTATATGGTCACTCGTTTATATGAATGCGTTATGAATTTTGGTATTATGATCAAGCTATGTGATATGGCTTGAGTTGAAAAAGGTTGGTTTAATATAGAGGCATTATATGATATGTTCATTTTGTGGTAAAATTTATAATTGGCATTTTGGTTTGAATGATAAGTGATTAAGGATATGTTGGTATGAATGGTGAAATGTGGTTAATTTGTAAGTGATATTTAGATGCATATATATGACTACATGAAATGGTCATGTTAGTATAAACTTACTTGTATGGTAAGTTTAAGTTTGAATTGGTGAGTTTATGCTTTGTTTGAAATGAAAGAGATTGAGTTATGAAATGTATAGGTACTTGGTATGAAATAGATACTGATAAACTGTAAATTATACATATTTCTATCCCACATTTAGCACATTTATGGATGAATTATCATTGAATTTGTGGAATTTGATGCTCCTAATCCTTTGATTTCATATTTTATGCTTAAGAGAGCATAAAAAAGTGAAAAGAACAAGAAACGGGCCGAAAACGGAGAAAATGGGCCAAAGCAAGGAAACAACACGGCCTGGAGTTCAGCACATGGGCAACCCACACAGCCGTGCCACATTAACAGGCTTGAACACGACCTAAACTCGACTCACACGGGCGTGCCACACGGGCATGTCCCTGTCATGATGAAGTTCAATTTCACGCGGAAAAGGCTACTTAGGGGCTAAGAAAGACATTCCAAACTCTATATAAAGACACTAGGAGGCAACTACAAGGGAGTACAGTCTTCCCGCCAAGACGGGGAGTAAAAGGCAAGGAATTACTCGAAGGAAAGTCAATTGATCCATCTCAGAAGCCAGGATCTACATCAAGACAGAGGATCTCCCTTCAATCCTTTCAGGAGTTTTGGGTTTTCTTATGTTTTGTTATTTTCTTTATTCTGAGATGTTTCTTTTTATAAACATGAACTAAACCCTTAAATACCTGAAGGGGATAAAACCTAAGACGAATCTTGTTATTGTTATCTGAACTATATGATAAATATTCGATTTGTTCTTAATTTTATTTTTTAATTCTTGAATTGATATTTTCAGGATATTAATTTAAGTCGACTGTGCTTAGGCAGAGGAGCAAAAGTCCCTGTTTAAGAGTAGATCCAACACAATTAAGCAGAGTTGATCGCAATCCTAGACATAGGACGACAAAAATCTACCGGATTAGAGTCAAATCTAATATGGGGATCCATAGATCGAGTTAATGCAAGACTAGGGGTTTTAATTAGAAAGAGATTTCAATTAATCAACCTAAGATTAGTTGTTCTTATTCTCGACGGAGATATTAACATAATTTAAGGATCTCTACGGATCAAATTGAATGAAGAAATCGTCTAGTTCAGAGTTAGATAACAAGTGAAGTCTAGGTGGATTCTTCCTTAGGTATTGTCTTTATCATTCAGTTTTCCCAAAGCAATTCCCCAATTTACTTTTTGTCACATCCTTAGTTTAGTTTAGAGTTAATTAGTTTACACAAACCCCTCTTTATTTTTAGGCTAGATAATAGGAAGAAAGTCATTACTAGTACTTTTAGTTCCTTGGATTCGATATTCCGGTCTTGCCACTAACTATACTACTACTCGATAGGTGCATTTGCCTTTTATTGTGATAATAGTTAGTTTCTAGGTACGATCAATTTTATTACTTCATCACAATCACGGGATCAGATACATGAAAGATAGTATATGTTTGTGTTATATATATATATATATATGGCATTGAGTGGTTGGTTATGAAATGGTTCATTTTGTGACTTAAATTGACTGATTTTGGTTGCTTTATTAGTATATGAATTTGGTTCAAATTGTTGCTTATAGGTACTTGACCAAATGGGGTGTGAAAATGGCTTAAACCAAGCCTATTTCGTGCCACACGGCCAGAGCACACGGGCGTGTGACTCGACCGTGTGACCCATGCATTATAGTTAAATTGGTCAGGTTGCCACACGGGCTAGACACATGGGCGTGTCTTGTGGCCGTGTGCATAAGTCAGATGTATGCACTGTTTTGCCACAGTCGGGACACACGGGCGTGTCTGGTAACTATGTGAAGCACACAGCCTGGGCACACGGGCATGTGGCCCTATTTCAAAAAATAATTTCACAAGTTTTCCTATATATGTTATATGTTTTCAATTTAGTCCCTGTTGTGTAATTAGAACTTTATATGCTCGTTTTAAGCATGTTATAAATATGAGTTTTTGATATTATTGAATTGAGATAATGTTCGATAAAAGTTAAAGTCTTACTGTTCCGATCTGAGTTACAAGTCCGATAATGCCCCTTACCTATTTCGGCAACGGTTACGGGATAGGGGTGTTACATGTTTATTTGACATTGAAATGCTATGAATCTTGGAAGTTTGGAAATGTGAAAGTATCAACCGAGTTGAGATATCCGAAAGCTCCGTACGAACCATAGGAATAGTATAGGATACATATGTCATGACATAGGATTCTGACATGTGTTATCATGTAAGACCACGTCTGGGACGTTGGCATCGATTAGAGATTAGTGTAAGACCATGTCTGGGACATCGGCTTCGTATATAATTTCGTGTAAGACCCTGTCTGGGACAGTGGCATCGATATGTAGCAATATGTAAGACCATGTCTGAGACATCGGTATTGTTTATGATATCTATTTTCTAAGTATCCTTGTCAATTCCGAACGGTTCAACGGGCAATATTGAGAAATGTATGACTATGTGAACGTGCATCAGATTCAGGTACATATGAAATGTATATGAAATTTGGCAATGAAAGGTGAACTTGAATATAAATATTGATGTATAAGTTACATGAGAATGAAATGTGTTATATGCAAGTGCACTATGATCAAATGAGCTATATGACAAATATGGACTTGTAATTGTGTTTTGCCATGAATTACATGAATGAATTGGTCTATAATTGTGTTATGTGACAAGTTTATTTGTATATGACTGAACTATCAAATTATATTTTGGTACCTTTTAAAAATGTATATACTAAAGTATGGCATGTATAAGCTAGAGATAATATGATATGTTTAGAGATGTATAAATCTTGTCATGTGATATGGCTTGATTTTGGTGCACTATGGTTTGAATTTGGTATATGATATGTGATGTAAAAATGGTATGTTTGATGTGTTCATGAATGGTCTAGTGAAAATGGTCAATTTGGTAAGTTTGATATGTGATCTAGATGTGGATTTGATATGAATTTTGGCATGAGTTTTTTTTATATGGATATAAATGTGATATGAATTATATGTTTTTGGTATGATTTTAGTACATGGAATTGATATGTTTGGTATGGAAAATGAGCATGAAATTGAATGGTGATGTTGTAGTATAAATGGGGCATGTTTTGGTGTTGAATTTGGCTGAAAATGTTGTGTGATTGATGTTTGGTTTTGGACTTGTAGGGATGACCCTTAAGGGTGGCAATTTGGCCTTGCAAATGGCCAATTTTTGTCCACACGAGCAGGGACACGGGCGTACCACACGGCCTCACACACGAGCATGTGGCTTAAGTCAAAATACCCTACAGGTTTGGCACAGCCTAGCACACAACCTGATACACAGGCGTGTGATCTCTCTTACTTTGAAAATTTTAAAGTTTTTCAAAAATTTTTGTATGTGTTCGGTTTAGTCCCGATCCCTTCCTAAGGCATGTTTAAGGTCTCGTAGACCTTCTAAAGGGACTATATGTGTGTAAATTGCTATGAATTGATGTTGTATAATTTATGTTTGTGAAATGATCGTGAAATGTTCCATATGTCCAGTAATGCCTCTTTACCCTAGTCCGGTGACGGATACGGGTTAGGGGTATTACATTTGGTTGGTATCAGAGTTACGGTTTAGTCGATTCTAAGACTAACGTAGTGTGTGTGAGTCTAGCTATACATGCCATATATATATATAAACTGTGATAGTGTGATGAACCCTGACAAATGAAATGTGTTTTCGTATAGTAAATGGATCCCAAACGAGCTGTAACTGACGATGTTGAAAGTATTGCACCTGCTTCCGCTCAAGGGGCAGTGCCATTCGATTCTAGACCTGTAACTAGTAGCCACAAGGGAGAGGCAAAGCAAGCCTTCTTCCAAATGATGAACGAGTGGTTCACGGAATTTGTTCGAACGAATCTGGCTACTCAACAACCTCCACCCCTTTGTTGCTAGCTTTTCCAAAGAGGATACAATCATCCACAAAAAGCAGATGAGAAATTTTTGGGCTGCTCCTAGCTTTAACGCCTCTAATTAGGTCATCTCGCATTGCTATCCCCATAAGGGCAAAAAGTCATTTGCTACAAATCAGAAACAAGAATGGGCTTAGGGGATCCCCTTGTCTAAGTCCTCTAGTTAGCTTAATACTGACAAAATATGAAACAGATGAGATACATTTCATGACTAAAGAAACCCAAGCCAAATCAAAATCCGTGCTAATCATCATCTCCTTAATAAACTTACATTCAACTTTACCATAAGCCTTGCTCATATTAAGTTTCATTGCCATAAAACCTTTTTTCCCTACTCTCTTCTGTTGAAAAGTATGCATAATTTCATAGGCGATCAGGACATTATCTGAAATTGATCTTCCCAGAACAAAAATGCTCTGGGCTTCATCAATGCAATTAGAAATTACTACCTTAAAACGATTCACTATCATTTTAGCTATCACTTTATAAATCACATTGCATAAACTAATAGGCCTGAAATTCTATAGATTCGATGGATGTGGAACTTTTTAAATCAAAACAATATTTGAGACGTTTAGAGATTCAAAATCCATACTTTCATTAGGAACCTTTAAACAAAAGGTCGTAACATCCCTTCCAACAATGTGCCAACATTTTTGAAAGAACAAGGCTGGAAAAGCATCCTCTCCGATGCTTTTGTAGATCCCATCTCTTTAATCCCCATCCAAACCTCTTTCTCAGTATATTTCAACGTGAGCTTCGCATTATCCTCAGCACTAATACATGGCTCAATCCCAGAAAGAAGATGATTTAGATCCCCAGCACTGTTTAAGGAAAATAGTTTACGAAAACACCCCGAGGTAGTTCTTCCTTCTCTATTTCATCAGAAGTTCTACTCCCCTCCTCATATTCTAAGCGGCCAATATAATTACGTGCCTTTGCTGAGATGCATGTTCATGAAAAAAAGCAGTATTCCTATCACAAAATTTTAACCAGTTCGCTCAAGCCCTCTGTTTCCAATAGACTTCATCTTTTTCAATCTTAAGATTTAGCCCAATCTTTGTGTTGATTATTTTAGCAAGATTCTCATCATCCCTCTCTGCTTTCATCAACTCCTCCAGTCTACTAATTAGGTACCGCTTAGAGCCCTCCATCTTCTGTTTGATTTATTCAGCCCATTTAATTAACCCCTTTTTCAATATGTTCAACTTACCCAAAAGATCAACCGAAGAACCTTTCCAAATTTTCTCCACTTCTCTATCAAAGGACTCCTCCAAAACCCACCATGCCTCAAATCGAAAACTACGTCCTCTACTACTATTTCCAAATTGAGCTGTTTATATAAGTAGATGATCGTGATTGTGATGAAATAATAATAATGATCGTACCTAAAAACTAACTATTATCGCGATAAAAGGCAAGGCACCTATCGAATAGTAGTATAGTTAGTGGAAAGACTGGAATGTCGAATCCAATGAACTAAAAGTACTAGTAATAACTTTCTTCCTATTATCTAACCTAAGAATAAAGGGAGGTTGTTTATAAACTAAAATTCTAACTAACTAAAGACGCAACAAAGAATAAGTTGGGGAAATACTTTGGGAAAACTTGATCGATAAAAACAATACCCAAGGAAGAATCCACCTAGATTTCACTTGTTATTTAACCCTAAACTAGACGATTTATTCATTCGACTTGATCCGTAGAGATCCCTAAATTATGTTAATATCTTCGTCGACACTAAGAACAACTAAGCCTAGGTTGATTAATTGAAATCTCTTTCTAATTAAAACCCTTAGTGTTGCATTAACTCAATCTATGGATCCCCCTATTAGATTTGACTCTAATCCGGCATATTTTCATCGTCCTATGTCTAGGATTGCGATCAACTCCGCTTAATTGTGTTGGATCTACTCTTAAACGGGGACTTTTGCTCCTCTGAATAAGCACATTCGACTTGAATTAAAATCCTAAAATATCAACTCAAGAATTGAAAACACAATTAAGAACAAATCGAATATTTATCATATAGTTCAGATAACAATAACAAGATCCGTCTTAGGTTTCATCCACCTCAGGTATTTAGGGGATTTTGTTCATAATAATAAAAGAAAACATCTCAAATAAGGAAAACAACAAAACATAAAGAAAACCCAAAAACCCTAAGAGAAATTTAGGAAAATCTTCAGTCTTGAAGTAGATATTTGCTTCTGAGATGGATCGATTGGCTTTCCTTGAGTAATTCCTTACTCTCTACTCTCTCCCCCCTTTTAGTCGTCTCCTAGGGTGTTTATATAAAGTTTGGAATGCTTTTCTTAGCCCCTAAGTAGCCTTTTTTGCGTGAAATTAAAACAGGTCACGACAAGGACACGCCCGTGTGGCACGCCCGTGTGACTCAGGCTTAGGCCGTGTTGAAGTCTGCTAGAAAGACACGGGCGTGTGGTGTACCCGTGTGAGAATGTCCAGGCCATTTTGATTATTGATTTGGGCCTACTTTGCCTATTTTGGCCCGTTCCTTGCTCTTTTCTCTTCCTTATGCTCATCTAAGTATAAAACATGAAATTAAAGGCTTAGGAGCATCAAATTCCACAATTCTAATGATAATTCATCCAAAAATATGCTAAGCATGAGATAAAAATATGTATAAATTACGGTTTATCAAATACCCTCACACTTAAGCCTTTGCTTATCCTCAAGCAAAATCCTCAACTCACAATTAAAATTCGTTCTTCTCAACTTATAATTCTTATCAATAATGTTTCAAACTAATCCATAAGTAATCATACATTGAGAATTCAACTAAAAGAACATTAAAGTCTCAAACAATCTAAGTTGAGAATTTTATCACAGAAATATAGGTTTTCTCCCCTCTTCTGAATAATTACTTTGGATTCAAAATCAACAAGAGCTGACATCCACACTAAAGATTCACTCTATTCACTCAAAGTGTTTAGGGTTTAGAAATTAAGCACTCATTAGTCAACATGAAAAGTTATTACCATAAGCTTGTATGAAAATCAAATCTCCACCACTATAGATTGAGATGATACATCGATCAAGAGATCTTTTAAGGGTTGTAATGGGGCTTTGGTTAGGGGTGTGATATAAGCTGAAAGTGAAGGTCAGAATCGTGATTGAACTGAAAATTTATATAACTAGAAAAATCTCTATCACTGAAACATATTCCTAAAATTGAGTTTTTTCCTCATGAATTACATTGTTTAAGATCAAGTGCACATAATTACATAATATTATGCTAAACATTGAGCTACAACTGAAATTTAAGCCTCTTTTTTTTAAGAACAAATTGAATATTTAAACTTTACTAACTAAAAAGGAGAACATAGCTAGATAATTATTCAACTCAAATCTCGACTAAAATAGGGATCAAATCAATTAAGGGGATTTCAACAATAATGGGTTGTTGGTTAATTTTGAGGGTAAATCAATGAATGGTTTGTTAAGCTCAATGGGATTCACTAAGGGTTAATTGTAAAGGTAGGCTTTTATGGAGTAAGTGGGTTAAACCTAAGTGCCTTTACCATCTCGGTATATCAAATCAATGGTGTAGTCTCGACATGTATAATCGAAGCAAGTTCTAGAATAACAAATCAATATTGACTTACTCATAGCATCAATAAAAGTGAGCATAAAAGGATGTATGCTCTAAAGGCTTAAAAATCTCACCAGAATTATGGCTTTTGATGTCAATATTGTGAATTTCAAATTTCAAGATAATACCTAAATTTGTGGAAACAACCTAGAAAATTTTTAAATTCTCAAAAATTTCAACTTATCATGCTTGATTATCTAATGTCTTAAAGTTTGAATAATCAAACCACAAATACCTATGTTTTCATCTTAAACATATCAATAAAGATCATAAATTAATCAGAATTCATTCTAATAGTGATATGAGAAAAAGACTTGAGAGATAAGACACAATTCAGGGATTTGAAAATAATGCAAAAAGTGAAAGTGCATTCCCTCCCCACACTTAAGATGTACATTGCCCTCAATGTACAAAGATAGATTCATTTAGCTTAAAATCATAAGATAGGGAGAGAAGTGAAGCTTCCTGAATTTTGGATAAATCCTTAGAGTAGTGAGAGCGGATTTGGGAGGAAAGCTAATTTGATGAACTAGGTAGAGGTGAAGGTGGGAGAGGATACTCCGATGGTTCCACAATCACAATGAAGATGAGTGTGGTTTAGCAGGACATGGTAGTCGTGGAATATCTTTCCTCAGTGGATATATCATTGTATCAATCAACTTGACCCTTTTGAAGCTGCGGAGTCAATATTGGCGGAGTTACTCATTAAGAAACAGCCATAAACGGAAGGTTCAAAAATTACTAATGGAAATTTGGATAAAATAAGAACTAAATAAAAATAAAACTAAAGATAAAAAAATAAAAGTTAAAAATAAAAATAAAAGGGAATAATAAAACTAAATTAAAGGAAGATAGGGTATTTAATTGGGGGTTGGGTCACACGGCCGTGTTCCTTTGGGTGTGTTAGTGCACACGACTGTGTCGCGCGGTCGTGTTCTGACTTGTTCACTTCTCCCATGCTCGTGTTCTTATGTGCACGCTCGTGTTCAATTGATAGGTTCGCCTACGGCCATGTCGCACGGCCGTGGTGATTTGTCGGAACCTGTGTCTTACCCTTGGCTTTGGAAATTTTGCTCTGCTTTCACACGGCTAAGGGCACGCCCGTGTGTCCAGGCCGTGTGGGTTAAAAACTTGCACTAAAAACATGAAAAATAGAAGGGTTAATAATGTTAGTGCTCGGGTTGCCTCTCGAGAAGTGCTTGTTTATAGTCTAAGCTCAACTTTTCTCAAGCTCGCACAGTCACAGTGGTTTGAAAAGTTGAAACTCCTCTTTCCTGCTATCAGTTTTAGTATCAAAATAAGGTTTAAGCCGAGTATAATTTACCTTGAAAGTGCCAAATTCTTTATATGTGATCTCGACTGTACTATAGGGAAAGATTTTCATTACCGTGAAGGGAGGTGTGTCACCTGTATGAAGCTCTGAATTCGAAATTCGAGGGTCCTCCTCCTCTAATAATACCTTATCCCCTATCTTAAATTGATTCTTCTTTACCTTAGAGTCATCATGGTGATGCTTTGGTTAGGCGTGGCATATTTGAGATTCCTTCTTGCTATGGCTTCGCCACTCGTTGAGTTCATCAATCTGTAACATTCGCTCGTTGTGGAAGGCTCCCTTGTTGTAGTATGAACTCGACTATGGCTCAATTGTACTTTTGCTAAGATTATCCTGCAAAGAAGGTTGGACAGTGGGATTATTCTTATTACAAGAACTCGTAATAACGTCTTTATCATTAAAAGTTCTATTAGAATTACAAGCTTGCAGAGTAATTGTGTCATTGCCTACGGGAAGTGTAAGTTCACCTGTGCCTACATCAATGATAGTCCTAGCATTTGCTAAAAAGGATCGCCCTAAAATTAATGGCACATTGCTATCCTCATCTATGTCTAAAACAACAAAATCTACTGGGAATATAAATTTATCAATTTTAACAAGTACATATTCAATTATACCCCTAGGAAATCTAATGGTTTTATCAGCCAATTGGATGCTCATCCTAGTTTGTTTGGGTTTCCCAAGACTTAGTTGTTTAAACAGTTTATAAGGCATTACATTAATACTAGCCCCTAAATCAGCCAAAGCATTTTTAACATCTAAGCTACCAATTAAACAATGAATCGTAAAACTACCTAGATCTTTCAGTTTGTTGGGTAGCTTGTTTTGTAAAATGGCTGAGCAAACTGCATTTAACTCTACATGCGACGACTCATCCAACTTCTGTTTGTTTACAAAAAGCTCTTTTAAAAACTTAATGGCGTTTGGCATCTGCGAAAGAGCTTTAATAAACGTTAAGTTAATACGTAATTTCTTTAAAAGTTTAAGGAATTTACCGAATTGTTCATCTCCTTGTCGTATTTAGGTATGGGACACGAGGCTTATACTCTTTAACAATTGGTTCTTTGTGACTTACCTCACCCTTACCTTTACTTACCATAGCTTCCTGACTTGGTTCTAATTTGTCTTTAACTAACCCTCCTTCATCGATCATATTAATGGCATGAAGTTGCTCTCTAAGGTTAGTCTCAGTGTTGCTCGGCAAACCACCTTATGGTTTTTAGAGATCAACTTAGCAAGCTGGCCTATCTGAGTTTCGAGTCCTTGAATGGAAGCCTGTTAGTTCTTAAGTGCCATCTCAGTGTTTTGAAAATGAGTTTCTGACACCGATATAATTTTTTTTAACATCTCCTCAAGGTTTGGTTTCTTTTCCTGTCGGTAAGGGGGTTGTTGGAAACCCAGAGGAGGTGGTTGCCTTTGATTTCCTTGACCTCCCCATGAGAAATTGGAGTGGTTCCTCCAACCTGCATTGTAAGTATTACTATAAGAGTTATTTTGAGGTCTAGAATTGTTACCCATATAGTTGGCTTGTTCATTCTCTATGCTAGGATTGTAGGATGAATAATCTATTTTGTATACTTCTCCTCCATTTGAATCACACCTCATCACTGGATGTACCTACGTAGAACTAACTAAACCATCAATCTTTTTGGTCATTTGTTCCCAAGTAGTGATTGACCCTCGTGGTAGAGAGTCCAACCACTGTTTAGCTTTATTCCTCAAAGAAAAGGGAAATAACTGAAGGCGAATGGCATCATTAGGAATGCCATTAAGTTTAAATGTGTCGCAAAATTCCAAAAAGTTAGCTAAATGTATCATCAGAAATGCCATTAATTTTAAATGTGTCACAAAATTCCAAAAAGTTAGCTAAATGTGAGTTAGGATCCTTATCCTGCAAACCATCAAACTGAACAAACTGTTGTATCATTTGAATAGTGTTAGGTTTCAGTTCAAAATTATTTGCAGCAATAGCAGGCCTAACAATACTAGATTCAGTACCAGCTAAATTAGGCTTAGCATAATCATACATAGTACGAGGAGCAGGATTTTGGTTCACAGGATCTGCGGCTATTGCAGGAGGTGGTAGATTATCCTGATTTGCTTCCATCTCTTCGGTAGATTCGGTTTCGTCCTCTTGTCCTTGTTCTGTGTACTGTAAGCCTCGCCTTATTGCTCTTCGGTTTCTGCGAACTGTCGCTTCTAAATCGCTATAAAAAAGTAGTGGTCCTGACAGGTTTCTTCTAGTCATAAACTAGAGGCACCTGTCAGAGAAAAACAAAAAGAAGGAAAAATTTAGTAAATAAAACTTTAAAATAAAAATAGAAAATAAATTGCAATAAAAGTAAAAATGGCCAAAGTAATAGAAATCGAGTGTTCCTAATATCTTAGTTCCCCGGCAACGGTGCCAAAAACTTGATCGTGATTGTGATGAAGTAATAATAATGATCGTACCTAGAAACTATCTATTATCACGATAAAAGGCAAGCGCACCTCTCGAATAGTAGTATAGTTAGTGGCAAGACTGGAATGTCAAATTCAAGGAACTAAAAGTACTAGTAATAACTTTCTTCCTATTATCTAGCCTAGGAATAAAGGGAGGTTGTTTATAAATTAAAATTCTAACTAACTAAAGACGCGACAAAGAATAAGTTGGGGAAATACTTTGGGAAAACTTGATCGATAAAAACAATACCCAAGGAAGAATCCACCTAAACTTCACTTGTTATTTAACTCTAAACTAGACGATTTATTCATTCAACTTGATCCATAGAGATCCCTAATTTATGTTAATATCTCTGTCAAAACTAAGAACAACTAACCCTAGGTTAATTAATTGAAATCTCTTTCTAATTAAAACCCCTAGTGTTGCATTAACTCGATCTATGGATCTCCCTATTAGATTTGACTCTAATCTGGTATATTTTCATCGTCCTATGTCTGGGATTGCGATCAACTCCGCTTAATTGTGTTGGATCTACTCTTAAACAGGGACTTTTGCTCCTCTGAATAAGCACATTCGACTTGAATTAAAATCCTGAAATATCAACTCAAGAATTGAAAACACAATTAAGAACAAATCGAATATTTATCATATAGTTCAGATAACAATAACAAGATCCGTCTTAGGTTTCATCCCCCTCAGGTATTTAGGGGATTTAGTTTATAATAATAAAAGAAAACATCTCAAAATAAGGAAAACAACAAAACATAAAGAAAACCCAAAACCCCTAAGAGAAATTTGGGAAAATCTTCAGTCTTGAAGTAGATATTTGCTTTTGAGATGGATCGATTGGCTTTCCTTGAGTAATTCCTTGCTCTTTACTCTCTCCCCCTTTTAGTTGTCTCCTAGGGTGTTTATATAGAGTTTGGAATGCTTTTCTTAGCCCCTAAGTAGTCTTTTCCACATGAAATTAAAACAGGTCCATGTTCAAGTCTGCTAGAAAGACACGGGCGTGTGGTGTATCCATGTGAGAATGTCCAGGCCATGTTGATTATTGATTTGGGCCTACTTTTCCCGTTTTTGGCCCGTTCCTTGCTCTTTTCTCTTCCTTATGCTCATCTAAGTATAAAACATGAAATTAAAGGATTAGGAGCATCAAATTCCACAATTCTAATGATAATTCATCCAAAAATATGCTAAGCATGGGATAAAAATAAGTATAAATTACGGTTTATCGGTAGAGGACAATGATTTGAGAAAGAATGAGCTAGATTGTAACACCCCTTACCCGAGACCATCGCCGAAGTCGAGCACGAGGTGTTATCAGACTTATCTTACTAATTCGGGGCATAAAAATTTACTATTAAAATTAATTTGCTAACATTCATCCAATATATCCCTAAAAAGGGCCATCGAGGCCCTAAAACATGCAATTGAAACGGTTCGGGACCAAACCGAGAACATTAAAAATTTTTCGATTACTTACACAAATCAAAACAATTTATTTCACTATTCATAATAAAACTGTCGACCTGCATAATAGTCACTAAATTAATTATAACTCGAGTTACGAAACTCAAAATTTAAATCCCTAAATTTTCCATGAAACTAGACTCATATATCTTCTTACCATAAATTTTCCAGAATTTTTGGCTTGGCCAATTAATACAGTTTATTAGTTAAAATCTCCCCTGTTTCGTAGTCCAATGAACCTAACCTCTTTTCACTAAAAATTGATTATCTCATAGTACAATTTTTGGATAACATTTTTGTTTGTTTCTAATAAAAATAGACTCATTAAAGAATCTAGACATATAAATTATAACCCTTAATTATTCTTGTACAATTTCTAGTAAATTTCTAAAATCAGAATAGGGGATCACAAAGTCATTCTGAACCAGTCTCACAAGAATTTAAATATCTTAGAATATAGACTTCCTCTGCTTACTCTATTTCTTTCCTATGAAAATAGACTCAATAAGATTTAATTCTATATCTCATTCACCATTTAATTCCATTTCTATAATTTTTAGTGATTTTTCAAAATCATGTCACCGCTACTATCCCAAAATTGTTTCATGGCCAACTTTTACTCTCTCATAATTTCTTTGTATAAACTATCATTTAGGCATACATAACATCAACACATGTTCTTATATAGCCATATCATAAGGACATACACACAAAATGGTCAAGTCCCTATACATGCTATAACTGAAAAACATTTCAATGAAAATACCCAATTGGTAACTTGATAGTCGAAAGTGTAAAGCGATCTCCGACGACCTCCAACCCGAGCTTGTTTGATAAAACTCTGGAACAGGGGAAAGGAAAGAGGTAAGCCTATAAAGCTGAGTAAGTTCACATGTAAAACAATAGGCATTAGTAATAAATTTAGCTTATTATTAAGCTTTCATAATTTGCATAAATAATGTTAAGTTCTTACTTTCCCATCTTACTCATTGGTAACCTTACCAAAGGCTCGGAATAATAAAAGAAATACCTTACTTAATAGGTTGCTTAAGTACCTGCAATATTTCACTTAACACATTAATACTCTTTCATAATATATAGGCATATTGCCAACATATCACAAAGCGTCATAAGTATAATTAAAAACTTATCACTTACTTAATACTTGAATATACTCATTAAAATACTTTTAATATCATCAACTTATAATCTCAATATTAATAAGCCTTATGTACATACCTGTGCTCTTTCCTCATGATCTTACCTTGTAATCTCTTTGACTTACTCTTTGGATCACTCAAGTACCTTTTCTTTTGAAATTTACCATTACCATGTCTTGACATGTTCTTACGTGGTATCCTTGCCTTGTGAATTCACCAATGCCATGGCATGGTCTTACATGGGATCTTTGACTTATAGTAACTTGTTAATGCCATGTCTTGACATGGTCTTACATGGAATCTTTGCCTTATAGTAACTTGGGAATGCCATGTCTTGACATGGTCTTACATGGAATCTTTGCCTTATAGTAACTTATCAATGCCATGTCTTGACATGGTCTTACATGATTTCCTTGCCTTGTAAAACTTACCAATGCCATGCCTTGGCATGGTCTTACTTGGTATCATTGCCTTGTAAAACTTACCAATGCCATGCATTGGCATGGTCTTACTTGGTATCCTTATCTTATGTTGCCATGGGTCAACCATGGTCTTTTTTCGTCAATTCTTCCTTAATTGCCATGTTATAAACATGAACTTTTCCGTCAATTCTTCCTTAATTGCCATGTTATAAGCATGGACTTTGAAATATTAATGCCTTGGCAATTCATAGCTAAAACATATTTACTCAAAATTCTCAAAGTCAGTCACATAACTCAATAATAATAATAGCAACAATTTCATAATAATAAAATGCTATTCAACTTACATACTTACATTCTCAATCTCATCATATCCTCAATTTATCTTACTTTCCTCAAATTATGCTATTCAATATCTTTTTGATCTTATACAAAACCATATTACCACTATGGTCTTATATGTGAACTTATTCGAATTCTCACTTTTAATGTCGAATCATTTCTCAATTATTATTATTATATTCAAAAATTAAAACTAAAACATTTATAACTAATATATCAATTTAGCATTCAAACATGCTTAATTAAATGCTTATTAAACACATGAACTTACCTCGATACCAACACGACCATTTTGACCAACTTCCCGATTTTTGGTTTTTCTCCCGTTCTAGGTCCAAATCTCGTTTTTCAGGATCTAAAACATTATATTTCACTTATTTAATCAATGCACCAATCATTTCAGACCTAAAACATATTTTTACAAAATTTACATTTTTGCTCCTAAAATTTTGCATATTTATACTTTTGCCTCAAAACTCAGAAATTAAACTTTATCCCTAATTCTTATGTTTTAGGACATGCTGATCATTTTTTTCCTTCTATGGCCATCAAATTCTCACCCTAACATGCACTTATGAACAATAATAATTTTTATTGATTATGTCGTTTTACTCGTTTTCACTGAAAATCACTTAGCAAAAGTCGTTTAACATAATTCTAAGCTTCATATTCTGTCATAAAACATCAAAATACACACTTTTCACCTATGGTTAATTTTCTAAATATAAACCCTAGCTCGAATTGATGATAGAATTAGCTTAATCAAGTCACCGAGATTCTAAAAATGTAAAGAACATGAAAACGGGGCTAGAACGGACTTACTATGAAGCTTGGAAGATGAACAAACCCTAGCCATGGTGTTCCCTTGCTACATTTGGCCATGGAGAAAAGAAATGAAGAAGATGATAGCTTATTTCATGTTATTTTGTCTTTATTCATTGATTAAGGCATTTTACCAAAATGCCCTTAAATACCTTACTTACTAACCATGTCTATTTTTGTCCATCAAACTTTAATGATCTAATTACTATTTAAGGACCTCTTCTTTAAACCCCCATTTCAATCAAGTACTTTATAAACTAGAATACATATTTTGCAACTTTTGCAAATAAGCCCTAATAGACAAATTAAACATGCAATCTATAAAATTTCTTAACGGTAGTCTAACACATGCATCCAATCAATTGGTAAATCATAATAATTCATCATAATAAACTTTTCTATCTCGTATTTGTGGTTTCACAGCCACTGTTCTGTTTAGGCCCTTTTTCGAGATGTTACACAGATGTTGAATAGACGCATTAGGGAACAAGTTCATCTAGCTAACATTTGCCACTCCTCTGTCAAGTCTCTCTCTAATGTTGATCTCGGGTAAATTTCCTCTTTCCCATGTAAACCAAACCTCAGAGTAGCCAACATCCATTAATTAACATTCCCCCAAAACCCCTCCAAAAGCCTCCATTCTTCTTTCATCTCTAAGTAAACCTCCTGTTTTTTCATTTTCATACATTATCTCATTAAAATCACTACAAGCAAACCAAGGAATCTCCGGATCACACTAATGCCTTCTCAACAAATTCCATGAAGCCTCCCTATTCCGTGCATAAGGTGAGCCATAAAACCCTGTAAACCTCCATTTGCTTCCTTCACTAACTTCAGAAACATCAGCATCAATACGATTGTTAGAGAAATTTTTGAGGTTTGCCGAAATATCTCATTTCCTAGCCAAACTAATACCACCCTTCGAAACTTCAGTCGAAATCTCAATGCCATTAAAAAAACCCAAACTTTCTTTTAACACGTTCCATTTGCACCTTACTCAACTTAGTCTCCAAAAAGAAGACCATCTGGGGATTATACATCTTCAGCACATGTCAAATCTTCCTTACAGTTCGTGGGCTCCCCAAACCACAGATAATCCAGCTTATGATTTTTATTGCGACTGGTCGGCTCGCCCCTTGACAACCGCCAATATAAAATGGTTTCCTCCCGATACTTCCTATTTCTAACAATTAATGATCTCAACTCCTTTACCTCTACAAAATTCTCTTACACCCTTTTTGGGTCTTTTCTTCCCATCCCTATCCATCTCACATTCCTTCGAATCGTGATCCATTAATGCTTGACCTTGTATTGAAGACGACTCCCTACCCCTACTAGGTATGACAGATACATCCCCTTCTAGATTAACTCCCAACATTGGGTTAATATTTAGCACACCTTCCCAATGAGAACCATCTTTCCGACTGCTTCTCCCCTGTTTGCCCAATCGGAAACCTACCTTTTTTCGCCCCTTCACTCCCCTTCCATAACCACACATTACTCATAGCAAGAGCTCTTTTAGATTGAGCTCTCTTAACAATAAATCCCACTCTATTTCAGCCACTTCAAAACCTAGCACCATTTTAGCTTGACAAAAAGAGTCATTGCGCCCTAGTTGCCCACAAAAAAAGCAAAACATGATCAAGAGTTCAAATTTAAAACTAACATAGAAGCAAATTCCAAAAGAAAACAATACTTTCTTCTTCTTTTTCAATGGACACCGAACATCTAAGTTCACCCTTACTAATAAAAATGATTGTAACCCCCTATCGAGATTCAGACATCATATTCCACATATTTCCCAAGGAAATCCCCTAATTGCCTCGCCAAAACCCCCATTAAAAAAACTTGTCGGCACTCTATGGATCTGAACCTAAAAATTTGCAAAAACAAGTAGTACTTTGAAAGGATCTTGCCCCTCATTAATCGATGTAACAATAAAAGACGATTATTAAAAGTCCATGATGATCCTTTAATCACCCTTTCCAAATCCATCGTATGAAAGAATTTGAATAAAAATCATTCTTCCCTTAACTCCAAGATCTGAACCCCTTCAATCGGATGCCATAAATTGGCTATCGTGCTTTTCATTGTTAGGAAGTGAATGACACTGGCCGTCAAAAAGCAACCAATTAGGCAAAATTCCACCTTCTCTATTCTTGCCTACAAAATCTAATCTTTGTTATCATCTAAAGACAAACCCACTAACTCTTTCTCCATACTAATGAAATTAACCACATCCATCGAAACATATGAAAATAAAGAGTCACTAAAAAGAAAACCAGATTAGCACCGTCAATTCCTATCGAAGAAACAAAAACAAAACTTAAAACACAAGAACTTGCTAGGAACCAGCAGAAAGAGGCATGCTAGAAAAGAAAGACACTATAATTGATATTTTATTTATTATCAAATGAGCAAAAGATTATCTAAATAAAAATTCGGTCGTGACCACTCTCGGTTCATTAACCCAATTTTTACTAGCCAAATTTTTGGGATGTGACATTCTCCACGCCAAATCTTTCTTTGATTGACCACGTAATGAGATATCCCAGATAAACACATACTCTTGTCGCGGATGATGGGCTCTAATTGGGCAAAAAATTTCACCATGCCCTAATTTACCACATAGGAAGCAAAATAAAGTAAGTTTTTCATATTAAAAATGAACATAAACTGACTCACCATTCGATAGCACAAGCTTCTTCTTCCTTTTCAATGGTTTTCCGACATTAATTCTCACCTTCTCATTATTCTTTTATAACCCAATTGAGTTGCTAATGCATCATATTCAATAAAGGCAACAATAAAGTTGCCCAATTGTTGAGCAACGGTTTCAAAGATAAAACCAAGAGGAAGATCATGGATAGGCATCCAAAAATCAACCCAAAGAAATTGAACAGTTAAAGGGTCTTCCCCCTCCTTTAATCGATGTAAAATTAGTAAATGAGAATTAAAATTTCAAGGGCCATTTTACATAATTCTGTCCACATCAACTTCAAAATAAAATCGAAATAGATATCTTTCATTACCCTAACCCTAATAAAATAAAAATCCTAACCTTAAAAAAATAAAAGCCTTAACCTTGGAGAGAGAAATGAAAAGCGCGTTCAGCTGGGCGCGTTTTTTTGCCATTTGTGAGAAAATGCATCTAGCTGGACGTGCTTTCCGTTTCTCTCTCCTAAAATCAGTCTACTTCCTTAATTAATTTAAAACTAGCCTAAAGGCCTAATCAATTAAAAAAAAAAAGCTTATAGGCCTTACTTATAGGCCTTATTTTACTTATTTTTTTATGTGTTTGTTTCATCAATAAAAAAAATATTTTTTATCAATCAAATACGCCTTTCTTTATGAAATTGTTATTTGCTTTTGAAAAGTATATATTACTAACATGACTTTTAGATAAAAATTAATTCCAATCCAACCAAACATTATTTTATTAATAATAAAATTTTAATTTTAATATTTAAAAATACTAAAATATTAATCTCAATTTTTTAATATTATTAAAATACATATTTATATTTAATAGCATATAATAAGTTTTTAATCTAATTAATCTAATTTATTTTTAAATAAAATTATTTAATATTACAATTTATTTTAATGATAATTTTAACATTTAATTTTAAAATTTGAATATTATTCTTACTATTGTATTAAAAATATTTTATATTAGCATTTTAATTATAGGCATATAGATTATGATTTATAAATATTTAGTTATAAATTTTTTATAATACAAAATATAAATATTTTAATACCATAAATATGAGTATTTTTTTTTAAAAATCTTGCTTAGTTTCATTTATCTCTTTTAGGTTTCATGTTCCCCTTTTCACTCTCATACATTGATTATTATCAATATACTATAGTTATTATAAGATAATTTAAAAATATAATTTATGTTTCAAGAAAAAAATTTCAAAAAATGATTTAAAGAAAAGTTTTCAAACAATAAAAAATATTTTACACAAAATCACCTATATGCTTGAAAAATATCAAATTTTTCAAAAAAAATCAATATATTTTTTTTAGAAATCATTTCAGTTAAATAGACACAATCTTACATGACAATGATTTTGGATCACCATTCCTAGGTTAAAAAGTATTTGGGAAGTACTTGTATTATAGGGACTGGATCAAATTATTCATTTTATTATTAAATGAATTAATTTAGTTCTTATACCATTAAAAATAATCAAATAAGTCCAATTGTAGCATAGTTAACATTTATTGTATAAAAAATATCTTGAAAATTATAATTTTTTTCTAAATTACAGTTTAATTCCCAACAAAAATTTTATTCGTTGAACTATAAAAACTTTAAAAATATTAACTCTGTTAAATAGTAAATGATATTTAAAAAAAAAATGTTACTCTATTCCAATTTGGTCTTATTTGATCCTTTTTAAGAGTACAATGGCTGAATTGATCCATTTAATAATAGATGGACTAATTTTGATTGACCCGTCAAGTATATTCACCCTAATCCTATGTTTAGATTACACTGAAATAACATGAAGTAAGGGAAAGTAATACCATTTTCCTTATTTGTATAGCAGATTTTATTTAAGGCTTAATTCTCAATTTGCTTATTTTTCTATTTTGGTACTTAAACTTTTTTTTTTTTGTCTTAAATTAGTACTTAAGTTATCGTTCTGTCACCCAGTTCAACTTATATTTTGTAACGGCATTAAATAAACTGGTTGACATGTAATGCCAATTAGAATATGTCACGTGGCACATCCAACCAATCAGAATGTTGTGTCACATGATAATTAAGTTTATTTAAAATAAAAATATTAAATTTAAATTAAAAATAGAAAAATATAAAATTAAATATTTAAATATTAAAAAATCTTTGATTTTATCCACCATTGACCTATGTTGACCACTGTTGACAAAATTTTTAAAATATTTTTCATAAATATAAATTTTCTAAAAATAATGTTTTTTTTTTCATTTTTTAATTATTGAAAATTTTTAAAATATATATATTAAAAATTTTCATTAAAAATTTTCAATTTTCAATGTTAAACAATTCCAATTTCTCTTTTCTTAAAAAAGGTTAAACTTTGTCTATTTTGAAAATTTAAATATATTGTGTTTGAATTTTTAGAATTTAGAGTTTTTTAAAAAAAAATCAAATTTATGAAATTTTTTCTAGAATATATATTTTTGAAAATTTAAGTTTTATTTTGCAAATTTCTAAAATTTAAATACCTTTATTTTATTTTTATATATTATTTTAACTTTCTAAAATTGATATATTTTAGAATTTTATAAAAAAATAGTTTTAAACTTTTTGAATTATTTATATATTATATTTGATTTTTTTATATTTCTAATCCATATAATATATATAATATTAAAAATAAAAAGAAGGCTGGGGTGTTCTAATAATGCCACTTAACATTTTTGAATTTTTTTTAATGTTGTGGGCCAATTTGAGTAATAGAATAGTTTAATTATCAATCTGAAATAAAAAAAGTTAGATATCAAAGTAAAAAAATATGCATAGTTCGCATTAAACATTTATTTAAGTAAGGAAAAGTAAAGGGAGTTGAGTACTTTTGCTTCCCCTGAATTACTTAATTTTTATTTACCCCAATTTGAAGGAAAAGTTAGAGAATGGAAAAAATACCATTTTTATTTTATTACTTTTTACATAAATTATTTTACTCAAATGATTATATTAACACTTTAAGGTGAAATCTTTATTTAAATAGATAAAAAGCGTTGAGTTAACGGTAAGAGTTGATTTTAAAATAATTTAATAATTATAAAATTATATTAATAAAATAAGACGAAGGGCATTGGAAACAAATATTATTTTTTAGGACCCCTTTGAAAAACCACTTATTAATTGGATTTGAATGTAATTACTTGTAATTACATATCTTTAGTATGTTTAGATAACCTAAAAATTGAAATATTAAATAATTTATTAAAATAATAAATTATATTAATAATTATTATATGACTAAATATAAATAATTAAATTTTTTAATAATATTGAAAAATATAATATTTTAATAATTTTTTTAAAAATAAAATAAAAATTTATTTTATATATGGTTAATGCAAGTTAATGGTTTACCAAAGTTAAAGTTTTTTTAATATTTAAATATTTAAATATTAAATAATATAATTTTTTAATTTAAACTTAGTATTTTTATTTTAAATAAACTAATTGTCATGTGATATATTTTGATTGGCACCAAATGGTAACTAATTTCTTTAATGCGGTTAAAAAAATTGAACTAAATAATGGAATGATAGTTTAAGTATAAATCTGAAGTAAAAAATTTAGGTACTAAAATAAGAAAGCAAGACGTCATTAAGCCTAAAATTAAATCTAAAGCAATTAATGACATTAGTTTGGGAGAAAATTTAAATATAAAGGGCATATGACACATTCTGATAGAGCCATGTAGATTGTCAACGACAGTCAACAATCGGTCAATGTCGATTAACAGTGGTCAATGCAAGTAATGGTTTATCAAAGTCAAAGATTTTGTTAATATTTAAATATTTAATAATATATTTTTTAATTTAAATTTAGGGTGGGTTTGGATAGGCAGTGCGTTTACCTGCGGTTAGTGTAAAAACAGTAGTGACAGTGAGACTAAATACTATAACGATACTGTAACGTAAGACAAAAAATAAGTTAAACGCACCGCACCGCATCCAATCCCCAATTTAAATCGATCATTAACTAATTTTTTACTTGTCATGTGCATATTTTATTAGAACGAATTGCAAAAAGGTTGATTTTCTGTCCCTGAATTTATTTTCAGGCTGTGATTCTCAACGTGTCCACTTGTCAATTGATCCATTCCTTTTATTTTTAAAAATATTTTTTCTAGTTTATGTTTGATTCTCAATATGTGTACACATTCTGTCTGCTTTCTTCAGTTACTTTAATTAAATTTTTTAATAATATTGAAAAATATAATATTTTAATAATTTTTTTAAAAATAAAATAAAAATTTATTTTATATATGGTCAATGCAAGTTAATGGTTTACCAAAGTTAAAGATTTTTTTAATATTTAAATCTTAAATAATATAATTTTTTAATTTAAACTTAGTATTTTTATTTTAAATAAACTAATTTTCATGTGATATATTTTGATTGGCACCAAATGGTAACTAATTTCTTTAATGCAGTTAAAAAAATTGAACTAAATAATGGAATGATAGTTTAAGTATAAATCTGAAGCAAAAAATTTAGGTACTAGAATAAGAAAGCAAGACATCATTAAGCCTAAAATTAAATCTAAAGCAATTAATGACATTAGTTTGGGAGAAAATTTAAATATGAAGGGCATATGACACATTCTGATAGAGCCATGTAGATTGTCAACGACAGTCAACGATCGGTCAACGTCGATTAACAGTGGTCAATGCAAGTAATGGTTTATCAAAGTCAAAGATTTTGTTAATATTTAAATATTTAATAATATAATTTTTTTAATTTAAATTTAGGGTGGGTTTGGATAGGCAGGGCATTTACCTGTGGTTAGTGTAAAAACAGTAGTAACAGTGAGATTAAATACTATAACGATACTGTAACGTAAGACAAAAAAAAAGTTAAACGCACCGCACCGCATCCAATCCCCAATTTAAATCGATCCTTAACTAATTTTTTACTTGTCATGTGCATATTTTATTAGAATGAATTGCAAAAAGGTTGATTTTCTGTCCCTGAACTTATTTTCAGGCTGTGATTCTCAACGTGTCCACTTGTCAATTGATCCATTGCTTTTATTTTTAAAAATATTTTTTCTAGTTTATGTTTGATTCTCAATATGTGTACACATTTTGTCTGCTTTCTTCAGTTACTTTAATTAAATTTTTTAATAATATTTAAAAATATAATATTTTAATAATTTTTTTAAAAATAAAATAAAAATTTATTTTATATATGGTCAATGCAAGTTAATGGTTTACCAAAGTTAAAGATTTTTTAGTATTTAAATATTAAATAATATAATTTTTTAATTTAAGCTTAGTATTTTTATTTTAAATAAACTAATTGTCATGTGATATATTTTGATTGGCACCAAATGGTAACTAATTTCTTTAATGCAGTTAAAAAATTGAACTAAATAATGGAATGATAGTTTAAGTATAAATCTGAAGCAAAAAATTTAGGTACTAAAATAAGAAAGCAAGACGTCATTAAGCCTAAAATTAAATCTAAAGCAATTAATGACATTAGTTTGGGAGAAAATTTAAATATAAAGGGCATATGACACATTCTGATAGAGCCATGTAGATTGTCAACGACAGTCAACGATCGGTCAATATCGATTAACAGTGGTCAATGCAAGTAATGGTTTATTAAAGTCAAAGATTTTGTTAATATTTAAATATTTAATAATATAATTTTTTTAATTTAAATTTAGGGTGAGTTCGGATAGGTAGTGCGTTTACCTGCGGTTAGTGTAAAAACAGTAGTGACAGTGAGATTAAATACTATAACGATACTGTAACGTAAGACAAAAAATAAGTTAAACGCACCGCACCGCATCCAATCCCCAATTTAAATCCATCCTTAACTAATTTTTTACTTGTCATGTGCATATTTTATTAAAACGAATTGCAAAAAGGTTGATTTTCTGTCCCTGAACTTATTTTCAAGCTGTGATTCTCAACGTATCCACTTGTCAATTGATCCATTCCTCTTATTTTTTAAAATATTTTTTCTAATTTATGTTTGATTCTCAATATGTGTACACATTTTGTCTGCTTTCTTCAGTTACTTTAATTAAATCTTTTAATAATATTGAAAAACATAATATTTTAATAATTTTTTAAAAATAAAATAAAAATTTATTTTATATATGGTCAATGCAAGTTAATGGTTTACCAAAGTTAAAGATTTTTTTAATATTTAAATATTAAATAATATAATTTTTTAATTTAAGCTTAGCATTTTTATTTTAAATAAACTAATTGTCATGTGATATATTTTGATTGGCACGAAATGGTAACTAATTTCTTTAATGGAGTTAAAAAAATTGAACTAAATAATGGAATGATAGTTTAAGTATAAATCTGAAGCAAAAAATTTAGGTACTAAAATAAGAAAGCAAGACGTCATTAAGCCTAAAATTAAATCTAAAGCAATTAATGACATTAGTTTGGGAGAAAATTTAAATATAAAGGGCATATGACACATTCTGATAGAGCCATGTAGATTGTCAACGACAGTCAACGATCGGTCAATGTCGATTAACAGTGGTCAATGCAAGTAATGGTTTATCAAAGTCAAAGATTTTGTTAATATTTAAATATTTAATAATATAATTTTTTTAATTTAAATTTAGGGTGGGTTTGGATAGACAGTGCGTTTACCTGCAGTTAGTGTAAAAACAATAGTAACAGTGAAACTAAATACTATAACGATACTGTAACATAAGACAAAAAATAAGTTAAATGTACCGCATCGCATCCAATTCCCAATTTAAATCCATCCTTAATGCTTTTATTTTAAATAAATTAATTGTAACTAACACATTTTAATTGATTGGATGTGCAAGTGGCACATTTTGATGGACATCACATTGTAGTTGGTTTTCTTAATGCTGTTAAAAAAAATTGAACCAAGAAATAATAGTTTAAGTAAGTAGCAATCTGAAACAAAAAATTTAAATATTAAAGTGGGCAAGCAAACTGAGTCGCTAAGCCTAAATTTAAATATAAAGCAATTAATGACATTAGTTTGGGAGAAAATTGAAATATAAAGCCCATAAATGCTGGATTTTTTGGGGCTAAATGGCCCAACTGTCTTTTTCAAAATTCAACCGCTAAATCCAATGACAGTAAAGGTCAAATAAAATAAAAACCCTAGCTTTCGTGGCACCGTTCAGGATATTTCCTGCAGTTGCAGAAAACTGCAAACCCTAATTATCAAGAAAATTGCATTCCCTAAAAAGATCTTCATGGCGAAGAAGGGCAAGGCCAAATCAGCAAAATTTGAGATCGAAGAGAACGAATCGGGACCATTAGATTCGAAACCATTGATGGTACTAAGCAGTAGTGACGACGAGGAAGCCAATGAAGACCTAAGCTTGAAGATCGTGGAGAAAGCACTATTGGTGAAAGCAACGAGGTTTAGTGAAGGATACCACGGCGTTTCCGATGACCCAGGCATCGTTTCTGTGGTGGGTTTGGCCTCGTCGTCACGCGGGGGATCTGATGTAGCTGGTACCAGTGGTGGCCGTGAAGAGGCAGATTTGGATTTGGAAAGTAAGAAAATTGTTAAAAAGAAAAAGAAGAAAACGAAAACTGAAAAGGTTAAAATTCTGTTTTTGTTGTTTCTTCAGTAATGATTGTTTTGATCCAATGTGCTGCTCGGAGAAAAAAATAATGTAGTTGAAATTTATTTAAAAGTAATTTTTTTTACTACAGAGTTGATGAGATGATACAAGTAAAGAATCATAACTTTGTGGAACTTTTAATATGATTTGAAGTGTTGTAAATATAGATAGGCTTTGGGATTTACGATCACTGTTTCAAATGAGGGATCCTCTATGCTTGTTTGCTATGATAATTTGAATTCCGGCTTGTTCCGCTTAGTTATTTGGTCAAACTATTTATTGAAGAATTGTTGGATAAGTATTGTTGAATAAATATTTTCTGTTTGTTTGGTTAATAAGTTCTTGGTTTTTGTTCTGTCTCCTTTTCCAAGTTCGTTATGGGAGGTCTTCTTTACCGAGAAAACTTGACCTTTTCTCTTTTCCTGCAAACTTCTATCAGGAACTGGCCTCTTTTTTTATTTTTTCCCAGTCTTTATTATTATTATTATGATTGTTATTATTTATAGAATGCCTGCTATAGATTACAGTTCTTTGGTAATGCACTGATGCCCGAATTTGTGGTGGTTATTCACATTTTAGGGTCTGCAAGAAAAAGACAATCAAGGGGCACCCTAGTTAGTGCTATAATGCACTTTCAATGTTTATTTCAGTATCTCATAGATAGTGGAGATATCAAGTAATATGATGAAATGAGAGAAGTGTAAAGAGGGTGACCTTACCTTTTGGGAGACCATCTTGCCTTTATATATTGGGTACTGATATTAATCTTATCACCGGGTAATTTATGGGCATAAAAAAGAGTTTCTGCTAGGAAAATGCAGGGAAGGAATCATACTTTTGTCGTACTTCATAATTCCAATAATGCTACTCTGGTATGTTGGACTAGGCTTCAAAAAATAGTTAGAATTGGACTTTTAGCTGTCAAGATTGCTTTTATTTCTGTTATGGTTTTCATCACAGCTGGTTATGTATTGTTTTATTTTCTTGTTGAGTGTGTTGTTGAATAAATGTTGTACTGGATTCAATCTTGCAGCATGTTATATGGCTAACTTTTTATCTAATTTTGCAATCTCTTTTGTTATTGCACCAGGTCACAGTTGCAGAGGATGGAAATAAAGCTGAGATGATAGAGAAGGTTGAGACAGTTGAGGAGATTATCATGGCTAAGGATGTAGAGACCATTGAATCTCTTGACTCAAATACTGTAGACAAATCTGACAATATTGTACTCCGGAAGCTTCTTGTGAGTTTAAATATTTTCTTTGAACTGTGGTTTAGAAGAAAATTTCCCTTTGGTGGATTGGTTTTCAGCATCTCTTTGTTATTTATTCTATCAGCGGGGGGCGAGATACTTTGATCCTCCAGATAGTGGTTGGGAAACATGCTATAATTGTGGCGAAGAGGGGCATATGGCAATGAACTGTAAATCTGCTTCAAAGCGGAAGAAACCATGCTTCCTTTGTGGGAGTTTGGATCATGGGGCTAGACAGTGCTCGAAGGTATGAACGGGAGTAATGACATCTTGTACAATATCTTTTAACTTCTAGCTGTCTGTTGCAGTTAATATCTTTTCTGAATTGTGCTGTGCCCTTTTTGGGTTGGAAGTGGGTGGGCCGTTTATGTTAATGTTTTTTTTTTTTTTTTAATCTATTCATGGGGAGGAAATGAATATTTTTGAAGTTACTACAATTTCCTTTCCTGGAAATGGTTGGACACGCTTTTGTGTTGCCTTTATAAAATAAGATTCTTAACACACTGGTGATATTACAATGATAAACTTTAGTGGTTAAGCAGGTACCTCCTTGCTTTCTAGTAGGCTTTAGCACTTTGAAGGGTCTGTAGATCCAATGGTGGATGCATCATTTACCTATCACTTCTTTATGCCTTTCCTCTAATTGTTTCATTTTCAAATAGAAATTATAAAGTGGTCCTATCAGTGATCGTTAAAGCATGTTTTGAAAATTTTAATTGGGGCATTAGTATTGGTGTGCTTGTAATTTTAATTTCTTTGTAGACACAAGATTGCTTCATATGCAAAAAAAGTGGTCACCGTGCAAAGGATTGTCCGGACAAACACAACAGTGGCTCCAAGCATGGTAGATTTTGTTTAAGATGTGGAGGTTCTGGGCATGACATGTTTTCATGCAGGAATGACTATTCTCATGATGATATCAAGGTTTCTTCATGTTCCCTACGAGTGTTGTCAATTATTGTCTTTTCCATTGATGTCAATTGTGGTTTTTTGTTAGGATTCCTGTTCTCTAATCATATTACTTATGTTTGGATCCTCCTGAATCAGGAAATACAATGCTATGTCTGCAAGAGTTTTGGCCATTTGTGTTGTGTTAATTCTGTTGATACCAATGCAAGAGAAGTTTCTTGTTACAGATGTGGCCAAGTGGGTCATACTGGTTTGGTGAGTTTTTACTTGTCGTGCATATTTTATTAGAACAAATTGCAAAAAGGTTGCTTTTCTGTCCCTGAACTTATTTTCAGGCTGTGATTCTCAACGTGTCCACTTGTCAATTGATCCATTCCTTTTATTTTTAAAAATATTTTTTCTAGTTTATGTTTGATTCTCAATGTGTACACATTCTGTCTGCTTTCTTCAGTTACTTTAAATGTATTTCTTTTTAAAAAAAATTGGTTACTTCCTTGTCATTCCTTATGGTTTCTGAAAGGTTGACAAGTCTCTTACTGCTGTCCACTAATATTGTTCCATTTCTCTTCACAAGCTAACTGGATTGAGTATTAAGTTGAATACCTAATTGCTAACATCACTTATATTATCCAGAAATCACTAATGTAAACAATCTTCCATAGAACATTCGCGTTCAAAATAGTTCTTTCATTCACATGATTATATGTATGCATTTAGCAAATGTTCATTTTTAACAAGTGTTAACTGTACCATTTTATATGGGAATTGTTTATGTAGTCATGTGGTCGATCACGTGGAGAAACAAAGGAAACTACTGATAATGGGTCACCTAGCATATGCTATAAGTGCGGTGAAGGAGGACACCTTGCACGTGAATGCATCACCTCTACCCCATCGTCTAGCTTATGCTACAAGTGTGGAGGAGGAGGACACTTTGCCCGCGAATGCTGTTCTGCTAAGGTAAATTTTCAGTACAGTTTCAAGTGTGGTCCATTTATTATTTATGTTCTTTTAAGTGCAGTGTAAGGTTTCAGCTTGATGTGTTATGGACAGTGACTATATTTATCGTAACAGGTTGGTAAAAGAAATCGTGAACAATCTACTCCTAGTGAAAGACCTCGTAGAGAAAATAGAGAGTTCTTGGGATACAAGTCTGCACCTCATGATCATGGCAAGGTCCGCAAAAGGAAAAAGATAAAATCAGAAGAGGGGGGCTTCAGTACACCACGAAAAGAAAAGCAAAGAGGTGGTTGGATCACAGAGGATGCTGGAGATTTCTCCAATAGGAAGTACACAAGGAACCATTGGAATTCTCCCTCAACGCAATCCACTGAGGGACGTAAGAAATCTAGTGGTCGTATATTGGGTTCTCAGTCGTCTAAACCGAAGAATTCTCATAGATATTCGGCTTCAAGGTTCTCCAGTTTTGGCAATGATGAACCAAGGACTTACAATTGGTGGTAGGATTATTGTATCTTTGTCTTTGTTTAACTGATATATCACTCTCTTTCTTGTTCTTTTCTTCTAAATCATGGGGCTTCATTTTTTTTTAATGAAAAGAAAGATTCACATTCTCTTAGTTTTAGTGGATTTAAAAAAATAAAAACTTTAATGTTCTTTTCTTTATGCATGTAGCATTTTTATCTTTTCCTTTGGGCAACCTTCGACATAAATTTAACTAGTTTTTGGCTTGCTTGGGTTTTCAATTGATACTATAATACTTATTCAAAATTACTAAAATAATAATTAATATTAAACACAATTTTATGTAATTAGAATAAAAATGCATAAATCAAATAAAAGGTGAATAAATATAAAATAAAACGTTTACAGATTAGTGTCATTTGGAATCTATTGATGCTATATAATGGGCTTAAATGATAAATTGAAGTTTAAACTTCAGTTAGTCAATGGCTGAATGTGGTGTAAAAAGCTACTACTGCGTCTTGATTAGTATTGATGATGTGTTGGTCAATGTAGATTGTGATGTGGTATAAAAGTTACAATATTGTGCCGGGGGTTTGGAATTTTAATTTCATAAATCACATTGATTTTAGTTGATTTTTTTATTTTATTTTAAATCCATTTGAGTCTAACTTAATTCACAGTTCACAAACGAATTTCTGTAAGGTATTGAAATAGAGTGAAAGCAAACTTAAAAGATAAAAAGAGTTTGGGTAGAACAAAAAATTCTACAAAATACATCGACGACTAAAATTAGTGTCTATCTACAATATTAGAGTCCTAAGGGTTTTAAAATCTATATATTTTTGTTTTACAAGATTTACAATAATTACCTTAGTAACATTAGTTTTATTGGAATATTTTTTTGGGCTATCAAGGCTTCAAGTACTTCACTAAGGCTTCAGTTGATCTCCATGGGACGGTTTATGTATATTTATCATAGGCTTTGATCCGTGACCCCTGACAACTGCATGTTAATCGATATTGCTCAGGTGTTGATGTGTTGGTCGAAGTTAATTGATATTGATTGGTGTTGATTGGTTAATCTTGATGATCTTTTAATTTGAAGTTGTTTATTTATTTTTTTAGTTTTATGATATATATTATATACTTACATAGTCTTATAATGTATAATTTATATATTATAAAAATACATTTCAAAATTTTTTTAAAAGTTGAATTTTATATAATTTTAAAATTTTTGTTTTGAATATTTAATTTGTTTTTGTTTAAATTTCAAATTATATGTATCTTTAGACTTTTTATATATGTTTTCAATTTAATATAATTAATATTTAAAAAAATTCATATTTTTTTAAAAAATTCATTTTTTTAAAAAATTCATAATTTTTTTTGAAAAATTATCTTTTGAAATATTCTTATTTTAATTTTGAAATTATTTGATATCAATGCTAATGTTTATGTGGCTTTTGTGCGACATGGTAGCTTTTAATTAGTTGGAAATTTTAAGAGAAATGTATTAGGGTGATTATTACTTTTGATAAAATAAAATTAGGTGTTAAGATGAGAAATTAGGTAGAGCTTAGGTGCCAATTTGTTATTTAAGTTTATATGATTTTACAATGGACACAAATATACTTATACTAATGGTCCATCCAACTCATTAAATTGTTACATTTTAGATATATTATAAAAACTTACTATGGGTAAAAAATTTAAAAAGACATATTATAAAAACTTTAAAAAGTAATTCATAAAAATTAATTAATTAATATATTTAAAATAAATTGAAGTTAAAGTTTAACAAGTTCAACTTAAAAACATAAATACAACATTTTTATTGAGACAAAAGGAGATAAAGTTAGTAATCAAGATCAATGAAGTTATTAAAAAATGTTAGTAATATTTATACAGTTAAGTTTTAATATTAAAAAAATATTTAAATTAATTGAAAGATAGTATACGTTAGGATAAATGTTGTTCAACACTGAAGACTCAATGTTTGATCAGTCAAGATGTTAGGATAACCTAGGTGTTTTGTTGGCTTATTTTACTTGGGCTTTTTCATGTCATGTTTCATAAGCAAATGTGTAACACCCCAAACCCGGCCTAGACGTTATGGCCAAATTTGACGATGTCAGATGAGAGTGTTTGAAAAAAACCGTATCGTCGGTAAAATCACTTATCAATTTACAATTTTTTGTTATCTTTTGTTAACTCTACAATCGTGTCGTTTATTTAGTCGAAAGTTTCAAAACATTATTCAATTTCAAAACATTAGTAAATGCGGAAGCTTTTAAAATAGTTCGCGTAATCGAAGGTATTTTTGATAAAACATTTATTTCTTTTGAAAACCCAAGTTGTTCTTCTACTAGCAGTTATAAATCTTAAAGCAATAAAAGTCCCCTAAATTTAAGAAAAATACCGTAGATGCCATAATTACAGTAAAATACTTAAATAAAACTTAAAATCATAATTAAGTAAAATAGTATGAAAGAGACCGTGTGGCCACTGCTGAGTCCTCCGCCGCTCTGATCTGCCTAAGCCTGGGGATTACCTGTACAGATTAAACAGAGGGGTGAGTTTACGTAAACTCAGTGTGTAATCCCCACGCAAACAACAATCAGTATGCAAATAATCACAGTCTGGGCCTAAGCCCTTTTTTAGTAGCAGTATCAGTTTGGGCCTTAGCCTATCTCAGTACAGTAGCAGTCATGCAGTATACAGTATGCAAGTCCAACCCAACCAACCGCTATACACCATCTCCTATCCAACCCTGCACTTCTGTGGGGATTAAATCACCCACCCATCCTTACACTTACAAATAGCATCGGTTACAGCACTAAATAGTATTTGCAGCTGAGCTGCCAGTATTAGGCCTGAAGCCATCAGTAAGTCTCAGTTGTGCTGCCAGTATATTAGGCTTAAAGCCTTTCAGTACACTTCCTCCACATATATCGTCCCATTCCCAATGCAATGCAACATACAGTCATGGCATGCAATCACATAGTATCATGCATATAATCAGTACAATATTTTGTAATCATGCTCAATATACAATCATTCATATATCACTCAGTCAATTAGGGATCAAAGCATTGTTTTTCGACCTAATAGTAAGTTCATAGTCGTCTCGAGCGACCAGTGCAACATTAACAAACAACTCAGTAAATTAGGCTCACGCGCTCATGTGATTTGCCCATGTGGGCCCACACGACCCAAATTGGTCTTGGCCATGTGGATCACATGGCCTGGCCCAGAATCCCACATGCCTGTGTGGACTACCCATGTGGCCCACACGACCCAATTGGTCGAGCTTGTGTGTCGCACACGGCCTCTCCAAGCCATCACGCGGCAGTGTCCTTTGTGCACGGCCTACAACACGGGCAACCACACGCCTGTGTGGCATTGATAGAATGGTTTTTTGGCTTTCGTTGATTCTTGTTTTCTGTGCAATCGAGTACACACCTGTATTGTTCCTGATGCCTAAACCCTCCCGAGCACTCCAGTACCTATAATTAACTAATAAATCACCTAATAAATCATTTAACAACAACCTAACATTGAATCTGAATCGAAAAACTCATTCAATGACGCGAACCCGGTTATGAGATAAGCCGGATTAACGTGTTTGCCTGATCGTAGTCGAGAAGAAGATCAAAGTTTCACTTTGATTAAATAGGTAAGAAGCGGAAGGTTAGAAGATGTATGGTCTTAGAAGGAATTTAGAAGTGTCATAGATTTAGAAAGAAGAATGATAGATGGTAAGTAGGTTCGGCTTAGGTAAGTAAAATAGGTACAAAAAAGGTTCAGAATAGAATGAAAGGTACGGAATGGTTTAGAAAGGTACGATTAGTTTAGAAGGGAATGAAATGGTATATTTGGTACGTAATGGTATGAAATGAACGAAATGGTATAAAGGTACGAAATGGTATAGATAGAATATGGTTTTGGTTGGATTTGGTAACTAATGAGATAGGTGGTCGATGGTCGAGTTTCTTAAACGTCAGGAAAGATTCAACACCAAAGGTGTCACCCCGAATCCTATATTGTCTAAGTTGGAAAATGGAAATAGAAGGATAGGTTTGAGCGCCACACCAAATAGGTTCGGTGATAAGCTCGAAACAAGCAAGTTTGACGCCACTAGCAAGCTAGATAAGTCGCACGAGACTTGTACAAAGTTAAGAGGAATCAAACCTCACAGAAACAGAGTTTCAGTATAAAAAAAGTTCAAAAAGTCTCTTTTACAAATGAAATGAATAACTATTTATACTAACAACTTAGGCTGGCCGAATAGTCCTATTCATGGACTTAACAACTAGGTAATGTATCTTAATTAATGGCATGAAAATTCTAAAAAGTGTCCATTGATGAGCTTGTCCAAATTCGGCTGAATGGGAGGTGAGTAGGTAGCTTCATGAACACACATTAATGCATTTGGATGAATGGTTTCCAATCATGTATGGCTAGGTTCGGCCAACCCCTTTAATGGAGCCTTTAACTCATATTGTTTCACCAATAGTGACATCATAAATAAGGCTTCATGAAAGGTCAAACTAGGTGTGAACTAGGAGCTTGAGTGGCCTCTTGTGTATGAATGCCCATATGAATGGTCATCATGGTGTGAACATGAAGTGTGAACACTTGGGAGATACATGAACCGTCCAATGCATGTTCATTCATTAATATGGTCCATGAATCTTCAAATACATGGATGAACATGCATCAACCCCTTTAATAGCCATCCATTGAACCATTCCATGCATGTACCTACAAGATGAATGTACCACATTAATAGCTCATGTGAACACATTAATCAAGTATGAACACAATTAAGCACCTAATTAAATTTGGTCAACATATTTAATTCTTGTAATAATTTAGACATATTTATTGCTAGTTTGAATTAAGACAAATTTATGATGTGCATTAACTACTTAACTAGTCAACTAGCTCACTTTAATAAATATGCAATAATTAAGCTAAGATGAGCTGAGGGTTTCAGCTATGAGCTGTATTAAGCTAGAATTAAAATAAACGAGCTGAGTTTATTTAAAGTAGAAATTAATGGAGCTGAGTAAGAGCTTAGTTGAGCTCAACCGAGCTGGAATGAACTCCCGTGAGCTGAAATGAGCTGAAGTCAGCTTGAATTAAGCTAACTATCTTTGGTTCGAAGTTGCGTTCAGCTACACATTGGACGTTGGAGCCATGAGCTAGATGGAATCGATGACAAAGAGCTGAAATGGAACTTTGGAAATGTCGAGCTCGAGCTCTCGTCATGGGACCTTGCGGCATAGCAGGTGTTCCATCATCCAGGCTGGTTGCTAGCTTGGACGCGTTCGCGTCATTCAACAACCGACCAAAACTTACCTTCAATCGCACATCTATGATTCCGACAAATCTAAGTTTCTAGCAACTAACTTTGAGTCCTTGAATCCTTCCCTAAACGACATCGATAACACTTATCAATGAAAAATCAATAGAAGTTAACAAGAGAAACGAATCTACTATGCCCAAACTTACCGAACCAAAACGTATCTCGAAGTTGCACGAGAGAAATGAATTAGCAAGGAAAACAAAAAGAGGGAGAGAATGGAGATGTAGATTTTTGGCAGAAAAGGGGAATCTGACGTCCAAAATTTGGGAAAAGAAACTAATATTTTCTGAAAAAGAAGAATAAAATCAAAATACGGTTTAATAACCTTTCAAACCCCCTAATTCTCTCACACATATCCCTTAATTCTCTCAGGTAACCACCCTCAACAACTTCACTACTCGAAATTCCGGTTTGACTAGGACTCTAGCACGCCACACAGCCAAGCAACAAAAAAAATTCCCTTGCTCGCATAGGGAATCAAACACAAGACCTTCAACAACCTTGCACTCCACTTAACCACCAGACCAGTAGACCCATTCTGATATATATTAACAAACTATAAAATATAAACCTATTGGACCCAGTTAAAGCTTTATTCATAAAAATACCAAAATTTTCCCAAGTCATAGCTTGAACTTGGGACCTCTCATACACACTCAGAACACTTAACCACTAAAGTAGACATATATTTGTGTCAATTAATGACAGAGACATCAATAGAAAAATTTTGGGGCGTTACAAAATGAACTTCTAAAACGTGATTTATGGATGTGATTTATTGTGCCTTATCATCATGGTCAAATTTGGAGTTTTAAAGAAGTTTAGATAGACTTAATTTTGTGGATAAGACTTGTGCTTATCCTTTGTACTTCCACTCGGCATCGTCAAATCACTAAGGCTGACTTTCATCCTTGCTTGACGGGTGATCTTGGTAGATATATTCAAATTATATCTTAGAGTTTTACTTTATCAAGTCTACTTGGAGAAGATGTTGACTTTAGTATAAATAGGCCGTTGTGCCAACATTTGAAGGTGCCTTTTGTAGTGCCTTTGGCTGGTTATTATATGTGGTATTTTTTGCACTCTTATGTTAGGCTTTTATTGGAGAGTTTATACTTAATGTAAGTGAGTTTTTTGGGTGAGTGATTTGTAACAATTGGGGTAGGTGTTGGGGCTACAATTACTTATTTGTGTAAAGTTAGGTTGTGCTTAAGCTTATAGGTGATCCGGAGGATTGTTGAATAAGAATCATTCTACGAGTGAGACTTCGCAGAGTAGAATTGTTTCTGAACCGCATTAACAAACAACTATGTGCAAATATCTCATTACATTCTCTATTTTTCATTTTTGTTTCATTGCTCTGTTCAATACTGTGTTCGAATATATGTTTGGACAATCAAATTGAACTTATAGCAAGCTGGTGTGTTTTCTCATTATAACTTTATAATAAACTAAATTTATTGTTCTCTTTCTTTGAGGTATTCAAATTTTTTTCTATAAAATTTAATTTAATTTATTATTAATTTCAAGTTAAATTTAATAAAGAATAATTATTTATTGAATTTTTTTATCTTTTGGTAGTAATAATATTACTAATTAATATTTGATTATTTATGAAAATTAAATTTATCTTAATTATTGGTTTTAAATGTGGATCTTTAAGTCAATGCAAAGATCAATTTCTTTTGGTTTTAATTTTCTTATGGTCCTTGTAAAATCTGTACTTTAGTCTTCTCTATTTCTTTTGATGATTAACAATCATTTCATGCTTCTAACCTTTCAATTTTAGCTTTCTTACAAAATAGATTATACTTAATTTTAATAACTGCATTAGATAATAAATTTGATAATAATTCTCGATGTCAAGGCCCTTAAATGGTATCATGCAAATAATATAGTATTGTTTCTTGAGAATTTCTCGCGGTTGATATCTAGAAACTGTGCAAATCCCAACATAAAAAATTTTAGGGCGTTACAAGCTTGCGCTATGTCTTTTGTTTTTTGATCGCGGTTGATATCTCAAAATCGTGCAAACCTCAACATCTAAAATTTCAGGGTGTTACAAGCTCGCGCTATGCCTTTTATTTTTTACAAACATGTTTACTTTTATCATAAACATGATTGTGTTGTTTTCGTTTTTCATTGGTCAAGGAATACTTGAGATGCTCATGTCTCAAACTTGTTATAAAGACATGGACACCCTAGTCATAGGTTAGGTTGTGACATTCAATTGCTGTCACATTGAAATGACGAGTAAAAACCTTGATGGATTCACTTTGTTGCTATTTAATTCCTAGTAAGTTGGTCTTTATTTTGCCTACCTCTTTGTTAGTGAGGAAGTTCCTTATGGGTTGCCTTTTCAACTTCTCAAAACTATGGGTGCAACTTGTTGGCAATGAAGAATACATACTCTTGGCCTTTTTATGGTAATTGGAACACATTGCACTTTAGTACGACTGAGACCTTTAAAATTTTCATATCGTAATTTTATTGCTCAATGTGTTCTTCAAGGTCCTTAATGTAGTGATATTTTTCTTTGGGGTGCTTGAGATTTTGAGGAAAAAGGTGTTTTCTATTTCAGGTGTCAAGGGATTGTTAGCACTTGGGACCCAACTTGCTCCACATGGTTAGGCTGTTTGCATGTCATGGAGCACTTTCCTCAATTCTTCTACTTTACTCTTTAAGTCATTATTGTGGTGGTGTATGACCTAAGGGATGTGTTCTTATTCTCTACGAGCTTGTCCATGTACCGACTACTCCTACTTCTAATTGGACATTAGCGATTCCTTTAATCTCCACCTACTTAGCCCTGCCTATTAGGAGCTTATTGTGCCATCGTCAACTATTCTACATGCCTTTAAAGAAATGATTGTCATAGTTGGTCATGCTCACATTGCTTTTGCTAAGATTCATATTGTTGTGGAATTGTTATTGCAAGTTATAAAGGTGTAATTAGAGTTCGAAGACCTATTGGGGGTTAGGGATCTAGTTTAGTGTCCTACAATTGGTAAGAGGTATTTAGGATAAGGGTTGTAGCATCCAAGCTAGTGGTCATATTAAGGATACTATTTCTATTTATTGAGCGAACTGTAAGGACCGTATTATTGTTGGCCAAAGGTTGGTCCAATTTGCTTTTTGTTATTAGGAAAATTTTGGTTGTTGGGGAAGCTTTGAAATCTCTGATTGTTTGGGAAGTTGTTAGGATATGCCATCTTTTTTGTTTTTGCTAATTAGGAGTTAGTACTCACCATATTAGCTGTTGATACAAATGGAAGTGGTGGTGATTCATGACAGTTTACGTAGAGGGCGGGAAAGCTGTAGGAGATAAAAGTGGTCAAAATTTTTGTTGGCGAAGAGGATTGGAGTCCCAAGAATGGAAGAGAGATAACCAAAAGTATTATAGAAGAGAGAATATATTTTTCTATTTCAATGTTCGTGGCCCTTGAAAAGGGTTGATTATTCCAAGATGTGACATGTTGTCCCTGTATTGGTTCCATATTGTTTAAGAATATAATGTATAGTTGTAAAAATAAGTTATAGTTTTTTTTTTTTAAATTTTCTTTCCTTTAATTTAAATATGCAATAGTATAAATATGTACGTTATGGTTTAGAAAAGTGTGGTTTTTCACCCAAACTAGTTATTCATCTTTAATTTTCTAAACTTCATAATTTCACTTACATGGTACTAGAGCTTTTCGATTCGGATTTTGTGTTCATTTTTGCTTAAAATAAAACGCTTAAAGATTAGTGTCATTTGGAATCTTTTGATGCTAAATAATGGGCTTAAATGATAAATTGAAGTTTAAACTTCAGTTAGTCAATGGCTCAATGTGGTGTAAAAAGCTACTGTGTGTTGATCAATGTCAATTGTGATGTGGTATAAAAGTTAGAATATTGTGTCATGGGGTTGGAATTTTAGTTTAACAAATCGCGTGATTTTAGTTGATTTTTTATTTTAAATCCGGTTAAGTCACTTAACATTTGAACAGTGAGAGTTCACAAACGAATTTCTGTAAGGCATTCAAATAGAGCGGAAGCAAACTCAAAAGACATGTAACAACCTATTTTTAGTGGTGTTAAAAATAGGGGTTTCGGGACCACAAATCTAATGAGTATGTTCGTAAAAATTATTTATGAATATTTACGAGTCAAATATGGTTTTAAAAAGGTTTTTGATTTGGTAATTTATATTATATAAATGATTTATTAAGTTCAAGTGGTAAGACCAAGTGATTTTATAAAATAAGGTATCGAGACATTGTTTCTATAAATCGAGCCATAAATATTTATAAAAATATTTATGGAGTGTTATTAAGGTTGTATTAAAGTTTCATTAAGAAATTTTAATGTTTCGATGTTAATTAATTAAAAAGGACTAAATTGTAAAGGATGTAAAATTTGATCACTATTTGATCTAAGTGATTAAATGGCTTAATGAATAAAGGTTAAGGGACTTGAATGATAATTAAACCATTTAGGGAGTTAGTGGACAAATATGGATATGGATTTTGTGTTTTATTTAATTATTAGTCAAGGTTAAAATGGTAATTTGATAAATTAAATTAAATTAAACAAAACCAAAAGCTTTATCATCTTTTAATTGTCTTATTCACCGATTGTAAAGGAGAAAAGGGAGCCATTTTTGACCTAGAAATTTCGGCAAGTTCAAAACTAAATTGGTATGTGATTTTTTCACTCGTTTCTAATAATTTTTATATTTTTGAGATTGTTGCGACTAGGTCCATCTAACCCGTACATTCATTTTTGAAAGTGTTAAAGATTTTGAATTTTTTCATTGATGAACCTTTCAATTTTAGATGTTAAATGATGAATTTGAGGTATTAGTTGTTAATTATAAGTATTTTGTTAAGTGATTTTTTGATGAATTTAACGATTAGAGGTTAAATTGTTGAAATGGTAAAAATATAGGGACTTGATGTGAAATTGTTGCAAAAATGAGCTGAAATGGATGCTATTAATAATCGGTTATCATGGGTTTGCAATAAAAATGGTTAATTTGCATGTTTTAGGCTCATAGACTAAATTGAATAAAAGTAAAATGTTAGGGACAATTTTGTAAAAAGGTCAAAAATGCCTAAATTGCATAAAATGAATTAGTTTTACTATCTAAATTAATGAATTTAATGAAATTATTAATTTAGATCAAGAATGAGTGAAAATCGAGAAGAAGGAAAAATTACCAAATAGCCCCTGTTCTTTGACATTTTTGCAAACTTAGCCATGTAAGTTCGTATGAACTATAATCATTTATAGGTTGATTAAATTGAATGTATAATGTGTGATTCTAATGTAAATGAATCAATATATATGTTATTATACAATTTATCAAGTAAAGAGATGATGGAAATCCAACAACGTTTGATGACTATCGAGCCCTATTTGAACCTTAGGAATATATAGGATACAAGTGACATGTCATTAGGGTTACCATGTTTTGGGTGCTAGTCCTGAATGTTGTACCGATGGCTGAGTTCCGGCATTTGTTGCGGATACTTGTCAGCTTGTGTGAGTGGCATCATGTAGCTACATTTCGACTGTCAGCTTGTGTGAGCAGACCCAGGTTACCATATTTTAGGTGCTGGTCTTGAATGTCCTACCGATGGCTGAGGTCCGGCATTAGTTGTAGATACTCATCAGCTTGTGTGAGCACTATCGTGTAGCTTACATTTCGACCGTCAACTTGTGTGAGCAGACCCATTCTATAGCTCGTGTGAGCTACAACTATATGTTTAGCACACTTTGCGTGAGCTTTCCTATGTATTCGATGTTATTCTAATTGGTTCAACGGGCATGAAAAGGGAAGGAACGGTAATTATTCAAATGACTTATATTATGAAAACTATGAAAAGAAATGAAAAGGAAATGTTAAATGAAAGTATGACTATGTTCATGGAATTGATGATATTAAGTGAGGTTATTCATGCTTAATGACTTATCTAATGTTATTCAAGTGAATTATGAATTGAGCATTAACATGTGTTATTGGTGATGCTTAGGCTTGTGCCAAGCTATTGGTTGGATTGTATTATGTTAGTTTTAAAGATATGCATTGAAATGGTATGTGACCAAATGGAAAGATACTTATATGCATAAAAAAGTAGTAAGAATCAAAGTATTTAATTTCTCATTAAATGGTTTATCATGTAGTTGATTTCAAAAGAGTTATGTTTAAATGCACTAGCTTGTGGCTATAGTTGATGTACATGCTTATGTCTTACGTGTTATGCAAATGAAATGGGTGAGAATAGGTAATGAAATGGTAAGTTCATAGTAGAGATGTAATATGATGAAATAAAAGGATTGTTAAGTTAAAGGACTTACTTGTAAGGAAGAAATTTACTTATGCTATGTGCGAGTTTACTTATGTCATGAATAAGTACTCTAATTCATGAATTGATAACGTAATTAAGCAATTGCTAAGTAATGGAATAGTAAGTAAGTAAATGAGATGGTTCATTGTTTTTGATGATTACGTAATTCAACTTATAAGACCCTATTATGTTAAATGGAATGTGTTCGAGATGTTAATGAACCTATTCATTTGTGAGATGATAGTTATGTAGTTTGATAAATCTTGAGGCATTGGTATAGGGTTATCCATGACTTATAAAGTCCATATTTGATATGGAATATTATGTTTAAAGTTTATATAAGCTTACTAAGCATTCATTGCTTATGTAGTCATCTTTCTCTTACTTTGTAGATTATCGGAAGCTCGATCGGTTTGGAAACTCGTTGGAGATCTATCACACTATCCAGCAATTATATTGGTAGATTTTTATGTCTTGGTCAAGGTTATATTGGCATATATAGGTGGACTTGTGGTTCATGTTAGTTGATGAGTTTGGCATATATATGTCATTATGGTTGGTGTAACCTTGGTACTTTTGATGCCTTATTGATTTATGTTATTTTAACAATGTTTAATGTATGTGTTTGAGGTACCTATATGGCATATTGGTTGAATGGAATTTGGCCATTTGAAATTGGTCATTTTATGCATGTTTGAACATGTTTTGATGCCTTTTTCATATGTGCAAATGAGATTTAAGTGCATGTTTGAGGTGGGTGAAGGAAATGGCTTGACTTTGGCCAATTTCTTGTCCACGTGGCCTAAGACACAGGTGTGTGTCTCAGTTGTGTGTACACACGACCTATGACATGGCCGTGTGTGACACACGGCCTATGACATGGCCGCGTGTGACATACAGCCCCTGTAAGTTTTAAAGGTTTCTTTTCGAAAGTTACAAGGCTTAGCACATGGCCTGATACACGGGCGTGTAAAGCCATTTCAAGTGTTACACAACTTGGCACATGGGCGTGTGGCTTGGCCGTGTGACCTAAGTCAAAGAGTTACACAGGCTGGGACATGACTGTGTGTCCCTATGTCAAATGTTACACGGCCTGAGACACGGGCGTGTGTCTCAACCGTGTGACCCTTGTAGTGTGAAATTTTCTATCTTTTTTCATAAAGTTCTAAATGTTTCTGATTTAGTCCCGAATCATTTCTAAAGTGTTTCTAAGGCCTCAAGTGCTCAGATAAGGAACGATATGCATGTGTTTGAATGAATTATGCTATGATTTACAAAATGTTTGGAAATGAATGATTTGAGTTATGTTTTTACGGTAATGTTCCTTAACCCTATTTCGGTAACGGATACGGGTTAGGGGTATTGCAAGACAAAAGAGTGGATAGAACAAAAAAACCTACAATAAAGCAACAGCATAAAATGTTTGAGTAAATGCTCTTAAATACATTCATTAACTAAAAAATAAAGTACAATGAGATTGTTATAAATGAGGGAGATTGCTTCTATTTATAATTGAACTTCAAAAGATCCAATGGTACATATTGAATTACATCAACGACTAAACTAAATTTGTTGTTTGTTTTCTTTGAGGTATTCAATTTTTTCTATAAATTTAATTTAATTTATTATTAATTTCAAGGTAAATTTAATAAAGAATAATTATTTATTTAATTTTTTTATCTTTTGGTAGTAATAATATTACTAATTAATATTTGATTATTTATGAAAATTAAATTTATCTTAATTATTGGTTTCAATTTCTTTTGGTTTTAATTTTCTTATGGTCCTTGTAAAATCTATACTTTAGTCCTCTCCATTTCCTTTGATGATTAACAATCATTTCATGCTTCAACCTTTCAATTTTACCTTCCTTACAAAATAGTATATACTTAGTTTTAATAACTGCATTAGATAATAGATTTGATAATAATTCTCGATGTCAAGTCCCTTCAACGATATCATGCAAATAATATAGTCTCGTTTCTTGAGAATTTTTCACGGTTGATATCTCGAAACCGTGCAAATCCCAACATTAAAAATTTTAGGGAATTATAAGCTTGCGCTATGTCTTTTGTTTTTTTGCAAACATGTTTACTTTTTCATAAACATGATTATGTTGTTTTGGTTTTTCATTGGTTAAGGTGTACCTGAGATGCTCATGTCTTAAACTTGTTAAAAAGACATGCACATCCTAGTCATAGGTTAGATTGCGACATTCAATTACTGTCATGTTGCAATGACGAGTGAAAACCTTGATGGATCCACTCTGTTGCTGTTTAATTCCTAGTAAGTTTGTGCAACATCGCCCGGTCGCTAGACTCGAGTAATAAGATGCTGCAACCAAATTCAACAATCAACATATAATTTACTAAACAAAATTTCAAATACTTATAATCAGATCACATATACTCAAGCAGATTGAAAATTTGTAATCTACATGGACCTAATTGAAAAGTTCAAGCACGAAAAAGAATTGGAATGAAAAATTTCAAAGTTTAATGGTTAATTTCGAAAATCTGTAGTTGGTATCAATACCAAATAGATACCTTATTAAAAATTGATACCAAAATTCAATTATGTTTTTTTGGCAAAATAAGGGTATTGATATTTATTTTATGGTATCAATATTTTATGAAAAAGTATCGACACTCAATTGAAAATTGATACCACTTTAGCATTCTATTAATTTTAAAACTATTCATTTGGTTAAATATCGATACCAGATGCATAAATATCAATACTTGATTTTAGAAATGGTAAAATTTATTTTTAAAAGCCTATTTTGTGCCCAATTTCACCTACACTTAAATAGAACTCCTAGATATACTTATAGACAAGTAGAATATTAACTAGAGACCAAATTATTCAAGTACTACTCCATTTCAAACACTAATTCCATCCTAAATACATCAACTTTGATCTTTTAACCAATATGCCATTGAGGCACCTCAACCATTTCCATTTTATAGGACTCAACTTGAAGAGCATGCAAAATACCAATTCAGTTCTCATTAGTTAACATATTCACCTTCAACTACTCAACCATGGTATTATCTCATCTATTTAGGTATTACACATGGAAACAATCAACCAAACACGTTATCAACATCAAGATCATTTCCATTACACCTATATGTAACGCCCTAATTTTAGGCCTAGAAGTATTGGGCCTTGAGCAAGGGACCAGTTAAGAGACGGCTCATAAGTATTTAATTTTGTAAGGAAATGACATAATTAAATGTCTGCTTTAGTGGTTCAGGGCTCTGAGAAGTGTTAGAGAAGTCTTGGGTTCAAACCTGGGCTTTAAGAAAAATTTGTGTTTTAAGTGATCAAAACCCCTATCTTTGGTCGGTAGGGTTATAAATAAAATATGGTAAATTGTGACATAAGAAGGGGGGTGGTGGTGTGGTGGAAGGTGGCGTTACAAGTGAGGCAAGAAGTCTGGGGTTCTAGGCGTGGGTTGTGCAATTAATGGATTTATTTTTGTCACTCTGGACGGCTAGAGTTTGGGGTGCAGTTGAACTCTGGAGGAGAAAGTTTGAATTGGTCAAGTGAGGGAATCAAGGAGTGGATCATGGAGGAAATTAAGGAGGGGATTATAGAGCAAATTGTGGAGAAAAATTAGGTGCTTTAAGTGGATGTGGAAGGCTGAACGAAATTGAGGAGTTCTTTTGGGAAAATTCAGCTTTGAAGTGGTAATTGGTCATTTGTATTCGGGTTTTTGTCACTTGGGTAGTAAAAGCCAAAATCACTTTTGACCTTTCAGGGGTTTTTCTATTTTCTTCTTTTCTTCTGGTTTTCTGCTAGTTGATAAATCGAATCCCTCCTCTTGCTTAATTCGGTGGTGACCGAATCTTGGTAATCTTTTCTCTTCTCATTCTCATACCCCTCCACTGAATCTACTCTTACTCTCTTTCACTATTCTTTCTTTCTTCTTTGACATATCAAAGTCGAATACCTCTATTCTTTCTTTGCTGAATTCTTTTTGTTCTCTCTTTCAATTATTTTGTCATCTCCACCTCAAGCTTTGCGTCTCATTGTAGCTTGGATAAACTGAATCTTGTCCTCAACATTTCTTCTTTTGGTTGCTCATAAGCCGAATCTCTCTTCTAGTATACCTAATTCGTGGGGTCGAAGGGTAAATCTCGGTAAGTGCTTATCCTCCTCTTCTTTTGGCGTTTTGGGTAAAAGCTGAATGTTTCATTTTATTTTAGTGAAATCAGGTTGATATTTTGGTGGTTTTTCTTTGGATCGATTGTGATATTCTCATATTTCCTAATCATTCTGATCAATTCCATAGGGGTTCTTTAGTAATTAGGTTCTCAAAGTGTCAGGATCTCTCTTTCAGTAATCAATTGATTTTTGGAGGTAAGTATTGTTGGTCGTGTGTTTACCTTAGGTTGGTATTTGATTAACCTTGGTATGTGATGTTGGTATTTATTGATGGATATGGTTCAGATAAACCATAAGGAAGTAAGGTCGATGCATAATCAATCAATTTAGGAAATTCAAGTCGATTCAATCAAGGTAAGTGTTAGACTTGGGTTCGATTTCTGTATTAGAAAGACATGCCAAATCTTATGAAATGCCTAACCGAGTTCTCTAATCAAAAATAGGTTCTATGCTCGTGGATTATTGTTTTTTTCGTCATCAAGGTGTGTACACACACCGCAAAAGCTGAAATCTCGAAAAGCCGAAATGCCGAAATGTCGAAATGTCGAAATGCTGAAAGTTTTACTACGATAACCACATGAGTACGTGAACACTCATGTGGAGAGATCAATATGATGACAGAGGCCCCATGAGCGATCTCATGGACTTGGGCAGCTTTCTGGCCAACTGCACTGAAATGGGCCATATGGGCCAGATGGGCCTGTGGGTTATCATGAGCGAAATTCATGGATGGTTATGAAATAACAAGCCGGTCATCATGTCCACATGGCCAAGGGCAGTTTTGGGCTCAGTGGGCCACAAGAGAGTATGGTCCCCACTTGGGCCACATATTGGATTTTCGTGCCCTAACATAATATTGATTGCTAAAAGTGACATAAATCGCGCTAAATGATTGTGGGCTTAGTAATGGGCTGATTTGTGTGTACTTAGGGCCATATACTGATGGGTCGATAAGTGTACTTAAACCTCGAATTGCGAAATGATCGTTATGCCCCTAAAGGGTAAAATAACTAAAATGCCCCTATATGATATATGACTGATTTGGTATGCCATTTGATGTTTGCATTCATGCATGTAATATTATGCTACATGGGGACGAGATCTTGTAATTGGAGGGAGTTTTGATCTATTGGGGTCACACGGGTCGCCCGAGAAGACCATGGACCTACCAATGTATATTGGTTAGTGCCGCAACTGGTGCTACATAAGGAGTGTAAGGATGGGTGGGTTGATTTAATTCCCACAGGAGTGCAGGGTTGGAAGGGATACAAAGTGCAGGGTTGGTTGGGATACTTGTGCATTGCATATATTGACATTGATTGTGATATGGGCTCAGGTCTAATAGAGGCTATTATGGGCTAAGGCCCAAATGCCATCGCTATTGTAATGGGCTTAGGTGCAAATTGATTTATGCATGCTGTATGTTCGATGAAGGTTGTACACACTAAGTTTTCGAAAACTCACTCCTTCTTTTTAATTTTTTTCAGGTAATCCTCAGTAGGCAGTTCGACGTATTGGAGGACTCGGAGGTGGCCACGCTATGAACTTTTAGTCTCGTAATTTAATTTATTTTGCTTTTATTGCTTTATTATTTTTGGGTTTTTATTTTTGGGTTTTGATGTAAGAAGGTCTTTCTCGGGTTTTGATTTTAATTTTGGGTTTTTGTTACATTTTATTGATTAGCATCTAGTTTTAGGTTTCGTAGTTTAAAAAGAAAATAATGATTTACAATCAAACATAAGTATGCAAACGTTTTCAAAGAAAAAGCTTCCACGTTAATTGAAACTTGGGAGATAATAATGAGTATAAAAACTAAGGTTTCTTTCCGAATATCAACTTAAGGTTTACTCAATCTACAAATATCCAAGTTTTCACTAGTTTTTATTTTTAACTAAAGTTCTCCTCAGACGAGACTGGTTTTGGAAATAAGAACTTGTTTGTAAATACTGTTTTAAGCTACGAACGATCAAATGTTTTACGAAGATCAAACGTTTTACAGATTGTACGATTCACCCTTCAATGTGACGATGCCAAATTCATCCATAACATCCGGGCCGGATTTAAGGTGTTACAGTTTGTCCACACGGGCAGAGACATGGGCGTGTGTCTCAGCCGTGTGTGACACACGGACAAGTGACATGGTCGTGTGTCCCTTGTAAATTTTAATGAATGCAAGTCAGTGAGTTACACGGGTTAGTCACACAGGCATATAGCTGGCCGCGTGACAGAAGTCAGAGAGTTATACAGGGTAGGACACGGTCTGGGACACGGCCATGTGATCCCATTTTAAATGTCCACAGACTTATGACACGGGTGTGTCTTGTGGCCATGTGAGACACACGGCCTAACTATACTAGCGTGTGTCCCCTGTATGTGAAAATTTTTAATATTTTCCCAAAGTTTACATGAGTTATGGATTTAGTCCTAAATTGATTTTACGGTTTGTTTTGGGCCTTGAGGGCTCGTGTTTAGGACTATAAGAGTGTATGTGAGTGATTTATATTTATATATGTGAATTGTATTTGAATTGTATGATTATTTATGTGACAAGTCCGGCAATGCTTCGTAACCCTATTCCAACGACGGATACAGGTTAGGGGTGTTACATTTGATTAGTATCAGAGCTACAGTTTTGTAACACCTCAAAAACTTAGGTATTTGATTTTTTCATGTTATCGCACAAATTGCATGTTTGCTTTATTGGCTAAGTGATTTGGGTGTGTTTGGGAGTGTTTGAGAAGCCTGGGTTCCAGTCTTGGCTTTTGCAGATTTTTTTAATTTTGCTCTTAAATGAATCATGACATTAGCATTTAGGTCTTATAAATAATTGTGGATGATTTATATCACAAAGAGCCTAGTGGTATAATGGCAAGTGGCGTGTGAGGTGTGACAAGGGGTCTGAGGTTCGAGTGGTGGCGGTGCAATGAGGGGGTATTTATTTTGCTGCCTGGGTTGTGTAGGAGGAGGAATTGGATTGAGACTCTGAGGTTAAAGTGGTCATGAGTGTTTGAATAGAATTTGAATGGGATTGTGGAGTAATATTAGGAGCAAATCAAGGAGGAGATAAAGAAGGATTTTTACGAGGAGATTGGGAAAAAAATCAAGGGAGTTTGGTTGTGGGAAGTGTAGTGCCGCGTAGGGGAACTCTAATTCGACTTTGAGTAGGTGTGTGCTGAATTGGGTCTTTTAGCATTTGGAGGAATTAGTTTTGGAAGGAAGTCTCTCTCATTTTGTCAGTTTGTCACCGTTTTTCTGAACTTCTAATTTTCTATTCTCTTCTTTTCTCTCTAGTGCCGAAACTGTAATAGACCATTCGTGCATTTTTGCTGCTTCAATTCTTGTTGTTCTGCCGAATTCTTGTGCTAAACTTTCCAAGTCCATCTTTTTTTCTCTTTTGCAGCAACCTTTACCAAAACTCTTCTTCTTCTCTTGACTCTCCCCTATTCTTTTGGCTTTGGCCGAACACCCCTTCCTAATTCTCAATTGATTGTTGCTGCTGGTCGTACGTATCACCTTTTCCCCTCTCTTCTCTTTATTCGACTATCTTTTAGTTTGTGAATCAGAGTTCTTTCCTTGTTAATCTTGGGGTGGCCGAATACTCTGTTTGCTCTTTCTCTCGAAACAATTCGGGTTGTCATCTTTTACGCTCTCTAGTTTAACTTTGGTTGGGTTATCATTTTACACTACTGTCAGTGTTATTGTCCTTTTTTTGCTACATGGTGATTGTTGGGTTTAGGTTTTCCCTGAGGAGTGGGAGTGCAAGTGTTTTGGGAAGCAGTCAGGACCCTTTTTCCCTCATTATTCTTTTGAGGTAATATGATACCTTGTTTTTGGGTTTAGGCCGATTATCCTTATGGTTGTAAGATGATATCCATGGATCTAAGCCACATCTCTAATCGATTCTATCTAACAGGATCTATCCTTAGTGCAGTTAATCACCAAGGTGGGAGTGAGTGATTTTGGCTAGTGATCTAGGAGGGATTAATCGCAGATTTTCTAGTCGTGGTAGGTGGTGATTGCTAAATCATGGATTAAGTGCATATGAATATTAACAATTGGAAGACTGATTGAATACTTGGAATGAATATAGGTTGGTGCTCTAGGGTTTCTCGCAAGTGCTCGTAATCAGGTGTGTAATCACACCCCTATCAACTGTAGATCGGCAAAAGTTGAAAAGTCGAAAAGTACGGCTTTGAGGCTACATAAGCGTATGAATCTCGTGTGGTAAACCGAGCCCACGAATCGTAAGTGTAAGACTGTAGAGGCCACCATGAGAGTTCTCATGGTCATAGGCTATTTTGGGACTTGTTGGGCCGTGTGGGCCCAATGGCTCATGGGCCCCACACAGATTAAATCCACGATATGTGGCAAATACTGAACTGGGCTGTGTAGTTCCATAACCATGGCTAAATCTGGGCTAAATAGGCCACACGAGTGGTACGGAGTGGTGTGCCTGGCTGGATTGGGGTGGGTTACACTATTGCATTATTACACTGTACTGTTATTGATAAGGCTCAGGCCCAGACTGTTATTACATATACTGTATACTGACTGACTGATAGGGGATTACATACTGAGTTTCATAAACTCACCCTTTTTCTTAAACTGTACAGGTAATCCCCAGCCTTAGACGGATTGGAGCCGCGAGGGACTCGGAGGTGGCCACACGATCGCAGTTATTTTATGTTACGCACTAATTATGACTAAATTTCATTTTGGGTTTTTTTTACCATGTAATAAGGCCATTCATGGGATTTAACTTTTAAATTGGGCTTTGTCTACTTACTTTAAATTGTTAGTTTAGGAGAAGACGAGTTTTCAAAATAATAATTGCTTTTAAAGACACGTAATTCAAAACTTCAAAGTTTTCAAAAGCTTCCGCGACCTAAATCAGTTTAATATACCAATGGCAAACATCTTGACAAGATGATTTGATAATAGTAAAGAACTCAATTCACTAAAGTTTTTTATATAATCATAAAGGGGTTTTTTAAACTGACGACAAGTTTTGATTCACAAAATTCAATTTTTCAAAAGGCACTATGATGTAGCACGCCAGATTCGGCCATAACGTCTGGGTTGGGTTTGGGGTGTTACAGGTTTAGTCGATTCTAAGACTAATGTAGCGTATGTGAGTCTAGCTATACATGCCATATTTAACTTATGATAGTGTGATATCTCCTGACAGCTTTTAAATCATGTTTTTGTATAGTAATGGATTCCAATCGAGCTGATTTCGATGATGTAGAAAGTAATAAGCTAGCCTCAATTCACGAAGCAGCACCGTCTGAATCGAGACCTGTATTTAAGGGTCGTGGAGGAGAGGCCAAAGAAGTCTTGTTTCATATGATGAATGAGTGGTTTTCTAAATATGTCGAAATGAATCTAGCTGCTCAACAACCTCATCATCGGTGTACCTATCATCGAGAACCCTTTTACAAATCTTCAGTAATAGCCAGCTAATCCCAAAAAACTTCTAACCTTGGATATGTTTCTTGGAGGTTTCCAGTCAATAATAGCTGAAATCTTACTCAGATCAACTTGAATACCTTCCACTGAAATAATGTGTCCCAAGAATCCAGCTTTTCAAAGCCAAAACTCACATTTACTAAATTTAGCAAATAGTTGCTTATCTCTCAATGTTTGCAATACAATTCTCAAATGCTCAGTATGCTTTGACTCATCTTGAGAATAGATCAAAATGTCATCAATGAATACAACAACAAATCTGCCTAAATACGGCCTGAAAATTCTATTCATCAAGTCCATAAAGACTGTAGGAGCGTTAGTTAAACTCAAATGGCATAACAAGAAATTCATAGTGTCTGTTTCTGGTTCTGAATGTTGTTTTCGGCACATCAAAATCTTTAACTCTCAACTGATAATAACCATATCGTAAATCAATCTTAGAAAACACTATTGCCCCTTTCAACTAGTCAAATAAATTATTGATTCGTGGTAGAGGATACTTATTCTTGATCGTAACTTTATTGAGCCGTCAATAATCGATACGTATTCTCATCGATCCATCTTTCTTCTTTACGAATAAAACTGGTGCAACCCAGGGCGAGAAACTCGATTGTGTAAAACCTCTATCTGTTAACTCTTGCAACTAAGCTTTCAATTCCTTCAATTCTGTAGGAGCCATCCTATACGGAGCTACTGATATTGGTGATGTTCCTGGTATTAATTCAATAGCAAACTCGACTTCTCTAATTGGTGGCAACCCAAGTAACTCTTCTGGAAACACATCCAAATATTCACGAACAACTGGTACTGATTCAATCTTCAATCTAGACACTTTTGTATCCAGTACCTAAGCAAGATATGCATCACAACCCTTTCTCACATATTTTTAAGTTAACATAGATGATATCACAATAGATAATCCACTCGAATCATTGGATTCAATACGAAGAATTTCATCATTCTGACATTTTAACTCAATAGTCTTTCGTCTACAATTCACAGTTGCATCATGCAAAGTTAACCAATCCATACCAAGAATCATGTCGAATTCATCAAACAGTAAAAACATCAAATCAACCAGAAAATAATAACCCCGGGTCATCAAAGGATAGTTCTTGCAAACTTTATCAACTAGGACATACTTGCCTAAGGGGTTCAATACTTTCATGAATTCAGTGGACTCAACAGGTAAACTCTTACTAGATACTAGATTCATGTAAACATATGAATGAGTTGATCTAAGATTTATCAAAGCAATTACATGAATGTTATAAAGAGAAAATGTACCGGTGATAACATCTGGTGACGACGCATCCTTGCGAGCACGATTGGCATAGGCTCTGGCTGGCACTCATGCTTTGGATCTTACAGTAGAATCTCTCGTAGCACCACAATTACCACTCATATTTCCAATGTTTCGGGGTGGTCTTTCTCTGGCAGCTGTGTCACTCGGTTTCACCTTTAAGCTTTTTCATTCATAGACTTCTCTGGGCAATCTCTAGGGTAATGGTCAAGGGATCCACATCTGAAACATGCTACACTCTTCATCCGACACTCGCCATAATGTGGCTTATTGTAATGTTTGCACTTGGGTCTAGTATTTTTAACACTACCCACACTAGTTACAAATGTAGCCTGAGGTTTAGGAGTAAAATGTCTCCCATCTCTGTCTCGACTAGAATGCCCCGTAGAAACAGTAGGACGGTAATGATGTTCTTTAAATTTCTTCAATGCTGATTGATGATACTTTCCCGAAAATTTCTTTCTTGAATCTTTAGCTTCAAATTTGGCTTTTCTCTTTTCTTTACTAAGCTCATCGGCTTTGCAAGCTCTATTAACTAACACAACAAATTCTTTCAGTTCAAGAATCCTGACTAAAAGCTTAATGTCTTCATTTAACCCATCTTCGAATTGTTTACACATAATTTCTTCAGTGGAGACACACTCTTGGGCGTACTTACTCAATCTTACAAATTCTCTTTCATACTCTGTTACGATCATACGACCCTGTTTCAACACTAGAAATTCTTTGCACTTTTGATCCAAGAACCGTTGACTTATATACTTCTTTCTAAACTCGGTCTGAAAGAATTCCCAAGTAACTTATTCTCTCGGTACTACCAATATCAAGGTATTCCACCACTAGTAAGCTGAATCTTTCAGAAATGATACAGTACATGTAACACATTCAGTCGGTGTACACGACAGTTCATCGAAAACTCAAATTGTATTCTCAAGCCAAAACTCGACTCTCTTAGGATTATCATCAATAGTAGCTCTAAACTCTTCAACCCCATACTTTTGAATTTTATCAGCAGATGGCTTACTCACACGTATAAGTTCCAAACCTTGAGAAACTACAGGGATCGGTTAAGGAATAGGTCGTGGTGGAGGTTGCTGAGCAGTTAGATTTGTTCAGACAAACTCAATGAACCATTCATTCATCATCTAGAAGAAGGCTTTTTTGGACTCTCTTCCACGACCCTCAGATACAGGTCTTGATTCAGACGGCACTGCTCCTTGAACGGAGGCTGGCGCATTATTTTTTACATCATCGGAGTCAGCTCGATTGGAATCCATTACTATATGAAAACACAATTCAGAAACTGTCAGGAGATATCACACTAGCACAGGTTAAATATGGCATGTATAGCTAGACTCACATATGCTACGTTAATCCTAAACTTGACTAAACTATAGCTCTGATACCAATAAATGTAACACTCTTAACCTGTATCTATTGCCAGAATAGGGTTACGGAGCATTACTAGACATATAACATAATTCATTATACATTTTACATATATTTCTCATTCTAAATATAAAGCATTCACACATTCATATAGCCCCTAACACGAGCTCTCAAGGCCGAAAACAAATCCTTAAATCAATTTGGGACTAAATTGATAACTCGTGGAAACTTAAGTAAAATATTGAAAATTTTCACAAACAGGGGACACACGCCTGTGTGGGCAGGTCGTGCATATCACACAGCCAAATGACATGCCCATGTCACAGGCCATGTAGACATTCGAAATGGGATAACATGGTTGTGTCCCAGACCGTGTCCTATCCCATTTGACTCTTTGACTTGTGTCACACGGCCAACCACACGCCCGTGTGACTAGCTTGTGTAACTCTTTGACTTTTTTCCATTAAAAACTACAAGGGACACACGGCTGTGTCACCTGACTATGTGTCACACACAGCTGAGACACATGCCTGTGTCTCTGCTAGTGTGGAAAAAATAAGCTATTCTCCAAGCCACATTTCTTACCCAAATTTGGTGCCAACCTACACAACTCAAAAGCATATATCCACAACCAAAATAGGTAATTAATTCAACCAAATCAAGCCTAAAACATACCATTTCATTACCAACCACACATTACTCTTAATCATCCCAAATGACCATTCAAACACATACCAATTTTATGTTCAAAAATCACATAAATGATCAAGTGCCTATATTCACTTTCATGCCTATTTCATAATCATTATGGCACATCTAAATCTTACCAATCTGATATTCAATTCATCAAACAAATCAATACAATTAAAATCACACTAGATAAATCAATCGCTCATACATATATATACATACCAACACAATACCAAATTAAGCCAAATCACATGGCCAAATACACATCAAACTCATGTACGCTTCATTAGCCAAAATGACCTATACATATCATATAACCATAATGTCTATACATGCCATATAAACAAAATACACATAGTTCATAAGTACCAAAATGATAGTTGGATAGTGTGATGAGATCTCCGACGACTTCCAAATTGAACGAGCTCCCGAATCACTATAAAACATGGAAAAGTAAACAAAGTAAGCTATATAGCTTAGTAAGCTCGTATAATATAGAATTAAACTTACCATTTAATCACAATTTAGGTAATTAAACATAGTATATTCCAATCAATTTGTCAAATGCCTATGTACATGAATTCACCAATAGGTTAGTCATGTAAAATACATATAATCATCAAATCATATGGATGAATACAACACTCAATCAAACTTCATATACATATATCTTCCATTTCATACTTCAATATATCATGTAATGTCATTACCTTATAATTCATATATCATTTGTACTAACTCATTTCAATCTCATGTAACCTAAAAAAAAACTGTGCCTGTTGAACCACTTAAAATATTGTCAGATACACGAATAGTACACACAAGGTACACTGAACTGTAATCTATCAATTCCTGTACATGTATGCTCTTTTGAGTTATAAACAGTAAGCCCTTCCAAGCTGAAGTAACGGTAAGCTCTAATGAGCTAAGAAATGGTAAGCTCCTGTGAGCTAAAATATCGATAAGCTCATACGAGCTGTGGTGAGTCCGCAACACATGCAGGATCTCAACCAAATCGGTAACGCTAATGACATGTCACTCGTATCCTACAAATTTCTACGTTTCAAATAGGGCTTGGTATTATTCAAACTCATTTATTAGGCATTCAATAATCATGTATTTTAGTTTCTCAATTCACATACATACATTTCAAATAAGTATATATATAAATGCTCAATTCTAATTATACAAACTTACCTCGTATTCACACGACGAATTTAATCGTCTACTCGATAACTTTGTCTTTTCCCTATTTAATTCCGATCTTTGCTTTTCTTGATCTATTTATAAACAAATGAAACTTATTCAATTATCATTCAATTCAATTTAGCCCAAAATACATTTTTTGCAAGTTTGCACTTTTACCCCTTAACTTTTAACTACTTTACGGTTTAGTCCTTATCTCAATAAAATGCATATCCTTGCAGTTCAACCCATACCAATGCTAGTCGAATTTCATATAGGTCCCTAACAAGCCATATATTTCATTTATTTTACAATTTCACCATTCAATTTTACACATTTTTCAATTTAATCCTTAATTGACATTTTTACTAAAAATCACTTTACAAAACTTGTTTATCTAAAAACAAAGATTCATTTTCTTTCATCAAACACCAAAAGACATACATATTCAACAATGGAAAAACCCTAACTCTTTAATAGTTTTGTAAATTAGTCCTCGGGCTAGCTAGATTAAGTTATAACGACCTCAAAAATATAAAAATCATTAAAAAAATACGGCTTAAAAACATACTATGCAATGAGCAGACCCTAACTGAAGCTTCAAAGCACCAAAAATGTCCTATTTTGGTGGTGTAGTCCAAGCGAAGAAGATGACACAATGTTTTATTAATCTTTTAATTTATCTTAATAATTAAATTACTAATTTAACCTTGACTTATAACATTTAAATCATTTATTACATGTCCAAGATTCTCCACTAATCTTATAAATGATAAAATTACCATTTAAATCCCTTAACTATTTAATTTCATAGTCATTCAATATCTTTAACATATAGAACTCTAATTTTACATTTTACGCGATTTAGTCCTTTTTCACAAATTAAGCATACAAATGACAAAATTTCTTAACGAAAATTTCATGCAATCATTCTATCATACTATAGACCTCAAAATAATATTAAAATAAATATTTTAACCTCACATTTGTGGTTTCAAAACCACTATTTCGATTTTACTAAAGACTGGCTGTTACAATTGCCTATTATGGTATCATCTATGTTAGCTCAAAAATATGTGAGAAAGGGTTGTGAAGCATATCTTTCTTATGTACTAGATACAAAAGTGTCTAAATCAAAGATTGAATCAGTACCAGTTGTTTGTGAATATCCGAGTGTGTTTCTAGAAGAGTTACTTGGGTTGCCACTGATCAGAGAAGTTGAGTTTGCTATTGAATTAGTACTTGAAACATCACCAATATCTATAGTTTCGTATAGAATGGCTCCTACAGAGTTAAAAGAATTGAAATCTCAATTGCAAGAATTAACAAATAGAGGTTTTGCCCTAGGGTGCACCAGTTCTGTTTGTTAAGAAGAAAGATGGATCAATGAGACTGTGTATCGACTATCGTCAGCTTAACAAGGTTACGATTAAAAATAAGTATCCTTTGCTGAGAATTGATGATTTATTTGATCATCTGAGAGGAGCAACAGTGTTTTCTAAGATTGATTTGCGATATGGTTATTATCAATTGATAGTTAAAGATTCAGATGTGCCGAAAACTGCATTTAGAACCAGGTACGGGCACTATGAATTTCTCGTTATGCCATTTGGGTTAAGTAATGCTCCTGCAGTCTTTATGGACTTGATGAATAGAATTTTTAGATCGTATTTAGACAGATCTATTACTGTATTCATTGATGACATTTTGATCTATTCCCAAGATGAGTTAGAGCATTTGATGATTGTATTGCAAACATTGAGAGATAAGCAACTATTTGCTAAATTCAATAAAAGTGAATTTTGGCTCTGAGAAGTTGGATTTTTTGGACATATTATTTCAGCAGAAGCATTTGAGTTGATCCGAGTAAGATTTCAACAATTATTGACTAGAAACTGTTGAGGAATGTAACACCCCAAACCTAGCCAGGACGTTATGGCCGAATCTAGCGATGTCACATTGAAAGGTAGAATGTACAAATTGATGATGTTGGAAAACCTAAAAAATGTTTGGTTGTTCACGGTTTAAAACAGTGTTTACTCTTTATAACTCTTTTATTTAAAATCAACCTCTAAACAAAGTACTTTAGTTTAAAAAATGAAAACTAATAGAAACTCGTTTAATTGCAAGTTTAGATAAACCTTGAGTTTTCATTTAAAAACCTTAATTTATATTACTTGTTAATTTCCTTGGTTTATTTACAGCGAAAGCTCTTGTTTTGAAAACACTCATGTTTTTAAGTTGGGTTTGAAAACATCACTTTAGTTTTTTTTCTAGAAAACAAGTTAAACTTGATAGTTAAGCAAATATAAGAATAAAACCCAAAAACCAAATCAAACTGGAGAACAGGCCTTATTACATCAAATCCCGAAAAAAAAAGCAAAGACTAGCTAAAGTAAAATAAAATATTGAATTTAAAAACTACTCAAAGAGTGGCCACCTCCAAGCCCTCCCGTACGTCGAACCACCTACTGAGGATCACCTACAAAATTAAAAAGAGGGGGTGAGTTTATGAAAACTCAGTGTAACAGCCCGATTTTGACCCTATTCGGAACGATGGTTTTGGGACCACGAATTCGAGTCAAAAAATATTTAAATATTATTTTTCATGTTTATTGTATGTGAATTAGCATGTGTGAAAGTTTTGTATGAAAATTTGATTATTTGTGTGCTTAATTAAATAAAAAGGGCTTAATCACGTAAGTTGAAAATTTGATAGATAAAAACATAGAGGGTCAAATATTTAATGGCTTTGTAAGTTGAGGCATTTAAGTGGCAATTTAACCATATTAAAGTATATGGACGGAAGTGGCCATGTTTCATAATGGTTAAAATTTGGTGATTAAAGGTTATTATAGTAATTAAATAAAACATTATAAGTTATAATAATAAAACATAAAATAAAACATGCATGAATTCATGTTCTTTTGATTGAAACTAGAAAAGAAAAGAAAAAAAGAAAAGCACATGTTATTCGGTCAATTGGGAGCCAAAATCCAAGGTTAGTTTTGTATAGATTTTGATAAAAAGTATATTTTTGAGCTTGTTGTCAAGATATATACATAGCCCATGTGTTAATTTTGGAATTTATTAACCTTATTCTATTCGGCCATGGAGAGATTTTGAATTGGTTGTTGTTGATGTTAGAAAATGAAAGTTATATGTTAGATTATTAAAAAAATGTATTAAAATTCTATGTGATTTTGTGTATAATGGGCGAATTTGTAAAATTATGAATAGAGGCACTAGATTTTTAATTAAATAAAATGTAAGGGATTGGATAAATCTAGTGAATATTCGGCTCTTGTAAATTGGGAAGAGATTGAGTGTATTTTATGTTATATGCATTTTAGACTATTTTATAAAAATGTAAATTGTGAAGGGCAAGTTAGTAATTTGCTCAAATGTGTAGTTGGGATTGAATTGGATGAAATCTAATTGAATGAGTTCAATTTAAAATTAATTAAATCAAGAACAAAAAGGATCAGGATTGGATCGGGGAAAAGCTAAAATAGTCGAATAGTCAATCGATACCGGTCGTTGATACCGAGGTAAGTCTTTAAGTAAATTAAATATCGTTTATATCATGTATAAAGTAATTACTATGATAATTGGAATTATATGGTTGTGTAGTATAGTGGCCGAATGTGACATTGTTGAAAATAGAACATTAGAACCTATTTGAACTAATTTGTGATATTGAAAGGCTTACATGAATAGCATGTGATATTTGAATTTCTTATAATTGAAGTTGATCATGAATTGAATATGTATCGTTAATAATCAGGCTTTATGCCGGTGTATAGAAATTAGCTTTATGCCTAGCAGACTAATTGCCGGTGAAAAATATCAGACTCTAAGTCTAGCAGGCCTTATGCCGGTGTGTATTTCAGGTTTACGCCTAGCAGGCTTTATGCCAGTGATTTAGTTCAAGTTTATGTTTATAAGATTTCATATAGATGTGGAAAGTGAGCAAGTAAGTTGCCTAAATGATTTTTATATTTGGTCACCAAGGTAAGTATATGTGAGGTTATATTAATCTTATGTTTTCGACTAAATGAGGGGTTATATTGAACTTGCGTATTCAATTATATGTGAACTTATATGGAACTTGTGTACTCGGTTACAGGTGAGACTATATTGAATTTATATATGTATTCGGCCTTATGAGGTAATATAAAGAATTTTGTGAAATTGGTCATATAGGTAAGTCTTTGTGTTTTGATATAAGGGTTATATATATTCGGCTATATAGGTAAGTAATTAAGTGATGTTATAATTGATCTTAAGTATTCGGCCAAGTTAACTTAATTGAGAATAAGTATATCTTGAATGGTACAATTAAACTTGTGTGAAATGTTTTGATTTTCTATTTGAGTTGTTCATTTTTCTTAAAGCTTACTAAGCTAAATTAGCTTACTTGTGTATATGTTTTTATAATTGTTTATAGATTTTGAAAGTGGTTACATGTTCGGAGATCGTCAGGGAAGTCATCCACACTATCATTTAATTATCAGTACTTTAAAAAGTTTAAATTTGAGCTTGTGGCATGTATAGACTTGTGAGTATTTTGTTTAAATTAGTAATATGTTTATATTATGCCATACGAAAATGGCTAAGTTGAATTATTGACATATGCTATAAAGTAGATTTTTTCTATGTGTATTTGAGCAAATGATGTCGTTATTATAATTTTGGTTGAATGTTTCGTATATGTGCAAATAAGAGAGAATTAAATTGGTCATGTGGTTGGAAATAAAATAGGGTTTGGATTAGTAAGGTTGATAAGGTGGCTATATATATGTGTGAGCGTGAAGTACTCATAAATTGGGGATTTAAGTACTTGCCATTTGTTGTGGATATTAAGTTATTATATGATATATGTTTCTTGCGAATTGATGTGCTGTACAAATGAGACACACTATTTCAAGTGCTTATAAATTAAGTTGATGATTTAGTATTTGATAATAAATAATGCCATATATGTGATTCTTAGGAAAAATCATGAAATAGGTAGGGAATGAGTTATAAGTATTTAATAAGTTGTATTTAGTTAAAGCTTATAGAATTGACCAAATGAATAGTGATTTTGGTTTTATAAAAGCATAGTTGTTTACATGCAAAGTTAATTTATGCACATGATCATATGTTCATTGAGAATTGAACCATTTCATGATCTTTAAATTTGTTTTAAATGGTTAGTAAATTTTCTAATGCGGTGCGTAATTATGTGTTTATTCACACATTTATACTTTGATGCTGAATGTGTATATATATATAGATATCAATATTGATAGATGTTTCAAATATGTACTCTTTTATTAATTTATGTTTAAATTAAATAATTGATTTGGTATTCGAGTTTTAAGTATGTATATGTCTGAGAGTGTCTAATGGTTATACCTCCTCTGGTAATACCTTGTAACCCCATTCTGGCAACAGATACAGGTTAGGGGTGTTACATTTTATTGTCATCAGAGCTACGGTTTAGTCGGTTCTAGGACTAACATAGCGTGTGTGAGTCTAGCTATACATGCCATAATTTTTATCGCGAGAGTGTGATGACTTCTGACAGTTGAAAATGTGTTTTTCGTATAGTAATGGATCCTGATCCCAATCAAGCCATAGCAGATGATGTCGAGAGTATAGTGCCTACTCCTGTGAAAGGGACAGCGGCGGTTGATTCTCGGCTGAATATGAGTAACCGTGATGATGAGGCTAAACAAGCCTTCTATACTATGATGAACGATTGGTTTACTCAACATATCCGAACTAATCCGGCTGTTCCACAACCCTCACCTCCGAATAACCCATTTCTGATACTTGTAACACCTTCGATGGTTGATCCGTTGAGATTAATTAAACCTCCCGTTGATAAAATCATAAAGTACGGGGCTCAAAAGTTTAGGGCCACAGTTGATGATGATGCTGAGTGGGCTGAATTCTGGCTCGATAACACTATCCGCATATTCGAAGAATTATCATGTACACCTGATGAGTGCTTGAAATGTGCCATATCTTTGTTGCGCGATTCTGCTTCTCATTGTTGGAATACTTTGGTTTCGGTTCTGCCGAAAGAGCGAGTCACCTGGGAATTCTTTCAGATTAAGTTTCGCAAGAAATATATCAGTCAATGATTCATTGATAAAAAACGTAAAGAATTTCTCGAGCTTCAATAGGGTTGTATGACGGTTACTGAAATGAGTGAGAGTTTGTGAGACTCAATAGATATGCCCGAGAGTGTGTCTCAACAGATGTAACAGCCCTAATTTGACCCTAGTCGGGGAGTGGTTTCGGGACCACAAAACCTAGTCACAAAATAAATGAATGCTATTTTCTAAGTTTATTTTATGTGAAATTGCATGTGAGAAAATATCGTGTTCTGATTTTGTCTTTCGAGGGTGAATTAATTAGAAAGGACTTGTTTGAGAAAACTTGAAAATGTGATAGGTAAAAAAATCCAAGGGGCCAATTAATGCATAATACAAACAAGGAGTATTTGCATGTCAAATACTCCATTATTTGTGAAGTGGACGGCAATGATGATGGATTAATGATATTTATACATTTTATTTTATTAATGAATTAATATAAAGGTTTTATATTTGGAAATAAGAGTAAAATATTAGATAGTGGGGTGAAAAAAACAAGGTTGCTCATTTCCTTTCTTCATTGCCGAAACCAAAAGACATTAAGTGAAGAAGAAGAACAAGGTGTTTCGGCCATGGTTGAGCTTAATTAAAAGGTAAGTTCATGTGAGTTTTTGTAAATTATTTGTGAAATTGAGTGGATTGCTAAGTGCCTATCATTACCCGAGTATTAATCTTTGAAATTGTGATGAAAGATGCATTCGGCCATAATTTGAGATGCTGTATTTTCGACGGTTAAACGTTTTGATGTTTAGATGGTTGTTGGTTTCATGTTTTAAGAAGAAATAGAGGATAAATGAAGTTAAGCTTGTTAAATATGCATATTTGTGAATTGGATGTTAGATAAGGATCGGTTTATGAGCTTGAATAGGTCCATGGTGACCGAATGTGAAAATTTGTTAATAGCTATGAAGTAATTGTGTTTTGATTTATTATTAGAGGGTTTCAAAATGTGCAAATTATGAAATGGTTAACATTATGCTTTTGGTGGTCTAAAGGGCATACGGTCATTTGTGATATGGGAAATATTTCATTAGCATTTGGTGTTTAGCATGATTGGGTGTTAAACGGGTCCCGACTTGTTGAAATTGGATATTTGGTGCTTTGTTTTGATAATAGATGAACAATGATTATTGATTTAGTAATGAAACGTAGTCCTTGTTGATTTAATGGACTTTTTGCATTTGGTTTAGGGAGTAAGGTCATAAGGTTTAGATGAAATGGTTAAAAAGAAATGCTTGTGTATTAATCTATGCTTACATGTTCGTTTAAAAATTCTTTAGACAATGGATTGAAAATTTGTGTGAGAGTGAATGTTTGATAGTATAAAATTGTTACTTGAGGCAATCGGCTATGTTGGTGTTATGAACCGAATGACCCTTTTTGTTAATGAGATTAGTATGTGCTTGTAAATGAAAGTGTTTGAAAATGTGAATTATATGCTATGAAATAAAATCGGTCAAGGTGTATTTGGGGATTTCTAATTGTATGTGATGGCTGGAAGTGAGTTTATGCTATGTTATGTTAAATAATGTTCGAGTATTAGTTGATTACGAATATGTTTAAGAAACAAGTTGTGCTCGGCCATGTGGTTATTTAGATATATATATAAGAGGTTGTGTACGGTGGTTGGACTCAAGCATGCAAGTAAATACATATAGATGTATATACGTATTGATATTTCAGTTCTGGGATTAATTGGTTAGAACTCTTTTCTTTTAATTATGTTAATGCTCAACCCTTGTTACACATGTGCCTATGGTTTATTAAAATGAGTTATGAGTAAGTATGTATGGAAAATTTTGCATATTATAAGGAAGTGCCATATGTCTTGTGAACAAAATGGGGTGCGCTTTGACCATAGGTAGTTGATATGGTTATGAGTTATTATAGCCGAATTTGCACTTGTGAAAATTTAAAAGATATTAATTCAACTAAGTAATTTAATCGTTGATTCGTTTACATTTAGCTCAAGAGCTAAGGGCATCAAACTCGGGAAAGGGGGAAAGCAAAATTAGATGACTAGCTAACTCCTAGTTATCCAACAGCATCTAGGTAAGTTTTAAGTATTAAACTTCAGCTAATTATGAATGAATTATGCTTTGTTAAGAGAAATTGACATTTTCTTGTAGTATACTTATATACATGCATAATGTAGAAGGGTATACATGAATGAGAAATAAGTTAAACCACATGAGTATATTGCTACAAGTTGCATTCATGAAATGGAAAGAAATAATGTTTTGCACGTTCTTATTTTGTGGGCCGAAACAAAATGAAACAAGGGAGAAAAGGTTCTTTAACATCTCGCCACTTAAAAATCAAGATTTTTATTGTGTTTATACATATATCCTAAGGAAATTAAATTAAGTGATATGTTAATGAAATGTTGTGTGGCCGAATGGCCTTTGTTAAATGAATGAATTATATGTGTATGAGTATCTTTGAATGAAGGCAACCATCTATTGATGTGCTTGTTACATGTGAGAATTTGAATTTAAGATAAGGATTAGTATGTTATGCTATGTACATATAAAATAAATTATGACTCCAATGAGTTAAATGTATATAGAGCCGAATGATTATTACGAAAAATAAGTAAGTTATTCATAAGTGATATTGCTAATGGCAATTATAATATGGAGGCAAGCTTGTGATATGTTTTCATGATCAAATGATCAGCGTGAAATGAATGTGAGTGAGATGATATGCACAACCATTGAATTATAAGTGTAAAAGATGAAATGAAAGAAAAGTGATTTAGATTTATGATGTTATGTTATTCGAATGATGTTATTATCAAATTGTATGATATATATATATATATATTCGAATATATGGCTTATAACCGAATGGTCACTATGATTTAAGCCTGAATGGTGAATTGGATATGTGATGTTATGAGTGACTTTGAAACCAAAAATTTGAGTGTCGGCGTTATATTCGGGCTTAGTCCCGAAGGACCTACGTGCCGAGGTTATATCCAAACTTAGTCCGAAGGGCCTTTGCACCAGTGTTATATCCGGACTTAGTCTGAAGGGCTTTTGTGCCAGTGTTGTACCCGGGCTGGGTCCTGAAGGGCATTTGTGCCAGTGTCATATCCGAGTAGGGCTCGAAGGCTTTCATGCGGGAAAATACTCGGTTTCTGTCGTAATACTCCTACTTAATGAGTTTATTACCCTAAGTTTATCAGGTATGTACCGTATGGAAGTTGTAAGTTTGATTCTGGTTAAATTTTGATTATTGTATAAATAGTACTGTTTCTGACTACTTCAGAAGGTTGTATGGAAGTGTATGGCTAATTCATAGAATATGTATTTCAGTTCAAGTAGAAATATGTTAATATCTTAGAAAGATTATATGAGCCTATTCGTTTGAGGTATGAAATTACATAAAAATGTGATTGTTCTAATTCAGTAATGGTATGTTTGTATAAAGAAGTATATGTGCCGAAATGACTTTACGTATTAGTGCATATTCGGCCAACAAAAAAGACCTTATAATCTGAGAATGAGTCGTATAAGGATTTATGTGCAAAGACAAAGTAAGGATTATAATTCGTTAAACTTAAGTATATGTGATAAGGAATATGCCTGTTCCTTTGTGTACCTTTACGATAAAACTTATACTTGCCTTATTAAAACACTCGAAGACATTGACGTAATTATGAACTAAGGAATTAAGTTTCTATATATGTATATACATTCAAGTAGGTGCATAAGATGAATTCATATTAGCAAGTGATTGGAATTATTGAAAGATCTAGATTAAATTAAGTGATAACTATAGAAATTGTAAGTGTACTAAGATTTAGTGTATATGTGTGATATGTATTTACAATGTGCATCCAACTTTGGTTGATGAAGAGTGTGTTCTAGGAATAAATCATGGAAGGGTTATATGCTATGCTTAAATGAGTATAGATCCTACGAAACCATTCATGATAGATTATGATATGAATATGCGAATCTTAGACCGTCTTGGTTAATATTATGAAAGTATATATGTATTGATTAAGTGATGCTGTTTGAAACTTATAGTTTAAGAGGAATCTCTAGATCAACTTCATCGAATAGAATAAATGAACGACCAATGATGTTGAATGAAATCATTTGTGACTTAAAACTCAAGGTTAAATATATAGATTTATATACATAAATCAAATTGTGAGAAATTTTGGTTAGGTATTCCCGGTCAAATGAGACCCTACTCGGATTCATGTATATGAGACACTTGTTTTTAATTCAACTCGATTAATAATTTGCTTAAAACTTACTAAGCTTGTGAAAGCTTACTCTGTTTGTTTTGTGTCTTTGTTTTTTAGATTGTGGGTTCTGACTACCAGCTCGGGGATCGTCAGCTCCTCGTCACACTACCTACTATTACAGTAATCATGAGCTTTGCTTGGACTTAGCTTATGGCATGTATAGGGTGGACAATGAGTAGAATGATACTTTGATCTTCGTATATAGGTTATGTGAATATGCATCTTATGGAACTTTCTCGTATAGGTTTTAAACTCGAACTTCAATTGTGTCTATGAATTTAAAAAAAATGAATGATCTTTGTTCAAGAAAATGTTCAAAATTTTACCGTCCTAATCTGATTTCTAGTCTTCGGTAGCACTCCGTCCTATTCCGGCGACGGTTACGGGATAGGGGTGTTACAACAGAAGTTATAATGTGTAAAAGATTTGAAGACGGGTTGAATGAAGATATTAAATTATTGGTTGGCATTCTAGAAATCAAAGAATTCGTGGTACTTGTCGAGCGAGCTTGTAAAGTCGAAGAGCTTGGAAAAGAGAAAAGAAAAGCTGATGTTGAAGCCAGAGATTTTCATAAAAGATATTCGGGTAAAACTTTCCAGTCTTCATCGAAGAAATTTCGAGATGATTCGGGCCAATCTAAGACTATTACGGGTTTTTCTAGACGAGATTGAGATCGACCTCTTGTGAGTTCACGAGCTACTTCGGTTGCAAGTGTTGGCAATGATCGACAGGATAGATCTGAGTGTAAGCATTGTGGTAAATAGCATTCAGGAAGCTGTAGATTGCATGATTGGTCTTGCTTTAAAAGTGGATCGATGGATCATTTTATCCGAGATTGTCCGATGTTAACCGAGCAAAACATTGTTCAGAATGCGAGACCGAGTAACATGTCAGCAAGAGGCAGAACACCTAGACACATGGGTAATGTGAGTGGCAGTCAGAAAGGGGCAAAAGATACAGCAGTTCAATCTGAGGCTCGTGCACCTACCAGAGCTTATGCCATACGCGCTCGCGAGGAAGCTTCTTCACCAGATGTTATTACTGGTGCTTTCACTCTTTATGATACTAGTGTTATTGCGTTAATTGATCCTAGTTCAACTAATTCATATGTGTGTGAGGCATTAGTATCCAGTAAGACTTTGCTTGTTGAGTCTACTGAGTTTGTTATTCGAGTGTCAAATCTCCTGGGCCGGTATGTTTTAGTTGATAGGGTGTGTAGAAATTGCCCGTTGATGGTTCGAGACTCATGTTTTCCAGCTGATTTGATGTTGTTACCATTTAAGAAATTTGATATAATTTTGGGTATGGATTGGCTGTCTTTGCATGATGCTGTTGTGAATTGCAAGAGAAAGACCATCGATTTGAGATGTCAGAACAACGAAATTATTCAGATTGAATCTAATGATCTAAATGGGTTACCAGCTATAATATCCTCGATTTTGGCTCAAAAATATGTAAGAAAAGGGTGTGAAGCTTACCTTGCCTATGTGCTTGATAGTAAAGTGACTGAAAAGAAAATTGAATCTGTACCAGTAGTGTGTGAGTATCCGGATGTGTTTCTTGAAGAATTACCAGGTTTACCACCTATAAGAGAAGTTGAGTTTGGCATTGAATTAGTACCGGGAATGACTCCGATTTCGATAGCTCCTTACTGAATGGCACTGACCGAATTGAAAGAACTGAAAGCACATTGCAAGAGTTGACGGATAGAGGTTTTGCTCGACCGAGTTTCTCTCCCTGGGGTGCACTAGTGTTATTGTGAAAAAGAAAGACGGAACGATGAGAATGTGCATTGACTATCGACAGCTCAATAAAGTGACTAAAGAACAAATATTTGTTGCCACGTATTGATGATTTATTTGATCAGTTAAAGGGAGCTTCAGTGTTTTCGAAAATAGATTTGAGATCGGGTTACTACTAGTTGCGAGTTAGAGACTCAAATGTGCCTAACACTACTTTTAGGATGAGATACAAACATTTTGAGTTCTTGGTGATGTCGTTCAGACTCACTAATGCCCGTGTGATTTTCATGGATTTAATGAATCAGGTTTTCAAAGAGTATCTGGATCGATTTGTGGTTGTTTTTATAGATGACATTTTGATCTATTCACGCAACGAAACAGAACATGCCAAACACTTGAGACTTGTGTTACATATTTTGCGTAATAAACAATTGTACGCAAAGTTTAGTAAATGTGAATTCTGGTTATGAGAAGTTAGCTTTCTGGGGCTTGTTGTTTCAGCATCAGGTATCCAGGTTGATCCGAGCAAAATTTCAGCCATACTTGATTGGAAACCCTCGAGAAACGTTTCTAAAGTCAGAAGTTTTCTAGGGCTAGCAGGTTACTATAGACGGTTTGTGAAAGGTTTTTCAATGATAGCGACGCCAATGACAAAGTTGCTTTAGAAAGATGTCAAGTTTGAATGGTCAGAAAAGTTTCAGAAAAGCTTTGATTAGTTGAAAGTCCTTTTAACTGAAGCTCCGGTACTAGTTCAGCTAGAGTCGGGAAAAGAATTTGTGATTTACAGCAATGCATCTCTGAATGGACTTGGCTACGTTTTGATGCAAGAAGGAAAAGTTGTAGCTTATGCCTCGAGACAGTTAAAGCCTCATGAGAAGAACTATCCGGCACACGATCTTGAACTAGCCGCTATTGTTTTTGCTTTAAAAATTTGGCGTCATTATTTGTTTGGTGAGAAATGTCATGTTTATTCTGATCATAAAAGTCTGAAATACTTGATGACTCAGAAGGATCTAAACTTAAGACAATGACGGTGGCTAGAATTACTCAAAGATTACAAGCTTGTGATTGATTATCATCCGAGAAAGGCTAATGTGGTTGTTGATGCTTTAAGTCGAAAATCCTTGTTTGCTTTACGTGCGATAAATGTGCATTTGGCTATATCCGTTGATGATGCGTTAATAGCTAAATTAAAAGCAAAACTGTTACTTGTGCAATAGATTTGTAAAGCTCAGAAAACTGATGATGATTTAGCTGCAAAATGGGCCCAGTGTGACTTAAAAGCTAATTCAGAGTTTCTGATTAATGCAAATGATTGTTTTAGATTTAGAAACCGGTTATGTGTTTCGAAGAATATAGAGTTATTATAGATGATTTTGAATGAAGCTCATAATAGTCGGATGTTGGTTCACCCGGGTAGCATGAAAATGTATAACGATCTGAAACATCATTATTGGTGGCATGGTATGAAGTGAGACATTTCTGATTTTGTTTTGAAATGCTTAGTATGTCATCAAGTGAAAGCCGAACATCAGGTACCTTCTGGATTGCTTCAACCAATCATGATACCTGAATGAAAATGGGACCGAATCATGATGGACTTTGTATCGGGTCTATCGTTAACATCGAACAAGAAAGATGCAATCTGGGTTATTGTTGATAAATTGACAAAATCCCTTCACTTTATTCCGATCCATACAAATTACTCGCTCGATAAGCTAGCGAAATTGTATATTTCTCAGATAGTACGATTGCACGGAGTACCTGTTTCTATCGTTTCGGATAGAGATCCGAGATTTACATCGCGATTTTAAAAGAAACTGCAAGATGCGCTAGGTACCAAATTGCATTTTAGCACTGCTTTCCATCCTCAGACAGACGGTTAGTCCGAGCGAGTTATTCAAATACTTGAGGACATGTTGAGATGTTACATCCTTGAGCTTAGAGGTTCTTGAGATCGGTATTTGCCTCTGGTTGAATTTGTATACAACAATAGCTTTCAATCAAGTATCAAAATGGCACCCTATGAGGCTTTGTACGGTTGTAAATATCGTACACCCTTGTATTGGAATGAGCTCAGCGAAAACAAGATTCACGGAGTTGATTTAGTAAAAGAAACTGAACAGAAGGTGAAAGTGATTCACGAAAGTTTGAAAGTAGCGTTGGATCATCAGAAATCATATGCGGATTTGAAACGTAAAGATATAGAATTTCAGGTCAGAGATAAAGTGTTTCTAAAAGTTTCACTGTGGAAAAAGGTAATCAGATTTGGTCGTAAAGGCAAATTGAGTCCAAGATTCATTGGGCCATATGAGATTACTGAACTTATCGGACCAGTTGCGTACAGACTATTACTGCCACCCGAGTTAGAAAAGATTCATAATGTTTTTCATGTGTCGATGTTGCGACGGTACATATCTGATCCTGCTCATGTAATTAGTACATCTGAGATTGAAATCCAGCCCGACTTGAGTTATGAGGAAGAACCGAGTCGCATTCTAGCTCACGAGGTGAAAGAATTACGAAATAAGAAAATCTCATTAGTAAAAGTGCTTTGGCACAAGCATGGGGTCGAGGAGGCAACTTGGGAACTCGAGGATTTGATGAAAGAATGATATCCCAACCTTTTCGCCGGTAAGATTTTCAGGGTCGAAAATCCCTTTAGGGGGAGAGTTGTAACAGCCCGATTTTGACCCTATTCGGAACAGTGGTTTCAGGACCACGAATCTGAGTTAGAAAAATATTTAAATATTATTTTTCGTGTTTATTGTATGTGAATTAGCATGTGTGAAAGTTTCATATGAAAATTTGATTGTTTTGTGCTTAATTAAATAAAAAGGGCTTAATCGCATAAGTTGAAAATTTGATAGATAAAAACATAGAGGGTCAAATTGTTAATGGCTTTGTAAGTTGAGGCATTTAAGTGGCAATTTAACCATATTAAAGTATATGGACGAAAGTGGCCATGTTTCATAATGGTTAAAATTTGGTGATTAAAGGTTATTATAGTAATTAAATAAAACATTATAAGTTATAATAATAAAACATAAAATAAAACATGCATGAATTCATGTTCTTTTGACTGAAACTAGAAAAGAAAAGAAAAAAAGAAAAGCACATGTTATTTGGTCAATTGGGAGCCAAAATCCAAGGTTAGTTTTGTATAGATTTTGATAAAAAATATATTTTTGAGCTTGTTGTCAAGATATATACATAGCCCATGTGTTAATTTTGGAATTTATTAACGTTATTATATTCGGCCATGGAGAGATTTTGAATTGGTTAGAAAATGAAAGTTATATGTTAGATTATTAAAAAATGTATTAAAATTCTATGTGATTTTGTGTATAATGGGTGAATTTGTAAAATTATGAATAGAGGAACTAGATTTTTAATTAAATAAAATTTAAGGGATTGGATAAATCTAGTGAATATTCGGCTCTTGTAAATTGGGAAGAGATTGAGTGTATTTTATGTTATATGCATTTTGGACTATTTTATAAAAATGTAAATTGTGAAGGGCAAGTTAGTAATTTGCTCAAATGTGTAGTTGGGATTGAATTGGATGAAATCTAATTGACTGAGTTCAATTTAAAATTAATTAAATCAAGAACAAAAAGGATCGGGATTGGATCGGGGAAAAGCTAAAATAGTCGAATAGTTGGTTGATACCGTTCGTTGATATCCGAGGTAAGTCTTTAAGTAAATTAAATACCGTTTATGTCGTGTATAAAGTAATTACTATGATAATTGGAATTATATGGTTGTGTCTTATATAGTGGCCGAATGTGACATTGTTGAAAATGGAACGTTAGAACCTATTTGAACTAATTTGTGAAATTGAAAGGTTTACATGAATAGCATGTGATATTTGAATTTCTTATAATTGAAGTTGATCATGAATTGAATATGTATCGTTAATAATCAGGCTTTATGCCTAGCAGGCTTTATGCCGGTGTATAAAAATTAGGCTTTATGCCTAGCAGGCTAATTGCCTGTGAAAAATATCAGACTCTGAGTCTAGTAGGCCTTGTGCCGGTGTGTATTTCATGTTTACGCCTAGCAGGCTTTATGCCGGTGATTTATTTCAAGTTTATGTTTATAAGATTTCATATAGATGTGGAAAGTGAGCAAGTAAGTTGCCGAAATGATTTTTCTATTTGGTCACCAAGGTAAGTATATGTGAGGTTATATTGATCTTGTGTTTTCGGCTAAATGAGGGGTTACATTGAACTTGCGTATTCAATTATATGTGAACTTATATGGAACTTGTGTATTGGTTACAGGTGAGACTATATTGAATTTATATATGTATTCAGCCTTATGAGGTAATATAAAGAATTTTGTGAAATTGGTCATATAGGTAAGTCTTTGTGTTTTGATATAATGGGTTATATATATTCGGATATATAGGTAAGTAATTAAGTGATATTATAATTGATCTTAAGTATTCAGCCAAGTTAACTTAATTGAGAATAAGTATATCTTGAATGGTACAATTAAACTTGTGTGAAATGTTTTGATTTTCTATTTGAGTTGTTCATTTTGCTTAAAGCTTACTAAGCTAAATTAGCTTACTTGTGTATATGTTTTTATAATTGTTTATAGATTTTGAAAGTGGTCACGTGCTCAGGGATCGTCGGGGAAGTCATCCACACTATCGTTTAATTATCGGTATTTTAAAAAGTTTAAATACGAGCTTATGGCATGTATAGACTAGTGAGTATTTTGTTTAAATTAGTAATATGTATATATTATGCCATACGAAAATGGCTAAGTTGAATTATTGACATATGCTATAAAGTAGATTTTTTTTTATGTGTATTTGAGCAAATGATGTCGTTATTATAATTTTGGTTGAATGTTTCGTATATGTGCAAATAGGAGAAAATAAAATTGGTCATGTGGTTGGAAATAAAATAGGGTTTGGATTAGTAAGGTTGATAAGGTGGCTATATATATGTGTGAGCGTGAAGTACTCATAAATTGGGGATTTGAATGTGGATATTAAGTTATTATATGATATATGTTTCTTGCGAATTGATGTGCTGTACAAATGAGACACACTGTTTCGAGTGCTTATAAATTAAGTTGATGATTTAGTATTTAATAATAAATAATGCCATATATGTGATTCTTAGGAAAAATCATGAAATAGGTAGGGAATGAGTTATAAGTATTTAATAAGTTGTATTTAGTTAAAGCTTATAGAATTGACCAAATAAATAGTGATTTTGGCTTTATAAAAGCATAGTTGTTTACATGCAAAGTTAATTTATGCACATGATCATATGTACATTGAGAATTGAACCATTTCATGATCTTTAAATTTGTTTTAAATGGTTAGTAAATTTTTCTAATGTGGTGCATAATTATGTGTTTATTCACACATTTATACTTTGATGCCGAATGTGTATATATATATATATATCAATTTTGATAAATGTTTCAAATATGTGCTCTTTTATTAATTTATGTTTGAATTAAATAATTGATTTGGTATTCGAGTTTTAAGTATGTATATGTCTGCGAGTGTCTAAATGTTATACCTCGTCTGGTAATACCTTGTAACCCCATTCCAGCGACGGATACGGGTTAGGGGTGTTACACTCTGTGTGTACAACCTTCAACTATCATATAAAAAAATTGCATCACTCATATTGGGCCTAAGCCCATTTCAGTAACGGTGGCATTTGGGCCTTAGCCCAAATCGCCTCAGTTAGGCTTGAGCCCAAAACACAATAACGGTGGCCTTTGGGCCTTAGCCCATAATGGCTTCAATTGGGCCAAAGCCCATATCACAGTCAATATCATATGTGCAATGCACAAATATCCTATCCAACCCTGCACTCTGTATCCCCTTCCAACCCTACACTGCTATAGGGATTTAATCGACCCACCCATCCCTACACTCCAATGTAGCACCGGTTGTAGTACTAACCATATCGCAACAGAGTTGCCAATCACATAATCGGCTTAAAGCCCTTGGTGGGTCCACATTCGTCTCGGGTGACCCGTGCGACCTCATCTGAATAGATCCACGATCGTCTCGGGCGACTCATGCGATCAGGTCCACAGTCGTCTCGGGCGACCTGTGTGACCATAACAAATCAATCACTTCCTGCAACAATGTTCCCATCCCCATGCAGCATAATATCACATGAACGCAAACATATCATAGCATGGAATACAAAATCAATCATATAGCATATAAGGGCATTTTAGTCATTTTGCCCTTCAGGGGCATGACAGTCATTTATCAATACGGGCCCACGTGCACAACACGACCCATTTCTAAGTCTAAAATCATTTAGCATGACTTATGTCACTTTTAGCAGTTATCAATACCTTGGGCCCAAAAGCCCATTAAGTGGCCCAAGTAGGGCTTACACTCTCGTGAGGCCCGCCAAGCTCAAATACACCATTAGCCATGTAGTTAACATGACTGGCTCGTCATTTCTTACCAATCCATCAATTTTGCTCGTGTCGGTCCACGGGCTCATCGGGCCTATATGGCCCATTTCGGCCCAGTTGGCCAGAAAGCGGCCCAAGTCCATGAGATTGCTCATGGGGCCTCTGTCATCATATCGATCTTTCCACACGAGTGTTTGCGCACTCATGTGGTTACCATAGCCAAACTTTCAGCATTTCAACTTTTTGGCATTTCGACTTTTCGGGATTTTGACTTTTCGAGATTTCGGCTTTTGCCATTCTGTAGTGTGTGCGGTGTGTGTACACTCCTAATTATGAAACGGGCTACGGTTCCTTAACCACGAACCTTGAGCAACTAAGCCTTATCAACCCTTCACTAATCGCTAGTCACGATTATCTCCGAGATCACACCAAAACCCAAAACACAAAAGGAGTAATTCGGCAGAGGTTTGGAGAAGGAGAATCGGTCCCACGATTAAGAAGAAAAAGAGAAGAGAAGTCGGTTCTAGAAAAGCTGATTGTAGGAGTGAGGGAGTGCAAATGAGAGGAAAAGAATGAGGTGTTTGGCTTTAGAGAACAAGAGAAGAAACAAAGTGAATGGAGAGCGAGAGAACAATAGTCGACCAACAATAGAAGGGAAAGAGAGGAAGTAAAGAAAGAAATAAAGAGAAGAGGTTTTTGGTCTAGGTATTTTGAAAAAGAAGAAGATGATGGCAGCACAACCCAAAAGAATAATAAGAGAATTCGATTTTTAGGGACTTTGAAGAAGGAGGTACGAGTTGGCAAGTAACAATTAAGTTTGGAAAGAAAGAATCACCTGATAGAGAAGTTGCCATTTTCGGCTTTTGAATGAGAACTACCAAGTCACCATTAATGAGAAAAACAATATCACCTAGCTGTGCCAAAGAAACTGAAGCCACACCAAACAAAAGCCAAAAATGACCAAAAAAATTCAGCTATACCCCCTAAAAGACCCAAAAACGGCACCAATACTTACCCTGGCCGAATTTTTTCCTTTTACCACTTCCCAAATCAGCTCCAACACGTCACACCCCCAATCTCCTAAATTTTCTCTAAGATATGCTCCATAATCCCCTACTTGAATTTCTCATATGACCAATTCAAACTTTCCCCTTCAGAGTTCCATTCCAACTCCACCACTGACTGTCCAAGGATGCAAAATAATTACCCAACATGATACCATGCCAACACTCGAACCTTGGACCTCCTTGCCTCTTTATGACGCCACCTCCATGCCTCCTATGTGGCGCCATTTTTCCACTAGACCACATGCCTTCTTGTGTCGTATCTTATCCCCACTTATTTAAAAGACTTCCTACCTGAACTCAAGGTTCCCTTAAGGCTAAAACCAAAATTTTTCCTATACCCCAACTTGATCCCAGGACTTCTCTAACACCCCTAGACACTCTAAATTTATTAAGCCCTTAAAGCCAACATGCCATTTGTGTTATTTCCTTGCTCACTTAAAAATTTTATGAGCCCCAAAGCTCAGGGCCTAATTCATCAAGGCCCAGAATTCTGGGTATTACAAGGAACATATCCAAAGTTAGAAGTTTTCTAGGATTAGCTGGCTTTTATCGAAGATTTATTAAAGGGTTTTCAATGATAGCTACATTGATGACTAGATTGTTACAAAAAGATGTGAAATTTGAGTGGACTGAGAAATGTCAACAGAGTTTTGATCAGTTAAAAGCACTGTTAACCAAAGACCAGTTTTGATTCAGCCTGAGTCGGGTAAAGAGTTTGTGATCGATGCATCATTAAATGATTTGGGATGTGTTTTAATGTAAGAAGGCAAAATGATAGCTTATTCTTCCAAACAGTTAAAGCCGCATAAAAGAATTATCCAACACACGATTTAGAATTGGCCACTATTGTTTTCGCATTGAAAATTTGGCAACACTATTTGTTCAGTGAAAATGCCACATATTTACTGATCACAATATTTGAAGTATTTGATGTCATAGAAAGATATGAATTTGAGACAACAAAGATGGCTTGAACTGTTGAAAGATTATGAGTTACTCATTGATTACCATCCGGGAAAAGCAAATGTTGTTGTAGATGCTTTGAGTAGAAAATCCTTATTTGCTTTGAGAGCATTGAATATATGATTGACTTTATTTGATGATGGTTCGGTTTTAGCTGAGCTAAAAGCTAAATCGATATTTCTTCAGCAAATTTGTGAAGCTAAAAAATGTGACAATGAATTAAAGACAAAACGATTACAGTGTGAGTTTGTAACACCCCTAACCCGAAACCATCGCCGATGGGGTTACAAGGTATTACCGAACCCACCCGAATCATAGTCAATACAATCCAAAGGTTTAAGATTTAAAAAGCACATTATTTTAATAACTACTAAACATGCCTTGTCAAATTTTAATTTAAAGAAACACTGTTCATATGGTAATTCCAATATGATAACCGAATGTACACGGCTAACAATATATATACATATACAACTTGTTAGATTCCTATCCTAACCACATCCGTATTGTAACCATGAGATCATAAGTCAAGATTAAAAGGCACACCAATGTTTCATAGTGATCTGATCATGTAAGCAATATGCATATATGATTTAACTAAATTTGCTTCCCACATTTCCATAACCATTCACTAAGTGAACATGTCATTGCATGGATTAAAAGATTCGTATCTCTACGTCCTACGAACAATTTTACTAACATTCAAATTGTGATCAAGTAAGACCAAGTATTATTTCATTTAGTTTAGGCATACTATATAGTTTGATAAGCAAATAAAAAAGTTTGTAAACATAGTTATCCAATTCATATCACAACTTAGAAATTTTGAGCCATATTCGTATGGCCTTATAAACAAAAAGGGTTCGACTTGTCTAGTCATATCACATACTATAGCTATTACATGCCATAATGTTTGATATTAAACTTTTACTAAAATACCAATCTATAGTTGATAGGTGCAATGACTTCAAAAGGAAATGGCCCCGAGCTTCCAATGGATCTTTAATCTATCCATAAAGGAAAATGAACACACATAATGAGTTGTTAATTCAGTAAGTCATAAGCTATTTGACAAAAATAATTTAACTAGTATAAATAATAAATAACAAGGGTCAATGTTGTGTCTATTACTTCATTTCGGGAACCAACTAGCTCCATAAATCACATAGCCCAATTCCTCTCATTTCAAACTCAAAACGAAAATCTCAATTCGAATGGCAACCACTTTCATGAGGTCCTTTCGGCAAAATCATAATTTATACAATGCTCTATCCAATTAACTATTTCTCTATAGTCATCTTTATCACATATCCAATAGAATCTTTACCTTAAATAACCATAAGCATAGAGTCAAATTCTTCACGCATACGAACTAATGCAATTAGGCAATTGTATTTGAATGCATCCAATTTAACTATAAGTTACATTCCACAAACCATAATCATCAACTTACCTTCCATTTTACACATAATGAGCCATTATTCTTCATATACTTTATTCACCCAATTGGTTAAATCTTTCTATCATTCTCACGCATATGATGTTATATCCATCTAGCGAATGTACGCACACATAGTGCCATTCAAGGTCAAAAGCATATGCACACATAGTGCCATTTGAAGCTCATGAATGTACGCACACATAGTGCCATTCAAGCTTATCAATATACGCACACATAGTGCCATTTGAACTCATGAATGTACACACACATAGTGCCATTTAAGCTCGTACACATACATACTCCTAGTGCTACCACTACCAAATTATACCGAACCTTACTTCACTCATCAATGAGATATTAACATGACTTTTATAAATCCATAGCATCTCATACCCTATTTTTCCGTATGCATATACATACCACGATTTTCATTCCATTTTACATTCAAAACATTTGTATCTTATTGCAAATCTAATTCAATTCACTTATAGACTTACATTGTATTGGATGAACAACTCTGATCGGCTACTCAATCACCTTTGCTTTCCCCTTGGCCAAATTTTGCTCCCTATGATCTTGAGTTAGAATTAAACCAAATGAACTAATTCAATCATTTCATGAACTCATCATAACCTTAATTTCTAATAACTTTCAAGCACATTTCATAAAGCACTTCCATTATCAAATAACATTACACATACATTTAATTGAAATAAAGTAATTCAATTTTGTTACATCTCAATTGTATTTTAACTACTACGTTTTCAAGAACTAGGGTGCATTTGGCAATGGCCTAAACCAATTTATTTTCCCATTCCATCTCTTGTTAGGAAAGGTGCTACAGTCGAATATCATCCAAAATTATACACATATTAATTTGGAACTCAAAACATTTAACATTGAAGATTATGTTTATAACCTCATAACCAATTGCTATTTTTCTTTCCACCCAATACAAATCTATGATCTCTATGCTCATAAAGCTTATCAAATGGTACTCACATCTATTTATTAATTCAATGTATACATCGATTATTGTAACGCACTGATTTTCGGGATTTTTCAGGTTTTGTGAATTTTTAGTGAAATTTTAAAATTTTAGTGTTCTGAAGGTTGAAAATGTGTGTACATGTGTTAGTGGGCCTTTAGAAGGCCCAAGCTTAAGTTAAAACCCGGTAAAATCTTAAGTTGGATTTTCAAGTGAAAGGGGACTTGGTTAAGTGGGCCTTTAAGAAAAATCGTGTAAAATATGTCACAAAGGGAGCCTTGGTAGAGTGGCAAGGTGGCGCCACTAAGCTCCTAAAAAAGTGGCGCCTAAGTGGGTATGCAAGGACAAGGGTTCGAGTTACAAGGTAAGCATAGTGTTTTTTTTTTAATTTTTAAAGCATGAGCCTAATTTAAGTGGGAATTCGGCAAGGGGCTTCAGGGACTTGGGCCGATTGTTTTAGGGGAATTATTAGGGTTTTGTCTTTTTCTATTTTCTGTCATGAGAGTTAGGGTTAGCCACCTTAGGTGTTATTATTCTCTTTTCAGTCAAAAAAGCCGAAATTGGCCTCCCTAAGAGTATCTAGCCGATTTCTTCTTCTTCTTCCTCTCTATCATTGCTTTTCTTCTTTTCTTTTTACTCTGTTGATCTTCCCCTTAGCCGAACACTCTATCATACTCAGATCTACAATTTCTTTCGATTCTATCCCTCCAAAAATAGCCATAGCCGATTGCCCAAAGTGCCAGAAATCCCGAAAACTGCTTTCTTTTTTGCCAATTTCTTGTAAGCCGAATTACCCCTATTCCTTTCACTTGTTGTGGCCGATTACTACATTCCCTTGAGCCACTTCATTGTCGACACCATCACCCAAACTCACAGCTCAAATCGCTATCTTCTTCTCTAGTTGAAAAGCCGAAATCACCATTAGTGTAGGGAGATAGCCGAAAATTTCAGATCTCATAGTTAAGGGTTCTACTAGCGTTCAAGGGGCAGATTTGCATCAGATCTGTGTAGGAATCGAAGAGAAATCATTGGTAAGTGTTTAATACCTCAGATCTGTTCAATATTTCATGTGTTGGAAAAGCCGAAAGTCCCTAAAGTTGGGGACTTTGCCGATTTGGACTTTTAGTAAATCAAGTGGTGTTTTTCTTTATTCTTTGAGTGATAGTTGCGAAGGAGGCGAGCAAGTGAGGCAGTAAAGGCATCGGAATCATCAGATCTAGATCTAAAGCGATCTAAATCGGTAAAGGTAAGATTTTTAGGCCATTAAGGGGTATGGCCGAATGTGGTAAAGGATTGTAGCTTTGGTTTTTTGTAGATCTATTGATTAATCAATTAGATTTTGGGTTGTAGGAACTGTCGCATAGGAGATCTCGTTGGTGAAACCGCAAAACAGGTGTGTGATTCTGAACCCCTTCATTGTGCATGTTGGCAAATGCCGAAAAGCCGAAATGCCGAAGATTGGGCATTTCGAGGGCTTGTGAGAGTGCGAACACTCACAAGTTGGTAGGGAAACTTTGGATATGAAATCGGTACTGAAGGGGGAGTTAGCCACGAAATTTTGGGCGTTACGGTAAGTTGGGGCCTCGGTGGGCCGAGTATGGGCCCAATGGGCAATTTGGGCCCATTTAGGTAAAAATGGGTTTAAGGGTAATAAAATGAACTGTAGGCGTAAGAACAGCTAAAATAAGGTAACTGAATATGAAATTTGGACTAAACGGGCCTAATGGGCTAATTGACGAAATAGGGCTCATTAGGGGTTTTAGGGCTTAAGAGCTAAAACAATTAAACTGTGTTAACCGAATTTCTGTAACGACTATGGGATTAGTAGAGACTGTAATAAGCATAAAAACTGTAATATGAGAGCAAAATTACTGAAATACCCTTAGGGTGAGAAATTACTGTTTTGCCCTTAGGTAGAAAATTACCGTTATACCCCTAGGGCTAAAAACCGACTGAATTGTTTGACATGACTATTATTGTTACTGCATATCATGATTTATGTATGTTTGATGCATGGGGTTTGGGTTTGATATTGGAGGAAGTGTGAGTGGCACTGCCACGTTACTGAAAGGGGCTATGCCTCGTATTGTTACTGAATGGGGCTTTGCCTCGTATACTGTTTATCTGAGCAGCCATGCTGCAACTGTGGTGTGTGGGCTGGGTGGGTCGAGTTATTCCCCACATGGTGTGTTGGCTGGTACGGGTGGTGTGTAGCAGTTGGTGGGTTGAGTAGTCTCCCCAATTGGGTTGCATTCATACTGTTATACTGTATTGTACTGTTATGGGCCTATGGGCCAAACTGTTATCTGAATAGGGCTTCGGCCCAGTATCTGTAATCTGAATAGGGCTTCGGCCCAGTATTTGACTGAAACTGGCTAGGGCTCAGGTCTAGTGGGCTCGAGCCGATGTGGGCTTTGGATGGGTTCTGCACACACTGAGTTTTCCCAAACTCACCCCTCTCTTTCCATCCTTGCAGGTGAGCCCTAGATCGTGACTTGGTTGCTGGGAGGGATTCAGAGTGGCCACGAAGACTGAACTCGTATTTTAATTGGTTTATTAATTTAATTATTTTTACTATTGGTTTTATTTTGCTATGGGTTGTAATAAGGCCACTTCATCTGTTTTTACTTGGGACTTTCAACTATTCTATTTCATCCATAATTACGCACTGTTTTCGAAAATTAAACAAATGTTTTCTTAACCAACCTGTTATTACAAGAGACTAAGTAAGATAATAAGGTTAAAGTGAACCGCTTAACAAATGAAATAGAGGATAAGTTGAGTAGTTATTAAAACAAGGATTTTCAAAATAGAAAATCAAGCGTTGCTTTCCAAAACACGCCATCGGACTTAGTAAATAAGGCGGCGTAGGATAGTATAGGTGATGTAGGCCACCGGACATGGCCATAACGTCTGGGCCGGGTTCGGGGTGTTACATTTAGTGGTATCAGAGCCTGGTTGCAACAACTCGGTTGTGGATCGGGTCCAAAAAGGGGTTTTCAAAATTTTTAAGCTCATAAAAGGTATTTTTGGAAAACCAGATTTTCTGAAAGAATTTTTGTTTTCGAAGTGATTTCTTTTAACTTGTCTTTTCTAAAATATGTTTAAAAAAAATTATTTTTAGGTCTAAGATTTTATTGAAATCTGGTACTTCGAGAGGTGGCACACTGAATCCCCGGCACCAAGTTGTAAGTATTTTCTGCCTTAACTTCTATACTGTACTGAAAATAAAGCTGTAGATAGTACTGAGCCTTGGATGTGATACTATAGGTGAGGTAGTATTAAGGCCATAAAACTGAAACTGTAGGGTAAACTAAACCCTAGGAAACTGAGACAGTAGCTAGGCTACGATCGCGCGAACACAAACTCTGAAATTTTATCTGTTCATAAGATATTCTGTAATAAACAACTGAAACATTAACGGATGGCATAAAATTCATAAAACAGATAATCGATATGAGTACAAGAGCTACTCGGGGACGAGGCCGTGGATGAGGCCGAGTTAGTGCGCAAGCTGGATCATCGTCTTCTGAGCATAGGCCAGCAGGAGAGGCACGACCACCAGTGGAGGAAAATGGGCCGTACGATCGGGCCGCAGGGGACGACGCCTTATCCCAGGCCATGCTGAGAATTCTGGAAAGGGTGGCCGGAGCTAATGTTGGGCCTGTGAATAGGGGGTCCATTTCTGAGCGACTCCGGGCCAATGGAGCGGAAATTTTTAGGGGCATATCTGGAGTGGCCCCAAATGTGGCTGAGTACTGGTTGGAAGCCACAGAGCGAATTATGGACAACTTGGACTGCTCAGTGGAGCAGAAGCTGAAAGGAGCGGTATCGTTGCTGAGGGACGAGGCATATCAATGGTGGATCACCGTAAGAGAGGGTACCCCAGCTGAGAGGGTAACTTGGGAATTGTTCAAGCAGTCTTTCAAGGCGAAATATGTTGGGGCTAGTTATGTGGATGCATGAAGGAAGGAATTTTTGAACCTGACCCAGGGTAGTAAGACTGTGGCTGAATATGAGGCAGAATTTCTGCGATTAAGCCGGTATGGTAGTGGCATTGTTTCCACTGAGTATGAGCGTAGTGTTCGGTTCGAGGATGGCCTCAGAGATGAGCTGAGAGTATTGATAGCGCCGCAGAGGGAGCGCAACTTTGCTACACTGGTGGAGAAAGCTAAGATAGCCGAGGAAGTGAAGCAAGCTGAAAGGCGGAATCGAGATAGGGATCGCAACCGTTTTAAAAGAGACTCTGGAGTATCGGGAGCTACAAACCGGAATTTTAAGAGGGCTAGAGTAGAAGAACCAGTGCGAGCTATGCCAGTGAATGTTGTTAGACCACAGGCTTGTGGAGACTGTGGCAGAGTTTATCGAGGAGAATGCTGGAAAGGCAGTGGAGCTTGTTTTCGTTGTGGGTCTAAGGACCATCAAGTTAAGGACTGCCCACAGAAGCCAGCTCAGGCTCAAGCTGTTGATCAGAGAGTTGCTCAGCCTGCGCGTGGGGGACTGCCACCGCCAAGGGGCCGTGGTCAAGGTAGAGGAGGCAATGGTAATGGACGTGGTCGTGGAGCACCTGGCAGGGGTGCTGGAAATGCTGAGGCTCGTCAGCCAGCCTTAGTGTATGCTGCTCGCCGCCGCGAGGAGGGTGATGCACCTGATGTTATAACTGGTACGTTCTTAATAGATCATACACCATATACTGCTTTAATTGATGTGGGTTCGACTCATTCGTATGTTGCTTGTGAAATTTCTGGGTCGTTGGGTGTGCATTCTGAGGAGACTGTGAGTGGGGTAACTGTGATTAGTCCTTTAGGTCACTCTGTTAGGGTAGATAAACTCTTTAGAGATGTGCCTTTAGAGACTCAAGGTAGGATCTTTCTGGGAGACTTGATGGAGTTACCTTTTGGAGAATTTGACTTGATTCTGGGCATGGACTGGTTAACCAAGCACAAGGCAACGTTGGATTGCGCAGCCAAAAGAATGGTATTAAGAACAACCGAAGGTGAGGAGGTGATGGTTATTGGTGAACGAAGGGACTATTTGTCCAATGTGGTTTCTGCCTTAAGGGCTGAAAGGTTGATGCGCAAAGGTTGTGAAGCATACTTAGCGTTTGTAAGTCAAACTGAACCCGAAGGGGTGACCGTGGAGACAGTGAGGACTGTTAATGAATTTCAAGATGTATTTCCTGAGGAGCTACCTGGACTACCTCCTAATCGAGAAGTGGAATTTGGGATTGATCTGTTGCCTGGAACAGCTCCAGTGTCCATTGCGCCTTACAGAATGGCACCAAAGGAGCTAGTGGAATTGAAAGCCCAGATTCAAGAGTTGTTAGATAGGGGCTTCATTAGACCGAGTGTGTCTCCGTGGGGAGCACCGGTGCTGTTTGTGAAAAAGAAGGACGGTACGATGCGTATGTGTATCGATTATCGCCAGTTGAACAAACTGACGATAAAGAATAAGTATCCTCTGCCAAGAATCGATGATCTATTTGACCAGCTTAAAGGAGCTTCAGTGTTTTCCAAGATCGACCTTCGATCTGGGTATCATCAGTTAAGGGTAAAAGAGGTGGATGTGCATAAGACAGCATTCAAAACTCGTTATGGTCACTACGAGTTCTTGGTTATGCCCTTTGGATTGACGAATGCACCAGCAGCTTTTATGGATTTAATGAACCGAGTATTTCAGCCGTACTTGGATCGTTTTGTGGTCATCTTTATTGACGATATATTGGTGTATTCGGAAACAGAGAAGAAGCATGATGAGCATCTTCGAATCGTTCTGCGGACTCTAAGAGAAAAGCAATTGTATGCGAAATTTAGTAAGTGCGAATTCTGGCTTCGAGAAGTGACTTTTCTGGGTCATGTTGTTTCTGCTAAGGGAATTAGGGTAGATCCTCGAAAGATTGAGGCAGTTCTGGATTGGAAGCCGCCTAGGACGGTGATAGAAATTCGTAGTTTTCTGGGTTTGGCAGGCTATTATAGAAGGTTTGTTGAGGGGTTCTCTATCATCGCGGCTCCATTAACGAAATTGTTAAGGAAGGAAGTACCCTTTAATTGGACTGAGAGGCAGCAAGAAGCTTTTGACAACCTGAAAAAGGTGTTGACCGAGGCGCCAGTGTTGATTCAGCCGGAATCTGGGAAGGACTTTACGGTTTATAGCGATGCTTCGCATGTGGGATTAGGTTGTGTACTGATGCAAGAGGGTAAGGTGGTTGCCTATGCTTCGCGATAGCTTAAGCCTCACGAGGTGAATTACCCTACGCATGATTTGGAGTTGGCAGCGGTGGTATTTGCATTGAAAATCTGGAGACACTACCTTTATGGGGAAAAGTGTATTATATACACTGACCACAAAAGTCTCAAATATCTGTTAACTCAGAAGGAGTTGAACCTTAGGCAACGGAGATGGATAGAGTTGCTTAAGGACTATGACTGTTCGATTGAGTATCACCCTGGCAAGGCTAATGTTGTGGCTGATGCACTGAGCCGAAGGACTGTTACTGAATTAAAGGCGATGTTCGCTCGTTTAAGTTTGTATGATGATGGGAGTTTGCTGGCCGAACTGCAAGTGAGACCGACTTGGACCGAGAGGATTAAAGAATTGCAGTGGAAGGATGATTCGTTGACTCCTCGATTTCAACAAGTCAAGGAGGGTAAGAGTGAGGATTTTGGACTGAATTCTGATGGAGTCCTATGCTTTCGAGGAAAAGTCTGTATTCCTAAGGATTCTGACTTGAGGAAGTTGATATTGAGTGAGGCTCATGGTGGAGCCTATGCTATGCACCCTGGAGGTAATAAGTTGTATAGGGATTTGCGAGAAGGGTACTGGTGGCCTGGACTTAAGCGAGAGGTGACTGATTTCGTTGGGAAATGTTTGACGTGTCAGCAAGTTAAAGCTGAGCACCAACTGCCGTCTGGATTGTTGCAGCCAGTAAAGATTCCGCAGTGGAAATGGGAAAGAGTAACGATGGATTTTGTGAGTGGCTTGCCTTTGACACCTTCAAAGAAGAACTCTGTTTGGGTAGTTGTGGATAGATTGACGAAGTCTGCTCATTTTATACCAGTTAGAACTGATTACTCACTTCAGAAGTTGGCCAAGCTGTATGTAGCAGAGATAGTGCGTTTGCATGGGGTGCCAGTTTCGATAATTTCTGATCGAGATCCTAGATTTACATCTCGATTCTGGAAGAAGTTGCATGAGGCGTTAGGTACGCGATTGGACTTCAGTACTGCATTTCACCCTCAGACAGATGGTCAGTCTGAAAGGGTCATTCAAGTGTTGGAAGACATGTTAAGAGGATGTATCATTGATTTTCGTGGTAGTTGGGAAGATTATTTACCGTTGGCAGAATTTGCATACAACAACAGTTATCAAGCAAGTATTCAGATGGCTCCATATGAGGCACTTTATGGACGGAGATGTCGCACTCCTACTTGTTGGACAGAATTGGGAGAACGTAGAGTTCTTGGACCAGAGTTGGTAGCAGATACCGAAAGTAAAGTTAAGCTGATTTGAGATCGGTTAAAGGAGGCGTCTGATCGGCAGAAGTCATATGCTGACCTTAAGCGTAAGGAGATTGAGTTCGCTGTTGGGGATATGGCGTTCCTAAAGGTGTCGCCGTGGAAGAAGATCTTGAGATTTGGTAAAAAGGGCAAGCTAAGTCCGTGGTTTATTGGGCCTTATCGGATTCTTAAGCGGATTGGGCCAGTAGCCTATCAGTTGGAGTTGCCACCAGAGTTGGATCGTATCCATGACGTTTTTCACGTGTCTATGCTAAGACGGTATCGATCGGACCCTTCGCATATTGTACCAGTAGAGGAGATTACAGTAAATGCCGATTTGACTTTCGAGGAGGAACCTGTGGAGATCTTAGATCGTGATGTCAAAGTCTTAAGGAGGAAGTCTGTTCCTTTGGTAAAGGTGCTATGGCGTAATCATGGTAGAGAAGAAGCTACTTGGGAGCCAGAGGAGACTATGCGTCAACAATATCCTCAGTTATTTGGATCAGGTAAATTTCGTGGACGAAATTTCTTTAAGGGGGTAGAGTTGTAACGCCCTGATTTTCAGGATTTTTCGGGTTTTGTGAATTTTTAGTGAAATTTTAAAATTTTGGTGTTCTGAAGGTTGAAAATGTGTGTACATGTGTTAGTGGGCCTTTAGAAGGCCCAAGCTTAAGTTAAAACCCGGTAAAATCTTAAGTTGGATTTTCAAGTGAAAGGGGACTTGGTTAAGTGGGCCTTTAAGAAAAATCGTGTAAAATATGTCACAAAGGGAGCCTTGGTAGAGTGGCAAGGTGGCGCCACTAAGCTCCTTAAAAAATGGCGCCTAAGTGGGTATGCAAGGACAAGGGTTCGAGTTACAAGGTAAGCATAGTGTTTTTTTTTAATTTTTAAAGCATGAGCCTAATTTAAGTGGGAATTCGGCAAGGGGCTTCAGGGACTTGGGCCGATTGTTTTAGGGGAATTATTAAGGTTTTGTCTTTTTCTATTTTCTGTCATGAGAGTTAGGGTTAGCCACCTTAGGTGTTATTATTCTCTTTTCAGTCAAAAAAGCCGAAATTGGCCTCCCTAAGAGTATCTAGCAGATTTCTTCTTCTTCTTCCTATCTATCATTGCTTTTCTTCTTTTCTTTTTACTCTGTTGATCTTCCCCTTAGCCGAACACTCTATCATACTCAGATCTACAATTTCTTTCGATTCTATCCCTCCAAAAATAGCCATAGCCGATTGCCCAAAGTGCCAGAAATCCCGAAAACTGCTTTCTTTTTTGCCAATTTCTTGTAAGCCGAATTACCCCTATTCCTTTCACTTGTTGTGGCCGATTACTACATTCCCTTAAGCCACTTCATTGTCGACACCATCACCCAAACTCACAGCTCAAATCGCTATCTTCTTCTCTAGTTGAAAAGCCGAAATCACCATTAGTGTAGGGAGATAGCCGAAAATTTCAGATCTCATAGTTAAGGGTTCTACTAGCGTTCAAGGGGCAGATTTGCATCAGATCTGTGTAGGAATCGAAGAGAAATCATTGGTAAGTGTTTAATACCTCAGATCTGTTCAATATTTCATGTGTTGGAAAAGCCGAAAGTCCCTAAAGTTGGGGACTTTGCCGATTTGGACTTTTAGTAAATCAAGTGGTGTTTTTCTTTGTTCTTTGAGTGATAGTTGCGAAGGAGGCGAGCAAGTGAGGCAGTAAAGGCATCGGAATCATCAGATCTAGATCTAAAACGATCTAAATCGGTAAAGGTAAGATTTTTAGGCCATTAAGGGGTATGGCCGAATGTGGTAAAGGATTGTAGCTTTGGTTTTTCGTAGATCTATTGATTAATCAATTAGATTTTGGGTTGTAGGAACTGTCGCATAGGAGATCTCGTTGGTGAAACCGCAAAACAGGTGTGTGATTCTGAACCCCTTCATTGTGCATGTTGGCAAATGCCAAAAAGCCGAAATGCCGAAGATTGGGCATTTCGAGGGCTTGTGAGAGTGCGAACACTCACAAGTTGGTAGGGAAACTTTGGATATGAAATCGGTACTGAAGGGGGAGTTAGCCACGAAATTTTGGGCGTTACGGTAAGTTGGGGCCTCGGTGGGCCGAGTATGGGCCCAATGGGCAATTTGGGCCCATTTAGGTAAAAATGGGTTTAAGGGTAATAAAATGAACTGTAGGCGTAAGAACAGCTAAAACAAGGTAACTGAATATGAAATTTGTACTAAACGGGCCTAATGGGCTAATTGACGAAATAGGGCTCATTAGGGGTTTTAGGGCTTAAGAGCTAAAACAATTAAACTGTGTTAACCGAATTTCTGTAACGACTATGGGATTAGTAGAGACTGTAATAAGCATAAAAACTGTAATATGAGAGCAAAATTACTGAAATACCCTTAGGGTGAGAAATTACTATTTTGCCCTTAGGTAGAAAATTACCGTTATACCCCTAGGGCTAAAAACCGACTGAATTGTTTGACATGACTATTATTGTTACTGCATATCATGATGTATGTATGTTTGATGCATGGGGTTTGGGTTTGATATTGGAGGAAGTGTGAGTGGCACTGCCACGTTACTGAAAGGGGCTATGCCTCGTATTGTTACTGAATGGGGCTTTGCCTCGTATACTGTTTATCTGAGCAGCCATGCTGCAACTGTGGTGTGTGGGCTGGGTGGGTCGAGTTATTCCCCACATGGTGTGTTGGCTGGTACGGGTGGTGTGTAGTGGTTGGTGGGTTGAGTAGTCTCCCCAATTGGGTTGCATTCATACTGTTATACTATACTGTACTGTTATGGGCCTATGGGCCAAACTGTTATCTGAATAGGGCTTCGGCCCAGTATCTGTAATCTGAATAGGGCTTCGGCCCAGTATTTGACTGAAACTGGCTAGGGCTCAGGTCTAGTGGGCTCGAGCCGATGTGGGCTTTGGATGGGTTCTGCACACACTGAGTTTTCCCAAACTCACCCCTCTCTTTCCATCCTTGCAGGTGAGCCCTAGATCGTGACTTGGTTGCTGGGAGGGATTCAGAGTGGCCACGAAGACTGAACTCGTATTTTAATTGGTTTATTAATTTAATTATTTTTACTATTGGTTTTATTTTGCTATGGGTTGTAATAAGGCCACTTCATCTGTTTTTACTTGGGACTTTCAACTATTCTATTTCATCCATAATTACGCACTGTTTTCGAAAATTAAACAAATGTTTTCTTAACCAACCTGTTATTACAAGAGACTAAGTAAGATAATAAAGTTAAAGTGAACCGCTTAACAAATGAAATAGAGGATAAGTTGAGTAGTTATTAAAACAGGGATTTTCAAAATAGAAAATCAAGCGTTGCTTTCCAAAACACACCATCGGACTTAGTAAATAAGGCGGCGTAGGATAGTATCGGTGATGTAGGCCACCGGACATGGCCATAACGTCTGGGCCGGGTTCGGGGTGTTACAATTATGCCCTCTATATACAAGCTCAAATTCAGCACCTAACAATGAGTCATTTATAACAATGTTTAATCGAATGTTACTCATTATCCCAAACACACTTATAATTAAATTAAAACACAAGCATCATATACGCAACACCTAAGTAGAATTTTGGCAACTCTCATTTTCCAACTTTTCAATACTCATCAATTGGTAAATTAGTTAGCTAATTTCAATTTCGGCTATCACACATTTAAATGCTATCAAGTATATATGCTAACCTAGCATAACATCAACTAACCAATTGCCATAATTTAATTTAGCCACAATTATAAAGTTCCATCAAGCTCAATTCAGCAATTTAATACATTAACATTCACTCCCATATCTTCTCAATCCCCATTTAGTAATTTCATAAAAAAAACAAGTATGCTAGCTGATTCTCTCTAGCAATTTATCCACCTACTTCTATATTTAACTAGCTCAATCTTAAATCATCCAACATTACTTCTAAAACATAAAAACCACAACCATTTCTTCTAATCAATTCAGTCACTGAAAGCTCATCACATTCCCATTTTTACAAATTTTAACTTAGAACACAAAGCTTCATGCATTTCTCAAAATCGAATGTAACACCTAAAATAAGCCAAGTTTTTCAAGCTCAATCTTATGTTCAACCACTTCCCATCTAATTATCAAAATTTCAACCGAAATTCTCCATTCAAAACTATGACCGAATGCCCATCTAAACAAGGTTTTTTTAAAAAATTCAATACGTGGGCTATGCTAAGGACCTATTTAACACCTCAATTTTCATAGTTTTAAAGAAAAATCCAAACAACATACCTTGAATTGATTCAAAGACCAAGCCGAAAGCTATGGCTTCCTCCCTTCATTTTTCTTTCTATGGTTTCGACAATAAGGAAGAAAATGACCAAGAAAACATTGTTTTTATCTCCCATTTAACTTAATATATTATATTATATTATTATACAACCATTAACTATTATTTTATAACATAAAATACATGTATTTCTTACAAACAAAAGCATGGCCGGCCACTCACTTTAATTTTGGGCAATTTGACATGCAAAACCTTCCATTTTTAGCTTATGCATTTTTCAGTCATCCCTATTCTTCCTAGCACATTTTAAACTTTTATCACACAAGTCCTTTTCCATGATTCCACATTTACTTTATAAAATTAAAAAATGAAATTTTCACACATGCACTTTCACTAATAATAGACATATAATATAGCATTAAATTACTTTCGTAATTCGATTTTATGGTCCCGAAACCACTTCCTGACTAGGGTCAAATTAGGGCTGTCACAGAATTGACTCTAGATTTAGAATTTCAGATTGGAACCAATGATTGTTTGTTGTTCTGCGGTAGAATTTGTGTATCGAGAGATCTAGATCTTATACAGAAAATCTTGCAAGAGGCACACAATGGTAGTTTTCTATTCATCAGGGGAGTAATAAAATGTACAATGATTTGAAACAATCGTATTGGTGGTCAGGTATGAAATGAGATATTTCTTACTTTTTTACTAGATTTTTGATCTATTAGCAAGTTAAAGATGAACATCAAGTGCCTTCGGGACTATTACAGCATGTGATGATACTTGAGTGGAAATGGGATAGAGTTACGATGAATTTCGTATCGGGGCTACCCTTATCTTCGAAAAAGAAAGATGCTATCTGGGTTATCATTGATCATTTGATGAAATCTGCACATTTCATTCTAGTGCGTACAAACTTTCCTCTTGATAGACTAGCTGAGTTGTATATTTTTGAAATCATCAGATTGCACGAAGTTCCATTCTCTATTATTTTGGACTGGGATTTGAGATTTACATCACGATTTTGAAGAAATTACAAGAAGCTTTGGGTACGCGGTTGCATTTTAGCACCACATTTCATCCTCAAACCGATGGTCAGTCTAAGAGAGTGATTCAGATTATTGAATATATGTTTAGAGGTTGTGTTTTAGAGTTTGAAGGCAACTGGGAAAAATACTTACCAATGGTTGAATTTGCTTATAATAATAGTTATCAATTGAGTATAAAGATGGCACTGAACGAAGCTTTATATGGTCGCAAATGCTGAACTCCATTATATTGGATCGAGCTTAGTGAGAAAAAGATTCACAGGGTTGATTTGATCAGAGAAACTAAAGAGAAAGTGAAAGTGATTCGCGTCAGTTTGAAAGCAGCTTTAGATCGACAGGAATCATGTGCAGATTTGAAACGTAAAGATATTGAATTTCAAATCGGTGATAACGTGTTTCTGAAAGTATTACCCTAGAAGAAGATTTTTTGATTTGGTCACCAGGGAAAATTGTGTCCGCGTTTCATTGGGCCGTATGAAATTATCGAGAGGATAAGGCCACTGGCATATCGACTATCTTTACCGTTAGAACTTGAAAAAATTCATAATGTGTTCCATGTATCTATATAATGATGGCACATATTAGACCCTTCGCATATAATTTCACCAGCAGAGTTTGAGATTTAGTATGATATGTCGTATAACGAAGAACCGATCAGAATCTTAGCTTGAGAGATCAAAGAGTTGAGAAATAAAAGAATAGCGCTAGTAAAGGTTCTTTGGCATCGTCACGAAACTGAAAAGGCTATGTGGGAACCCGAGGAAGCTATGAGAAAGCAATATCCTAACCTATTTTTAGGTATGATTTTCGGGGACAAAAATCCTTAAGAGGAGAGTGTTGTAACTGCCTGTTTTTAGTGAAATCAGAACAGTAGTTTTGGGACCAAAAATCTGAGGTTAAAATATTTATTTTATTATTAAATTGAGGTATACAGCATGATAGTATGATTGTGTGAAAATATCGTTAAGAAATTTTATCTTTTGAATGCTTAATTTGATAAAAAGGACTAAATCGCGTAAAATGTAAAAGTTGTGTTCTATTAGCTAAAGGTGTCTAGTAGTTATAAAACTTTAAAGTGGAGGTCCTTATGTTGTAGTTTGACCATTCTTGTATTGAGTGGACATTTATGGACACTAAATAGGTGATTTTAAGGTTAATTAATAAGGTTAATATGGTAATTACTAAAATAAATAAAGTAAAATAAAGAAAAAACACATGGCCATCATCTCTTTCTATCATCTTCCATCGATTTTGTAAAGGAATGAAAGCCATTAAACATCTTCCATCGTTTTTAATGATTTCTATATTTTTGAGACCGTTTCAACTAGGTCTAGCTAGCCCAGAGACTAATTTCTAAAGCTATTAAAGTATTTGAGTTGCCATTGATGAATGTGGGAGTATTTTGATGTTTGATGATAGAAAATGAATCATTGTTGTTAGATAAACAACTTTTGTTAAATGATTTTTAGTTCAATTAGGGATTAAATTAAGAAATTTGAAAATTGTGTGGCTAAATGTGTGAATAAATGAAAAATATGGGCAGTTATAAGCATAGATGGTATTCAACTAGCTTGGGTTAAGGCTAAATTGCATGAAATTGCATTTTTATGAGATAAGGATTAAATTATAAAGAATTAAAAATTTAAGGGGAAAAAGTGTAATTTTGTCATAATATGAATTTTTGGTCTGAATTGAATAGAACGTGTTGTAAATGAGTTAAATTTTATTATATAGATTAAGAAAAGCAATGTACGGATCTAAATAGGGGAAAATAAAGTTTTGGATTAGTTGATCCTATTTCATCGTTTTTATGATCGAAGTAAGTTCGTATGTTTAATAAGCTTTACATTATAAGTGTTTTAATTGCTTAAATTGTGTAATTGTGATAAGACGACATTGCAGAAGTTATCAACGAGGCATTGACCGAGAATAGTTCTCGTTTGAACCTTAGGAATAGATTGGATACAAAATGACATGTCATTAGGGGTTACTATGATTATGTGTAACAACCCGTTTTAGGGCCTAAATGGAATAGTGGTTTCGGAACCACGAATTTGAAGTAGAAAAATTTATTGTGATAAAGTTTTAGGTTTATTATGTGATTGAATGCATTTGTGAAAATTTGATTAAGACATTTTGTTGATAAAGTGTCCAATTTGATTTTAGGACTAATTTGAAAAAGTTGCAAAATGTGTGTTTTAATTGCTAAAGGGATTTGATTGTGATGAGTTCTTAAGTTAGAAGTCCATATGTGGTAATTAGACCAATATAGTTTAGTTGGGACAAAAATGGGCATAGATGGATAAAATATCAAAGTTTTAAGTGAAGGGCATTTTGGTCATTTGGTTAATAAAAGAATAAAGAGGGAAAATAAAGACAAAATATTGTCCATCTTTCTCCCTTGGCTGAAAATCCCTAAGGACACCATAACTAGGGTTTCTTCAACTTCCAAGCTTTATACTAAGTGCCACCAAGCCCCGTTTTTAATGTTCTTTCCATTTTTGAAGTCCTCGTAGCCCAATTTACCTATTTCTACCATTATTTTGAAGTAGGATTCATGTTTAAAAATTTACCCATGTGTGACATGCATGTAATTTGATGATTTATGGTAGAAAATGAAAGTTTGATGTGTGATAAACAACTTTTACAAGGTGGTTTTTGATAAAAATGCATAAGAGGACTTATTTGTAAAAGTTAGAAAACATGCGCATAAATTGTGATTTAGTGTAAAATATGGGCTGTTATGAGTATGTATATGTGTCTGTTAGGCTTGGGTAACAAAGAAAATGGGTAAAATTCATTATACGAGCCTAGGGACTAAAGTGTAAATATGTCAAACTTTAGGAGAAAAAATGTAATTTTCCATAGTGTGGTTGTTGGACTGAATTGAGTAATGTGATAATTAAATGAGTTAAATTTGGTATTATAGATCAAGAAAGATGAGGAATTGACCTTGATCAGGGAAAAGAAAAGATTTTGGACTAAATCGAATAACTTGCCATTTTGGATCGAGATAAGTTTCTATGTAAATAATGCATTGCTATATTATGTTTTTGAATACTTTAACATTAGTATGCTTTGTGAAATAACTATTTGAATGCGTATACCTACCAAGCTTCAACAAGTGAGAAAGATCCCGATTGAACCTTAGGAATCAAATAGGATACAAGTGACATGTCACTAGGAAACCAAGTGTTTAAGTGATAAGTGATAAGTGGTAGCTTCAGCTACAAATGACAAGTGGTAGCTTCGGCTACTAATGATAAGTGGTAGCTTCGGCTACAAGTGATAAGTGGTAGCTTCGGCTACAAATAAGTGTGGCACTTATGTGCAAGACTTCCGATATCCTTTAGAATTCCAAGTGGTTCAATGGGTTATCCAGCGAAATAACGAAGTGTGAGTGCAACTGATTATGTAAGGGTTGGGATAGGTACGTATGTGAAACTCCTAAAAGATGAGTTGAAATTTATGAATATGTTTTTGTAATTATTTGACATAAATATCTGTCTACTTCAGTGGTTATGTGTTCTGTGTGTGTTTGGGAGGGCTTAAGTTCAAGACTTGATTGGGTAAAATTTTGGTTTTTATTTGAATAAAGCCTTGTCTTTGGATATGAGACTTATAAGTATTTATGTGTAAATGTAACACCCCTATCCCGTAACCATCGCCAGAATAGGAAGAGGCGTTACCAGAAACTAGGAATCGGATCAGGACAGAAAAATTTTGAACAATAAAGATCATTAATTTACTAATTACTATACACAATCAAAGTTCGAATTTAAGACTTACACAAGTAAGTTCCATAAGATGCCACATTCGCGTGACTTATATATAAAAGTCATAATATCATTTTTTCTTAGCATCTATCCTATACATGCCGTAAGCTAAGCCTAATCACATGGTTACCGTAATAGCAGATAGTGTGACGAAGCGCTGACGATCCCCGAGCTGGTAATCAGAGTCCACAATCTATAAAAACACAGACACGAAACAAACAGAGTAAGCTTTCATAAGCTTAGTAAGTCTTAAGCAAAACAATAACTTTACTACATCAAATACGATTATCTCATGTACTTAAATCTAAGTAAGATCCCATTTGACCGAATATACTGTAACACCCTGAATTTGGGCCTAGAAGTATTGGGCCTTGGGCCTGGGTGCGGGTGTGAGATAGTTCAAAATAAAATTATTGATGTGTTGAATTCTGTTATGGAAGGTTATTATTAATGGGTTAATATGGTATTTTAGTGAACTGCGAAGGATTCATAGTGTGGGGAAAAGTCTTGGGCTAATTTCTGGGATTCCGGGATTTTTGTGATATTTGGTGTAATGTTGAAATTTTGATATATGGATGTGTAATTCGTGTTTGGAGTGTGTTATTGGGCCTATGGAAGGCCCAAGTGTTGGTTAAAAACCCGGAGAATTCTTGGATTTTTGGACTTAAGGAAGAGAGGACTTGGAAAAGAGGAGTTGTAAGGAATTATGTGTGTAATAAGACACAAAAAGGAGTGTGGTGTAGTGGCAAAGTAGCGCCACTTAGGGGACAAGGAAGCAAAGGGTCCAAGGTTCAAGTCTTGGCTCTTGCAATTTATTTTGGTTTTTCTTTTAAATAAATCTAGAAGCAAGTAGGTGAGCTTTAAAGTTAAATGTGTTGGACTTATGACACAAATGAGCTTGTGCCCGAGTGGTGACAGCTTGACAGGGTTATTGAGAGGACTTTGGTTCGAATCCCGTTGCACGCAAAGGTTGATTATTTTGCTAATGCTTTAATTTTGGGGGGATTGGTGGAGAATCCCACATCGGAAAGCTAACATGAGAGCAGGTGAGGAGCTAGCTTTAAATAGAGCAGACCAAGAGGAGAGTAGGCACAGCCTTCTTGGTTGATCCCTTTCGCTTTATGGCGTGCCCGTTTGGGTTGGGCATCGGCTAAGAGTGTTTGGAGTGCGGATTAACTTCAGTCTCCTATCAGGTGTGTATTTCTCACTGCTCTAGCGGTAGGGCGGCTACTTCGGGCCGCGATGGGCCGAAAGAGGCCATGTGGGCCCAATGGGCCTACGGGCCTATGGGCCTAATTGGATAAGTTGTTTGATTGTGTAGTAAATATTGGACTAGACTAGGTGAATCGCATATCTGTGGCTAGATTTGGGCTAAAAGGGCCACACGAGCGTGTGGGCCCATTTGAGTCGACAATGGGCCCTAGGCCCATTCGCATTGTTATCTCTGTTTAGAAATGCTTTAGTTTACAAAGTTACTAAAATACCCTTGGTTTACAAAATTACTGAAATACCCTTGGTTTACAAAATTATTGAAATACCTTGGTTTACAAAATTACCGAATTACCCTAGATTTGCAAAATTACAAGAAATATCCCGATTTATAAAATTATCGAATTACCCTTGATTTGTACAATGACAAAAGTACCCTCGATTTGTAAAATTATCGTTTTACCCCTAATTTGTAAAATTACTATTTTACCCCTAATTTGTAAAATTACCATTTTACCCATGATTTGTAAAATTACCGTTTTACCCCTAATTTGTAAAATTACTATTTTACCCTTAATTTGTAAAATTACCATTTTACCCCTAATTTGTAAAATTACCATTTTACCCATGATTTGTAAAATTACCGTTTTACCCCTAATTTATAAAATTATTATTTTACCCTTAATTTGTAAAATTACCATTTCACCCCTAATTTGTGAAATTACCATTTTACCCATGATTTGTAAAATTACCGTTTTACCCCTAATTTGTAAAATTACTATTTTACCCCTGATTTGTAAAAATTACTATTTTACCCTCGATTTGCAAATTTACCGAAATACCCCTGTAGGGTAGAATTACCGAGACACCCCTATGGAGTAAAATTACCGTTTTGCCCCTAGGGTGTTAAATGACTGTTTTGCCCCTCGTGGGTAAATGACTAACTTGTGTGATGATTTGGCTAGTTTGACCGTGGATATAAGTTGGTGATATGAATGACTTGACTATGATCTATTCTTATTTTTGGGATTTGGAAAAGTTGGAATCCCTATGTGTTTAGGGAGGCTATCGAAATAGTGCCTAAGGCTTTAAGGGGCTGTTACCAATTATTTTACTCTGTGCTTGTAAGGGTTAAAGGCTACTGACTAAGGGCTTGGATCAGTGGAGCGTTCGGATCCAGATTTGGATATCAACTTTAGCAAAGGTAAGGATTTAGGGCCTTGTTCATGGATGCCCGAATATGGTAAGAGTATGTTAAATTTAGTTATCATTGATTCGTGGTCTAATATTTTAGTAATCGAATGTAGGATTGACTTGGATCGGATATAGTCATCGTTCGTTGCAAGCAGGTGTGTAATGAACCTCATAGTAGCTTAGATTAATATTTGTTGAAAAGCCAAAATGCCTAAACTTCAGCATTTCGAACTTGTGGTTTTGTGAATGGTTTGAGCCGTGATACATATGATAAGATCGGTGATTGGATCGATAGAACAGGTAAGGGCACGATTTTGTGCACGATGGTAAGTTGGGCCTCGATGGGCTGAAATTGGGCCCAATGGGCTTACGGGCCCATATAGGTAAAAATAGGCAATAGACATTTCTTAATAGACTATAGTCTTAAAACTGGTTAAATTAGTAGTTAATTGTAGGATTTGTACTAAGTAGGCTTAGACGATTGAACTAGCTACATAGGGCCCATTAGGGGTTTTTGGCCAATAACTCGGTTCTACTAAAATATGCTAAAATTTCTGTTTAAACATTTGGAATTGATGAATAAGCATGGAAAACCCTAATAATGGATAAAATTACGTAATTACCCTTAAAACATGAAAATGTCTATTTTGCCCCTAGGTGAAAAATGTCTATTATACCCCTAGGGTTTCATTCTGAATATGATGATTGTGATATTGTTATTTTACATGCTATGACATGATATGCACATGATATGCACATGATATGCTATGACATGTATACGATATGCCATGTGTTACTCATTAAATGCATGGGTTGGGTTATTATATGATTGGAGGAAGTGTTAAAGGGCTTTGCCCCAGTATACCGAAAAGGGCTTCTGCCCCAGTTTACCGAAAGGGCTTCTGCCCCAGTTATTAAAAGAGGCTAGGCCTTCAGTTATATGATAAAGCAGTTATGCTGCCAGTGGAGAGTAGGGGCGGGGTGGGTTGAGTAGCATCCCCACATGGTGTGTTGGTTGGTATGGGTGGAGAGTAGCGGATGGTGGGTTGAGTAGTCTCCCCAAATGGGCTTTGCATACATGCATTGACGTTTACATGTGTTACTGAAATGGGCCTATGGGCCATACCTTTGCAAAAAAGGCTTCGGCCCAGTGATATGATTTATGAAAGGCTTCGGCCCAGTAACTGTTAAATGGAAAGGCTTCGGCCCAGTAATTGTTAAATGGAAAGGCTTCGGCCCAGTTATATGTTGAGACTGATTTGGGGGCTTAGGCCTAGTATGCTGATATTGATTTGGGCTCTGTAGGTGGCTTGTTGCACACTGAGTTTTCCAAATTCACCCTTTTTCCTTCCATCCTTGCAGGTGAGCCTTAGATTGGTGGACTTGGAGCTGGGAGGGATTCAGAGTGGCCACATAGACTGGACTATTGGATTTCTGATTAAGTTACCTATTTGAAGTTAGATTTAATTATTTATTTCTGGTTTTGGGTTGTAAAAAGGGCCTCTTTAATTATTTTTGTTTTGGGTTTTTATTCTTTACTTATTTAAATTGGTTTTAGCTTACGTAGGATATTATTTAAATCGAGTTGAAAATAAATGATTTTAAGACGTGAGTTTTATAAAAGTTACTTGTTTTCAAAATAACACGATAACCAAGCAAAGCTTCCGCAATTTTAAATGATCTTGTAAATAAATATTTCAAATAGTTAAAGTGTGGCAATGGTAGTGTGCATGTCTAGGAGTGGATCCAAGAAGAGCTTGGTACTTAAGCAGTCTATTCGACTCACCTCCTCTTTTCTGGAATCCTACCTGGTGCCCAGCTTCCATTCACTTTAAGTCTTAACGAAAAAGGTCAAATTTATTTGATACTTAAACCGTTTTCAAGATAACATGTTTTATAAAGGTTACAAATATGATTTTTTGATATTTTATCTATTTTTAAAATAACATGTTTTTGCAAACTACAAGGGTTCATATGCTTTCATAAAACTTTTACAAAGTTTTCAACGATGTTTGAAAAGGGATGATCATTTCAATAAATCCCGTTTTGGAAAAACAAAATAAACACAAACTAAGGTTTTATACAAGTTTAACGGTAAGAGTTTTTAAACATTTAAGAAGGGTTTTCAATGAAAACACGATTTTCGAAAAACACTTCCAAGTGACACACCAGACTTGGCCGTAACGTCCAGGCTGGGTTTAGGGTGTTACATATACCTAACCAAAATTTCGTATAGTTTAATTTACATTTCTTTGGCCTTGAGTTTAATGTCACAAAATGTTTTCATTCGATATCATTGGTCATTCATTTCTTCTATTCGATGAAGTTAATCTAAGCTTCATATTGAACTATAATTTCAATAAACGCACTACCTAGCTAGCACATATATACTTTCACAATAATAACCAAGATGGTCAAATATTCGCATATGCATTACTTTATATGTTTTTAATTCAATCAAATTAAAATCATAAATGAGTCCATGATACATACCTGGCTAACTTAATGTACTGAACATCTTTAATTGTTGATCATTACTAGGACTCATCGTTTTAAACCTTGTACAAATCGCATTTAACAATACCAAGAGATTTCATCGTCCGGTCAAATAGTTCAAAACTCATGCACGCGCATATAATTTAACTATTTCATCCAAATTGAGATCATATATTCTTCCGCATCTAAAAGCTTCATTGCTACTTCTAATTCAATCAATCAAACTAAAACATAATACTTTAACCACATTTAGTTTCCATATTTGGAAGCACATAGTATATCATAATCTATCATGAATAGGTTCATAGAGTCACTACTCATTTAGCATAACATATAACTCTTTCAATAATCATAATCACTTGCTCAAATGTACTCGTTTCATGCACATACATGAATATATCTATATATATATGTATATAAAAACTTAATTCATTAGTTCATAATCACATCAAAACCTTCGAGTATTTCAACATGGCATGTATTGAATTACAGTATAGGTACGCAAAGAACCAAACATAATCCTTATCACATATACGTAGGTTGACAGAATACAATCCTTACCTTATATTTGCACATCTAGCTGAATACAATTCATTCTCAATTCATAAGCCCTTTTTGGTCGAATATGCACAATTACATATAGACATCTCAGCACATACTTTTCTTTACTTAAAGCTCATACGATAAATTTAAATCAAATACTTTCTCATACTAACAACCATTGACCGAATAGATTATTCCTTTATTCGAAGATATAATAATCATTTCCACATATGTATCGTTCTTTAATACTAATAATTCACAGAATTGTTGGCCGAATGTACACGAGTACATACATGAAAACTTAGCATATACTACATTATACAAACATACCAAGACCGATTAGGTCATCCTCATTTTCGCAATATAATCATCAATCACATATACATTTTTCTTTAATGCTAATGATTCACCTTGAGGTAAACTTACAAATGAGGAGGTAATATGTACCTAAACATCTTAAATGTATAGTACTTACTTGATGGTAGTTTACTGCGAATATTCAAAATCATAATCTTACTTAATTCACCAGCATTAAGCCTGCGGGACTTTAAACTTGGATATAATACTAGTACGAGATTTACTCGATTATAGACCCAAATAATATCGTACGATAGTCAATCCACAAAGTTATCCACGTATTATTTCATATACTTTTAATATTCACATAACACAAACACATTAACAAGGTGATGCCTTCATTTGAACCTATGCATAAATCACATAATTTGTTTTCACTCTATATTAACCTCTTTCTAGGCATATTGCCTTTTTTTTTTTTTTCCAAATATACACATCCTCAATGCACATATAGCTGATTAATTTGACTTGAATCTGAACTCATATAAACATAGGTAAATTAGATATCTTCACTTAACTCCACATATTAGCCGGATGTAACATAATCATATATATGGTCTTATTACTTACTCACATATGCATCACATTATACACTTATAATTTAATCCAAATCAAGCTTACATGTAAGTGCATGATACATACATGTCCAACTTAACGTATAGAACGTATTCAATTGTCGTTTTAACACGAGATCTCAAAATCTTAAACTTATAATTTCACAAATTTTAACATAAAAGATCCATCTAACACTCATATATCATTTCCTAACATCACAATTCAAAATTCACGTATGGGTTTAATCAATAGCTTATAAGCAACACAAACAAGTTTTATCAATGATTACAACATAATCACAAATTCACTACAAGCTGTTTTCCTGAGCAACGGTCATTAAATTATTTGTAACTGGAGCTACGAAACTCCAAATCAAGTGCTGTTAATTTTTCCTAAAAATAGACTCATATATCTTATATCCATAAAATTTTAAGAATTTTTGGTTTGGCCAATAAATACCAGATTTTTCTTAAAGTTTCCCTCATTTCACTATTTAACTATTCTGACCACTCTTCACTACGAATCAAATTTCTCATTGTTACAGAATTCAAAATATGTTCTTGTTTATTTCGTTTGAAACTAGACTCATTAAGGAGTATAAGAATATAAATTTTATCTCATAACAATTTTTGTACAATTTATGATGATTTTCTAAAAACAAAACAGGAGATTTCGGAGTCATTCTGACACTGTCTCACACAACTTTAAATATATATTTATAGGAAATTCCTTTGCTTACACGGTTTCTTTTATAAGAAACTAGACTCAATAAGCTTCATTTTCATATTTTATTCAACTTCTAATCGCCTTATACAATTTTTGGTGTATTTTCAAAGTTACACTACTGCAGTAACTCAAATCTGTCAAGACTAATTCGGCACTTAGACTATAAAAATTCATCCTTCTCGCTACTAGGTTTATTAAATCTTTAAGCATACTAAAGTAAAGTTCAAACACTTAAGAACTTACCTCGGATACTGTCAAACAATTACAAAACGGCTATTCAATTATATTCGCCTTCCCGCTATCCAAAATTGATTCCTTGAGCTCGTGAGCTAAATCAACCAATTTAACTACTCAATTTACATTCGGCAATGTCATCACATACATAACAAAATTAGATTTCATTTCTTAAACCATCCACGGCAAAATCACCTTCCAAGAACCTTAATTTACTTTAAGCTAAACCACTTCATGGTATACATATACACATTTGGCTAATACAGAACAAGGTTAGCACTTAGCCGAAATAATTTCTTTAAGCATTTTAAATTTCATTCGGTCTAATCTCCATATCAACTACTAATTCACAATAAGAATCAAATCCAAAATTAGCTACTATAATATATATCTAAATGCAATTTAGCTACTTAGTTGATTATCAATTATCACTTAATTCACAAAAGTCAATTTACAAGTTTTAATTCATCTTTTTATTTTACATTCAAACAAATAATTACTACATAAAAACTTATCATTCAAACTTTGTATCTAAATCTCCCAAAGCCAAATTTCAATAATAAAAAAATATACCTTAAATAATTCCTCAACCCATTTGGTATTTTGCATAAAATCTTTCAAATTGTCCATGGGGACCGAATATCATTATACCTTAAATCCACACATATATCATAATTAAAACAAATAAAATATCCAAAACTGTATGTTTATTTCATCTCCCTAAATCTATATTCGGCAAACACATATTCATATGCTAAAATTTCAGCTTTCAAATCCAACCATAAGCAGACTCAGCTTATCTATCCTCAATCTCAATACTAAAACATCAAAACAGCAACTAAGGAGTACAATCATATCAAAATATCACTCTCATCAAATAGCAAAATTTGAACCATGAACTATGTAGACTTCAACTAACAACTCAAAATATGCATGAATTTCAAAGAATCATATCAAACATACCTCAAACTATGAACATGCATGGCCGGTCTTCTCAAAATTTTTTTTCTTTTCTTCTTTGTCTTTGTGGTTTCGACTATGAAGAAGAAACTATGAAGAAACTTTGTTTTCTTCTCCAATTACTTATTTTATTAATCTTATTTCTTTTATTACTAAACCATTATATTATTATTATTATTATATATATATAATACATATATTTTGCATCAAGCAATAATCATGGCCGGCCACTAACTTCAATTTGGACAAATTAACATGCAAATCCTCATTTTTAATATCATGCATTATTCGGTCACCACATTTCTTCCCAATACATCTTCCAAATTCATCATGTAAGTCCTTTTTCGCAATTTCATATTCGATTGACAAAATTAAAGCATCAAAATTTCATACATGCAATATTGCATATAATAATCATGAAATTTAACATTTAATTATTTTTGTGACTCGGTTTTGTGGTCCCGAAACCACTTTCCGACTAGGGTCAAATTAGGGCTGTCACAGTAAAAGCATATCAGAATGGGCCTGCTGGTCTGGTGGTTAGAGGAGTGTTAAGTGTCTGGGAGGTTTGGGGTTCGAATCTCTGAGGTGGAAAGGGGAATTCATTTTTGCTGCAAATTTCAGCTAGGAGTTTTAGTTTTACTCAAAATCTGAGTAGTGGGTTACTGGTGAGAGTTTTGAGGAGTGTTTAGGGGAAGTGATCAAAATTTTTGCCAAAAACTGAGTTCTTTTCCAAAGTTTTGATTTTTCCACCCTTGTTCTGATATGATTCTGTATCCACCCTTGTCCAAAATTTATGGACGAAGATGGTGTGCAGGGTTGGTGGGCATGTTTCTGATATGATTCTGTTTCTGAGTGGGCTAAGGTCCACACCGTTTTTGTAAAGGGCTCAGGCTCAAGTTATGACTGTATTCTGTTATCTGTCTATATGCATGCTGAATTGTGGGGATGTACACACTGAGTGTAACACCACTATAACGTAATCGTCACCGGAATAGGACGAGGCATTACCAGAAGTTTGAAAACAGATCAGAACAGAAAAATTTTGAACATTTTCTTGAATAAAGAACATTCATTTACAAAATTGCTAGAGACAAACAAAGATCGAATTTATAACTTATAAAAGTAAACTTCCAAAGGATGCCATATTCGCATGGCTTATAAACAATAGCCAAGATATCATGCTACTATAGTCTATCCTATACATGCCATAAGCTAAACCAGAATCCTTTGATTGCCACAATAGTAGATAGTGTGATGAATTGCTGACGATCCCCAAGCTGGTAGTAAGAATCCGCAATCTATAAAATAGAAACACGAAACAACTGGAGTAAGCTTTCATAAGCTTAGTAAGTCTTAACCAAAACAGTAACTTTGCTGAATCAAATACAATTATCTCATATATAGAAATCTAAGTAAAGTCTCATTTGGCCAAATATACCTAACCATAATTGCACATAGTTTAATTGACATTCTCATTGGCCTTGAGTTTAACGTCACAAAATGATTTCATCCAATATCATTTATCATTCATTTCCTCTATTCGATGAAGTAAGTCAGGAGCTTCATAACGAACTATAATTTCAATAAACACATCGCCTAACTAACACACATATACTTTCATGATAATGACCAAGATGGTCAAATATTCGCAAGCACACAAGACACCAATAGCATATAATTTCAATTAAATCTAAATCCCTTTATTATATTTTAATCAAATACGTTCTCATGACATCACATATTGGCCAAATGTATCGTAGTCACATGTACTGTGGTCACATTTATATTCATACACTCAATCGCATATGCATTATTTTCTATACTTTTGACTCAATCCAAATTAAGGTCACATACGAGTACATAATACATACCTGGCCAACTTAGTGTACTGAACATCTTTAATTGTTGTTTCATCACTAAATCTCATAATCTTAGACCTTGCACAAATCACATTTATCAATGTTAAGGGATATCACCATTCAGTTAAATAGTTCAACCCTATGTATGCACATATAACTTATTTATTTCTTCCAAATTTGAGACCATATACTCTTTGCATCTAAAAGCTTCATTGCTACTTCTAATTCAATCAATCGAACTAAATCATAATACTATAACCACATTCAATTTCCATATTTGGAATCACATATTCATGTCATGATCTTTCATGAATAGTTTCATAGAATCAATACCCATTTAGTATAATGAATAACCATTTCATAATTGATTCCCAAAGCACATTCATAAATCACCCGAAGTCAAATTCACACAGTAAGTAAGCATCACGTACATAATACTTAATCTTTGTACGCCTACAATTGCTAACCACTTGTTCATATGCACTCATTTCGTGCACATACCCGTATGTATATACGTATATAGAAACCAAATTCTCTAGTTCATAATCACATCACTATCTTCGAATAATTCAACACGACAATATTAAATTTTCGTATAGATACCTAAAGGACCAAACATGTTCCTTATCACATATACGTAATGATACGGTCGCACCACCTAATTTGCCAACCACAAATGGAGACCCACTCGAGCTACCTGTTGGTCCAATTACCCGAGCTCGAGCTAAGAAGTTTAAAGATGCAGTGTCAGCCTTAGTTGAGCGAGTTTGGGCTGAATCAATCACCAATTTACTTGATAGTTCCTGGACTAGCTCAACGAGTTATTCGTTTCATCTTTCCAAAACTCATCCAGCTCATTTTCAGCTCAACCTGCTCGGTTCCAGCTCATCGAGTTTACATCCAGTTCAACTTCAGCTCATGAGTTTATTTTCAGCTAAATTTTAGTTCACGAGCTCAGAATTAGCTCAGCCTTAGCTCTCGAGTTGGACTTAGCTCGATTTTAGCTCACTATCTAAATTATAGCTCATTAAGTTCATTCAAAGCTCATGATAATAAGTTGACTTTTATTTTAATTTTATTAATTTATCATATTGAATGGTTTCACATTAATATATTAATATTGTCTTAATTTAATTTAATTCTGCTTATTTAATATGTCATAGCCGAAATTTATAGGTTGACATTATTGCTTTCACATTGCCGAATTTTTTGTTCACATTTGGGTTTAATTAGTTCATGAATTTTGCAGGAAATTCGAAGAGTGCAAGAGCATGAAGAAACACCACTTTTGGAAGGTGCATGGATGGTTAGAGGGCTTGAACATCCTAGGTGCATGTTCGGCCAAGTACATGAATGATTACATTCATTGTATCAAGGTTCATGAATGTTCATATTCATGTATGGAGTGCTATCTCTTCAATTTTCAAGGGTGGCCGAATCTACCTTTGTCCATTAGGGTTCCATTCATTCACATACATTTGCTTAAGCTTGAAGGATGCATGCTTCAATCTTCCATGGCCGAATGTGGACAAGGCATTTAAGGAGTTTCTTTCTAGAATGTTACATGATTCATTCATGATACATTACTTAGTTTTTAAGACTATGGATTAGACTATTCGGCTACTTAGTCTAAAAGCCTATAAATACTTGTATTTTTTTTCATTTGAGGTAATTTTTTGAACTTTATGAATTTTATTCACAACTAGTGAGGAATTCTTTTCTCTAATTTCGTTCAAAGATTTCGATTGGCTTGCCTAGTGTCCTAGTTGTGTCAACCGTTTTTCTTTGTCGAAAATCTGAACTTATCACTACCCGTAGTGTGGCGTTCAACTATACCGAGGTTCCTATCTCTTTAGATAGTGGGTCGAGGTCCCCTTTATCAAATCCAAACCGAACCAAAAGAGCATATAGACAAAGGGTCGATATCTTTTTGATATTGGTTCTTGTTTGCACTTTTCCGTTCAAAACCTATCTCTCTTTCCCTTCTAAATCAATCTAAACGAACCTTCCCCTATTTAAACTATAACCAACTTATTTCTTCTTCACCTACTTAGTTCAAACAATACCTTCTCGTAGACGATCGGGCCACTTCAAATACGACTCGACTCACTCCGAGGCGGTTCGTATCATTTGGTATCAGAGCTACTAAAACGAGAAGCACGTGCGACGAAAACATCCCCGAGATAGTCCAAGTGTACACAAGTAAGTAGAGTCAAAAAAAAAATTTTCGTGTACACAAGAGTTTCTATTGTATTTAGTTCATTGTTATAGTAAAAAAAAAAAAAAAAAGTTATACAAGTTTGAAAAAAAAAAAAAATACAAAAAAAAATTTTAAAAGAAAAAAAAAAAAAATTCCGAAAAAAAAAAAAGTGGTTGAAAGTGGAAATTGTTTCATCGATATTCATTCCTGATCCTAAAATTATTCTTCTACCCTTTTCATCTTTTCTATTTGATTTGGCCACACTAGAACCCAAACTCTTATTAGCCTACCCCAAACCGAGTACATCAACCATTGTTACCCCTTTTAAGCCGACCTCTAGACCAAGACTAAGCCTGTGTCGAATCTGCTTACGAAATCACGAGAAAAGATAAGGAGAGGAAAAAGGCACGAGTGTCGCGAGTTACATTCGAGGGGAGGTAAAAGCCGAAATCGAGTGAAAAACACGAGTGTGAGTGGATTTTCTTTTTCTTTCGGAGAGAATTAGTGAGATTTGTGGTGAGGTTGTCAAAATGTCACAAAGCCCGGAGCGTAACGAAGGACTACCACGCCAACCGATCAGAAATATGGTTCCAGGCGGCGGAGGAGTGCCCGACTTGGGACAACAAGCCCTCTTAAGAGAAATCCAACGAATGTTTCGAACCGAACTTGAACCCATGAACGAGAGATTAGATCGGGTCGAAGAGAGGGGGGCAACGAGATCAAACTCCTCAAGGCCCTAGAAGAGACCGCGGACGAGCTCGACCACTAGAAGAAGATCTTTTCGACCAAAGTGACCTAGAAAGTGACCAAGGTTCCAACCAAAGTGGGCGATACCGAGGTCAGCGAAACCGAGGCCAAAGGGATAGAGGCCGAGTCGACGACGATCTCAAGAATATCAAGCTCTCCATACCACCCTTCCAAGGCAAGTCTGATCCGGAAGCATACTTGGAGTGGGAAAAGAAGATAGAGCTAGTCTTTGATTGCCATAATTATTCGGAGATCAAGAAGGTTAAATTGGCAGCCATCGAGTTTTCTGATTATGCGATGGTATGGTGGGATCAACTTATAACAAGTCGACGACGCAACGGGGAAAGGCCAATTTCCACATGGACTGAAATGAAAGCTATCATGCGGAAGAGATTCATTCCGTCTTATTATCATCGCGAGTTGTACCAAAAGCTGCAAACCCTCACACAAGGTAGTCGAAGTGTGGAGGACTATTTCAAAGAAATGGAGATAGCGATGATACGAGCGAATGTGGAGGAAGATCGAGAAGCGACCATGGCAAGATTCCTCTCTGGGTTGAACCGAGAAATAGCTAACATTGTAGAACTTCAACACTATGTCGAGGTGACCGATATGGTCCATGTTGCCATCAAAGTGGAAAAGCAGCTCAAGCGAAAAGGTACTCTCAAGCCCTTTTTAAACCCTTCCAATAATCCGAAGTGGGGCCAAGGAGTAAACAAACGAGACTTTCCTAACCGTTCAAAGGTGGCAAACTTTCCGGTGAAGCCAAATAAATCCACGGGAGATTCCAGCAAAGGAAAAGAAATCTCTCATCCCGATAGATCCCGAGACATCAAATGTTTCAAGTGCTTGGGGCATGGACATATCGCTAGTCAATGTCCAAATCGGAGAGTAATGGTGATGTCCGCAAATGGAGATATTGAGTCAGAAGAAGAAAAACAAGAAGAATCCGACGAATCTTCTGATAAAGAGGAAGAAGAACTCGAATATGCGGTAGAAGGAGAGATACTTGTGATCAAACGAAGCCTAAGCTTGCATAGTGTCGAAGACGAGCAACAACGTAAGAACATTTTCCACACTCGTTGCCATGTTCAAGGCAATGTGTGTAGTCTCATCGTTGACGGAGGAAGTTGCACGAATGTTGCTAGTATGCTTATGGTGGAGAAGTTAGGACTACCGACTACAAAGCACCCACATCCATATAAGCTTCAATGGCTTAACGATGGTGGAGAATTGAAGGTGACCAAACAAGTAAAGGTGCCTTTCTCGATTGGAAAATATTCCGATGAAGTGCTTTGTGACGTAGTTCCAATGCATGCCGGACACTTACTGCTGGGCCGACCTTGGCAGTTTGATCGAAAGGTGGTACATGATGGATACACCAATCGTTATACTTTCAAGTATCAAGGCAAGAATGTCACCTTAGCACCTTTGACACCTCGTCAAGTTTACGAAGACCAAGTAAGATTGAGAGATTCCATTGAAAAACACAAAGAAAGCGAGAAAAAAGAAAATAAAGAAAAAAATTGTGAGAAAATGAGTGAAAAGAAACATGAGAAAGCAAAAGAAAAGAATCAAAAGCGAGAGAACAAAAAGAGAGAAGAAAAAGAGAGTGCAAAAGTGAATGTTTATGCAAAAGCGAGTGATATACGAAAGTCGTTTCTGTTGAGACAACCGGTGCTTGTACTTTTGTACAAGGAATCATTTTTAAATTCTAACGACTTGAATCCCGATCTACCGTCTTCTGTTAAGATTCTTTTGCAGGAATTTGAGGACGTATTTCCCGATGAAGTTCCGAGTGGATTGCCACCGATTCGGGGGATCGAACATCAAATCGATTTCATTCCTAGCGCATCCATTCCTAACCGACCAGCCTATCGCAGTAACCCCGATGAGACAAAGGAATTACAAAAGCAAGTAAATGAGCTTTTGGAAAAGGGGTTCATACGAGAAAGTCTTAGCCCTTGTGCTGTGCCAGTCCTACTAGTTCCGAAAAAGGATGGAACGTGGCGTATGTGCGTCGATTGTCGTGCAGTTAACAAGATTACCATTAAGTACCAGCATCCGATTCCGCGACTCGACGACATGCTAGATGAGTTAAGTGGTGCGCAGCTATTTTCAAAAATCGACCTCAAGAGCGGGTACCATCAAATACGCATGCGCGAGGGAGATGAATGGAAGACTGCTTTCAAAACCAAACATGGTTTGTATGAGTGGTTGGTAATGCCCTTCGGCCTTACTAACGCTCCTAGTAGTTTCATGCGTCTAATGAACCATGTGCTTCGAGCCTATATCGGTAAATTTTGTGTGGTATACTTCGATGATATCCTTATTTATAGTCGAACTTTGAATGAGCACTTGATTCATTTACGAGCTATATTAGATGTGTTACGAAAAGAGACTCTTTACGCAAATATTAAGAAGTGTACATTTTGCACTGATAAAGTTGTTTTCTTAGGATTTGTTGTCAGTTCGCAAGGCCTCGAAGTCGACCAAGAGAAGGTGAAGGCAATTCGAGAGTGGCCGAGGCCGACTAGCATCACACAAGTGCGAAGTTTCCATGGCTTAGCAAGTTTTTACAGACGATTCGTTCCACATTTCAGCACGTTAGCCGCACCTCTCACGAGTGTGATTAAAAAGAACTCAGCATTCTTTTGGAATGAGGACCAAGAAAAATCGTTTACTGCTCTCAAAGAGCATTTAACTAACGCTCCTTTATTATCTTTGCCTAACTTTGATAAAACTTTTGAAATTGAATGTGATGCCTCAGGTATCGGAATAGGAGCTGTTTTAACTCAAGAAGGCAAACCTGTGGCATACTTTAGTGAGAAGCTTAGTGGTGCTCCATTGAATTACCCAACATACGACAAAGAAATGTATGCGTTGGTTCGAGCATTGGAAACGTGGCAGCACTACTTATGGCCGAAAGAGTTCATCATTCATTCGGACCACGAATCTCTAAAGCATATAAAAGAACAGCATAAACTCAATAAACGACACGCAAAATGGGTAGAGTTTCTTGAATCCTTTCCTTATGTTATACGGTACAAAAAAGGTAAGGAAAATATTGTTGCTGATGCACTTTCTCGTCGTTATACCTTGTTGAATTATTTGGATTCAAGATTGCTTGGCTTTATGTTTCTGAAAGATTTGTACATAACTGACCCTGATTTTGGAGAAATTTATAAATCATGTGAGCATAATGCTGTTGATAGATTTTTCAGGTTCGATGGCTTCTTATTACGTGAAGGAAAACTTTGTGTCCCACAAAGCTCTGTGCGAGAGATGCTAGTACTTGAGGCTCACGGCGGTGGGTTAATGGGACACTTTGGTATTGCAAAAACTTTGGCCATATTGCAAGAACATTTCTATTGGCCACGAATGAAAAGGGATGTTGAGAAGGTCTGTTCTAGATGTATAGCATGTAAGAAAGCCAAATCTAAGGTTAACCCCCATGGGCTTTACACGCCTTTGCCCATTCCTGAAGGGCCTTGGGTCGACCTTTCTATGGATTTCATCTTAGGGCTACCGCGGACACGAAATGGGAAAGATTCTATATTTGTGGTTGTAGATCGATTTTCCAAAATGTCACATTTCATTGCTTGTTCAAAAACTGATGATGCAGTTAATATTGCTAATCTTTTTTTTAAAGAAATTGTCAGGTTGCATGGGATTCCAAAGACCATTGTTTCTGATCGAGACGCAAAATTTTTGAGCCACTTTTGGAGAACATTATGGAGTAAACTTGGCACGAAGTTACTATTTTCCACAACTTGTCATCCTCAAACGGATGGCCAAACCGAGGTGGTGAATCGTGTTCTCTCTACCTTGTTGCGAGCAATCATTCGCAAGAATCTTAAATCGTGGGAAGAGTGCCTGCCTCACATTGAGTTCGCTTACAATCGGACTGTGCATTCGGCTACCAAATTTTCTCCCTTTGAAATTGTTTATGGTTTTAACCCTTTATCTCCTCTTGATTTAATTCCTATACCTAACGACCAAATTGTTAATGTAGATGCAAAGAGGAAAGCTGAATATGTGAAACAGCTCCATCACAAAGTTAAAGCCAATATTGAGGCCCGAACGGAGCAATACGTGCGGAAAGCCAATAGAGGAAGAAAACAAATAATTTTTGAACCCGGAGATTGGGTGTGGGTTCATATGCGGAAAGAGAGGTTTCCGGTTCAGCGAAGATCGAAATTACTACCTAGGGGAGATGGGCCGTTTCAAGTTTTGGAACGCATCAACGATAACTCATATAAACTTGACCTTCCAGGTGAGTATAGTGTGAGTGCTACCTTTAATGTGGCTGATCTGTCTCCTTATGATATAGGTGACGATTTGGGGGCAAATCGCCTCGAAGAGAGGGGGAATGATACGGTCGCACCACCTAATTTGCCAACCACAAATGGAGACCCACTCGAGCTACCTGTTGGTCCAATTACCCGAGCTCGAGCTAAGAAGTTTAAAGATGCAGTGTCAGCCTTAGTTGAGCGAGTTTGGGCTGAATCAATCACCAATTTACTTGATAGTTCCTGGACTAGCTCAACGAGTTATTCGTTTCATCTTTCCAAAACTCATCCAGCTCATTTTCAGCTCAACCTGCTCGGTTCCAGCTCATCGAGTTTACATCCAGTTCAACTTCAGCTCATGAGTTTATTTTCAGCTAAATTTTAGTTCACGAGCTCAGAATTAGCTCAGCCTTAGCTCTCGAGTTGGACTTAGCTCGATTTTAGCTCACTATCTAAATTATAGCTCATTAAGTTCATTCAAAGCTCATGATAATAAGTTGACTTTTATTTTAATTTTATTAATTTATCATATTGAATGGTTTCACATTAATATATTAATATTGTCTTAATTTAATTTAATTCTGCTTATTTAATATGTCATAGCCGAAATTTATAGGTTGACATTATTGCTTTCACATTGCCGAATTTTTTGTTCACATTTGGGTTTAATTAGTTCATGAATTTTGCAGGAAATTCGAAGAGTGCAAGAGCATGAAGAAACACCACTTTTGGAAGGTGCATGGATGGTTAGAGGGCTTGAACATCCTAGGTGCATGTTCGGCCAAGTACATGAATGATTACATTCATTGTATCAAGGTTCATGAATGTTCATATTCATGTATGGAGTGCTATCTCTTCAATTTTCAAGGGTGGCCGAATCTACCTTTGTCCATTAGGGTTCCATTCATTCACATACATTTGCTTAAGCTTGAAGGATGCATGCTTCAATCTTCCATGGCCGAATGTGGACAAGGCATTTAAGGAGTTTCTTTCTAGAATGTTACATGATTCATTCATGATACATTACTTAGTTTTTAAGACTATGGATTAGACTATTCGGCTACTTAGTCTAAAAGCCTATAAATACTTGTATTTTTTTTCATTTGAGGTAATTTTTTGAACTTTATGAATTTTATTCACAACTAGTGAGGAATTCTTTTCTCTAATTTCGTTCAAAGATTTCGATTGGCTTGCCTAGTGTCCTAGTTGTGTCAACCGTTTTTTCTTTGTCGAAAATCTGAACTTATCACTACCCGTAGTGTGGCGTTCAACTATACCGAGGTTCCTATCTCTTTAGATAGTGGGTCGAGGTCCCCTTTATCAAATCCAAACCGAACCAAAAGAGCATATAGACAAAGGGTCGATATCTTTTTGATATTGGTTCTTGTTTGCACTTTTCCGTTCAAAACCTATCTCTCTTTCCCTTCTAAATCAATCTAAACGAACCTTCCCCTATTTAAACTATAACCAACTTATTTCTTCTTCACCTACTTAGTTCAAACAATACCTTCTCGTAGACGATCGGGCCACTTCAAATACGACTCGACTCACTCCGAGGCGGTTCGTATCACGTAAGATGATTGAATACAATTCATACCTTGTATTTGCACATCTAACTGAATACTACTCAACTTGATAGATTTTCATGTAACTAATTTTTATCATTACCTTAGGTATGCAAATAATCTGTAGTTTGAAATAATTCAACGGCACTTAGCCTGCTAGGTTCAAGAACCTGTATTCATTACCAGCTCGAAAACCAGCCTGACTTTAAACCCGAACATATCACCAGCATGTAGCCTGCGAGACTCTAACCCAGATAGATTACCAGCAAGAAGCCTGCGAGACTTTAGCCCGGATAGATTACCAACACGAAGCTTACTAGGTCATAGACCCGAATAATATCGTACAATAGTCAATTCACAAAGTTATTCATATATCATTTCATATACTTTTAATATTCATATAACACAAATGTCTTAAATAGGATGATGCTTTTATTCGCACCTACTCATACAACACATAATTCGCTTTGATTCTATAATAACCATTAGGCCATTCAACATTCTTCTTAGCCATTTGACCTCACTAAGTACACACATTTATATATAACCTGCACACATTTAACATTAACCATTTCGGCCTCCCCACATATACATATCTTATACATTTTTCCACATTAGCCATTCGGCAAATAGCACATCTATTATGGCATTTCTATATCATATTCACCATGTGATAATTTACTCACGTCAACTATATAGCTTTTATTCCATTTACGTGTATCATTCGATAATACACATATATTATACGAGACATTTAATTATCAAGATATAGCATGTCACCTTCACTAATACTTATGTTTAAACACTTAAAATTTACTAAAGTCTCAATTTCCTTTCTTCAATTTCTCAATCACATTAGTATTTCCACTCACTTTATATCATTAAACCATAATTCATCTCATAATACATTCGGTACTCATCCCATATTCAAAATTCTCATTTAATTATTTATGCCACATTCGGCTTATACTATCAAATCCCACCTTCATTCTTTATATCACGCTTCCACACATGTTTTCACTTAAATGTGCATATAACATATCGTAACTTTATCAATCACATACACTACTTTATCAATTTACATTCGGAAATTATCATGTTATGCTCATATTATAGAGGTTCATTTCATTTCTTCCATAATTTAACATAAGCATTTTAATTTAAGCACTCAAGAACTTACCTTGACTGTCGTCAAATAATCACAGATATGCTACTCAACCAGCTTTGTTTTCCTCTTATCTGAATTTTTGCCCTCATTGCTCTTGAGCTTTCAACTAAACAAACAAACAAATATTTACTCACTTAATATACCTCCTGACCGAATGTCTTTTAGCTAAATAATAGAAATCCCTTAACAAAATCACACTCAACCAAAAATTTGGTTATACGATTATGAAATTGAAAACATCATTCATGCTTAACCAAACATTTAAATATGATCGAAAATACTCACACCTATATATGACCAAATGCAACATTGCCAACAAATCCCTTTTCCTATAATTTTTCTCAGTAAGGCCGAATACCCTTTAGACCACCAAAAGCATAATATTAAACATTTCATATTTTCACATTTCAAAACCCTCTATCAACTCAATAAACAACAATTTACACGAGTCCTTAATTAAAGTCACATTTAGTAATATGCTTAATCCAATTTGTCATCTAACAACACCTTATTACTATTTCAATTCACAAACATTACTCAACTAATTTCTTAATTCCACATTCGGCATCTAAATTTACCTAAACACATTAGCCAATTGCTATTTTTATCATCAAATTCAAGCTTTCAAAAATCTCAAATTACAAACAAACACTCGGTTCCTCAATTAGGGGGGTCATTCAGCAATTACCACAACCAATTTAACAATTAAACATTATCTTAACATTTAACACAAGATTTCACTACTTGACCACATTGGCCGTATACCTTATAAGATTTTTAATGGCATCACATTAGTCACAAACACAAGTACACATCTAATAACCTTATAACCAAGTCTAAACACTTGAATATTTTTCTTTAAACATTTTCCACATTCGGCTACTTACACGAGAAAGAGATATCTAAATAAAATGTTTAACTTCTTAGCCGATTATCACTTGGCAACATATAAATAATTACTAACATCTAAGCATTCATCTTGTATAAATGTGACAGCCCTAATTTGACCCTTGTCGGGAAGCAGTTTCAAGACCGCTAAACCGAGTCACTGAAAGATTTTTATAAAGTATTTCATGTCTGAATATGTGACCATGCATGTGCTAAATGTGAATGTTTTAAATATTTCTAAATTAATGTGCTTTGTAGTAAAAAGGATTCGAATGGAAAGATATATATATGTGGCACTAAATTTAAGAGACTAAATTAGAAAGGTGTAAAATGAATGGGTTCAAATGATAAATTTTATACTTTAAATTATGTGTACGTATTAGTGGAAGTGAGTGCTTTGAAGTTGTATAATCATATGTGAAAAAAATTTAAGCAATGTGCCTTAATTGAGTGAAGGGTAAAACAAGTGGGATAATTAGTAAATACCGATGTTTGATGTTTTCTAAAAAGGAGGGAGGTAAATTGTGATTAAGCCAAGCAATTTTTGCATGGACGAAATCAACCTTTGTTAGTGGGAAAGGAATGTTAATAAAAGGGCTATTTTGGTACATTAATAAAGAATGGAATTTGCATGTAATAGCAAACCGTGAAAATGGTTGCCATTCATTCTTGTTTTACCGAAACTATAAGCAAAATAAGAGAAAAAGGAAGCTAAGGCAATCGGTCATAATCCTAGCTAAATCAAAGGTATGTGTGTATGGATTTTTGTAAATTTGTTATGAAATTTAGTTGACTACTAAGTCCTTGGCATGGCCCATACGTTAGATTTTGATTATATGTGAGGGTTGATGCATTCGGCCATGAAAGGGAGGGATATGTTAAAATGTTGATAAGTTTGAAGTTTGATGTGATAAATTGTTGAATGAGTGTTTGATAGGTTAAGTGATGCTAATATCCATGTGTTTTTAAGTTATAAGTTTAAAATGTGGAAAAAGGGTGCTTTATGTGATTCCAATGATTGAGAGGGGTATTCGGCTAAGGTTCATTGCTTAAGAAGTAGTGTTGAATGTTTAAATAGCTATAAATTGAGTTGAAGCATAATAAGTGTGTTAAAATTTAATTTTAGACCTTTATGACATTTGGCTATGAGGTTTTGTGTTCTAATTGTGGTATTTGATATTTCGTATATCAACTTATGATGTGTTTAAAGTTTAGATGAACCAATGGTTGTTAAAATGGAGTAGAGGACCTTTCAGCTAAGAAAATTTATGAATGAAAAATTTATGCGTTAATAAGTTGTAATTTTAAGTGTGAACATTTGAGCATTTTGGATATATATATATTTTTGCCGAATGTGGATTTACGTAGTGAATGGAGAAATTGTTCTTTGGAAATCAAGAAACTCATTGGTGAAATGACCTATGAATTCGGTTAATTATGTTATAAATCAAAGATAGTTGTTGATCGAGTCATAAGATTTAGTAGATGGAGAAAGGAACATGATGCTCAATGCTCAAGTAGCATTCGGCCTTGAAATAGTTAAGTGGGTTAAATTGAGTTTTCAAGGTAGTAAATTTGTTGTTAAAGGAGGGTTTCAAGTTGTGTATATGTGACATGATTAAAAATAAGGGGTTTTGGTATTACAATTCTATTAAGGCTAAATGATGTCTTGGTGAATGAGATGAATAACGTTTGTGACTTAAAACAATTGTAAGCATGACTAAAGTTTTGTGATAGCTATATATGTACATATATATATATATAAACTTTATGGGTGTGTGTTGTTAACTTTAAGGAACATTCGACTATAACCCTTATTAATGGGATATTAATAAGTGAAATTTTGTACATCTAGCTCAAGAGCATAGAGGGGCAACTTCGGATAAGGGAAAAGTTGACTCATAATTATTCAGAAAGATACGAGGTTAGTTCTTGAGTGACGAATTTTAGCTCATGACATGATGAAATCATAGTGCATATGCATAATATATAAATTCAGACTTAAAGGTTATACTTGAATGTCGTTGTGGGAATGATAATCTGTGCAAATGTTGGAAGCCGAATGTTAACTTTAAATTTTGTTATATCTTGAAATGAAATTATGCCCTTTGTTTATGACTAGTGAACCAAATGTTGTATGGTTGGTAAACATACCGTGATTGTATTCGAGTAGTGGGAATGATATTCAAATGTAATATGATATATACATATATATATGTGAGTGTGAATGTTAATTGGGGTTTAAATCCGAGCTTAGTCTCGAAGGGCTTTCGAGCCAGTGATATGTCTGGACCTAGTTCCAAAGGGCTTTCAAGCCAGCGATATGACCAGACTTAGTTCCGAAGGGCTTTTGAGCCAGTGTTAAAAACCAGGTTTGGTCCTAAAGGGCATCCGTGCCGGCATCATATCCGGGTTAAAATCCCGTAGGCCTTCGTGCGAGAAATTATATAATAAATGTCGAAACAATCCTAAACAAATGTGCTACCTACCGTAAGATAGCCAGGTATGCATCTTACACTCGTTCGAGAATTTGATTACCTTTGGATTGTGATTTTGAAATTCGATGGGGATGCTTTGACCATTGTTTAAAGTCACTCGAACGCTTATGACTTGATTATGATGTATAAGTTCTGATTCAAAGAGTTCAACTACACGGATATGGGATGTATGGGTATATGCATGAGTTTAACATGATAATTGAGATGAACGTATTCAGTTATAGGTTGAATTTAGTTGGATACATTGATATTACTTTCGTGATTAGAATGAATAGTAAGATATGTTAAAATGACATGAACGATAGGAGTAGGACTTTAGTTATGTCCCTATTCGGCCAAGGGATGAATTAGACAAGCTTAAATATCCCTATGCTACCCTTTTTAAATGATTTTGTTACTTAAAAACTTACTAAGCATATGAATGCTTACTCCATTGCCCTTAACTCTCTATTTTGTAGATCTCGTTTGTTAGCTACGGTCTCGGGAATTCCAAGATTAAAGTCATCCACCCTATCAAAGCTCTTTCGGTACTTGTAGCTAAACCTTGAAAATGGCATGTATAGGCTTTACATTTTGATGTTAAACAAATATTATTTTGATTATGTAAGTAAGTTTAGCCATGCGAAAATGGCTTACCTAAACTTTTCGACTTTTCGAGATTTCGACTTTTGTCGATATGTCGTGTGTGCGGTGTATGTACACACCTTTTAGAGAAATCACACCCAAGTCCTCAAACCACGAACCTATAATCAATCAAGTAGCAGTTATCAGTTTCTCTATTGATAAAGACCCTAAAGAGCCTATTCCCAAACCACTAATCGATACCCACCTTAACAACAACGGTTTAACCCTTCACAAATTATTTGAGTACAAGCGCCTTCATCTCGTTGCACAATACCTAAATCATAAGCATACACAGCAATCATCAAACCTAAGACAAAGCCACTCCTATGATAATCTAATAATAAAACACAAGCCTTGACAGAAGAAAAAGAATCAGTCCACCTTACCACCCCGAAGTCGTTACCTTAGCTTATGGCCAAAGCAAAATACGGTTGTTTCCAAACCCACTTGCACCTCACGAATCCACTTCTAATCGAATCACTATAACAAAAGAGTATTTGACCCCATAAAACTGTAGAAAAGAAAAGGGACTTTTAAAAGATTAAGAAGAAACTAAGATGGTTCAGTTCACTTACCAATTACCAGAGTTTACCACGCCAAATCCACGAATAAGTTTGAGAGAGATGATAAGAAGAAGATTCGATACAGGGTGCAAAGAAAAGGTGAAATCTAAATAATAAAAGAATAATATTCCACTAGCCTAGAAAGAAAAGTAACAAAGAGTTTAAGGAAGGAACAAGGGTTGCATTCGGCTTGAGAAATTAGTGGAGAGAACCAAAAGGAAGGAGAATGTTTACCAAAAAGAATTACCAAAATATTACCTAATATTCCCCACACTAATTTCGACACTAAGAAAAAGTGACCGAATATGTATTTCCCACTTCCCCAATTGGTTCCAATACATCATCAATTTGAATTCCTTCATTTTCTCCAAATTTATCTCCATCATATCCACACTAATCCTCATCTACAATTTCACTCGAATTTCAACTCTTAGACCTAAAGACTTTCGATCCATGCTAAAAACCTGCCCTATTGAATTGCAAAAATAATCACCCTTACCTGCTGCACTACTCCTCGAACTCTAGTTCTCTAAGCCAACATGCTTCTTGCCACTGCACCGAAGATTCTCTTGTACTATAATTTGGTCATAACTAATTATAAGGCTTACTACCCAGTGATCGAGTTAACCAAAATAATCTAAAAATATTCGCTACTATCTAGTTTCAAACCTCTAACCTCCAAGCTATGCTATACGTCCTTGCCACTATGCCGCCTACCTTGTTTGCGTCACTTTTCCTCCCCAACTAATTATAAAGCCTTCAGGCCGAATTCTAGGTTTGTTCAAAATATAATTCGGAGAGCAAGGTCTCGAGCCCAGGCTCCTTTATAGCCTTACAACACGCCTCTGCCACTAGACTACACCTCGACTAGTGTCACCCTTTTATCCTAATGTTTATTAAGCCTTCCTGCTGACATCCATGTTGTTTAAAAAAAATCCAAAATTTCGCACCTGCCGTGACTTGAACCCAGCTCCCTCACCTGATCCTAACGCCTTTTTGCCATTAGGCTAGGCACGTCCCTTGTGTTAATTTTTACTAGGCTTTATTAATAAGCCTTCAACCTACTGTCAGGGTCCCTTAGAAAAAAATGTAAAATTTTTCTAAAGCCCTAGATCGAGCCCAGGACTTTTCCCACACTACCAACCCTTCCTAAATCACTTGGATGAATAGCTAAACATGAAATTGTAAAATTTGTAGACATATTTAATTTGTTCAAGCCTCCTTCTAATTGATCCCAAACTCAAGACCCAATACTTCTAGGCCCAAAATTCAGGGTGTTACAATAGCTAGCACTGTGTCTGAGACTTTGGGGATTCCATATGAGAGCACTTTTAGTGAGATAACAGTGGTGAGTCTGTTAGGGTAGTCTATTGGAGTTAGTAAACTATTTAGAGATGTACTGTTAGAGGTCCAAGGGACTGTATTTCTGGCTAATTTAATGGAGCTTCCATTTGGGGAGTTCGATCTGATTCTGGGAATGGACTGGTTGGTCAAGCATCAAGTGAGTCTGGACTGTGCTATAAGAAGGGTTTTCTAAGGACCAAAGAGGATAATGAGATAGTTGTCATAGGGGAACGACGAGACTAATGTGATATCTACATTGGTAGCAGAAAAGTTATTGAGGACAGGGTGTGAGGCATTCTTGGCCTACATCAGTGATTTGGATTCTGTGGACTCTTCAGTTAAAGACATCCGTATTGTGAGGGGCTTTTCAGATGTTTTTGCAGAGGAACTATTGAGATTACCTCTGAGTCGAGGGGTAGAGTTTGGTATTGAATTGATCCCTGGTGCGGCTCTAGTGTTTATCGCCCCTTATCGAATGACACCGAAGGAGTTGATAGAGCTTAAGGCTCAAATATAGGAGATGTTGGATCATGGGTTTATTCATCTTAATGTGTCTCCATGGGGAGCACTTATCCTATTCGTAAAGAAAAAGGACGGTACGATGAGGATTTTTATCGACTACTGGCAGTTGAATAATTTGACGATTAAGAACAAGTACCCACTTTTGAGGATAGATGACTTGTTCAATCAATTCAGAGGGGCTTCTGTGTTCTCCAATATTGATCTACAATCAGGGTATCATCAGTTAAGGGTAAAGGAGGCCGATGTGCATAAGATGACATTTAGGACTCGTTATGGACATTACGAGTTCCTAGTTATGCCATTTGGGTTGACTAGTGCACCTACGGCGTTTATGGACTTGATGAATCGAGTATTCTAGCCCTACCTGGATCAGTTTGTGGTAGTGTTTATTGACAATATCCTGGTGTATTCTAAGTCAGAGGATGAGCATGATGAGATTTCAGGGTTGTTCTGCAGACTCTGTGCATGAAACAGTTGTATGTGAAGTTCTCTAAGTGTGAGTTCTTGTAACGCCCTAATTTTTGAGATTTTTGGGAAATTGCATGAATTTAATTTTTGCTTGCCTAGACGTGCTAATTTATGCTTTGAGTATGTTAGTGGGTCTTTAGAAGGCCCAAGCCTAAGTTAAAACCCGGTAGAATTTTTAAAATCTTAGACTTAAAGAGAAGGGGCCTTGATCAAGTGGGCTTTTAAACAAAAATTGGGAATCTAAAGACACAAGATGACCAGTGGTGGAGTGGCAATGTAATGCCACTTAGGAAGCAAGGGAGGCGTGTGAAAGCTATGCAAGGGCTTGGGTTTAAGTCTCTTGGTAAGCAAGGTGCTATTTTATTTTTAGTGCATGTGCAAGGCATGTGATGGACTCCAAGTGAAACTCTACTAGGAAGAGTTTGAGGTGCTCATGGGATTGAATCAAAGAGGATAAGGAGGAAATTTAAGGATCTTAAATGGAAAGATGAGTTGGCCGACCAAGGGACTTGGGGTTGCATAATTGGCTAGGAGAACTTGGTGTAGCAATTTTGGCATTTTGGTTTGGGTGTGGGTATGAGCCGATTGCCTTAGGTGGTTCTTTCGAGATTTGCTTGGTCTCTTCTTTCTAGCCGAATGTTTTTGGGTTCTACTTGGGGTTTTAGTTCAACATATTGGGTAGGTGTGTGCTGACTAGATAAGTCCCTAGGGTTCTTGTTCTTTTCTCTTCTCCTTCCTTTGTTCTAGAAGCCAAAACCACAAGCACAAAGTACTTGTGCCGATTTGTTCAGAACCAAACTCTCTTCTTTTTTTCTTTATTTTCTTTTCTATTTTCTTTTCAAGCCTAATTCATCTTTGCTTCCATTCTCTTATTCTTCTATCTCCATCAAATAAGGAAGTCTCTCTTCTCTAAGCCTATTAGTCGACTACCTTAAAAGCCAAAACCAAAGCTATTGTTGCCGTTTTCTCCCTTGGCTAAAACTCCATTCTTTTCTTCAACCCAACTTCTTCAAAAGCCGAACCTCAGAATCATTCTAACCTCTGTCGACATCACCTCTCCAACCCATAAATTTCCAATCATCTTCTTCTCTAACATCAAAGCCGAAACTTCCATATCATAGTGATTCAGGAACTGAGCCTTTAGATCTCTTAGATCTATTCTCTACTCATACTTTGGGTTAGATCTACAACAGATCTGGTAGGATGGTACTTGGGAGCATTTTTGGCAAGTAAATCTTTGGTAAGTGCTTGAAATTCCCTCTCCATCCATTAATTAGTGATTCAAGAAAAGCCAAAAACCCCTAACTACATAGGGTGGCTATCGATTGAGGATAAAGGTTTTATTGGTTTTATCTTTTGGTATTATGTGCTAGTGTGGACTGGAGGCTATCAATCGAGGATTATTAGAGGCTAGGACCGTGGGAGCAACTAGATCTAGATCTAGTCATTGTTTTCGGTAAAGGTAAGTATTCAAGAGCCTAAGGTGATGTTGGCCAAATATGGTAAGTGATAGTTAGATTGGTTTTGTTGATTTGTAGTTAATAGCGTGATCTAAATGACTATAGGTTGATCGTTCGAGGGGTTCCTGCAGATCTCACAAATTAGGTGTGTAAACGACACCCGTGGGCCCCAGATTAAAATATAGATTCTATCATCGTAAATGGTAAGAATGATAGATGTACGATTTCGTTCACATTGGTGATTTTGGGCCCCGGAGGGCTGAATTTGGGCCCAATGGGCTTACAGGCCCATATGGGTGGAAATGAGTGGTGAGCGCATTCTAATGGATTGAGTAACAAATCTGCTAAAACGAACATAAAATTTGGGCTTAGTGGGCTATAATAGTCAGTGGACACTGTAGGGCCCATTAGGGGTTTTAGGGCCCAATAACTCTAATTTGACTAAATGGGCTAAACAAGTTATTTGGGTGATATTTGGACTGTTAACAACTAAAATGTGCATAAAATCCTAAAAACTGTTAAATTTATTGAAATACCCCTTAAGGGTGGAAAATTACTATTTTACCCCTAGGTGTAAAAAAACCATTATACCCCTAGGGTTAAATTGACTGAAATGCATGCTAAATTTTATCTGTTCACTGTATGCCATGACATTTTATATTGTTGCATGGGATTGGGTTTTTGATGGAGGAAGTGCTAAGTGGCAATGCCACGTTTACTGTAGGGGCTTTGCCTCGTTTTACTGTTAGTGGCTTGGCCATATTATCTGACTAAGCAGCGATGCTGCGACTGTGGTGTGTAGGGTTGTGTGGGTTGAGTTATTCCCCACATGGTGTGTAGGGCTGGTACGGGTGGTGTGTAGGGCTGGATTGGGCTGGGTTTTGCATACATGCATTAATACTGTTTTGTTACTGTAATGGGCCTATGGGCTACACTGATTTCTAAATAGGGCTAAAAGTCCAGTTAAACACTGATTACTGAATAGGGCTAAGGCCCAGTTAATACTGTATCTGGACAGGGCTTAGGCCCAGTTAAGCTTGAACTGATTTGGGCTTTGGTTGGGTTTAGCTTACACACTGAGTTTTCCAAACTCACCCCCTTTCTTTCCATCTATGCAGGTGAGCCCCAACTTTAGTGGACCTGGAGCTGGAGGGATTTAGAGTGGCCACGAGGACTGCATTCTGGTTTTTAAAACTTACTTTCACATTACTTATTTTATTATTTCAAAGTTTTTGGGTTTTCAAGTTGTAATAAGGCCGCTCATTTATTATTTTATTTTAGATTTAATATAACTTGCTTATAATAAATAGACTAAGGCTGCGCGGGTTTTTATTTAAAATTAATCAATGTTTTCAAAACACATCGTACACTTTAATGGGATAACCTAAGTAACTAGATTTGACTTTCTAACGAACTAAACACCAATTGATAGTGGATAGAGTCTTCCATAAATTAAATAACATGCCTTTCTCAAACCTCTTCGAATTGATTTTGCTAAGACACCCTTAACATACTAGTTAAAGAATGAGATGTAATTCATCGTCTATGTGACACACCAGATTTGGCCATAACGTTTAGGCCGGGTTTAGAGTGTTACAGCTCTAGCTACGAGAAGTTACCTTTTTGGGGCATGTGGTGTCTACTGGGGGGAGTCGTGTGGATCTTTGTAAGATTGAGGTTGTGTTGGATTGGAAATAGCCAAATAGTGTGTCTGAGGTTCGTAGCTTTCTGGGGTTGGTAGGATATTTCCGTCGTTTTGTGAAAGGGTTCTCTTTGATCATAGCTCCGTTAACTAAGCTGTTCCGGAAGGGACTTCCTTTCGTTTGGACTGATGCACAGCAGGAGAGCTTTGAGAAGCTCAAGATAGTGTCAACTTAGGCTCTTGTTCTGATACAATCTAAGCTTGGTAAGGGCTTCGTGGTTTACAGCGATGAGTCACATGTGGGTCTGGGTTGTGTTCTGATGCAAGATGGTAATGTGGTTGCTTATGTGTCATGATAGCTCAAGACTCATGAGGCTAATTATTCGACGCATGATTTGGAGTTGGCAACAGTAGTCTTTGCTCTTAAGATCTGGAGGCATTATCTGTACGGTGAGAAGTGTACAATCTACACTGATGACAAAAGCCTCAAGTACCTCCTTACTCAGAAGGAGTTAAACCTTAGGCAGTATAGATGGGTTGAACTGCTTAAGGATTAAGGCTGCAGCATCGAATATTATCCTAGTAAGGCCAATGTGGTGGCCGATGCGTTAAGCCGTAAGGTGATGACTAATCAGAAGGTGATGTTCGCTCGACTGAGTCCTTTTGACAATGGGAGTCTATTGGCTAAGCTGCAATTGAAACTGATATGGATTAATCAGATTAGAGATAAACAGATGAGGGATAAGTCTTTTGAATTGCGTTTCCGTCAGGTTGAAAGTAGCACCATTATTGATTTTGGGGTTAACAGTGATGGGGTATTGTGTTTTCGCGGTCCAATTTGTGTAGCGAATGACGAAGACTTGAGACAATCGATTCTGAGGGAAGCACATAGTAGCCCTTATGCTATGCATCCTGGTGGGAACAAGATGTATAGAGATCTGAGAGTTATGCTGGTGGCCAGGGCTGAAACATAAGGTGACCGACTTCGTGGCTCGTTGTTTGACTTGTTAGTAGGTTAAGGCTGAGCATTAGTTACCTTCAAGTTTGTTGTAGCCAGTTAAGCTATCAATGTGGAAATGGGAGCGAGTAACAATGGACTTCATTAGTGGGTTACCTCTAACACCCACTAAGAAGGATTGTGTATGGGTCATTATGGATTGATTGACCAAGTCTGCTTACTTCATTCCTATTAGGACGGACTTCTCCCTACAGAAATTGGCTAAGCTCTATATCTCTGAGATAATGAGGCTACATGGGGTTCCTTTTTCGATCATCTCCGATAGGGATCCTCGATTCATGTCACGGTTCTGGCAGAAGCTTCACGAGGCTCTGGGTTTGAGATTAGACTTCAGTATTGATTTCCATTCTCAAACAGATGGTCAATTAAAGAGGGTGATTCAGATGCTAGAGGATATGTTGAGGAGCTGTGTGATAGATTTTCGAGGCAGTTGGGAGGAGTACTTGCCTTTAGCAGAGTTTGCCTACAACAACAACTATCAGTCTAGTATACAGATGGCACCTTATGAGGCATTATATGGTCGTAAGTGTCGCACTCCCTTGTGCTAGACTGAGTTGGGTTAGCAACATGTTCTGGGTCCAGAGTTAGTATCAGAGACTGAAGACAAGGTTCGATTGATTCGAGAGCGGTTGGAAGCGGCTTCTGATAGACAAAAGTCCTATGCTGATTTGAAGAGGAAGGACATTGAGTATTCTGTAGGGGACTTGGGTTTCCTTAAGGTCTCGCTATGGAAGAAGGTTCTGAGGTTCGGTCGCAAGGGCAAGCTGAGCCCTCGGTTTATTGGGCCGTACTGAATTCTGAAATGAGTAGGGCCAGCGCATATCAGTTAGAGCTACCTCTAGAGTTAGATCATATACATGATATGTTCCATGTCTCGATGTTGAGACGTTACAGCTCTGATCCTACATATATTATGCCTATGGAGGAGATTGACATTAGACCAGATCTAACGTTTGAGGAGGAGTCGGTTCAGATTCTGGATCACGATGTTAAGGTCCTACGAAGAGAGTCTATCCCTTTAATGAAGGTGGTGTGGTGGAATCATAGCACTAATGAGGCTACTTGGGAGCCAGAGGATTCGATGCGATAATAGTATCCTCGCCTCTTATGATCAGGTAAAATTTTGAGTACGAAATTTTCTTTTAAAGGGGTAGAGTTGTAACACCCTGAAATTTATGAATATGTTTCTGTAATTGTTTGACACAAATATCTGTCCACTTTAGTGGTTATCTGTCCTGGGTGTGTTTTGGAGGTCTTAAATTCAAGCCTTAGATTAGGTAAAATTTTGGTTTTTATTTGAATGAAGCATTTTCTTTAACTATGAGGCTTATAAGTATTTATGTGTAAAAGCATATTTGAATGGGCCTACTGGTCTGGTGGTTGGAGGAGTGTTAAGTGACTATGAGGTCTGGGGTTTGAATCTCTGCGGTGGAAATGGGAATTAATTTTTGCTGCAAATTTCGGCTAGGAGTTTGAGTTTTACTAAAAAGCTGAGTAGGGGGTTACTGGTGAGAGTTTTGAGGAGTGTTTAGGGGAAGTGATCAGAATTTTTGCCAAAGACTAAGTTCTTTTCCAAAGTTTTGATTTTTCCACCCTTGTTCTCAATCTTTTTATCGATTTTGTTCTTCTTTTTCCCAGCCAAAAACCCTCTTCTTCCTCTACTTTTCTTTTTACTTTCTTTTGAACGAAAATTGTACTTTGTCCTCTACCCGTGGCGTTTCGTTGAACACTTTCGGTAAGTGAGAGATGCATTTTGCAGTTTTGATTGGTTAATCGATGGCTAACTATGGGTTTATCTCTTGTTTAGGGGATTATTAAAAGTCAGTGAATTACCTTTCAGCGCTCTAGCAACAGAAAGTCACCATTGCTCGTTGAAGGTAATGTTTTCAGTAAATCTCGAGAGTTTCATGTTTTTAGCAATTCAATTTAAGTGACTAATTTTTGACTCAAGATTATCATTTTTAGGTTCTGGAGTGGTTAGGAGTGAAGGCACGTCAATATCATATTAGGTGTGTACTCTGATTGCATAGAAATCAAGTTTCGGTGAAAGCCAAAAAGCCTACTATCGACTCCACACAGGCGTGTGAACTGCCCGTGTGGAGGTCGTGTGGTGGGACATGACCATGTGAATGACGAACCAAGTTGTGGGCATGTGACACGGGCGTATGATACGACCGTGTGAGGCCAGCGAGGCCATGTGTGAGACAAGGGCTCGGCCAATTGGACTGTGTGAGCCAACGGGCTTGTGGGCCCATATGGGTGAACCACACGGGCATGTGGGATTTTGGGCCAAGTCGTGTGATCCACACTACCAAGGCCAATTTGGGCTGTGTGGGCCACACCGATGTGTGGGCCAATACGAGCAGGCCATATGAGCCTATGAGTCCATTTTTTTGAAATGTACTATAAGGTTGCACGGGTCGCCCAAGTCGACTGTGACCTATTGTAGGGTTGTAAGGTTATCTTAGACCCCTTATCTGTGATCTGGTATTATGATGTATGATTTGAGCATGTGATACTTAGCATGTGTACTGTACTGTTCTGGATTTTGATATATGTTCTGTTAATCTGCATTACAGCATGCCATTCATGTATGATTGCATTGCATTGGGGTGGGTTTATTGATGAAATGAAGGAAGTATCTGAAAGTCTTCTAAGCCTGTTATCTGGCAGCTATGCTGCGTATATCTGATATGTGTCATTTCACGGTACCTTATGGTGTGTAGGGTTGGATGGGTTGATTTTATCCTCATACTTGGTGTGTAGGGCTGGGTGGGTCAATTTTATCCCCACTTGGTATGTAGGGTTGGACGGAATGGTGTGCAGGGTTGGTGGGCATGTTTCTGATTTGATTCTATTTCTAAGTGGGCTAAGGTCCACATCGTTTCTGTCAAGGGCTCAGGCCCGAATTATGACTGTATTATGTTATCTGTCTGTATGCATGCAAAACTATAGGGATGTACACACTGACTTTATGAAAATTCACCTCTTTTTTTGTTTTATCTATCAAGTAATCCCCAGCAGTAGTTGGATTGTTGTAGAGGAGGACTCAAAGGTGACCACCACCACTTTTACTTCAGTTTTACGGGTTTTTCTATTTTATTACTGCTAATACTATTTTTGGGAATATTTGATGTAATTTTGGACTGTTTTGGGTTTTAATTTGGGATATTAACTATATATTATGGTTTAGAAACTGCAACGCAACTAAAATACGGTTTCTCCTAAGAATAACTAAAATTTTCATAAGTAAACATGATTGTGAAAAGTTGTTGTTTTCAAAGCTTCTGCGTTAAAAAGAGGGTTTTAAACAAAACAATTGACTCACGATTTCCTGACTTAAATAAAAGATAATAACTGGCACGATTTTAATGTATCAATACGGTTTCAAAAACACTCTCATGTGACATCGCTAGATTCGGCCAAAATGTCTAGGCCGGGTTCGGGGTGTTACATGTTCGTTATGTGATGACTATTGGTAAGGTTGTGAATGAGTAAGTTGTGATCAAAAAGTTTTGATAGTATCTATGAAATTGTTATTATTTCAATTGTATGTTAAGTGTGTGTTTATGATGCTCATTATTTGCATATAAACTTACTAAGGTATTTAGCTTATTCTTCTCTTTTTCCTTTATATTATATTGTCACCAAGCTAACTCGGATTGGGAGAACGTCGGAAGATCGTCTCACACTATCAAATTATCTTTTGGTATATGTAGTTATTGGCATTTTGAGTTATGGCATGTATAGGGGACTTGGTCATTTTGTTATATGTGTCATATTTGATTGGGCCAAGAATGTTGGCTTATTTTGATGAATGATCATTTTGTATAAGGCCATTAAAAGTTGGCCAATATTTATAATTGGTATATGCATATGATGATGTTAGTCATGATTGAGGTAGTTTGCATGTTTAAGTTGCTAAGTGTGTGAGATATATGCATGATGGATGTGGTATGAAAATGACGTGTGGAAGACTTTATTTTGGGATGTTTGATAGCTTACTTATGTTATGTTATGTGCCTTTGAAGTTGTAATAGCCCAATATAGACCTTATTCGGACTGGTGGTTTCGAGACCACAAATTCGAGTCAGAAAAATATTTTAAAATTATTTTCTGTGTTTATTATGTGTGAATTTATATTTGTGAAATTTTTGTGTTTTAATTTTGTCGTTTGAGTGCCCAATTTAATAAAAAGGCTTAATCGCGTAAAATGAAAATTTGATGGTTTAATTTGAAAGGGCTGAATTATTATTGTTTTGATAGCATGAGGTATTTAAGATGCAATATTACCATAGTTAAAGTGATGGACGGTTTAAGACATGGCTTATAATGGTTTATTATTTTATAAAAAAGGTTAAATATGTAAAATGATAATAATGTTATTATAATAAAACTTAAAAAAATCAAAACCCATGTGTTCATCTTTCTTACTTGACCGAAAAAAGGAGAAAGAAATAGGTTTTTAAAGGTTCAACCATTGGTGTTCTTAATTAAGGTATGTAACTAGATCGGTTTTTGATCATTTTTACGTTTTTGAGATTGTTGCAATGTAATGTACAAAGCCTTGAATTTTTGATTTAGATAAATATTTTGAGTTATGCCATTGATGAATAATTGAGCTTTGTGATGTTAGTTGATGAATTATGAAAGATATATTTTGGATTAATATGTTTTGTATTAGAATTTTTGATGAATTTGAGTAATTAGGGCTAAATTGAAAAAATAATAAAAAGAGGGACTAAAATGTGAAATAAATGAAATGTATGGATTTGTATGAACATAAGGAACATTCGGCCTAAGCATGGTGAATGGAAATTTTGCATATTTTGTGTTTTAAATAATAAGGACTAAATTGTGAAAAGTATAAATGTTAGGAGTAAAATAGTAATTTACCCATGTATGTTTTGGACTAAATTGAATGAAATTGTATTTGAATAAGTTAATTTTGAATACGTTTAGATCAAGAACCAAAGAAATCAAATTTGGATCGGGGGAAAACCAAAATTGTTGAATAGTCGTCCCATTTCAATTATCATTGTCCAAGGTAAGTTAATAAGCAAATAAATGTAGTTAAATTTGAATATATGTGAGTTTTATATGATGAAATGAATAATGTGAAAGTATATATATGTGGAAGCTGAAAATTTATAAGCTTGAAAGATATGTGTACGAGTTCGATTTGATCAAGTTACGACGTTCGAAAGCCCCGTATGAACCTTAGGAATAGTTAGGATACATATGTCATGACATAGGATTTTTGATATGTGTTTTCGTGTAAGACCACATCTGGGACATTGGCATCGATATGTGATTGAGTGTAAGACCATGTCTGGGACATCGGCATCATTATTTGTGATTCATGTAAGACCCTATCTGGGACAGTGGCTTCGATATGTGATTACATGTAAGACCACATCTGGGACGTTGGCATTGTACGATATGTGCGACTATCCGAGTATCCTTTCTAATTTCGAGTGGTTCAATGGGCAAATATAAGTTAAGATTGAATGTGTAATCGAGCTAAAGTATTCAGGTATGCGAAAGTTAAATGTTTACGTGAAATAAGGCAAGCTTGATCTTTGAAATGGTGAAATATATTTTACATGTTATAATGTTAATTATATGTAAATTTGAATGCATGTATTTGGCCAAAGTAATATATCTATGATGTTAAAAGTGAAAGTTCAATAAGTTAGTGAACTTATGTGATGCGATCCGGCTCGAGTGATTGAGTCGAATTCACATAGTTACCCGATCGTCGTCAAGAAGAATTGTTCGAATTTTAAAACGGATGGAAATTTAGGCTAAAATTGGAGCGGAAGGTTTCAAAAAGGGTTCAAATAGGTTAAGTTCGAAAGGGTATAATAAGTTTGGTTTTTAAAAGAAAGAAATATAGATAAATTGATATTAGCGGTTATGGAATAATGAACTTAAACTTCAAGAAAGATTTGATACTATAATGAGTATCGCCCCAAATCTTATATCGTTTAAGGTGTTTGGATGGAATGTAGAAGAATAGGAGAACGCCACACCAAATGATGGTGATAAGTTCTAAAAACAAGTTCGGGTTGACGCCACTAGCACGCTAGATAAGTCACTCGAGACTCGTACGAGATAAGAGAGGAAGTAAACCTCACTGAAACAAAGTTCATTCAAATAAAATGTCAAAAGTCTCTTTTACAAAGTTTACAAATCTCTACTTATAGGCCTAAAATGCCTATTGAATTTCAGCATCTAAATGTGTTCATACTAACTTAAATTCTGTTCACACTTGTATTTAACATGTTCACACAAAAGCATTAAAATTCGGTTCATGCTTGAAGATAGTGCATGAATTGGCCGAATCATCATGTTGCTACACTTTATGTATTCATGCATACTTAGCTTTGAAGAAAGGCTTAATTCCATGAATGTGCAGCCCTTTAATGTTCCATCATCCCCCTTGAATGAAGCTTTAATGCACATTGAATACTGGAATGGTTAGCTTGAAAATGCATGGATCATGCATGAAACGTCCCAATGTATGTTCCTCCATAAATTCGATCCATGAACCTTCAAAAACATGAACATTAAATAGCCCCTACTTGCATGAACATCTCCAATACATGTACTCCCTTAAATGCCGTCCATTAAACCTCAATTCTACATGCACCTGTTCATACATTGCACCAAGCCATACATGAACTTGCATTAATTTCCTTCCATGCATGAATGTGTGCCGTCCAAAGGGAATGGATCTTCTAGATACATTCATGCATGAATCTTCTTCATCCATGGAACTGAATGTGCATTTGAACCCAAACATTCATGTATTTTGTGCATTCATGTATTTGACAAATACATGAACTTGTAAACACCTTGAATCTGGTCATGTATGCACCTAATTAAATGTTGTTCATTCATGCATGTGGGATGTCCAAAAGAGATGTTTCTTCAAGCATTCATTGTGCCATCCATGAGCATTGCACCTACAAGAAATAAAACAATTCATAAGACATCATGTGAACACACATAAATTCAGCATAATGTGAACGCATTAATGGCATGCATTAAATCGGCTAAAATGTGAACATAATTAAAATATGTAATGACTATGACATATTAAAACAAATATTAATATAAGTCAAATTTGATGCTTAAATATGTTCAGATTTTATTTAATGCATTAAAGTCAAAACCAAGCTTAAACTAAAGTGAGCTAAGCTTTAGCTCGTGAGCTAAAGTTGAGCTGAGGCTAAACTCCTAAGCTGAAGTTGAGCTAAGGTTTAGCTCGTGAGCTGAGTATGCGCTAGGAGTGAGCTTGGTTTAGCTCAGGCAAGTTGGATTGAACTCGAATAAGCTGGATTTGAGCTGGACGGAGCTCGTGGAGCTGCAAACGAGCTGGGATCAGCTTGCCAACATGTCAATGCTCGGCTTGATAGACTTGTTCGATGAAGTTCGTGGGGCGTGCTCGTATCATTCCCCCTCTTTTAAGTGACTTGTCCTCAAGTCGAGCCGTTTGTCCACTTTTAAAGTTTTTCTTTCACGTGGCTTTCCTCGATCAAATGGGACAGAGGACATCATACAAACCTGAAATAGTCTTACCACTTTCGGCAAGAAGAAAATCAAAGAAATCAGATTCAAGTTAATTTGAAAATTCAGGAAAAGTTCATTCAATCGTTTATATGCCAAAAATCTTAATTGGGCAAAACAAGCATACATTAGTTTATCGAAAAGCTTTATTAGACCATCGTTGCAAACATGAGAACTAAGTTGGATCAAGTGATAATTGGTTATAAATGATGGTAGGCACTTAAACACATTATTCCTCATCCAAAACATTTCAATTTCATTAATCAAAAATAGCAACTCATTTGGTCCATTGTCTTGCTCATGCAAGGTATGCCATGGCCAAAGGTATGCTAACTCTTTCTTTTGTTTTTGAACAACATGAGGGGTGTCTCAAAATTCCAACATAATCATATCAATGTAATGCCAAAAGGAAAAATCAATCACATCAAGGTATAAATAATTTCCAAACAACAAATCAATGAAATTTTCAACTTCAATCGAATTGAGCAAAGATATTTGAAAATTTTCAGATGACTTACCTTGACGAATTTGAAGAGAAGAAAATTGAGGATTAGGTTTACCTTTTTTGGTCAAAATGAATCTTCTCTCTTTGGAAAGATAATGTAAGACAAACCTGTTACTCTAATAAATTTGAATAGGTGGTGATGCACCATGACATCTCATGCTCCTCGAGGGGTGGAATCCACAAAAATTAGAATGGTTAGTATTAATGAAAACTATGGACTTAAATGGAAAAGGAAAGTTACCATGGAAATTTGATTCAATTCCAAAAACGTAGGTCGGCCTTACCTTCTCGAAATGAAACGAAAATTTCAGATGTGGCCAAGCAAGGTGATTAGTAAATGAATCAAAATTGAAACCCAAATCATTGAATTTCACTTTCTTATCAAAAGTTCGAACATCAAGCAAACATAATTTGAATGCAAATGATGCAAAGTGCTTAATGTTTCCATAAAATGAATCCATGTAGCAAATACCAGGCTTGAACACACGAACTTGATCAGGAATTCCAACAAGCAACATATTAGAAGAAGATATAATCAACTCACCACACGAATTATATTTCACTAGTTTAAACACGCACGTTGAATTGACAAAACTGGGCATACCAATATGTGAAGATTCATGCTTCAAGAGTATCAATCGGGAATGCAAATCATTACATGGAAATTTGGCACAAAAATTCAAAGATTGTTCATGAAGAGCACAATTGCACATATCATGTGAAGATCTTTTAACATGGATGCCAAGCAAAGAATTTTTAGAGAACATGTAACTTTTCAAACATGCAGATTTATCACAAATCAATTGAGCAGGCATATATAAAAATAAAGATTTAAAACATGAATTCAAAAAGTTTGCACAGTCAAACACATCAGAATTTTTAAGTGACAGACTTTGATCAAACATATTCAAAATTCGCTTAGAGAAAACCAATCCAATGTTGTCAACAAATTTGCCAATGTAGTAATTGTCATAAGAAAAGCTGTATATGGCACCTTTTAAAGCAAAATCGTTAACAACAATAAGTGAACAAGAATTAGCCAAATTAAGCGACTTTGATTCGATAAACAAAGAATCCTTACCGTCCTTACCTTCGATCGCAAGTGGGTGGTTGTCATTCACGAACTTACCTTTTTTGAACAACCGAAATCGCCTCTCGTTTGGAAGGCATCAGAGTTGGAATTGGTCGCACGAACTTTTAGGAACCTAAAAAGAAAGATCACAAGAAGATCGAGCAGAAGTGTTAGTAGAAAGAATCCTCGCTTGCTCACTAACATCTTTTTCACTCAATTCTTTTTCTTCGAGAACACTCGATTTTTTTTCTCAATTTCTTTTTCCACTCTTTTTTCTTGATCAACTTCTTTTTCTCTCTCAAACTCCTTTTCAATTTCTTTTTCAATTGTTTTTCTTTCTTTTTCTCTCTTTTCTTTGCTTCTTTTCTCCATCTCATTCAAAATCCTCTCATTTTCTCTCATGATCTTTTCTTGCCTTTCTTTTCTTCTTATTTCTTTTTGCTTTTCATTTTTTTCTTTTCTCGTTTTCTCACGATTACAAGATGTATCATCAGGAACATAAATGTTTTGTTCGTAAGAAAAATTATTTACATATGAATCACAACCAAAACTTCGGGAAGAATACTCTTTCTCTGAAGTTCGAGAAGATATATATCTATCTCTTCGAATGTCATCTTGGAAGGAGTCAAAATCGTAGCCAGCTTCTCGTCTTCTCGAATTTCTTGATGAAAAGGACTTTCGATCAAAGGAACTTTTTTTCAAGTAGTAGTCGGGGGTATATCTCCGTGGGGTTCTTGGCTCCATTTTTTGACTCGAAGAAACTCGATCACTTTGGTCTTGTTTTTCCAAATGACCTAATCTATCGTGTATGTTCTTAGTGTTGGACTCCATCATTTTTCGCATTTCCTGCACTAAGTATTGAAACTCCGATTCAGTGAACTCTTCGCGAGACATGCTTTTGTTTTTTTATTGCTGAAAGAAAATATGTTAGTTCACAAAATAAAAATCAAGTACCTCACCACAAACCTCACGATTTCACTCAGAAAGAAATAAATTGGGTTTCACTCCATTCGTGTTTTCACTCGTATGTTATGGCTTTTTCTTCTCTCTAACAATCACTTTTGCCTTTTACCACTCATACTTACTCTCGTAACCTCGTATTTTGTCTATTTAGACTCGTCTTGGTGCTTTTGGGAGTCTGCTTCAAATGGTTACAGGGATAATCGTAAGGGTGTTTAGGTAGGCTAAAAGAGAAAGAATTTTTTTTTTTTGAGTTTGTGAGTGTGGCGTTGAGGTAGAATAGGTAGAAAATTAAAGGAAGGGAATGGAAACTTGAAGATCGGGATTCACAGATACCAAATGATGTATAACAGAAACTTTTGATAGTTCACTTTTTTTTTTACAATTTTTTTCTTCAAATATATATATATATATTTTAACACACTTCCTCTTTTTTTTAATGAATTTTTTTAATATATTTTTTTCTTTTTTAAAGAAAAATCACGAACCTATTTTCGGGATTGATACGAACGTCGACGCTTCTCAATTTTGTAGCTTTGATACCAAATGATGTGATTCGACTCGGGTGATTGAGTCGAATTCACATAGTTGCCTGATCGTCGTCGAGAAGAATTGTTCGAATTTTAAAACGGATGAAAATTTAGGCTAAAATTGGAGCGGAAGGTTTCAAAAAGGGTTCAAATAGGTTAAGTTCGAAAGGGAATAATAAGTTTGGTTTTTAAAAGAAAGAAATATAGATAAATTGATATTGGCGGTTATGGAATAACGAACTAAAATTTCAAGAAAGATTCGATACTATAATGACTATCGCCCCAAATCTTATATCGTTTAAGGTGGTTGGATGGAATGTAGAAGAATAGAAGAACGCCACACCAAATGATGGTGATAAGTTCTAAAAACAAGTTTGGGTTGACGCCACTAGCACACTAGATAAGTCACTCGAGACTCGTACGAGATAAGAGAGGAAGTAAACCTCATTGAAACAAAGTTCATTCAAATAAAATGTCAAAAGTCTCTTTTACAAAGTTTACAAATCTCTACTTATAGGCCTAAAATGCCTATTGAATTTCAGCATCTAAATGTGTTCATACTAACTTAAATTCTGTTCACACTTGTATTTAACATGTTCACACAAAAGCATTAAAATTCGGTTCATGCTTGAAGATGGTGCATGAATTGGCCGAATCATCATGTTGCTTCACTTTATGTATTCATGCATACTTAGCTTTGAAGAAAGGCTTAATTCCATGAATGTCCAGCCCTTTAATATTCCATCATCCCCCTTGGCCGAATGAAGCTTTAATGCACCTTGAATACTTGAATGGTTAGCTTGAAAATGCATGGATCATGCATGAAACGTCCCAATGTGTGTTCCTCCATAAATTCGATCCATGAACCTTCAAAAACATGAACATTAAATAGCCCCTACTTGCATGAACGTCTCCAATACATGTACTCCCTTAAATGCTGTCCATTAAACCTCAATTCTATATGCACCTCTTCATACATTGCACCAAGCCGTACATGAACTTGCATTAATTTCCTTCCATGCATGAATATGTGCCATCCAAAGGGAATGGATCTTCTAGATACATTCATGCATGAATCTTCTTCATCCATGTAACTGAATGTGCATTTGAACCCAAACATTCATGTATTTTGTTCATTCATGTATTTGACAAATACATGAACTTGTAAACACCTTGAATCTGGTCATGTATGCACCTAATCAAATGTTGTTCATTCATGCATGTGGGATGTCCAAAAGAGATGTTTCTTCAAGCATTCATTGTGCCATCCATGAGCATTTCACCTACAAGAAATAAAACAATTCATAAGACATCATGTGAACACACATAAATTCAGCATAATGTGAACACATTAATGGCATGCATTAAATTAGCTAAAATGTGAACATAATTAAAATATGTAATGACTATAACATATTAAAACAAATATTAGTATAAGTCAAATTTGATGCTTAAATATGTTCAGATTTTATTTAATGCATTAAAGTCAAAACCAAGCTTAAACTAAAGTGAGCTAAGCTTTAGCTCGTGAGCTAAAGTTGAGCTGAGGCTAAACTCCTAAGCTGAAGTTGAGCTAAGGTTTAGCTCGTGAGCTGAGTATGAGCTAGGAGCGAGCTTGATTTAGCTCAGGAAAGTTGGATTGAACTCGAATAAGCTAGATTTGAGCTGGACGGAGCTCGTGGAGCTGGAAACAAGCTGGGATCAGCTTGCCAACATGTCAATGCTCAGATTGATAGACTTGTTCTGTAACATCCTAATTTTTGGGGCTTAGTAATTTTGTGTGATGTTTTGTAAATCTTTTAAAAATATTGAGATGTGGTCGTGGAATTCATATTTAGAGGGTGTAAATGGGCCTATGGAAGGCCCATGAGTTGGCCAAAACCCTGTGGAATTTTTGAATTTTGGACTTAAGGAGCTAGGGTTTGGTGATAGGTGGTCTTATTAAAAGTTGTGGGTGAAATGTATCACAAGAGAACCCCTGGTGGAGTGGCAAAGTAACGCCACAAGGGAGCTAAAAGTGTGGCGTGTGGAACATGGAGGAAGGCCTGGGTTCAAGTCCTAAGATGAGCATGTATGGTGTTTTATTTTTAATGTTTGGGTAGGCAGGAGTTTGTGGTCAAGTGGAACTCTGATGGGTGGTGTTTGATTTAGTCAAGAGAGGGATTTGTGGAGTGATAAGGGGAGCATTTTTAGGAGGGATAAGGGGAGAGATTGTAGGAATCCCGTATGGGAGCAAGAGTTGGCCGAAAAAGGGGCTCTATGAGTGCAAATTCGGCCAAAGACCTTGGTTTTTGGCATTTTCGGCAGTAGGGGTTAGAGTATGCCGTTTTCTTTTGGTTAAAGCACTCAAAAAAATCCTTTCTCTTCTTCTTTTCTTCCTCAGCCGAAATCACCACTTCATCTACCCATTTTCTTCTCCTCATTTGCCAAAGCCGAGCCATATTTCTCTCCCCATTCCTTTTTGTTAGCTGAATAGCGCATAAGCCAAATCCCGAAGGGATCCAAGAGGGGTAATCGATTTCTATGTAAAGGTAAATTCTATCCTTTCTTCTTTTGACTGATTTCTATTCTTTCTAAAGCCCTTAAACTTTTCTACCAACACACCTTTCTAGCCGTAACCATCTCTTGTTTTTGTGATCCAAAAGCCGAAGCACAACACCTATTGGAGACTTGGTGGCCAAATCTTAGGATCTTTGTGGGGCGACTTCTACTGGTGTTTGGGAGCTTGGAGTTGTGTCGAATCTGAGTTAATACAGGATTGAACCATTGGTGTAAGTGAACCCTCGGTAAGAGTTCGAAACCTTAGTTATATTTTGATGTTATGGATGATAAGAAAAGCCGAACTCCCTAAGGTTTAGGGAGATTGTCGATTTGTAGTCTAGGCTATATTAAGCCTTCTTCTTTGTTTTATGGTCTCTTGTAGCGAAGCAAACAAACCTTGAAGGAACAATAGATTGGAGAATCGGTATTGAATAATCCTAGTTCAATCGTCGAATCTTGCGGAGGTAAGAAATCTATGGCGTTAGGGATAGTGGCCGAATGGTATTGATGGGTCTAGATTATTGCTCGTTTTGGTTTCAAACCTGATATGTCTAATATACAAATGTAGGACAAGCGCGTGGTATACTTTGAGGAATCGATTGTCTTTAAAGCAGGTGTGTAACATACCCCGTAATAGCCTAGGTTCATATTGTATAAAAGCCGAAACATCGGATTATGTTGTTGATGTAACCTGTAAATACGAGATGATGTGTGGATGAGTTCAATTGCGATGAACATAGTAAACGGAAGGGAAGGAACATGTAAGAGTACAATTTCGTACAGTTTGGTACGTTGGGCCTCGATGGGCTAAAATAGGGCCCAATGGGCTTGTGGGCCCATTTGGGTAAAGATGGGTAAAAATGGAATCTGATTGAAATGCATGTTAAATTTTTTATTACCGTTACGTAACTTGGGCTAAAAAGGGCCTAAATGACTAAATCGGCTACGAAGGGCCCATTAGGGGTTTTGGGCCCAATAACTTGAATGCACTATAATAGGTTAAAAACGGTTGTTTAAACACTTGGAATTGATGAATAAACGTGGGAAAACCATAATAGTTAGTAAAATTACGAAATTACCCCTAAGCATGGGAAATGACTATTTTGCCCCTATATGAAAATGTCTATTTTACCCTTAGGGTTTCATTCTGAATATGATGATTGTGATATTGTTATTTTACATGCTATGACATGATATGCTATGACACATGCACGATATGCCATGTTTTTACTCATTACATACATGGGTTGGGATTATTCGATGGAGGAAGTGTTAAAGGGCTTTTGCCCCAGTTTACCGAAAGGGCTTTTGCCCCAGTTATCAAAAGAGGCTTGGCCTCCAGTTATATGATTAAGCAGCTATGCTGCCAGTGGAGAGTTTGGCTAGGTGGGTTGAGTTATTCCCCACATGGAGAGTTTGGTTGGTACGGGTGGAGAGTAGAGGATGGTGGGTCGAGTAGTCTCCCCAAACGGGTTTTGCATACATACATGTTTTGTCATATGTGATATTGAAATGGGCCTAAGGGCCATACCGTGTACAGAAAGGCTTTGGCCTAGAAATATGAAATTGGAAGGCTTCGGCCCAGTAACAGTTAACCGAAAGGCTACGGCCCAGTATATGATGAAAAATTAAAATTTGTGCGAGTGTGGATTTGGGCTTTGAAAGGGCTTGTTGCACACTGAGTTTTCAACTCACCCCCTTTCTTCAACCTTGCAGGTGAGCCTTGATGTGGAGACTTGGAGCCGGTGGGAATTCAGAGTGGCCATGATGTGCAGTTGGACTTTCTTTTAAAAGTTTTAAATAAATTTTATTATTTATTTTTGGGGGTTGTAATAAGGCCATTTTAACTAATTTCTTTCTGGATTTGGTTGGTTTTGAACTTTGAATTCTGCGTTATTATTTATATCTTAAAATGGGCTAGATCTAAGTTACGTTTTTAAACAACTCTCACTTTTCAAATCTTACAAAGATAAAATATAACATTTTAACTAAGGCATCACTTTGAACAAACACCATCTCGAGACATTTTCAAAATTTCTGAAAACCTAAAGTGTGGCAATGGTTGTGGGCATGTCGAGGATTGGATCCAATCAAGAGCTTGGTATTTAAGCAGCCTTCATGGCTCACCTCCTCTGTTTCGGATACCCACCTGGTGCACAGCTTCCATTCACTTTAGTCTTTTAAAAGTTATCATCAAATTCTTTAAGAAAGATTTAAGATCAGAACTTGTGTTTTTAATGTTTTCAATGTGACACGTCAGATTTGGCCATAACGTTTGGGCCGAGTTTGGGGTGTTACATGTTCGATGAAGTTCGCGGGGCGTGCTCGTATCATTATGTATATTTGGCCAAATGTCAAGTATATGTGATATCATATTTGTGATCTATGTACATACATATATGAGTGATTATATCTGGCCATGAATATATATTTATAACCTTAGAAGTGAAATATAATTTTTTTATTAACTTCAAGTGTATTCGGCCAAATTGAATTGATATATAATTATATGTTTGATAAATGCATTTTACAAGTTTGGAAATGTATATTAATATAATAGCATGATTTGAACTTGTTGTATTTAATTATAAATGCCATAGAGTTGTCTATTTGCTTATGACTTACTACTAAACTTTGATAGCTTATTATGTGTATATATTTGTCTCTATTTTATAGATTTTGGAGATTAATTATAGGCTCGAGGATCATCAACGAAGTCCATCACACTATCGACTGTTTTTGGTACTTTTATAAGTTAAATTTCAAACCTATGGCATGTATAGTCTAGATTATGTTCGGATATGTTTGATTTTGGGTATGTATATATGAGCCATGCAAAAATGGCTTGATTATTATGTTAGGTATGGTTTCATGCTATGAACAAATGATGTGGTTGTTTAATTGCTTATGGCTTGATGATTCGGCTATGTTATAAATAGGTGTGAATCATGCTTGATATAGTTTGGTTAAAAGTTGTTAATATGTTTGATGTAAAATTAGATGGATGTGATGAACGTGAAATGTTTTGGCATGATTCACTATATTTGTAAATGACTTGTTGATTTGGTCATGATGTATAGGCTATGTGTTGTTATGTTTTGATGATCTATGTGATTTGGTATTTATGTATATTCGGTTATGGCATAAAGTTGAAGTGAAGTTAAGATGGCCTGTTGATGTTCAATGTTTTGTATGTTTGAATATGGATGAGTTAATTTTGGTAATAAGTGTTAAAGATATATATATGACTAATGTATGTATTCGACAATTGAGATTGAAATTGGGTTTTTATGTGATATATTAGTAATTGTTTAATGACATGGTATGGATATGAGTTTAAACAAATAGGTGTTGATTATGTTCATAATGGTCTTGCTAGGAATGATGTTTTAAGCCTAGTTATATTCAGTTATTCTACATATGTATATTTGTGAAGTGATTGATATGAAATGCACATGGTGGTTAATGTATGGATTCATTTCTATGCTAGATTACATGCGAGTGATGATATTGAGTAAAGTTGAAAGTGGACATTGAATAAAGCATATGTACTAAGCACGTTTATATTCAGTTTATGCATTGGGAAATGATTAAATGAATAGTATTTAAGCTTTAAGAAATCATGATTGCTTTTATGCAAAATAGGTAAACGTGAATGATTATAGGTACTTTGATGGTTAGATAATTTGGTGTTCTTTTAATACAGATCTAAGTTGATTCATGGTCTACTAGTATTGCGCATAACTATTTAGATGCACTCATAAGTAAACTTGTTCATGATTTAGTCTTATAAAATCGTATATAGCAATGTATTTATGCCATGTATGATTTAGTTAAATTGTTATATCCTTATTGTGCTAAATGGAGTTTCGCTTAAATTTGATATGTATTCAAATATGTTATTTTTATATGATTCATGTATGTAATAATACATTGAATTATTTATATTATCTTTGATATGTGCATATGTTATGGGGTAAAATGGTTTAATGATACTATTTGTTTATGAATTAAGTTACTGGTTATATGTTTGGTAAAATGTTATGATATAAAGTTTAAAGAGTTTAAATTAGTCATATACTTTAATATTTGATTCATTTAAGAGTTTGAGCACATGAATGTTTATGATTGTTCGAAAGTTGTGTCTCATCTAGTAATACCTCGTAACCCCATTCCAGCGACAAATATGGGTTAGGGGTGTTACAGAAGTGGTGTAAGTGTGCTTGTGTTTTATGGTGGCAAATGGCTTGGTAAAGAGCCATATATTTGTCCACACGAGTAGACACATGCCCGTGTGTCTAGGCTGTGTGTGACACACGGTCTGCACCATGGGTGTATAGTCCAGCCGTGTGTCCCCTGCACCCAAATTTTACAAAACATAATGTCCAGTAGTAAACATACGGGCAGGGACACAGCCGTGTGTCTCAGCCGTGTGAAGGACACGGCCCCGGGGCATGGGCGTGTGTCCAGGGTGTGTGAAGTCTACACTTATTTTTTGGAAATTAAATTTGCCACACGGCCTGGCACACGGGCGTGTGACTTGGTCGTGTGACTCCTTTTGGTGCATGACATCATAAACAGAGAGTTACACGGGTTGAGGACACGGGCGTGTGTGACCACACAGCCTACCCACATGGGTGTGTCCTAAACCACACGGGCGTGTGACTCTCCAAAACATGAATTTTTTCTAAGTGTTCCAAAGATCTCGATTTAGTCCCCAACCGCTCTCAATGTATGTTCTGAGCCTCGTAGGCCTATAATAGGGACAATATGATTATGTATGAAAAGTTTTAAATTTGAATGGCAATTTATGACTCGAATTAGTATGATTGTTTGTGTTTGAATGAGGTAACGCCTCGTACCCTATTCTAGCGACGGATGTGGGTAAGGGGTGTTACATTATGTGATTCGGGTGCTGCTTCTGTACATCCTACCGGTGGCTAAGTTTACTGGCACGTGTTGTGGTTACTCGACAGCTTATGTGAGCAGCACCACGTAGCTATGTCTTAACCGTCAGCTTGTATGAGCAGACCTAGAGATGGCTCGAGTGTGAGCATTCATATGTGATATGTGATAACGTATATGGAACTTAGTGTACGGTGCAACATCCCAAAATAGGGCCTAAACGAAACATTGGTTGCGAAACCACGAATCCAAGATAGAAAAATTTATTCTGATTAATTTTTATGATTTATCGAGTGAATAGATGCATGTGTTAGAATATTGATAGAAAATTTCATGAACTGCATGTTTAATTTGCCTATTAGGGCTTAATTGTAAAAGTTGATAAATATGAGTTCTAGATAGGAAAGGATTAAATTGAATAGCATAATTGAAGTGAGGTCCTTAAATGGTAATTATACCATTAGGTTTTCACAGACAAAAATGGACATAGGTAATTATACCATTAGGTTTTCATGGACAAAAATGGATATACATAGGTAGAAATAACCAAAGTTTTAATGAATGGCATTTTAGTCATTTGGTAATTAAAAGGAATTAAAAGGGAAAAAGATGGCAAAATAGTTATCATCTTCTTCATTAGGCCAAATGTTAAGGGCTCTCCATAGCTAGGGTTTGTTTCAAGCTTCCAAGCTCCAGAGTAAGTGATTCCAAGCCTCGTTTTTAATGCTCTTTACATTTTTAGAGTTCTAGTAACTCGATTTAGCTTATTCTAGCAATAATTTAACCAAGGGTTCATATTTGGAAAAATACCCATAGGTGAAATGTGTTTATTTTGCTGTTTTATGATAGAATATGAGGTTTAAAATGTAACGCCCTAACTTTCGAGACTTTTCAGGATTTCTGTGATTTTTGGGTTAATTCTTAAATTTCTATGTTTTGACTGTATAAATTATATTCTAGTATGTTAGTGGGCCTCTAGAAGGCCCAAGCTTAGGTTGAAACCTGACGGATTTGGTAAATTTTAATTTTAAAGAGAAGGAGGTTCTGGTGAAGAGGGCTTTTAAGAATAAAGTAAGCAGAAGGGATAAAAAAAGAGCCCTTGGCAGAGTGGCTAAGTGACGCCACTAAGGAGCTATTAAAGTGGCATGTGAGAGTTAGGGGGGAGCCAAGGTTCAAGTCACAAGGTAAGTTAATTAAGGTGTTTTATTTTTATGAGCAGGAAGGCTAAGTATTGGACTTCAGGTAAAACTCTGTTAGGAAGAGTTTGAATGCGTCAAAGGAGTAAGTTGAGGAGTGATAAAGGGAGCAAAAGTAGGAACTAATAAGGGGACTTGGTGTTGGCCGAATGTTGGACTCTTGAGGAGCAAGAGTTGGCCGGCCAAGGGTCTTTAGTGAAGTAAATCGGCTAGGGGGTTTGGGGATTTTGCAATTTTAGCATTAGGGGTAGTTATGTCGAATTCTCTTTTGATCTCTTTGGGTTTTCATTTTGATTTTCTTTTGCTTAGCCGAATAAGGTAAAATGCCTTAGGGTTAATTCTCTTTTCCTTCCATTTTGCTAGAAGCCGAGCATAGGTCTCCCAAAATACCTCTCTGTGTCGTTTTCCTCTGTCAAAACCAATTGCCTACTTCCCTTCTTCTCTAATCTCTTCTCCTCTTTTCTTTTCTCCCATATTCTTCTTCTGTCATCTGTATCTCTCCCTCTTCATCTTGTTCTCGCTTAGATAGTCACAAAAGTCGAAAGCAAAACCTCCCATTGTCGATTTCCCTTGTTAACCAAAACCATTGTAACCAAATCCCGAAACTTTGTGTTCTCATTATCGATTTCTTTTTAGTTGAATCTACCCTGCCCATATTTCTCTTCTATTTCTATTTCTTTTCTTCCTTTTCTTTGTCAATCTTTCTCAAAAATCAAGTGAACTAAATACCTAGTAGAGCCGAATCTCATCTTTTCCTTTCAAGAACCAAAAACCTTCATATCTGTGGTGTTAAAGCCAAATAGTAGTTCACATTTATCTCTTCTCGTGGTTGCAAGTGGTACTACCATAGATTGGGGTTAGATTGGTAAGTATTTCGAGACTTTCTTCCATTAGTTATCCATGTTATAAGGCAAGAAGCCAAAACCCCTTAGGGGAGGCTAACGTTTTGGACTAAGGGCCTGTTGGCCTATTTCTCTTGTTTTGTATGCGCTAGTGTGATCAAGGGGTTGTGCAACTAAGGATTTTGAAGGCTAACACGGTTGGACATCGAGAACTCGTCCATATTCGGCAAAAAGGTAAGAACTTTAGGGACATAGGCTATGTTGGCCGATTGGGGTAAGGTGTTTAGTGCTTGGTTTGTGTTGATATGTAATCTGACATATTAGTAATCCGATTCTAGGCTTTACGTGTGGGGATCTCGTTAAAGCTTTAATAGTTATCAGGTGTGTATCATACCCTTATTATAAACTAGATCGGTAAAGGCCATAATGAACAAAAAATGACCGAAAGTGATTGAAAGGCCGACACTGTGAGGATCTATGAGTATGTGAGTACTCTTTGATGGTTAGATCTGAAATCGTAGATGGTAGGATTGCAGAAAGTGCAATTCCGTGCGTTTTGGTAAGTTGGGCCTCGATGGGCCAAATAGGGGCCCAATGGGCTTTCGAGCTCATGTGGGTAAAAATAGTCATTAAAGGCCTTCGACAGACTCTAGGAATCAATACGACTGAAATCTGTAATCTGATAGTAAAACCTGGATTTAATGGGCTTAAGTTACTTATAGACACCGTAGGGCCCATTAGGGGTTTTTGGGCCTAAAAGGCCAAAACTGTTAAATTAAGCTAGATAGATTACTGGGATGACAAATGGATTAATAGTGACTATAATATGCATGAAATCCCTAAAGAACTGATAGATCACTAAAATACCCTTAAGTATGAAAATTACCCTTATACCCCTAGGTGCAAAAATGACCGATATACCCCTAGGGTTAATTTTATCTGAGATGCATGATATTCTAATTCTGTATGATGTATGCTATGGCATGTATATCTGTTGCATGGGTTACGGGTTATATTGATGGAGGAAGCGTTCTAGTGGCCTCGCCACATATATATCTGTTCTGGTGGCCTCGCCATATATATATCTTTTCTGGTGGCTTCGCCACAATATCTGTATCTGGTGACTCTGCCACAATATCTGGTGGCCTCGCTGCAAATTCTGTGGTGTGTAGCGGATGGGTAGGTCGAGTAGTCTCCCTACAAGGTGTAAGGTTGCTACGGGGGTGTATGTGGATGGATCTAGGTTGGGCTTTCTGCATACATGGTATATCTGTTCTGTATCTGTTATGGGCCTATGGGCTTCATTCTGATTTCTGTATTGGGCCAAGGCCCAAATAAATCTGACTCTGAGGCTTGATCTATTTTAGGCTATGGTTGGGTTATGTTAGACACTGAGTATACCAAACTCACCCTTTATGTTCATCCATACAGGTAATCCCTAACCATAGTGGGCTTGGAGCTGTGAGAGATTCGGAGTGGCCACATCATCTGTTAATTCGATTTTCATTTTGGTTAGGTTATTTTAAATAGCTTATTCTTCTATTTTGGGTTTTAAGTTGTAATAAGGCTACTTTTTAAAGTTCTTTTTCTTTTGTGGTTTTATTTACTGGTTTTATTTATACTTTATCAAAACTGTTAGTTATAGCCCACGCGGGTTTTTAATCGAATCTAAAGAATGTTTTCAAAACACAAACAAACGTAACAAATGCCTAACTTAAAGACTTAATAAACTGACTTTTCACTAAACCACAGTTTTTACAGAAATCACTTTAGTCACCTTAAACAAAGAACACACACTCAGTCGTAACTCCATGTGACACGTCAGATTTGGCCATAACGTCCAGGCCGGGTTTGAAGTGTTACATTTAGTGGTATCAGAGCTCGGTTGCAACAACTCGGTCGTGGAACGGGTCTAAAAGTAGGAGTTTTTAAAGTAACGTTGAATAAAGATTTTCGAAAATCGTTTCTACGAACTTATTTTCGAAATTATTTTTGAGGTTGTTATCGATATTTTCTTTCTGCAAATAAATGATTCTTTTTACGGATTGAACTCGTTTTCTAAATTGGTTTCTTAGAAGGTGGCACACCGAATCTCCGGCCCCAGTCTGTAAGTTTTCTAAATTTTTCTGATTATTTCTAAAATTTTGTTACATGTTTGTACTAAAACCCTATTATGATACTTTAGTTAGGGTAGTATTGAAACTATAAAAACTTTGATAAATAGACTGAGGCTGTAGCTAGGCTATCGCGAAGGGAAACAAACTCTAAATTTCTGTCTATTCATAAGACATCTGTAATAAACACTGAAAGATTTAACTGAAGCATAAAATTCCTAAACAGATAATACAAAATAAGTACGCAAGCAGCTCGTGGAAGAGGCTGTGGATGTGGCCGAGGTAGCGCACAGGCTAGATCTTCGTCTTCAAGACGTATGCGGGTAGCTGATGCACCGGTACCACCGGTAACTGAGGTAGAGTCTCATGATCGAGGTGTCGGGGATGACGCTCTATCCCAAGCAATGGTTCAAGTTTTGGAAAGGGTTGCTGGGGCAAGTACGGGAAATAGAATGCGAGGATCTATTTTTGAGCGGCTCAGGGCTAATGGAGCGAAGAGCTTTAGGGGCGTATCTGGTGTAGCTCCGAGTGTGGCTGAGTAATGGTTAAGGCCATAGAGTGGATTATGGATGATTTGGACTGCTCTGTAGAGAAGAAGCTAAAAGGAGCCATATCATTACATCAAGATGAGGCTTATCAATGGTGGCTCACGGTGAGAGATGGAACTTCAGATGATAGGGTGACTTGGGAGCTGTTTAAGACAGCCTTTAAAGGAAAGTATGTTGGAGCTGGTTATGTGGACACCCGCAGGAAAGAATTTTTGAACCTGGTCTAAGGGAGTAAGACAGTGACTGAGTACGAGGCTGAGTTTCTGAGGCTGAGCCAGTATGCTTCTGGGATAGTCGCTACAGAATATGAATATAGCATGCGCTTTGAGGATGGTCTGAGAGATGAGCTTAGGGTGCTGATTGCTCTACAGAGGGAGCGTGACTTTGCTGCTTTGGTGAAGAAAGCTAAGATAGCTGAGGAAGTGAATCATACAGAAAGACAGACTCGTGAAAAGGATCGAAACCATTTTCGAAGAGATTCAGGGCCTTCAGGTGGTACCAACAGGAACGTTAAGAGGGCAAGGGAGGCAGAGCCAGTTCAAGCAGTACCAATGAATGCTGTTAGACTGTAAGGTTGTAGGAATTGTGGTAAGATACATATAGGGGAGTGTCGAAAACGTTCTGGTGCTTGTTTCCAATGCGGATTTATGGAGCATAGGGTTAAGGACTATCCTCAGGAACCAAATCAGGTTCAAGCTATAGATCAGAGAGTCGCTCAACCAGTGAGGGGTGGACCACAGCCTCCGAGATGACGTGGACAAGGAAGAGGGTGTAATGGTAATGGTCGAGGACGAGGAGCACCTGGCAGGGGTGCTGGATATGTTGAGGCTCATCAGCCAGCGTTGGTGTATGCAGCTCGTCGCCAAGTGGAGGGTGATGCACCTGAGACATAACTAGTACATTTCTGATTTCTTATACGCCATACACTACGCTGATAGATGTTGGATCTACACATTCATATGTTGCATGTGCCATATCTGGGTTGCTGGGTGTGCGCTCTGAGGAGACTGTGAGTGGGGTATCTATACTAAGTCCTTTGGGTCACTTGGTTAGGGTAGACAAACTGTATAGAGACGTGCCTTTGGAAACTCAAGGTAAAGTTTTCTCTGGAGATCTGATGAAACTACCATTCGGGGAATTTGATCTCATCTTGGGGATGGATTGGCTTGTTAAGCATAGGGCTACTCTGGATTGTGCTGCCAAGCGAATGATGTTAAAGACTACGAAGGATAAGGAGGTTATGGTGATAGGCAAGCGAAGGGATAATCTGTCTAATGTGGTGTCGGCATTGAGAGCTGAGAAGTGGATTCGTAAGGGTTACGAGGCTTATTTAGCATTTATAAGTCAGTCGAAGACTGAAGGCTTAACAGTGGATAAGGTTAGAACCGTTAAGGACTTTCAAGATGTTTTTCCAGAGGAACTTCTGGGTTTGCCTCCGAACTGAGAGGTCGAGTTTGGAATCGACTTATTGCCTGGAACGGCACCAGTGTCCATCGCACCATACAGGATGGCACCGAAGGAGTTGGTGGAGCTGAAAGCTCAGATTCAAGAGTTGTTGGATAGAGGCTTTATTATGCCGAGTGTGTCTCCGTGGGGAGCACCAGTGTTGTTTGTGAAGAAGAAAGATGGATCAATGCGCATGTGCATCGACTATCGACAGTTGAACAAACTGACGATTAAGAATAAGTACCCTCTACCGAGAATTGATGATTTATTCGACCAGCTTCGGGAGCTTCAGTATTTTCCAAGATTGACCTTCGATCCGGATATCATCAGTTAAGGATTAAGGAGGAGGATATTCACAAGACGGCGTTCAGAACTCAGTATGGTCACTATGAGTTTTTGGTTATGCCGTTTTGGCTGACGAACACACCTGCAGCATTTATGGATCTGATGAATCGAGTGTTCCAGCCATACTTGGATCGATTCGTGGTCGTCTTTACCGACGATATTCTGGTATATTCTAAAACTGAGGAGAAGAATGATGAGCATCTCCGTGTTGTGTTGCAAGTGCTGAGGGAGAAGGAGCTTTATGTGAAATTCAGTAGATGTGAGTTCTAGTTGAGGGAGGTAACTTTCTTGGGACATGTTGTCTCTACTGAAAAGATCAAGGTGGACCCTCGAAAGATTGAAGCAATTTTGGAATGGAAGCCATGGAGGTCAGTGTCGAAAATTCAGAGTTTTCTGGGTTTGGCTGGGTACTATAGAAGGTTTGTGGAAGGATTTTCTGTAATGACAGCACCATTGACAAAGCTTATAAGGAAAGGAGTATCGTTTGTTTGGACCGTGAAGCAGCAAGAAGCTTTTGAGAGGTTGAATAAAGTTCTAATCTGAGAGTAATGTTTGCTCGTTTGAGTCTGTATGACGATGGTAGTTTGTTAGCAGAATTGCAAGTAAGGCCAACCTGGGTTAATGAGATTAAGGAAAAGCAATTAGAGGATGAGTCTCTAGTTTCTCGATTCCAGCAGGTTAAGAATGGGGAAACCTCTAAGTTTGGGCTGAACAGCGAGGCAGTCTTATGTTTCCGAGGTAGAGTTTGCGTTCTGAAGGACTTTGACTTGAGACAAGCAATACTGAAGGAAGCTCATGGAGGACTGTGTGCTATGCATCCTGGAGGAAATAAAATGTATCACGATTTAAAGGAATTGTATTGGTGGCCTGGGCTTAAACGAGAGGTAACGGAGTTTGTGGGGAAATGTCTGACTTGCCAGCAAGTAAAAGCTTTAACATCAATTACCTTCCGGACTTTTACAGCCAATGAAGATACCACTTTGGAAGTGGGAGAGGGTAACCATGGACTTTGTGAGTGGATTACCCTTGACACCGACGAAGAAGGGCTCGATTTGGGTTATTATGGATAGGCTGACCAAATCTGCTCACTTCATACCTGTCCGCACTGATTATTCACTCTAGAAGTTAGCCAAGTTGTATGTGGCAGAAATTGTGCAACTACATGGGGTGCCAGCGTCGATTACTTCTAATCGAGATCCTAGGACCACATCGCGGTTCTGGCAAAAGTTTCATGAGGCGTTGGGAACGTGACTGAACTTTAGCATAGCTTTGGATGCGTTATCAACTTCCGAGGCAGTTGGGAGGATTACTTACTGTTGGCAGAATTCGCGTATAATAACAGTTATCAGGCTAGTATTTGTATGGCACCTTATGAAGCACTGTATGGACGTAAGTGTCGTAGACCTAGTTGTTAGACCAAATTGGGTGAGTGGCAAATTCTTGGACCTGAGTTGGTAGCAGAAACTGAAGAAAATGTCAAGGTGATTAAGGAGCAGTTAAAAGAAGCATCTGATCGCAGAAGTCTTACACGGATTTAAAGCGTAAGGAGATTGAGTACTCAGTGGGTGACATGATCCTCTTGAAAGTTTCACCTTGGAAGAAGATATTAAGATTTGGAAAGAAGGGCAAGTTGAGTCTGCGGTTCATTGGGCCTTATCGGGTTCTTAAGCGAGTAGGTCCAGTGGCTTACCAATTAGAATTACCTTTGGAGCTAGACATGATTCACGATGTTTTTCACGTGTCCATGTTAAGGCAATATCGTTCTTACCCTACTCATGTCGTGCCAGTTGCAGAAGTGGAGGTACAGCCTGATTTGACTTTCGAGGAAGAGCCCGTACAGATTCTGGATCAAGATATGAAGGTTCTATGAAGGAAGTCAACTCTGTTAGTAAAGGTACTTTGGCGTAATCATTGTAAAGAGGAAGCTACTTGGGAGCCAGAGGAGGCGATGTGTCAGCAATACCCTCAATTGTTTGGATCACGTAAATTTCGAGGTCGAAATTTCTTTAAGGAGGGTAGAGTTGTAACGCCCTAACTTTCGGGTCTTTTTGAGATTTCTGTGATTTTTGGGTTAATTCTTAAATTTCTATGTTTTGTCTGTATAAATTATATTCTAGTATGTTAGTGGGCCTCTCGAAGGCCCAAGCTTAGGTTGAAACCTGACGGATTTGGTAAATTTTAATTTTAAAGAGAAGGGGGTTCTGGTGAAGAGGGCTTTTAAGAATAAAGTAAGCAGAAGGGATCAAAAAAGAGCCCTTGGCAGAGTGGCTAAGTGACGCCACTAAGGAGCTATTAAAGTGGCGTGTGAGAGTTAGGGGGAGCTAGGGATCAAGTTACAAGGTAAGTTAATTAAGGTGTTTTATTTTTATGAGCAGGAAGGTTAAGTATTGGACTTTAGGTAAAACTCTGTCAGGAAGAGTTTGAATGTGCCAAATGAGTAAGTTGAGGAGTGATAAGGGGAGCAAAAGTAGGAACTGATCAGGGGACTTGGTGTTGGCCAAATGTTGGACTCTTAAGGAGCAAGAGTTGGCCGGCCAAGGGTCTTTAGTGAAGTAAATCGGCTAGGGGGTTTGGGTATTTTGCAATTTCGGCATTAGGGGTAGTTGTGCCAAATTCTCTTTTGATCTCTTTGGGTTTTCGTTTTGATTTTCTTTTGCTTAGTCGAATAAGGTAAAGTGCCTTAGGGTTAATTCCCTTTTCCTTCCATTTTGCTGGAAGCTGAGCATAGGTCTCCCAAAATACCTCTCTGTGCCGTTTTCCTCTGTCAAAATCGATTGCCTACTTTCCTTCTTCTCTAATCTTTTCTCCTCTTTTCTTTTCTCCCATATTCTTCTTCTGTCATCCGTATCTCTCCCTCTTCATCTTGTTCTCGCTTAGATAGTCACAAAAGTCGAAAGCAAAACCTCCTATTGCCGATTTCCATTGTTGACCAAAACCATTGTAACCAAATCCCGAAACTTTGTGTTCTCAATGTCAATTTCTTTTTAGCTGAATCTACCCTGCTCATATTTCTCTTCTATTTCTATTTCTTTCCTTCCTTTTCTTTGTCAATCTTTCTCAAAAATCAAGTCAACTGAATACCTTGTGGAGCCAAATCTCATATTTTCCTTTCAAGAACCAAAAACCTTCATACCTGTGGTGTTAAAGCCGAATAGTAGTTCACATTTATCTCTTCTTATTGTTGCAAGTGGTACTACCATAGATTGGGGTTAGATTGGTAAGTATTTCGAGACTTCCTTCCATTAGTTATCAATGTTATAAGGTAAGAAGACGAAACCCCTTAAGGGAGGCTAACGTTTTGGACTAAAGGCCTGTTGGCCTCTTTCTCTTGTTTTGTATGCGCTAGTGTGACCAAGGGGTTGTGCAACTAAGGATTTTGAAGGCTAACACGGTTGGAGATCGAGAACTAGTCCATATTTGGCAAAAAGGTAAGAACTTTAGGGACTTAGGCTATGTTGGCCGATTGGGGTAAGGTGTTTAGGGCTTGGTTTGTGTTGATATGTAATCTGACATATTAGTAATCCGATTGTAGGCTTTACATGTGGGGATCTCGTCAACGCTTCCATAGTTATCAGGTGTGTATCATACCCTTATTATAGACTAGATCAGTAAAGGTCGTAATGACCGAAAAGTGACCAAAAGTGACCGAAAGGTCGACACTGTGAGGATCTGTGAGTATGCGATTACTCTTTGATGGTTAGATCTGAAATCGTAGATGGTAGGATTGCAGAAAGTGCAATTCCGTGCGTTTTGGTAAGTTGGGCCTCGATGGGCCAAATATGGGCCCAATGGGCTTCCAAGCTCATGTGGATAGAAATAGTCATTAAAGGCGTTCTGACAGACTGTAGGAATCAATATGGCTGAAATCTGTAATCTGATAGTAAAACCTGGATTTAATGGGCTTAAGTTACTTATAGACACCGTAGGGCCCATTAGGGGTTTTTGGGCCTAAGAGGCCAAAACTGTTAAATTAAGCTGGATAGATTACTGGGACAACAAACAGATTAATAGTGACTGTAATATGCATGAAATCCCTAAAGAACTGATAGATTACTAAAATACCCCTAAGTATGAAAATTACCCTTATACCCCTAGGTGCAAAAATGACCGATATACCCCTAGGGTTAATTTTATCTGAGATGCATGATATTCTAATTTTGTATGATGTATGCTATGACATGTATATCTGTTGCATGGGTGATGGGTTATATTGATGGAGGAAGCGTTCTGGTGGCCTCGCCACATATATATCAGTTCTGGTGGCTTCGCAACAATATCTGTATCTGGTGACTCTGTCACAATATCTGGTAGCCTCGCTGCAAATTCTGTGGTATGTAGCGGATGGGTGGGTCAAGTAGTCTCCCCACAAGGTGTAAGGTTGGTACGGGGGTGTATGTGGATGGATCTGGGTTGGGCTTTCTGCATACATGGTATATCTGTTCTGTATCTGTTATGGGCCTATGGGCTTCATTCTGATTTCTGTACTGGGCCAAGGCCCAAATAAATTTGACTCTGAGGCTTGATCTGTTTTGGGCTAGGGTTGGGTTATGTTACACACTCAGTATACCAAACTCACACTTTATGTTCATCCATGCAGGTAATCCCCAACCATAGTGGGCTTGGAGCTGTGAGAGATTCGGTATGGCCACATCATCTGCAATTTCAATTTTCATTTTGGTTAGGTTATTTTAAATAGCTTATTTTACTATTTTGGGTTTTAAGTTGTAATAAGGCCGCTCTTTAAATTTCCTTTTCTTTTGTGGTTTTATTTACTGGTTTTATTTATACTTTATCGAAACTGTTAGTTATAGGCCGTGCGGGTTTTTAATCGAATCTAAAGTATGTTTTCAAAACACAAACAAACATAACAAATGGCTAACTTAAAGACTTAATAAACTGACTTTTCACTAAACCACAGTTTGTACAAAAATCACTTTAGTCACCTTAAGCAAAGAACACACACTCAGTCGTAAGTCAATGTGACATGTCAGATTTGGCCATAACGTCCAGACCGGGTTTGAGGTGTTATATTTAGTGGTATCAGAGCTCGATTGCAACAACTCAGCTGTAGAACAGGTCTAAAAATGGGAGTTTTTAAAGTAACGTTGAATAAAGATTTTCAAAAATTGTTTCTACGAACTTGTTTTCAAAATTATTTTCGAGGTTGTTATCGATATTTTCTTTCTACAAATAAATGATTCTTTTTACGAATTAAACTCGTTTTCTAAATTGGTTTCTTAGAAGGTGGCACACCGAATCTCTGGCCAAGTGTAAGTTTTCTGAATATTTCTGATTATTTCTAAAGTTCTGTTACATGTCTGTACTAAAACCCTATTATGATACTTTAGTTAGGGTAGTACTGAAACTATAAAAACTCTGATAAGTAGACTGAGACTGTAGCTAGGCTATCGCGAAAGGAAACAAACTCTAAATTTTTGTCTATTCATAAGACATCTGTAATAAACACTGAAAGATTTAACTGAAGCATAAAATTCCTAAACAGATAATATGAAATGAGTACGCGAGCAGCTCGTGGAAGAAGCCGTGGACGTGGCTGAGGTAGCGCACGGGCTAGATTTTTGTCTTCAGGACATATGCCGACAGCTGATGCATCGGTACCACCGACAACTGAGGTAGAGTCTCATGATCGAGGTACCAGGGATGACGATCTATCCCAAGCAATGGTTTGAGTTTTGGAAAGGGTTACTGGGGCAAGTACGGGAAACAAAATGCGAGGATCTATTTTTGAGCGGCTCAGGGCTAATGGAGCGGAGATCTTTAGAGGCGTATCTGGTGTAGCTCCAAGTGTGGCTGAGAAATAGTTAAGGCCACAGAGCAGATTATGGATGATTTGGACTGCTCTGTAGAGTAGAAGCTGAAAGGAGCCATATCGTTACTTCGGGATGAGGCTTATCAGTGGTGGCTCATGGTGAGAGATGGAACTTCAGCTGATAGGGTGACTTGGGAGCTGTTTAAGACAGCCTTTAAAGGAAAGTATGTTAGAGCTGGTTATGTGGATGCCCGCAGGAAAGAATTTTTGAACCTAGTCCAAGGGAGTAAGACAGTGACTGAGTACGAGGCTGAGTTTCTGAGGCTGAGCCGGTATGCTTCTGGGATAGTCACTACAGAATATGAACATAGTGTGCGCTTTGAGGATGGTCTGATAGATGAGCTTAGGGTGCTAATTGCTCTGCAAAGGGAGCGTGACTTTGCCACTTCGATGGAGAAAGCTAAGATAGCTGAGGAAGTGAAGCGTACAGAAAGACAGAATCGTGAAAAGGATCGAAATCATTTTCGGAGAGATTCAGGACCTTCAGGTGGTGCCAACAAGAACGATAAGAGGGCAAGGGTGGTAGAGCCAGTTCGAGCAGTATCGATGAATGCTATTAGACCGTAAGGTTGTAAGAATTATGGTAAGATACATATGGGGGAGTGTTGAAAATGTTTTGGTGCTTGTTTCTGATGCGGATCTATGAAGATAGGGTTAAAGACTGTCTTCAGGAACTAGATCAGGTTCAAGCTATCGATCAGAGAGTCGCTCAACCAGTGAGGGGTAGACCACAACCTCCCAGAGGACATGGACAAGGAAGAGGTGGTAATGGTAATGGTCAAAGACGAGGAGCACCTGGCAGGGGTGCTGGATATGTTGAGGCTCATCAGCTAGCGTTGGTGTATGCAGCTCGTCACCGAGTGGAGGGTGATGCACCTATGTCATAACTGGTACGTTTCTGATTTCTTGTATGCCATACACTGCGCTGATAGATGTTGGATCTACCCATTCAATGTTGCATGTGCCATATCTGGGTCGCTGGGTGTGCGCTCTGAGGAGACTGTGAGTGGGGTATCTGTACTAAGTCCTTTGGGTCACTCGGTTAGGGTAGACAAACTGTATATAGATGTGCCTTTGGAAACTCAAGGTAACGTTTTCTTTGGAGATCTGATGGAACTACCATTCAGGGAATTTGATCTCATCTTGGGGATGGATTGGCTTGTTAAGCATAGGGCTACTCTGGATTATGCTGCCAAGCAAATGATGTTAAAGACTGCGAAGGATGAGGAGGTTATGGTGATAGGCGAGCGAAGGGATTACCTGTCTAATGTGGTGTCGGCATTGAGAGCTAAGAAGTGGATTCGTAAGGGTTGCGAGGCTTATTTAGCATTTATAAATCAGTCAGAGACTGAGGGCTTGACAGTGGATAAGGTTAGAACCGTTAAGGACGTTCAAGATGTTTTTCCAGAGGAACTTCTGGGTTTGCCTCCGAACTGAGAGGTCGAGTTTGGAATCAACTTATTGCCTGGAACGGCACCAGTGTCCATCGCACCATACAGGATGGCACCAAAGGAGTTGGTGGAGCTGAAAGCTCAGATTCAAGAGTTGTTGGATAGAGGCTTTATTATGCTGAGTGTGTCTCTGTGAGGAGCACCAGTGTTGTTTGTGAAGAAGAAAGATGGATCAATGCGCATGTGCATCGACTATCGACAGTTGAACAAACTGACGATTAAGAATAAATACCCTCTGCCGAGAATCAATGATTTATTCGACCAGCTTCGGGAGCTTCGGTATTTTCCAAGATTGACCTTCGATCCGGATATCATCAGTTAAGGGTTAAGGAGGAGGATATTCACAAGACGGTATTCAGAACTCAGTATGGTCACTATGAGTTTTTGGTTATGCCGTTTTGGCTGACAAACGCACCTGCAGCATTTATGGATCTGTTGAATCGAGTGTTCCAGCCATACTTGGATAGATTTGTGGTCGTCTTTACCGACGATATTCTGGTATATTCTAAAATTGAGGAGAAGCATGATGAGCATCTCCGTGTTGTGTTGCAAGTGCTGAGGGAGAAGGAGCTTTATGTGAAATTTAGTAGATGTGAGTTCTGGTTGAGGGAGGTAACTTTCTTGGGACATGTTGTCTCTTCTGAAGGGATCAACATGGACCCTCGAAAGATTGAAGCAATTTTGGAATGGAAGCCACGGAGGTTAGTGTCAAAAATTTAGAGTTTTCTGGGTTTGGCTGGGTACTATAGAAGGTTTGTGGAAGGATTTTCTGTAATGGCAGCACCATTGACAAAGCTTATAAGGAAAGGAGTATCATTTGTTGGGACCGTGAAGCAGGAAGAAGCTTTTGAGAGGTTGAAGAAAGTTCTGATCTGAGAGTAATGTTTGCTCGTTTGAGTCTGTATGACGATGGTAGTTTGTTAGCAGAACTGCAAGTAAGGCCAACCTGGGTTGATGAGATTAAGGAAAAGCAGTTAGAGGATGAGTCTCTAGTTTCTCGATTCCAGCAGGTTAAGAATGGGGAAAGCTCTGAGTTTGGGCTGAACAGCGAGGGAGTCTTATGTTTCCGAGGTAGAGTTTGCGTTCTGAAGGACTCTGACTTGAGACAAGTGATACTGAAAGAAGCTCATGGAGGACTGTGTGCTATGCATCTTGGAGGAAATAAAATGTATCATGATTTAAAGGAATTGTATTGGTGGCCTGGGCTTAAACGAGAGGTAACAGAGTTTGTGGGGAAATGTCTGACTTGCCAGCAAGTAAAAGCTGAACATCACTTACCTTCCGGACTTTAGCAGCCAATGAAGATACCACTTTGGAAGTGGGAGAGGGTAACCATGGACTTTGTGAGTGGATTACCCTTGACACCGACGAAGAAAGACTCGATTTGGGTGATTGTGGATAGGCTGACCAAATCTACTCACTTCATACCTGTCCGCACTGATTATTCACTCTAGAAGTCAGCCAAGTTGTATGTGGCAGAAATTGTGCGACTATATGGGGTGCCAGCATCGATTATTTCTGATCAAGATCCTAGGATCACATCTCGGTTCTGGCAAAAGTTGCATGAGGCGTTGGGAACGCGATTGAACTTTAGCACAGCTTTTCATCCTCAGACTGATGGTCAGTCGGAAAGGGTTATTCAGATTTTGGAAGACATGTTTAGGGGATGCGTTATCGACTTCCGAGGCAGTTGGGAGGATTACTTACCGTTGGCAAAATTCACGTATAATAACAGCTATCAGGCTAGTATTCATATGGCACCCTATTAAGCGTTGTATGGACATAAGTGTCGTACACCTAGTAGTTGGACCGAATTAGGTGAGCGGCAAATTCTTGGACCTGAGTTGGTAGCAGAAACTGAAGAAAAGGTCAAGGTGATTAAGGAGCAGTTAAAAGAAGCATCTGATTGGCAGAAGTCGTATGCAGATTTAAAGTATAAGGAGATTGAGTACTCAGTGGGTGACATGGTCTTCTTGAAGGTTTCACATTGGAAGAAGATATTAAGATTTGGAAAGAAGGGCAATTTGGGTCCGTGGTTCATTGGGCCTTATCGGGTTCTTAAGCTAGTACGTCCAATGGCTTACCAGTTAGAACTACCTCCGGAGCTAGACAGGATTCATGATGTTTTTCACGTGTCCATGTTAAGGTGATATCGTTCTGACCCTACTCATGTCGTGCCGGTTGCAGAAGTGGAGGTACAACTTGATTTGACTTTCAAGGAGAGCCCGTACAGATTTTAGATCGAGATATGAAGGTTCTAAGAAGGAAGTCAGTTCTGTTAGTAAAGGTACTTTGGCGTAATCATGGCAGAGAGGAAGCTACTTGGGAGCCAGAGGAGGCGATGCGTCAGCAATACCCTCAATTGTTTGGATTAGGCAAATTTTGAGGATGAAATTTCTTTAAGGAGGGTAGAGTTGTAATGCCCTAACTTTCGGGACTTTTCGGGATTTCTGTGATTTTTTGGTTAATTCTTAAATTTCTGTGTTTTGACTGTATAAATTATATTCTAATATGTTAGTGGGCCTCTAGAAGGCCCAAGCTTAGGTTGAAACCTGACGGATTTGGTAAATTTTAATTTTAAAGAGAATGAGGTTCTGGTGAAGAGGGCTTTTAAGAATAAAGTAAGCAGAAGGGATCAAAAAAGAGCCCTTGGCAGAGTGGTTAAGTGATGCCACTAAGGAGCTATTAAAGTGGCGTGTGAGAGTTAGGGGGGAGCCAAGGTTCAAGTCACAAGGTAAGTTAATTAAGGTGTTTTATTTTTATGAGCAGGAAGGTTAAGTATTGGACTTCAGGTAAAACTTTGTCAGGAAGAGTTTGAATGTGTCAATGGAGTAAGTTGAGGAGTGATAAGGGGAGCAAAAGTAGGAACTAATCAAGGGACTTGGTGTTGGCCGAATGTTGGACTCTTGAGGAGCAAGAGTTGGCCGGCCAAGGGTCTTTAGTGAAGCAAATTGGCTAGGGGGTTTAGGGATTTTGCAATTTCGGCATTAGGGGTAGTTATGCCGAATTCTCTTTTGCAATTGGCTAAGGTAAAGTGCCTTAGGGTTAATTCTCTTTTCCTTCTATTTTGCTAGAAGCCGAGCATAGGTCTCCCAAAATACCTCTCTGTGCCGTTTTCCTCTGTCAAAACCGATTGCCTACTTCCCTTTTTCTCTAATCTCTTCTCCTCTTTTCTTTTCTCCCATATTCTTCTTCTGTCATCCGTATCTCTCCCTCTTCATCTTGTTCTCGCTTAGATAGTCACAAAAGCCAAAAGCAAAACCTCCCATTGTCGATTTCCCTTGTTAACCAAAACCATTGTAACCAAATCCCGAAACTTTGTGTTCTCATTGTCGATTTCTTTTTAGCCGAATCTACCCTGCTCATATTTCTCTTCCATTTCTATTTCTTTTCTTCCTTTTCTTTGTCAATCTTTCTCAAAAATCAAGTCAACTGAATACCTTGTGGAGCCAAATCTCATCTTTTCCTTTCAAGAACCAAAAACCTTCATACCTGGGGTGTTAAAGCCGAATAGTAGTTCACATTTATCTCTTCTCGTGGTTACAAGTGGTACTACCATAGATTGGGGTTAGATTGGTAAGTATTTCGAGACTTTCTTCCATTAGTTATCCATGTTATAAGGCAAGAAGCCGAAACCCCTTAGGGGAGGCTAACATTTTGGACTAAGGACCTGTTGGCCTCTTTCTCTTGTTTTGTATGTGCTAATGTGATCAAGGGGTTGTGCAACTAAGGATTTTGAAGGCTAACACGGTTGGACATCGAGAACTAGTCCATATTCGGCAGAAAGGTAAGAACTTTAGGGACTTAGGCTATGTTGGTTGATTGGGGTAGGGTGTTTAGTGCTTGGTTTGTGTTGATATGTAGTCTGACATATTAGTAATCCGATTGTAGGCTTTACATTTGGGGATCTCGTCAACGCTTCGACAGTTATCAGGTGTGTATCATACCCTTATTATAGACTAGATCGGTAACGGCTGTAATGACCGAAAAGTGACCGAATGTGATCGAAAGGTCGACACTGTGAGGATCTGTGAGTATGTGATTACTCTTTGATGGTTGGATCTGAAATCGTAGATAGTAGGATTGCAGAAAGTGCAATTCCGTTCCTTTTGGTAAGTTAGGCCTCAATGGGCCAAATAGGGGCCCAATGGGCTTTCAAGCTCATGTGGGTAAAAATAGTCATTAAAGGCGTTCTGACAGACTGTAGGAATCAATACGACTGAAATCTGTAATCTGATCATAAAACCTGTATTTAATGGGCTTCAGTTACTTATAGACACCGTAGGGCCCATTAGGGGTTTTTGAGCCTAAGAGGCCAAAACTGTTAAATTAAGCTAGATAGATTACTTGGACGACAAATGGATTAATAGTGACTGTAATATGCATGAAATCCCTAAAGAACTGATAGATTACTAAAATACCCCTAAATATGAAAATTACCCTTATACCCCTAGGTGCAAAAAATGACCGATATACCCCTAGGGTTAATTTTATCTGAGATGCACGATATTCTAATTCTGTATGATGTATGCTATGGCATGTATATCTGTTGCATGGGTTATGGGTTATATTGATGGAGGAAGCGTTTTGGTGGCCTCGCCACATATATATCTGTTCTGGTGGCCTCGCCACATATATATCTGTTTTGGTGGCTTCGCCACAATATCTATATCTTGTGACTCTGTCACAATATTTGGTAGCCTCACTGCAAATTTTGTGGTGTGTAGCGGATGGGTGAGTCGAATAGTCTCCCCACAAGGTGTAAGGTTGGTACGAGGGTGTATGTGGATAGATCTGGGTTGGGTTTTCTGCATACATGATATGTCTGTTCTGTATCTGTTATGGGCCTATGGGCTTCATTCTGATTTCTGTACTGGGCCAAGGCCCAAATAAATCTGACTCTGAGGCTTGATCTGTTTTAGGCTATGGTTGGGTTATGTTACACACTAAGTATACCAAACTCACCCTTTATGTTCATCCATGCAGGTAATCCCCAACCATAGTGGGCTTAGAGCTGTGAGAGATTCAGAGTGGCCACATCATCTGTAAATTCGATTTTAATTTTGGTTAGGTTATTTTAAATAGCTTATTTTACTATTTTGGGTTTTAAGTTGTAATAAGGCCGCTCTTTAAATTTCTTTTTCTTTTATGGTTTTATTTACTGGTTTTATTTATACTTTATCGAAACTGTTAGTTATAGGCCGTGCGGGTTTTTAATCAAATCTAAAGAATGTTTTCAAAACACAAACAAACGTAACAAATGCCTAACTTAAAGACTTAATAAATTGACTTTTCACTAAACCACTATTTTTACAAAAATCACTTTAGTCACCTTAAACAAAGAACACACACTCAGTCGTAAGTCCATGTGACACATCAGATTTTGCCATAACGTCCAGGCCAGGTTTGAGGTGTTACATGAAATTTTGTTAAACAACTTGTGCTACTCGATTTTAAGTGAAAACAAGTAAAACAACATAATCGGTAAAAATACCTAATGTTCATAAGTACATGTTAGAGTGAGAATTTGATGTTGCCATTAGGGGAAAATGATCAGCAAGTCCTAAAACATAGAATTAGGGAAAAAGTTTAATTTTTGAGCTTTGGGGCAAAAGTGTAAATATGCAAAAGTTTAGGGGCAAAATCATAATTTTTCCAAAGTTAGAGTTAAGGATTGTTTTGATAAATGTGATTAGTAAATAAGCTAAATTTTCTAATTATAGATCAAGAAGAACGAAATTTGGGGATAAACAGAGGAAAGAAAAAGGTAGAAGATTAAGTTGTCAAGGCGTATTTTGCACCGAGGTATGTTTACGGTAAATAATTGCAATGTTTCAATATTTTCTATTAATGTTAATTTCCAGCATATATACATTTATTTTATGAGAATATTCCAAGTTGAATAAAAGATGTGGTAACAGAAAAAGTATTAGAAAGCCTGTTTGAACCTTAGGAATGTATGGGATACAGAATGTCATGACATTTTGGGTTGAGTCAGTTGAGGAACATCCCATGTAAGTCTATATCAGACATATGGCATTGGCAGGTTGAGACAATCCAGGAACATCCCATGTAAGTCTATATCAGATATATGGCTTTGGGAGGACAGGAAACATCCCATGTAAGACCATGCCTAGAGCATGGCATTGGCAGGCTATTATCAAGCAGGAAAACCCAAGTATCCTAAGTATTCCAAATGGTTCATTGGGCTAATATACAGGTTATGTTACAAGAAAGTTCAAGTAAAGGAATGATAAACAAGAAAGTTAAAGAGTAAGTGGAGAAGTAAAATAAAGATTTTGTTAGTTAATGTATAATATGAGTATATTTATACTTGGTGAATGTTTTCATTTATTCACTTGTAAACTTACTAAGCATTATAGCTTACTCCTTTTCTTTTCTCTCTTTTATAGTGTAGCCAAGTCAATTCAAGAATCAAAAGGATGTCGGAGTTCATCTCACACTATCAAAGGCTATATCGGTATTTTGTAGTTTGAAATGTTTTGAGTTATGGCATGTATAGAAATTCACTAAAAATTGTACAAAAAGAATTATGAGTCATAATTTATATGTATAGATTCCTTGGTGAGTCTATTTTCATTAGAAATAAGTGGAAACACTAAATGAAAATTTTACTATGAGATAATTGGTTTTTAGTGAAGAGAGGTCAGGTCTATTGGGCTGCAAAATAGGGGAACTTTTAACTAATAAACTGTACTAATTGGCCACACCAACAAATCTAGAAAAATTATGGTAAGAAGATATATTAGTCTAGTTTCAGGGAAAATTTATGTATTTAAATTTTGAGTTTTTTAACTCAAGTTATAATTAATTTAGTGATTGTTGCGCAGGTGGATAATTTTGTTATGAATAGTGAAATAAATTGTTTTGACTTGTGTAAGTAATCCGAAAATTGTTAATGCTCCCGATTTGGTCCTGAACTGTTTCAATTACATGTTTTAGGGCCTCGAGGGCCTCTTTAGGGATATATTGGATGAATGTGAGTGAATTAATTTTAAAAGAAAATTTTTATGCTCAAAATTAGTAAGATAAGTCTAGTAACGCCTCATGCTCCACTCTGGTGACGGTCTCGGGTAAGGGGTGTTACATACGGGATACCTGAGTATTTGATATTATTCCAAATGGTTCAATGGGAAAAGATGGTAATACGACGATATAAAGGAATATACGAATCAATTCAAGTACTCGTGATAAGTTTGACAAGTAAGTGATAGTTGATGAATTCATATGACGAGTAACTGATAAATGATGAATTCAGATATGTTTCATATAGTTATGGAAATGTGCTAATTGTTAGATTGAACAAAGTTTAATTACATTTACTTATACTTCTTTAAATTGCAAATGAATTGATATATTGCACTTATTAGCCATACGAGCTTACTAAGCTTTATAGCTTACTTTGTTTATTTTTCCATGTTTTACAGTGATTCAGAAGCTTGCTCAAATTGGAAGTCATTGGAGATCTCATCACACTATCCAGCTATTGTTTTGGTACTTTTAAACTTAGGAAATTTGGTTATATGACATGTATAGGCATTGTGGTTATTTGGTAATGTGTTTAGCCATGTGATTTGGCTTATTTTGGTAAACTTGATTATATTAATATGTGCAAATGGCCTTTAATATTTGGTCTATAATTGCTATGTGAAAACCTTGATTTTGAATTAGTGATTTGAGTTCCAAATGGTCGAGATTTAGAATTGGCATATAAGCTATGTGATAGGCATAAAAGTGACCATATGAATATAACCATTTAGGTAGCTTTTGAAGTTGATAATGGCATGTTTATAATGGTCAATTTTGATGCTTGATAGCAATTTGTTTAATGGTATTGAAATTGCATGTTTAGGGCTTGATTTTGGTCTGTTTGAATGTTCAATTTAGTTGTGGATATATGCTATTTGGTATGCCTAGATTGATGCAAGTTTGGCTGAGAAATGTGGTTTGGAACATAGCCTATTTTTGTCCACACGAGTAAAGACACGGGTGTGTGTCTCAGCCGTGTGTGACACACGATCAAGTGACATGGCCGTGTGTCCCCTGTAATTTTTAATGAATGCAAGTCAGTGAGTTACATGGGTTAGTCACACGAGCGTATGGTTGGCCGTGTGACACAAGTCAGAGAGTTACACGGGGTAGGATGCGGTTTGGGACACGACCATGTGATCCAATTTCGAATGTCCACACGGCTTGTGACACGGGCGTGTCTTGTGGCCGTGTGTCTGGCCACATGGGCGTGTGTCCCCTGTATGTGAAAATTTTCAATATTTTCCTAAAGTTTCCATGAGTTATCGATTTTGTCCCAAATTGATTTTAAGTTTTGTTTTGGGCCTTGAGGGCTCGTGTTTGGGATTATAAGAGTGTATGTGAATGATTTATATTTATATATGGAAATTGTATTTGAATTGTTTGATTGTTTATGTGATAAGTCTGGTAATGCTCCGTAACCATGATGGATACGAGTTAGGGGTGTTACAACTAATTATCCTATACATGCCATTATAGCCGTAATTGATTTACCAAAAATACCAAAATAGGCTGATTGATAGTGTGAGTGATCTCAGCCAAGCTTCCAATCCAACAAGTTTCTGAATTAGTATAGAATAGGGAAAAATAAAACAGAGAAAGCATATAATGCTTAGTAAGTTCATATAACATGGTAATTAACTTACAATTCATTTACATATTCAAGATAAACATACAAGGCACATTCAATTAGTTTGATCACGAGCCTTAGCACATATCCTCATCACCCTTGTTAGTCATATATTTCATACAAATATCAAGAAACATGTATGGGCTCAACAATAATTAGATTTCCATGTACATATACATTTTATACCATGAATTCATATAACATATACAAATCATGTTCCGGTATTTCAAATACATTTTTATAATATTTCATCTCGAGTATAGGTTATTTCATGTCAAAACTTCGCTCATTTAATCATTTGAAATTTCAATGTCATACAGATAATACACTCGAGGTGTACAATTCTATAGTCATGGATGGACATATTCATCAAGCAAATTCTATGTTCATATATCATCACCTCATATTTCCATATATTACATATCATCATTTTCATGTACTTCGGGCAAACACGTCTAATCATTCCTTCCATGTTCATATCTCTTCAAGTTAGGCTTTTACCTATTGAATCATTGAAATCGTTGATGGATACACCGGTAGTACACTTGAAGTGTACAATTCAGAGTCTATCAAATCATGTCTGGGAGTACTCATTAGAGCACTTAAATAGAAAGTGTAACAACCCAAAATTTAGTGAGATCAGAATAGTGGTTTCGAGACCACAAATTTGATCCAAAAATTTAAATTATTTTTATTTTATTTTATGGTTTGTATTATGCTAGGAGTGTCATGTGAAAATTTTGATAAGAAAATTTTACCTATTTCATGTTTAATTACGAGAAGGACCAAACCGCATAAAATGCGAAAGTGGGACTCTAGTAACTAGAGTGATTAAATAGCTATGAAATTCAAAACTAGAGGTCCTTATAAGGTAATTAGACTGTTAAGAAGTATGTAGATATTTTAAGGTGACTCATCCATGGAAATTTAGAAAAAGGGCAAGGACTAAATTAGAAATAGGAAAAATTAATTAATTAAAAAGATGATAAAAGAAATATCATCTTATTTTCATCATCTTCAACCTAAAATACATGGAAGCCCTAGGAGAGAGAAAAGAAACTTTCAAGGCTTGATGGATAAGTTTCCTTGTCCCGTTTTAGTAATTTTGATATTTTTGAAATCGAGATAGCTTAATCTATCTATTTGAGGGACTAATTTGTAAAGTTTTCAAAGTATGGAACATGGGTCATGGATGTGTATGTTGAAAATTAGAAATTTATGGTAGATAATGAAATTTTTTTTATAGATAAACAACTTTTACAAAGTGATTTTTGATGAAAACTTGATTTAGGGACTAAAATGCAAAGTTGTTAAAATTGATGAAAAATTCAAAAATTTATAGAAAATATGTGCTGTAAATTCTACCTTGAAATTTTGATTAGATTTAGAATAGGGAGTAAATTGCACAAGTGTCATTTTCAAAGCCTAGGGACGAAATCAGAATTCATTAAAAAGTTAGGGGCAAAATGGTAATTTTGCCTAGGACGTAAATTGAGTCCGAATGAATGTGAAAAATGTGAAATTGATGATTAATGCTATTTATATAGATCTGGACAACCCAAATTCGAGGCTAGATTGAGGGAAAGAGAAGGTTTCAGATTAGTAGATTTAATACACGAACAAGTGTCGAGGTAAGTTCGTGTAACCTAATCGGGAGTGTAAATATTTTAATTGAATGTTGTGTTTGAATGGAATGTGAATTATATTGATGTACATTATTTGAATGCTAAATAGAATATATGCTTGAATTAGTGAAAAAGAGTTAAGTCTCGATTGAATATTGGATTCCGATGAATATATATGCTTTCCGAAATGAATGAGGTTCTGCATTTGTTGCAGACGGGATTTAGCTCAGACGAGTAATCCTGTTAACCTCATTATAGAAAAGATTTAGCTCAGATGGGTGATCCTAATATAACAACTCTCGAGTATGCGTAACGATTAGGGTTTAGCATGGACTGGTAATCCTAGTTGAGCTTTTCTGAGCATACGATATATAAAGGAGTTAGCCTGGATTGGTAATCCTTTTATACGATATATGGCTCGAGAGTGTTTCCTTGATTAAATGCCCTAACGGGTCCCTTGAATAAGAAATTGACAGTTTATTGAATCGTACGCCTCGAGTGTATTATTTGAACATCCATCAGAATCTCGATGATTCAACAGACATAAAACTCTTGACATGTCATGAGCATATGAGATGAAATGATAATGATTTGAAAAAATATTGCATGATAAGCTCATCTATGTTTGCTTGTTTCATATAGAGATTTTGGTGACAAACATGTTTGATTGAATGCATGTGCTTTGGAAGTTTTGCTAATGGATGGAAAACATGTTATTGTTTACTTATGCTTAAATCTAATAAACGACATTGGTAAGTTTAGTTTTCCGTTATACTATGCTTACTCCGTTTTATTTTCCCTATTTTATAGTGCTTGGAAGCTCGTGAAGGTTAGAAGATCATTGGAGCATCGTCACACTATCAACTAGCTTATTTTGGGGATATATAGTGAATCCTTTTGGGATAATGGCATGTATAGGACAACTTGACCCTTAGTGGCTTGATAATGATGTTTGTAACCTAGCCATTGGAATGGCTAGAAGTAGTTGTATGGTATATTTGTAATGTCATGGTAGCTAATTTTATGTCAAGTTGATTAATATTATATATATTCACATGTGATGTGCTAAGTACATGTGATCAAATGTTGTTAATGCCTAAGTAAAATCAAGGTAAGCTATGAACACACATTTATGCCATCATGAATGATGGAATTTGCTATCAAGGTAAGCTATGAACACACATGCATGCAATATTATGCCATGATGAATGATGGAATTTGCTTAATTTGAATGTTTGAATAGGTTGGTATGGGATGTGTGTTTTAAGTGTAGAACATGGGTGAAATTTAGGGTGATAAATAAACTAGAAATGGCTTTATTTTGTCCACACGGGCAGACACATAGGTGTGTGTCTAGGCCTTGTGTGACACACAGTCTATAACATGGGCATGTAGCCTGGCCGTGTGTTCCCTACATCCAAAAATTTGAAAATAGAATGATCAGAATTGAGCACACGGGTAGAGACACGGGCGTCTGTCTCAGCCGTGTAAGGCACACGGCCTAGAACACAGGCGTGTCCCTTGGCTGTGTGAATCTATACCTAATTTTCAAAATTTGAATTAACCACCCGTGTGCTAGGCCGTGTGACATCAATTTGTTCATGACTTGCAAGTTAGAGAGTTACATGGCTTTGGGACACAGGTGTGTGAACCCACACGGCCTAGCCACACGGGCGTGTCCTATACCACACGGGCATGTGGCTCTTAATAGTGAGAAAAATTTTGGGATTTTGTAAAAAATTCCCCGAGACTGATTTGGGCCCAAATCGATCCTAATGTATGTTGTGGGCCTCGTGGGCCATTCTAAGGGACATATGAATGATTTTGGAATATGAATAGAAATTTTACATGCATTATTTGAATATGTTCTAAAAGTTTCGGTAATGCTTCGAACCTTGTTACGACGATAGATACGGGTTAGGGGTGTTAGATTTAGTGGTATTAGAGCTATAGTTTAATCGATTCTCTAATTTATGTAGCAAACACGAGTTTAGCTATACATGCCGTTATATAAACTATGATAGTGTGATGACTCCTGATCATTTTAAATGTGTTTTTCATATAGTAATGTCATCCAACTGAGCTAGAGCTGAATTTGAGGAAGCTTAGAGCAATTCTTCAGCTTCAGTTCAAAGAGTTGCTTCTGCGTCTAGTAGTGAAAGGCTCGTGTCTGAGGGCCAAGGTGAGGAGGCAAAATAGGACTTCTTTCAATTGATGAATGAGTGGTTTTTTGAGTACCTAAGAACAAACCTCGCTATACCACAACCTTCTCCACCTACTCTTCAACTGGTTCCTAAGTTACCACAGTGTGCTGAACTTGTTAGAATTGGTAAGCCCCCGATAGATAAAATCCGTAAACATGGGGTAGAAGAATTTAGAGCTACTGTAGATGATATTCCAGAAAAGGTCGAGTTTTGGCTAGAAAATACTACCCAAGTTTTTGATGAACTGTCTTGTACACCTACTGAATGTTTGAAATGTGTGGTATCCTTACTGAAAGACACTACTTATCATTGGTGGAATACCATAACTTCAGTTGTGCCAAGAGAAACTTTACATGGGAATTCTTCTAAGCTGAATTCAGAAAGAAATATATGAGTTAGAGATTTATGGATCAGAAAAAGAAAGAATTTTTAGAACTCAAGCAGGGAAACATGACTGTATCCGAATATGAAAGAGAATTTGTTCGGTTGAGCAAATATGTCAGAGAATGGGTTCTAACCAAGGCCGAGATGTGTAAACATTTTCAAGAGGGCCTAAATGAAGACATTAAATTGTTGATCGAAATTCTAGAGATAAGGGAATTTGCTCAACTAGCCGATCGAGCACAAAAAGCTGAGGAGTTGAGTAAAGAGAAGATACAAGCTAAAAGAGAGGCTCGGGTTTCTGGAAAAAGAACTATGAGTAAGTCACAATCATTTGCTTCTAAGAAATTAAAGAAGTATTATGATTGTGTGACTACTTTTATGGGATATTCTAGAAGAGAGCGATGCTCTCAACATTCTAACCCAAGTTCTTCATCTCTATCTGTGACTAGCGTGGGTAATGTGGGTAATCCCAAACCAAAATGTAAACCTTGTAACATTGTAACAAACATTTTCTCAGGGATTGTCCAGGAAGAGTTGAAAAAGAGATTGAACTACCTCCAAAGCCTAGAAATCCTGTCTCGAGAGGTAGACCACCCCATCATCCGAGCAATGTTAATGGTAGTTGAGGTACTACCAAGGATACAATAGTTGGATCTGAGGCACGAACACCTACAAAGACATATGCTATTCATGCTAGAGAAGAAGCCTCAGCACTAGATGTCATTACTGGTACATTTTCTCTACTTGATACTAGTATTACTACTTTAATTGATCCTGGTTCCACACATTTATATTTATGCACAAACTTAGTGACTGTTAAGAATTTTCCTATTGAATTTACTGAATTTGTGGTTAAAGTTTCAAACCCCCTGGGTCAATGTGTTATGGTGAATGAGGTCTGTAATAACTGTCTTTTAATGGTAAAAGGTCATTGCTTTCTGGCTGATTTGATTTTATTGCCATTTGATGAATTTGATGTGATTTTTGGAATGACTGGTTAACCCAATATGATGCAGTGGTGAATTGTAAATAGAAATATATTGTATTAAAATGTTAGAGTGGTGAATTACTTCGTGTTGAATTTGATAAACTAGATGGATTACCAAACGTGATTTTAGCAACAGCAGCATAGAAATTTATTAAAAAGGGCTATGACGCTTACCTTGCATATGTGTTGGATACTAAAGGATCGAGTCAAAGATTCAATCAGTGTTGGCTGTGTGTAAATTTCCTGATGTGTTCCCAAAAGAATTACCTAGATTACTGTCGGATCGAGAAGTGGAATTCTCTATAGATCTTGTATCAGGGACGATGTTGATATCCATATCACCTTACAGAATGGCTTCTACTAAATTGAAAGAGCTAAAAGTACAGTTGTAAGATTTGATTGACAAAGGTTTTCTCAACCTAGTTTCTCACCTTGGGGTGCGTCGGTTCTGTTTGTTAAGAAGAAAGATGGATAGTTGAGGCTATGCATTGATTATAGATAGCTCAACAAAAATACCATAAAGAACAAGTATCCATTGCCTCATATTGATGACTTGTTTGATTAATTAAAATGTGCTACTGTATTTTCAAAGATTGATCTTTGTTCTGATTATTATCAACTACAGGTAAAGGATTAAGATGTACCAAAGATAGCTTTCAGAACCAGATACGGACACTATGAGTTCCTAGTAATACCATTCAGCTTGACAAATGCACCTGCAGTGTTTATGGACCTAATGAATAGAATTTTCAGCCTCCATTTAGACAGGTTTGTGGTGGCATTTATAGATGATATTTTGGTTTACTCTCAAGATGAAAATGAACATACTGAGCATTTGAGAATAGTGTTGCAAACCCTGCGAGAGAAACAGTTGTATGCCAAATTCAGTAAATGTGAATTTTGGCTATGAAAAGTTAGTTTTCTTGGGCATATAATATCTGCTGAAGGTGTCAGGGTAGACTTGATTAAAATTTCAGCCATTGTTAACTGGAAGCCACCGAGGAATGTTTTTGAGGTTTGAAGTCTTCTAGGACTAGCTGGATATTATCAGAGGTTTGTAAAAGGTTTTTCAATGATAGTTTAACGCCATAAAAAAATCCCAAACCTTCTCTTTTGCGATTTTGGATATGGAATGTGTGAATGATTTCTGGTCAGGTAAATTTTCTCTTTAATGTGGGGTAGTTTCTATGAAGCTTAAAACCTAAACTTAGAAGTAGGAAAAAAATTAGTTTAAGTACCAAAAGAACCCTGGCAGCGAGTTGTATGGCTCTTAAATAAAAGGAGAAGAAATAGGATAAAAATGAGCCTGTGGTACAGTGTCAAAGTAGCGCCACTTAGGGAGCTATAGGTGGCGTCACCATTATGTAAGGGGGTCCAAGGTTCAAGGCCAAAAGTAGTTTTATTAAGGACTTTATTTTTGCACCTTAGAGGGATGGTAGTGGCACTGAAGTGGACTCTGTAAGGAGTGTTCAAAAGAGAAATTTAAGGTAAGGATAATAGAAAAAAATAGGAGATTTGTGAGTAGAAGAAGTGGAGCTGATTGGGACTTTGGGATATGCTAGTTTCAGCTTTGGGTTTATATAAGGGGTGTTGAATTCCCTATGAAGGGTTTCCTTTGTTTTGCCAAATTGGGTTCTATCAAGAAAGTGTTATAGGTGTCGTTTTCTTCATCATTCTCCTTTGTTGTTTCTACTGAATCTTCTCCTCCCAAATTCTCTCGTTCACCATTCTTTTCTCACTTGTGTTCAAAAGCCAAAAACCTTTGTTTCTTGGCACCGAATAGCCCTCTTTGTAATGCCCTAATTTTAAGGATTTTTGCGATTTTGGTGTTAACATGAAATGTTGTTGTTTGGGTATGTAATTTATGCTTTGAGTGTGTTAGTGGGCTTTTAGAAGGCCCAAGCCTAAATTAAAACCCGGTAGAATTATTGAATTTTAGACTTAAAGAGAAGGGTGGGCTTTTAAGAGAAAGTAAGTAATTTAAGACACAAGTGAGCCCTTGGTAAAGTGGCAATGTGGCGCCACTTAGAGCCTAAGAAAGTGGCGCGTGGAAGCTATGCAAGGACCAAGGTTCAAGTATCAAGGTAAGCAGTGTGGTATTTTATTTTTACTACATGTGCCAGTCATGTGATGGACTCCAAGTAAAACTCTATTAGAAAGAGTTTCAGATGCTTATGGGATTGAATCAAGTAGGATAAGTGAGAAAAATTCTAGGAATTTTCAAATGGGAGCATGAGATGGCCGAACATGGGGCTCTTGAGGGAGCATAATCAGTTTTGGCCTATCGGTTTTGGGGCATATTTGGCACGGGGGAGTTGTGGGAGTTAGCCGAATGTTTTTGGGGTCTTTCTTGGGGTTTTAGTTCGGTACATTAGGTAGGTGTGTGCCGACTAGGTAACGCTTTAGGGTTCTTTTTCTCTTCTCCTCCCTTATTCTTGAAGCCGACGCCCTAAACATCATTATTTGTGCCGATTTGTCTATGACCAAACCTTCTCTTCTCCTCTCTTCTCTTCTCTTCTCTTCTCCTCTCTTCTCTACTCTTATCTCATTTCTCTTTAATTTTAACAAAAGCCGAACCTACTTCCTTCTTTTCTACTTTCTTCTCAAAGCCTAGTAGTTGACTTCCACAAAAGCTGAAACAAAAACCACCATTACCGATTACCTTTTTGATTGGAACCATCTCTTTTTTCCTTTTCAAATCTTTCAAAAAAAGCTGAACCTCTAACCTCTCATCTCATTCTCTGCTGATTAGTTCTTTCACTTTGTGAACTCCTCTTCTTCATCTACGTTCTCTTAAACCGAAATAGTCTTAGGCTAGAATAGATCCAGAAGCTGAAATCATTTAGATTTGTTCTCTGCCCGTGTCTTGGGGTTAGATCTGCATCAAATCTGGGCTAGAAAAGGATTGGAAGCATTCTTTGTCAGGTAGATCTTCAGTAAGTGCTCAGATCCCTTTCCATTCGTTATTTTGGGATTTAAGAAAAGTCAAAAATCCCTATGTGCATAGGGTGGCTGTCAATTGGGGCTAAAAGGCTTTATTGGTGTTATTATTCGGTTTGTTTTGTGCTAGTGTGGACTAAAGGCTACCGATCGAGGGGTGTGTGGAAGGCTAGGACCGTTGGTGCGACTAGATCTAGATCTAGTCACTGTTTTCAGCAAAGGTAAGTATTCAAGTGATTAAGGGGTGGTTATCGATTGTATATAGGGTAAGGTAATGATAGTTTCGGTTGGATGTTGGATTAACAGTATGTTTTCAAATGATTGTAGGATAATCGCGTGGGAGATCTCATTGTAGTAATCGCAAATCAGGTGTGTAAACGAACACCTACTAGTAGACTAGATCGATAAAAGCCGAAAAGCCGAAATAAAAAAATTCTGGCATTTTATGGGCTTGCGAGCGTGCAAGCGCTCGTGGGTCGGTTGACTCGGTAAAAATTGAAATCGCAAACGGTAAGGTTGATGTGTGCGTAATTTCGTGCACCTTGGTAAATTTGGGCCTCGAGGGGCTGAATTTGGACCCAATGGGCTTACTGGCCCATTTGGGTGAAAATGAGCGGTAAGTGGGTTTTGGTAATTTGTATGCACTATTAAGATAACTGTGAAATTTGGGCTTTGTGGGCCAAAATAGTTAATAGACACTGTAGGGCCCATTAGGGGTTTTAGGGCCCGATAGCTCTAAACTTGGTAATGGGCTAGATAAGCTATTTAGGTGAAAATTGGACTGTTAACAACTGTAATAAGCATGAAACCCTAAAAATAGGTAAATTTACTAAAATACCCCTTAAGGGTGGAAAATTATTATTTTACCTCTAGGTGCAAAATGACCATTATACCCCTAGGGTTAAATTTGACTGAAATGCATGCTATATTATATCTGTCCATTGTATGCCATGACATGTTTTACTATTGCATGGGACTGGGTTTATGATGTAGGAATTGCTAAGTGGCAACGCCATGTTTACTAAAAGGGACTTTGCCTCGTTTTACTGTTAGTGGCTTGGCCACGTTATCTAATTAAGCAGCTATGCTGCGACTGTGGTGTGTAGGGCTGGGTAGATTGAGTTATTCCTCACATGGTGTAGGGCTGGTATGGGTGGTGTGTAGGGCTGGATTTGGGTTGGTCTTTTGCATACATGCATAATATCTATTCCGTTACTAAATGGGCCTATGGGCCGCACTGATTACTTAATAGGGCTAAGGCCCAATTAATACTGTTAATCTGAATAGGGCTAAGGCCTAGTTAAACTGAATTTGAATAGGGCTTTGGCCCAGTTAATATTGTACCTGGATAGGGCTTAGGCCCAATAAGCTTGAACTGATTTGGGCTCTGGTTGGGTCTTCTTTACACACTGAGTTTCCAAACTCACCCCTTCCTTTCATCTATGCAGGTGAGCCCTAAGCTAGTGGACTTGGAGCTGGAGGGATTCAGAATGGCCACGTGGACTGCAGTTGGTTAATTTGCTTTAAGTAATTTATTTTTCAGTATTTTTACTTAAATTATTTTCATTTTGTTTTTTTGTTTGTAATAAGGTCGCTTTAAGTACTTTTAATTTGGGTTTATTCCTTTATTTATAATTTGATTTAAATGGCTAAATTAAGGCTGCGGTTTTTCTTAAAATGAATCGACGTTTTTAAAATAAAACACACATATCAAATGAATAACAAAAAGACAAACAAGATCTTGTAATAGAATACACTTTAAGCTGGTAACGGTTTTGCAAAACTCACCCTAATCACAATGATTAATGAACATGATTAATCCTTCGTTGATGTGACACATCAAACTTGACCGTCCGTCTAGGCCGGGTTTGGGGTGTTACATTTAGTGGTATCAGAGCCTGGTTGTAATAACTCGGCTATGGAACGAGTCCAAAAAGTTTTCATAAAATTTAAAACTAAGGCCCAAGAAAGGTATTTTGAAATCAATTTTTCGAAATGTTGAAGAAAACCCTTTTTAAACTTGTTTTCTTCGGGACATACTCAAGGTTTACGTTAAAAACAATGTTTAAGTTTTTAATTTTTGCTAAACTGGGCTTTCTAAAATCTGGTTTCTGAAGAGTGGCACGCTGAATCCCCAGGACCAAGTCTGTAAGTATTTCTTCTCTTATACTGTACTGTACTAAAATATTACTGTAGATAGTACTTAGACCCTAATATGATACTGTAGTTAGGGTAAAACTGAAACTGTAGAGACTGATACTGTAGCTAGGCTACAAGTTCATGAAAACAAACCCTTAAACACTATCTGTGCATAAGACATTTGTAAGAAACACTGGAATATTAAACTAATTTCATAAAATTCAAAATCAGATAAGTCGATATGAGTACGAGGGCAGCTCGTGGACGAGGCTGTAGACGTGGCCGAGGTAGTGTACAAGTTGGGTCTTCATCTTCGGGACATATGCCAGCTAAAGACTCATGACCACCGCCGGTAGCTGAGAATAGGTCGTATGATCGGGCTGCAGGGGACGATGCCTTGTCCCAAGCAATGTTAAGGGTTTTAGAGAGGGTCGCTGGAGCAAGTATTGGGACCGTGAATAGGGGATCCATTTCTGAGCGACTCCGGGCTAATGGAGCGGAGGTCTTCAGGGGCATATCTAGAGTAGCCCCAAATGTGGCCGAATACTAGTTGGAGGCCATGAAGCGTATCATGGACGATTTGGATTGCTCAGTGGAGCAAAAACTGAAAGGAACGGTGTCTCTGCTGCGAGATGAGGTATATCAGTGGTGGATCACAATGAGGGATAGTACCCCGGCTGAGCGGGTAACCTAGGAACTATTTAAGATGGCTTTCAAGGGAAAGTACGTCGGGGCAAGCTATGTTGATGCTCGGAGGAAGGAATTTCTAAACCTGACCCAAGGTAACAAGTCTGTTGCTGAATATGAGGCAAAGTTTCTAAGATTGAGCTGGTATGCTAGTGGAATAGTTGCCACTGAGTATGAACGTAGCGTTCGATTTGAGGATGGCCTCAGGGATGAGCTTAGGGTGTTGATAGCTCTGCAGAGGGAGCGTGACTTTGCTGCATTGGTGGAAAAGGCTAAGATAGTCGAGGAGGTGAAGCGAGCTAAATGACAGAACCGGGAGAAGGATCAAAACTGATTCAGGAGGGACTCTGGACCCTCGGGTGCTACAAACAGGAATGCCAAACGAGCTAGAGTGGATGAACCGATCCAAGCAGTTCTGGTGAATACAGTTAGACCGCAGGCTTTGGGGACTGTGGTAGAATACATATGGGAGAATGCTGGAAGCATACTAGGGCTTGCTTTCGATGCGAGCCCAAGGAGCACAGAGCTCAGATGCAAGTTGCTGAACAGAGGGTTGCTCAACCAGCGCGAGATGGACCACAACCGCTGAGAGGCTGTGGTCAAGGTAGGGGCGGCAATAGAAATGGTCGTGGGCGTGGAGCGCCTGGCAGGGGTGTTGGAAATGCTAAGACTCGTCAGCCAGCACTGGTGTATGTTGCTCACTGCTGAGAGGAGGGTGACGCACCTGATGTCATAACTGGTACGTTCTTAATCTCTAGCATGCCATACATTACTTTGGTAGATGTTGGTTCTACCCATTCGTATGTTGCATGTGATATATCTGGGTCGTTGGGTATGCACTTTGAGGAAACTGTGAGTGGGGTAAAGGTGATAAGTCCACTGGGTCACTCGGTTAGGGTAGACAAACTCTTTAGAGAGGTGCCTTTAGAGACTCAAGGTAGGATTTTCTCTGGGGATTTAATGGAGCTACCGTTTGGAGAATTCGATCTCATCTTGGGGATGGACTGGCTTGCTAAGCATAAGGTGGCTCTGGATTGTGCGGCTAAGCGGATGGTGTTAAGGACTACAGAGCATGAGGAGGTGATGGTTATTGGGGAACGAAGGGACTACTTGTCCAATGTTGTTTTGGCCTTAAGGGTTGAGAAACTGATTCGCAAGGGTTGCAAGGCATTTTTGGCATTTGTGAGTCAGACGGAGACTGAAGGTTTAACTGTAGAGAAGGTTAGAACTGTTAAGGAGTTCCAAGATGTTTTTCCTGATTAGCTTCCTAGATTGCCTCTGAATCATGAAGTCAAATTTGGAATCGACTTGCTGCCTTGAACGGCTCCAGTGTCCATCGCACCTTATAAGATGGCACCAAAGGAGTTAGTGGAACTGAAAGCGTAAATCCAAGAATTGTTGGATAGAGGTTTTATTAGACCGAGTGTGTCTCTATGGGGAGCAGCAATACTGTTCGTGAAGAAGAAGGATGGGACGATGCATATGTGCATCAATTATCGCCAGTTGAACAAACTGACGATTAAGAATAAGTACCCTTTGCCAAGGATCGATGATCTGTTTGACCAGCTTAGAGGAGCTTCAGTATTTTCCAAGATCGATCTTCGATCTGGATATCATCAGTTAAGGGTCAAGGAGGTGGATATTCATAAGACAGCATTCAGAACTCGGTATGGTCATTACAAGTTTTTGGTGATACCGTTTGGACTAACGAATGCACCTGTGGCTTTCATGGATCCGATGAATCGAGTATTCCAACCTTACTTGGATCAATTCATAGTCGTCTTCATCGACGATATGCTGGTGTATTCAGAAACTGAGGAGAAGCATGATGAGCATCTCTGTATAATTCTGCAAGTGTTGAGAGAGAAGCAACTCTATGCAAAATTTAGTAAGTGTGAATTTTGGTTGCGAGAAGTGACATTTCTAGGTCATGTTGTCTTTGCTGAGGGGATTAGGGTGGATCCTTAAAAAATTAAGGCAGTTCTGGATTGGGACCCATCGAGGTCTGTATCAAAAATTCAGAGTTTTCTGGGTTTTGCAGGGTACTACAAAAGGTTCGTAGAAGGACTCTCTTTGATCGCTGTACGGTTAACGAAACTGTTGAGGAAAGGAGTATCATTTGGACTGAGAAGCAGCAAGAAGCTTTTGACAAGTTGAAGAAGGTATTGACTGAGGCACCAGTATTGATTCAGCCAAAATCTGGGAACGATTTCATAGTGTATAGTGATGCGTCGTATGTGGGGTTAGGCTGTGTATTAATGCAACCGGGTAAGGTGGTCACTTATGCTTCGCAACAGCTTAAGCCTCCCGAAGCGAACTACCCTACGCATGATCTAAAGCTGGTAGTAGTAATCTTTGCGTTAAAGATTTGGAGACACTATCTGAAGCTGGTAGTAGTAATCTCAAGTATCTATTGACTTAGAAGGAGTTAAATCTTAGGCAATAGAGATGGATAGAGTTGTTGAAGGATTACGACTGTTCGATTGAGTATCACCCAGGCAAGGCAAATGTGGTGGCGGATGCACTGTGTCGAAGGGCTGTAACTGAGTTGAGAGTAATTTTTTCTTGTCTGAGTCTCTATGATGACGGGAGCTTGTTAGCGGAGTGACAAGTGAGACCAACTTGGATTGAGCAGATTAAGGAGAAACAGTTAGAGGATGAGTCATTAGTTCATTGGTTTTAGCAAGCTAAGAGTGAAGAGAATTCTGATTTTGGACTGAATAGTGAAGGAGTGTTGTGCTTTTGAGAAAGAGTTTGTATTTCGAAGGACTCTGACTTGAGGCAGTTAATTCGAAAAGAGGCTCATGGTGGACCTTGTGCCATGCATCTTGGAGGGAAGAAGTTATATCGAGACTTGTGAGAGTTGTACTGGTGGCCTAGACTTAAGCGAGAAGTGACTGAATTTGTGGGAAAATGTCTGACATGCCAACAAGTAAAGGCTAAGAAGGTTACCTTTGGACTGCTGCAACCGGTGAAGATTCCACTTTGGAAGTGAGAGAGAGTAACCATGGATTTTGTGAGTAGGTTACCTTTGACACCTACTAAGAAGGACTTAGTATGGGTAATTATGGATAGGTTAATGAAATCTGTCCATTTCATACTTGTCCGAACCGATTACTCACTTTAGAAGTTGGCCAAGTTGTATGTGGCGAGATAGTGCGACTGCATGGGGTGCCAGTTTCGATTATTTCTGACCGAGATCTTCGGTTTACATCTCGATTCTGGTAGAAGTTGCATGAGGCGTTGGGTACACGATTGGATTTCAGCACTGCTTTTCACCCCCAAACGGATAGACAGTCGGAAAGGGTTATTCAGGTTTTGGAGGACATGTTAAGGGGTTATGTTATCGACTTCTGAGGTAGTTGGGAGGATTACTTGCCATTGGGGAAATTTGCTTTTAATAATAGCTATCAGACAAGTATTCAAATGGCTCCATATGAGGCACTATATGGGCGAAGGTGTCGTATGCCTACGTGTTGGACGGAGTTGGGAGAACGTCGGGTTCTTGGGCCAGAGTTGGTGGCAGACATTAAGGACAAGGTTAAGTTGATCAGAGATCGGTTAAATGAAGCATCTGATAGGCAAAAATCTTATGCCGATTAAAAGCATAAGGAAATTGAGTTCCTAGTGAGGGATATGGTCTTCTTGAAGGTCTTGCCCTGGAAGAAGATATTAAGGTTTGGTAAGAAGGGCAAGTTGAGTCCGCGATTTATAGGGCCTTATCGGGTTCTTAAATGGGTATGGCCAGTAGCTTATCAGTTGGAGTTACAGCTGGAGTTAGACCGAATCCATGATGTTTTTCATGTGTCCATCCTAAGACGGTATCGATCGGATCCATCGCATGTCATACCAGTGGAGGAGATTGAGGTAAAGACTGATTTGACTTTTGAAGAAGAACCTGTGCAAATACTGGATCGAGAGGTCAAGGTGTTAAAGAAGAAGTCAGTTCCTTTGGTAAAGGTACTTTGGCACAATCATGGCAGAGAAGAGGCTACTTGGGACCCAGAAGAGGCGATGCGTCAACAATACCCTCATCTATTTGGATTAGGTAAATTTCGAGGCCAAAATTTCTTTAAGGGGGTAGAGTTGTAACACCCTAATTTTTGAGATTTTTCGAGATTTTTGCGATTTTGGTGTGAACATGAAATGTTGTTGTTTGGGTATGTAATTTATGCTTTGAGTGTGTTAGTGGGCCTTTAGAAGGCCCAAGCCTAAATTAAAACCCAGTAGAATTATCGAATTTTAGACTTAAAGAGAAGGGGACTTGAGTAGGTGGGCTTTTAAGAGAAAGTAAGTAATTTAGGACACAAGTGAGCCCTTGGTAAAGTGGCAATGTGGTGCCACTTAGAGCCTAAGAAAGTGGCGTGTGGAAGCTAGGCAAGGACCAAGGTTCAAGTCTCAAGGTAAGTAGTGTAGTATTTTATTTTTACTGCATGTGCCAGTCATGTGATGGACTTCAAGTAAAACTCTGTTGGAAAGAGTTTGAGATGCTCATAGGATTGAATCAAGTAGGATAAGGGAGAGACATTCTAGGAATTTTCGAATGGGAGCATGAAATGGCCGAACATGGGACTCTTGAGGGAGCATAATCATTTTTGGCCTATCGGTTTTGGGGCATATTTGGCAAGGGGGAGTTGTGGGAGTTAGCCAAATGTTTTTGGGGTCTTTCTTGGGGTTTTAGTTCGGCATATTAGGTAGGTGTGTGCCGACTAGGTAAGGCTTTAGGGTTCTTTTTCTCTTCTTCTCCATTGTTCTAGAAGTCGACGTCCTAAACACCATTACTTGTGCCGATTTGTCCATAACCAAACCATCTCTTCTCTTCTCTTCTCCTCTTTTCTCTACTCTCATCTCCTTTCTCTTTAATTTTCACAAAAGCTGAACCTACTTCCTTCTTTTCTACTATCTTCTCAAAGCCTAGTAGTCGACTTCCACAAAAGTCGAAACCAAAACCACCATTGTCGATTACCTTTTTTATTGGAACCTTTTCTTCTTTCCTTTTCAAATCTTTCAAACAAAGCCGAACCTCTAACCTCTCATCTCATTCTCTGCCGATTAGTTCTTTCACTTTCTGAACTCCTCTTCTTCATCTACTTTCTCTTAAACCGAAATAGTCTTAGCTAGAATAGATCCAAAAGCTGAAATCATTTAGATTTGTTCTCTACCCGTGTCTTGGGGTTAGATCTGCATCAGATCTGCGCTAGAAAAGGATTGGAAGCATTCTTTGTCAGGTAGATCTTTGGTAAGTGCTCAGATCCCTTTCCATTCATTATTTCGGGATTTAAGAAAAGTCGAAAATCCCTATGTGCATGGGTGGCTGTCGATTGGGTCTAAAAGGCTTTATTGGTGTTATTATTCGGTTTGTTTTGTACTAGTGTGGACTAAAGGCTACCGATCGAGGGGTGTGTGGAAGGCTAGGATCGTTGGTACGACTAGATCTATATCTAGTCACTGTTTTCGGCAAAGGCAAGTATTCAAGTGATTAAGGGGTGGTTGCCGATTGTATATAGGGTAAGGTAATGATAGTTTCGGTTGGATGTTGGATTAACGGTATGTTTTCAAACGATTGTAGGATAATTGAGTGGGAGATCTCGCTGTAGTAATCGTAAATCAGGTGTCTGAACGAACACCCACTAATAGACTAGATCGGCAAAAGCTGAAAAGCTGAAATGCTAAAATTCTGGCGTTTCGTGGGCTTGCAAGCATGCAAGCGCTCGTTGGTCGGTTGACTCGATAAAAACTGCAATCGTAATCGGTAAGGTTGATGTTTACACGATTTTGTGCACGTCGATAAATTTGGGCCTCGAGGGGCTGAATTTGGGCCCAATGGGCTTACGAGCCCAAGTGGGTGAAAACGAGCGATAAGTTGGTTCTGGTTATTTGTATGCTAAAACTACTAAGATAATTATGGAATTTGGGTGTTGTGGGACAAAATAGTTAATAGACACTGTAGGGCCTATTAGGGGTTTTAGGGCCCGATAGCTCTAATCTTGGTAATGGGCTAGATAAGCTATTTAGGTGAAAATTGGATTGTTAACAACTGTAATAAGCATGAAACCGTAAAACTGGTAAATTGACTAAAATACCCCAAAAGGGTGGAAAATTACTATTTTAACCCTAGGTGCAAAATGACCATTATACCCCTAGGGTTAAATTTGACTGAAATGCATGCTATATTATATATGTCCACTGTATGCCATGACATGTTTTACTATTGCATGGGACTAGGTTTATGATGGAGGAAGTGCTAAGTGGCAATGCCACATTTACTAAAAGGGGCTTTGCCTCGTTTTACTGTTAGTGGCTTGGCCACGTTATCTGATTAACCAGCTATGCTGCGACTGTGGTGTGTAGGGCTGGGTGGGTTGAGTTATTCCCCACATGGTGTGTAGGGCTAGTACGGGTGGTCTGTAGGGCTAGATTTGGGTTGGGCTTTTGCATACATGCATAATATCTGTTTTGTTACTGAATGGGCCTATGGGCCTCACTGATTACTGAATAGGGCTAAGGCCCAGTTAATACTGTGAAACTGAATAGGGCTAAGGCCCAGTTAAACTTAATTTGAATAGGGCTTTGGCCCAGTTAATATTGTACCTGGATAGGGCTTAGGCCCAATAAGCTTGAACTGATTTGGGCTCTGGTTGGGTCTTCTTTACACACTGAGTTTCCAAACTCACCCTTTCCTTTCATCTATGCAGGTGAGCCCTAAGCTAGTGGACTTGGAGTTGGAGGGGTTCAGAGTGGCTACATGGACTACAGTTGGTTAATTTGCTTTATGTAATTTATTTTTCATTATGTTTACTTAAATTATTTTCATTTTGGTTTTGGGTTTGTAATAAGGTCGCTTTAAGTACTTTGAATTTTGGTTTATTCCTTTACTTATAATTTGATTTAAATGGGTAGATTAAGGCTGCGCGGGTTTTTCTTAAAATTAATCGATGTTTTTATAATAAAACACACGTATCCAATAAATAACAAAAAGACGAACAAGATCTTGTAATAGAATACACTTTAAGCTGGTAGTCGATAGGACGTTTACAAACTAAACCTGGATTTTCTTTTCAAACTTTAATAACGGTTTTGCAAAACTCACCCTAGTCACAATGATTAATGAACATGATTAATCCTCTGTTGATGTGACACATCAGACTAGGCCGTAACATCTGGGTCGGGCCTGGGGTGTTACACTCTTCATCATCCCAAACCTTGTGCCAAATACTCTAGTGACTGAATCTCTATCATGCTATCATTACTCCTTTGATTTTGGTTGATCGAATCTTGGAGAAGTGGAATCAAGCTTGGATCTCTAGATCTCTGCCGAAAAGCTATCCATACGTTTTGGATTTTGGGTAAGTGTTCTTTATTTTGGGTTAAGTTGGCTGAATGGCCTATGGTGAGGAAAAGGGTGACTTAAGTTGGATACAAGTCACCTATTATTCTGTCTTTAATGATTAAGATTGATGCAGATCTAGGAGATATACGTGATTAGTAGCTAAGGAAGGGCTATTAGGACTTGTAGCACATGGTAAGGTTATGGTAAGGCTTCGGTTCTTGGTAAATATTGTGGTTAAGCGTGTGATTAATTGGAGGTTGGTGTTGGTTGTAGGTTCGAGGCTAAGGAGAGGGTAACATGTCTCATTTACCAAGTGTGTACATACCGCACACACGATAAATTGGCAAAAGTCGAAATCCCAAAAAGCCAGAATGTCGAAAAGCCAAAAAGCCGAAAGACTGGCGCCAGCAACCACACGAGCGTGCGAACACTCGTTTGGAGATACCGATATGAAAACCATGGCCAACGGAGCTATCTTATGGTCTCGGGCCACTTTTTGGCCAATTTGGCCAAAATGAGCTAAATTGGCCCGATGGTCTCGTGGGCCCAAATTTTACAAAAATTGATAAGTGATATTAAGTAACGAGCTGATAAAGTTGGTTGAACAGGTTGGAATGGATTGGGCCTGATGGGCTGTATAGTTGTGATTGGGCCTAATGGGCCAAATAGATGTGATTAGGCTTGATGGGCCATTTGTGAATCTAGAAAAGTATGTGGATTGGCTAGGGTTTTATAATGGACTTTAGGCCTAGTTTCTAATGAATCCTTAAGCAGCATAAAACTTCATTAATTAATTAAGCATGTTTGTGGACAAGTCGTAAGGTTAGAGTGTGGCAATAGGCATATGCATGTCTAGGATTGGATCTAGGGAGTGCTTGGTACTTAAGCGGTCTTAATGGCCCACCTCCTCTTCTTTGGAATCCTACCTGGTGCATAGTATCTATTCACTTTAGCCAATGAGGACTTGTTGACGGGCCAAAGTTCGTAATTAAAACCCGTACTGTTAAGATTTACTAAAATACCCTTGTAGGGTAGAATTACTAAAATACCCCTGTAAGGTAGAAATACCGAACGAAGTGACTAAAATGGCTTCAATGTATAAAGGACTAAAATACCCCTAGGTGCTTAATATGTAGAAATGTGTATGTTGCATTCATAAGATGTATGTTGCACTTGGGTGGGTTTGATGGTACGGAGGAAGATATGTGAGGATCGCATAGTCACTCGACGATCGTGGATTGACCGGTGGCTTTAAGCCCATTATATGATTAGCAGCCTTGCTGCAATGATTGTGGAGTGCCGCAATCGGTGCTACCGTTGGAGTGTAGGGATGGGTGGGTTGATATTTATATTCCCACAGGAGTGTAGGGTTGGAAGGGAAATGGAGTACAGGGTTGGATTGGGATGGGAGCATTGCATACATGTGATGTTGATGTGATATGGGCTCGGGCCAAATTGAGGTCATTATGGGCTAAGACTAAAGACCACCAATATTAAGAGAGCTTAGGCCCAATGTGTTAATTGGATGTTGATTTGATGGTTGAGGGTTTTACACACTGAGTTTCGAAACTCACTCCCTCTTATATTTTTTTCAGGTGACCCTCAGTAGGCGGCTCGACATAGAAGAAGACTCGGAGGTGGCCACACTGCAAGTTATTTAGAATTTTAATAGTTTCAAAATTTCTTTATTTTTTATTATATCTTTTTATTTGGGTTGTAATAAGGCCTATCATCTCCGGTACGAATGTAAATTGAGATTGTTTTTGTTATGTCTACTATTGAATTATGGAAACATAGACATGTTTTTTTTTCTAAATCAACATTATTAAATTAATAATTTTCTTAAACATGGGCTTTTCTCCCAAAATTAAAGTTTTAACTAACTCACCTAAACTTTTAAAATAAGTAAAGGTTTAAATAGATTTTATCATTAAACATTTTTCTAGCTTAAGTCTTTCAATGTATCGGATGGGTGCGAGTTACCCTGCTATGTTACACCACCCGATTCGGCCATAACATCTGGGCTGGATTTTGGGTGTTACGTTTAGTGGTATCAGAGCCCAGTTGCAAAGCTCGGGCTGTGAATTGGGCCATAGATTTTGGGTTTTAAAAACAAGTGGATCAAAAAGTTTTTACAGGATTTGTAAGGTGTGGCACACCTAGCCTTCAACATCAAGCCAAGTAAGTTTTTCTATTACTAAATTCGTTTTTAGCTACTGTACTATAGATAGATTGGGCTACTTTAGACAGAAGATTCTTAGGCAAAAAGAGACTAAAGCCCATAGGAAACTTAAGCCCATAGTGGATTTACGACTGCAAAAATAGCTTCTAAACTGCTACTTGCATAAGACATTTTCTTTAAACAGTGGAACTATGAACTAATTTCATAAAATTTCTAATTCAAAAATACGCAAGCAACGATGAGCGCTAGAAGAGGTGCAAGAGGCTGTGGTAGAGGCCGTGGAAGCAATAGGGCTCAGTCGTCGGCTTCGGGCCATATGCCCAACGTTGGAGTAGAGGAGGCTTCAGCCTCACCAGTAGCTGAAACGGGACCATACGAATGGGCTACCATTACAGAAGATGCGTTATCGTAGGCTATGTTAAGGATTTTAGAAAGGGTCGTTGGGCCCAATAATGGTACGGGAAGTCGTGGGTCGATCTCTGAGCGACTTCGAGCTAATGGGGTAGAGATTTTCAAAGGTGTAGCTAGGGTGGCCCCAAATGTGGCTAAATACTGGTTGGAAGCCACAGAGAGAATAATGGACGACCTGGATTGCACGGCTGAACAAAAGCTAAAAGGGGCAATATCACTGCTTAGAGAGGAAGCTTATCAATGGTGGTTGACCGTAAAGGAGGGCAACCAACTGTTGCAGATCACCTGAGAATTTTTCAAATCAGCATTTCAGGGGAAGTACATTGTAGCGGGCTATGTGGATGCTTGAAGGAAGGAGTTTTTGAACTTGACCTAGGGGGACAAATCGGTAGCAGAGTATGAGGCTGAGTTTCTATGCCTTGGTCGTTACGCAAAAGGAATAGTCGCAACGGAGTATGAGAATTGCGTATGGTTTGAGGATAGTTTAAGAGACAATCTTAGGGTGTTGATAGCTCTACAAAGGGAGCGGGATTTTGCGGCGTTAGTGGAGAAAGCAAAGATAGCAGGAAAGTAAAGGGCACAGAGTGCCTCTATCAAGAAAAGGAAAAAGGCAAGAACAAATAGAATGTAGAAGCTACGGGGGTTGGACAGAGGCCTACGAGGAGGGCTAGAGTGAATGGGCCAGTCAGAGCTGGGGCCTCTATTGCTGCTGCTAATATTAGGATACCGCCTTGTGCTATCTATGCAAAAGGGCATGTGGCAAGTGTTGGAGGAGGACAAGAGCTTGTTTGAGCTGTAGATCTATGGAACATAGGATTAGAGAGTGCCCGAGAAGGCCAGATAGGTGCAAGCCGGTGGCAAAGGTGATTTTCAACCATAGAGAGGAGGTCAACAACCGCCAAGGGGCCGTGGTTAGGACAAGGGCGGCAATGGCCCAGGACAGGGATACGAAGCATTGGGCAGAGGTGCAGGACAAGCAGAGGCGAGGCAGCCAGCGTTGGTTTATGCTGCTCATCGCAGAGAGGATGGAAATGCCCTAGATGTGATAACGGGTACGTTCTTTGTTCATGAGCTACCTTATATTGCACTAATTGATGTTGGGTCAACACATTCGTACATTGCACACAACATGACTAAAACCTTAGGTGATGTGTTTGAGACCACTACGAATGAAATTACTGTGTTGAGTCCTTTAGGGCAGTCGGTGAAAGTTAATAAGTTGTTTAGGGATGTACCGTTGGTAGTCCAAGGGCTTACTTTCTTAGCGAATTTGATGGAATTTCCATTTGGTGAGTTTGACCTTATCTTAGGCATGGATTGGTTGATGAGGCACCAGGCAACTCTAGATTGTGCAGCGAAGCAGATGGTGTTGAAAATTAAGGGGGATGAAGAAGTAATGGTGATTGGGAATGACGGGATTACCTGTCGAATGTAATTTTGGCCTGAAGAGCAGAGAAGTTGGTGAGGAAGGGCTGTAAAGCTTATTTAGCCTATGTTAGTGATGTGGAACCTAAGAGCGTTACTGTTAAGGATTTGAGAACAGTAAAGGAGTTCCCTGATGTTTTTTCTGACGAATTGACTGGGTTACCTCCTAATAGAGAAGTGGAGTTTGGAATAGAATTGTTGCCTAGTACGGCTCCAGTGTCCATCGCTCTTTATAGAATGGCATCGAAGGAACTGGTGGAGTTGAAAGCTCAGATTCAGGAGTTATTGGACCGCGGATTTATTAGACCAAGTGTGTCTCTATGGGGAGCACCAGTATTATTCATGAAGAAGAAAGATGGGTCCATGAGGATGTGTATCGATTATCGGTAGTTAAACAAGCTAACTATCAAGAATAAGTACCCTCTACCGAGGATAGATGATCTTTTCGATCAGCTTAGGGGAGCCTCAATTTTCTCAAAGATTGACCTACGTTTAGGGTATCATCAACTGAGGGTTAAGGAAGTAGACGTTTATAAGACAACTTTCAAAACTTGTTATGGACATTACGAGTTCTTGGTGATGCCATTTGTACTGATGAACGCACTTGCTGCTTTCATAGATCTTATGAACCAGGTTTTTCAACCTTATCTAGATCAATTCGTAGTAGTTTTCATAGATGACATCTTAGTATACTCGGGAACTGAAGATGATCATGATACACACTTAAGGATTGTGTTGCAAAATTTAAGAGAGAAGCAACTATATGCTAAGTTTAGCAAGTACGAATTCTGGCTAAGGGAAGTTACTTTCTTAGGGCATATGGTCTTAGCTGAGGGGATTAGGGTTGATCCTCAAAATATTGAAGCAGTGTTGGACTAGAAACCACCTAAGACGGTGTGAAAAATTTAGAGTTTCCTAAGACTGGCGGGGTACTATAGGCTGTTTATTGAAGGGTTCTCATTAATTACTGCACCCTTGACCAAGCTACTACAGAAGGGGGTGCCATTTGTGTGGACTGATAAGCAGCAAGAAAGCTTTGAGAAGCTTAAGAAGGTTTAACGGAGGCCTCTGTTTTGATTCAGGCAGAGCCGGGGAAGGAGTTTACGGTTTATAACGATGCGTTACATGTGGGCTTGGGCAGTGTCTTGATGTAGGAAGAAAAGGTGGTGGCATATACGTCGTGCCAGCTTAAGGCTAACGAGGGAAATTACCCAACCCATGATTTGGAGTTAGCAGCGGTGGTATTCGCGCTTAATATTTGGAGACATTACTTGTATGGAGAGAAGTGGACCATTTATATGGATTATAAGAGTCTGAAGTACCTTCTAACTCAAAAGGAGTTGAATTTGAGGCAGCGCAAATGGATTGAGCTACTAAAGGATTATGATTGTACGATCGAATATCACCGGGGCAAAGCAAATGTAGTGGCAGATGCACTAAGCCATAATGCAATGTTGGACTTGAGGGCTATATTTGCTCAGTTAAGTTTGTATGACGACGATAGTTTGTTAGCCGAGTTGCAAGTAAAGCCATTGTGGGTTGACCAGATCAAGGTTAAACAGCCATTGGATGAGACACTGGAGTCTCATTTCAAGCAAGTCGAGAAGGGGAAAATGAAAAATTTTTGGTTAAATAGTGATGGGTTACCGTGTTTCCGTGGTAGAATTTGTGTACCACAGGATGATGAGCTAAGGAAGTCCATAGTGCGGGAAGTGCATATTAGTCCCTACGCTATACATCCCGGAGGTAACAAGATGTATCAGGATTTACGAGAGCTTTATTGGTGGCCGGGGCTAAAACGCGAGGTTACGAAATTTGTGGGCAAATACTTAGTATGTTAGCAAGTGAAAGCGGAGCATCAGTTACCGTCAGGGTTACTCCAGCTAGTTAAGATTCCACTTTGGAAGTGGGAGAGGTTACTATGGATTTTGTTAGTGCGTTGCCCCCGACGCCTTCTGAGAAGGACTCTGTATGGGTTGTTGTGGATCGATTAACTAAGTCTACCTATTTTATACTGGTTCGCACTGACTACTCGTTACAGAAGTTGGCAAGGTTGTATATGGCGGAGATTGTGAGATTGCATGGGGTACCAGTCTCTATTATATCTGATAGAGATCCTCAATTTACGTCTCGCTTTTGGAAGAAGCTGCATGAGGCACTGGGCACGAGATTGGATTTTAGTATAGCATTTCACCCTCAGATTGATGGTCAGTCGGAGAGGGTAATCCAAGTTTTGGAGGACATGTTGCGAGGGTGTGTAATTGAGTTTCGGGGCAGTTGAGAGGATTACTTGTCGTTAGCTGAATTTGCATATAATAACAGTTATTAGGCAAGTATTGGAAGGCACCGTATGAAGCACTATATAGGCGAAGATGTTATACTCCGACTTGTTGGACTGAGTTGGGTGAACGGTAAGTGTTGGGTCCGGACTTGGTAACAGACACTGAAGATAAGGTGAAGCTGATTCGGGACCCGTTGAAAGAGCTGTCAGATAGGCAAAAGTTGTTTGCTAACCTTAAGCGGCGAGAGATTGAATATGCTGTGGGAGACTTGGTATTTCTTAATGTTTCCCCTTGGAAGAAGGTGTTAAGATTTGGGCGGAAGGGCCAGTTAAGCCCTAGATTCATTTGGCCATACCGAGTACTGAAGCAAATTGGGCCAGTTGCCTATCACTGGAATTACCTTCTAAACTGAGTCAAATACACGATGTGTTCCATGTGTCAATACTTAGGTGTTATCGCTCAGACCCTTCCCACATCTTACCGATCAAGGAGATCAAGGTTAGGCCAGACCTAACTTTCGAAGAGGAGCTAGTTCAAATAATTGATCAGGATGTTAAGGCGCTAAGAAAGAAGTATATCCCTTTGGTCAAAGTACTTTGGCGTAACCACAATATCGAGAAGGCTACATGGGAACCTGAGGAGGCAATACAATGATAGTACCCTAATTTGTTTCAATCAGGTAAATTTCGAGGTAGAGTTGTAACGCCCCAAAAAAAAATCCTAAACCTTTTTTTTGCGATTTTGGATATAGAATGTGTGAATGATTTTCTGGTTAGGTAAATTTTTTCTTTAATGTGGGGTAGTTTCCATGAAGCTTAAAACCTGAACTTAGAAGTAGGAAAAAATTTAGTTTAAGTACCAAAAGAACCCTGGCAGTAAGTTGCATGGCTCTTAAATAAAAGGAGAAGAAATAGGACAAAAACGAGCCTGTGGTGCAATGGCAAAGTAGCGCCACTTAGGGAGCTATAGGTGGCGTCACCATTATGTAAGGGGGTCCAAGGTTCGAGGCCTAGAGTGGTTTTATTTGGGACTTTATTTTAGCACCTTGGAGGGATGGTCGTGGTGTTAGAGTGGACTCTGTAAGGAGTGTTCACAAGAGAAATTTAAGGTAAGGATAATAGAAAAAAATAAGAGATTGGTGAGTAGAAGAGGTAGAGCTGATTAGGACTTTGGGGTAGGCTAGTTTCGGCTTTGGGTTTATATAAGGGGTGCCGAATTCCCTATGAAGGGTTTCTTTTGTTTTGCCAAATCGGGTTCTATCAAGAGGGTGTTATGGTGCCATTTTCTTCATTATTCTACTTTGTTGTTTCTGCCGAATCTTCTCCTCCCAAATTCTCTCGTTCATCATTCTTTTCTCACTTATGTTCAAAAGCTGAAAACTTTTGTTTCTTGGTGCCGACTAGCCCTCTTCATCATCCCAAACCCTGTGCAGAATACTCTAGTAACCGAATCTCTGTCGTGTTTTCATTACTCCTTCGATTTTGGTTGATCGAATCTTGAAGAAGTGGAATCAAGCTTGGATCTCCAGATCTCTGCCGAAAAGCTATCCATACATTTCGGATTTTGGGTAAGTGTTCTTTATTTTGGGTTAAGTTGGTCGAATGGTCTTTGGTGAGGAAAGGGGTGACATAAGTTGGATACAATCACCTATTATTCCATCTTTAATGATTAAGATTGATGTAGATTAGGAGATATTCATGATTAGTAGCTAAGGAAGGGCTATTAGGACTTGTACCACACGGTAAGGTTATGGTAAGGCTTCGATTCTTGGTAAATATTATGGTTAAGCATGTGATTAATAGAAGGTTGGTGTTGGCTGTAGGTTTGAGGCTAAGGAGAGGGTAACACGTCTCACTTACCAAGTGTGTACATACACCGCACACACAACAAATTGGCAAAAGGTAAAATCCTAAAAAGCCGAAATGCCGAAAAGCCAAAAAGCTGAAAGGCTGGCGCCAGCAACCACACGAGCGTGCGAACACTCGTGTGGAGATACTGATATGAAAATTGGGGCCAAGGGAGCGATCTTATGGTCTCGGGCTACTTTTTGGCCAATCGGGCCAAAATGAACTAAATTGGCCCGACGTGCTCGTGGGCCCAAATTTGGCAAAAATGGATAAGTTATATTAAGTAACAAGCTGATAAAGTTGGTTGAACGAGTTGGAATAGATTAGGCCTGATGGGCCGTATATTTGTAATTGGGTCTAATGGGCCAAATAGATGTGATTGGGCCTGATGGGCCATATGTGAATCTAGAAAAGTATGTGGACTTGCTAGGGTTTTATAATGGACTTTAGGCCTAGTTTCTAATGAATCCTTAAGTAGCATAAAACTTAGTTAATTAATTAAGCATGTTTGTGGACAAGTCATAAGGTTAGAGTATGGCAATGGGCATATGCATGTCTAGGATTGGATCTAGGGAGAGCTTGGTACTTAAGCGGTCTTAATGACCCACCTCCTCTTCTCTGGAATCCTACCTGGTGCGTAGTGTCTATTCACTTTGGCCAATGAGGACTTGTTGATGGGCTGAAGTTCGTAATTAAAACTCATACTGTTAAGAATTACTAAAATACACCTGTAGGGTAGAATTACTAAAATACCCCTGTAGGGTAGAAATACCAAACGAAATGACTAAAATGGCCTCAATGTATAAAGGACTAAAATACCCCTAGGTGCTTAATATGTGGAAATGTGCATATTGCATTCATAAGATGTATGTTGCACTTGGGTGGGTTTGATGGTACGAAGGAACATATGTGAGGATCGCATAGTCGCTCGATGATTGTGGATCCACCAGTGGCTTTAAGCCCATTATATAATTAGCAGCCTAGCTGCAACGATTGTGTAGTGCCGCAACCGGTACTACCATTGGAGTGTAAGGATGTATGGGTTGATATTTATATCCCCCTAAGAGTGTAGGGTTGGAAGGGAAATGGAGTGCAGGGTTAGATTGGGGTGGGAGCATTGCATACATGTGATGTTGATGTGATATGGGCTGGGGCCCAACTGAGGTCATTGTGGGCTAAGGCTCAAGACCACTGATTTTAAGAGGGCTTAGGCCCAATGTGTTAATTGCATGTCGATTTGATGGTTGAGGGTTGTACACACTGAGTTTCGAAACTCACTCCCTCTTATATTTTTTTTTCAGGTGACCTTCAGTAGGCAGCTCGATGTAGAAGAAGACTCGGAGGTGGCCACACTGCAAGTTAATTAGAATTTTAATAGTTTCAAAATTTCTTTATTTTTTATTATATCTTTCTATTTGGGTTGTAATAAGGCCTATTATATCTTTTTATTTGGGTTGTAATAAGGCCTATCATCTCTGGTATTAATGTAAATTGAGATTTTTTTTATGTCTACTATTGAATTATGGAAACATAAACATGTTTTTTTCTAAATCAACATTATTAAATTAATATTTTTCTTAAACATGGGCTTTTCTCCCAAAATTAAAGTTTTAACTAACTCACCTAAACTTTTAAAATAAGCAAAGGTTCAAATGGATTTTATCATTAAACATTTTTCTAGCTTAAGTCTTTCAATGTATCGGATGGGTGCGAGTTACCCTGCTATGTGAGACCACCCGATTCGGCCATAACGTCTGGGTTGGGTTTGGAGTGTTACAGATAGCTTCTCTGATGACCCAGCTATTGCAAAAAGATGTGAAATTTGAATGTACTAACAAATGCCAACAGAGTTTTGATAGATTAAAAGCTTCATTGACAAAAGCTCCAGTGTTAGTTTAGCCAGAATCGGGTAAAGAATTTATAGTTTACAGTGATGCATTATTGAATGGCTTAGGCTGTGTTTTGATGCAAGAAGTTAAAGTAGTGGCCTATACTTTAAGACAGCTAAAACCACATGAAAGAAACTACCCGGCACATGATCTTGAGTTGGTAGCCATACTGTTTCCATTGAAAATTTGGCGGCATTACCTGTTTGGTGAAAAATGTCACATATTCACTGATCATAAAAGTTTGAAGTACTTGATGTCACAGAAAGATCCGAATTTGAGGTAGCATAGATGGCTAGAATTATTGAAAGATTATGATCTTGTCATTGATTACCATCTGGGAAAAGCCAATGTAGTGGCAGACGCCCTGAGCAGAAAATCTCTATATACCTTGCGCGCAATGAATACTCAATTGTCATTATCTGATGATGGTTCAATTATAGCTGAGTTAAAAGGTAAACCAATGTTTTTGCAATAGATTTTTGAAGCTTAGAAAGATGATGCTAAGCTACACGTAAAACGGATACAGAGTGAATCGACTCCTGGCTCAGAATTTGAAATCGGGACTGATGGTTGTTTGTTATTTAGTGGTAGAGTATGTGTACCGAAAGGTTCAGAACTAGTACAGAAGATTTTGAATGAAGCTCATAATGGTAACATGTCTATACATCCTAGTAGTAATAAAATGTACAATAATTTGAAAAAGATGTACTGGTGGCCAGGAATGAAATGGGATATTTTTGAGTTTGCATCCAAATGTTTGATATGTCAGCAAATAAAAGCTGAACATTAGTTGCCTTCTAGACTATTACAGCCAGTTACGATACCAGAATAGAAGTGGGAAAAATTACTATAGACTTTGTATCAGGGTTACCCCTGTCTCCAAAGTAGAAAGATGCCATTTGGGTAATTGTTGATCAGTTAACAAAGTCTGCGCACTTTATTTGGATACATATGGATTTTTCCTTAGATAGATTGGCTGAGTTGTATGTTTCTGAGATTGTTAGATTGCATGCAGTGCTTGTCTCTATCATTTTAGATAGAGATCCTCGATTTACATCTCAATTTTGGAGCAAATTACAAGAAGCTCTGGGTACTCATTACACTTTAGTACTGCATTTCATCCCCAAACAGATGGTCAATCTGAATGGGTAATACAGATCTTGGAAACATGCTTCGATGCTGTATACTTGAGTTTGAATGTAATTGGGAAAAGTATTTTGCATTAGTTGAATTTGCTTACAATAATAGTTATCAGTCTAGTATTAAAATGGCACTGTATGAAGCTTTATATGGTCGCAAATGTAGAACTCCATTGTATTAGACAAAACTTAGTGAGAAAAAGTTACATGGAGTTGACTTAATCTGTGAGACCGAGGAAAAGGTGAAAGTAATTCGGGACAGTTTGAAAGCAGCCTCTAATCGTCAAAAGTCCTATGCTGATTTGAAATGAAAAGAAATAGAATTTTAGGACGGTGATAATGTATTCTTGAAAGTATCACCTTGGAAGAAAGTTCCTCAGTTTGGTCGTAAAGGAAAACTGGGTTCACGGTTCATTAGGTCATACGAGATTTTAGAGAGAATTGGACCGGTTGCATATCGATTAATTTTACCACTAGAACTTGGTCGGATTCATAATGCTTTTCATGTGTCTATGCTACAGCAGTATCGATCTAATCCCTTCACATGTTATCTCTCCAACAGATGTAGAGATTCAACCTGATATGACATATAGTGAAGAGGCGATTAAAATCTTAGCTCAGGAAACAAAAGAGTTAAGAAGTAAAAAGGTAGCATTGGGAAAAGTTATTTGGCAACGACATGATATAGAGGAGGCTACCTGGGAACCGGAGGATACCTTGAGAAAGTAATACCTAAACCTATTTACTGGTAAGAATTTCGAGGACGAAAAACCTTAAAGGGGAGAGTTGTAACAACCCAAATTTTAGTGAGATTGGAATAGTGGTTCCAGGACCACAAATTTGATCCAAAAATTTAAATTATTTTTATTTTATTTTATGGTCTGTATTATGCTAGGAGTGTCATGTGAAAATTTTGATAAGAAAATTTTACCAATTTCATGTTTAATTACGATAAGGACCAAATCTAGTAAAATGTGAAAGTAGGACTCTAGTAACTAAAGTGATTAAATAGCTAAGAAATTAAAAACTAGAGGTCCTTAAAAGGTAATTAGACCATTAAGAAAGTATGTAGACATTTTAAGGTGACTCATCCATGTAAATTTAGAAAAAGGGCAAGGACTAAATTGGAAATAAGAAAAATTAATTAATTAAAAAATGATAAAAGAAATATCATCTTATTTTCGTCATCTTCAACCTAAAATACATGGAAACCCTAGGAGAGAGAAAAGAAACTTTCAAGGCTTGATTGGGTAAGTTTCCTTGTCCCATTTTTAGTAATTTTGATATTTTTAAAATTGGGATAGCTTAATCTATCTATTTAGGGGACTAATTTGTAAAGTTATCAAAGTATGGAAAATGGGTCATGGATTTATATGCTGAAAATTAGAAATTTATGTTAGAAAATGAAAGGAGGTTGATAGATAAACAACTTTTACAAAGTGATTTTTGATGAAAACTTGATTTAGGGACTAAAATACAAAATTGTTAAAATTGATGAAAAATTCAAAAATTTGTAGAAAATATGTGCTGTAAATTCTACCTTGAAATTTTGGTAAGGCTTGGAATAGGGAGTAGATTGCACAAGTTTCATTTTTCGAGCCTAGGGATGAAATCGAAATTTATGAAAAAGTTAGGGGCAAAATGGTAATTTTACCTAGGATGTAAATTGAGTCCGAATGAATGTGACAAATGTGAAATTGATGATTAATGCTATTTATATAGATCTGGACAACCCAAATTCGAGGTTAGATCGAGGGAAAGAAAAGGTTTCGGATTAGTAGATTTAATACACGAACAAGTGTCGAGGTAAGTTTGTGTAACCTAATCGGGCGTGTAAATATGTTAATTGAATGTTGTGTTTGAATGGAATGTGAATTATATTGATGTACATTATTTGAATGCTAAATAGAATATGTGCTTGAAATAGTGAAAAAGAGTTAAGTCTCGATTGAATATTGGATTTTGATGAATATATGTGCTTTCTGAAATGAATGAGGTTTTGCATTTGTTGCAGACAGGATTTAGCTTAGACGAGTAATCCTGTTAACCTCATTATAGAAAGGATTTAGCTTGGATGGGTAATCCTAATATAACATCTCTCAAGTATACATAACGATTAGGGTTTAGCCTGGACTGATAGCCCTAGTTGAGCTTTTTTGAGCATATGGTATATAAAGGATTTAGCCTGGATTGGTAATCCTATTATAGGATATGTGGCTCAAAAGTGTTTCCTTCATTAAATTACCTAACTAGTCCCTTGAATAAGAAATTGATGGTTTATTGAATTGTATGCCTCGAGTGTACTATTTGAACATGTATCGGAATCTCGATGATTCAACAGACATAAAACTCTTGACATGTTATGAGCATATGAGATGAAATGATAATGATTTGAAAAAAGTATTGCATGATGAGCTCATCTATGTTTACTTGTTTGATTTGGAGATTTTGGTGACTAACATGTTTGATTGAATGTATGTGCTTAGGAAGTTTTGTGTAACGCCCTAATTTTGGCACTTTTTTGGGTTATTGTGATTTTGGGTGAAAACTTGAATTTTTAGTGTTGTGATTGTTAAATATGTGTTTAAGTATGTTAGTAGGCCTTTATGAGGCCCAAACTTAGGATAAAACCCGATAAAATTATCAAAGTATGGATTTTAAGTGAAGGGGTGATGCGAGCATGCCCCGCGAACTTCATCAAACAAGTCTATCAAGCAGAGCATTGACATGTTGGCAAGCTGATCCTGGCTCGTTTCCAGCTCCACGAGCTCCGTCCAGCTCAAATCCAACTCATACGAGCTCGATCCAGCTTGCTTGAGCTAAACCGAGCTTACTCCTAGCTCTTTCCCAGCTCACGAGCTAACCCTTAGCTCAACTTCAGCTTAGGAGTTCAACCCCAGCTCAACTTTAGCTCACGAGCTAAAACTTTTTAGTTTAAACTCGATTTTGTCATTAATGCTTTAAATAAAATTTGTATATATTTATTTAAGCATTAAACTTGATTTATATTAATATTTATCATTAATATGCCATAGTTATCACATATTTTAATTATGTTCACATTCTAACCGATTTAATGCATGCCATTAATTTGTTCACATTAGTGCTGAATTTATGTGTGTTCACATGATGTCTTATGAATTGTTTTATTTTTTTTATAGGTGCAATGCTCATGGACGGCACAATGAATGCTTGAAGATTCAACCTATTTGGACGACACACATGCATGAATGAAGAAGTATTAAATGCTGGTGCATGTATGGCTAGATGCAAGGTTTCTACAAATTCATGCATGTGCCGAATGCATGTATGGACATTAAAGGCTAATCCATGAATGGATCAAATGCATGGGATGATAGAATGCATGAATGGCTTAAGTGCATGTATGGTGGCTGTCTCCTAACTTTCCAAGGCACTTATTCAACTAAGAAGTAGCTGCCAATTAATTCTAAGTTGACTGGTGAGCTCTTTGAGCATGTTCACACCTTGAATTGACCTATAAGCTTCTACACATGCATGGATGTATTCAAGAACGTCCAAAGGGAAGGATTAACTCATAAATTAAGCCTATTGATTAAATAATATGCATGCACAAAGGGGAGAACGAATTTGCAAGGTTCATGCCCCCCATTCATGAACCCACATGCCATTAAAGTGCTTAATTATGAGGATACATGTTCCATACAAGTGCATGAACGTCCCAAGGAGATGAATGCAACCTTTGGAGCTCATACAAGGCACCTGAAGCCTTACTTCATGGCTAAGAATTCATGTACACACCAAGGGGGAAGAAAGTGTCCATTCGGCTAGTGTATGAATCTACCGAATTCATGAATAATTTTAATGAATTAGTGTGAACGTTTTTATTGTTGTGTGAGCACATTAGATGTTGAATTCCAATAGACATTTTAGGCACTATATATAGTTGTCATTTTCATTTGTAAGGAAGACCTTTGGTTTATTAAAAACTTTGTTATTGTTACTTTGTTAATTAAACTATTTGGTGAGGATCTTTCTCCCATATTTCGTTGAAGACTTGTTGGCCTATCTAGTTCTTAGTTGGTGTTAACCTTGTTCTTCCTTTTTGAACTTATCACTCAACCGAGTGCGGCATTCCCCGATATACCGAGGTTCCTACTTTGCTAAGTAGCGGGTCAAGGTTTGTTCTATCATTTTTATTTCCACCTTAAGTGATATAAGTATCGGGGCGATACTCTCTATAGTGTCGAATCATACTTGAAACTTAAGTCCTATTTCACCATATCCACCTTTCTATCCAATTTCCTTTTTTTTCATCACATCACTTATCCAAACCATTTCCTATCTTCTCATCTTTTTACTTGTTAATCATAACCAAACCTATACATATTCTTACCCATAACCTATCTTTGAACCCTTTAACCTAGCTTCCGCCTTATTTTCCCATCAGCTTTACTTCACAAGCAAATCAAACGATACTTTCTCGTAGACGATCGGGCAAACTCACATACGACTCGACTCACCCCGAGGCGGATCATATCATTTGGTATCAGAGCTATTAAAATGAGAAGTACCGACGTTCGTCGCATCACCAAAATAGGTTCGTGAAAAGAAAAAATAAAAAATTTATTATTTCTTTTGTTTCCTTTGTATTTGAAGTTATAAAAAAATGAAGTAAAAAAAAAGGAGTGAAAAAAAAGAAAATTCGAAAAAAATTGAAGTGAAAAAAAATTAAAAAAAATGAAGTGAAAAAAAGTGGAAAAAAATTTGAAGTATTAAAAAAAAAGTGTTAAAGTTCTTTTGTTGACCATTTTGTACTCCCGATCAGGTTCGTTCATTTCTAACATTCACTTCCTACCCCATTGCCACACTTAGACCCGAGAAAATTTTTTTTTCTTTCAGCCAACCCTGAACCCCTCATATTTATCCTTTGTTAAACAATTTTGAAACCGACCCCTAAGCCTACGATAAGGCCTTGGCGAGTTTGAATATGAAATTGCGAGAGAAAGTTTGAGAGGTAAAAGGCACGAGTGAGTGAGTGCATTCGAGTGGAGGTAAAAGCCAAACGAGTGTAAACACGAGTGTGAGTGCTACCAATTTTTCTTTCTTTCCGAGTGAAATCGTGAGGTTTGTGGTGAGGTACTTAATTTTTTGTTTTATGATCTAACGTATTTCTTTCAGCAACAAAAGTCATGTCACGCGATGAATTTACCGAATCAGAATTCCAATATTTGGTACAAGAAATGCAAAGAATGGTGAAGTTCAAATTTGATAAATTGCATGAGAGGTTAGATCGATTGGAACAAAGAGATCCACAAGAACGAGTGTCATCAAGTCAAAAACCAGAATCGAGAACTTCGCAAAGATACACGTCTAATGATTACTCGAGACAAGATTTCATTCGAGATTCTTATTCAAGAAGTTCAAGACGACGAGCGATCGATTTTGATTTTGAATTCGTTCGAGAAGATGTGCGAGATGATAGACATACTCCTTCTAGATCTTTAAAGAAATCTTACTCGGAGTATTCTTCACGAAATTTTGAACGTGACCCATATAGTTCTTCATATTTCGAGCAAGATTTGTATTCACATGATTCTTTTGTATTATCTAGCAAAAGAAAAGAAAAAGCAAAAGAAGAAAAAGAAAAAGAAATAAAAAGAAAAGAGAGAAAAGAGGCTAGTAAGAGAGAAAATGAGCGAGTTTTGAGAGAGTTCAAAAAAGCCATTGAAAAAGCCTTTGAAAAAGAAAAAGAACAAAAAGAGAAGGAAAAGCAAAAAGAGTTTGAAAGAGATTATGATCAAGAAAAAAGAGTGGAAAAAGAAATTAAGATAAAAGAATCAAGTGATCTCGAGAAAAAAGAATCGAGTGAAAAGGAAAGTGAGCAAGCGAGGATTATTTCCACTAACCCTCTTGTTAATTCTTTTTGTGATTACACTTTTCAGGTTCCTAGAAGTTTGTGCGACCAATTCTAGCTTCACTACCTTCCAAACGAGAGACGTTTTCAGTTGTTCGAGAAAGGTAAGTTTGCAAATGATAACCACCCACTTGCGATCGAAGGTAAGGAAGGTAAGGATTCCTTGTTTATCGAATCGAGGCCGTTTGATTTAAAATTTGCTCGTAAAGGTTTTGATGGCTTCATTTCTGAAAGATTATCATATTTTGATTTGGTTAGTCCTTGTTCATTCCTTGTTGGTAATGACTTTGCTTCAAAAGATACCATGAAAACCTTGTCTTATGACATGTCTAATTATTCTCCTGGATTGGTTCAATCTTTTCAAATTATGAATGAGTTTGCTAAAGGTTTTTCACGTTTGGATGTGATCGCTTTCGAAAATTCTTTGAATTCATGTGCTAAATCTTTCTATTTAAACATGCCTGTTCAAATGATCTGTGTTGGATTTGCACGTTTGAAAAGTTGCATGATCTCAAAAATTTCTTTGTTTAACATCCATGTTAAAAGATCTTCACATGATATGTGCAATGGTGCTCTTCATGAACAATCTTTGAATTTTTGTGTGAAATTTCCATGTAATGATTTGCATTCCCGATTGATACTTTTGAAGCATGAATCTTTGCATATTGGTATGCCCAGTTTTGTCAATTCAACATGCATGTTTAAACTAGTGAAATATAATTCGTGTGGTGAGTTGATTATATCTTCTTCTAATATGTTGCTTGTTGGAATTCCTGATCAAGTTCGTGTGTTCAAGCCTGGTATTTGCTACATGGATTCATTTTATGAAAACATTAAGCATCTTATGTGTTGCGTATCCCATATATGTTTGCTCGATGCTCGATCTTTATTAAAGAATTTTGGTTTCAATTCTGATTCGTTCCTTAATTACTTTCCATGGCCCCATATGGAATTTTTGTTACATTTTGTTAAGGTAAGGCCGACTTATGCCCTTGGTTTTGAAACGAATCATGATTTGATTTCCCCTCTTACTTCATTCATATTGATACTAACATTGTTCATAATTATGAACATAACCCTTTGGTAAGCATGAGCTGTTATGGTGCTTCATCACCCATGCAAAACAACCGAAGAAAAAAGTTGGTTCTACATCATCTTCCCGAAGAGAGAAGATTTGTTTTGATTGAAAAAGGTAAAACAGGTTATAAATTTTCTTCTCTTCAAGGATGTCAAGGTAAGATTTCTGAAAATCTTCGAACATCTTTGTTTAATTCGAATGATGTTGAAAATCATTGTGATTGTTTAATGTTTGAGTATTATTCAAATCCTGATGTGGTTGATTGTTGTCCTTGGCCTGTTATTGATTTGTTTGTGTTGAAATGTGATGACTCAAATCATGTTGTTAATCAGCATATGGATAAGATTGCAGTTAATTGGCCATGGCACATTTTGTGTGTGCAAGATGACGAATCAAATGAGTTTCGGGATAATCATATTGAAAAGTTTTGGATGGGGATTAATATGTTTGACTGTCTGCCAAATTTCATGACTAATTATCCTTTAATCCAACTTAGTTCACATGGCCTAACGAAACTCTTCGATAAAGTTACGTATGCATGCCTTGTCCAACTAAGATTGTTGGCATATGATTGTTTGAATGAACTTATCTTGATTTTTCAAATCAACTTGAATCTGACTTCTTGGATTTTCTTCTTGCCAAAAGTGGTAAGATTATTTCAGGTTTGTATGATGTCCTTTGTCCCATTCGATCGAGGGAAGCCGCATGAGAGAAAAACTTTAAAAGTGGACAAACAGCTCAACTTGAGGACAAGTCGCTTAAAAGAAGGGGGGAATGATGCGAGCATGCCCCGCGAACTTCATCAAACAAGTCTATCAAGCAGAGCATTGACATGTTGGCAAGCTGATCCTGGCTCGTTTCCAGCTCCACGAGCTCCGTCCAGCTCAAATCCAACTCATACGAGCTCGATCCAGCTTGCTTGAGCTAAACCGAGCTTACTTCTAGCTCTTTCCCAGCTCACGAGCTAACCCTTAGCTCAACTTCAGCTTAGGAGTTCAACCCCAGCTCAACTTTAGCTCACGAGCTAAAACTTAGCTCATTTTAGTTTAAACTCGATTTTGTCATTAATGCTTTAAATAAAATTTGTATATATTTATTTAAGCATTAAACTTGATTTATATTAATATTTATCATTAATATGCCACAGTTATCACATATTTTAATTATGTTCACATTCTAACCAATTTAATGCATGCCATTAATTTGTTCACATTAGTGCTGAATTTATGTGTGTTCACATGATGTCTTATGAATTGTTTTATTTTTTTTTTATAGGTGCAATGCTCATGGACGGCACAATGAATGCTTGAAGATTCAACCTATTTGGACGACACACATGCATGAATGAAGAAGTATTAAATGCTGGTGCATGTATGGCTAGATGCAAGGTTTCTACAAATTCATGCATGTGCCGAATGCATGTATGGACATTAAAGGCTAATCCATGAATGGATCAAATGCATGGGATGATAGAATGCATGAATGGCTTAAGTGCATGTATGGTGGCTGTCTCCTAACTTTCCAAGGCACTTATTCAACTAAGAAGTAGCTGCCAATTAATTCTAAGTTGACTGGTGAGCTCTTTGAGCATGTTCACACCTTGAATTGACCTATAAGCTTCTACACATGCATGGATGTATTCAAGAACGTCCAAAGGGAAGGATTAACTCATAAATTAAGCCTATTGATTAAATAATATGCATGCACAAAGGGGAGAACGAATTTGCAAGGTTCATGCCCCCCATTCATGAACCCACATGCCATTAAAGTGCTTAATTATGAGGATACATGTTCCATACAAGTGCATGAACGTCCCAAGGAGATGAATGCAACCTTTGGAGCTCATACAAGGCACCTGAAGCCTTACTTCATGGCTAAGAATTCATGTACACACCAAGGGGGAAGAAAGTGTCCATTCGGCTAGTGCATGAATCTACCGAATTCATGAACAATTTTAATGAATTAGTGTGAACGTTTTTATTGTTGTGTGAACACATTAGATGCTGAATTCCAATAGACATTTTAGGCACTATATATAGTTGTCATTTTCATTTGTAAGGAAGACCTTTGGTTTATTAAAAACTTTGTTATTGTTACTTTGTTAATTAAACTATTTGGTGAGGATCTTTCTCCCATATTTCGTTGAAGACTTGTTGGCCTATCTAGTTCTTAGTTGGTGTTAACCTTGTTCTTCCTTTTTGAACTTATCACTCAACCGAGTGCGGCGTTCCCCGATATACCGAGGTTCCTACTTTGCTAAGTAGCGGGTCAAGGTTTGTTCTATCATTTTTATTTCCACCTTAAGTGATATAAGTATCGGGGCGATACTCTCTATAGTGTCGAATCATACTTGAAACTTAAGTCCTATTTCACCATATCCACCTTTCTATCCAATTTCCTTTTTTTTCATCACATCACTTATCCAAACCATTTCCTATCTTCTCATCTTTTTACTCGTTAATCATAACCAAACCTATACATATTCTTACCCATAACCTATCTTTGAACCCTTTAACCTAGCTTCTGCCTTATTTTCCCATCAACTTTACTTCACAAGCAAATCAAACGATACTTTCTCGTAGACGATCGGGCAAACTCACATACGACTCGACTCACCCCGAGGCGGATCGTATCAAGGGGGAACTTGGTTAGATGGGCTCTTAAGAAAAACTTGGTGGAATTTGTCACGAAGAAGGCCTTGGAAAAGTGGTAAAGTGGCAAGGTAGCGCCACTAAGCTCCTAAAAAAGTGGCATGTGGGATGGTATTCAAGGTCCAGCGTTCAAGTCACAAGGTTTATGGTAGTTTTATTTTTGTGTGCATGTGTTGGTCAAGTGTGGCACTCAAGTGAAACTCTACTGAGAAGAGTTTGAATTGCTCATGAGAGTAGATCAAGGAGAGATTTTAGGAATGTTTGAATTTGAGAAGCAATGGCCGGCTAAGGGACTCATGGTATTGAAAATTCAGCACCTATCTTTAGGGTTAACATTTTCGGCATTTTGAGTTTTTGGTGCCGATTTCTTTAGGTAAGTGAGCCTCCTTCTTCTGCCGATTGGGTATAGAGCATTAGGTCTTTCTTTTTGTCATTCTTTTGGCCTCATTCTTTCTCTCTTTTCTGTCCCTAAAAGCTGAAACCTACCACCCTAAAGCCTTCTTGTCGATTTCTCCATTTAGCCGAATCTACTTCTCCTTTCTCCTCTCCTTTTTCCTTCATTCTTTTTGCTTCTTTGTTCTTATTTCACTTTAAAGCCGATTTCATCCCATCACCTTTTCTTCTAAGCCGAATCAAACCACTTCTCTTCCCTTTTCTTCAACTACTATCAACAGCCATTAAAAGCCGAAAACATTTAACTGCCGATTACTCCTTCTACCGAAACCATCCCTACTTTCTTTTCAATTTCTCAAAGAACGGAATCCCTAATCTCCCATCTCTTTCTCTATCGTTTGTTTTGTATCTCGTGAACTTCTCTTCACCTGTTCTTTTCTAAACCGAACAAGGACACTTTGGCATAGATCCAAAATTCGGACCTCCTAGATCCACTCTCTACTAGCATTAGGGGATAGATCTACAACAGATCTAGTTTAGAGAGGGTGTGGAAGCTGTATTCAGCACGTAGAACTCTTGGTAAGTAGTCAAAATACCTTGTACATTCGTTATCTTAAAGCTTAAGAAGAAGCCGAATCCCTGTGAGCATAGGGAGGCTGTCGACTTGGCTAATGATTGATCCTAATGCCGTATTCGGTTCTGATGTATGTTAGTACGCGAAGGAGGTGATCAAACAAGGCGTGTTTGGAGTTAAGATCGTCGGTATAGCTAGACTAGATCTAGTAGATTTAAGTCGACCGAGGTAAGATCCCAGAGGCTTTAGGGATGTTGGCCGAATATAGTAAGTGATGTTTACATTAGTTTTCATGGGCTTGCGATCTAATCTGTAGGAGAAGGCACATAGGAGATCTCACCAGTAGAATCGCAAAACAGGTGTGTGTATCGAACACCCTTTCATAGTTCAAATCGGTAAAAGCTGAAAAGTCGAAATGCCGAAGTTCTGGTATTTCTTGGGCTTGTGAGCGTGTGAACGCTCACAAGTCAGTTGGAATTTGATGGATCTGTAATCGCGAGTAGTAAGTTGGTTGGGTGCGCAATTTCGTGCATCTCGGTATGTTGGGCCTCGATGGGCCGAATGTGGGCCTAATGGGCTTTCGAGCGTATATGGGTAAAAATAGGCATTAAAGGTATTCTGATAGACTGTAGGGACGAAACTGCTAAAATCAGTAACTACATATGAAACTTGGACTAAATGGGCTTGAGTAGCTAATAGACACTGTAGGGCCCATTAAGGGTTTTAGGGCCAATAGCTAAAACTGTTAAACTAAGTTAAATAGACTACTATGATGAAAAATGGATTAGTAGTGACTATAATATGCATGAAATCCCTAAAAAACTGATAAAATTACTGAAATACCCCGATAGGTGTAAAATGACCGTTATACCCCTAGGGCTAAATTTTGACTGAAATGCATGACTGACTGTTTCTGATACTGCATGCCATATTATATTTATCTGTTGAATGGGTTGGGTTATTCATGGAGGAAGTGTGAGTGGCATTGCCACATTTACTGAGAGGGGCTATCCTCGTATTACTGAAAAGGGGCTTTGCCTCGTTATACTGTTAGTGGCTTGGCCACGATATCTGAGCAGCCATGCTGCGACTGTGGTGTGTGGGCTGGGTGGGTCGAGTTATTCCCCACATGGTGTGCTGGTTGGTACGGGTGGTGTGTAGTGGTTGGGTGGGTTGAGTAGTCTCCCCACATATTATGGGCTTGCATATATGCTATTTAACTGTTCTGTTTAAGGGCCGCACTGTTATCCGGATAAGGCTTCGGCCTAGTTGATACTGAGACTGGATTGGGCTCAGGCCTAGTGGGCTTAAGCTGACTTGGGCTTTGGATGGGCTCCTGCACACACTGAGTTTTCCAAACTCACTATTTTCCTTCCATCCTTGCAGGTGGGCCCTAGTTCGTGGACTTGGAGCTGGGAGGGATTCAGAGTGGCCACGAGGACTGTGTTTATTGTTCTAAATTTATTTTATCTATTTCATTATTTCTAATTACTCGTTTTTGTTGTTAATTTTTGGTTTTGTAATAAGGCCGCTTTAATTATGTTTTTGGGTTTACTTTTATAACTTATTCATACTTCACTTGATTATCCTGAATATGGTTACACGAGTTTTCAAACTTAATCCAACGTTTTCAAAATTAATGACACAACTCAATCGGTTAACCAAGTTGTAGATAAAAAGCAAATCTTTTCATAATTGGCAGAGACTAGAACGTTCATCAAATAAACCGAGAATTTCTCCTAAAACCTAAATATCATTTTTACAAAGCTCACCTTAAACTTAGTAACTAGGGTACGTGGGTTAGTTCTAGGAGATGTGACACACCAGATTTAGCCATAACGTTTGGGCCGGGTTTGGGGTGTTACATTTTGTTAATGGATGGAAAACATGTTATTGTTTAGTTATGCTTAAATCTAATAAACAGGTTTGGTAAGTTTAGTTTTCCATATTAAGAACTTACTAAGCATGTGATACGAACTCGCCTCAGGAGTGATTTGAGTCGTATATGTTGCCTGATCGTAAATTGAGTAAGTTGAAGGCTTTCTCGAAAAGGGTTAAAAGAAAGATGGAAATAAGCTCGAATGGGTTAAAATGGTTAAAGGATAGCTTACGAAAATGATAATGGAAAATGGCTAAGGGTTCAAGAATGAACTAACACAATAATAGTGTGTTCACCCGAGACTTATGTGAACACTTAGGTTGGGAAGGTAAGAAATGGATAGTTGGATAAAGACCTCGACCTGCTATCAAAAATGATAGGAACCTCGGTATAGGTTGAACACCACACTTTGGAAACCAAAGTGATAAGTTTGAACAAAAACGGTTTGACGTCACAAGGGATACTTGGTAAGTCAGACAAGGCTTTAGAGAACAATGAGAGTTGAAAACAAACTCACAAAGTAAACAAAGTTCATAAATTGTTCAAAAAATGTTCATTAGCTTTACAAAGTGAAAAACATCACATATTTATAGTCTAAACAAGAGGGTAGCCAAATAGGCTCTTAAGTAGCCAAATAGCCTAAGTGAAAATTCCAGAATTTATAGAAAGTTTCCTTGAAGTTTCATGGAAATAAAAGAACAGTTTGGACAGCTTTTAGATGCTTGAATTGGTTGGAACATTGAAGGAAATGAATGGAAGCTGAATGGCATTAAAGTACATTCGGCCACATTCTTGAATTGGAGTGACTTGGTTCAGCCGAATGTCTTGAAAACTGAAGTGACTTAATGAATTCGATCATGGTGCTTGGATTGCTTAATGGGGCTGCTTGGAAGAGCTGAACGGTTTTGTCTAGATTCAGCCACTACTTAAATGAACCATAATTCCCTTGAAGTTTCCTAGGATGTCTATTGAAGCTCCCAAGCTGGTGGCATTAGTGTTGAGCTGATTAGTCTCCTTAGGTTCGGCCAATAAACCTTGGAAAAACCGAATGAGCATGCAGCTCATAAAGACTCGTTGGGCACATGAATGGTCATCCATAGACATACAAAATGCATGCTTCCTCATTAAATTCGACCAGCATGCTTTGTCCATTGATTTATCATGCTTAACATCATTTAATGGCATCCTTTGCATGGATAAACAAAGCCCAACAGCTCCTTTAATGCTGCTCCCTTGCTATTCACGAAATAGGCTCTTGGGAAGGACAAAAGAAGCCCTCCATTTATGATGTTTCATGCACAAACATGCCCTTTAATGCTGCCGTCTCTTAGACGCTATTTTCATGCACCAACAGCCCCTTAAATTCGTCCTATGCCATGTTCCTGCACACATTTAATTGAAGCAAATTAATTGTTGTTGGGACATCATAAATTCGGCTGTAATTTAAAGCATATGGACACATTAATTTCGGCTGTAGCTAGGACACTTTAAATGCATGTAATAATCCGGACACATTAATAACATGTCTAGGACATGTATTTAATTTGGCTAGAGCTTAAACAAACTAAATTGGCAGCAATTAAATTTGTCTTAAGCTTGACAAATTAAAGTTATGTCCTAAAACTAGACACATTAACATTAACTAATAATCATGCATGAATTAAAAACACATTTAATCTTTATTTAATTATGTCCAAATTTTGACACTTAAAATGAATTAATTATTTCAGGTAACTTTAACTAAATTAACTAACTCCATTAAATTAATTATTCCAGCAAATTAGAATGCATGAAATTAAAATAAATGCAAATCAAACTCAAAATGAGCAAATAAGCTTATTGAGCTGGAAACAAGCTGAATTGAGCTCAACGACCTTCATCTTGCACTTAGGCCTTTTGAGCTTAGGCCATTCTCCATGTCGTTGGTTAATGTCGATACATGATACGACCGGGTTCGTATCATTCTCCCCCTCTCGAAGACAATTTGTCCTCAAATTGGCCACTTGCACGAAAAAAAATTTCATCATCACCAGCCCTTTGGTCGATGGCATTGGCATGGTTGCTCCCGAGAACCTGAAAATCACACATATAGTGAAAAGAAAACAAGTTATGTTCATGCCCTCCCTCTTTAGGAGGGTACCTTATTGAAATGTCATCTACAGGAAAATGGAATAAATTAGTGACATTATGAGTGATGAACTTAAAAGGAAAGGCTGAATCAATGCCAGGATCAAAAGTATAAATGGATCTTACCTTTTTGAGATGACACAAAAAATTCATAGAAGGTAACAAATTAGTGTCACGAGGCATTCGGGAATTAACAACACTCCATGGTTCAAGTACCTTAGACAATGGTATAGAGCGGTGTGCACCGGGTTTGAAAACATAGTTTTGATTACTTGTTCCGGCACATAACAAAAAATTCATTTTTACAGGTAAGCCAAAAACACCAAACCAACAAGATTTAGGCACACAAGCATATGAACAATCAATTCCATCAATTCGAATAGGCATGTAAAGGTATGAAGGTTTCGCATCAGGTTTCAAAGAATTCGTATGGTCAATATAAACAAGCAGATTATGATTTTTAACCAAATCAAGATGAGAAATTCTTTCACAAACTAAGTTTTTGACTTTCTTACCATTAACACGCAAGTGAATTTGTTGAGACTTGCATAGTAAAGAACTCTTACCTCGATCACCTTCAGGCTCATGTAGAGTAATTTCACTCATATCCAAAGCTTGCAACTGCCAATCGAATGTTACTACAACATCAGGCTTGTCAACACCACAATTTTCAGAAATGATGCTTTTCTTACCACCATTTAAAACTAGCACATCATTATTAACCAAAGAATGGCAATTGACAATATCATCAATATAATCACAATTATTCAAATAAGTTGATGGAGACTGAAACACTTTATACCATTTACCTTCCTTACCTTGGGCCACAGGTGGGCGAATATCATTCACGTTCTTACCTTTTTCGAACAATCGAAATCGCCTCTTGTTGGGAAGGTAATGAAGCTGGAAGTTGTCAATCACATTTTCAGAGACCTAAGAAAAAACAAAACGAGGAAAGCTTACATGTGGGTTAGTTTTAACACTCAGCTCTTTTTCTTGCTCTTTTACCTCTTTTTCTCTCGTTTCTTTTTCATAGACGACACTCATCTCTTTATCATTTTCTTTTATTTCTTCTATTGTAATCTCTTTTTCAATTTTCTCTTTTTTTTCACTTTTTTTCACACTCAATCTCTTTTTCTACTTCATTCTCAATTTCCTTTTCTTTTCTCTCACTCTCATTTTCTTTTTTATTTATTTTTCCTTTTTGTCTTTTTCTTTCTCGTTTCCTTTTTATTACAAAATGATACAAATGAATTAGGATAATAATTATTTTGTTCAAAAGGAGAAAAATCATTTACATAGGAGCTACAATCACCCCGTCATGAATAAGTCTTCGTTAATGAGAACGTTGGTGCATACGAAGAGTTATTTGAGCATTCTCGTTCGTCACTGTAGTAGGGTTCAAACTCAAAGTTTCCTTTGCTTCGTCTCGAATTTGTTGAGTAGGAATCATGATATGGATCTCTTCGGGAATGACAATCCATGAGCGAAGACTTGGGTGCATACGAACCATGTTCACTTCTTCGTTTGGACTTCTCTGTAGGGACATACTTTGAAGTGTTTGAAGAAGAATTTCTACCTTTGTGTTGGTAGTCTCTAAAAGTTTCAAATCTATGGTTTGTTTCATACCGACTCGAATTCCTTGATGAATAATAGTCTCGGTATGAGTCGATCCTCGAATAATCTTTAGATACATGTCTCCGTGATGATCTTACCTTTGTCTTTTGATTTGCCGAACTTCGATACATTTGGGCTCTTTCGTTGATACATTCCAAACATTCTCGTATGGGTTTTAGTCGTCTTTAGAGCATTTGACCCACCTCGTGGATAAGTTCTTGATATGTTGGGTCTAACAGATCATTACCATAATCATCATCACTTTTGGTATTTCGAAACATAGTGTTTTCTCACGCAAACCTCACACTTTTCTCTCAAAAAGAAAAAAATTCTCACAATTTTGGTTTTTACACACTCGAATAATCCCACCACACACTTTGCCTTTTACCTCTCGGTTTTGCCTCTCGAAGTACTCCGCAAACTAGGTAGACGAATCAGTACCTTTGGGGTTGGCTTGCAAAATTAATGTGGTTCGATGGGAATGATGCTGGGATAAAAGGGTAGGGTAACAAAACAAAGAAAAGAGGGTGGAGTGTGACTAACGCTTTAGTTGAGAGAGGAAAAAAATTACTTCGGGCAGAAGAAAAACAACACAAATAATCCTTTTTTTTATTTTTTTCACAATTATTATATCCGATTTTTTTTAGTAATTCAACTCTTTTTTTCAATGAAGATATATATGTTTCTCTTTTTTTTTACTCATGAATTTTTTAATAATTTCTTTTTTCAAAATTTTTTCTACGAATTACAACCTCGAAAATATCAAATATACTGATACTTACGTCAATTTGACTAGCTCTGATACCAAATGATACGAACTCACCTCGGGAGTGATTTGAGTCGTATATGTTGCCCGATCGTAAATTGAGTAAGTTGAAGGCTTTCTCGAAAAGGGTTGAAAGAAAGATGGAAATAAGCTCGAATGGGTTAAAGTGGTTAAAGGATAGCTTACAAAAATGATAATGGAAAATGACTAAGGGTTCAAGAATGAGCTAACACAATAATAGTGTGTTAACCCGAGACTTATGTGAACACTTAGGTTGGGAAAGTGATAAATGGATAGTTGGATAAAGACCTCGACTCGCCATCAAAAATGATAGGAACCTCGGTATAGGTTGAATGCCACACTTTAGAAATCAAAGTGATAAGTTTGAACAAAGACAGTTTGACGGCACAAGGGATACTTGATAAGTCAGACAAGTCTTTGGAGAACGATGAGAGTTGAAAACAAACTCACAAAGTAAACAAAGTTCATAAATTGTTTAAAAAATGTTCATTAGCCTTACAAAGTGAAAAACATCACATATTTATAGTTTAAACAAGAGGGTAGCCGAATAGGCTCTTAAGTAGCCAAATAACCTAAGTGAAAATTCCAGAATTTATAGAAAGCTTCCTTGAAGTTTCATGGAAATAAGAGAACAGTTTGGACAGCTTCTAGATGCTTGAATTGGTTGGAACATTGAAGGAAATGAATGGAAGCTGATGGCATTAAAGTACATTCGGCCACATGCTTGAATGTGTTAATTTTGGAGTGACTTGGTTCAGCCAAATGTCTTGAAAACTGAAGTGACTTAATAAATTCGGTCATGGTGCTTGGATTGTTTAACGGGGTTGCTTGGAAGAGCTGAACAGTTTTGTCTAGATTCAGCTACTACTTAAATGAACCATAATTCCCTTGAAGTTTCCTAGGACGTTTATTGAAGCTCCCAAGCTGGTGGCATTAGTGTTGAGCTGATTAGTCTCCTTAGGTTCGGCCAATAAACTTGATTAAAATGCCTTGGAAAAACTGAATGAGCATGCAGCTCATAAAGACTCCTTGGGTGCATGAATGGTCATCCATAGACATACAAAATGCATGCTTCCTCATTAAATTCAGCCAGCATGCTTTGTCCATTGATTTAGCATGCTTAACATCATTTAATGGCATCCTTTGCATGGAGAAACAAAGCCCAGCAGCTCTTTTAATGCTGCTCCCTTGCTATTCACGAAATAGGCTCTTGGGAAGGACAAAAGAAGCCCTCCATTTATGATGTTTCATGCACAAACATGCCCTTTAATGCTGCCGTCTCTTAGACGCTATTTTCATGCACCAACAGCCCCTTAAATTCGTCCTATGCCATGTTCCTGCACACATTTAATTGAAGCAAATTAATTGTTGTTGGGACATCATAAATTCGGCTGTAATTTAAAGCATATGGACACATTAATTTCGGCTGTAGCTAGGACACTGTAAATGCATGTAATAATCCAGACACATTAATAACATGTCTAGGACATGTATTTAATTTGGCTGGAGCTTAAACAAACTAAATTGGCAGCAATTAAATTTGTCTTAAGCTTGACAAATTAAAGTTATGTCCTAAACTAGACACGTTAACATTAACTAATAATCATGCATGAATTAAAAACACATTTAATCTTTATTTAGTTATGTCCAGATTTTGACACTTATAATGAATTAATTATTTGAGCTAACTTTAACTAAATTAACTAACTCCATTAAATTAATTATTCCAGCAAATTAGAATGCATGAAATTAAAATAAATGCGAATCAAACTCAAAATGAGCAAATAAGCTTATTGAGCTAGAAACAAGCTGAATTGAGATCAACGAGCTTCATCTTGCACTTGGCCCTTTCGAGCTTAGGCCATTCTCCATGTCGTCAGTTAATGCCGATACATGATACGACCGGGTTTGTATCAGCATGAAATGCTTACTTCTTTTTATTTTCCCTATTTTACAGCGCTCAGAAGCTCGTGAAGGTTGGAAGATCATTAGAGCATCGTCACACTATCAACTAGCTTATTTTGGGTATATATAGTGAATGTTTTTGGGATAATGGCATTTATAGGACAACTTGACCATTAGTGGCTTGATAATGATGTTTGTAACCAAGCCATTGGAATGGCTAGAAGTAGTTGTATGGTATATTTGTAATGTAATGCTATGGTAGCTAATTATATGTCAAGTTGATTAATATGATATATATTCACATGTGATGTGGTAAGTACATGTGAGGTAAGCTATGAATAGACATGCATGTAATATTATGCCATGATGAATGATGGAATTTGCTTAATTTGAATGTTTGAATTGGTTGGTATGGGATGTGTGTTTTAAGTGCAGGACCTGGGTGAGAAATGAAGCTAGAAATGGCTTTATTTCGTCCACACGGGCAAACACACGGGCGTGTGTCTAGGCTATGTGTGACACACAGTCTGTAACATGGGCGTGTAGCCTGGCTATGTGTGCCCTGCATCCAAAAATTTGAAAACAGAATGCTCAGAATTGAGAACACAGGTAGAGACACGAGCGTGTGTCTCAACTGTGTAAGGCACATGGCCTAGAGCACGGGCATGTCCCTTGGCCAAGTGAATCCTATACCTATTTTTCAAAATTGGAATTAACCACACGGCCTAACACACGTGTAACTGCCCAATTTTTAGTAGTGTCAGAACAGTGATTCGAGATAACTAAATTCGATGAAAAAGTTAGAAAATTTATTAATTAATAATTATAAGTTAAGTGTGATTTTAGAAATATTTTTGAATTTGTGAATTTTGTGTTTTAAAAGAAATTATCAGGAGTAGTTATGAGTCTAGTAGTGTGTTTAATTAGGTTTTAATTAAAGGACTAAATTAAATAAGGGGTAAAAGTCTAATTCTAGATTGAAAGAAACTAAAAAAAGGCCAAAATGGCAAATATGCCATTTGGCAATAGTTAAGGCGGCAAAAATAGAAAATGAGAATCGGTGAAAGCTGAAAAATGAATCTGTCGATGCCACACAGGAGTGTGGTCGCCCGTGTTGTAGGCCGTGTAGCAATACACGGGCGTGTGGTCGACGAGGCCAGGCTGTGCGTGAAGGACACGTCAGTGTGATGGCCAGATGAGGCCGTGTGCGACACACGAGCTCGACCAAATTGGGTCGTGTGGGCCACATGGGTGAACCACACAGGCATGTAGGATTCTGGGCCAGGCCGTGTGATCCACACGGCTGATGTGATATTTATGATCGTACTTGTAAAACTAAACTATTACCACGAGAAAGGCAAGCGCACCTATCGAACAGTAGTATAGCTTATGGCAAGACTAGGATGTCGAACCTACAGGGGCTAAAAGTATTAGTATTAACTTTCTTTTTATTATCTAGCCTAAAAATAAAGGGGATTTGTTTTAAACTAATTAAACTAAACTAATTAATTAACTAAGAACGCAACAAAGAATGAATTTTGGAAAATACTTTTGGAAAATCGATTGATTAAGACAATACCCAAGGAAGAATCCACCTAGACTTCACTTGTTATACGACTCTAAACTAGACGATTTATTCACTTGACCTGATATGTAGAAATCCCTAATTTATGTTAATATCTCTTTCAATACTAAGAACAACTAACCCTAGGTTGATTAATTGAAATTTCTTTCTAATTAAAACCCCTAGTGTTGTATTAACTCAATCTATGGATTTTCCTATTAGATTTGACTCTAACCCGAAAGATTTTTGACGTCCTATCTCTAGGATTACAATCAACTCCGCTTAATTATGTGGATGTACTCTTAGACAGGGACTTTTGCTCTACTGAATAGGCACATTCGACTTGAATTAATTTCCTGAAATATTAACACAAGAGTTAATAACACAATAAAAAACAAATCAAGTATTTATCATATAATTCAGAAAATAATAACAAGATTCGTCTTAGGTTTCATCCCCCTTAGGTATTTAGGGGATTTAGTTCATAATTGTAAAAGAAAACATCTCAAAATTGGGAAAACAATAAAACATAAAGAAAACCCAAAAAATTCCTGAAGGAAATTGAAGGGAGATATTCAGTCTTGATGGAGATCCTACTCTTGAGATGAATCAATCGGTGTTTTTTGAGTAATTCCTTGCTTTCTACTCTATATGTCCTTAATTCCTCTCCTAGGATGTTTTTATAGACTTTGGAATGCCCAAAATACCTAAAATTTAGCCTTTTTTGAGTAGAATTGAAATAGGGCTCGACAGGGGCATGGGCGTGTGGTCAGCCATGTGAAGGTGCCCAGGCCGTGTGCAATACTGACTCGATTACTTGTCAACATGGCCGTGTGGATAACTCGTGTGGAAGTGCCTTGGCTGTGTGAAACACTGATTTTGGCCCATTTTGTCCATTTTTTACTTGTTTCTCTCTCTTTTCACTTTCTAATGCTCACCTAAGTATAAAACATGAAATTAAAGGATTAGGAGCATCAAATTCATTGAATTGTAAGGAAAATCATCCAAAAATATGCCGAGCATGGGTTAAAAATATGTTACAATTACGGTTTATCAAATACCCCCACACTTAAGCATTTGCTTGTCCTCAAGCAATATCCTCAACTCACAATTAACAATAGATTTTTCTCAACTTATAATTCTTATCAATAATATTTCGAAATAATCCATAAGTAATCATACATTGAGAATTCAACTAAAAGAACATCATAGTCTCAAACAATCCAAGTTGAGCATTTTATCACAAAAGCATAGGTGTCTCCCATTATCTAAGTGATCATCTTTAATTCAAAATCACACAGAATTGACATCCTCACTAGAGATTCACTCAAATCACTCAAAGTGTTTAAGGTTCAAAAATTAAGCACTCATTAGTCAACATGAAAAGTTATTACCATAGGCTTGCATGAAAATCAAATCTCCACCACTATGGATTCAGATGATAGATCGATTAAAAGGTCTTTAGAGGTTGTAATGGGGCTTTGGTTAAGGGTGTGGACACAAGCTAAAAAATAAGGTTAGAATCAAGATTGAATTGAAGAATTACTTAACTAGAAAAAAATAACTAAAAATTTAAAAATTACATTACTGAACACATATATCTAGAATTTAGATTTTCCTCATGAATAAACATCATTTAAGTACATAGCTTCATAATAATATGCTAAACGGTAGATTAACAACTGAAATTTTTTTTAAGAACAAATCAAAAATGAAACTTTACTAGCTAAAAAGGAAAACATAGCTAGATAATTATTCAATTCAAATCTCGACAAAATAAGGATCAAATTAATTAAGGGGATTTCCATAATAATGGGTCATGGGTTAATATTGAGGGTAAATCAATAGATGGTTCGTTATGCTCAAGAGGGTTTACTAAGAGTTAATTATGAGGGTAGGCTTTTATGGAGTGAGTAGGTTAAAGCCTAGGTGCCTTTATCATCTCGGTATATCAACTCAATGGTGTGGTCTCGACATGTATAATCGAAGCAAGTTCTAGAATAACAAATCAATATTGACACACTCATAAGCAACAATAAAAGTGAGCAAGAAAGAATATATGCTCTAAAGGCTCAAGATCTCACAAAAATTATGGCTTTTGATGTCAATCCTATGAATTTCAAATTTCAAGATAATACCTAAATTTGGGGGAACAACTTAGAAAAAAAATTTAATTCTCAAAAATTTAACTTATCATGTTTAATTCTCCAATGTCTTAAAGTTTAAACAATCAAAGCACAACTGCCTATGATTTAATTCAAAACATATCAATAAAAATCATAAATCAATCAAAATTCATTCTAATAGTGATATGAGAAAGTTATTTGAGAACAAGATAGAATTCAGAGATTTTCTAATAAATAGATAAATTACCTCCCCACACCTAAGATGTACATTATCCTCAATGTACAAAGATAGATAACACAATAGTAGTAGAATATCATAAGAGAGGGAGGAAATTGATACTTCCTTGAATTTTGGATGAAATCTTTGGAGTAGTGAGAACAGAATTGGAGAAAGTGCTAATGAGGTGCATGATGAACTGGGCAGAGGTGAAGGTGGGGGAGGATACTTTGGTGGTGGTAGAGAGTGTAGTTCCACAATCAGAGGGCCAAACTAAGAGGGTATCGTAGTGTTCAATGTCGTGGTGGTTATAGTCATGGTCGAGCAGGACATGGCAGTCGTGGAGTACCTTTCCCTAGTGGATTTGTATATTCCTGAGTAGCATCAAGCTTTTGAAACTACGATATCATCAATAATGTTTTAAGGGAACATATCGAAGGAGTTATGATGGTTACTCATTAAAAAAACAGCCATAAACATAAAATGTCCAAAATATAATAATAAAAGTTTTGTAGAACAAAAACAAAATAAAAGTAAAATTAAAAACAAACAGATAAGAAAAAACAAAAGCAAATAAAGAGGACTCAAATGTCCTCATCGGCAGATGGGTCGCGAGGTGGTGGAGGTGAAGGCGAAATGTGGAAGTGGTGGCAAATCTGCTGTAGAGTCGCCTCAATGTTGTTGAATCAGTGAGCGGTGCTATCAAACTGTTGGGTGCAATATTGGTCGAAACGTGTGAACCACTCAGAAAGGTCGGTTCATGTGACATGTCAGTGACTTTGAGGTGGTTATGGTGGTGGGTCCTCGTGAGGGGGAGGGATATCATCAGTAATATCCTTAGGGTCTGCCTAATCGGTTGATCGAGATAAATGGTATTGGGTTGGATCGAACCCACATCATCACTCGATAATCTGCATATGAAGCATGCTGGATATGCCTTGTGGAGACATTTGGCCGATGAGTGTGAGCGATGAGGACTACGCTACTGTGTTTAGGAGGCTGAAGTGTCTCGCTAAGTGTGTCACATAAGGACAGATACAGATGGCTCTTTTTCAGTGGCGTTCGATCTGATGGCAAATAGCTAGGGCAATGAAATATGCCAAGTCAAAAACGTGCCCTTGTGACATGCTCCATAGAAAGTATGTGTCATGGGTATTAACGACGCCTGTGCTCTCTCCCCGACCCGTTAAAGTGTGAGCTAGAAGGGCATGTAGATATCGTAATGTTGGAGAGAGAGCTGATGCCTTGGAGCGATTCGGGTTATAGTTGCCTGAAGCAGGAATGAGGGTCGCCCAACGGGAAGATGGTGTGTAATGGATGTGGCGGTGGATATTAGGGAAGTCATCTTCATCCATAAATTCTTCTGTATAGAGGCCCAAAGCGACTCCAAACTTTGGGACACTCAATTGCCGTACCAAGCCACCGAGACAGAATTGAACTGTGTCGGGGTCATCGAACTCTGACATGACTGTCTGTAGATAGAATGTCAAACACAGCTCTAATTTGAGTTCCATGTACGTCGGCTCGACAATGTCGAAGAAACGTCCCCATGGATCGATTGTTATGAGGGCCCGGACTGGGTCGGTAAGGTGGACCTGCTCTAATGCGGCCCAACCAACACACTAGCCTGTACCAAGTGGTCTCACTCCAAGGATCTGAAATAGCTCCTTCTGGGGTCCCAGTGGGAATTGTAGAAAAGGGTGGCGTATCTCAGTGGTCGCATTGGAAGAGGTAGCACCGGGCCCCTTTCACTTTTTAGACACATGGACGGCAGTCTTACTTTTCCCTCGTATGTTTGTCATAACAAATCTGTAATTTAAACGAGAAAATAGATCAAATGAATAAACCAAATGGTAAGTGAAGATAAAAAATCTAGGTTAAGCTCAATAGTGTACTCAACAAGAAGATAGACTTAAGATATATTATGCGGCAAAAAAAACAAATAAAGAATGAGCAAAAACTTAGCCTAGCAAGAAAAAGAGAATAGAGCAGTAGACCTAAGTCGGAATATACTATAGCTAAACTAATAAAACTAAACATGAAAATATGAGTTATGTAATTTAACTATACCAAATAAGAAGCAATCAGAAGTATATCTGAATATCAGTATGTGAATACTTAGTAATATGCACTGGAATATGAGACAAAGATGTCTAAAATAGATATATCAATTTATCATCAAAGAACTATTGAATCAAGAATAATGAAAAATAAATGTTAAAGAAGTAATAGCAGAATAATAATAATGAAAATAATAAAAATTTAAAATGAGGAAAAAAAAACAAACAAAGGCTATAAAGGGGGAAAAATCGTCGGGGAAGGAGTGGCTGTTGGTGGAGACTTGCGACGGTTGGTTGAGGGAAGGGGAAGGGTGGATCTTGGGTGTTTGGCTGAAATAGGCTGATGGTCGGGGTGCTGTCGTGAGAGGGAAATGGTGGTAGTGTAAGTGGAAAAAGAGAAGAAGTAGAGGAAAAGGAGGGTGCATTGGAGGGTGGTTGGACAAAAGTGAGGGAAGGGGGAAAGTGGAGTTTGTGTGGGTGTGTAAGGGGGTTCGCTGGAGGAGAAGCAATGTGGCCAGAGATAGGGTAGTGATGGAGGTATAGCGGCTAGGGTTGTGAGGAGGGTTTTAGGGAAGAAGATGAATAGTGAATCAGGATTTGGGTCTTTAAATAGGGGTCACGGTCGTGCCAGGCTCGTGTTGGGTCACACGACCGGGCCCAGGCCCATGTGGTCTGACTTTAGCCCATGTTTATTGTGAAATTTTGTCCAAATCATGAATGCTTCTCGACCCATGCTCGTGTTTCCTGGGCGTATTGGTGCACACGATCGCCTCACACAGTCGTGTACTACTTCGTTCATTTCTTCCACACCCGTGTGCCTGTGTGCACGCCCGTGGGATTTAATCAGAGGCGCCCACGGTCTCAGGCACAACCATAGGCTATACCTGTGGTTCTCTCCTGACTCATTTAAGTTGATTTGATTTTAAGATCTCACACGGCCACCTCGCACGGCCATGGGCTCAGTCCTTCGTTTCTCCCACGCTCGTGCATTAATTCATACGCCCGTGTGTCTTGGTCAGGTTTGTGCACGGTTTATAGGCATGGCCATGTGAGTCTATCTCATCCCGTGTCTTAACATATTTTAAAGATTCGAAGTTCCAGTTTCAACACGGCCATGGCTATGCTCGTGTGGCCTATCCGTGGGGCTCGCATGCCCATTGCACACGCCTGTGTGGATTAATCGCATCCCGTGGGGTATCCTTTGTTTGGGAAGTTAAGTCCTATTTCACACGGCCACGAGCACGCCCATGCGTGCAAGCCATGTGGTTATGAAAACTTGTGTTTTAACAACTCAATTAGTGATCGTTAGATGCTATATACTAAAACTAAGAAAATTAGTAACGTTAGTGCTCAGGTTGCCTCTCGAAAGGCGTTTATTTAGAGTTTAAGCTCGACTTACCTTGCGCGCACCTTTACGAGGGTTCATGGAGCCTAAGCTCCTCTCTATCATTCCTAAAATCCTCACCATTATAAAGTTTAAGTCTATGACCATTTACCTTGAAAGTACCGTGGTTCGGATGTGTAATAGACCGATACAGGGCCTAAATGGAATAGTGGTTACGAAACCACAAATCCAAGGTCAAAATATTTATTCCGATTGAGTTTTAAAATTTATTTTGTGTTTGCAATATTCTGTGAAATTTTTGTTACAAAATTTTATTCTTTGTGTGTCCAATTTGATAAATTGGACTAAATTGCAAAAGTAGTAAAATGTGCATTCTAGAAGGTAAAGGTGTTTAATTGAAATGTGTTTTATTTATATTTTTATGGTTTCCATTTTTATGGAATTATTTTTTAAAAATTTCGTACGAAAATTTTGACGTTTGGGCACTCAATTTAGTCAAAAGGACTAAATTGTAAAAAGTGCAAAAGTTGAGTTCTACATGTTAGAGGTGTCCAATTGTTATGAAATTTTAAATTGGAGGTCCTTAAATGGTAATTAGACCATTGGTTAATTTATTGGACAAAAATGAACATGAAATGGGTGAAAAAAGAATATTTTTAAGTTAGGGGCATTTTGGTCATTTATTGATTAAATGAATTAAAAATCAAATTAAAAGCCAATTTTTGCTCATCTACTTCCTCAAGGCCGAATATAGCATGGAGAAACCATGTCTAGGGTTTTTCAAGCTTCCAAGCTCAATTGTAAGTCCGTTCTAGCCTATTTTTAATGATTTTTACGTTTTTGAAATCCCGGTAACATGATTTCTCTATTTCTACCATTATTTTGAGCTAGAGTTTGATTTTAAAAATTGACCCATGTTGAATAATTGTGCTTTTTGATGAATTATGGTATATTATGCATGTTTAAAGTTAGAGAAACAGTTTTTACCGAGTGATTTTTGACGAAAATGTCCGAATGGACTAAATCGTAAAAGTTATAAAATCGGTCATAAGTGTGTGTTTTAATGAGAATTGTGGGCTGATATATTTATGAAATGGTTCAGTTAGGTCTAAAATGCAAAGAAATTGAATAAAAATTTATTTACGAGCCTAGGGGCAAAAACATAATTTTGACAAACTTTAGGGGCAAAAATGTAAAATTTTAAAAGTGTGGTTTTTGGACTAATTTGAATAATGTAGTCATTAAATGAGTATTATTTGATGTGTTAGATCAAGAAAACATGAAATTCGAACTTAAAACGAGGTTATGAGCTAAGTCGGAAAAGTTGGCCGTTTTTGCATTCGAGGTAAGTTGGCATAATAATAATGCAGTAATGTCATAATGTCTGTTTGAAACCTTAATTAAAATATTAGATTTGATTTTTTTGAATTATATGATTATGATATTAGTATGTTAGTGATTTGATTTAATAATGCTTATGATACAAGGTGACATAGATGACATGGAAATGAATTAAGATGTTGTGTTTAAAAGTGCTTTCTATGATTATGGTGGCTATGTGAAATTGTAAGTTTCTATGCAAATAATATATCATTTTTACTTATGTTATAATATTTTGTTATTATATAAGTCGTGGTTGCATATTGAATGCTCACTTGAGGTAAATTATGAATTGAAATTGAGTGGTAAAATGTTGAAAAGTGAAGAATTTCCCGGTTGAACCTTCGGAATAGAAAAGATATGAATGATCTGTTGTGAGAACACATGTGTAGTACTAAGTGCAAGCTACTATGTGTTCAAGATGGTTTAGGTCACGTATGTATTACTAAGTGCAGGCTACTACGTGTACCAAATGGCTGGGTTGCATGTGTAGTACTATGTGTAGGCTACTATGCATACTCGATTATTTCAATAACATGTGTGGTACTAAGTGCATGCCACTATGTGTAAGAAATGGTTTTGGTCACATGTGTAGTACGAAGTGCAGGATACTATGTGCACCAATTAACTTCAGCTACGAGGGTGGTACTATGTGCAGTTCACCGAATATTTGTTACTATTCTGATGTGTTCAACAGGAAAACCTATTAATTGTAAATTCATATGAAAGTATGGTGTTAAGTATAAGGATATGAATATATGTGTTGTGAGAAATGTGCTCAATAAGTAATCGAACTTTGGTAAGTTTGATATAGTTAAGTGTTACTATGAAAAATTGATACAAAGAAATTTAAGAAAAAGTGAAACTTGAAATATAACAGTTTTTGGCAGCAGCAGTTAGGTAAATTTGAAAATTCACAAAAATGGTAGAAATTAAATTAGAGATTGAATGAGATGTGAAATTAAAGATTATTTAGCTTATTTTCATATAAAAGAAATAGAGAAAGCAAAGGAATTCTGTATTTTAAGATATTTATATTTTTGTAAGACTGGTTCAGATTGATTTCGTGATCCCCTGTTCTGATTTGTGAAAATTATTAAAAATTATAACAAAAATAGTTATGGAGCATAATTTATATGGCTAGACTCCCTAATGAGTCTATTTTTAGAAGAAAGAAACAAGAACCTCATTTGAATTCTGTAGCAAAAGATAATTAAATTTTAGTGAAGAGTGGTCAAGATTGTGGAGTAGCGAAACAATGGAAGATTTAATGAAAAAACTGTACTAATTAGCCCAACCAAAAATTCTGAAAATTTTATGGCAAGAAGATATATGAGTCTAGTTTCAGTAAAAATTTACAAAACTTAATTTTGAGTTCTGTAGCTTAAGTTATAATTAATTTAGCGGACATGATTCAAGAAAAAGCCTAAGTTGAACATGTGTAAAAAGTGGAAACATGTATTCAATGATTTTATTTCTTAAGAATACCTCTTGAGAAATGGAAACATTTTGTTAATTTAATTGCTTATTATTATATGCCAACTTACTAAGCTTTAAAAGCTTACACTCTCTCTTCTATTTCTCTTAGTTTTGTCAGGTTGGCTCGGTGTTGGAGATCATCGGAGGCGGCATTACACTATCGTTTTGTCAAGATGGCTTAATAAAGATTCTTAGTGCTTACAAGTGAGTGGCATGTATAAAGTATTAGTCATAGATAGTAGGTATTGGCCAAATGTATTGGCTTATATCATTACGTTGTATATAGCCAAGAAATCTGGCCTATGATAGTTATAGGTAAACAAATTCTATTTTATGCATGTGGTGTGGAAATGTTTTGATGTAGATAAGTATACTACATGTGTTTGATGGTTAAGTTAGGATTAATTAAAGGTATAATATGGGTCCATGAAATTCATATGAGTGTAAAGAGTTAAGAGCAACAAAAAGGGCTTGGAAAATAGCCCAAGTGCTGGCTACATGGGCATGTTCCGAGTCACACAGGCGTGTGATACTATTTTGAGTGAAAATTTTAGTAGTGTTCGAAAAATTCCAGTTTAGTCCTGGATCATACTCAATGTATCATTTGGGCCTCGTAGGCCTACAATGAGGGTGTGAACTATATGAATGAAAAAGTTTAAAATTTTTCATGGAAATTATTTCTTGAAATCAAACGATCGTGCGAGTGTTGTTTGGTAATGCCTCGTACTGTGTCTGGCGACGGTTACGGGTGAGGGGCGTTACAGGATAGGTTACCTCTACTGTGCCGTATGGAAAAATAGTTTGAGCTACAAATGGGCCTGACCATCTTGATTTTAGTTTCCCATGTAACACCCCAAACCTGGCCTGGACGTTACGGCCGAATCTGGCGTGTCCCATTGAAGTGTTTTTTGAAAACCATGTTTTCATTAAAAACCCTTCTTATTTAAAAACTTGTTGCCAACTAAAACTTGTGTTTGTATATTTTCAAAACGTGATTTATTAAAAGATCATCCTCTTGTAAAACGTTATTACCTTTAAAACCTTATTTGTTACGGAAGCTTAATTTAAACAGTTGCGAAAACGTAGTGTTTGGAAACTGTTGATGCTTTGGAAAAAACCCATTTTCTACTTCTAGATATTATAAAATAATAAATAAAAGTACAAATTTATAATCCAGAAATTATAAAGGCCTTATTACAACCCATATTAAAATACTTAAAAGTAAATAGTCAAACAAAAGCATAAGCAGTATGTGGCCTTCTCCGAGTCCCTCGCAGCTTCGATCCGTCTAATGCTAAGAGTTACCTAAAAAAGTTAATAAACGGGGTGAGTTTAAGAAAAACTCAGTGTGTAATCCCCTTACTAGAGTAACAGTCAGTATACATAAACAAAGACAAAAAAAAAGTCAGGGCCAGAGCCACTTTAACAGTAATGTTACAGTCCAATTACGGGTATACGTGGGCCAAAGCCCACTACAATCATATGGGTCTCAGCCCATAACAGAAACAATTGGGCCCAGCCCTAAACAATAATAGAACAAGTGGCCTAAGCCTAATCCAGAGATAGATCGCAAAAAAAATAGGTCTGCAACAGTGTGAGTATGCATCCTACCCCAATCTAGCCAACACACCACCCGTACCAACCCTACACAGTCTGTGGGGAATAAATCGACCCACCTAGCCAACACACCAAGCTTAACACTGGTTGCGGCACTAAGTAAGCAGAATGGCTCAACACCATAGACAGAACAGCTAGAAGCCATAAATATCGTAGCAACGCTGCCAAATAACAGAATGGCTGTAAGCCGTAAGTAGAATGGCACAAAACCATCGATAACTACATTATGTTAGGCACATAGCCATCAACTAGGGTAGCATAACTGACACACAACCATGGGTAAATATGATTGACACATAGTCATCAATAAATGCGATTGGCACATAGCCATAGGTAAGTACAATTGGCACAAAGCCATAATCAAGGTAGCACAGAGCCACAATTAGGTTGGCATAGAGCCATAATCAGAATAAGTGGCTTTAAGCCATCAATACTGGATCGACAGTCGTCTCGTGTGACCCGTGCGATCCTATCAGAACAGAACTGGGTCCACAGTCGTCTGGCGCAACCCGTGTGACCCTATCATAATAGATCTTCCTTTATAAATAATATCCCAACACCATGCAGTATGTCATGTATGTGAAATGTCATGCTCATACACAATCATACAAATCATAGTCACAATAGTCCAATCACAGTCATATATTCTCAGTCAAACATAGTCAAATCAATCAAATTGTATCACCAGTGAGTCATTTACCCTCGATGGGCAAAATAGTCTTTTTACCCATTACGGGTATTTTAGTCATTTCATCCTACAAGGGTATTTTGGTAATTTCATACTATAGGGGTATTTCATTAATTCTACCCTACAAGGGTATTTCAGTAATTCCACAAACTAGGGTATTTTGGTAATTTCACGAACTAGGGGTATTTTTGTAATTTTGTAAACTGAGGGTTTTCTGTAATTTTACAAATCGGGGGTATTTCTGTAATTTTACAAATCGGGGGTATTTCTATAATTTTACAAATCAGGGGTATTTCTATAATTTTACAAATTGGGGGTATTTTTATAATTTTACAAATTGGAGGTATTTCTGTAATTTTACAAATCGAGGGTATTGTGGTAATTTTACAAACCAGGGGTATTTTGGTAATTTTACAAACTAGGGGTATTTTGGTAATTTTCTAAATTTTGGAGTCTCAGTACCTAGTACGACCTCCTAGAACGTCTATCGTCGCTTTGAGTAACTCAAATAACCTACCTAGCCAACACGGTGTTTTCGAGCCCAAATCTTGCTATTGGGCCCAAGTGGGCCCACACGCTCGTGTGGCCCATTCAGCCCAGAAACAAACACAGTTATGCGAACGACATAGCCTGACTAATCACTTATCACATCACATACATATTATCCCTGTGGGCCCACAAGCCCAATGGGCCCACACGGCCCATTTCAGCCCAACGTTGCACAAAACAGCCCAAGACCATGAGAGTTCTCGTGGTAGCCTCGAATCACCACACGGGTGATCGCACGCTCGTGTTGCATCATTTGCTAGCATTTCGGCTCTCGGCATTTCGTTGTTCTATAGTCATAGCAGTGAACAACACATACTTTCGGCTTTTCAGCCGATAATCAAACATAGCATAGAGTTACACACCCTTTTGGCTTTACAGCCGACTATCAAAAATAGCATACAGATACACACATGTTTACGGCTTTTATGCCTACTTCCATTTATAAGGTATGAATACACACCTGATGCAATTGTAGTTAATCCTCGAGAACCCAACCTATATAATCAATCATAAACTTGATTAATCGCATAATCACAAACACATAACCAGCCTTAATAGATTTCACCACTTAGCTTGCTTATACGAGATATAACTTAATCCTCTTAGATTGCTAGCTAAAGATCGGTCTCACGTCCCGATCTACTAACTGCACTATCGATAGCCCTTAATAGAAAACATTGATTAAAGATGTGACTTAACGCCAAAGATTACTCTAAAGAAATATAGGCATATTCGGCCTATGCCCAAAAATAAAGGTAATGCACTTACCTTAAGTGAACAATAGGAGAAAGGGCTTGAACTGCTTGAACAACACTTGCGATCCTTCACTTCTCGAGGAAATTTAGAGAATCAACCGAATAGCACTCGATACATGAACTACCTCTTGAGTTGGCAGAGAACACAGAAGGACGACACAGAAAAGAAAAACAAATGAATAATATTTGGTTACCCCAACAAACACTACCTTCCTGATGGAGGAGAAAAGGAATGATAGGGAGAATTAGTAGAGAACAACTAGAGAGAAGAAAAAGAAGTTGTATTCGGCTTAAGCAAATATTATAATCAAAGGAGGAAAATGTTGAGAGAAAGAAAAGGGATGGGATCGGTCAAGATAATGCAAGTAAAAGAGAATGTTGAAGAACTCAAGAATTTTGAGGGAGAGGGACAGAAAGTATTCGACTAAATTAAGAAGGGGAAGAAGTAGAAGAAGTGCACCAAGATCAATTCGGCTAGGCAAAACCAATGTAACCAAAGATGCAATATTGAAGGCAATAGGAGGAATCGGCTCAAATTGACACCTTAAGGCTTGGTTTTCGGTAAGTGAACACATACCCCAAATAGTCACTCACCTAATCGGCACTTAAGAGTAAATAACAGAAAAAAATACAAAAAGAAGCAAAACCTGAGATAAAAGAAGAGGAAATTTTGGCACCTACACTCCCAAAATGCCGAAAATACACACTACTAGCCTCCTTGGCCAAATTTGCATACACAAGCTACCTAATGCGGCTTCATTCTCCCCAATTTCGAATTCCTTGAAAATCTCCACAATCTCTCCATAATCCACTGCTCAACCACTCCAAATCCCATGATCCTCTCCCCCTTTTACCAAGTCCACAACCACCCCAAAGAATTTGAATCCACCTCAAACTCTTACCATTCACGAAGCAAAATAAATACCCTTTATAAACAATGGATTTGAAACCACTCCCTCTCATATGCTCAAACGCACCACCACCAGTGGACCAAACAAGCTTCTTATGACACACAACGAGCACAAATAATTATAAGTCCTATAAGCTAATGTCCCAGTTCACTTAAGAGCCCAAAATAAAAACCTTAAAAATGCCAAAGCTTGAACCCTAGACCACCTGTACACTACTAACGCCTCATTGCCACTAGACCATATGCTTCCTCATGTCATATTTCCCCACATTTAATTCTTAAAGCCTTCAATCAAATGCCAAGGTCCTACTATGGGAAAAACTAAAAATTTCGCTAATGCCCTAGTTTGAACCCAGGATTTCCCAAACCTCCCCAAACACTCCAAATCACTTAAACAACATACCAAACATGCCATTGTGAATTTATAACCACACTTTAAAAGAAATATTTAGGACACCTTCTAACCGATCCCAAGCTTAAGGCCCAATACTTCTAGGCCCAAATTTCGGGCATTACATTCTAGGGAACAACTTGAGTGTAACACCCCAAACCCAGCCTGGACGTTATGGCCAGATTTGGTATGTCACATGGATGATTTATTCAAAAACCAAACACTTAGACAAAGCATTATGTTACTTATTTGAAATCCATAACGAGCAAAATTAGATTAAAATCCATTTTATTTATCATGAAGTGTTTATACCAAAATCCCATTCATTTTCGTTATTAATATTATTAAGTCATCCAACCATAGCGTGTGGCTAGTTTAAAAAAAATGTTTGCAATTAATTTTAAAAACCCGAAAATCCTAGTCTACCACTTTAAAGCAAATAATAGTGTCTCCCAAAACCAAACACCCAAGTGGCCTTATTACAAAATAAATCAAAAATTAAAATAGAAATAAATAAATAAATAAATAAATTAAAACCAAATGAAAACCAGAAGCATAGTCCACGTGGCCACCCCGAGTCCCTCGCAGCTCCAAATCCTCTATGGTTAGGGGTTACTTGCATAGGGGGAAATAATAGGGTGAGTTTGTGAAAACTCAGTGTGTAATTTAACCCAACCAATAATAGAAATCAGACATGTAGTTCAGTCTGGGCCGAAGCCCTATTCGGATACAGATCAATCTAGGCCTTGGTCCTATTCAAAAACAGAGTGGGCCTTGGGCCCATTACAGATACAGAACAGAATATGTATATATGCAAAAACCCATTCCCAGTCCAGCGCATCACACCACCCGTACCAGCCCATAACACTATGTGGGGAATAACTCAACCCACCCAGCACTACACACCACAGATGCAGCAGAGCTGCTAATACAGAGATCGTGGCAGAGCCACCAGAACAGAATTACGAGGCGGAACCTCTAAACAGAATACAGGGCAGTGCCACTATACAGAACTTCCTCCAAATCCAAAACCTAACCCCTATGCAGACTAGAGTACTACATATCATATGCATACAGATTACCAGATACAGATATAAACATACACAAATCAGTCAACCTATTTCTAAGGGGTAAATTTGGCAGCCAGGGGTAAAATGGTAATTTTACCCCTCAGGGGTATTTTGGTCATTCCACTAAGTCTCAATGGTTCATCACTTAATACGACCTTCTAGTAGGTCTAACGTCGCTCTGAGTGACTCAGGGAGTCCATATAATCACATAACGTATTCGCGCCCAAAACCCCTAATGGGCCCAAGGGAGCCCACACGCTCGTGTGGCCCGCTCAGTCTAAGCTTATGCATATTATCATAGATTTATCATCTAACATACCAGGAAACACTTACCGCATAATTTTACCCATACGGGCGTGTAGGCCCATTGGGCCCAATTCGGCCCATCGAGGCCCAGAATCGCCCATGTACACGAGATCGTGCACTACGGCCTCCATGGTCTATCACCCACAGTTTGTGGGTTCAAATTGGCCCACAAGCGCTCACGTGCTCATATGGCCTCGAAATGCCAACATTTCGACATTTCAGTTTTTCAGCTTTTGCCGATCTATGCTACTAGAGGGTGTCGTTACACACCTGATTTCGAAAAGAGTTGACCAATCTCGTGAACACCAACCTTTGCTGAAATCTAGCCAACAGATCTAGATCGCCTTGCTATTACTTTCCACCGACCCTTCATGCACTTCCCTCCTACCAACGGCTTGGTCAGATCCCAGCTAACCTGCTACTAACTCCAACCTAGTACTCTTGCATATCTATTCGAATTCACTAAAGAAGTAGAGTTTTACTATTCGAATAAGAAGGCCAAACAAGAGAAGTAACCGTTGAAGAAGGGATAATCAGTTTAGGGATACATTTAACAAAGTAGAATGGTATTCGGCTATGCAAGAAATGGGTAGAGAATGATTAAGTTCGGTCTTAGCAAAGTATGGAGTATGAAAAGGAAGACAAAGATGTGAGTTTTGGCTTTGAAGAAATCGGCCAAGAAGAGTTTTAAGGGTATCAACTCAATATGGAAGAGTTAGAAGAAAAAGAGGAGGAGAGAGAGCTTTGATATTCCGCTAGAGTAGAGAATGCCAAATCAAAGGGTACGAATGAGTGGAAAAAGAAAGGTAGGCTCAGCTTTTGAGTCAATCGACCAAGGTGAAGTGTAACACCCCCACACCCGAGACCATCGCCAGAGTCGAGCTTGAGGTGTTACCGAACATAATTTATCATTTAAACAACTTTACATCATTTATTTTGATTTTCGGAATAAGCAGTTTTTCTGCGTCATGGTTGCTAAAAAAATCATATCTCAATTTATGAAACTCAAAATCAAGATCTGTAAATTTTCTCTGAATCTAGACTCACATATCTATCTAATAATTTTTTATAAAATTTTTGGTTGGGCCAATTAGTACAGTTTATTAGTTAAATTTACCCCTGTTTTAGGACTTGACTGCACTGACCTCTACTTACTACGAACCACTTTTCTCCCTGTAAAAAATTCATATAACTATACCGTTTATTTCTATTAAAATTATATTCAATAAGGGTTCTGAGCATATAAATTACACCTCCTCGTTATTTTTTTACAATTTATAGTGAATTTTCAAAGTTGGAACAGGGGATCCAGAAATTGCTCTAGCCCTGTTTCACTAAAACTCAAATATCTTATAACATATAACTTCTTTACCTATTTCGCTTTTTTCATTTGAAAGTAGACACAATAAGCTTCAATTTCATAGTTAATTCTTCACCTAATTCGTTTTCTACTATTTTTGGTGATTTTTCAAACTCACATCGTTGTTGCTATAGTGTTCTGTTTTATGGCAAGTTTCATCTTTTTATGAATTCTCATGAACTATATAACATTATTAAACTCACAAGGCATCCAACATTATCTAGGCTAGCCATACCAATGACTAATCATTATCAAGCATTTTCTCAACCAAACCACAACCATATCACAAGATTATTTACACAAAACATGTATATTGCTATACATGCCATACATCAAAACATACAAACCAATATACTAATTCTTCCTCGGATAGTGTGAGCGTTTCTTCGACCTTCCCGATATCCAAGTTGGCTGGCTAAAAACTACAATGAATGTAAGGGAGGGAGTAAGCATAAATGCTTAGTAAGTTCACATGCAAATAACAAGTAACATAACAAAGCAATTATATCAACAACAATAGCATGATATCACCAAGATACAAACCACATTTCTAGCTATCGTGTATCATCTTACCACCTTATTTCTGTTGTATCAAGTTTCAACCCGAGGGTTAAGTACATACCTGTCCAAATTGTCCATTTCACAACACTTACCAAAATATCATTTTCATCTTGAGTATTCTTCCATTCCGCTAGAATTTTACCCGTTGAACACATCGGAATTTAACTCGGATACACGGATCATTTGCACATAAGTGCCACATATGTAATCAATCAACCATGTAACCCGCCCATAAGCGAACTCAGACTCAACTCAATGAGCTCGGGTGTTCACATCCATAAGTGAACTTGGACTCAACTCAACAAGCTCGGATGCCTAGTTACATCTCACGAACTCGGACTCAACTCAATGAGTTCGGACATTTGCATCCATAAGTGAACTCGGGCTCAACTCAACGAGCTCGGATGCCCAACCATCCTAGTGACATGTCACTTGTATCCTAATCTATTCCCAAGGTTCAAATGGGATTTTCCTCAGTCACACATTTTCCAGTCATTCTCCTCGGAATATTGGAATCAATACGTTGCTTGCATCTCATACTTATCAATTTAATCACATGCTTATCATACCAATACATAATATTTCACAAAGCATAATATTCATAATAACAAGTATCATATCGTATAAATAGCATTAAATCACTTAAAATAGCAATCATGTTACATTATTTACACATGAACTTACCTCAGTACAAAATATAGCAATTTTGCGATTTAGTCCAAAATCTTTTCTTTTCCTCGATCAAGGTTGATTCCACGTCTTTCTTGATTATGAAGCTTGGAAGCTTGAAACAAACCCTAGCTATGGAGAACCCTTGAAATTTCGTGGTAATGAAGAAGATGACCAATTTTGTGTTATTTTTCCCTTTTTATTTCATGTTAATATCCAAATGACCAAAATGCCCCTCCTTACTAAACATTCAAAAATTCCATCCATGTCCAAATTTTGTCCATGAACTTAAAATTGGTCAAATTGCTATTTAAGACCTCCTAATTAATATTCCAAAGCAATTTCATACTAGAAACTTCTAGAATGCAAGTTTTGCAACTTATTCGATTTAGTCCCTAATTTCAAATTAAGCACTTTACGCTTAGAATTTCTTCACGAAATTTTCACACCATCATAAAATCATATCATAAACATCAAAATAATTATAAAATAATTATTTCTACCTCAGATTTGTGGTCACGAAACCACTATTCTGATTAGGCCCTAATTCGGGATATTACATGAAGTCTCTAACAAAAAGAGACAATTTGAAGGACAAAAGAGATGAGAAGAATTTCGGCACAATGCCTAGATAAAAACCCGAATGCACAAAATGTTCCCAAAATGTGAATTCCCAATTATCGAAAGAAGAAATCGTCACCCACACTTCCCAATTTGCCGAAAAATACATACACAAAAGGTTAGTAGCCGAATTTGCTCTTCCAAGCCACCCACATTCGACCAACTCCCCCTTCAAACCTCAATCCCTAAATTTTCTCCTAGATAACCTCCCCTTATCCCTCTCCAACCCAATCCTCATGAGCAAATCAAACTCTTCCACTTAGAATTCAACTCCAAGTCTAACTCTTACCTTGTCCATGTAGCAAACTTAAAGGATTTTGCCATCAGGGAGATTCAAACCTGGGCTCCCTCACAAGCTTCAACACGCCACACCAAGCCCCATATGTGGCGCCTCATACCACTTTACCATAGGGCTTTTTGTGTCACAAATTCCACAACATTAATTTAAAAGCCCTATATGCTAACACCTAGATTTCCCCAAAGCAAAAAATTAAGATCTTACCAGGACTTAGGCTTTAGCGTATGCCTTCCAAAGGGCCACTAAACTCACCCAAATCATGTAACACCCCAAACCTGACCCAGACATTATGGCCAAATCTAGCGTGTCACATGGACGCTGAATTACACCTCATTCTTTAATTAATACATTTAGGGTGACTTTACAAATCATTTTTAAGAGTTATGAAAAAAACAGGTTCTTAGTTTATAGAAGTCCTATCCACTACCAGTTGGAGTTTATTCTTTAAAAGATCTTATCTGGTCATTAGGTGACCCATTTGTTGCGTATGATATATTTTGAAATTGTTGATTAATCTTGGAATAAAAACACGTGCAACCTAATCCTATCAATTTTAAACAAGTAATAATTTAATAATTAAAAACCAACATAAAAATAAAAATAACCAATGAGCGACCTTATTACAAAATTAAAACCTAAAATGATTATAAATTAAGCAAATACGAAAATAAATAATTTAAGAAAGTATAACCAAATGCAGTTTACGTGACCACTTCGAATCCCTCCAGCTCCAAGTCCTCTAAGGTTGGGGCTCACCTGCATGGATGAAAAGAAAGGGGTGAGTTTGTGAAACTCAGTTTGTAAGCTAAACCCAACCAGAGTCCAGACCAGTGCAAGCCTAACTGGGCCTAAGCCCTATCCAGAAACAATATTAACTGGGCCTTAGCCCTATTCAGTAAACAGTAATTACTGGGCCTTAGCCCTATTCAGAAATCAATGTGGCCCATAGGCCCATCACAGTAACAGAACAGTATTTATGCATGAATGCAAAGCCCAGCCCAATCCAGCCCTACACACCACCCGTACCAGCCCTACACACCATGTGGGGAATAACTCAACCTACCTAGCCCTACACACCACAGTTGCAGCTTAGTTGCTTAATCAGATAACGTAGCCAAGCCACTAACAGTAAAATGAGGCAAAGCCTCTATCAGTAAACGTGGCATTGCCACTTAGCACTTTCTCCATCAAAACCCAATCCCATGCAATAGTATATTATGACATGGCATAGAATGAACAAATATAATTTTAGCATGCAATTTAGTCAACTTAACCCTAGGGGTAAAATGGTATTTTAGCACCTAGGAGTAAAATAGTAATTTTCCACCCTTAAGGGGTATTTCAGTAGATTTTCCAGTTTTTAGGGTTTTATGCTCATTACAGTTGTTAACAGTCTAAATGTCATCTAAGTAACTTATTTGGCCCATTTTATTAAAACAAAGTTATTGGCCCTAAAACCCCTAATGGCCCAACAGTGTCCACTAGCTATTACGGCCCACTAAGCCCATATTTTATGCCCGTTTTAGCAGAATTAACGGTCCAACTACTAGATTAAACTTACCTCTCATTTTCACCTATATGGGCCCGTAAGCCCATTGGGCCCAAATTTGACCCTTCAAGGCCCAAAACCACCAACGTGCACGACATCACGCACCATGATCCTTACATTTGTGATTACAGATTTTACTGATTTAACCGACCCACGAGCGCTCGCACGCTTGCAAGCCTTCGAAATGCCAAAATTTCAACATTTCGACTTTTCGACTTTTGCCAATCTAGCCTACTAGTGGGTGTCGATTACACACCTGATTGCGATATAGGCTGAAATCCCTCGAACGCTTAACCTATAGTTGATTAGATCATACTGTTAACTAAAATCCACCGAAATCAATGAAACTGATAACCTACCATATTCGACAAACACTATCCAATCCTTTAATCACATACCACTGCCGATTCTTCAACTAGATCTAGATCTAGTTTGCTCCAACGGTCCTAGCCTTCAATACTCCTCGATGGATAGTTTCTACTCCACACTAGCACATAAGAAACCGAAAGAGAAGACTAATGTAAGTCATAGCCAAAATCGACAGTTGCCTTAAGGAATTAGGGGTTTCTGGCTTTTCTTGAATTGCAAGAAAGAATGGAGTAGGAAGGCTACTTACCCAAAAAGTTGTTCGATCCGATAGATAGTACAGTAGTCGTTTTCCCCTAAACCAGATCTCAACCTCTAGAGGATCTAATCCAAAACCCGAAGCTATAGAAGAGGTTTAACATTTTTGGCTAAAGGGTAAATACTTTGGAAAAGATGACAAGATTTGGCTTTTAAGTAGTGCAAGAGAAATCAACAAAGAAATAGAAAAGAGAAGTACAGGTGATTCGGCTAAAAGAGAAGAAAAGAACAAAGATATTCGGCCAAGGAGAAATCGGCACAAAAACTAAACCTTTTAGGATTTCAGCTTTTGAGAAATCGGCTAGATAAGGTTCCAAATGAGTGTAGACCGATTAGGAAGTCAAGAAGAAAGAAAAGAAAGGAGAATAGTTTCAATTTGAGAAAAAAAAAGAGGAAGGAGTTTGGGTCTTTGATCAAATCGGCACAAGAGTTTTGCAAGTTGCATTTTTGGACTTTAGAACAAGGGAGGAGAAGAGAAAAGAAGAAAAAAGTGTGAGCACCCTAGGGACTTAACTAATCGACACTTACCTACCACAAAAATACCGAACCACAACCCAAAAAGAACCCTAAAAAGCATTCGGCTAGCACCCCTAACACCCCCTTGCTGGTTATGCCAAAACCGAATGACCAAACTGAAAATACTCCCCCAAGAGCCCCATATTCGGCCATCACTTGCTTCCCATTAAAAAATCCTAGATTTTCTCCCCTTATCGCTCCTTGACTCAATCCCATGAGCATCTCAAACTCTTCCCAATAGAGTTTCACTTGGAGTCCATCACATGCCTTGCACATGCATTAAAAATAAAACCCCACATTGCTTACCAAGAGACTTGAACCTTAGCTCTTGCATAGCCTCCACACGTCACTCCCTTGTGTCTTAAGTGGCGCCACCTTGCCACTTTAACACAAGCTTACTTGTTTCTTAATTTGTCAACATTTTCTTAAAAGCCAACTTAGTCAGAGCCCCTTCTCCCTTAAGTCCAAAATTTTAAAATTCTACTGGGTTTTAACTTAAACTTGGGCCTTCTAAAGGCCCACTAACACACTCAAACATAAATTACACATCCAGACAAGCCAAAAATTAAATTTACGCAAAATCCCAAAAATCTCGAAAATTAGGGCGCTACAACTCTACCCCCTTAAAGAAATTTCGGCCTCGAAATTTACATGATCCAAACAGGTGAGGGTATTGTGGATGCATCGCCTCTTCTGGCTCCTACGTAGCTTCTTCTCTGCCATGATTACGGCAAAGCACTTTCACCAACAGAACTGACTTTTTCCTCAACACCTTGATATCACGATCCAAAATCTGTACGGGTTCTTCTTCAAAAGACAAGTCAGTTTTCACCTCAACTTCTTCCACGGGTACAACATGAGAAGGATCGAATCGATACTGCATTGGCATGGAGATATGAAAGACATCATGAATCCTATCCAGCTCTGGAGGTAGTTCCAACTAATATGCTACCGGACCTACCCATCTAAGAACTCGATAAGGTCCGATAAACCGCGGGCCCAACTTGCCCTTCTTACCAAACCTTAATATTTTCTTCCAAGGCGAGACCTTCAAGAAGACCATATCTCCTACTGAGTACTCAATTTCCTTACGCTTTAAGTTAGCATAAGATTTCTGCCTATCAGATGTTTCTTTTAACCGATCTCTGATCAACTTAACCTTAACTTCAGTATCTGCCACCAACACTAGCCCAAGAACCTGATGTTCTCCTAACTCCATCCAATAGGTAGGCGTACGACACCTACGCCCATACAGTGCCTCATACAGAGCCATTCGATTACTCGCCTGGTAGCTGTTGTTGTAAGCAAACTCCGCTAATGGCAAGTAATCCTCCCAACTACCTCGAAAGTCGATAACACAACCCCTCAGCATGTCCTCCAGAACCTGAATAACCCTTTTCGACTGTCCATCTGTCCGGGGGTGAAAAGTAGTGCTGAAATACAATCGCGTACCCAACGCCTCATGCAACTTCTTCCAGAATCGAGATGTAAACCTAGGATCCCGATCAGAAATAATTGAGACTGGCACTCCATGAAGTCGCACTATCTCAGCCACATACAACTTGGCTAACTTCTGTAGTGAGTAATTGGTTCGGACAGGTATGAAATGAGTAGATTTGGTTAACCTATCCACAATTACCCAAACCGAGTCCTTCTTGGTAGGCATCAAGGGTAGCCCACTCACAAAGTTCATGGTTACCCTTTCCCAGTTTCATCTTCTTCGGTTGCAGAAGTCCAGAAGGCAGTTGATGCTCAGCCTTTACTTGCTGGCATGCCAGACATTTTTCCCATGAATTCTGTTACTTCACGCTTAAGTCTAATCATCAGTACAACTCTCGTAAATCTCGATACAACTTATTTGCTCCAGGATGCATGGCACAAGGTCCGCCATGAGCCTCTCTCAGAATTGACTGCCTCAAGTCAGAGTCCTTTAGAATACAAATTCTTCCTCGAAAGCACAGAACTTCTTCACTATTCAGTCCAAAATCAGAGGTCTCACCATTCTCAGCTTGCTAGAATCGAGGAACTAATGACTCATCCTCTAACTGCTTCTCCTTAATCTGCTTAGTCCATGTTGGTCTTACTTGTAATTCTGCTATCAAACTACCATCGTCATATAGACTCAGACAAGCAAACATTGCTTTCAACTCAGTTATAGCTCTCCTACTCAATGCATCAGCCACCACATTCGCTTTGCCTGGGTGATACTCAATAGAACAGTCGTAATCCTTAAGCAATTTTATCCATCTTTGTTGCCTAAGGTTCAACTCCTTCTGAGTCAACAAATACTTGAGACTCTTATGGTCCGTGTATATAATACACTTTTCTCTATACAAATAGTGCCTCCAAATCTTTAATGCAAAAATCACCGTACCAACTCCAGATCATGCGTAGGGTAGTTCGCTTCATGAGGCTTAAGCTGTCGCGATTCATAAGCGACTAATTTACCTTCTTGCATCAATACACAGCCCAAACCAACATGCGATGCATCACTGTACACAGTGAAATCCTTCCCAGACTTCGGCTGAATCAATACTGGCACCTCAGTCAGAACTTTCTTCAACCTATCGAAAGCCTCTTGCTGCTTCTCAGTCTATACAAATAGTACTCCTTTCCTCAAAAGTTTCGTTAACGGTGTAGCAATCAAGGAAAATCATTCCACAAACCTTCTGTAGTACCCTGCCAAACCCAAAAAACTCTGAATTTTTGATACAGATCTCGGTGGCTTCCATTCTAGAACCACCTCAATTTTCTGAGGATCCACCCTGTGACAGCCCTAGTTCGACCTAGATCGGTAAGCGGTTTCGTGATCGCTAAATCGAGCCTTTAAAATAGTAATTATTAATTTTCAATGCTTAAATTATGTGTTAATTGCATGTGTGGAAGTTGCGAATTTGAATTTGACAAAGTCAATATGGATTTAATGAAAAGGGTTTAGTTGAATAACTTAAAAACTTAGCTAGACATTTTTGGAATGACTAAATTAAGATAGGCTAAAAACAAATGGATTTGCATGTCAATAATCCCCTTAGAAGAAAGTGGCCGGCCATGCATTAGATTTCATTGGTTGTGGCATTATTTTATAATTTATAATTTAAGTTAGTGGGATGATGTCATAAGAAAAAAATAAATTAATGAAAGAAAGAAAATTTGAGGGAATTGTGTTCTTTTTGCCGTGAATTGAAGAAGGTAGAAAGGGGGAAAGTTTGAAGCTTCCATTCGGTCATACTTGGCTAAATTCTAAGGTAAGAATTCAATGTTTTTACATGTGTTTCTTCAAATTTTTGGTAAATTGGAGTTAGCTACTAAGTTCCTTACCTAGCCCATGTCTAAAATTTGATTTTTGTTTTTGGATTGATGTTGGTACATTCGGCCATATTAAAGACTTGAGTGAAGAGATGATATTGAGCTGCAATTTATCAAAATTGTATGCTAAAGAATTAGTACATGTGTATAATTGCCGTATGTACATATAGATTTAAGGAGACGGAAAATGGGTATTAGGTTTTGATATGTTTTATGTGTTAATTTGGATTTTTGATAGTGAATTTTAGTTGAGGATTGATAAGTTGTTGCTTTGAGGTTGAAATTTACTAATTGAGATAGATATATATATATGTGTGTATGTGTGGCTTTAATACTTTAATATTCGGCTAAATGAAGAATTCATATTGGTCTTGAGATTTTGTTAATTTGAATTTCTAATGTTGTTTGATTAAGGGCCGAATGGGGGGGGGGGATTTTTTAGAAAAGATTTAGTTAACATTTTGTTTAGTGGGTACAAATGCACAGTACCGTATATGAGTCAATTGAATTAAAAGTCCATGTTATGCTTAGAGTGATGAATATGTGTAGTTAATTGGGCATTGACATTCGGCTAAGTAGCATTCGGCCATGGAGTGAGTTTTGGGTGAATGAGAGTTTTAAAGAAAAGAAATTAAAGGAGAAGGTAAGGGATGGTGTTGAGAGGAAAATGTTTAGATGTTTTTTTTTTGTGACATTCGGTCTTGAGAAATTAAGTATAAGGATTTAGTTTTTAAACTTTAATTAGGTATGTGCAATCTGTTGATAAGAACGTGAGAAATAGGCATGAGGTTGGATAATGACATATCAATGTAGACTTATAATGCAAATTGAATTCTATATAGAATGACCGGAGGTGAAACGATTAAGTTTGATTTTGTGAATTTAGTTTTGGCATGAATTCAATCTTATGGGACTAGTATGCGAATAATGTGTGTGTTTATAATGGTTTTTGTTTGAGAAATGACCGAATGAACTATAGGTTATACGTGATAGGATGTAATTCAAATGAATACATATGGTTAGTAGATGATGATTTCGGCAATATGGATTTTAAATCTTAAAATTAAGTGCTGGTCGAGCTTAGTAAATATACGACCCTAACCAGTGTATGTGGGTTTGTAATGAATCAAATTTTATTTCTCTTAGCTCAAGAACACATAGGAACAAATTCGGATAAAGGAAAGGCGAAGGCAGCCGACCAGTAAACTCAAAACAATCATCGACCACTGAGGTAAGTCTTAAGGAACATTGATCTTCATACTACTCATTTCCTTATACGAATTGCGATTTATTTTTGAAATGGTGGAATTGGGCATATAACCTAATGTTTACAAGTCCTAGAAATGTCTGAGAAATATAGATTCGAGTTATGTATCGTTCATATGATTCTTGGCTATTAAATAGGGAAAAGATGTCGTACTTTGTGGGAAAATTTTTGAATGAAACAAATGAATATTAATATGAAATATATTTTGTGGGTGATATCCGGGTTAATCCCGAAGGGCGAATATGCCATTGTAATATCCGGGTTAATCCCGAAGGGCGAATATGCCATTGTGATATCTGGGTTAATCCCGAAGGGCGAATATGCCATTGTGATAGCCGGGTTAATCCCGAAGGGCGATTGCGCCATTGTGATATCCGGGAAAATCCCGAAGGGCTCGTGAGCCATTGAAATAACCGGATTTATTCCGAAGGGTTTCCAAGCCGATGTCGTTTTAAATTAATTATGATTGTTATGGTAAGGAGACCAGGTATTGGCTGTACCATATTGGTGAACAAATTCTGTTAGATTACGGTTTATCGATCATGCCTTGTGGACTTAAAAATTGTGTGTGGATGTCTTAACGTTATGGCCCTACGCTACGATACTACTTATGCCATATTAAAACTTGGGTATTGTTGACTATAGGATAAATAAGCCAATGCTGATAGTTATTTCGTTTTATATAATTATAGTTAACCATACTTGTCGCTTAAAGCTTATTAGGCATTTTAAATGCTTACTCGGTTGTTTTCCTCTTCTGTTTTCCTTCCTTAGATCTCGTTCGCTAGCTACTGTCTCGGGGTTCTTGCTCTTGAAGTCGTCTCTACTATCAAGACACTCTTTTGGTATTTAAATAGATAAACTTTCGAATGGCATGTATAGTATCTTTTTGTTTTGTGATCGTTGAAAGTGGTACTTTTATTTTTGAAATTGTAAATAAGTAAATATGTGTAGTCATGTGAAAATGGCTTGTCTTGTTGTCATATATGCTATGTATAGTCGATGTGAATGTGTGGATGTTGTTGGTAAATGTTTTTTTGAAAGTTTTGAGTGAATTGTGCTTATATATGAATCAATGCACCCGTTAGTAAGAGTTGACCTATGTTCGGTCATGCCTAGGATTAACTACCAAATGAATAGGGTGCTCAGCTTCGAAAATTTTTTTAAAAAAATGCTTCATGACATTCGCCTATATCTAAGCTATTAAATTTATTACCATAGGAATTGTAATACTACTTTTAGAAGTATTATTGGTTCTTTGCTTATTGACAATCCAAGTGCACATGTTCATAATTCCATAAATGTTCAAAACCTTATAAGAGTGGTTGCTAATATCTTTTTATACGTTTATTTTCGAAACTAGTTTTATGTCAAAGCTAGATATCGTAAATTTAGGAGCATGATTCCGTTTTGTTGGATTTAGTTTAAAAAAAAAAATTTGTACTTGTATTGTAACGCCTCATGACCCTCCGGCGACGGGTGCGGGTTAAGGGGTGTTACACACCCTAATCCCCTCAGCAAAAACCACGTTACCTAAAAATGTCACTTCTCACAACCAAAATTCACACTTGCTAAATTTTGCATACAGTTGCTTCTCCCCAAAATACTTGCAGAACAATACGGAGATGCTCATCATGCTTCTCCTTAATTTCTGAATACACCAGAATATCGTCTATGAAGATGACTACGAACCAATCCAAATAAGGTTGGAATACCCGATTCATTAGATCCATGAAAGCTGCTGGTGCATTCGTCAATCCAAACGGCATTACCAAAAACTCGTAATGACCATACCGAGTTTTGAATGCTGTCTTATGAATATCCACCTCTTTGACCCTTAACTGGTGATATCCAGATCGAAGATCGATCTTGGAAAATACCGAAGCTCCTCTTAGCTGGTCAAACAGGTCGTCAATCCTTGGCAGAGAGTACTTGTTCTTAATCGTCAATTTGTTCAACTGGCGATAATCGATGCACATAGGCATCGTCCCATCTTTCTTCTTCACGAATAGTACCGGTGCTCCCCATGGAGACACACTTGGTCTAATAAAACCTCTGTCCAACAGCTCTTGGATTTGTGCTTTTAACTCCATTAACTCCTTCAGTGCCATCTTGTAAGGTGCGATGGACACTGGAACCATTCTAGGTAACAAGTCGATTCTAAACTCGACTTCGCGATTCGGAGGCAACCTAGGAAGCTCCTCAAGATAGACATCTTAAAACTCCTTGACCGTTCTAACCCTTCCCACGGACAAACCCTCAACATTTGTCTGACTCACATATGCCGAATACGCCTCACAACCCTTACGAATCAGCTTCTCAGTTCTCAAGGCCGAAACAGCATTGGACAAGTAGTCCCTTCGTGTAACACCCCTATCCCGTATCCGTTGCTGGAATAGGTAAGGGGCATTACCGGACTCGTAACTTATGTCAGAACAGTAAAATTTTGAAATTTTTCTTGAAATAAAGATCGTTTATTTAGATAAATACTAAACACAGCTAGAGATAAAATTTAAACTTCTATAAGTACACATTCAAAAGATGCCATTTTCGCATGGCTTATATACCTTAACCAAAATATTCTTCCGCTACTAGTCTCTTCTATACATGCCATAAGATAATCCAAAACATAGCAGTACCAAACAGTGGATAGTGATATTGTGACGAATTGTTGACGATCCTCGAGCAAAAGGCCAAATTCAACAATTTATAAAATAGAGAAACATAACAACAGAGTAAGCTTTTGTAAGCTTAGTAAGTCTTAAGCAATTTAAAACCATTAAATTCAAATATAACCAATTTGTTTATTTGATTCACATATAACATTTCATTTCCTTTACAGTTTAATACCTTCTTGGCCGAACATGCATATTCACTTATAACTTCATATAGTTATATTATCTCTTTTAAATTTCAAAATCATATAGCCATGGGCATTTATATACCTCAATGTCAACTTCAATTTAATCAGTGTATCATTTCATATCTATAGCCATCCTCATCGGTCAAATCAAAAGGTATATCTCCCAATATCCTATAATATTTCTCCATACCTGAATACCCACATATTCATATGGCATTTTCATATTTGATTTTCACTTTACAAACATGGTTTAATTGCGATAGGTCTAAAATGTACAGGTATTTAACACATACCTGACCAACCCAAATACAAGTCGATCTTACAAATTCTCATATAACCTCTTTGTAGGTATATTGCCTCTTTGTCCGAATATACACAACTACACAATGTACATATAATAGATTGATTTTACCTGAATCTAAACTCATTTAAACATAGGTAAAGCAGAAATCATCACATAACACCACACATTATCCGAACGTACCATTATTAACCACATATATACAATCATGCAACTTACTCACATAAACATCACATTAAACACTTTTAGTTTAATTCAAAATAAGCTCACAAGTAAGTTCATGATACATACCTGGCCCACTTAATAAACTGAATGTCTTTAATTGTTGATTTACTACTAAATCACATAATCTTAAACATTGCACAAATCACATTTGTTAATATCAAGAGATATCACCATTCGGTCAAATAGATCAACCCCCATGTATGCACATATAATTTATCTTTTTCATTCAAACTTAAGAGCATATACACTTTTTCCCCTAAAAAGATTCATTTCTACTTCTAATTTAATCAGACGAACTAAAATATAACATTATAATTACATTCGATTTCCATGTTTAGAATCTCATTTTCATGTTATAATCTTTCATGAACAATTTTATAGAGTCAAAACTCATTTAACATAACATGTATCCATTTCATAATTGATTCCCGAAGCACATTCATAATTCAACCGAAGTCGAATTCACATAGCAAGTAAGCATCTCGTACCATACTTAACCTTTGTACACTTACAATTTCCACAATTATCATTTAACATAATTCAACGGCAGTTAGCCATACCGGTTAGGTTTAAAACCCGAATCCAGTCACCAACGCAAAGCCTACGGGACTTCTAGCCCGAATATAGTAACAGCACTAAGCCTGCGGGATTTAACCCGGACAAAATCTCATAGAATATCTCATTCGTAATTCATTTGCTTCATTCGAATACAAACATATAGTACACACCTTAACTTCATGTCATAAACATCATTCAACTTTAAAACATATATATATATATATATATATATCCCTTTCAATAAACTTCCAACTAAATAAGAAAATACACACATAACTTACGTTCTTCTCATAACAACCATTCGGCTAAACAACATATATGTCACTTCACCTTCAATTTATAAAACTATCAACACATATTACAATTACATCGCTTACGTTTATAAGATGGCCATTCGGATACATGCACACGTTTAATATTAGGAATTTTGGCCTCGCCACATATACATATCTTGTACGTCAATTTCATCAATAGCTTGTAAGCAACTCAAACAGTTTTATCAATGTTTACAACAAAATCACAGATTCACTACAAGCTGTCTTCCTGAGTAACAGTCATTAATTTATTTGTAACTGGAGCTACAAAATTTCAAATCGAGTGCCGTTAATTTTCCCTACAAATAGACTTATATACCTTCTATCCACAAAATTTCCAGAATTTTTGGTTTGGCCAATCAATACCAGATTTTTCTTAAAGTTTCCCTCATTTACTATTTGACTATTTTGTCCACTCTTCACTACGAATCAAATTTCTCATTGTACAGAATTCAAAATATGTTTTCATTTATTTCATTTGAAACTAGACTCATTAAGGAGTCTAAGCATATAAATCTTATCTTATAATCATTTTTGTACAATTTATAATGATTTTCTAAAAACCAGAACAGGGAATTTCAGAGTCATTCTAACTCTGTCTCACACAACTTTAAATATCTCATTATCAGCAACTCCTTTACTTACATGGTTTCTTTTATAAGAAACTAGACGCATCAAGCTTTAATTACATAATCTATTCAGCCTTTAACTCAACTCCCACAATTTATGGTGATTTTTCCAAAACACGTTACTGCTGCTATCCCAAGCAGATTTATACAAATTTACTCTTTAAAGTTCTCATTCACATATTTAAACATAACATCATATATGCTATTGTTTAGAAAAGTCATTGACCTTAACGTATGTACATAATTCATATTCATTCCATTTAAATACTTAAAACTTACCTCGGAAGTGGTTGACGACTAGATATCCCCGGCTATTCGTTTACTTTCTCTTTTCCCCTATCTGACTTTGATCCCCTTTCCTCTTAAGCTTAAGTAAAACAATAGATTTGCTTAAGTACTTAATTAATATTATTCACTTAACAATCACATTTGGCAATCACATATCATTTTCAATATGTATCATATTTAATAAAATATGCCAGGACTCAATTTCATACTTATTTAATCTATATCTAATTCACATTCACAAGCAAAGAGTCACTTAATTTATCATGCTTTCTTATACATGAATTTAATCATATTGCTGAATGTCCTTATGTGTACATGGTACATACATAAGGCATATATATATATGACCATTACAATTTAAACATTTAATCATAATTATAATCTGTTTTCACACATATAGAACATATCAACAATTATGCACATTATAAATTATTTTTTGACCTTTCTATCATGCTAAATTTTGAACCACTTCTCACAACAAAATAACATTCGGCAGTCTCATCTAAATTAACTAGCATCACTTAAAATCATGTACAAATAATCTCATACATCAAAAACATGCGGCACTTCTTTTCCAACACAAAACTACATGTATTACATAAGATCATTTCCCATCAATAGACTAAATTCAAATCTCTTAGCAACCATTTTAAAAACCGATGTATTTTTTTCTTAACTTTAAGTATGATCTCTCATTAGTAACTATAACCGAATACCTCTTATCAACTTCTTAAATCATCAACGACATTGAATTACAAGCTAAAGTCTATAATCGGCAAAATTTTCACAAGAGAACACATTGGCCGATTATATATAAAAAAAAATAAAACATCTAATACACATTCACTTATTTAACTAGCTCAACCCCCAACTTACTACCATTACTAATCAAAATTATCAAAGTATAAATCATGCTATAAGAATTCTTTTATGACCGAAAGTACACAAAACCAAAACCTTAAAATTAAACACCTCATTTCACCTAAGCTATGTACATGGCCGAAAGTCCCTTTATGAACAATTTACTCACATGTAACATACAATTCAAAAACAAGCTCGCAAGCTCAAAAACATGCAAATTTTAGTGTCGAAAATTTCTTATGAGCATTCATTCACTATCTTCTATCATCAACTAAATTTCCTAGCTTATCTCCACTAAAGCCGAACCTAGCATGCTTCAAAAACCAAAATTTTCAAAATGGGTTTCGGCTAGATCAAGGAAGGAACCACATATTCATCAATAATTTAACAAAATTACACCAAATTACTATGGAATTTTGACCTTCAATTGACCTAAAATTCAAGGATATGCCTCACTCTTCTTTTCTTTAAACAATCGGCTAAGAATAAGAACAAAGCAATCTCACCTTGTTCTTTTCACCCAATAACTTTTATTATAATCATTTTATGAAATAAAGCTTAAATTGACTTTTATTTTAGTTATCCAATAAAATTATTATTACTTATTATAAAGCATTTATAAATATATATATATATAATACATATATTTTCAATCATTAAATCACATGGCCAGCCACTATCTCCAAATGTGGAAAAATTGACATGCACATCCTTATGATTTTTAAACCATATAGTAATAAGCCATCACATAAATACCTAGCACATTTTCAAAATTCTCACACAAGTCCCTTTCAATAAATTTCACATTAATTGGCAAAAATCAAAGCACCACAAATTCACATATGCAATTTCACACAAATTAAGCACGAAATTTAACATTCAATTATTTTCACGACTCGGTTTAGTGGTCCCGAAACCACTTCCCGACTACGGTCAAATTAGGGCTGTCACACTTCGCTCTTCTATAACCATCGCCTCCTCATCCTCTGTAGTCTTTAACACCATCCGTTTAGCCGCACAATCCAGAGTCGCCCTATGCTTCGCAAGCCAATCCATTCCCAAGATGAGATTGAATTCTCTAAACGGTAACTCCATTAAATCCGCAGAAAAAATCCTACCTTGAGTCTCTAAAGGCTAATTTCTAAAGAGTTTGTCTACCCTAACTGAGTGACCCAGTGGACTTATCACAGTTACCCCACTCACAATTTCCTCAGTGTGCACACCCAACGACCCAAATATATCACATGCAACATACGGATGGGTAGAACCAATAACTATCAAGGTAGTGTATGGCATGCTAGAAATAAAAAACGTATCAGTTATGACATCAGGTGCGTCACCCTCCCCTCAGCGATGAGCAGCATACACCAACGCTGGCTGATGAGCCTCAACATTTCCAGCACCCTTGTCTGGTGCTCCACGTCTACGACCATTTCTATTGCCGCCCCTACCTTGACTACGGCCTCTCGACGGTTGTGGTCTACCTCGCACTGGTTGAGCAACCCTCTGTTCAGCAGCTTGTGGCTGAGCTGGCCTCTGAGGATATCCCTTAACTCTATGCTCCTTGGATCCACACTAGAAACATGCCCTAGTACGCTTCCAACATTCCCCCAGATGCACTCTACCATAATCCTCGCAAGCTTACTGTTTAACCACATTCACTGGAACTGCTCGAACTGGTTCATCCACTCTAGCTCTTTTGACATTTCTATCTGTAGTACCTGAGGGTCCAGAATCCCTCCTGAATCAATTTCGGTCCTTCTCACGGTTCTGTCGCTCCGTGCGTGTCACCTCCTCAGCTATCTTAGCCTTTTCTACTAGAGCAACAAAGTCACACTCCCTCTGCAGAGCTATCAGCACCCTAAGTTCATCCCTAAGGCCATCCTCAAATCGTACGCTACGTTCATACTCAGTAGAAACTATTCCACTAGCGTACTGGCTTAACCTTAAAAACTCAGCCTCTTACTCAGCAACAGACTTATTACCCTGAGTCAGGTTCTGAAATTCCTTCCTTCAGGCGTCCATAGAGCTCGCCCGACGTACTATCTATAGTAGTATATTAGTATTTCAGTACAGTACAGTGCAATAAAGATACTTACAGACTTGGTGCCGGAGATTTGGTGTGCCACTCTTCAGAATTTAGATTTCAGAAAACTAAATTTTAGGAAGACTAAACTTTGTTTTAAAATAGAACCTTAAATAAAGTAAGTATATCTTGAAGAAAATCAACTTAAAAGGGTTTTCTTAAAAAAAATTTTCCAAAACTGATTTTCAAAATACCCTTTTGGACCTTTACTTTAATTCTAAGAAAACTTTTAGACCCGATACATAGTTGAGTTATTGCAACTGGGCTCTGATACCACTAAATGTAACACACCAAACTTGGCCCAGATGTTATGGCCAAATCTGGTGTGTCACATGGACGCTGAATTACACCTCATTCTTTAATTAATATGTTTAGGGTGACTTTGCAAAATCATTTTTAAGAGTTGTGAAAAAAAATAGGTTATTTAGTTTATGGAACTCCTATCCACTACCAGTTGGAGTTTATTCTTTAAAAGATTTTATCTGGTCATTAGGTGACCCATTTGTTGCGTATGATATATTTTGAAATCGTTGATTAATTTTGGAATAAAAACACGCGCAGCCTAATTCTATCAATTTTAAACAAGTAATAATTTAATAATTAAAAACCAACATAAAAATAAAAATAACCAATGGGTGGCCTTATTACAAAATTAAAACCCAAAATGATAATAAATTTAGCAAATACGGAAATAAATAATTTAAGAAAGTATAACCAAATGTAGTTTACGTGACCACTCCGAATCCCTCCAGCTCCAAGTCCTCTAAGGTTGGGGCTCACCTGCATGGATGAAAAGAAAGGGTTGAGTTTGTGAAACTCAGTGTGTAAGCTAAACCCAACCAGAGTCCAGACCAGTGCAAGCCTAACAAGGCCTAAGCCCTATCCAGAAACAATATTAACTGGGCCTTAGCCCTATTCAATAAATAGTAATTACTGGGCCTTAGCCCTATTCAGAAATTAGTGTGGCCCATAGGCCCATTATAGTAACAGAATAGTATTTATGCATGAATGCAAAGCCCAGCCCAATCCAGCCCTACACACCACCCGTACCAGCCCTACACACCATGTGGGGAATAACTCAACCTACCCAGCCCTACACACCACAGTTGCAGTTTAGCTGCTTAATCAGATAATGTGGCCAAGCTACTAATAGTAAAACGAGGCAAAGCCTCTATCAGTAAACGTGGCATTGCCACTTAGCACTTCCTCCATCAAAACCTAATCCCATACAACAGTATATTATGACATGGCATACAATGAACAGATATAATTTTAGCATGCAATTTTGTCAACTTAACCCTGCGGTTAAAACGGTCTTTTAGCACCTAGGAGTAAAACAGTAATTTTCCACCCTTAAGGGGTATTTCAGTAAATTTTCTAGTTTTTAAGGTTTCATGCTCATTACAGTTGTTAACAATCTAAATGTAATCTAGGTAACTTATTTGGCCCATTTTATTAAAACAGAGTTATTAGCCCTAAAACCCCTAATGGCCCAACAGTGTCCACTAGCTATTACACCCACTAAGCCCATATTTTACGCCTGTTTTAGCAGAATTAACAGTCTAACTACCAGATTAAACTTACCGCTCATTTTCACCCATGTGGGCTCGTAAGCCCATTGGGCCCAAATTCGGCCCTCCGAGGCCCAAAACCACCAACATGCATGACGTCGCGCACCTATCATCCTTATCGTTTGTGATTACAGATTTTATCAATTTAACTGACCCACGAGCGCTCGCACACTCGCAACCCTTCAAAATGCCAGAATTTTGACATTTTGGCTTTTCGGCTTTTGCCGATCTAGCCTACTAGTGGGTGTCGATTACACACCTGATTGCGATATAGGCTAAAATCCCTTGAACGCTTAACCTATAGTCGATTAGATCATACTGTTAACTAAAATCCACCGAAATCAATGAAACTGATAACCTACCATATTCGGCCAACACTATCCAAGCCCTTAATCACTTACCACTGCCGATTCTTCAACTAGATCTAGATCTAGTTTGCTCCAATGGTCCTAGCCTTCAATACTTCTCGATGGATAATTTCTACTCCACACTAGCACATAAGAAACTGAAAGAGAAGACTAATGTAAGTCATAGCCAAAATCGACAGTTGCCCTAAGGAATTAGGGGATTCCAGCTTTTCTTGAATCACAAGAAAGAATTTATATGATCCACCTCAGGGTTGAGTCGAGTCGTATGTGAATTGCCTGATCGTCTACGAGAAAGTATCGTTCGGCTCGTTTTAAGGTGATGATTTTTAATTAATTAATGGCGGAAGCTATGTAAAAGGGTTCAAAAAAATAGTTTATGGATATGAACAATGTATAGGTTCGGTTAAAAAAATAAAAGATGGAGATGGGTAGGTAGTTGGAAAACAAACAATGGATGGAAAATGAATTGCTGGTTCGGATATGGTGAAATGAGAGGATAGGAAGAAATAAGTTTGGTAGGTGATGGATATGGAATAAAACGAACTCAAAAACAAGTAAGAACCAATACTAACAAGTATTGACCCAATTACCTATAAGCTTTTAAGGTGGAGATGAAAGTAATGAAACCTCGACCCGCTACTTAGAAAAGTAGGAACCTTGGTATAAGGGCTGAACACCACACTCGTTGGAGTGATAAGTTCAAAAAGAAGAACAAGGTTGATGCCACTAAGAACTAGATAAGCCAACGATTCTTCAACGGAATTTTGAGAGAAAATAATCTCACCAAAATAAGATAATAATTTCATTAACAATGAGCAAAAGTCTAACCAAAACAATGTGTTCTTACAAACTATTTATAGGCATTATTATGACTATTCAAATGCCTATTTGTGATCTTTCACCTTCAACAATTAAATACAATTATTACAAGCTTTAATTTCAAATTAAACTCATGTAAAGAAGCCAATGAGTCATGTCTCTTCATTGGAACCTGATGTAGTTGAAAAGGCATGTCAATTCTCCTTAATGAAGACTTAAAGCATCCTTAATATGTTTGATGATGTCCCTTCAGCTCCCTTGTAACCATATGATAACAGCTTGTGTAACATCCTCTTAAATGGTTCCATGATGAAGACTTAAGACCCCAAGAACGTTCAAACTTGAAGAGTCTCTTTTGGTCCATTAAACAGCCACCATAATGAGCTTTAAGTGCATGAAACCAATCAAACTTGAAGAGTCACTCTTGGTCGATTTGAAAAGTCACCATAATGAGCTTTGAGTGCTTCAATATCCACCAAAAACGTTCCAAATATGCACCAACAATTAAGTGACCAAAATGCACACTCTTTTATGCCAAAACTGAACAGCCAATTGAATGTGACAGCATTTGATTCTTCTTGGCAAATGAACAGCTCTATTGTAGCTTTGAATATGTGACCAAGCTTTTGGACTTTCCTACAACAATTACACAATAAATTTATTTAAGAAAAATTAAACACACTATAACTTAAGCATTAAAAAAAAATAGCCAAATTAAATATCACACTAACTCAAACAACTAAGATGTTTAAATGCATGATTTAATTAAGATTAAACTAAATGCACAATAAGTTACTTAATACATGACTTCATTTAAAGATGTACACTTTAATTAACATGGGAGTTACATAATGCATGTCATAATTTATGATGCAAACATGGGAGTTACATAATGCATGTCATAATTTATGATGCAAACTTAACTAACATGAGAGTTACATAATGCATGACATTATTAAATGCAGAACGTATAATGCATGTCATTATTAAAAGATGTAGATCAATAATGCAAGACATTACTTAAAGATGCATTTAATAAACAAGACATAATTAAAGACTCATATTAAAGTAACTAAAATAAATAAATCAAAGTCTTTATTCTAGGATAGTTGCACTTGAGACATTCAAATTTGGGCTAATCAATTGGGCTTGAATCCGAGCTAGGATAGTTGCAGGGTGTGCTTGCATCATTCCCCCCTCTTTTAGGCAACTTGTCCTCAAGTCGAGCCATTTGTCTATTGGAAAATATTTCCTCTCGCTCGACTTTCCTAGGTCAAATGGAACAAAGGTCATCGTACAAACCTGAAAATACTTTACCACATTTGTCATTAGGAAACTCAAAAGATTCAATTTCAAATGGCATCGAGAATTCATGAAAAATTCATTCAATCGATCATACGCTAAAAATCTCAATTGGGCGTAACATACACACTTCAATTTATCGAAAAGTTTCGTTATACCACCATTACAAACATGTGAACTTAATTGGAGCAAAGGATAATTAGTCACAAATGTTTGCAAACAGTTAAACTCATTAGACCTCATCCAAAACTTTTCAATATGATTATTCAAAAATGGAAATTCATGTGATTGTACACGCAAAGTGTACCATGGCCAACATCTTTCAATCATTTGCTTATTAACATGATTTGTGTTAACATTATGTTCATTGTCACAATCCAACACAAACAGATTATTACAAGGCCGAAGACAACAATCAACTACATCAGAATTCAAATAATGTTCAAATGTCAAATCAACAAGATTTTCATCTTCATTCAAATGAAGCAAAGAGATTTGAAAATTTTCATAAACTCTACCTTGACAGCCTTTAGGAGAGGAAAACTTATAAATGGTTTTACCTTTTTCAATCAGAACAAATCTTCTCTCCTCGAAAAGATAATGTAAAACAAACCTTTTACTTCGGTCAATTTGGATGGGTGATGAAGCTCCATAACAACTCATGCTTTTCGAAGCGTTACGTTCACAAAAATGTAAAAGGTTACTTTCAACAGAAAGGATGAACTTAAAAGGAAAAGATAATCATATTCGAAATTCTATTCAAGTCCATATACATGCGTCGAACTTACCTTGACAAAATGGAACAAAATTTTCATGTGTGGCCAAACAAAGTGATTAAGGAACAATCCAAAATTGAAACCAAGGTCATTAAGTTTCATTGCCTTAATTAAAGTACGAACATCAAGAAAACTTAGATTATATGCACAACACGCAAGTTGCTTGAATTTCTATAAATCAATTTCAAGTAACAAATGCCAAGCTTGAACACATGAACTTGATCATTCGTTCCAACATGCGACATATTTTGATTAATTTCCAATGTCCACAAAATGTTAGAAGAAGATGTAATCAACTCAATACATGACTTAAATTTTACGCAATCGAACAAGCATGCAGAGTTGACAAAGCCAGTTAGATGAATCTTACACAAAAATTCAAAGTTTTATCTTAAAGGCCAAAATCAAACAGTTTGAACATTGTATGGAAAAACCTTTTAACATGTATGCCAAACAAAGACATGGTTAACATACAACCATTCAAAGATTCAATTCTATCACAGACCTATTGAACAGGCATGTTTGAACAAACATATTTAGCACATGAGTTCAAAGAGTTTACATAACCAAAATTTGTATGTGCTAAGCTTTTATCAAACACATCCAAAATTCGATTAGGGTGAGCCACTTGAACAGAATGGCTAATCATGTCATAAGACAAAACATTCATGGCATCTCTTGAAATAAAGTCATTAATAATAAGAGTTGAAGAATTGTTAACCAGACCAAAAGATGATGGCAAGTCAGAAATTGAACCATCAAAATATTTATGAGAAATTTTTAAATCGGACGCCCTTGATTTGATAAACATAGAATCCTTACCATTCTTACCTTGGATCACAAGTGGGTGGTTGTCATTTGTGTACTTACCTTTCTCGAACAACCAAAAATGCCTTTCGTTTGGATGGTAGTGAAGCTGGAATTGGTCGCACAAGACTTTAGGGACCTGAAAAGTTGCATCACAAGAAGATCGAATAGGTGGGTTAGCAGAAACCATCCTTGCTTGCTCACTTTCTTTTGCTCTTGATTCTTTTTTCTTGAGATCTCTTGTTTCTTTTTCCTCAATCTCTTTTTTCACTCGTTGTTCTTGTTCAACTTCTTTTTCTCTCTCAAACTTTTTTCATTCTCTTTTTCAATTTTTTTCAATCTCATTTGCACTCACTTTTTGTTCTTTTCTTTGTCAATGGCTTTTTCAATGACTTTTTTGAGCTTTTTCAAGAATCTTTCATTTTCTCTCTTACTCGTCTCTTGTCTCTCTTTTCTTTTTATTTCTTTTGCCTTTTCTTCTTTTTCTTTTCTATTACATGATGTCACAAAAGAATCATGATAATAACGATTTTGTTCAAAAGAAGGAAAAGTATTTACATAAGAATCTCGATCTATCGTCTCGCACGTTGTATCGGAAAGATTCAAAATCAAGATCAGCTTCTCGTTGTCTCGAACTCCTTGATGAATAAGATTCTCGATCAAAATCTCTTGGGCTCAAATTCGAAATTGAATAGGAATCACGATGGAAATCCTTTCTCGAATAATCATTATAAGTGCATCTTCGTAAAGTTCTCGATTCCGCTGTCTGACTTGATGAAGCTCATCCTCGTGTATCTCTTTGCTCCACATGATCTAATTTTTCGTGTAGTTTGTCGAATTTAGAAGTCACCATTCTTTACATTTCTTGCACCAAATATTGGTACTCCGATTCAATAAATTCTTCGCGAGACATGATTATCATTGTTGAGAAGAGATATATTAGATCACAAAACAAAGTTAAGTACCTCAACACAAACCTCATGATTTCACTCGAAAGAAAAATTGATGGTTTGCACTCACGCTCGTGTTTACACTCGATTGGCTTTTACCTCTGCTCGAATAGTCTCACATGCTCGTGCCTTTTACCTCTCAACTTTCTCTCGTAATTTCGTAGTCGGACTTGCCAAGGCCTTATCGTAGGCTAGGGTCGGTTGCAAATGGTTTATCAAAGGATAAATATAAGGGGTTAAAGGTTGGCTGAAAGAAAATTTAAAGTCGTTTTAAGTTGTGGCATTGGGGAAGGAAGAGAATGATAGAAACCAAACAAACCTGATCGAGAATACAAAAAGATCAACAATAAAACACCATCTTTCACACTTTTTTTTCTTTTTTTTCTACTTTTTTTATAATTTCAATTTTTTTTTCACGTTTGTTTTGTTGCGATTTTTTTTCACTAAATGAAATACAATGGAAAGAAAAAAAGAAATACAACTTACAAATTTTTTTTTTGTTTTTTCCTTACGAACTAACTTCTGGGAATGCTACGAAGCCGATACTCCTCGTTTTAATAGCTCTGATAACAAATGATACGATCCACCTCGGGGTTGAGTCGAGTCGTATGCGAATTGCCCAATCGTCTAGGAGAAAGTATCGTTCGGCTCGTTTTAATGTGATGATTTTTAATTAATTCTACTATGTAAAAGGGTTCAAAAAAATGGTTTATGGATATGAACAATGTATAGGTTCAGTTATAGAAAAAATAAAAGATGGAGATGGGTAGATAGTTGGATAACAAATAATAGATGGAAAATGAATTGGTGGTTCGGATATGCTGAAATGAAAGGATAGGAAGAAATAAGTTTGGTAGGTGATGGATATGGAATAAAATGAACTCAAAAACAAGTAAGAACCAATACTAACAAGTATTGCCCCAATTACCTATAAGCTTTCAAGGTGGAGATGAAAGTAGTGAAACCTCGACCCGCTACTTAGAAAAGTAGGAACCTTGGTATAAGGGCTAAACGCCACACTCGTTGGAGTGATAAGTTCAAATAGAAGAACAAGGTTGACGCCACTAAGAATTAGATAAGCCAACGAGTCTTCAACGGAATTTTGAGAGAAAATAATCTCACCAAAATAAGATAATAATTTCATTAACAATGAGCAAAAGTCTAACCAAAACAATGTCTTCTTACAAACTATTTACAAGCATTATTATGACTATTCAAATGCCTATTTGTGACCTTTCACCTTCAACAATTAAATAAAATTATTACAAGCTTTAATTTCAAATTAAACTCATGTAAGGAAGCCAATGAGTCATGTCTCTTCATTGGAACTTGATGTAGTTGAAAAGGCATGTCAATTCTCCTTAATGAAGACTTAAAGTATCCTTAATATGTTTGATGATGTCCCTTCAGCTCCCTTGTAACCATATGATAAAAGCTTGTGTAACATCCTCTTAAATGGTTCCATGATGAAGACTTAAGACCCCAAAAAGTTCAAACTTGAAGAGTCTCTTTTGGTCCATTAAACAGCCACCATAATGAGCTTTGAGTGCATGAAACCAATCAGACTTGAAGAGTCACTCTTGGTCCATTTAAAAAGTCACCATAATGAGCTTTGAGTGCTTCAATATCCACCAAAAACGTTCCAAATATGCACCAACAATTAAGTGACCAAAATGCACACTCTTTTATGCCAAAACTGAACAGCCAATTGAATGTGATAGCATTTGATTCTTCTTGGCAAATGAACAGCCCTATTGTAGCTTTGAATATGTGACCAACCTTTTGGACTTTCCTATAACAATTACACAATAAATTTATCTAAGAAAAATTAAACACACTATAACTTAAGCATTAAAAAAATAATAGCCAAATTAAATATCACACTAACTCAAATAACTAAGATGTTTACATGCATGATTTAATTAAGATGTAAACTAAATGCACAATGAGTTACTTAATACATGACTTCATTTAAATATGTACACTTTAATTAACATGGGAGTTACATAATGCATGTCATAATTTATGATGCAAACTTTAACTAACATGGGAGTTACACTTTAATCGGCACAAGAGTTTTGCAAGTTGCGTTTTTAGCCTTTAGAACAAGGGAGGAGAAGAGAAAAGAAGAAAAAAGGGTGAGCACCCTAGGGACTTACCTAATCGGCACTTACCTACCATAAAATGTAACGCCCTGATTTTCGGGATTCTTCGGGTTTGTTGCGATCTTTGTGGAAATTACAAATTTTGTGTGTTGGACTGCTAAATTTTGTTTAAGTATGTTAGTGGGCCTTTAGGAGGCCCAAACTCCGGTTAAAACCCGATAAAAATAGCAAAGCATGTTTTAAGTGGAAGGAGGAACTTGGTCAAGAGGGCTCTTAAGAAAAACTTGGGGAAATCTGTCACAAAAGGAGCCTTGGCAAAGTGGCAAGGTGGCGCCACTAAGCTTCTAAAAAAGTGGCGCCTAGGAGGTGTATGAGGTCCATGGTATAAGTCACAAGGTAAGCTTAAATGACTTTTATTTTTATGTGCATGTGTGGTCAAGTGTTGGCACTCAAGTAAAACTCTGTCTTGGAGAATTTGAACTGCTCAGGTGAGTGAATTGAGGAGAGTTTTAGGATATTTGAATTTGAAAGAGTGGTGGCCGGCCATAGGACTTTGTGATAGTGTAATTTCGGTAAATAACTTAGGTTAGTATTTCGGCAATTTGAGTGATAATTGTGCCAATTTCTCTAGGGTTCTTTTTGAACATTCTTGTGCCGTTTTGGGTATAGCATCTTAGGTTTTCTTTTGTCATCCTTTTGCCATATTCTTTCCTCTTTTCTGACCTATAGCCGAACCTTATACCCCAAAAAGACCCCTATTGCCTATTTCTCTATTGACCGAAACCACTTCTCTATTGTTCTTCCTCTTCTCTCATTCTTCTTCTTTTTCTCCTTGCACCTCAAACCAATTGCAAATCATCACTCCTCTTCAAAGCTAAATCAACCTGCTATTCTCCTTCTCTTCTCAAGCCTCTGTCGACAACAACTTGACCGAAACCCCTATTATAGCTGAATATCCCTTGACCGAAAGCATACCATTGCCTAATATACTTTTAATCGAAACACAACACTTCGTTCTCTTTAAACTTTCACCAAGCCAAAACTCTACTCATCCATCTTTTCTTTTATTCATTTAGTCCATCTAACCCCTTGCTAAAGTCGACAATAGCATCTAGGTAGATCCTAAAGCTGAACCTCTTAGATCCTTTTCCTTACTAATGATTGGGTATAGATCTACTATAGATCTAGTCTAGGAAGGGCATGGAAGCGATACTCATCAAGTAGAGTCGTTGGTAAGTGATCGAAACCCTGAGTATATTCGTTTTCTTAACACTTAAGGAAAGGCCGAAACCTCTATTTGCCTAGGGAGGTTGTCGACATGGCCTATTAGTATTTAATGTTGTATTTGGTTCTATTTTATGTTAGATAGCGAAGAAAGTAGTCAAGCGAGGAACTGAAGGCATCGATTCAGCCAGATCTAGATCTAGTAGATCTAAGTCGGCAAGGTAAGAACATTAGGGCCATTAGAGGTGATGGCCGAATATGTAAGTAAGGTTTTAGTGAGTTTTCGATTCAGATTAAGTGTTGGTATGGTCTAATCTATTGGGGTGATCATTGTAGGGGGAAGTACGTGGGAGATCTCACCTGTAGTAACACAAACAGGTGTGTGTATCGAACACTCCTTCATGGTTCAAATCGGTAAAAGCCGAAAAGTTGAAATGCCGAAGTTTTGGCATTTCGTGGGCTTAGGAGCGTGCGAACGCTCTCAAGACAATAGGAGAAAGATGGATCTAAAAATGGTACTGGTAGGCGAGTCGAATACATTATTTTGAGCACTTCGGTGAGTTGGGCCTCTGTGGGTCGAATGTGGGCCCAATGGGCTTTTGGGCCCATTTGGGTAAAAATAGGCTTAAAGGGTACGTTGATAGACTGTAAAGTTAAAACAGCTAAAACCAATAACTGAATACTAAAATTGGACTAAATGGGCTAAAGTGATCAATAGGCTTTGTAGGGCCCATTAGGGGTTTTAGGGCCCAGTAACTGAAACTGCTTAAAACTGCTAAATTGACCGTTCAAGTGGAAGTAAAGACTGTTTGTGACTGTCACATGCTTAAAACTGGTACTGATAGTGTAAATGACTAAAATACCCCTTAGGGTTAGAAATTATTTTTTTACCCCTAGGTGTAAAATTACCATTATACCCCTAGGGCTAGAATCGACTATACTGCTTAATTTGACAGCTACTGTTACTGCATGCCATGTTATATCTATCTGTTGCATGGGTTGGGTTGATATTGGAAGAAGTGTGAGTGGCATTGCCACGTTTACTGAAAGGGGCTATGCATCGTATTACTGAAAAGGAGCTTTGCCTCGTTATACTGTTTATCTGAGCAGCCATGCTGCGACTGTGGTGTGCGGGCTGGGTGGGTTGAGTTATTCCCCATATGGTGTGTTGGCTGGTACGGGTGGTGTGTAGTGGTTGGGTGGGTCGAGTAGTCTCCCCACATGTTATGGGCTTGCATTCATACTATTATTCTGTACTGTTCTGTTTTGGGCCTATGGGCCATACTGCTATCTGAATAGGGCTCCAGCCCAGTTTACTGTTATCTGAATAGGGCTTCGGCCCAGTATCTGACTGAACTGGATAGGGCTTCGCCTAGTATCTGACTGAACTGGATAGGGCTTAGGCCCAGTGGGCTCAAGCTGACTTGGGCTTTGGATGGGCTCCTGCACACACTGAGTTCCAAACTCACCATTTTCCTTTTCATCCTTGCAGGTGAGCCTTAGTTCTGGGACTTGGAGCTGGGAGGGATTCAGGGTGGCCATGAAGACTGAACTTGGTTTTAAACTTGCTTTATTATATCACATTTTTAAATATTCGCTTACTTTCATTTTGGGGTTTGTAATAAGGCCGCTATAACTATTTTTATTTAGGGTTTATTTTTTTACTTATGCATGATTTATTACATCTACAACGACACACGTTTTTTTTCAAAAATTAATCAATGTTTTCAAAACCAACCTTACAGTATAATCGACTAACTAAGATAATAATAATAATAATAATATAGTAAATCGTTGAACAAACGGATAGAGAGTAGGATGATTAACAAATTAATCGGGAATTTTTATTAAACCCTAAGAATTGTTTTACAAAACTCATCATCAGACTTAGTAACTAGGCTTTGCGAGATAGTTTAGGTGATGTAGCACACCAGATTTGGCGATAACGTCTGGGCCGGCTTTGGGGTGTTACATAAAAATGTCGAACCACACCCCGAAAAGAACCCCCAAAAAGTATTCGGCTAGCACCCCTAATACCCCATTGCCTATTATGCCAAAACTGAATGACAAAACCGAAAATGCTCCCCCAAGAGCCCTATATTCAGCCATCACTTGCTTCCCATTAAAAAATCCTAGATTTTCTCCCCTTATCCCTTCTTGACTCAATCCCATGAGCATCTCAAACTCTTCCCAATAGAGCTTTACTTGGAGTCCATCACATGCCTTGCACATGCATTAAAAATAAAACCCCATATTGCTTACCAAGAGACTTGAACCTTAGCTCTTGCATAGCCTCCACACGCCACTCCCTTGTGTCTTAAGTGGCGCCACCTTGCCACTTTAACACAAGCTTACTTGTTTCTTAATTTGTCCACATTTTCTTAAAAGCCCACTTAGTCAGAGGCCCCTTCTCCCTTAAGTCCAAAATTTTAAAATTCTACCGGGTTTTAACTTAAACTTGGGCCTTCTAAAGGCCCACTAACACACTCAAACATAAATTAACACATCCAGACAAGCCAAAAATTAAATTTATGCAAAATCCCAAAAATCCTAAAAATTAGGGCGTTACAAATCATGCATCTAACACACCCAAGCATGCAAATATTAATTCAAACAGAATTCTTGAAACCCTAAAATTTGAGGCATTACATTGAGTCTCGAGTTGTATAGTAAGACAAGGTCACCGGCTACAAATTGCTTAGGTTGCCTTAGACGAGCATCATGGTGTCGCTTTGTTGCTTCCTTATATAGACGTGAGTTCTCGTATGCATTCGTGCACCACTCATCTAACTCATTCAACTACATTAATCTTTTCTCCCCTGCAAGTTTAAGATCCAAATTTAGAAATTTAATAGCCCAAAATGCCTTATGTTCCAACTCAAATGGTAAATGATAGCTTTTCCCATAAACAAGTCTATAAGGAGATGTTCCTATGGGAGTTTTAAAAGTAGTTCTATAGGCCCATAAAGCATCATCTACTTTCATTGCCCAATCTTTCCGGTTTGACTCTACCGTCTTTTCTAAGATACGTTTAAGTTCTCTATTGGCTACTTCGACTTGTCCACTAGTTTGTGGATGGTAAGGGTAGCTGTTCTATGGTGCACTCCATATTTCTTTAAAACTTTATCAAACTGAACATTACAAAAATGAGTACCCCTATCACTAGTAATCGCCCTAGGTGTTCCAAATCGAGAGAAAAGTTTCTTAAGAAATCTTACGACCATTCTAGCATCATTAGTAGGTAAAGCTGGGGCTTCTACCCATTCAGACATATAATCAACCATTACTACGATGTATTTGTTCCCAAATGAACTAGGGAATGGACCCATGAAATCAATACCCCACACATCAAATATTTCAGATGAGAGCATATATGTTTGAGGCATTTCATCGCGCTTGGAGATATTACCTGTTCTTTAACACTTGTCACAAGAAGTAACATACATGTTGGTGTCCTTGAATAGTGTGGGCTAATAGAAACCTGATTCAAGTGCTTTATGAGCTGTCTTAGTCCCACTGTAATGCCCTCTAGTTGGTCATAAATGGCAGTGTTCCAAGATCTTAATGGCTTCTGTCTTCGTAACACATCTTCGAATGACTTGATCTGCACATATACGGAAGAGAAAAGGGTCTTCCCAAAAGTAATTTTTCACATTAGTAAAGAATTGCTTCTTATGCTAATGCGTCAACCCTTTTGGGGTTATGTTAACAACTAAGTAGTTTGCAATATTTGCAAACCAATGCACCTCAGAATCAGAGACAAGTAAGTCAGGAAACGAGTCATTTATTTCACCTTCATCAAGCTCTTTGAGTTAAGGGTTCTCAACCCCCGGAAAGGTGATCAGCTGCTAGATTTTTGACCCCTTTCTTATCTTGTATTTCCAATTCAAATTCTTGCAATAATAAAATCCATCTTATTAATCGAGGTTTTGCCTCAAATTTAGTTAAAAGATAACGAAGAGTAGAATGATCAGTATAAATGATGACTTTAGACAAAATCAAATATGGTCTAAATTTGTCGAATGCAAAAACCACAACTAACAACTCTTTTTCCGTCGTAGTGTATCTCTTGTACGGTTGTCAAAGTTTTGCTAGCATAATAAATCGGCTAAAAATGCCTATCTCTTCGCTGTCCAAGAACTGTAGCTACTGGAAAATCAGTCAAATCATACATTAGTTCAAAAGGTAAATTCCAATCAGGTGCAATTATAATTGAAGCATTAATTAATTTCTCTTTGAGAGTGTTAAATGCTTCTAAACATTCCTAATTTTGTTAAAGGCTTAGCTATTTTAGAAAAATCTTTAAAAAATCTTCTATAAAAACTAGCATGTCCTAAAAAACTTCTAATGGCCTTAACTGAATTAGGGGGAAGTAGTTTTTCAATGGTCTCTATTTTTGCTTTATCAACCTCTATCCCTTTACTAGAAATCTTATGTCCTAACACAACACCTTCACGAACCATAAAATGGCATTTTTCCCAGTTAAGAACAAGATTTGTTTCTTCACATCTTATTAAAACTCGTTCTAAATTTTTAAGGAAAAGATGGAAAGAGTTACCAAATACCAAGAAATCATCCATAAATACCTCCATAATGTCTTCCACGAGTTCGTCAAAGATTGCTAACATGCAACGCTGAAAAGTAGCAAGAGCATTACATAATCCAAAAGGCATTCTACGATAAGCAAACGTACCATATGGGCATGTAAATGTTGTCTTCTCTTGATCTTTAGGAGCTATCGGGATTTGAAAGTAGCCAGAGAGTCCATCCAAGAAATAATAGTACATATGCACTGACAGCCTTTCTAACATTTGATCAATGAGGGCAAAGGAAAATGGTCTTTTCTAATGGCATCATTCAACTTCCTATAGTCAATTCACACTCTCCAACCAATGACTGTTCTCATAGGAATTAATTTATTTTTTCATTGGCAACAACAGTCATGCCTTCCTTCTTAGGAACAACCTACACAGGACTTACCCAAGCACTATCAGAAATAGGATAAATAACTCTCGCATCTAGAAGTTTAATTACCTCAGCCTTGACAACTTCCTTTCTGTTGGGGTTCAGTTGTCTTTGAGCTTGCACACATGGTTTGTATTCATCTTCCATTAAAATTTTGTGGGTGCAAAAAGAAGGGCAGCTCCCTTTAATGTCAGAAATTTTCCAAGCTATGGCCCTTTTATGTTCTTTTAATATTTAGAGTAATTCCTCTTTCTCCTTGGGTTGCAAGTCTGAAGCAATAATCACCGGCAGTATGGAGTTATCTCCCAAGAATGCATATTCCAAGTGATTGGGTAGTTGCTTCAATTCCAGTTTGGGAGGTTCTTCTATAGAGGGTTTTTGTCTGAGTTCGTCATTTATCTCAATACCCTCATGTTTTGTTTGTCTTAGAGAAGGTTCGTTAGAGCTCAATTCAATTTTTACCATTTCCATCTTAGTGGTGACTCCGTCCATCTCTCCACCTTAGACGAGACACAGTTCCAACATTTCTATAAGAGCGATTTCCTGAAAAGAATCTTGAACAGAATAGTCAATAGAATCAATGGCATCATAAATTTTAAACACGATTTCTTCATCACCTACCCTAAGCACAAGTTTATCGTCCCCCACATCAATAACAGCTCTAAGATACTTCAACATCCTCATCCATGTCAAGCATAACAAAATCAACAAGGAATATGAATTTATCTACTTTAACTAGCACATCTTCAATGATACCCCTAGGATATTTAATAGATCTATCAGCTAATTGAATACTCATCCTAGTGGATTTTGGTTCCCCAAGACCAAGTTGCTTGAACATTTTATAAGGCACTAAGTTAATACTAGCACCTAAATCAGCTAACGCCTTTTCAATATTTGATGCGAGCTCACCAATGAAGACTATAGAATTGCCATCGGGGCCAATTACTCGAGCCCGTGCCAAGAGATTCCAAGATGCCGTAGCAAGTTACATTGCTCGAGTTTGGATGGAAGGCATGGCTGAACATCAAGTGACCAGCCCAAGTAGCTCCATCTGCAAAGTTGTTCACGTTGATTTAGCTCGTACCTGCTCCAAGGAGTTCATGATGCTTTGAGCAACCTCATTAAGCTAATTCAATTTATTTTTATGCATTTTAATTTGCTGGAATAAATTTTAATTAGTTAAATTAGTTGGTTTCAATTTGTTAATTAATTAAAAAAATCTGGACATTTAATTTTTTTTACAAAATAAATGCATTTAGATTAGGACACATTTAAAATATGTCAAGCTTTAGACATGATATTAATATGTCCAACTTTAAGACATGTTTTTAATGCTCCAGCCGAATTTAATACATGTCCTAGACATGATATTAATATGTCTTAAGTTCCAAACAAAATTAATGCATGTTTAGACATGTTCCAAATGAAATTAATGTATGTTTAAGACATATTTAGTGTGCTGCCGAAATTTAAGTTTAAGGATGATTAATTTGTTGAATTAATGTGCAGCAAAAGAAAAAGCCTTGAGAAGCATGCGTGGAACATCATTTATGAGGCTGTTTGGAGGGAATCATGCACGGCATTAAAGGAAGTAAGTGTTGGCCGAAATTAATAAGATGTTGGTGCATGCTTGGGACGGCAATCAATGAGTGTTGGAACATGTATGGCATTTAATAAGCTGCTGGAAAAGCATGCATGAAAAACAATTAATGAGCTGCTAGAAAAGCATGCATGAACAGCATTTAATAGGATGCTGGAAACATGCGTGAACAACATTTAAGGAGATGTTTGGTGCAAGTAAGGAGGCCACTTCGTGAATCGCAAAAAGAGAGCATTTAAGGAGCTGCTAAACCTTGTTTCTTCATGCAAAGAATGTCATTAATGAGTTGTCTAGGAGCATGCATGAATGACATTAATATGCTGCCGAATTCCTCTTCCATAAGCTCTTTTATTTTCGTGAAACACAATAGAAAAGGAGATTAATGCCATCTCGTGAACACCAAAGGTTAAAGTGCTTGTTTCCTTCAAAGATGGCTGAATACAATACCAAGGAACATGTGGACGAACTTAGACATCCTCAACTAAAGAGAGTTGGCCGAATCATCCTATCTAGAAGCTGTCTCATGAACTTTCAACTTCAAGAGCTTTCTAGATTCATACGAAAAGTTGCTTGGAAGCTTCCTTTGTACTTAGTCCCTAAGAAAAAAAACCATCCATTCGTATACCCAAAGAGACCATTCGGCTAGAACTTTACTAGCCTATAAATATGTGAAGATTTTTGTTTTAAAGTCAATGAACAATTTTATATCAATTTATATTATTGTGAGCTTGTTTCACATCTCTTTGTTCTCCAAAGACTAGTTCGACTTATCAAGCAACCCTGTGGCGTCAACCTGTCTTTGTTTCTACCCGAACTTATCACTTTTCTTAAAGTGTGGCGTTCAAATGATACCGAGGTTCCTATCAATTCTTTGATAGTGGGTCGAGGTCCTTTGTCCTTTTCCAACTGAAATTTCCCATATTTTTTGACCTAAAGAGTTCACTTAAGACCCGAGTTAACACATTGTATTGTGTTAGTTCATCTTGAACCTTTAGCCAAATCCCAAAACTTTCTATCCATAAATCATTTTGACCCATTGTCAAATTCTTTGTCAACCTAATCATTTCTTCAAGAACCTTTGAACGAATAGCAACTTACACAATTCACGATCGAGCAATTTAAAATACGACACGAGTCATAAATCGAAGTTCGTGCGTATATCAAGTGGTATCAGAGCTAGTCGAATTGACGTAAGAATCGATGAAACGTCATTTTCAAAAATAGTAAGTTAAAAAATTCGTGAAAAAAATTTCGTGAAAAAAAGAAAAAAATCGTGAAAAAAAATTCGTTAAAAGAAAAAAAGAGAAGAATATAAAAAAAGAATATTAAAAAAAATTTCGTAAAAAAAAAGAATTTTGTGAATGTATCGAGTCAAGCATTGCTTTACTTTCATGCCTGAAATTACCCTCTACTAAACAAAAACTTAACCCACACTTATCCTTTTACTTTTTCTTTTCTTAGCCTACCTGTTGTCCCAATATTGATTCCCACTAAACCACATCAATTTTGTAAGCCGACCCCAAACGGTTTCTAATTTGTCAACTTAGTCTGCGGAGGACTTGGAGAGGTGAAACTGAGAGGTAAAAGGCAAGAGAGAATTGGTGAGATTACTCGAGGGAAATAAAAGCCAACGTGAGTGAACTTTCTTGTGAGAGGAAAGTGAGTATTTGATTGAGTGTTAAAACTTTCATGTCTAGAAGCCCCGAAAGAAATCCAAGGACGGAGGAGGGTTGCGACCCATTCGTAATGTTGCGGGTGGAGGAGTGCCTGATTTAACCCTACAAGCACTAATGCGAGAGATGGAAAGACTTTTTGATCACAAACTCGAGCCCATCGAGGACCGTCTCTACCAAGTGGAGGCTCGAGAACAACGAGAAGTAACCCTCGAGGATGCAACACGTAGGCGAGGGAGCCCTAATCGAAATCAAGAAGAGTTCTCTAAGCCAAGTGATCACGAGAGTGATCATTCTTCTGCAAGGAGCATCTGAAATCGAGGTCAGCGTAATCGAGGACAACGAGATCGAGATGTCCTGATGATAATCTCAAAAGTATCAAGATGTCAATTCCTCCATTTCAAGGCAAAAATGACCCGGAGGCCTATCTAGAGTGGGAAAAGAAAGTGGAACTCGTCTTCGAGTGTCATAACTACTCGGAGATGAAGAAAGTAAAACTTGCAGCCATTGAGTTTTCGGATTATGCACTTGTGTGGTGGGATCAACTAGTGACTAGCCGGCGACGAAACGGTGAGCGGCCAATCTCTACTTGGGCCGAAATGAAGGTAGTTATGAGAAAGCGTTTTGTACCTTCTTTCTATCACCGAGAATTGTACCAATGGTTACAAAATCTCACCTAAGGAAACCAAAGCATCGAAGACTATTATAAGGATATGGAGATTGCAATGATAAGGGCTGACATGGAGGAAGACCGAGAAGCAACAATGGCGAGATTTTTATCCGGATTGAATCGAGACATCGCCAATGTTGTGGAACTTCAACATTATGTTGAAGTAATAGACATGGTTCACATGGCAATAAAGGTGGAAAAGCAATTAAAACGAAAAGGAGTTAGCCAAACCTATCCAACGGTGACTACCAACAAATGGACTCAAGGAACGAGTAAAGCTCCCATGAAGCCTAAGGAGGCTCTTGTAACTGCCAAGCCCTACCAACCAAGTGGAGATACTAGCAAGAGTCGTAATGAGCCCCTTTCCAATCGAGCTCGTGACGTAAAATGTTTTAAGTGCCAAGGATGTGGCCATATTGCTAGCCAATGTCCGAATCGACGGGTGATGGTGGTACTTCCAAATGGTGAGTTTGAATCTGAAGATGAACAAGAAGAAGAACCCGAAATCCCTACGGAAGAAGAAGATGAAGTGGAAATGCCCGTTGATGGTGAAATACTCGTTGTAAAACGAAGTTTGAATATTCAAGGTGTCGAAGAAGAGAAACAAAGAGAGAATATATTTCACACCCATTGCCACGTACAAGGCAAGGTGTGTAGCTTGATCATCGACAGAGGAAGTGATACGATCCGTCTCGGGGTGAGTCGAGTCGTATTTGTAGTTGCCCGATCGTCTACGAGAAGGTATTGTTCGAGCTAAGTAGATGAAGAAGACAGGAGTTGGTTATAGTTTCAATAGGAGAAGGTTCGTTAAGTTGATTTAGAAGAGAAAGAAAGATAGGGTTTGAACGGAAAAGTGCAAACAAGAACCAATATCAAGAAGATATCGACCCTTTGTCTATACGCTCTTTTGGTTCGATTTGGATTTGATAAAGGGACCTCGACCCACTATCTAAAGAGATAGGAACCTCGGTATAGTTGAACGCCACACTACGGGTAGTGATAAGTTCAGATTTTCGACAAAGAAAAATGGTTGACACAACTAGGACACTAGGCAAGCCAATCGAAATCTTTGAACGAAATTAGAGAAAAGAATTCCTCACAAATTCGTAATAAAATTGACAAAGTTCAAAAAGTGCCTTTACATGAAAAATGTCTGGCTATTTATACTAAACCCTAGGCTAGCCGAATGGTCCATTCATGGACTAAACATTTAAGACATGTACCTATTAAATACATAGGAATATTCTAGAAAATAGTAGAAACAACCCCTTGGAATGGATGTCTATGTTCGGCCAAATGGGGGGTGAATATGTAGCTTCATGAATACACATTAATGCACTTGAATGAATGGTTTCCATACATGTATGACTAGGTTCGGCCATCCTTTTAATGAAGCCTTTAATTCATGTTGATTCACCAATAGTGGCTTCATAATGGTGGCTCCATGAAAGGTCTCTTGTGGTGTGAACAGAGGGTCCTGAATGGCCATGCAAGTGTGAACACAGGGTAGCTGAATGGCCCTAGGTGTGAACACAAGTGTGAACGCCCCATCCATGGTGTGAACGCAGAGTATGAACACATGGGAGTTCATCAACCGTCCCATACATGTATCACCTTAAATGTGATCCATGCACCTTTAAATACATGCACATGAACTTGTCCATTAGTGTGCCATCCATTGCATCTTACCATGCATGCATGGCATTTAATCTCCCCCATGCATGTGCCATCCAGGTGAATGTACCTACAAGACATGTGAACAACATTAATTCGGCTAATGTGAAAGCAACAATGGCAACTTATAAATTCAGCTAAGACAAATTAAATAAGCAGAATTAAATTAAATTAAGACAATATTAATATATTAATGTGAAACCATTCAATATGATAAATTAAATAGCTAATTTAATGAAATTAAAAAAGTCAACTTATTATCATGAGCTTTAAATGAACTTAATGAGCTATAATTTAGATAGTGAGCTAAAATCGAGCTAAGTCCAAACTCGAGAGCTGAGGCTGAGCTAATTCTGAGCTCATGGACTGAAATTGAGCTGAAAATAAACTCATGAGCTGAAGTTGAACTGGATGTGAACTCGATGAGCTGGAACCGAGCAGGTTGAGCTGAAAATGAGCTGGATGAGCTTTGGAAAGATGAAACGGATGACTCGATGAGCTAGTCCAAAAACTATCAAGTAAATTGGTGATTGATTCAGCCCAAACTCGCTCAACCAAGGCTGACACTGCATCTTTAAACTTCTTAGCTCGAGCTCGGGTAATTGGACCAACAGGTAGCTCGAGTGGGTCTCCTTTTGTGGTTGGCAACATAGGTGGTGCGACCGTATCAGGAAGTTGCACCAACATCGCGAGTACTTTGCTAGTTGAAAAGTTGGGGTTAGCCACCACAAAGCATCCAAACCCGTATAAGTTGCAGTAGCTAAACGACGGTGGTGAACTAAAGGTAACGAAACAAACAAAGGTGGCATTTTCTATTGGAAGATATCAAGACGACGTGATTTGTGATGTAGTACCCATGCATGCGGGTCACTTGTTGTTAGGGCGCCCTTGGCAATTTAACCGCCGAGTGACACATGATGGTTACACGAATCGCTATTCGTTCAAGCACCTTGGACGGAATGTCACTTTAGCCCCTCTTACTCTGAAACAAGTCTTTGATGATCAACTTAAATTAAAGCAATCTGTGGAAAAAGAGAGAAAAAGAGAAAAATAAAAAGAATGAAAAGAAAAAGAAAGAAAAGAGTGGAGAAGGAGAGTCAAAAACACAAGAGATACATGAAAAAGAAAATGAGAGAAAAAGTGAGAAAACAAGTGTTTTTGCTAGAAAAAGAGAGATTCAAAAGATGTTGTTGCTAAAGTAATCCATTCTTGTACTTATGTACAAGGAATGCTTCTTGGAAATTAACGATTCAGAAAAATCTTTGCCTATTCCTATTGCTTCTTTGTTGCAGGAATTTGAATATTTATTTCCTGAAGAAATTCCAAATGGGTTGCCTCTCGTCCGAGGCATCGAGCATCAAATAGATTTCGTCCCTGGCGCGACAATTCCAAATAGACCATCCTATCGGAGCAATCCCGAGGAAACAAAAGAATTACAACGGCAAGTAGCTGAGCTCTTGGAAAAAGGTTACATACGTGAGAGTTTAAGTCCGTGTGCGGTTCCAGTGTTATTAGTGCCTAAGAAAGACGGTTCATGGAGGATGTACGTGGACTGTCGTGCGATTAATAAAATAACCGTCAAGTATAGACATCTTATTCCCTGTCTCGATGACATGCTCGACGAACTTAGTGGAGCCCAAATCTTTTCAAGGATCGACTTGAAGAGTGGCTACCATCAGATCCGAATGCGAGAGGGAGACGAGTGGAAGACTGCATTCAAAACTAAGTACGATTTGTACGAATGGTTGGTAATGCCATTCGGTCTCACAAATGCACCGAGTACATTTATGCGTCTAATAAATTATGTTTTACGAAATTTCATTGGAAAATTTTGTGTTGTGTATTTTGATGATATCTTGGTATATAGCAAAACTTTGGAAGAACATGTCCAGCATCTACGAACCGTACTTGAAGTGTTACAAAAGGAGGTATTGTATGCTAACTTTAAAAAATGCTCCTTTTGCACTAACGAAGTTGTATTTCTAGGTTTTGTTGTCAGTGCACGCGGTTTGGAAGTTGATCAAGAAAAGGTCAAGGCGATCAACGAATGGCCACGCCCGAAAAATATCAGCCAAGTAAGGAGTTTCTATGGGTTGGCTAGTTTCTATCAGAGGTTTGTGCCTAATTTTAGCTCTTTAGCCTCCCCCGTGACAGGTATAATTAGGAAAAACTCTCCTTTTGTTTGTACTGAGACCAAGAGAATGCCTTTGTTAAAATAAAAGAATGTCTTACTAATGCCCCGCTATTATCATTACCTGATTTTAACAAGACATTCGAGATTGAATGTGATGCTTCAGGAATTGGCATTGGCGCTGTTTTAATGCAAGACGGACGACCCGTAGCATACTTTAGCGAGAAGTTGAACAGGGCCACCTTGAACTATCCAACGTATGACAAGAAGTTGTATGCACTGATCCGAGCTTTAGAAACTTGGCAACACTATCTATGGCCGAAGGAATTCGTAATCCATTCAGACCACAAGGCCTTAAAACACCTCAAAAGCCAAACAAAGCTCAATAAACGTCATGCGAAGTGGGTAGAATATTTGGAATCATTTCCATATGTAATAAAATACAAGAAAGGTAAAGAGAATGTTGTAGCTGACGCATTATCCCGAAGGTATGCGCTTGTCAATTCAATGGACTCTAAACTACTTGGTTTTGAATGTATGAAAGATCTTTACGTAACTGATTCTGATTTTGGTGAGATCTATAAGAATTGTGAGCAAGGGGCATGTGAAAAGTATTTTCAGCATGAAGGCTATCTTTTTCGTGAAGGCAAACTTTGTGTGCCTCAAGGATCCATACGTGATGTGCTTGTCAATGAAGCCCATGGAGGTGGATTAATGGGCCACTTCGGAGTTGCTAAAACCTTAGCAATACTGCATGAGCACTTCTATTGGCCTAAGATGAAGCGTGATGTTATAAGGAAATGTAACCGATGCATCATTTGTAAAAAGGCAAAGTCACGCATAAAACCACATGGTCTATACACCCCGTTGCCCATTCCCGATGCACCATGGGTCGGTATCTCGATAGACTTCATTCTAGGCCTTCCTAGAACCAAAAGAGGGAAGGATGCAATATTTGTCGTTGTGGATCATTTTTCGAAAATGGCACATTTCATTCCTTGTAATAAACCCGATGATGCTACTAACATTGCTAACTTGTTTTTCAAGGAAGTTGTCAGGTTGCATGGAATTCCTCGTACCATCGTCTCTGATCATGACACAAAGTTCCTAAGTCATTTTTGGAGGACGTTTGAGGAAAATTAGGAACAAAGTTGCTGTTTTCGACGACATGCCACCCTCAAACGGATGGCCAAACTGAAGTGATTAACCGAGTACTATTGACCTTGCTTCGAGCCATACTACGGAAGAATATTAAGTTGTGGGAGGAATGTTTACCTCATGTCGAGTATGCCTACAACCAGACTGTTCATTCTGCCACAAAGCATTCTCCTTTTGAGGTAGTATATGGCTTTAACCCTATCACTCCTCTTGATTTGGTGCCTATGCCTACTAATGAGCTAGTGCATGTAGATGGCAAAAAGAAAGCCGAATTTGTTAAGCAGCTACATAAGAGGGTCAAAGACAACATCGAGAGGAGAACCAAACAATATGTTCAAGGAGCCAATAAGGGACGCAAACAAATTATATTCAAACCCGATGACTGGGTTTGGGTACACATTTGTAAAGAAAGGTTTCCCGAGCAAAGGAAGTCAAAACTCCTACCAAGAGGTGATGGACCATTCCAAATAGTGGAACGAATCAACGATAATGCCTACAAACTCGATCTACCCGGAGAGTATGGTGTGAGTGCTAGCTTTAATGTTGTTGACCTTTCTCCCTTTGACGTAGGTGACGATTCGAGGATGAATCGCCTTGAAGAGGGGGAGGATGATGCGAGCTCGCCAATGAAGACTATGGAATTGCCATCCGGGCCAATTACTCGAGCCTGTGCCAAGAGATTCCAAGATGCCGTAGCAAGTTACATTGCTCGAGTTTGGATGGAAGGCATGGCTAAACATCAAGTGACCAGCCCAAGTAGCTCCATTTGCAACGTTGTTCACGTTGATTTAGCTCGTACCTGCTCCAAGGAGTTCATGACGCTTTGAGCAATCTCATTGAGCTAATTCAATTTATTTTTATGCATTTTAATTTGCTGAAATAAATTTTAATTAGTTAAATTAGTTGGTTTCAATTTGTTAATTAATTAAAAAAAATCTGGACATTTTAATTTTTTTACAAAATAAATGCATTTAGATTAGGACACATTTAAAATATGTCAAGCTTTAGACATGATATTAATATGTCCAACTTTAAGACATGTTTTTAATGCTCCAGCTGAATTTAATACATGTCCTAGACATGATATTAATATGTCTTAAGTTCCAAACAAAATTAATGCATGTTTAGACATGTTCCAAACAAAATTAATGCATGTTTAAGACATATTTAGTGTGCTGCCGAAATTTAAGTTTAAGGATGATTAATTTGTTGAATTAATGTGCAGCAAAAGAAAAAGCCTTGAGAAGCATGCGTGGAACATCATTTATGAGGCTGTTTGGAGGGAATCATGCACGGCATTAAAGGAAGCAAGTGTTGGCCGAAATTAATAGGATGTTGGTGCATGCTTGGGACGGCAATCAATGAGTGTTGGAACATGTATGGCATTTAATAAGCTGCTGGAAAAGCATGCATGAACAACAATTAATAAGCTGCTGGAAAAGCATGCATGAACAGCATTTAATAGGATGCTGGAAACATGCGTGAACAACATTTAAAGAGATGTTTGGTGCAAGTAAGGAGGCCACTTCGTGAATAGCAAAAAGAGAGCATTTAAGGAGCTGCTGAACCTTGTTTCTTCATGTAAAGAATGTCATTAATAAGTTGTCTAGGAGCATGCATGAATGACATTAATAGGCTGCGGAATTCCTCTTCCATAAGCTCTTTTGTTTTCGTAAAACACAATAGACAAGGAGATTAATGCCATCTCGTGAACACCAAAGGTTAAAGTGCTTGTTTCCTTCAAAGATGGCTGAATACAATACCAAGGAACATGTGGACGAACTTAGACATCCTCAACTAAAGAGAGTTGGCTGAATCATCCTATCTAGAAGCTGTCTCATGAACTTTCAACTTCAAGAGCTTTCTAGATTCATACGAAAAGTTGCTGGGAAGCTTCCTTTGTACTTAGTCCCTAAGAAAAAAACCATCCATTCGTATACCCAAAGAGACCATTCGGCTAGAACTTTGCTAGCCTATAAATATGTGAAGATTTTTATTTTGAAGTCAATGAACAATTTTATATCAATTTATATTATTGTGAGCTTGTTTCACATCTCTTTGTTCTCCAAAGACTAGTTCGACTTATCAAGCAACCTTGTGGCGTCAACCTGTCTTTGTTTCTACCTGAACTTATCACTTTTCTTAAAGTGTGGCATTCAAATGATACTGAGGTTCCTATCAATTCTTTGATAGTGGGTCGAGGTCCTTTGTCCTTTTCCAACTGAAATTTCCCATATTTTTTGACCTAAAGAGTTCACTTAAGACCCGAGTTAACACATTGTATTGTGTTAGTTCATCTTGAACCTTTAGCCAAACCCCAAAACTTTCTATTCATAAATCATTTCGACCCATTTTCGAATTCTTTGTCAACCTAATCATTTCTTCAAGAACCTTTGAACGAATAGCAACTTACGCAATTCACGATCGGGCAATTTAAAATACAACACGAGTCATAAATTGAAGTTCGTGCGTATATCAATATTTAAACTACCAATTAAACAAGGATTAGTAAAACTCCCTGGATCTTTTAATTTGGTTGGTAGTTTGTTCTAGAGGATAGCTAAACATTCCTCGTTGATTCCACTGTGGATAGCTCTTCGAGCTTCCTTTTGTTTGTTAGAAGCTCCTTCAAAAAATTTGCATACGTGGGCATCTGCGAAATAGCTTCAACAAAAGGTGAGTTAATGTGTAACTATTTAAAAAGTTCAAGAAATTTACCGAATTGTGCATCCATGTAGTCTTTCTTCAACTTTGTTGGGTATGGGATAGGTGGCTTGTATTCTTTGAGTACCGGTAGGGCATTCTCTTTGGGATTGATCTCTTCGACTTTCTCCTTCTCAGGCTCTCAAAATAATATCTTTTTAGGTTCAGCCAGTATTTTCCTATTCCTCAATGTGACTGCTTTAACATGCTCCCTAGGATTGGGTTCAGTAGTACTTGGCAGGCTACCTTATAATCTGTCAGATATCATCTTAGAAGGTTGACCAATTTGATTCTCAAGTCCTTGAATTGAAGCTTGCTAGTTCTTAAGTGTTGTTTTAGTATTCTAAAAATGGGTTTCTAACACCGATATGAATTTTTCCAACATCTCTTCAAGGTTCGATTTCTTTTCTTGCCAGTAGGGGGTTACTGAAATCCCGGAGGAGGTGGTGGCCTTTGATTCCCTTGATTCCCTTGACCTCCCCATGAAAAATTTAGATGATTCCTCCAACCTACATTGTAAGTGTTACTATAAGGATTGTTTTGAGGTTGAAGATTATTACCCATATAATTTATTTTCTCGTTTTCTATGCCATGTAACGCCCAAATTTTTAGGGTTTTTGAATTTTTGCATGAATTTATTTTTTTTACATGGCTTGATGTGTTGTATTGATGAGTTGGGGGTATTTAGTAGACCTTTAGAAAGCCTAGGGTTAAGTTTAAAGCCTTGCAGAATTTTAAATCTTAGGCTTAAAGGAGAAGGGGATTTGGCTAAGTGGGCTTTTAATTAAATGTTGGGGTGTTTAAGCACAAGAAAGCCTATGTTAAAGTCACAAGTTGGCGTCACTTAAAACACAGGGGGTGGCGTAACATGGCTTGTGAGAGAGCTAAGGTTCGAATCCAATTGTGAGCAAGGTGCTTATTTTATTTTATTACATGTGCATGGTAAGAGGTGGACTCCAAGTTAAATTCTGAAGGAAGGAGTTTCAAGTGTTCATGGGATTAGATTAAGGAGTGATAAGGGGAGAAAATTTAGGGATTGAGTATGCAGGGAGAGTTGGCCGAATGAGGGACTGTTTGATGTGCAAGTTCGGCTAGGGGTTAAGGGCTAGCATTTTCGGCATTTGTTGTATGTATGTGCCGATTTCTTTTTGGCAAATCTTTCAAGTTTTCGCGATTGTGGTCAGTTTCTTTGTGCCGAATAGGTATAGTTCATTTGAGGGCTCTTTGTTCTTTCTTTCTCCTTCTCCCTTTTGGTTCTAAAAGCTGAAAATCGAAAGTGATAAACTTTCTTTGTGCTGACTTATTCAAAGGACTGAACCCTTCCACCTCTTTTTCTTCTCAAGCCGAATCTATTCTCTTCTTCTCCTCCTTCTTCTTTTCTCCAATGCTTAAATCGACTACCTAGAACCCCTCTTGGCCGATTGTCTCAAAAAAGCCAAAACCTGAACCATTTGGTCTACTTCTATCCGATTTCTTCCTTATCCAAACCTTTCTTATCTCTACTCTAAAAAGCCGAAATCTTTCCATAACTTCTTCTCTTCTTTTCTTCCAAAAACCGAAACTTTAACTCTCTCTAGTGATCTCTTCTCAAAACTGAAACCTTCTCCTCTCTCTGTGGTGCGTTCAACCCCTTTTGATCTATTCCCTTGTGATTCAATTAAATTGAGTATAGATCTAGGCTCAGAGTGGTGGAAATAACTTCTAGTGTCATCAAAATCAATCTAGCAAATCCTTGTGGTAAGTATTCAAATCTCTTCTTTCATATTCTTGTGATTTAAGAAAAGCCGGAAACCCCTATCTTCCCATGGTTGCTATCGGTTTTGACCCCTTTTGGTTAAACATCCATTTTAGCCTCTTTTCTTTTGGTTCTTATGTGTATTATTGTGGTAAAGGGGCGATCTAGCAAGGAGCAGTTGGAGGCCAGGGGCGTTGAAGCAATCTAGATCTAGATCTAGTTGTAGATTTCGGCAAAGGTAAGTGAATAATGATTTTGGGTAATGGTGGCCGAATGTGATGGTATTAAAGTGATGCCGATTTTTTTTGGTCTCGTTTGGATTATAGCTTAATGATGTAGTGGGTTTGTTGTAGGTTAATCGTGTGCGAAATCTTGACATAGTACGGTAATCGACACCCTCTAGTAGATTAGATCGGCAAAAGCCGACAAGCCAAAATGTCGAAATGCCGGCATTTTGAGGGCTTACGAGTGTGCAAGCACTCATGGGTCAGTACGAAATCATGAAACTTGAAATAATGGACGGTAAGGCTACTATGCGCTTTTTCATGTACTTGGGCTGTTTTGGGTCGATGGGCTGAAATTGGGCCCAATGGGCTTACGGGCCCATATGGGTTAAAATATGCAGTAAGTGTTTTCTGGTAAACTGGATATTAATTCTGTAAAAATATGTGTAAAGTTTAGACTTAGCGGGCCACAGTAGCTTGTGGGCTCTGTTGGGCCTATTAGGGGTTTTAGGGCCCGATGGCATTGTATGAATAAATGGGCTATTTAAGTCGCTCGAAGCTACGTTAGATCTGTTAGAAGATCGTATTAAACATGAGACTTAAAGACATAGCAAAATTACCAAAATACCCTTTAAAGGTGAAAATTACCGTTTTACCCTAGATGCTAAATGACTATTTTACCCCTGGAAATAGTTGACTGATTTGCATGTTACTGTATCTGATATTCTATATGCCATGACATGTAATATTCTGATTTGCATGGGGTTGGGTTATTGATACGGAGGAAGTGCTAAAAGTGGCAATACCACGTAATCTGCTTAGAGGCTCTGCCTCGTATTATTGTTCTGGTGGCTTGGCCACGATATCTGTATCAGCAACTCTGCTGAAACTGTGGTGTGTAGGGCTGGGTGGGTTGAGTTATTCCCCACATGGTGTGTAGGGCTAGATTGGGCTTAGGCTTTGCATACATGCATATATATATACACCAATCTATTTCTGTAATGGGCCCAAGGCCCACTCTGTATCTGAAAACACTGGTGGCTTTTGTCGGCTTTGTCCTCACAACTTGCCACTGATAGTTGTTCAGTGACATCTCCTCTACAAACTCATAAGCCTCCTCTAGTGTTTTGTTATTTGTTGTTCCATCGGTAGCTGCATCGATCATTTGCCTTGTTGAGGGGTTTAACCCAATATGAAAAGTTTGAACCTGTAGCCATAAAGGTAACCCATGTCCTTGTATCTCTCCCATACGTCATAAAGAGTTTCTAGATCCATCTGCACAAAAGAAGAGATGTCATTCCTCAACTTGCTATTTTAGCCGGTGAAAAATATTTAAGTAAAATTTTCTCGGTCATCTGTTCCCAAATAGTGATAGACCCTCGTGGTAGAGAGTTCAACCACTGTTTAGCCTTATTCCTTAATGAAAAGAGAAATAACCGAAGGCAAAAGGCATCATCAAAAACACCATTTATTTTGAAGGTATCGCATAATTCCAAGAAGTTCGCTAAATGTGTATTGGGGTCCTCGTCCTGCAAACCATCAAACTAAACAAACTGTTGTATCATTTGAATAGTGTTAGGTTTCAGTTCAAAATTATTTGCAGCAACAGCAGGTCTAACAATAGTTGATTCAGTACCAGCTAAATTAGGCTTAGTATAATCATACATAGTACGAGGAGTAGGATTCTGATTCATAAGAGCTGCGGCTACCACAGGAGGTAGTGGATTATTCTGATTTGTCTCCATCTCTTCAGCAGTGTTAGTTTCGTCCTCTTACACTTCCTCTATGTACTATAGACTTCACCTTATTTCTCTTCGATTTTTATGAACTGATGTTTCTATCTCACTATCGAATAATAAAGGTCCTGACGGATTCCTTCTAGTCATAAACTAGAGACACCTGTCAGGGAAAAATACAAAGAAAGATTTAGTGAATAAAACTTAAAATAAAAACAAAAAGTAAATTGCAATAAAAGTAAAAATGGCTAAAGTAATAAAAATCGAGTGTTCCTAATATTTTAGTTCCTCGGCAACGGCGCCAAAAACTTGATGTGATATTTATGATCGTACCTGTAAAACTAAACTATTATTACGATAAAGGCAAGCACACCTATCGAACAGTAGTATAGCTTATTGCAAGACCGGGATGTTGAACCGACAAGGACTAAAAGTACTAGTATTAAGTTTCTTTTTATTATCTAGCCTGAAAATAAAGGGGATTTGTTTTAAACTAATTAAACTAAACTAATTAATTAACTAAGAACGCGACAAAGAATGAATTTGGGAAAATACTTTTGGAAAACCGATTGATTAAGACAATATCCAAGAAAGAATCCACCTGACTTCACTTATTATACGACTCTGAACTAGACGATTTATTCATATGGCTTGATCCGTAGAAATCCCTAATTTATGTTGATATCTCTTTCAAGACTAAGAATAGCTAACCCTAGGTTGATTAATTGAAATTTCTTTCTAATTAAAACCCTTAGTGTTGCATTAACTCGTGTTATGGATTTCTCTATTAGATTTGACTCTAACTCGGCAGATTTTTGTCGTCTTATCTCTAGGATTACAATCAACTCCGCTTAATTATGTGGATCTACTCTTAGACAGGGACTTTTGCTCTATTGAATAAGTACATTCTACTTGAATTAATATCCTGAAATATTAACATAAGAGTTAATAACACAATTAAGAACAAATCAAGTATTTATCATATAATCCAAAAAATAATAACAAGATCCGTCTTAGGTTTCATCCCCCTCAGGTATTTAGGGGATTTAGTTCATAATTGTAAAAGAAAACATCTCAAAATTTGGAAAACAACAAAACATAAAGAAAACCCAAAAAACTCCTGAAGGAAATTGATGAGAGATCTTCAGTCTTGATGGAGATCATGCTCTTGAGATGAATCAATCGGTGTTCTTTGTGTAATTCCTTGATTTCTACTTTGTGTGTCCTTAATTCCTCTCCTAGGGTGTTTTTATAGACTTTGGAATACCCAAAATACCTAAAATTTAGCCTTTTCCGAGTAGAATTGAAACAAGGCTCGACAGGGGCACGGGCGTGTGGTCAGCCCGTGTGAAGGTGCCCAGGCCGTGTGTAATACTGACTTGATTACTTGTCGACATGGCCAAAACACGGGCGTGTGGCTTGCCCGTGTGTCTCACACAGGCATGTGGATAACCCGTGTGGAAGTTCCTTGGTCGTGTGAAACACTGATTTTGGCACATTTTGTCTGTTTTTGGCCCGTTTCTTGCTCTTTTCACTTTCCAATGCTCACCTAAGTATAAAACATGAAATTAAAGGATTAAGAGCATCAAATTCGTTGAATTGTAAGGAAAACCATCCAAAAATATGCCAAGCATGGGTTAAAAATATGTTACAATTACGGTTTATCAATGGCCAAGGCTAATTTGGGCCGTGTGGGCCACACGGGCATGTGGGCCCACACGGGCAGGTCACATGGGCGTGTGAGCCCATTTTTCTAAAATGATTGACAAGGTTACACGGGTCGCCCAAGTCGACTATAGACCTACCGTAGGGTCGGTAAGCACTACCTAGACCTTTAATTGTGTGATATGATTTTGAATTGAGTATGAATTGTGATATTTGAACTAATTGTATGATCTGATAATTTGCATACTAGGATGACATATTATGTATGTTGCATTACATTAGGGTAGGTTGATGAAGTGAAAGGGAGTATCTGAACGGCTTATAAAGCCTGTGATATGGTAGCTAAGCTGCATATTTCTGATTATGTGTCGCATTTCGGTACTGTATGGTATGTAGGGATGGATGGATGCTATAAGCCCTATTTGGTGTGTAGGGATAGGTAGGTGTTCTAAACCCCACATGGTGTGTAGTGATGGTCGGAGTTGGTGTGTGGGCTGGTGGGTTGTAATATGATATATGTTCTATATTTGTATCTGATTAGGCTAAGGCCCCAGTTTATATCTGATTCTATATCTAAGTGGGCTAAGGCCAAAGCTGATTCTGAATGGCTCTGGCCCCAGACTATTTGTTTTTGACTTCTGATGATTATTTTGTATGTATGATTTCTGTAGGGATTACACACTGAGTTGCGAAACTCACCCTTTTCTATTTAATCTATTCAAGTAATCCCCAGCATTAGACGGGTCAGTGCAGCGGTGGACTCGACGGTGGCCACATGTAACTAGATACTGGTTTTGTTATTTCCTCAGATGTATTATTTATTTGGGGTAATTTTTATGTAAATAGGGCTTTATGGACTATTTCTTTTAAAATTGTAGGATTTTAACTGCTTTTATAGTTTCACAATTTGATCACTCCCAAATAGGGTTTTCAAAACATGTAACACCCTAAATTTTGGGCCTAGAAGAAATAGGCCTTAAGCATAGGGATTGATTGGAAGATGGCACATAAATAATTGTTGTACAAGAAGTGACATAAATGAAGGATTGGTTTAGTGGTTAAGGGTCCTGAGAAGTGTTGGAGAAGTCCTGGGTTCAAACCTGAGCTTTAGCAAAATTTTTATTTTAAGTGAATAAAACCATGGGTGCTTGAAAGTAGGCCTTTTAAATATTTGAGGATAAAATATGTCATAAGGAGCCTGCTAGTAAAGGTGGTAAGTGGCGTGTTGTGCTTCTAAAGAGGATGGGGCTCGAGTCACACACTACACAAGGGGGCAATTATTTTGTTACTCTTGTCAGGTAAGAAGCAGAGATTGATTGAGACTTTGCTGAGGTGGTTGTTAAATTGGTCTTGGAGAAGTTTGTGGAGGGATAAGGGGAGAGATATTTGGAGCAAATCATGGATAGGATTATGGGGAGATTTGTGGAGAAAAAAATTAGGAGTTTGAGGTGTGCAGGGATGGTTGTGCCAAATTGGTATGGGGAAGTCTAGGATTTCGGCTGTAACACTCCAAACCCAACCTAGAAGTTAGGCCCGAATCTGGCGTGTCACATTGAAGTGTTTTTCAAAAACCTTGTTTCCATTGAAAACCCTTCTTATTAAAACTTGTTGCCATTTAAAACTTGTGTAAAATCTCAAATTTCATATGGATATTTTTAAAATGTGGTTTATTAAAAGACGTTCTATTATAAAATGTTATTACCTTTAAAACCTTAATTGTTACGGAAGCCTAATTTAAAACAGTTGCGGAAACGTGAAATTTTGAAAAATAGTTGTTGTTTTGGAAAAGCCATGTCCAACTTCTAACAATTATAAAATAATAAATAAAATCTCAAATGGAAAAACTAGAAAGTTTAAAAGGCCTTATTACAACCCAAACCGGAATAAAGTACTTAAAAGTAAATCAAGATAGAGCATAAGTAATGTGTGGCCTTCTCCGAGTCCCTCGGAGCACCCATCCTCCTAAAGCTAGGGATTACCTGCACAGTTATTAAACGGGGTGAATTTTATAAAAACTTAGTGTGTAATCCCCTACTATATAAAACGAACAGTCAGTCATACAAAATAATTAAAAGTTTGGGCCCCAGCCCTACTACAGTTCCAGTATCAATTGGGCCTTAGCCCACTATAACAGACAGTACCAGATGAGCCTTAGCCCATTACAGAATCAGAAACATTATCAGAATTAGAATCAAAATCAAAATCAGAATTAGGTGGGCCTAAGCCCAAAACAGAATCAGTAACAGTATAATACAAATATACAGAATGGACTGGGCCGAAGCCCTACACAGAACAAATCAGTCTGGGCCTTAGCCCTATACAGAACAGTGTGGGCCAAGCCCATAGCAAAATCAGAACAATATTTGAATGCAATCCTAACCCAATCCAGCCATCACACAACCTGTACCAACCCAACACACCATGTAGGGAATAACTCGACCCACCCAGCCCTACATACCAATGACGCAACCATGCTGCTAATAATAGATAACGTGGTGAAGCTACCAGAAACAGAATATGTGGCAAAGCCACTAGCACAGAACTTTCTCCAAATCGACGTCGCAACCCAATATGTCGTGTATGCTATGCTCAATCATCACACATGTATGCAGAATGGCCATGTTTAGTATCAGCCATCTAAACACATACTAAAACATATCAATCACACAACCACGGTCATGTCAGTCAAATCACTGTCATACGAACACAGTCAAATCCGTCAAATACACAGTCCAAGTCAGTCACTTGCCCACAAGGGCAAAATAATCATTTAACACTCTAAGGGCAAAATGGTAATTTTACCCCACAGGGTATCTCGGTAATTCTACCCTATAAGGGTATCTCGGTAATTCTACCCTATAGGGGTATTTTAGTAATTTTACAACCCAGGGGTATTTCGGTAATTTCACAAACTAGGGGTATTTCAGTAATTTCACAAACCAGGGGTATTTCAGTAATTTCACAATTTAGGGTATTTCCGTAATTTGTAAACTGAGGTATTTCTATAATTTTGTAAATCGAGGGTAAAATAGTAATTTTACAATTCAGGGGTAAAACGGTAATTTTACAAATTAAAAGTAAAACGGTAACTTTACAAATTAGGGGTAAAATGGTAACTTTACAAAGTAATTTTGCAAATCGAGGGTATTATAATAATTCTACCCTATAAGGGAATTTTGGTAATTTTATCAATCCCTCAGAAACTCTACAGTTGCCTCAGGCGACTCAAGTATTCTAAACAGAGATAACGTTGCGAATGGGCCTAAGGTCCATTCACGTCCCAGGTGGGCCCATATGTTTGTGTGGCCCTTTAGCCCAAAACTAGCCACAAATATGAGATTCACCTAGTTTAATTTAATATTTACTACACAATCATACAATTTGCCCAATTGGGCCCACGGGCCCATTGGGCTACATGGCCCATTTCAACATTCCGGCATTTGTCGTTCTATAGCTAGAGTAGGATGAAGTACACACCTGATAGGTATCTAAAGTTAATCCACGCTCAGAATGCTGCTATGCCCAGAAGCCAACAATAATTCCACCCTTGACTCCCCAGGGGGATGTGTCGATCAACTACAGTCACCACCACCGTGACCCAACGGCATATAGATCAACAAATGATCCAATGCCTAACCTAAACGCACACGCCACAATGTGAAAGGGATAAGCCAAGAAAGGTATGCTTACTTTCCTCATGGTTTGCTCTATTTAAAGCCAGCTTCTCGCCTATTCTCATGTTAGCTTCCTGATGTGGGATTCTCCATCAATAATCCAAAACCAATTTATTAGTAAAATAACCAACCCTTGCGTGCAAAAAGATTCGAACCAAGGTCCTCTCGATAACCCTATCAAGCCACCACCACTCGGACACAAGCTCCTTTGTATCATACGTCAAACACATTTAACTTTAAAGCCTACCTACTCACTTCCAGATTTATTTAAAAGAAAAACCAAAATAAATTGTAAGAGCCAAGACTTGAACCATAGACCCCTTGCTTCCCTTATGGCGTCACTTCCTTGCCACTAGACCACATCTCCTTTTGTGTCATGCTTTCACCAAAAATATTCTAAAAGTCTACCCACTAACATCAAGGCCCCCATAAGAGAAAAACATATATTTTTGCTAAGGTCCAGGTTTGAACCCAGGACTTCTCCAACTCTCCCAAACACTCCCAACCCTCTTAGCCAACATACCAACATCCCATTTAGCTTACATGGGCCCAGGGCCCATTACGCAACCCAAGTGGGGCCCACGTACTCGTATGGCCCGCTAAGCTAGATTTGCCCATAGCCACATGTACGACACAGTCGGCCCACTAATTCTCGTAAGTCCAAAGACAACCACCCATGTGGGGTCCACAAGCCTATTAGACCCACATTGCGCACTATTCAGGCCCAATTTTAGGGCGTTACATCTGCTATGAGTTTCTTCGTATTTGGTTTTGTTAATTTTTTTTTTGGAAAATTCTCTTTTCTTTTGCCAATTTGGTCTTGAACTCTTAGGTGCTGAAAATAGCTTTCCTTCCGCTCTCTATTTTGGTTACTGGTGTTGGCCGAATTAACCATTTGGAAAGCTGGGTGGTGTTGCCGAATTCTTCTTTCAAACATACTAAATTGCTCTTCTTCTTTCATTTCTTCTAATTTTTCATTTTGTTGGGCTGAATATATTTTCACATCTCCCCCACGATTCATTCTTTCTTTTTGATTGTTCCTAGCTGATTGTCTCTTCTCTATCTTCTCTCCAATTGTTTCTTTCAAAATCTCCTTTGGTATATTGTGCATTTAGGCCAAATATTCTGCCTTCCTCTCTCTTTTGCAATCATAGCCGAATGCATCTCCCTCTTCATTGCTTTCTTTCCTCTTTTCTTCTTTTTGTTGATTTAGATACCGATTGTACTCGGTCTTCTTCTCTCCCTATTCTTGATCGATTGTTCTATACTCTACTATTAGTGGCGATACTCCGATTTTTACAAAAATTCCAAACAGAAGGCAGGTATTCATGTTCCTCTTTTTTGTTCAAATCTATCCTCTTTTATCTTTTTCTGAGAAGCCAAATGCTCCTTCCTTTATATTCATTGGTTGTGGTTTCTGCCCTTTCCTCTCATTGTGATGTGCGCTGGGGTTTAGGGTTTCCTGGGGAGTGAAGGAGTGCAAGGGTTCTCATGCCATCAAAATCCTGTCTTTTACTACTCGATTAAGGTAAAAGCATTGTCTTAGTATAGACCGAATATTTCTTTGTTATGCAAGATTAATATTATGCATTTTAGCAATACGTATGAATAGTTCTATCTAATGAGAGCTGTTGTTATGCAGGAAATTGGCAAGAGACATAAGATCATTCTTAAACAACAATTTAAAAGGTGTAGATCGCGTGGTGCTCAATCGAGGTTGGAAGTGTTTACTGTTTGGGGATTAGGTGCTTTGAACAATAGTATATGGGGGACTGACTGTATGAGGGATGAATGTAGGTTGGTACGCGAAGGCGTTATGCAAGTGTTCGCTAACAGGTGTGTAACAATACCCTGCAACCGATAATCGGTGAAAGAGCCAAAAAGTGTGTATTTCACACTAATTTGTCTGTAGATCGGCAAAAGTCAAAAAGTCGAAAAGCCAAAAGCTGAAAGGTTGGGCTTTGAGGTCACATGGGCGTGCGAATGCTTGTGTGGTAAATTCGAGCCCATGAACATGGGCATAAGACTGTAGAGGCCACCATGAGCATTCTCATGGGCTTAGGCCATTATGGGCCATTGGGCCAATGGGCTCATGGGTCCCACACGGATAATGTCTATGTTATGCGGTAAAAATTGGACTGGGTTATGTATTTCGCATAGCCGTGGCTAAATCTGGGCTAAATGGGCTACACGAATGTGTGGGCCCACTTGGGCCGAATAGTGGGCTTTGGGCCTATATGCACCGTATAGGGGTACATAAGTCGCTCAAGGCAACTGTAGAACTCCTGTTGGGTTGGTAAGTGTACCTAGATCAGAATATAGGTAAGATGACCGAATTACCCTTGTAAGGTAAAATGACTGAATTACCCTCGTAGGGTAAAATGACTGAATTACCCTCGTAGGGTAAAATGACCAAATTACCCTCGTACGGTGGGTAAAATGACTGAATTACCCCTGTAGGGTAAAATGACCGTAATACCCCCATAGGGTAAAATGACCAAATTACCCCTATAGGATAAAATTACTGTAATACCCCTATAGTGTAAAATTACTGAAATACCCTAAAAGGGTAAAAAGACTATTTATCCTTAACTGATAAAATGATCATTATACCCCTAGAGGTTGATTAACTGATGTATTTATTTAATAATCATGACTGTTACTGAGCATGACATTCTACATACATGTACAATTTATGACATGACACACTGCATGGGATTGGGTTACTGTTATGGAGGAAAAATACTGTACTGGTGGCTTTGCCACATATTCTGTTAATGGCAGCTTCGCTGTGATTCTGGTTAGTGCCACAAACAGTGCTAACTTTGTAAGTGTAGGGATGGGTGGGTGATTTATTCCCCACAGTAAGTGCAGGGTTAGACAGGAGGCAAGTGCAGGGTTGGATAGGATAACATGCATCATGCATTTTTTTCATACTGATACTACTATGGGCTAGGGCCCACCTGATCTTGATACTGATAAAGGCGTAGGCCCAACTGTTACAAGAATGGGCTAAGGCTCAACTGATATTGATACTGTATTGAGTTTAGGCCCATCTGTATTATGATTTTGACTCTATTTCTGTAATGGGCTCAGGCCCATATTACTTCTGTATTCTGTATATCGGACTGACTATTTTTATATTAGGGGATTACACACTAAGTTTTCATAAACTCACCTCGCTTTTAACTGTACAGGTAATCCCAGCGTTAGGCAGACCAGTGCTATGATGGACTCGAGGATGGCCAAAGAGCTGCATCTGCTTCCATAACTTAAGTTTGGGTATATTTAGGTAATAAGGCCTCTCTGATTTTCTAGATTTTAATTTTTGATTTTATTTATTTTGATTTACATCTATTAGAAGTAGAGCGCAGTTTTCCAAAATATTAACTATTTTTAAAACATCATGTTTTCGCAACACAATTTTTATGCTTCCATAACAAACAATGTTTTAAAAGTAATGACGATTTGAAGTGTTTAACAAATGACTAAGATAATTTGAGAATTAACGAAGAGGATTTAGCCTTCAAACTGGATTTTTATAAGTAAGAACGAGTTTTTGAAAAACACTTCAATTTGACACTGCCAAATTTGGCCATAACGTCTAGGCTAGGTTTGGGGTGTTACAAAACAAGTCAAACTAATATTTCATCAAATGGTAATGGTTTTCTTAAGATAAATGGTTTTAAAAGCTTCCGCTAAAAAGAAACAATTTTTGACATAATGATAAATACGTTTCACTCCAAATTAGGATAAGAGCTAAATAACTAGAAAAATTTTAAACTCGATATCTTGTTTTCAAATTCCATTCCATGTGACATCACCAGATTCGACCATAACATCCAGGCTGGGTTTGGGGTGTTACATTTAGTGGTATCAAAGCCAGGTTGCAAAACTTGGCAATGGATTTGGGTTTTAAACTTGGTTTTAAAGAAATGATTTTTAAATGGGTTGAAATATTTTTGACTAAGTGTGTGGTACACCGAGTCTCCGACACCGATCCTATAAGTGTTCTGAAACTCTGTTTAGATTTGTTTGAAAATACTACTAGCATGTTTGAAATAGCCATAGGTAGTATACTGTACCGAAAGCACTCTATGTAGTGTAAACTGAAAACTGTAGTGAAACTGTAACTCGCGATAACAGACTATAAACTTCTGATACTATTTATATAAAATATCTGCTAATAAATATCAAAACTATAACTGATTCATAAAACTATTAATTCAGATAATCTTCAAACCTACGATGAGCACACGAGGTACTCGCTGACAGGGTACTAGTGGCCGAGGTAGAGGCCGTAGCTTGAGCTGAATCCTCATCATTAGGCAACATGTCGAATCTAGATAAGAACGAGATGTCAGTTTCACCTACTACAGAGATGGGTCTCATGATCGCATGGCTGGGGATGACGCATTGTCTCAGGCTATGCTGAGGATTTTAGAGAGGGTCACTAGGCCCAACACTAGATTTGGAAAGAGGGTCACTGGGCCTGACACTGGATCTAGAGGTCGAGGGTCTGTTACGGAATGACTCTGGTCTAATGGGGTTGAGTTATTTAAGGGTGCCATTGGAGTTGCCCCTAACGTGGCTGACTATTGGATGGAGGCCACGTAAAAGATGATGGACGACCTAGACTTTAGTGTTGAGCAGAAGCTTAAGGGGGCTGTTTCTTTGCTTCGAGACGAAGTTTATCAGTGGTGGCTTACGGTTAAAGAGGGCACCCAGCCCGACTGTCTAACTTGGGATTTCTTCAAGATGGCTTTTCAAAGTAAGTACGTGGGTGCTAGCTATATTGATGCTAGGAGGCGTGAGTTTCTTAATCTCATTTAGGGTGACCATTCAGTGGTCGAGTATGAAGTCGAGTTTTTGAGGTTGAGCCCCTATGTGTGAGGCATGGTGGCGACTGAATATGAACGTTGTGTTCGTTTTGAGAATGGACTCCAAGACAGTTTTGAGGATTCTAATAGCTCCGCACAGGGAGCATGACTTTTTTGCTCTAGTTGAGAAGGCAAAGATCACCGAGGAGGTAAAATGCACTGAGCGCCAAAACCAGGATAAGGAGAGAGGAAAGAATAAAAGGGATTCGGAGCCCTTGAGTTTTGTGATGAGGCCAAAGAAAAAGGCCAAATCTGATGGGCCAGTTAGAGTTGGGCATCCTGTTGTGCCTATTGGGATTTTTCCTTGCGAGCATTGTGGTAGACACCATCAGGGCAAGTGCTAGAGGATGACTAGGGCATGTTTAATATGTGGGGCTATTGAGCATCGTGCTCGAGAGTGTCCGTTGAGGGCTGCTCAGATGCAAGCTATGGGTTTTGGTACTGCACAATCACTGAGGGTAGTTCAGCAGCCATCTAGGGGTCGTGGATAGGCTATGGGTGGTAACGGCATGAGTTGTAGACAGAGAGCATCGGGCAAAGGTGCTGGACCGACTGAGGCAAGGCAGTTTGCACTGGTTTATGCTACTGTCACCGTAAGGATAGAGATGCTCTGGATGTCATCACGTGTGCATTCTTAATTTACAATGTACCTTACCTTGCACTGATAGACATAGGCTTTATGCACTCTTACGTAGCTAGTATTGTGTTTGAAACATTGAGGAATCTGATTGAGAATATTTCTAGTGAGGTAACTATTGTGAGTCCATTGGGGAGTCTACTCGAGTGAGTAAACTATTTAGAAACATTCCGTTAGAGATTTAAGGGACTGTATTTTTGGCTGATCTAATGGAGCTTCTATTTGGGGAGTTCGACTTGATTCTGGGAATGGGTTGGCTGGTTAAAGACCGACTGAGTCTGGATTGTGCGACAAAAAGGGTTGTTTTGAGAACTGAGGAGGATAACGACGTAGTGGTGACTGGGGAACAAAGTGATTATCAAACTAATATGATCTCAGCTTTGGTAGCCAAAAAGTTAGTGAGAAAAGTGTGTAAGGCATTCTTGGCCTACATCAGTATTTTTGACTCTGGGACTCTTCAGTTAGGGATATCAGAACTGTAAGGGACTTTCTAGATGTATTTTTTAAGGAACTACCGGGGTTGCCTCTAAACCAAGAGGTGGAGTTTGGGATTGTGTTGATTTCGGGTATAGCTCTATTTTTTATCGCCCCTTACCAAATGGCACTGAAAGAGCTTACGGAGCTTAAGGCTTAAATTCAAGAATTGTTAGATCATGGGTTCATTCATCCTAGTGTGTCTCTATGGGGAGCACTTGTGCTATTTGGGAAAAAGAAAGATGGGATAACGAAGATGTGTATCGACTACCGACAACTGAACAACCTAACAATCAAGAATAAGTACCCACTTCTGAGGATAGATGATCTATATGGATAGTTTAAAGGAGCTTCTGTGTTTTCTAAAATCGATCTACGTTTGAGACATCATCAGTTGAGAGTTAAGGAGGCTGATGTGCATAAGACAACATTTAGGACTTGATATGGACATTATGAGTTCCTAGTTATGCCTTTTGGCTAACTAATGCACTAGCGGCATTTATGGATTTGATGAACTGAGTGTTCCAGCCCCATCTAGATTAGTTCGTGGTGGTATTCATCAATGACATCTTGGTGTATTCAAGACTGAGGACGTACACGACGAGCATCTCAGAGTGGTACTACAGACTCTTCGTGAGAAACAGCTATATGTGAAGTTTAGTAAGTGTGAGTTTTGGCCCCGGAAAGTAACCTTTTTGGGTCATGTAGTTTCTACTGAGGGGATTCATGTTGATCCTCGTAAGATAGAGGTTGTGTTGGATTGGAAACAGCTGAAGAATGTGTCTGAAATTGTAGCTTTCTAGGGTTGGCAGGGTATTACTGACGCTTCATAGAAGGGTTCTTTTTTATTGCAACTCCGATACTAAGCTTCTGCGTAAGGGAGTTCCTTTCATCTAGACTAATGCGCAACAAGAGAGCTTTGAGAAGCTCAAAACTGTTTTGAATTAGGCTCCTGTTCTGATATAGCTTAAGCCCTGGAAAGGCTTTATGGTATACAGTGATGCGTCACATGTAGGTTTGGGGTGTGTTCTAATACAAGACGGTAAGGTGGTTGCTTATACATCTCGTCAAGTCAAGACGCATGAAGCTAATTATTTGACCCATGATTTGGAATTAATGGCAGTAGTCTTCGCTCTAAAAATTTGGAGGCACCATCTATATGGTAAGAAGTGTACTATCTACACTGATCACAAAAGCCTCAAATATCTCCTCACTTAAAAGGAGTTAAACTTTAGGCAATGTAGATGGGTTGAACTACTTAAAGATTATGACTGAACCATCAAGTATCATCTTGGAAAGGCCAATGTGGTGGCTGATGCGTTGAGCCGTAAAGCTATGGCCGATCTGAGAGCGATGTTCACTCGACTTATTCTTTTCGATGATGGGGGTCTGATAGCTGAACTGTAAGTTAAACAGGCATGGATTGATCCTATCAGAGGTAAACAGATGGGGGTAAGTCTCTTGAGTTACGTTTTGTCAAGTTGAGAATATACTACCGATTTTGGGATTAAAAGTGATGGGGTATGTAACAGTCTGAATTAGGGACTAATCAGAATAGTGGTTTTGAAACCACAAATTTGAAATTATGATATGATTGAATGCATGTGTGAAGACATCGTTAATAAATTTTATCGATAAAGTGTCCGATTGAGTTATTAGGACTAAATTGTAAAAAGTGTAAAATGTGTGTTCTAGAAGCATTGAGTGCGTAATTGAAATGGAATCGTGAACTAGAGGTTCTTATGTAGTAATTAGACCATTAAATGTTTATATGGACAAAAATAGACATGGAAGGGTAAAATTTTAAAGAAATGCCTTAAGGGCGTCATTTGGTTATTTAATGAATTAAAAAGGGAAAATAAGTCAAAATTTATGTAACACCCCAAACCCAACCCAGACGTTATGGTCGAATCTGGCAGTGCCACATTGAAGGGTAGTTCGTTCAAATCGAAGTTGTTGAAAACCTTAAAAACGTTAGGTTGTTTGTGATATAAAACAGTGTTCTCATGTTGTATTTGTTTTATTCAAAACCAGCCTAAAAAACAAAGTACTTTAGTTTAAAATGAAGCCAGTGAAAACTTGTTTAATTGCAAGTTTAGATAAAACCTTGAGTTTGTTATTTGAAAACCTTAGCTTGAGATCCTTGTTAAATTCCCTTGTTTATTTTCAGCAGAAGCTCTTGTTTTGAAAACGTTCATGTTTTTTGTTATGATTTGCAAAATATTACTTTAGTTTCTTTTTCAAAAAAATCGGTTCAAACTTTAAAGTTAAGAAAATGCGATAATAAAATCCAAAACCAAATCAAACCAGAAGACGGGCCTCATTACAACCAAAAACCCAATAAAAAGTAAATACTAGCCAAAGTAAAATGAAATACGAAAATCCAAAATTAATTGTAGTGTGGCCACCTCCAAGTACTTCCGTACGTCGAACCGCCTATTGAGGATCACCTGCAAAATTAAAAAGAGGGGGTGAGTTTGTGAAAACTCAGTGCGTAAACCCTCATCAAGCATATAGTATGCATTAATCAATTTGGGCCTAAGCCCACTACAATAACAATGGCATTTGGGCCTTAGCCCATAATAGCCCCAGTTGGGCCAGAGCCCATATCACAAGCATAATCAATGTATGCAATGCACATATATCCAGTCCAACCTTACACTCCATATCCCTTCCAACCCTACACTCCTGTGGGGATTTAATCGACCCACCCATCCCTACACTCCCAATGTAGCACCAGTTGCGGCACTAAAAATGTCGCAGCAGAGTTGCCAATCACATAATGGGCTAAAAGCCATTGGTGGGTCCACAATTGTCTTGGGTGACCCATGCGACCTCCCCCGAATAGATCCACAGTCATCTCGAGCCACCCGTGCAACCATAACAAATCAATCACTTCCTCCAACAATGTTCCCATCCCAATGCATCATAATATCGCATGAATGCAAACATATCATAACATAGAATACAAAATCAATCCTATAGCACATAGGGGCATTTTAGTCATTTTTCCCTTTAGGGGCATGACGGTCATTTATTGCTATGGCTCTAAGTACACACAAATTGGCCCATTACAAAGCCCACAATCATTCAACGCGACTTATGTCACTTTTAGTAATCAATATTACACTAGGGCCCAAAAGCTTAATATGTGGCCCAAGTGGGGACCACACTCTCCTGTGGCCCACTGAGCCCAAATCTACCTTGGCCATGTGGACAACATGACCGGCTCATTATTTTCTATCCGTCCATGAATTTTGGCTGTGCCAGGCCCACGGGCCCATTGAGCCCATATGGCCCATTTCGACCCACTTGGCCAACAAGTAGCCCAGGTTCGTGAGATTACTCATGGGGCCTCTGTCATCGTATCAATCTTTCTACATGAGTGTTCACGCACTTGTGCGGTTACCGTATCCAAACTTTTGGCATTTCAGTATTTCAGCTTTTCAAGATTTTAGTTTTTGCCAATCTATAATGTGTGCGGCTTGTGTACACACCTTGATGATGAAAAAGGCAATAATCCACGAGCGTACAACCTATGTTTGATTAGAGAACTCGGTTAGGCATTTCATAAGATTTAGCATGTCTTTGTAATACAGAAACCGAATCCAAGTTTAACACTTACGTTGATCGAATCAGCTTGAATTTCCTAAATTGATTGACTATGAATCGACCTTACTTCCTTATGGTTTCTCTGAACCACATCCATCAATAACTACCAACATCACATACCAAGGTTAATCAAATACCAACCTAAGGAAAACACACGGCCAACAATACTTACCTCCAAAAATTGATTGATTACCAAAAGAGAGATACTGACACTTTGAGAACCCCATTGCTAAGGAACCTCGAGATTTAGCCTTTGACCCCACGAATTAGGTAGACTAGTAGAGAGATTCAGGTTATGAGCAACCAAGAGAAGAAAGGTTGAAGACAAGATTTAGTTTATCCAAGCTACAATGGGACGCAAAGTTTGAGGGAGAGATGACAAAATAATTGAAAGAGAGAATAAAAAGAATTCGGCAAAGAAAGAATGGAGATCTTCGGCTTTGATATATCAAAGAAGAAATAAAGAATAGTGAAAGAGAGTAACAATAGATTCAATGGAGAGGTATGAGAATGAGTAGAGAAAAAATTACCAAGATTCGATCACCACTGAATTAAACAAGAGAAGGGATTCGGTTTATCAACTAGCAGAAAACTAGAAGAAAAGAAGAAAAGAGAAAACCCCGAAAGGTCAAAAGTGATTTCAGCTTCTACTACCCAAGTGACAAAACCCCGAATACAAATGACCAATTACCACTTCAAAGCTGAATTTTCCCAAAAGAACTCTTCAATTTTGTTTAGCCTTCCACACCCACTTCAAACGCCTAATTTTTCTCCACAATTTGCTCAATAGTCCTTCCTTAATTTCCTCCATGATCCACTCCTTGATTCCCTCACTTGACCAATTCAAACTCCTTCCTTCAGAGTTAAAATGCACCCCAAACTCTAGCCGCCCAGAGTGATAAAAATAAATCCATTAACTGCACAACCCATTCCTTGAACCCCAAACCTCTTGCCTCACTTGTAACACCACCTTCCACCACACCACCACCCCTTCTTGTGTCATAATGTACCATATTTTATTTATAACCCTACTGACCAAAGATAGGGGTTTTGATCACTTAAAACACAAATGTTTCCTAAAGCACAGGTTTGAACCTAGGACTTCTCTAACACTTCTCAGAGCCCTTAACAACTAAAGCAGACATTTAATTGTGTCATTTTATTGCACAATTAAATACTTATGAGCCGTCTCCTAACTGATCCCTTGCTCAAGGCCCAATACTTCTAGGCCCAAAATCAGGGTGTTACAATTTTGTCCATCTTTTACCTACCATAGCTGAAACTTGGGGAGAACACCATGGCTAGGGTTTCATCCATTTTCAAGTTCCAAGTAAGTGTTTCCAAGCCCCATTTTTAATTTTCTTTGTATTTTTGAGATCGCTGAAGCATGGTCTAGCTATTTCTACCATTATTTTGAGCTAGGGTTCATGTTCAAAAATTTACCCAAGTGTGACATGCATGTATTTTGATGTCTAATGGTAGAAAATGAAAGTTTGATGTGTGATAAACAACTTTTACTAAGTGATTTTGATAAGATTTCATGAAAAGGACCTAACTATAAAAGTTGTAAAATATGTGTGTAAAGAGGTGATTTAGTGAGAATTGTGGGCTATTATAGTTAGGAATATGAATCAGCTAGGCTTGTATGTCAAGGAAATTGAGTACATTTCATTTTATGAGCCTAGGGGCAAAAATATAACTATGCCAAAGTTTAGGGGCAAAAGTGTAAAATTTGTTATAATGTAAATTTTGGATTGAAATGAGTAATGTGATAATTAAGTGAATTAAATTTGATATTATAGATCAAGAAAGACGGGATATTGACCTTGACTGGGGAAAAGGCAAAGTAGTGGACTAAATCGCAAAACTTGATGTTTGGACCGAGGTAAGTTTGTATGTAAATGAATGCTTGCTATATTTATGTTTTAAATATTTTAATAAGTATATATGTTGTGAATAATTATTTGGAAGTGTATATTGACTAAGCCTCCATAAGTGTGACAAGTTCCGATTAAACTTTAGGAATCGAGTCGGATACGAGTGACATGTCACTAGGAAACCAAGTGTGATTAAGCGTTTATGTGATTCCAATTGCTGGTCTTATATGACTACTAGTGGCTAGGTAATCCTGCATTTGTTGCAAATTCCTGTCAGCTTGTGTGAGCAGCACTGAGTAGATTTGTCCCTACCGTCAGCTTGTGTGAGCAGACTCATGAATAGCTCGAGAGTGAGCTTTTAAGTGATAAGTGGTAGCTTCAGCTACAAATAAGTGTGGCACTAATGTGCAACCTTCCGAGTATCCTTTAGAATTCCAAGTGGTTCAATGGGTGAATCAGTGAATTAGTGAAGTGTAAGTGCTCGTGATAATGTTGTAATGTGATACAAGTAAGTATATGAAACTTATAGAAAATAAGATCAATATGTGATGGACTATTGGTAAGTGATGAAAGAGTAAGTGTGGACATAAATTTCTAATTGAAGTTCTAAAGTCGCTTTGATCTTATTGTTATGATTAAAATATGTTCTTAATGTTCATTTATTTGCATATAAACTTACTAAGCTATTTAGCTTACTCCCCTTTTCTTTCCCTTTTCTTATACTGTTGTTTCGCTAACTTGGATTGGGAGATTGTCGGAGATCCGCTTCACACTATCACATCATCATCTTTGGGTATACGAAGTTAATTATTTTGAGTTATGGCATGTATAGGATACTTGTTTATTTTGTTATATGTGTCATAGTTTAGTAGGTCAAGAATGTTGGCTTATTTTGATAAATGATCATTTTGTATTAGGCCATTAAAAGTTGGCTAATATTGGTGTTTGGTATATGCAATGATGATGTTGTTTATGAATGTGGTGTTGTATGTTTTGGTTAACATTGTGTGATGTTTATGTGTGATAAATGAGGTATGTGAAGGTTATGTTATTAGTTTAGCTATGGACATTTTGGTTGTATGAAAACATCATGAATTGTGTTATTGGTTTAGTATAAGTGTGTTTGTGTTTTAGGGTGGCAAATGGCTTGGTAAATAGCCTAAGTTTTTTTCGCACGGGCAGACACATAGGCGTGTGTCTAAGCTGTGTGTTACACATGGTTAGCCCCATGGGCGTGTTGATAGGCTGTGTGTCCCCTGCACCCTAATTGTGTAAAACGAAATTCCCAGTAGTAAACACACGGGTAGAGACATGGCCATGTGTTTTAGCCGTGTGAAGGACACCGCCTGAGGACATGGGCGTGTACCCAGGCCGTGTGAAGTCTGCACTTTAATTGTGAGAATTAAATTCACCACACGACCTAGCACACGGGCATGTGACTTGGCCGTGTGACCCAAAATGTTTGCTGACATCATAAACAGAATGTCAAGGTTTTCACACACGGGCTAAGACACGAGCGTGTAATGGTAGTGTGAGGGACACAGGCCATAGACACGGGCGTGTGCCAGGCTGCGTGAAAACCCCTGTAGGTTCAAAATGAAAAATAAAATCTGCATGGGCTAGGGACAAGGGCATGTATGAACACGGCCTGCCCACACAGGCGTGTTCCCTTCCAGACGGACGTGTAGCCTTGTTTTGAGTAAAAATTTTCCAAGTGTCTGAAGGCTTCTGGTTCAGTCCCAAACCACTTTATATGTATGTTTTGGGTCTCGGAGGCCCATAATAGGGACGTTATGAGTACGAATGAAAGGTTTTAAGTTGAAATGAAAATTTTATGGTTTGACTTTGTGTGAAAAAGTATGTTAAGTCCGGTAATGCCTCGTACCCAGTTCTGGCGTCGAATATGGGTAAGGGGTGTTACATTTAATGGTATCAAAGCTATGGTTTAGTCGATACTCGGACTAACCTAGCACGTGTTCGAGCCTAGCTATACATGCCATATATGAAGTTTGATAGTGTGACGACTCTTGACAATTTAAATTATTTTTTTATATAGTAAATGGATCCCAATTGAGAAGTAGTTGATGATGCTGCAAGTAATGCGCCAGTATATGAATGAATGGGATTAGAGAATCCTTTCTCCACATGAAAGTAGACTGATAACACATAGTCAGGGAGATGGGACTAGAGAATCCTTTCTCCACATGATGAATGAATGGTATACGGAGTTCATTCAAGCGAATCTGAATGTTCAACCTCCTCCACACCTTCCAATTCCTCAGCTGGTTCCCATAGCTCCCCAAAATACGAAAATTGTAAGATTAAGTAAGCCTCTAATTGATAAGATTCGTAAGCAACGGTCCGATGGATTTAGGGTGAATATAGATGATGACCCTGAGAAAGCAGAATTTTGGCTTTAGAACTCTATCTGAGTATTCGATATACTTTCTTACACCCTTAAAGAATGCTTGAAGTGTGCTGTGTCATTATTGAAAGATTCTGCATATCAATGGTGGAAGACGCTTATATTCGTAGTACCAAGAGAAAGGGTTACGTGGACATTCTTTCTAGAAGAATTTAAAAAGAAGTGCATAATTAGTGATTTATTGATCAGAAACACAAAGAGTTTCTAGACCTAAAACAGGGTTGTATGTCTGTGGCTGAGTATGAGCGAGAGTCTGTTAGGCTCAGTAAATATGCTCAAGAATGTGTTTCCACCAAAGCTATCATATGTAAGAGATTCGAGGAAGGACAAAATGATGATATCAAATGTTTGTTGGAATTTTGGAGTTAAAATAATTCGTTATATTGGTTGATCGAGCCTGTAAAGCCAAAGAATTAAGCAAAGAGAAGAGAAAAGCTGAGAGTGAAGCTAAAGACTTAAGAAAGAGACTGATTAATAAGTCCTTCCAGTCCTCATCTAAGAAGTTAAGAGATGTGCACTTTCATTCAAATGTGTCGGCTGGGAATCCTAGCAAAAATCGTAGGAAGCAATATTCGAGGTCCAAGGTACAAACTACCTCTATAGCGAGCATTGGTAACACTAAACCTAATTACCCCGAGTGCTAGCATTATGATAGACGACGTCTCAAGGAGTGTTGGATGATTACTTGGGCTTGCTTCAAATGTGGTTCTCAAGAGCATTTTATCAAGGATTTCCCTAAAGTGATTGAGAGAGAAGAAGTTCAGAATGTAAGATCGAGCAACACAATGGCTAAAGGAAACCCAGTGAAAATGTGGGAAATGTATCGAGTAGCAGAAGTGTATCTAAGGATTCAGCTGTAAGGTCCGAGGCTAGAGAATTTGCCTGAACCTATGCTATTTGTGCTCGTAAGGATGCGACCTCCCCTGATGTTATCACGGGTACATTTTCTCTTTATGATGTTAATGTTGTCGCATTGATTGATCCTGGGTCTACTCATTCTTAAATTTGCATGAATTTGGTGTGTAACGCCCCAAATTTTAGAGTTTCAGGATTTTTGCTTGAATTGGTATTTACATGTTTGGGTATGTTAAATTGATGTTTTGGGTGTGATTAGGGGGCCTTTGGAAAGCCCAGGTTAATCCCTAACTCCTGGCAAAATTTTAATTTTTGGGCTTAGGGGAGTATGGGTGTTAGTTCTTAGGGCTTAAGAATTGTTGTTGGGGTTCTGTAACACAAGTTAACATGTGGCGAAGTGGCTTAAGGCGTCTTTGGCAAGGGGGAGCAGGGTTGTGGCGTCAATAGCAAGGGGATTCGGGGTTCAAATCCCCTTACAAGCAAAAGGCTAGTATTTTTGCTAAAAGTGGGAGGTAATAGTTGGAATGAGGGAAAACTCTATCAAGTTGGGTGTTGACTTGATAAGGGGGTAAGGCTGATGAGTGAAGCTTGTTATCTAAGTTCAAAGGTGAGTAAATCAAAGAGAAAATTTAGGGATTGAGGTGTAAGGGAAGAGTTGGCTAAAATTGGTGAACCTTAGAGTGCAAATTCGGCTAGAGTGGTAAGGGGGTAGTGCATTTTAGCAAATAGGGAAGGGGTGTGTCGATTCCTTCTTTTGGGGTTTTTGGGATTTCACGTTTTGGTCATTTTTGCATTGGTTGCTTCAGTGCTGAATTCTCTCTTTTGATGTTAGCCGAACCTCATATCCTTATTACTTCTCTTCTCTTTCATTTTGGTCACAAACCGATTCCTCCTAACTACTCCAACCGTATCTTTTCTTTTCACTTCTTGTAACCAATTACTCTAAACCTTCAATCCATCAGTGGTGCTCAACCGAATCTTTTTTTCTTGTTTTCTCCACTCTTAGCCGACCACAATATCTCCTTACTTTCCCATCTTTATTCTTCTTCTTATTCTTCTTTTCAAATCTTTGTCTGTGACGAATCTCGTTACTTCTTCCCATATTGCTATTGGCCGAATTTTATTCTTCCTTTGCGTGCTCGTACACTCTTCTTCTTTTCAAATCTGAATCAAGGTAAGTGTGTTATTTCTTTCTCCCTTTCAGATGTTCTTACAAAAGTCAAATTCTCTTTTTCTCTTATAGGGCTATTGACCTTTAATCTTTCTTTAGGAACCGATTTGGATTTTTCTTTCTTGACCATTTTAGTTTCTTAAGGGTTCAAGGAGATCGAGGTCTTAAGGGGTGTTGGATTGTTGTATTGTGGGATCGATCTAGGATTTGTGGTGGGGTTGTCGCTAAGGTAAGTGTTTCATATCGCCATTTGGGATAATGGCCGAATGTAATATGGGTTTTGTGGTGATGGCTCGCAAGCTGAATTGTTATTTAATGTTTGGTCTAAACGATTGTAGGTAGATTGCTCGAAGGCTTGTTCAACTCTATTCGTAACCCAGGTGTGGAACGACATGCTCTAATAGCATAGATTGGCAAAAGACGAAATGTTGAAATGCCAAAATATCGGTATTTCGAGGTCTTGCGGGCGTACAAATGCTCGTGGGTCGATCCGAAACCATAAGTTGTGGGCGATTGACTGTAAGGGCCTTCGTGCGCTTTTCATGCACTTGGGCTATTTTGGGCCTCGATGGGCCGAAGCGGGCCCAATGGGCCTATAGGCCCATATGGGTAAAGTTATGCAGTAAGTAATATCTAGTACGTAGATGCTAAGATCTGTAATATGATATGTGAAATTAGACTGAGCGCGCCACACGAGCGTGTGGGACCCAGGCCCCATTAGGGGTTTTGGCCCAAATACACTATGTGACATATAGACTTTTTGAGTGGCTCGAAGCGATGTTAGGCCTACTAGAAGGTCATATTAGGTAATGAGGTACCGAGACTTAGTATAATGACCAAATTACCCCTAAAGGGTAAAATTACCATTTTACCCTTCGTTACCAAATGACTGTTATACCCCCAATAGTAGATTGTCTGATTTATGTATGTTTATCTGTATCTGGTAATTTGTATGCATATGCTCTGTAGTATTTAGTCTGCATGGGGTTGGGTTTGGATTTGGAGGAAGTTCTATATAGTGGCACTGCCACGTATTCTATTTAGTGGCTCTGCCATGTAATTCTGTTCTGGTGGCTCTGCCACGATATCTGATTTCAGCAGCATGGCTGCGAACTGGTGTGTGGGCTGGGTGGGTTGAGTTATTCCCCACATGGTGTGATAGGCTGGTACGGGTGGTGTGATGGGTTGGACTGGGTTGGGTTTTGCATATTGTTCTTTTCTATATCTATAATGGACCCAAGGGCCACTCTATTTCTGAATAGGGCTAAAGCCCAGATTGATATGTATCTGAATAAGGCTTCGGCCTAGTCTGTTTTGAATGTCTCATTTTTGCTATTGGTTGGGAAAGTAACACACTGAGTTTCTCAAAACTCACATTTTTATTTTCACCTATACAGGTAACCCCCAACCATAAAGGATTTGGAGTTGCGAGGGACTCGGGGTGGCCACAAGACTCCTGCTTCTGGATTTCGTTTTCATTTTTACTTTTATCGTTATTTTAGTTTTGGTATTATTTTTGTAATAAGGCCACTATGGGTTTTTAATTTGGATTCCACTGTTAATTTGCTTAAACCGGTAGACTAGGGTACTCGGGTTTTCAAAATTTATATCGAACGTTTTTAAACAAACTTTGCGTAATGGTTGGATGATATGATAATAAACGACAACAAATGGGATTTTGTTTAAACATTCCAAGTTAATGAAAAGAATAGTTTTAAATTTGATTTTGCACAAAACCCACAATTTACTAAACAAGGTTTTAAAATAGAAAACAAAACCGACTGTCAAAGTAACCCATTTCAAATAAACGTCTATGTGACACACCAGATTTGGCCATAATGTTTGGGCTGGGTTTGAGGTGTTACATGGTAATTAATAAGAATTTACCTGTTGAGTCTACTGAGTTTGTAATTAAAGTGTCAAACCCCTTAGGCAAATTTGTGCTAGTTGATAAGGTTTGTAAGAGTTTTCCTTTGATGATTCGAGGTCATTGTTTTTCGGCTGACTTAATGTTATTGTCATTTGATGAATTTGATGTTATATTGGGTATGGATTGGTTAACATTGCATGATGCCAAGGTGAACTGTACGCAAAAGGTTTTTGAATTGAATTGTGAAAATGGTGAGGTTCTTCGGGTTAAAATAGATGAATGAAGAGAATTACCTGTAGTGATTTCGTCTATGACTGCTGATACAAACTTGCCTCGAAAATGATTTGAGTCATAATGTTAGCCCGATCATAAATTGGGTAAGTATTTGTAGCAATTGAAAAGAAGGTGAAATCGAAGAATGGAATTGGCCCAAAAGGGTTTAAAACAAGGATATTGGATAGTTGATGATAGATGGGTGAAAATTGGCTAAGGTTGGAGAATGAACCAACAATAGGAATTGTCGACCCGAGTCTCAAATTGGCACTTAGGTTAAGAAGGCATCGGTATTATGGATAGACAAATTGATAGGAAACCTCGACCCGTTATCAAGGATGATAGGAACCTCGGTATAGTTTTGAACACCACACCAACAAAGGTGATAAGTTTGGGATATGAAGGAAAGATAGACGCCACGAGACGAATCCCAATAAGTCAAATCAGTCCTAAAATGAATAAAGAGAATTGAATTCTAACTTGAACAAAATAGTTCTGCAACATAACAAAGTATCAAATTCAATAACCTTTACAAAGTGAAAACATCACATATTTATAGCCTATGTAAGTTACTAGCCGAATGGTCAAATTGGAAGTGGAGTGGATGGCAATCTAAAGCTAGATGGGGCTGGAACCTTCCTTGAAGCATCTTGAACGTTTTTAGGAGCTTCCTTGAAATTTCCTAGCATGGGAAACACCATTGGACAGCATCTAGAAGGAGTCCATTCAGCTAAAACTTAATGGCCAAGGTGATGAGCTGAACAGCCTTGTCTACATTAGGTTAAAAGTGCTAAATGCTCCTTTAATAAGCTGCTTTGTGGAACTAAATAACCTTAGCTTTAATGGAGAGCTTGGAACACTCAACAGCCTTGTAAATGTGAACTCACGAAATTGGACAGCCTATATATGTGAATGTCTAGCTTGTGTAAAAGTGATTAAAGTTGCTTGGAAAACTCAATGGGGAGTTTTGGAGAAAGCAAACAGCAGCTGAGGTATTAATTCACTCAAGGACCTTTTGAGCTACACGAAAAAGGTGCTTGGAAAAATAAACCAGTAGCCCCCTGCATTAAACCCGTTTCATGCATGAAAAGGAGCCTTTAATGCCGTCCATGCATGCTTGCAACAATAAATTCGTCCAATGCTTTAATGCACTGAAATGGAGTTGTCTTGATCACCTTTTAATGCCTTCATGTATGTGAGTTAATGTGCTGTCCATTGCATGAGAAACATCTCCAGCAGCTTCTTTAATGCTGCTCCTTTGCTATGCACGAAGCAAGCTCTTGGGAAGGGTAAAAGAAGCCCTTCATTTATGACGTTTCATGTACAAACATGCCCTTTAATGCTGCCATCTCTTAAATGTTGTTTTCATGCACCAACAGCCCCTTAAATCCGTCCCATGCCATGTTCTTGCATCTCATTAATTCGGCCAACAACAAACACACTAAACATGCACCATAAATTTAGCCAAACAAAGACAAATTGGCAGCAACTAAGACACAATAAAAAATCTGCACATTAATTCGGTCAAAGACATATTAAATGACAAAATTAATTCAGCTATGCTTAGGACAAATTAAAATTTAGCTGGAGCTAAAAACACATTAAAGTGATGTAATAAACTAGGACAAATTAATGATATGTATTAACTATGACATAGTAAATAGAGGTGTGAATGGGGCGGGACGGGTCGGGTTTGGGCTGGGCTCAACTAAAAATTTAGGCCCGTTTGTCAGGCTCGGGCCGGGCCGGGCCCAAAAATGGGCCTAAAATTTTTCCCAAGCTCGACCCGAATAAAAATGTTAAAACCCGGGCCTGGCCTGGCCCGCCCATATTAATTTTTATATTATTATTTATATAATTTTAAAATATATATAAACTATCAAAAATACTAAAAACATTAAAATAAATATTTCTCAACAAATAAAAAATAAATTTTAAAAAATATGTATATTTAAATAACAATAAAATAGATGCAACTTAACAAGCAAATGCCTCTAAAATAATAACAAAATTAACAAATGTCTTTAAAATAATAACAAAATTAACAATAAAATAAGTTTTATACAATATCTAAACAATAACAACAAAATAGTAGCAACATAATAGTAAAATGGTAGCAAAATAGGGAGAAAATAATATTAAAAAATAGATTTTTTTGTCATTAGTGAATTCGGGCTAGGCCGGGTTGGGCCTGGGCCAAAAATGCCTTACCCGAGCCTGGCCCATTTTTTAAACGGGCCTTATTTTTTTGTCCAAGCCCATTTTTTGGGCCTATATTTTTGCCCAAACCCTCCCACATTTCGGGCGGGCCTTCGGGCCTGGCCGGGCCGCCCGGCCCATACACACCTCTAATAGTAAATGCATGCATTAAAATAAAGCATCTTTAACATGAAATTAGGATGTCTAGATTTTGACAAATAAACACTTAATAATTATTTGAGTTGACCTTAACTAAATTAACTAACTTATTTAATTTATTCCAGCAAATTAAAATGCATGAAACTAAAATAAATGCGAATCAAGCTCAATGAGCTTGCATCAAACTGAAGAGCTGAATAAAACCAAAAATTGAGCTCGTTCAGCTGAACTTAAACTTCATCTTGCACTTGGGCCCTTCAAGCTTAGGCCATTCTCGATGTCAGCGGTTTGTGTCAAAACATGATACGACTCAGTTCGTATCAACTGCTCAGAGGTGTATAAGAAAAGGTTTTGAAGCTTATCTCGCTTATGTGTTAAATACCAAAGTGTCTGAGTTAAAGATTGAGTCAATGCCTGTAGTTTGTGAATATTCAAATGTGCTTCTAGAAGAGTTGCATGCGTTACCTCCTATTAGAGAAGTTGAGTTTGCTTTTGATTTAGTACCGGGAACTGCCCTGATATCGATTATTCCATATAAGATGGCCCCGATTGAATTAAAAGAATTAAAAGCTCAGTTGCAATAATTGACAGAAAAAGGATTTATGAGACCGAGTTTCTCTCCCTAGGGTGCTCCCGTGTTGTTTGTGAGGAAAAAGGACGAATCCATGAGACTTTGTATTGATTATCAACAGCTCAACAAGGTGACTATAAAGAACAAGTATCTATTGCCAAGGATTGATGATTTATTCGACCGGCTAAAAAGGCAAATAGTGTCTTCAAAGATTGATTTGAGGACCGATTACTATCAATTGAGAGTTAAAGAGTTGGATGTGCTGAAAACCGCTTTCAGGACAAGGTATGGACACTACGAACTTCTTGTGATGCCTTTCGGTTTAACTAATGCTTCGGCTATATTTATGGACTTGATGAACCAAATTTTTTGACTATATTTGGATAAGTTTGTAGTTGTGTTTATAGATGACATCCTGATTTACTCTCGAGATGAGTCCGAGTATGCCGAACACTTAAGAATTGTGTTGCAGATTTTGAGAGAAAAGAAATTGTTTGCTAAGTTCAGTAAAAGTGAGTTCTGGCTTCGTGAAGTGGGATTCTTTGGACATATAGTTTCAGGTGATGGTATTCAGGTTAATCCAAGCAAAATTTCGGCAATTGTTGATTGGAAACTGCCGAGAAATGTATCCGAGGTTAAAAGCTTTTTGGGCTTAGCCGGGTATTACAGACGCTTCGTCAAAGCATTTTTTATGATTGCTACTCCTATGACCAAGTTGTTGCAAAAAGATGTTAAGTTTGAATGGACCGACAAATGTTAGCAAAGCTTTGAGAGATTGAAAGTATTATTGACTGAGGCACCGGTGCTAGTGCAACCTGAGTCCGGGAAAGAGTTTGTGATTTATAGCGATACATCTTTAAATGGACTTGGATGTGTGTTAATACAAGAGGGCAAAGTGATAGCTTATGCCTTGAGACAATTGAAACCTCATGAGAAGAATTACCCGACACAGGATTTGGAAATGGTCGCCATCGTTTTTGCTTTAAAGATTTGGCGACATTATTTGTACAGTGAGAAATTCCACATCTTTACCGATCAAAAAAGTTTGAAATATCAAATAACTCAAAAGGATCTTAATTTTCAACAACGAAGATGGCTTGAGCTGTTAAAAGACTACGAGTTGGTTATCGACTATCACCCAGGAAAGGCGAATGTAGTTGCCCATGCCTTGAAAGTCTTTGTTTGCTTTGAGAGCTATGAACACAAGGCTGAATTTGTCTAATCATGGTTCAATATTGGCTGAGTTGAGAGATATGCCGTTGTTTCTTCAACAAATTTGTGAAGCTCAGAAGAAAGATAATGAACTACAAGCAAAAAGACCTCAGTGTGAATTAGATGGTAATTCAGATTTTCGAGTTGGTTCAGACGATTGTTTGATGTTTCGTGACAGAATTTGTGTTTCGAAAAACACTGAGTTAACTTAGAAAATTTTATACAAGGCACACAGTGGTTGTTTATCAGTTCATCCGAGCAGTGCGAAAATGTATAACAATCTTAAGAAATTGTATTGGTGGTCAAGTATGAAGCGAGACATTTTTGAGTTTGTGTCGAAGTGTTTAGTTTGTCAACAAGTGAAAACTGAGCATCAAGTGCCTTTGAGTTTACTTGAACTAGTGACGGTCCCCGAGTGGAAGTGGGTTACGGTTACAATGGATTTTATGACTGGTTTGCCTCTGACCCCGAAAAAGAAAGATGACATTTGGGTCATTGTTGATCGATTGACGAAATCGACTCACTTCATTCTAGTACATACTGATTACTCACTTGAGAAGTTAGCCGAGTTGTATATTGCTAAAATTGTGAAATTGCATGTAGTGCCTGTTTTTATCATTTCAGACAGAGATTCAAAATTTACTTCAAGGTTTTGGAAAAAGTTGCAAGAAGCTTTAGGTACAAAGTTGAACTTTAGTACAGCGTTTCACTCGCAAACCTACGGTCAATCTGAAAGAGTAGTTCAGATCCTTGAGGGTATGCTACGATGTTGTGTTCTAGAATTTGAAGGTAGTTGGGAGAAATATCTACCTCTAGTCGAATTCGCTTACAACAACAGTTTCCAATCGAGTATTAAGATGGCACCGTATGAGGTATTATATGGCCAAAAGTGTTGGACTCCTTTGTATTGGACTGAGCTTAGTGAGAAACATATTCATAGAGTTGATTTAGTTAAAGAAACTGAAGAGAAAGTGAAAGTAATCTGTGACTGTTTGAAAACCGCTTTAGATCGACAAAAGTTGTATGCAGATTTAAAAAGAAAAGAGATCGAATTTCAAATTGGTGACAAAGTGTTATTGAAAGTGTCTTCGTGGAAAAAGATTTTCATATTTGGTCGTAAAGGCAAGTTGAGTCCGCATTTTATTGGTCCGTACAAGGTTATTGAAGGAATTGGGCTAGTAGCATATCAATTGGCACTACTAGCAGAGTTAGAAAAGATCCATGATGTGTTTCTTGTGTCAATGTTGAGACGTTATCTTTCTGATCCATCACATGTGATTTCTCCAACAGAGATTGAAATTCGATCGGATATGACTTATAGTGAAGAACCGATTAAAATCCTAGCTCGGGAATGAAACAATTGAGAAATAAAAGTGTAGCCTTTGTAAAAGTATTGTGGCAAAAACATGGGGTTGAAGAGGCTACGTGGGAACCTGAGGAGGCTATGAGAAAATAGTACCCAAACCTATTTCCTGGTAAGATTTTCGTGGACGAAAATTCCTAAAAGAGGGAGAATTGTAACAGTCCAAATTAGGGCCTAGTTGGAACAGTGGTTTCAGAACCACAAATCTGAAATAGAAAATTTTATTGCGATAAATTTTTATGGTCTATGATATGATTGAATTCATGTGTGAAGATATCGTTAATAAATTTTATCGATAAAGTGTTCGATTGAGTTATTAGGACTAAATTGTAAAAAGTGTAAAATGTGTGCTCTAGAAGCATTGAGTGCTTAATTGAAATGAAATCATGAACTAGAGGTCCTTATTTAGTAATTAGACCATTAAATATTTAGATAGACAAAAATAGACATGGAAGGGTAAAATTTTAAAGAAATGCCTTCAGAGCATTTTGGTCATTTGGTTATTTAATGAATTAAAAAGGGAAAATAAGTCAAAATTTTGTCCATCTTTTACCTACCATAGCTGAAACTTGGGGAGAACACCATATCTAGGGTTTCATTCATTTTCAAGCTCCAAGTAAGTGTCTCCAAGCCCCGTTTTTAATGTTCTTTGTATTTTTGAGATCATAGAAGCATGGTCTAATTATTTCTACCATTATTTTGAGCTAGGGTTCACGTTCAAAAATTTACCCATGTGTGGCAGGCATGTATTTTGATGTCTAATGGTAGAAAATGAAAGTTTGATGTGTGATAAACAACTTTTACTAAGTGATTTTGATAAGATTTCATGAAAAGGACCTAATTGTAAAAGTTGTAAAATATGTGTGTAAAGAGGTGATTTAGTGAAAATTGTGGCTATTATAGTTTGGAATATGAATCAGCTAGGCTTGTATGTCAAGGAAATTTAGTACATTTCATAAATATGCCAAAGTTTAGGGGTAAAAGTGTAAAATTTGTTATAGTGTAAATCTTGGATCAAAATGTAACGCCTTGATTTTTGGGATTTTTGTGATTTTGGCGAAATCTTGAAACTTCAGTGATTTGGTTATTAAATTTTTGTTTAAGTGTGTTAGTGGGCCTTTAGAAGGCCCAAGCCCAAGATAAAACCCGGTAAAAATATCAACTTTGGATTTTAAGTGAAGGGGACTTTGTTAAGTGGGCTTTTAAGAAAAAGTGGGGAAAATAAGACTCAAGTAAGTCTTGGTAAAGTGGCAATGAGGCGCCACTTAAGTGCCTAAAAAAGTGGCGTGTGGACTGAGTGCTAGGGCCAAGGTTCTAGTTGCAGGGCAAGCGGTGGTGTTTTATTTTTATACATGTGCTCGACATGTGATGGAACTCAAGTGGAACTCTGCTGAAGAGAGTTTGAGTGGTCCATGGAATTAGATTAGATAGATTAGGGAGAGAAATAATAGGAATTTTGAAGGGGAGCTTGTGGTGGCTGAACAAGGGATTTTTGTGGGAACATATCAGTTTTGGCTTAGGGTTTTGGGACACAATCAGCTAGGGAGTGTTTAGGGTGCTAGCCGAATAGCTTTGGGGTCTCTTAAGGTTTGTTTTGGCTCTTCTTTTCTTGGCTGCCGATTAGGTATAGTGATAAGCTCTCTTCTCTTCTCCTCCCTCTTTTTCACAAAAGCCGAAAGTGTGGCAAGAACCCCCTTGTGCCATTTTTACCAAAAAAAACCCTCTCCTCCTTTCTTTCATTCTTTTCTTTTCTTCTTTTCTTGTTAAGTCGAAACAACCTCTTCTCTCTACTCATCTCTTCTCTTCTTTTTCTTCAAAATTGAATCTACCATTCTTTTCTTCTCAAGCCAATCAACTACTACTAAAAGCCGAAATCCTGAAAGTTTGCTTTTGTGTCAATTTGTCGTTAGCCAAATCCTCCTTTCTTCTTCATCCCTTCTAGCCGAATCTCACACTCTTAAAACCCCTAACCTCTGTCGACAACACGTCTTCAATCCATAACTTCAAATCACTTTCTTCTTCATCACATCAAAAGTCAAAATCACCATACTCATAGGGACTTAGGAGCCAAACTTTTAGATCTATAGATTCATTCTTTGCTCATGTCTAGAGACTAGATCTACGTCATATCTGAGTTAGAAATGGGATTGGAATCATTCTGGAGTATTAAACCTTCGATAAGTTATCAGAACCTCCTATTCATACTTTATTTTGGGATTTAAGAAAAGCCAAAACCCCTATGTCTATAGGAGGCTTTCGATTGGGGCTAGAGGCTCTGTTGGTTTTATTATTTGAATTGTTTTGTGCTAGTGCAGACTAAGGGTTTCCAATTGAAGGCTTGGATCGTTGGAGCGACTGGTAGATTTAGATCTAGTAAACAGATAGACAAGGGTAAGTGGTTAAGAACACCCTATTGTGGTCGAATGTGGTAAGGAGTTTTAAGATTGGTTATTGTTGAGTTGTAATCTAAACACTGTAGTGGCTGATTGTAGGTTATCATGGGAGATCTCGGTAGTGATTGTCGCAAAACAGGTGTGTAAACAAACACCCTTCTGTAGTCTAAATCAGCAAAAGCTGAAAAGCTGAAATGCCAAAATTCTGGCATTTCATGGGCTTGCGAGTGTGCGAGCACTCGTGGGTCGGTTGGAAGTGGTAAGAATTGATAACTGAAATTGGTTTAGTTGGTAAGTGTGCAATTTCATCACCTCGGTAATTTGGGCCTCGATGGGCTAAATTCGGGCCCATTACGGGCCCATATAGGTAAAAATAAGTGGTAAGTGTGTCCTGGTATACTGTAGGTCTAAAACTATTAAAACTGGTAATCCGGCCATAAAATTTGGGCTAAATGGGCTTAAGTAGCTATTTGACACTATAGGGCCCATTAAGGGTTTTAGGGCCCAATAACTAAAAACTGCTAAAATGGGTTAAATAGACTACTGGGATGTAAGTTGGACTATTAGGGACTGAAATGTGCATGAAACCCTAGAAACTGGCATAATTACTGAAATACCCCTTATGGGTGGAAAATTACTATTTTACCCCTAGGTGCAAAATGACCGTTATACCCCTAGGGCTAAATCTGACTGAAACGCATGTTTTTCTATTTCTGTTCACTACATGATTATCTGTTGCATGGGACTGGGTTATTGATGGAGGAAGTACTAATAGTGGCTTGACCACGTACTAAAAGGGCTTTGCCTCGTTACACTGTTATCTGAGCAACTATGCTCCAACTGTGGAGTGTAGGGCTGAGTGGGTTGAGTTATTCCCCACATGGAGTGCAGGGCTGGTACGGGTGGAATGTAACGGTTGGATTTAGGTTGGGTTTGGGTTTACATTCATAATGATATCTGTTTTGTTTCTGTAATTGGCCTATGGGCTGTACTGTTATCTGAAAAGGGCTAAGGCCCAGTTTACTGTATCTGAATAGGGCTTCGGCCCAGTATATACTGAGACTGGAAAGGGCTTAGGCCCAATGGGCTTGAGCTGATTTGGGTTCTAGATGGGCTTTCTTTACACACTGAGTTTCCAAACTCACCCCCTTTTCCTTCCATCCATGCAGGTGAGCCCTAGACTGGCGGACTTGGAGCTGGGAGGGATTCAGAGTGGCCACATGGACTGTAGTTAATCAATTAAGTTTTTATTTTATTTTATTTTACTTTATTTATGTATTTATGTTAAATTATTTTCATTATGGTTTTGGTTTGTAATAAGGCCACTCTAATTATTTTGGTTTTTTTTTCAACCTTTTATTATACTATACTTATAATGCTATGTACAAAGCTGCGCGAGTTTTCTTAAAATTTATTCAAACATTTTCAAAATCAAACACACGTATCAAACGAATAATAAAGTTAAATTTTATAAGAAATCTCTTAATAACTGGTAATGGATAGGGCGTTCACCAATAAACTGGGAATTTCTTTTAAGACTTTAAATAGCAGTTTTGCAAAGCTCACCCCAATCTTAGTAACAAGGTCACAAGGTTAGTTGTAGGTGATGTGACACACCAGACTTGGCCGTAACGTCTGGGCTGGGTTTAGGGTGTTACACAAAATGAGTAATGTGATAATTAAACGAATTAAATTTGATATTATAGATCAAGAAAGACAGGATATTGACCTTGACCGAGGAAAAGGCAAGGTAGTGGACTAAATCGCAAAACTTGATGTTTGGACTGAGGTAAGTTTGTATGTAAATGAATGTTTGCTATATTTATGTTTTAAATATTTAATAAGTATATATGTTGTGAATAATTATTTGAAAGTGTATATTGACTAAGCCTCGATAAGTGTGATAAGTCCCGATTGAACATTAGGAATCGAGTAGGATACAAGTGGATTGCCGAATAGTTATAAGCTTGAAGGAATTATTTATGAATTTGATTTGATCGATTTTTGATTTACGAGTAAAACCACGTCTAGGACGTTGGTGTCGAGATTGATACGAAGATATGTGGCACTAAGTGTGTGTAATCTTAATGGCAACAGTAACAAACGACACCAAGTGTGCGAGATCAAAGCAGCGTTGATTGAATAATTGGCACTAAGTGTGTGATATTTATATATATAGCTTTGGCTATTCATTTGGCACTAAGTGTGCAAGTACATTGAATATAAAAGATTATCGTATGATATAACATATTGAACAATAAGGTGATGTGAGAAATGTAATAGATAAGTACGATGAGGTACAGGTAAGTACGAAACCTATGTGGTTGTTGACCTTTGTGTATGTGTTTGAAAAGTGGTAGGAAAAATGAGTAGTGATTTATAAGTAAGAATTTAATAATAAGACTTATTGATATTTATTTGAAATAATATGCTTTTGATGATGCTTAAGTGATTCATCGGGCAAAGATAAGTTATGATCGAATGTATAATTGAGTTAAAGTGTTCAAGTATGTGATATTTAAAATGCTTATATGATATAAGGTAAGCTTGATCTTTGAAATGGTGAAATATATTATTCATGTTACAATGTTAAACATATGTGAATTTGAGTGTATATATATTCGGCCAAATTGATGTATTTATGATGTTATAAGTGAATGTAGAATATGATAGTGAACATATGTATATTTGGCCATATAGAAATTAATGCAAGGTTATGCAATTTGTTATATGGAATTTTAAGGTTGAAATTGTATACGAAATTATTGTAGCTTGATAGGATTTAGTTTAATTAAATTATGAATATCATTAAATGGAATATTGCTTATGACTTATTAAGCTATGATAGCTTACTGTGGTATGTTTGCTTCTATTTTATAGATTTTGGAGACTTGTTACGGGCTCGAGGATCATCAGTGAAGTCAACCACACTATCGAACGTTTTGGTACTTTTATAAGCTAAAATTTGAACCTATGGCATGTATAGGCTATAATTCGGTTATATTTGAAGTGGTGTATATATTCGAGCCATGTGAAAATGGCTTGATCTAATGCTAATGATCTAATGTTCAAGTAAATTTTGGTCAGGGTATATGTGTGTGGTATGCTTGGTATATGAATTTTGTATGATGTAATGATATATATATATATAGCTTATGATTAGTTCATTTGGTTAGCTTGATACATAGATGATGAATGTGTTTTGGTTGTGAATTCATAATGATGCTAATAATAGCGATTTTCAGTCTTGTATTAGCTTAACTTGTAAAATATAAGTGATGGTCATGATCTAGTTTGTGATTCAGAAATGGTGATTAAATTATGTAGTTAAGTGTTTTGACATATGTTAATTTTGAATTTGGTTGTATATATTATGTGTGAACTATGTTATGCTATGGACTTTTAACAAATTGATATGATTAATTTGAGACAATTTGTAATAATATGAGTACATTAGCGAAATGGCTTGAAAATGGAAATCAAGATATTATTATATATTCGGTTAATGATTTGTAAACAAATATATATATGCCTTTGAAAAGTTATTTGATAATTCGGTTTGTAAAGGACTAATGGTTTATAATGCTTGTGTAACGCCCCAGATTTTGGGCCTAGAAGTATTGGGCCTTGAGCTTGGGGTCAGTTAGAAGGCGGCTCATAAAAGTTTAATTGTGCTTGAAAATATCACAATTGCACGTTTGGTGTGTTGTTTAGGTGATTTGGAGTGTTTGGGGATGTCTGAGAAGTCCTGGGTTCAAACTAGGGCTTTAGCAAAAATTTTAATTTTTCCCTTAGGTGGACCTTGGCGTTAGCTTGAAGACCTTATAAATATTTTTGGTTGAAATATGACACAAGGAAGCAAGTGGTCTAGTGGTAAGGTGTCGTTAGGAGTGTGCATGTGGTCTGGGGTTCAAGTCCTGGTGTTTGCAAAATTATTATTTTTGCTCCTAAGTGAACCCTTGGTGATTGGAAGTAGACCTTATATTTAGTTGTGTGTAACATCCCAATTTTTTGGATTTTTGTATTTTTGTTGTCTTGCTTTGATTTTATGTTGGGGATGTTAATTAAGTTATTTAAGAATGTGTTGGAGTGTTTAAAGGGTCCTGTGAGTGATCCTGGGACTTGGAAAAATTTTCTTATTTTGGCTTAAGAGGATAGAGGCTCGGTTTAGTAGGCCTTTTATATTATTTTGGCTACAGCATGTCATGATAGCGGTGTTGGAAAGTTGGCAAGGAGGCAAGTTTAGGGTGTTGAGGTTGGGGGTTCGAAATTGCATGGGGGAAAATTGTTTCGATTTTTTTTAGAATGCACGGCACACTGGACTGAAGGGTTATAAGTTGTTTTCGTGGGGTTATTGACATGAAAGTCGAAGGGGTTCAATGGCAGGATGTGTGCGTATAAGAGGCGTGTTTGGGAGGGTACAGGTTCGAGCAACCTAGACGTTAATTGTTGCTATTTTTTTTGCTGCACGGGGCTGGAGTCAAGCAGTGGGTCTTTAAAGAGGGTTGCTGTCAGTGGAAAGGATCAAATGGTGAATGCTTTGATTCATTTTATATTTTTTTTGGAATGTTTAGATTGTAGGCTAGCTGATTACTTGCAGTTTTTAATGAGCTATTTAAGGCAAGAATCGGTCGATTGTGGACTTATTGGTCCCTTGGGTCAAAAGGTGATATGGTTGCCTTGTTTGGGTGCTAAGGCTTGGGGAGTGTCGGCTTAGTTGTGGGATAGGAGGTCACCTTCCATTTTGATTCTCACCGACACTATTATTGCTTTTGGCTCTTTCATTCATTTCTCTTAGATTTTTTTAAATGTCGATTGTACTTTTGCTCATTCTCTCCTCTTTGACTTGACAAAGCCGAATGCATCTTTGGCTATAGTTTACTTCATCAACCTCTAGTCTTTTCTCTACTCCTTCATTAACCGAACCATCCTTTCTTTGCTTTTTGTCTCTTGTTCACTTTGTTGTTCTCTAAACCATTTGATTATAATTCTTTTAAAATTACATCCACTCTTTATTAGCCGATTTCTTTTATTTTCTATCCCCCTCTCTATACATTGACTTTGGTACTTAGCTGAGAATACCTAATTGCTCTTGCCGAACCTATTTTGTCCATTTGATTTTTCCTACCGATTATTATTGAAGGTAAGCTTTCAGTTTGAGGGCTGATCTTTCCTTCTAGTTATTTCTTTAATGGAAATCGTATGTTTAGTCTTTAGGTACTGACTTTTGCTCTTTTGTTTTGATGTCATTCGTGGGGTATCAAGTTCCAGGAGTGTTACACTTTCTCTCTGACTTCTCATTCTTCCTCTACGTAACCCGAATCTAAGGCCTGTGGTGTGTTGACCGAATACTATCCTTCTATATTTCGATAAGTTTTCGAAAGAGGTTAAGTGGTTTAACTGGATATTTTGTGACTATTGATTTTAGTTAAATAGTGATCTTGTAACGCTGTAATTGATCGTTTATGAGTAGGAATACGATTTTATTAGGAGGGGGTTGGTCGAACTCTCAAACTTTTGCAAGAGATCATTCCTTCTATGGGAAAGTGATGGTGGCTTGATCTTGATGTTATTCATATGGTGGTTTTTGGTTTAGCGATAAAATTGTCCAACAATAAGATTGCGGTAATTTAGGTGCTTGGATTCCGGAAGCAGATCGCTACTATCTCGTTATAAGTGTGTTATCACACTTTTATAAAAATTAACCATATGAGCGTACGAATGCTCATATGAGTGATTGAGGCCACAGATTGTGGCCCTACATTGGAAAAACGGTAATCATGAGCATTTTCAAGAGCTGGGTCAAAACGGGCCGAGTGGGCCTACTTGATGGGTTTAAAATCCGTTATCAAATTTTTGGACTGTTTGGCTGCATGTGTCGCTAGACGACCATATCCTTACTAATAGGCCATCACTTACGAAGGACCACACTGACAAATGACGAAAATGCCCTAAGGGGCCAAATGACCAAAATACCCTCGAGGGGTAATTATGATTGTTTTGACTTCGTATATATATCTGATAATATTTTAATTATTATGATATCCTCTGTTTGAATTATTTGTATCATGTTAGCATGTCTTTAATATGTTGCATTGCATGGGGATTGGGATACATGTAATTGGAGAAAGTGTCTATACTGGCAGCTTCGCAGCACTATTCTGTTAGCTTATAGCCTATTATATTGGTAGCACTGCTGCATTTTATCGATAGTGTCGCATCGGTACTATACTGTGGAGTGTAGGGCTGGGTGGGTTGATTAAATCCCCACATGGAATGTTGGGTTAGACGGAAATTGAGTATAGCAGATGGTTGGGTAAGATTCTGATTGCATATTATTCTGATACTGTTTTAGGCTTAGGCCCGCTTGATGTGATATGCTACTGTAAAGGGCTCAAGCCCAGACTGATTCTATTATATTGTTATTGCCAGGGTTACACACTAAGTATTGTATACTCACCCTTTAATTTACTGTACAGGTAATCCCGAGGCATAGGTGATTCGGTGCAACGTGGAACTTAGAGGCGGCCACGCTTTACTTTTATATTCCTTTAACTTTTACTACTTTAATTATAGTTTTATTTTGGGTTTGTAATAAGGCTGCTTTATAATTTTGCTTAAGTTTTGGGATTATTTATCTGCATGTTATTATTCTGCTAGCTCTAAGGCGCGTTTTACAAAATGATTTCTATTTTCCAAAAACCACGTTTCCACAACAAATGTGAATTCAAGCAAAGCTTCTGCAACAAATATGTTTTTTCTGAAGTAAACTATTTTCATAACCTGATTACTCAAAGATAAACGGAAAAGTAATTTCTCTAAAAATTTAAAGAACAAAGGGGTTTTACTTTTACAACGAATTTAATGAAACATGATTTGAGACACTTTAATGTGACACTACCAGTACGGCAATAACGTCTGGGCTGGGTTTGGGGTGTTACATTTAGTGGTATCAGAGCCCGGGTTGTAAAACTCGGCTGTGGAATGGGATTTCGAAAAGAATTCTTAAATTTCTATAAAATGTTTTCAAAAGTGAAAATACTTCGAAATTTAATGTTTTACAAATTGTTTTCAAAGGATTTGGGGAAATTTTGAATTTTACTAGAAGTGTGGTCACCAAGTTTCTGGCGCCGAATCTGTAAGTGTTTTAATCACTGATATATGTTTATTGATTATTGAGATTGTTATGCTATAACATTTTAGATAGGTTAGACTGAGACTGTAGGAAACTAAAAACTATAGTGTGATATCGATTCGCGAAAACATACTTTAAACTTCTATTTGCATAAGACATTCTCAATAATCATTGAAACTGTAAGCTAACACATAAAACTTTTAAATTAGATAATACGAGTCGATATGAGCGCTAGAGGAGGAAGAGCTATTTGAGGTTGTGGAAAGGGCCGTGCTAGTAATGCGGCTGGGTCCTCGACAACGGGACATGTGCCAAACAAGGAAGCCAGGGAAGTACCGGCTCCACTAGTAGTTCAGAATGGTTCATTTGATCATGTGGCTAGGGACGATGCCTTGTCCCAAGCTATGCTGCAGATACTGGAAAGGGTCGCTGGACCCAATAACAGAGTTGCGGGCCAAGGGTCAGTGACTGAGCAACTGAGGTCAAATGGGGTAGAGGTTTTCAAGGGCATTGCTGGAGTATCCCCTAATGTGGCCGAGTATTGGCTAAAAGCTATAGAACGAATCATGGACGACCTAGATTGCACACCTGAACAGAAGTTGAAAGGTGTAGTTTCTCTACTGCGAGATGAAGCCTACCAATGGTGGCTAACGGTGAAGGAAGGAGCTCAGCCGGAGCAGATTTCATGGGAGTTTTTCAAGACTGGGTTTCAAGAGAAGTACGTGGGTATGGGTTATGTCGACGCTCATAGGAAAGAATTCCTAAACTTGGTATACATACAAAAAATCATACTTTACAGAACTCAATCGAATAGACAGATCAAGATATGGAAATCTCACACAAAAATTCAAAGTTTTATCTTGAAGAGAAAAATCAAATGGTTTGAACATTGTTTGCGATAGCCTTTTAACATGTATGTCAAACAAAGGCATGGTGAACTTAAAACTATTTGAAGATTCAAATCTATCACAGACTAGTCGAATAGAAATGTTTAAATAGGAAGATTTAGCACATGAATTCAAAGAATTTTTGTGGGCAATCACATCAAAACGTGAAAAACTTTTATCAAACACATTCACAATTTGCAAAGGATGAACCAATCCATCAGAATGATTAGACATGTCATAAGACAAGGCTTTCATGGCTCTTTTTGAAACAGAACCATTAACTTCAAAAGATAAATAATGACTAGACAAATCAAAAGACACAAGTCTTTCAAAAATTAAGTCATCAAAATCTTTATGAGCAACTTTTAAATCAGACAGTCTTGATTTGATAAATAAGGGATCTTTACCTCCCTTACCTTCGATAGCAAATGGGTGGTTGTAATTTGCATACTTACCTTCCTCGAACAACTGAAAATGCCTCTTGTTTGGAAGGTAGTGAAGTTGGAATTGGTCACACAAACTTCTAGGAAACTGAAGAGTAACATCACAAGAAGAACTAACAGAAGGATTAGTGGAAATAATCCACACTTGCTCACTATCTTTCTCACTCAATTCTTTTTCCTCGAGAACACTCAATTCTTTTATCTCAATTTCCTTTTCCACTTTTTTTTCTTGATCAACTTCTTTTTCTTTTTCATGTTCTTTTGGAATCTCTTTTTCAATCTTTTTTTGTTCTTCTTATTTTTCAATGGCTTTTCTTTTACAAGATGTTACAAAAGAATCAAGATGGTAATTATTTGGCTCAAAAGAAGAAAAATTATTTACAAATGAATCATGATAGTTGCATCGGGAAGAATACTCCGTGTAAGATTTCTTTGAAGTTCTTTAAGGAGTATATCTATCATCTCGCACGTCGTATCGGAAAGATTCAAAATCAAGATTGGCTTCTCGTTGTCTCGAACTCCTTGATGGAAAGTAATCTCGACTGAAGTCTCTTCTCGAATTCTTTGATGAATAGGAGTCATAGTATGAATCTCTTTGTCTCAAAGTTGATGGTGAATAGGAATCATGATGGGAATCTTTTCTTGAGTAGTATTCAGGTGTTTTTCTTTGACTTATTCTCGACTCCGTTTTTTGACTTGATGTCACTTGATCATATTGGTCTCGTTTCACCAATCGATCTAGCCTCTCTTGTAGTTTATCAAACTTGGAATTCACCATTATTTGCATTTCTTGCACCAAGTATTGGTACTCCATTTCGGTGAACTCTTCGCGAGACATGATTTTTGTTGGCTCGTGTTTATACTCGTTTGGCTTTTACCTCCACTCGATTGATCTCACACGCTCGTGCCTTTTACCTCTCAAACTTTCTTTCGCAATTTCGTATTCGGACTCGCCAAGGCCTTATCATATGCTTAGGGGTCAGTTTCAGAATTGTTTAACAAAGGATAACTATGAGGAGGTTAAGGGTTGACTGAAAGAAAAAAAAATTCGGGTTTTGAAAGTGTGGCGATGGGGTAGGAAGTGAATGATAAGAAATTGAACGAACCTGATTGGGAATACAAAAAGATTAATGGACAGAACTGAATACCAATTAATGAACACTAAACTTTCACTATTATATTTTTTCAATCCTTCGAATTTTTTTCACTTTTTTTTTCACTTCAAATTTTTTTCTTCATAAATTTTTTTCGAAATTTTTTTCTCTACTTCGACAGTTTTGTTTTTCTTTTTTATTTTTTTGTTATACTACTCTTTTTTTAAAAATACAATATGATGAATACAATAAGAACAAAAATCAATTTTTTTACTTACGAACTAGCTTCCGGTGATGGCTCGAACGTCAAAGCTTCTCGATTTTGTAGCTCTGATACCAAATGATGCGATCCACCTCAGGGTTGAGTCGAGTCGTATACAAATTGCCCGATCATCTACGAGAAAGTATCGTTCGGCTCATTTTTTTAAAAGGATGTTCTTAGGTAAATTAACGCGGAAGCTATTCAAAAGGGGTTTCAAAGATAGGTTTAAGGATATGAATTTTATATAGATTTGGTTTGCATAAATAAAGATGAAGATTAGTATGGAAGTGGGTTAACAAACAATGGATGAAAAGTAAAATGGTGGTTCGGCTATGATGAAATGAAAGGATGGAAAGAAAGAAATTTGGTAGATGATGGATATGGAATAAATCAAACTCAAAAGCAAGGAAGAACCAATACTAAAGAGTATTGACCCAAATACTTATAGGCTTTCAAGGTGGAAGGATGAAAGTGAATAAACCTCGACCCACTACTTAGAGAAGTAGGAACCTTGGTATAAGGGTGAACGCCACACTATGAAATAGTGATAAATTCAGATAGAAAAGAAAGCAGGTTGACGCCACTAGGGACCTAGATAAGCCAACGAGTCTTCAACGAAATATGAGAGAAAGGTTTTCTCACAAAATGATGTAATTTTCATTAAGGTGTCAAAAGTCTTTTACATGAATGACTTAGAACGAAATTTGTAGGCCTCAAATGACCTTTCAAGTTCCTTAAGACCTTTCAAATTTAGTCATTTAACTAGCTTAAATCATAACATTAAATTTGATTTAACTCTTTGATGGTGAGCCCGAAAGGCATGTCTATTCACTTTTCTCACAAAATGATGTAATTTTCATTAAGGTGTCAAAAGTCTTTTACATGAATGACTTAGAACGAAATTTGTAGGCCTCAAATGACCTTTCAAGTTCCTTAAGACCTTTCAAATTTAGTCATTTAACTAGCTTAAATCATAACATTAAATTTGATTTAACTCTTTGATGGTGAGCCCGAAAGGCATGTCTATTCACTTGTCTTTGAGTAGATGAAAAGGCATGTCTTTTCATTAGCCCATGGATAGCTCAAAGGTCACCACCATCTTTATGAAGATTAATGCTCCTTAAGTTGTTGTTTGTAGTCCTTTCTTCTACCATAACCAAATGTCAAAAGTCTTGTGCATTCATCTCTCTTTAATTAACACCATAACTAGCTTTGAGTGCATGAAACTGATTAGATTTGAAGAGACACTCTTGGACCATTTAAACAACCACCATGATGATCTTTGAAGGCTTAAAAAAAGGTCCAAAAATGAAGAGTTAATTTAACCATATGAATAGTCACCTACAAGATAGACAATTAAGCATTAAAGACACTAAAAACAAAACAGCACACTATAAACACTCTCATACATGAATTTATTAATAAACATGCAACTCAAATCACCTTATTTAAAATAAACTTATTAAACACAATTAAACACTAATTAAACTCAAACACATTAAACACTTGACTTCAATAAATGAACTAAAGTAAAGTCATCAATTAATGCAGCAACTAGTTTAATTAAAGAAGCAAAATTAAATAAACTTAATCTCACGCTTCATTAAATTATCCTAGTAACTAGATTAATTAAATAAACATCTTATTAAATGAAGTTCAATAAAACTCAAATAAATAAAGTAAGATGAGTTGAATTAAAACCAGCAACTCATTTATTAAACTAAAGATGCTTAAATGCTTGGTTTAAAATGCAAACTAAATGAACTAATGAATTACTTAATGCAAGACTTAATTTAATGATGCAAATTTTAACTAACATGAAAGTTACATAGTGCATGACTTTATTAAATGCAGAACACACAAAATGCAACTCAAAAATTAAACATATGCAAACTTATTAATTTAAATAAAGCTATATTAAATTAAAAAGTCCTTAAAAGAAAAACATTGGTCCAATAACCAATAAGGCCCATGAGATGTTTCATTTTGCACTTAGGCCCCTCAAGTTTAGGCCAATCTCGATGGCGTCGAGTTGCGTTATAACATGATGCGATCGGGTTCGCATCAAACAAATTGTACAATCTTAAGGGGAAGATATATAAATAACAAAAATTAAAAGTGTAGGGAATAAAAAAGAAAAAAATAAAGGTGTTGAATAAAATAAATAAAGGACTAAATTGAAATTTAAACAAAATTTAAAGTGAAAATTTGCAAAAAAAAAGCAAATAAAAGATTAAAATAAAATGAAATAGAAAAGTATAAGGACCTCAATGTTATTCTCCCCACGCTAGCACATGTGTCGTTCTCTTACTGGGTCAGCGGTGGATCAATGGGCTAATTTGTAAGGAAATTAAAATTAAAGGGTTAAAAATAAAATAAATAAAAGATACAGGATGAAATAAAAAAAGGAGCAAAAACGCGGAGGGACCAAAACAACAACTAGACCCTTCCCTTGAAAACGCGCGGATCCTGGATGGATCCAGATTGAGTCATTATGTAACACCCCTATCCCGTAACCATCGCCGGAATAGGAAGAGGCGTTACCAAAACTAGGAATCGGATCAGGACAGAAAAATTTTGAACATTTTCTTGAATAAAAGATCATTTATTTACTAACTACTATACACAATCAAAGTTCGAATTTAAGACTTACACAAGTAAGTTCCATAAGATGCCACATTCGCGTGACTTATAAATATAAAAGTCATAAAATCATTTTTGTTTTTTTTTTTTTAGCATCTATCCTATACATGCCATAAGCTAGGTCTAATCACATGGTTACCGTAATAACAGATAGTGTGACGAAGCGCTGACGATCCTCGAGTTGGTAGTCAGAGTCCACAATCTATAAAACACAGACACGAAACAAACAGGGTAAGCTTTCATAAGCTTAGTAAGTCTTAAGCAAAACAATAACTTTACTGAATCAAATACGATTATCTCATGTACTTAAATCTAAGTAAGATCCCATTTGACCGAATATACCTAACTAGAATTTCGCATAGTTTAATTTACATTTCTTTGGCCTTGAGTTTAATGTCACAAAAATGTTTTCCTTCAATATCACTGGTCATTCATTTCTTCTATTCGATGCAGTTAATCTAAGCTTCATATTGAATTATAATTTCAATAAACGCACCACCTAGCTAGCACATATATACTTTCACAATAATAACCCAGATGGTCGAATATTAGCCTATGCATTACTTTATATGTTTCTAATTCAATCAAATTAAAAGCATATATGAGTCCATGATACATACCTGGCTAACTTAATGTACTGAACATCTTTAATTGTTGGTCATTATTGGGACTCATCGTTTTAAACCTTGTACAAATCGCATTTAACCATACCAAGAGATTTCATTGTCCGGTCAAATAGTTCAAACCTCATGCACGCGCATATAATTTAACTATTTCATCTAAATTGATATCATATATTCTTCCGCATCTAAAAGCTTCATTGCTACTTCTAATTCAATCAATCAAACTAAAACATAATACTCTAACCACATTTAGTTTCTATATTTGGAAGCGCATAGTAATACCATAATCTATCATGAATAGGTTCATAGAGTCACTACTCATCTAGCATAACGTACAACTCTTTCAATAATCATAATCACTTGCCCAAATGTACTCGTTTCATGCACATACATGAATATATATATATATATATATGTATATAAAAACTTAATTCCTTAGTTCATAATCACATCAAAACTTTCGAGTATTTCAACATGGCATGTATTGAATTACAGTATAGGTACACAAAGAACCAAACATAATCCTTATCACATCTACGTAGGTTGACAGAATACAATCCTTACCTTATATTTGCACGTCTAGTCGAATACAATTCATTCTCAATTCATAAGGCCTTTTTAGCCGAATATGCACAATTACATATAGATATCTCAGCACATACTTTTCTTTACTTAAAGCTCATACGATAAATTTTAATCAAATACTTTCTCATACTAACAATCATTGACCGAATAGATTATTCTTTTACCCGAAGATATAATAATCATTCCCACATATGTATCGTTCTTTAATACTAATAATTCACAGAATCGTTGGTCGAATGTACACGAGTACATACATGAAAACTTAGCATATACTACATTATACAGACATACCAAGACCGATTAGGTCATCCTCATTTTCGCAATATAATCATCAATCACATATACATTCTTCTTTAATGCTAATGATTCATTTTAAGGTAAACCTACTAATGAGGAGGTAATACGTACTTGAACATCTTAAATGTATAGTACTTACTTGTTGGCAGTTTACTGCGAACATTCAGAATCATAATCTTACTTAATTCACCAGCATTAAGCCTGCGGGACTTTAAACCCATTATAGACCCGAATAGTATCGCACGATAATCAATCCACAAAGTTATCTACGTATTATTTCATATACTTTTAATATTCACATAACACAAACGTTTTAATTAGGATGATACTTTTATTCTCACTTACTCATATAACACATAATTTGTTTTTATTTTATAATAACCATTAGGCCATTCAACATTCTCATTAGTCATTTGACCTCGCTAAGTACACACATTTATAAATATACCATACACACTTTCAACATTAGCCATTTCGGCCATCCTACATATACATATCTTATACATTTCTTTCCATCTTGACCATTTGACAAATAAAACTCAACCATTATGGCATTTCTACATCACCCTCACCGTTTGATACTTTACTCATATCAACTATATAGTTTTTACTCCCTATACACGTATCATTCAATAATACACATATTTTCACTTAAATATGCATGTAACATATCATAACTTTGTCAATCGCAAACGCTACTTAATCAATTTACATTCGAAAATTATTATTCTATGCTCATATTATAAAGGTTCATTTCATTTCTTCCATCATTTAACATAAGCAATTTAATTTAAACCCTTGAGAACTTACCTTAACTTTCGTCAAACGTTTGCGGATCGGTTAATCCACGAGTTTTGCCTTCCCTTTTTCCAACACTGACCCCCTTTTGCTCTTGAGCTAAAGTTAAAACAAATCCACTTAATCTATTTTATTTTTCATTCGGTCATATAGCATATTGATCAAGACTTAACTCATATACGACATAAACTTCAATTGGCCATTTCAATGTACATTGAATAAATGCATCATCAATTTTTAAGACACATTTGGCACTTGTTACACATGAACCTATTAACCGATTACAACTTATCATCTAAAATACAAGCACTTACACAAGTCATTGACTAAGGGGTCATTCAGCAATCATACAACCAGAAATTAACAATTAGGCATAGATTCCCATTGTTTAACAACCATATCACATTAAACCATATTAACCGCATGTAATTTAGTTCTTAATTCCCTCTTTAACAATTAACTAACCTTTAAACTCAATTATAATTATACACATATCATTTGAAGCATCCACATCAATTCATTATACAATTTACTCACAACCGAATGCCCTCTAAATCATTAAGTTACACAAAGCAACATCTCACAACTTTAAACTTGCAAACTTAAATTCATATGCATTTCAACATCGTATTGTCCCCCAAACATTCATTTTTTTTTTAATCTATATTATCAAATGCCAATTTACAACCTTTTAACCATGACCGAACATGTTACCATTTCAAATTCAAGAAATAAACTCAAAATTTAACTTACTACAACATGGCCAATTATTAGCTTGTCTCAACCTTAAGAAATTTATGCCTTCTCAACTTAAACACTTTATTAATCACTAAATTCCATGAATTCTAAGCTCAATTTAACAAGAACATGCTTAATTTAACAAAACAATTTTCCCCTTTCAAATAAGCATACATACACGGCAATTTTAATATCATACCACTTACTAATGGATTCAACTTAACCATCCATTAGCATTACCCTCATTCGACCATCAAATAAGTAAATTTAACATTTAAACAACATCTTCCTAAAGCTATTAAATTTTTCTTTTACAAATTTTCAAATTACCGAAGGCTCATATATTCATTGGCATGAATCTAAATCATGGGTTAATTGAGCAATGCCTTAACCATGTTAAAAATCAAAACAATTTGCAAAGAATCACACAAACATACCTTTAATCATGCAAATACCATGGCCGAATGCTTAATCTTCTTTCTCTTTTCTTTTCTCTTTGTTTCGGCCGAACAAGAACAAAATGAGCTACCATTTCTTCTTTTACTATTACATGCAAAATAATTAATCATTAAGTTACCAATTTAACCTTAACACAATCATAGTTTTTCCGACTAGCACAAGGCTGAACTTGTCCATAAAATTTTTGCATGGTTTAATAGCATTTTAAGTCTTTATCAATAAAAGAACATCACCAATTCGGTATTTACACAATGTCCCATAAATTTTCCCTTTTATGCAATTAAATCTTAAATAGATTAATTAACACCCAAATGGCAAAAATTTAAGTACCAAAATTTCACACATATATTTTATACTTAAATCCCATCATGACCGGCCACCATGAGTAAAAATGGGGAATTTGACATGCAAATCCCCATATTTTACTCCAAGCATTTCTTACTCATCACAATCGGCACCACACATTTTCTATATTTCACATCTAAGTCCTTTATTAGAAAATTTCATATCTAAATGGCAAAAATTCATCACACCAAAAAATTTCATTCATGCTATAACACAAAATAAAATTATAAAATTTAACACTTAATTATTTTTACGGCTCGGTTTAGTGGTCTCGAAACCACTTCCCAACCAAGGTCAATTTAAGGCTGTCACACATTAAGTCGGCATGAAAACGACGTTGTTTTGAGCGTTTTAAGCCAAGCCCCAAAACAACGTCGTTTCTAGGGGGCTATATAAGTAAAAAAATATTTAAAAAATCATTTGAAACACTTTTTTAAAAAAATCTTTCCTTCTTTGTTTTCTCTCAAGCTACCCCCTCCTCTGGCCATGGAGCCATCGCATGTCTGCTGTGCCCACTGGTTATCAGCGACGGCGACTGCCGCCTCCGGTGGCTGAAAATTCGTCAAAAATATCCCTTTTATCCCCTTTTCACGTGGAACACAGATCTGGGGTTCAAATCCCCAGAAAATCAATCAATGTTTGGTCGAAAGCAAAAAAACCTTTCGATTTTTACCCTTTCTGACGAGGCCCTCGATAGAACCCTAAGGGGTTCTAAGGCTTCTCGAGCTGAAGAAAGGGAGTTCTACAGCGGTACTTAACAAGTAAAATTTTTTTAAAATCTTTTGTTGTTTTATTTATTTATATATATGTGTTCTTTGAATAAAAAAATAAAGAAATAATAAATAAACTACCTTTTAAACTTTGTTGCTTTTTTTTGTATTCTTTTTTTTTTGTGTTACATGGTGGCTTCAGCTTTATACCCGAATATTACAACATATTTTCTTTTTCTTTTTTCTTTATATCTGTTTCTTTCTTTCTTCTGTTTTTCTGTCTCTATTGTTTTTATAGGTGGTGGTGGTAATGAGGGGTACGAGTAACAGCTGGAGGCATGCTTGCTGAGGTGGCAAGGGAGTGACGCTGAAGGCTTATGAGGAAAATTAGGATTTCTGCTAGTTTAAGTTTAGTGAGCTTTGGGCTTCAAGTTGTTGGGCTTTATGGGTAGTTTAGGTAATTGGGCTAATAGATTGGGTTAGGGTAGTTTAGGTTTGAGCTTGTATTTTGTAAATGGACCCCTTTTTTTAATGAACTTTTATTAATTTTGTTTTTTTTTTTTATGATTTGGTTTGTTTGGGTTGGATAAAAATGATTTGGTTTTTTAGTGACTATTCACTCATTGATCTGGGATATAGTGGGCAGTGATTTACTTGGGAAAAAGGTTGTACTCAAGCAAATGACATCTGAGAACATTTTGATCGAGGTGCTGCTAATGATGCTTGGTGGAATTTGTTTCAGAATTATAAGTTGTATCATCTTCCAAATATATTTTCTAACCACTGTCCATGATTGCTTAATTTGGACTTGGGAAACAATAACACCCCATACCCAGTCTGGTTGTTGGACCCGAGCTATGAGATGCTACGAATAAATCTAGAACAATCACATGCAATTTAAAACATTGAATAATCGTATAAATACACACATTATTCATTAAAAAAATGAAAACTGGACTAAATCGAGTTTTAAAATACAATAGATTAGATTCGGGCATGGTTAAGAACCAAACTATAAAATTTTCAAAACTTTGAACTAAGTATCGATACCAAAGAAATAAGTATTGATATTTTTGTGATAGGTATCGATACCAAAATCAGTATCAATACCATTTTGGCATTCTGTAATTTGAACACACTGTTCATTTGGTCAAGTATTGATACCTTGGTCCCTGGTATCGATACTTTTATCCAGATGGTCAAAAAATCACAAATTTTAAAATTCATTTCATGCCAAAACCTATATCTTAATTCATGGAAATAGGTACACATATGACCTGCATAAAACTCACTCAATCTATTACAAACATACCATGATTCAACCATGATCTATTAATCATCTTACCTATTATAATTAATAACTAAGTATGCAATTAGGTACCATTATTCTAATACTAACCAATATGCCATTTGGCACCATCACAAAAAAAATTCAAAAAAGAACTCAATTATACATATAAACATGTATCATTATAGTAAAATTTACCTTGTACATACTCAAAACTTACCATATCATTGAAACAATTTAATATCATGAATGCTTACAACTATCAACTAACACATACCATACATTTTACCCAAGATTACCACCATTTCCCAACCATTTCATGATCCAAATCAAACATTCCATCACCACACTTACTATCACCATTTACCCGATATACATACCATAATAATTGTAACACCCTAATTTTTGGGATTTTTGCGATTTTGTGTGAACTTAAAATTTTGTTTGTCTAGGTATGCTAAATTATGTTTGGGTGTGTTAATGGGCCTTTAGAAGGCCCAAGCCTAAGTGAAAACCTGGTAGAATTTTAAAATTTTAAGACTTAAGGGAGAAAGGGCCTTGACTAAGTGGGCTTTAAAAAAAATATTGGTAATTTAAGACTCAAGATGGCCTGTGGTAAGGTGGCCATGTGACGCCACTTTGGAGACAAGGGAGGTGTGTGGAAGCTATGCAAGAGCCAAGGTTCAAGTCTTATGGTAAGCAAGGTGCTATTTTATTTTTAATGCATGTTCTAGGCATGTGATGGACTCCAAGTGAAACTCTCCTGGGAAGAGTTTGAGGTGCTCATGGGATTGAATCAAAAAGGATAAGGAGGAGAAAATCTAGGGATTTCAAATGAGAGCAAGAGGTGGCCGGCCAAGGGGCTTTAGAGTTGCATTTTCGGCTAGGAGAGCTTAGTGTAGCAATTCGGCTTTTGTTGTGTGTGTGCGCCGATTGCCTTGAGTGTTTTCTTTGGGGATTTGTTTTGACCTCTTTTCTTGGTTGCCGAATAGGTATAGGGGTTAGGTTCTTTCATTCTTTCCTTTCTCCTCTCTTATGGTCTAAAAGCCGAAAACAAGATCCATACATTTTCTCTTTGTGCCGATTTGTGCAAGAAAACCAAACTTCTCTTACTTCTTTACTTTTCTTTCAAAGTTGAATCAAGTATTCTCTCCACTCTCTTCTTTCGTCTTCTTCTCCTCTCCATCAAGATAACCCTTTTCTCAAAACCTTCTAGTCGATTACCATAAAAGTCGAAACCGAAGCTAGTGTTGCCGATTTCTCTATTGGCCGAATCTCTATTCTTTTCTTCAACCCAACTTCTTCAAAAGCCGAACCTCACCACCATCCTAACCTCTGTCTACATCTTCTCCTCTCCATTACAAAAACTTCTAATCTTCTTCTCCTTCATTACACAAAAGCCGAAGCCTCCCTACCCATAGTGATTCGGGAACTGAGCCTCTAGATCTCTTAGTTTCGTTCTCTTTTAAGTTTTGATTAGATCTATACCAGATCTGGAATAGGAAGGGATTTTGGGATGTTTCTCTGGCAAGTAGATCTTTGGTAAGTATTTGAAACTCTTCTTATTCTTTACCTTATGATTCAAGAAAAGCCGAAAACCCCTAACTACTTAGGGTGGTTGTCGTTTTGGACTAAGGGCTTAATTAGCCTCTTTCTTTCGATTCTTTGTGTTTAGTGTGGATAGAAGGCGATCTAACAATGAGTGTTGGAGGCTAGGACCGTGGGACAATCTAGATCTAGATCTAGTTATAGCTTCGGTAAAGGTAAGTATTCAAGGGCCTTGGATGATGTTGGCCGAATATGGTGATAGTTGTTACATTGGTTATCATTGGTTCATGATCTAATATCATAGTGGACGATTGTAGGTTAATTGCATGGGAGATCTCGTCGTAGTATATCGCAAATCAAGTGTGTAGCCGACACCCATTTGTAGACTAGATCGGCAAAAGCCGAAAAGCCGAAATGTTAAAATTTTTGGCATTTTAAGGGCTTGCAAGCGTGCGAATGCTCTGGGTCGGTTAAAATGGTAAAATCAGTAATCGCAAGCGGTAAGAGTGTTGTGTGCGCGTTTTCTTGCATGTTGATGGATTTGGGCCTCGAAGGGCTGAATTTGGGCCCCATGGGCTTACGGGTCCATATGGGTGATAACGAGCGGTAAGTGCATTCTGATAATCTAAGTCATAAATCTGCTAAAACGGACGTAAAATTTGGGCTTAGTGGGTCATAATAGTTAGTGGACACCGTAGGGCCCATTAGGGGTTTTGGGGCCCGATAATCTTAAGTGGATAAAATGGGCTAAATAAGTTATCTGGATGTCATTAAGACTGTTAACAAACTATAATGAGTAGAAAACCCTAAAAACTGGTAAATTTACTAAAATACCCCTTAAGGGTGGAAAATTACAGTTTTACCCCTAGGTGCAAAAAGACCATTATACCCCTAGGGTTAAATTGACTGAAATGCATGCTAAATTTTATCTGATCACTGTATGCCATGACATTTTATACTGTTCCATGGGATTGGGTTTTTGATGGAGGAAGTGCTAAGTGGCAATGCCACGTTTACTGTTAGGGGCTTTGCCTCGTTTTACTGTTAGTGGCTTGGCCACGTTACCTGATTAAGCAGCCATGTTACGACTGTAGTGTGTAGGGCTGGGTGGGTTGAGTTATTCTCCACATGGTGTGTAGGGCTGGTACGGGTGGTGTGTACGGCTAGATTGGGCTGGGCTTTGCATACATGCATAATTACTATTCTATTACTGTAATGGGCCTAAGGGCTACACTGGTTTCTGAATAGGGCTAAGGCCCAGTTAATCACTGCTTACTAAATAGGGCTAAGGCCCAGTTAATACTGTATCTGGATAGGGCTTAGGCCCAGTTAAGCTTAAACTGATTTGGGCTCTGGTTGGGTTTAGCTTACACACTGAGTTTTCCAAACTCACCCCCTTTCATTTCATCTATTCAGGTGAGCCCCAAACCTAGTGGACTTGGTGCTGGAGGGATTCGGAGCGGCCACGTGGACTGCACTTGGTTAAATTTTTCTCAAAAATATCTTATTTCAGTAGTTTTCTTTAATTTTTTTTTGGGTTTTTAAATTTGTAATAAGGCCGCTCATGGGTTATTTTTCTCTATGTTGGTTTTAATTATCAAATTACTACTTGTTTTAAATTGATAGAACTAGGCTACGCGGGTTTTTTTTATTCCAAAATTAATCAACGATTTGAAAATATATCATACGCATCAAATGGATCACCTAATGACAAAACAAGATCGTTTAAAGAAATAAACTCTAAATTAGTAGTGGATAGGACTTTCACGAAGCAAATAACCTGGTTTCTCTAAACTCTTAAACAACGATTTTGCAAACTCGCCCTAACCGTATTAATTAAAGAATAAAGTATAAGTCATCGTCCATGTGACACACCAGACTTGGCCATAACGTCTGGGCCGGGTTTGGGGTGTTACAGTAATAATTAAATTCATTCTTATGCATGACAACTTTTATAACAAATTACAACTTCAAATTTTAACTTTAAACCATCAACCCAAAATAGCCTATGTGCATAACATATAACCATCTAAAACACAAACCACAATCAAGAACCAAAGTATCAATATTCAAGATTGACCAAAAACAATTTGCCTATATACATGCAACAAAATCGAGTTTTAAATGATAGAAAGACTACTGAATCAATATCGAGATAGTGTGAGCTTCTTGATGATCTGTCTGACATGTTCTGCAAGACACTACAGGGAAAAGGAAACAAGGAAGTAATCATTACAATTGTTTAATACGTTCATAGGTATTAAAACCGAATAACTTACCTCAGGTTAAAATTATACACTACATGTTACTTAGCTTGATAAAGTTTGTCTATCATGACAAATCACATATCAAAAAGGTGAGTTCAACATTATCATACTATATATTAATTCAATAACATAATATTTTAATTCACTTAATTCAACATCTCATTATCATTTATAAAACAAACAATCATTTAATTAATTATCTATTTAATCATATCATACCCCTATTTACCCGTAATACATCTCATTACAAATTAACATCAAACATTATTTTTCATTTCATAATCTGAATTCTTAATCACATTCAATCTCATTTCATATCAATTCATCTTTATACCAACTATATGTGTATATATATATATATATCAATTGCCAATTAATGCAAATTACTCATTCATTTCATATTACGAATTACAAATCACATTTCATCTAAATTTCCAAATTTACGGATTCATTGAACAAAATCAATGTTCCCAACTCATTTCATAATTTCACATTCCATTTCACGTCATTTTCCATTTCAAATATCAAATATTTCATTTTTACCATTTATTTCTCTATTAACTCAACTCAACTCGAACTCAGACGAATACACGAATCCAACCAACATACTAGTTTGGCACCCAGTACCTCATCGGATAAATCTGAAATAAGTAATTGCGCCCAATGCTATAAATAAATTGACACCCAGTGCTTCATCGGCTCATAGTCGAAGTATCCCTTAACTCTTCCTATCCTATGGCATGCCAACTATATCCGATTCTACCCGAACAGTTAATAGGGTATTCATTACTCAATTTATTATTAATCAACCAATAATATTTGATATTTTTGAATCTATTCAATGCAGTTCTTTTTACATACAACCAATTTAAATCGAATCAATTCAGCTTATTTTTATCAAATCATCACTTTATCACATAACATAACTTATTTCAATCCAATTCAAAGTCAATTCCTTAATTTATCGAATTATGCTATCTTCAATTTTGTTCAATTTATTTTTTTATCTCACATTTTCGTACCGAAGTATAAACGACCATAATTTCAATTATATATGTAGTGGCCTAATTTTTCTCGGCCTAAACCAAACTAGAAACAAAAAAAAATCAAAAAAATAATAAAAGTCTATTTTTTTTAAAAAAGTCCATGTACAAAATACAAGCCCAAATACAAAAAACCTAAAAGCCCAAAAAAACCAAAAGCCCAATGGCCTACTATCTTAACATAAACAGAAAACCTAGCTTCCCCCCTAAACCATCAGCACCGCTGCCCTCGTCACGTCAGCAGATGTGCCATCTAAGGCCTGACACTTTCTCTGCCACCATTGCACCGAAATGGCAAGGGGCGCGGCTCCCTATCACCGTTGATTGCCACGGATACCTGCAAAAAAGAAAAAAAAACAAAAGCAGAAACACAGAAGCAGAGAATAGTAGAACATAAAAAGAATAAACAAAAAATAGTAATATAATGTAATATATTTTGACTATAAAAGCCAAAAAAAACCATTAGTAACAAGAAGATAGAGAATGAAATAGAAAGAAAAAAACACAACAGAGTTTGAAAAAAGGTAGTTCCTTATTTTTTTTTATTTTTGAAGCAAACATATAAAAAAAAAGAGGAGACAAACAAAGATTTTTTTACATGTTAAAGCGTCGTTGTAGAACCCCCTTTTTCGACTCGAGAAGCCTTGGAATCCTTAGGGTTTCGTCAGGACCTCGTCGAAAAAGGGAGAAACCGAAAGGTTTCTTTGCCTTCGGTCGAACCTCGACTAAATTGCTGGAGATTTAAACACCATATTTGTATTCTACTTGAAAATGGGGTCAAAATGGCCTATTTTGAGGAACTCCGGCCACCAAATACGACGGTCTCTGTCGCCGATGACCGGTGGCCACAACGGAGCCTCGCTATCCCCATGGCTAGACGAAGAGGGGACTTTAGAGAAAAAAAAAAACAAGAAAAAGATTTTATTTTTAAAACTAGGCACACAATGATTTTTTTTTTTTTTGGTTTATATAACCCTTTGAAACGACGTCGTTTCAAGCTTAACCTTCAGACACTCAAAACGGCGTTGTTTTGGACATGACCCAATGACCCGACCCAGATCCTCCAAGATCTGCATGTTTTTGAAAGAAGGGTCAAATTGCTTTCCAAGTCCTTTCGCCTTTAGGCACCTTTCAATGTGGTACTAATTTTGGTTTTTCTTCTTTTCAAAATTATACCATTTAATTTTGACTTGTTTTCATTTTGGTCCTCAGATTGTTGACCCTCTAGGGAGTGACACATGTACTAAGCTTGGCTTAATTTCCCTCTTGGTCCCTACACTTTTATTGTATTTTAATTTAACCCTTTATTTACTGTTTTTATTTATTTATACTTGAAGTTTTATCATAGCTTCAATTTAGTCCCCTGTTTATTTATTAAGTTCTTGTACTTGATGTTTTTTAATTTTAACCCTTTAAGTTGCATAATTTACATTTTTGCCCTCGAATTTCTCGATTATTTTATTTTGGTCCTTTATTTTTAAATGTTGATACTATTAATACTATTTTATTTTGGATGTAATTATATTATCATCATACCTTTTTTATATTATTTCACTATTATTATCTTTATTATATAGTATTATTAATTGAATAATTATTTATTTCTTATTATTGTTTTCTTTAATTGTCATTTTATATCATTATTTATGTTGTTATTTTGTTAATATCAAAATTTTACCATCATCGTATATTATAAATATTACTAGATACATTCATCCATTTTTCTGCGCAAACGCATAATAAATAATTAAAATTGAGGCAATGTTATTTATTTAGAGATCTGAGAAGTGGTACCCCTCACTTACAAGGTACGACTTTCTCCTTAAACCAAAATAATCGAACATTCTTTTAAAATTCAAAACATATTGGATTTAGGTAGTAATTAAACGATGAATGTTCTTATTTTCAGAAATTTGAGATATTATGCCCCAACTTACGAGACATGACTTTTCGTCTTGATTGACCAAAATAAGAAAATCTCTTCCATAAAATTTAATTTAGATAGTGGCATTTTCAATGCCATCAAATAACATCATGTAAAAAGAGATCGCATTTTAAATTCTCTTCGAATCCTTAATTTTGGATGCTAAGACATCAAGTAATCAACTAGGTACTAATTTTGAGTGTTATGAAAGTGTTAATCCTTCCTCATACGTAACCGACTCCCGGACCTATTTCCTAAATTCTGTAGACTGAAAATTACCATTTTAGTAGATCTATCTCTTTTATTAAAATGACCAAGTTTCGAGGTGATCCAATCACATCTAATAAAAAAGATTGGTAGCGATTCCGTCTTCGTTTTTAAAATAAAAATTCGAGTTCCCAAAAAAGTTTCGACAATATATATTTACAATTATAATTTTAAATACGTAACTATTTAACACAAATATACCTTTTGAACTTATCAACGCAAAGCAACAAAAATTGCAATGTCAGAGACTAATAAGAAAATTTCTCTTTTCCACGATTATCTATCGACTCTTGAAATAAGCAATAATTTATTTCAAATATCAGCCTAAATACTTAATAATAATCCATTTAATGCATATAACTTCTTTATTGACATTTTTCATAGTTATCCTCAACATTTACTTTTTATTCAATTTAGTCCCTAATATCAAAACAAGCTTATTTTCACAATTAACTCATAAACACATATAACCAAATTCTTAAACATCCATAATCAGCCCTATAATATTGAAATTTTACAAGAATATCATGCCTTAAGCTTAAAAACTATACAAAATCACTTTACAAAGTAGTCCTATTTCAACATCAAGCTTCAAAATCTATCATCTCCTATCAAAAACATCTAAAGTTCATTAATGGCAAGTTTAAACATCTTTAACGGTTTTAAAAATGGGAAAGTGGGTTAGCCAAACTTAATTGTAACGATCTCAAAAAATATAAAAATTACGAAAAACTGACCTCAAATGACTTACCATGCGTATGCCGATTGTTGAAACTTCAAATTGATTCGGTGTTCTTTTTGAAGGTTCGGCCATGAAAGAAATAAAAATGGGAAGATGATGGCTTTATTTATTTATTTTTTTTACTTTAATAATTAATAAAACAAAGCCATAATTCAAATTCTACCGTCCACTATTACTAAAATGTGGTAAGTTTCCACTTAAAACTTTATATAATTCCTAGTTAACCCTTTCAATTAATAAAATTCAATAATAATCAAATTTTACGTCTTTTACTATTTAATTTTTTCATTAATTAACTAATTAAACATTAAAATCCCAAATCGAACCTTCACATACCAATATAATAACTCCGTAAATGTTTAATAAAAATATTTATAAGCTTGATTTATAAAAACAAGGTCTTAATATTTTATTTTTTAAAATTACTTGACTTTTGGGACAATCACTTAACTTTGACTAATTGACTAATTCAATAAAATCAATTAAATCATGTTTTATTATAACACTATTTTTAATTTGTAAATATTAAATAGATAATATTTACCAACTTACTTATTAGAATTATAATTCTGAAACTACTATTTCCATCATCACTAAAAAGCTATTATAGAAACCATCAAGCGAATCAGTGGCATTTTAGATTCGAGGTAGTTTGGCTTTTGGAAAAATCGTGTGAATCGGAGGTTATGAAACTTCGTGCCGAAAGCTCGGGTGATTTTCCAAGCAGATTGAAGGCGGTGGGAGTGGGCCTTGATACATGGTTCAAGCAAATAAAAAAAAAAAAAAAAGAGGGCCCTGGCAAAAGCGGATCTCGAAAAAAAATTAATAAAGCTGAATGAATCCTATCCAGCTAATGAGGCTTTGGGTGACATTGTGGATATTAAATTAGCCCTAAATTTGGAGGCAGATCAGGAGGAGCTCTATTGGGAACAGTGAGTAAGAGCAAACTGGATGAAAAATAGGGACAGAAACACAATTTTTTTCCACAAAACTGCCATAGAGAGAAGACGGAGGAACAAAATGGAGAATCTTACAGATGTTGATGGAAATAATTATGAGAGTACTGTGGAGTTATAGTAGGCCACAGATTATTTTGATTCCCTGTTCACCTCAAATGGAATTGGGAATCCAGAATTTATTTTGGAAGGAGTTGAGTCATGCATATCTCAACCAATGAATGAGAACGTTGAGAGAGAATTTTCTTACGAGGGGGTGTGTTTGGCTTTAAAGTCTATGAATCCTCCAAAGGCTTCTGGAGAGGATGGATTAGGTGCGGTTTTTACCAAAGGTTTTGACATATTATGGGCAAGGAGGTGGCGGATTTCTGTATCAAGACATTGAATGGGATTCACAATATTGCTGACATAAACCGAAAAAGAATTGTCTTGATTCCCAAGGTTAGTTGCCCTCGTCTTATGGCTCAATTTAAGCCAATTAGCCTTTGTAATATTCTCTATAAAATTATTTCAATTATGCTAATGAATCGATTCCAAAAGGTTCTTCATTATTGTTTAGACGAGGCACAAAGCGCTTTTGTCCCAAGGAGGCTTATCACTAACAATATACTAGCTGCTTATGAAGTTCTGCATTCTATGAAGAGAAAATGGATAGGGAGAGAGGAATCTTTTGCTTCAAAACTCGATATGAGTAAAGCATATGACAGAGTGGAGTGATCTTTCATCAATGTTATACTTCAAAATATGGGTTTTTCGGATCGGTGGGTTCATAAAAGTATGATGTGTGGAATCAGTCTCTTACTCAGTGGCTATGAATGGTAAGGTGGGCAATTTATTTTTTCCTTCACGGGAACTTCGAAAAGGGGACCAACTCAGTCCTTATTTATTCCTCATTTGCAAGGAAAGTTATCGACTCTCCTCTGAATGGCTGCTACAAGTGGTGATCTTAAGGGTAGGAATTAACAAACATGCTTCTCTTATCACTCACTTATTTTTTGCAGATGATAGTCTTATTTTTGAAGATGCAACATCTGGTTGGGCTAGGGCGCTTAAAGATAATTTGGAGATTTATGCTCATAGTTCGGGTCAAGTAATAAACTTCGATAAATCTGGTGTTTTTCAGCTCTAATGTTAAGCAGAATAGTAAAGAAATGGTTTGTCGAATCTTGGAGGTCAACTCAAGTATCAACCCAGAAAAATATCTTGGCCTTCCTTCAATTGTAGGGCGAAACAAAAATGAGGCTTTTAGGGAGATAAAAGAAAAGTTGATTAAAAGGTTTTCTAGCTGGAGTTCGATAATGCTTTCGGTGGGTGGGAGGGAAATGTTAATCAAAGTTGTTTTGCAAGCCATCCCTATGTATGCAATGGCTTGTTTCCTACTTCCGACATCTTTTTGCAAGGATCTAGAAGTCGTTATTGCTAGATTTTGGTGATAGAAGAAAGCAGGGAGAAATGGTTTGCATTGGTGTTCTTGGAAACAGCTCTATCTGTTCCAAAAGAAGAGGGTGGGATGGGGTTCCGTGACTTATCCAAATTCAGTATTGCTTTATTAGCAAAAACAAGGTTGGAGATTGCTGGAAAATCCTTTAACAGCGCAATTGATCTGTGCGAAATATTGCAACGGGTCGAATTTTCTGGGGGCCTCTTTGGGCGCAAATCCATCGCTTGTGTGAAGCATTTGGTGCGCTAAAGGTTTGTTAAAATCTTGGCGGAGATGGAGGATAAGGTCGGGGAGTTCTGTATCAATCTGGGAGGACTATTGGTTACCAGGAAAAAACAGAATCCTAATTACTACGAATAGGGTAGCAGGCATGGAGTGTGTCAGTGATCTGATTCTGCATAATCCAAATAGATGTAACCGCGAATTAATCTACTCAACATTCAAGGAAGAAGAAGGAAATTTAATTGTGAGTATTCCTCTACCTATTACTAATCAATCTGATAAGGTAATATGGTCTAGTGAAAATTCGTGCGTCTATTTAGTAAAAAGCGAATATAAAATTCTCATTGAGCCTTCTAATTTGAGGTTCAGCAGAGAAATATACTTTTAAGCAAATTTGGAGTTTAGCATGTCCATAAAAAATTCGCATTTTAGTATGGAAATTTGCGAAAGTTTATATTCCCACATTTCAGAACTTACATTTTAGAAGAATAATGACAGATAATAGATGTCTGCGTTGTTAGGATTGCAGTGAATCTTCTACCCATGTTGTTCGTGATTGCTCGTTTGCTTTGCAAGTTTGGTTCAAATTAAATTATCTGTGGTCGAATTCAGTAGCAGTTATGTGTTTTACCGATTGGTTAAACTGGCTCTTTGAAAATTCAGCCAGTGACAGGAAAGATGAAATTGCAATTACAATTTGGGCACTTTGGTTTTCTCGCAACAAATTCGTTCATGAACAAAAGATGCAAAGCATAGAAGAACTGGTTACCTTTATCAGGGGCTTTGGTAGGGAGTTTCGGGGGATATCGTCAATTTTACAGCATCCCAGACCAAGAGATTTGAATAAATGGGTGCCCACTCCTCCGAATTGGGTCAAAATTAATGTTGATACAGGCTTCTCTGCAGCAAGACAACATGCAGCATCAGGTTTTATTATAAGAAATGATGAATGGCTCATTATGGGCTCAGGGTTTAGAACTCATAACCTGGTTAGATCGGTGGTGTTAGCTGAAGCGACGGTTGTTCTTCACGGACTACAGTTTGCGCCGGAGATGGGCTTTTCGAACGTTATTCTAGAAAGTGATTCTAAACTAGTTATTCAAAATCTCCAATCGTCAAAAGAAGATTATTCGGAGATTAGACCCCTTACCTGGGATGCAAAGGCTCTAGCAAGGAATTTTTCCTCATACAGATTCGAATTTGTTGCAAGAGACGGGAACTCTACGGCGCATGCAATGGCAGTCGAAGGGTTGAAAAGATTTGAAGACTTTTTCTGGGTTGAAGACGCTCCAGAAACAGCTTTGGAAATGGCAGATTCTGACCAACGTTTCAATTGAACACCATAGCCTTTTCTTCTGCTCTTTAAAATTCCGGGTTGAGAATTTTGACACGCCATAAGTAAAACTCAACTCCCCTTCTTGTCTGGTTGTTCAGATGACCGGATTTTGGAGGATTTGGCAGTTTTGTAATAGCTCGTAACCGAAGGAACTGGAAGTTGTTTTTGGATTACGTTGGGTTTTTGTTTTTGGATTACGTTATGTTGAAACATTATAGGCTTTGCTTTGGATTTTGTGTTTTTATTTTGGTCTTCCAAGCCTATTATGAATCAAAACGGAACGTTGCTCAAAAAAAAAAAAAATACCATTGGGTTTTAAAAAAATTCATCAAAATAAATTCCTACTTTAACAATACAAATTATGTCTAATTATTAAATGTAAATTACATTATTAGTTTATATGATTTGTTATACCATAGACAAATCAAAGATTACATTTTATGATGCTTGCACTTTTCATATTACGATTACCGTTTACTCCCCTTAATTTACAATGCTCAAACTTAAAAACAAAGCAAACAAGATTTCTAAACAATATAATTTATAATAGTCGTTTTTTCTATTTAATTTCTATATTTTTAAAATAAATTTAATAATTTTGTATTGTCTATTTCATTTCTATAATTTTAAAGATATCTATATATAAAAATTTAATAAATGACAAAATAATTAAATATTAATTAAAAATAATATAAATATTTCAATTTCTTTTAAAAAAATATGAACAAGCCTAAAACGGGCTCGGGTTAACCATTTGTAAAATATGAGTAGACTAGGGAAAATTTCTAAATATAATATTTTGAGTCGAGTAAGTTTAAACAAACATAAAATATGTTAATATCGTGTTCATGCCCAATTTGACTCATAAACACATCTAATCACATCATATATATATATATATATATATATATATATATATAAACTCATGTATCACATGAGTTTAAAAAAAAAAAAAAAAACCTTACATGCATCATATGATATATATTACTTGATGGATTGAAAATTCTTATACAAAATATGATACTGTTAGAATTAAGTGATTTGAATACTTATTTAAATAAAATACAATGGTAAAATAAAATAAAAGTAAAATCTATATAGAACTACAATTATTTTATTTTATTTTAGAATAAGGTTTTTTAAACCTTATTAAACTTCATTTATTTGATATTAATTAGAATAAGGTGTTTCAATCTTACTACACTCCTATTAGAATATGGTCTTACAAGTCTATAAATAGACCTAGTCTACTCCTCTTGTAATCATTCAAATTCGACATAGTGAATTTTCTTCTCCTTTGCCCGTGTTTTTTTCCCGAAAGGGTTTCCACGTAAAAATCTGTGTGTTCTTTATTTTTATTTCTCTTTTCTTTGCAATAAATTGTCATTACCGACATTTTATTTTTTACAAATTGGTATAAGAGCTTCTAGGTTGTTCATCTCGATCACGGTAATGGCGTCTTTGAAGTACGAAATTCCACTATTGGATCTCAACACCAGATTTGTATTGTGGCAGATTAAAATGCAAGCAACTCTTGCACAGATGGATCTGGAGGATGCCCCGCTAAGGATAGATAAGATGCCTTCGACATTAACGGATGAAGAGAATAAGCGTAAGGCTCAAAAGGCATTAACATAATCACATCTGCATTTGTCTAACGAAAATTTGCAAGATATGATGAGTGAGAATATCATCGCTGCATTATGGAAGAGGCTAGAACAAATATGTATATCGAAAACTCTAACCAGCAAGTTGTATATGAAGCAGCGTCTTTATGCTCATCATTTGAAGGAAGGTGCGTCCGTGCACGAACACTTAATAGTGTTTAAAGAAATTCTCTCAAACTTGGAGGCCATGGAGGTTCAGCATGATAAGGAAGATCTAGGGTTGATTCTACTTTGCTTGTTACTCCCGTCTTATTCAACCTTTAGAGACACGATTTTATATAGCCGTGAGCCTCTCATAGTTGATGAGGTTTATGATTCTTTGACCTCGTATGATAAGATGAAGCATCTTGTGGTTAAATCTGACTTTCAAGGAGAGGGACTCATTGTTTGTGAAAGACAAGATCGAAATGATGATGATGATGATGTGGAAGGACACATGAACGAAATCCTCGTGGTAAATCTAAAGGTAAATCAAAGTCTTCAAATAAAAGTAAAACTTGTAACTTCTACAAGAAAAAAAAGGGCACATTAAATCTGAGTGCTATAAGCTACAGAACAAGATTAAAAGGGAGGCTGCAAATCAAAAGGAAAAACAACTAGAAAAATTTGGTGAAGCTAATGTTGTAGAAGACTACAGCGATGGTGAACTTCTAGTCACTTCTATCAACAATTCTAAAGTGAGCGAGGAGTGGATCCTTGATTCAGGCTGCACTTTCTACATGAATACCAATTGGAATTGATTTACAACTTACGAAACAATGTTTGAAGGTGTTGTTTTGATAGGAAATAATGCTTCGTATAAAATTGTAGGTGTTGGAACGATTAAAGTTAAGATATTTAATGGAGTTGACAGAACACTTAGTGATGTACGACATGTTCCAGAATTGAAAAGATTTGATTTCGTTGAGTACTCTTGATTCAAAGGGGTACAAATACACAACTGAAAGTGGGGTGTTGAAGATTTCCAAAGGTTCTCTCGTTATGATGAAAGGGCAGAGAAAGACTGCCAAGTTATATGTTTTGTAGGGTTCTACTATTACTGGTGATGCAGCTGTCGCTTTCTCTTTCCTGTCAGATAATGATATTACTAAACTTTGGCATATGCACCAAGGGCATATGAGTGAGAATGGCATGGAAGAATAGAGCAAAAGAGGACTTCTTGTTAGGTACGGAATTTGCAAACTAAAGTTCTGTGAGCATAGCTTTTTTGGGAAGCAAAAGAGAGTTCGATTCACCAGAGGAATCCATAACACGAAGGAAACGTTGGAGTATATTCATTTTGATCTGTAGGGGCCATCTAAAGTGTAACACCTCTAACCCGTATCCATCGCCAGATTAAGGTCATGAGCATTACAGGACAAAACAGAATATTTACTAACATTATACAGTCATAATCATCATATGATGATCATACATCATCAATGAGTCCCTTATGAAGGTCTACGAGACTTAAACATGCATTACAAGAAGGTCGGGACTAAACCGAACACTTAGAAAATTTTTTAAAATTTAAAGATTTTTCAAAGCTGTAGAGGCCACATTGTGGTCAGGCTGTGTGCCTCACACGGCCACTAGACACACCCGTGTGTCTACGTCGTGGCAAAACAGGGCATACATTCTGACTTGCACACACGGCCACATAACACGCCCGTGTGCCAAGTCGTGTGAAAATTAGGGAGGCTACTGACTTGGCTACACGGCCGACCATACGCCCGTGTGCCAGCCCATATGCCATCCACAACCACTAAACACGTCTGTGTATCTAGACCGTGTCAATCCTGTAGGGTTTACTGACTTAATTCAAAAGGGTACCTAGGGGACACACGTCTGTGTACTATGACCAAGTGTCACACACGACCGAGACACACGCTTGTGTCTCTACCCGTGTGGACAAAAATAGGCCATTCGAAAAGCCAACATTGCCACCTATTTTGGGTCATCCCTAAGCAAAACCAACACATTTTAAACCATAAATTCTCATCCAAAACACAACCAAATTACACACATTTCATGACATAAAATCATCATCCAAAATCATGCTATATAGTCATACTAATTCATGCCAAAACATAAGTAAATCCATACCAAAACTTATGAAGCATAACTCATTTTATAACCTATTCCATCCAATATCAAAACTTACCAAATTCCTATCATCTTCATACCAAAATGACCATTTTTTATTAGGCCATATTTGCAATATAAACGTACCATATTTGCTTCATAAGTCACATACCAAAATCAAGCATATACACATCCATTAGTTAGCCATATCACATGGCCTAACTTATTTACATATCAAAATCATAATTTAAAGACCTTTAGACTATACATGACATAACTTAACATTTACACTTTCAAAATGTACCAAAACAAGGTTTGATAGTGTGGTGATGATCCTTGACGATCCCCGAGCTTTCAGTAGCAACGATATCTATAAAATAGTTGAAAAACACAAAGAGTAAGCTATAAATAGCTTAGTAAGCCATATACAATTAAATTCAACTAATAAATCATATAATTCCAATCATTAACATAAACTTATAACCATTCCACATAGGAAACTCTTGAGCCATATCTTACTCATTTGCTTACACATATATCATAAATCCTTAATTCCATTGCATATATATAACACATTTCTTTTCCATGGATTCATACACATTGCATACCTATAAATTCACATTTACATATATTTTATGCTCAGAACTTTAGTACGATTCAAACATACCTGGATTGGATATACATTCATTCACTCATTTACTTCTCGAAATTGTCTGTTAAACCGTTTAAAAGCAATTAAATATACTGAAAAACTCAAAATGCTCATACAAAGCCAACGTCCTAGACGTGGTCTTACATGTAATCAATATCGATGCCACTGTCCCAAACAGGGTCTTACACGAAATCAATTACGATGCTGATGTCCCAGACACGGTCTTACATGATATCACAGATCGATGCCAACGTCCTAGATGTGGTCTTATACGAAATCACACCTTAGAGTTCTTTGGTTCGTACATAGCTTTTCAAAGGTTATCTTAATATCAGAATTATCTCAGACTACATTCATTTGGCCTTCATGGCCTTTCAATAGCAATTATATAAACACATAAGTATAATTCAATCAATAATACACTTTTTTGTATATTGACTTACCTCGTATGGATTCGGACGGATATAAACAACTACTCAATCACTTTCGACTTCCCCCGGTCTAATTTTGTTATTTTTCGTTCTTGATCTATACACATTCAAATTTAACTCATTCAAACTAAATTTCCTCCAAATCAATCCAAATACACATATTTAGGGCATTTTACAAAATAGCCCTCATATTTTCACATTTGGACAATTTAGTCCCTAATTCATAAAATCACAAATTTACAAAATTCTTTTGTACAAGTGCCTAGCCGAATCTTCATAGTATTCATATAAGCCCATAAATCACATTTATTTTCACAATTTAGTCCTCCCAAAATTTCATTTTCACAAATTAGTCAAAATACTCAATTTCATCAAAAATTTAAAGACAAAGCATAATTATCTATCACATATCTTTCATAATTCATCAAAAATCATCACAAAGCTCTCAATTTCATCAATGGCACATTTCTAAATCATCATCAAATTCTAAAATTGAGGCATGGGCTTTATAAAATACTAAGGAACGATCAAAAAATGTAAAAATTATCAAAAACTGAACAATTATCATACCTTAATTTTGCTTGACCAAGGCCGATTATACAAAAGCTTTAAACCCTTTCTTTTTCTTTCACATTCGACAAAATAAAGATGATAATGGCCATGTTTTTATTTCTTTTGTTTTAATACAATTCATTTAATAATAAATTTCCAATTTTAACCTTATAAATAAAACATTTAATTTACCTAACCATGTCCAATATTGTCTACCACTAATATAAATGGTCTAATTGACATGTAAGTACCCCATATTCACCTTTCATTGCCATTTGATGCCTTTAACAATTAGAAGGCCACTTTTGCATTTTATGCAATTAAGTCCTTTTTCATAATTAAGCACATAAAAGATCAAATTTTCATACGAAACTTTCACACACGCTAATTCACATACTTTAGGCACGGAATAATAATATTAAAATATTTTTTTACTCCAATTTGTGGTCCTGAAATCAGTATTTTGACTAGCGTCTAAATTGGGTTGTTATAACTCTCCTCTCCTTAGGGTTTTGTCCCTGAAAATCTTACCGTTAAACAAGTTCGGATGTTGTTGTCTCATAGCATCTTCGGGCTCCCACGTAGCCTCTTCTATGCCGTGTTGATGCCACAATACCTTTACTAAAAAAATTTTCTTATTTCGTAATTCTTTCACTTCACGAGCTATGATACGAATCGGTTTCTCTTCATAACTCATATTAGACTTAATTTCTATCTCAGACAGATTAATCACATGAGAAGGATCAGATCTATACCGTTAAAGCATCGATACATGAAATACATTATGAATCTTTTCGAGCTCAGATGACAAACGCAATCTATACGTAACTGGCCCGACTCGCTCGATGATCTCATAAGGTCCGATGAATCTCGGACTCAATTTCCCCTTTCTACTGAATCTGAATAGTTTCTTTCATGGAGAAACTTTTAAGAACACTTTGTCACCAATCTCAAATTTGATATCCTTTCTTTTCAAATTCGTGTACCATTTCTGATGATCAGAAGCTGCTTTTAGATTATCTCGAATTACTTTCACTTTCTGTTTAGTCTCTTTTATCAAATCAACCCCGTGTATCTTATTGTTACTGAGCTCAGGCCAATATAATGAAGTACAGCATTTTCTACCATATAAGGCTTTGTACGGTGCCATTTTAATACTCGATTGGAAATTGCTATTATAAGTGAATTCAATCAATGGCAAATACTATTCCCATTCACCTTCAAATTCAAGAATGCAACATCTCAACATATCCTCGAGTATCTGAATGATCTACTAGGATTGACCATCCATTTGTGGGTGAAAAGTAGTACTGAAATGTAATTTCGTACCTAAAGCCTCTTGCAACTTCTTCTAGAACCGTGAAGTAAATCTCAGATCTCTATCTGACACAATAGACAATGGCACCTCATGGAATCTAACAATATTAGAAATGTAAAGTTCAGCTAACTTTTCAAGTGAGAAATCAGATCGTACCGGAATAAAATGAGCTGATTTTGTCAATCTGTCAACTACAACCCAGATCACATCTTTCTTCCTCGGAGATAGGGGTAGATCCAAAACAAAATCCATCGTCACTCTATCTCATTTCCACTCGGAGAATCATAATCTACTAAAGTAACCCAGAAGGTACTTGATGCTCGGCTTTAACTTATTGAGAAACTAAACACTTTGAAACAAAGTCAGAAATGTCTCGTTTCATTCCCGGCCACCAATATAGCTGTTTTAAGTCATTATACATTTTTGAACTTTTCGGATGTACAAATAATCTACTATTGTGAGCCTCATTCAAAATCATTCGAATCACTTCTGGATTTCTTAGAACACAAAGTCTATTTCTGATTCTCAAACAACCATTTACATTAATTTGAAATTTAGAATCGGAATCACACTGAGTTCGTTTTGCTAATAATTTATTATCCACTTTCTGGGCATCAATAATCTTTTGTAAAAACGAAGGTCTGGCTTTCAATTCGGCTAAAATCGAACTATCATCAAACAAATCTAAATGAGCACTCACAGCACGTAATGCAGATAGTGATTTTCAACTCAAAGCATCAACTACAACATTCGCTTTACCCGGATGATAATCAATCACAAGCTCGTAATCTTTTAGCAATTCTAACCATTTTCTCTGTCGCAGGTTCAAATATTTCGAGTCATCAAATATTTCAGACTTTTATAATCATAAAACACATGACATTTCTTACCGAACAAATAGTGGCACCAGATTTTCAAAGCAAATACAATCGCAGCTAACTCCAGATCATGTGTCGGATAATTCTTTTCGTGCTGATTTAACTGTCTCGAGGTATAAGCTATGACTTTGCCTTCTTGCATCAAAACACAACCGAGTCCATTTAGCAAAGCATCACTGAAAATGACAAATTCTTTACCCGATTCTAGTAGCACAAGTACCAGAGTTTCAGTTAACATAGCTTTCAACTGATCAAAACTGTTCTGACAATTATCGAACCATTCAAAATTCACATCTTTTTGTAGCAATCTCGTCAAAGGAGTTGCAATCATAGAAAATCCTTTCACAAATCAGCGATAAAACCGGGCAAGTCCCAGAAAACTGTGGGTTTTAGAAACATTTCTTAGAGGCTTCCAATCCAAAATAGCTGAAATTTTACCCAGATCAACACGAATATCAAATGCTGACATAAAATGGCCTAAAAAACTAACTTCACGTAACTGAATTTTGCAAATAATTGCTTATCACGCAAAGTCTAAAGCACAATTCTCAAATGCTCAGCATGTTCATTTTCATTTCGCGAATAAATCAATATGTCGTCAATGAACACAACAACAAATTGATCTAAATACGGCCTGAATATCCTGTTCATCAAATCCATAAACACAGCAAGAGTATTCGTTAGTCCGAAAGGCATAACTAAGAATTCATAGTGTCCGTACCTTGTTCTGAAAGCTGTTTTCTGAATATCTGCATCTTTCACTCTCAACTAATAATAACCTGATCTCAAATCTATTTTTGAAAACACAGAAGCACATTTCAATTGATTGAACAAATCATCAATTCTGGGCAGAGGATATTTATTCTTTATAGTCACTTTATTCAACTGACGATAATCAATACACATTCTTATCGTGCCGTCTTTCTTCTTCACGAACAGAACCGGAGCACCCCAAGGTGAGAAACTCGATCTGACAAACCCTCTATTTGTCAGATCTTGCAACTGGGACTTTAATTCTTTCAACTCGGTCGGAGCCATTTTGTACGAAGCTATCAAAATCAGAGTAGTTCCCAGCACTAATTCAATGCTAAACCTGACTTCTCGGATTGGAGGTAATCCCAAAAGTTCTTCAGGACACACATCAGGGTATTCACAAACAACAGGCACTGATTCAATTTTCTTTTCAGAAACTTTTGAATCAATCATATAGGCAAAATAAGCTTTACAACCCTTATTCACATATTTCAGAGCTTTTATTATAGATATTACAGCAAGCAACCCATTCAAATCACTAGACTCAATTCGGATTATCTCACTATTCTTGCATCTCAAATCAATAGTTTTCCGTTTGCAGTTCACAACAGCATCATGCAAAGTTAGCCAGTCCATACCCAGAATTATATCAAATTCATTAAAAGGTAAAAGCATCAGATCAGCTGAAAAATAAATATCTCAAAACATCAACGGCCAATTCTTGTAGACTTTGTCAACTAAGACACTTTTGCCTAAGAAGTTCGATACTCTAATTACGAATTCAGTAAACTCTACAGGCAAAGTCTTATTATGTACTAAATTCATGCATATATAAGAAGAGTGTGTAGATCCGGATCTATTAATGCAATCAAAGAAGTATCTTAAAGAGTAAAAGTACCCGTAATCACATTTGGTGATGAAGCTTCCTCGCGAGATTGAATAGCATAGGCTCGAGTAGGTGCTCTGGCCTCAGATCGAATAGCAGTATCTTTTGTTACTCTTTGACTACCACTAACATTTCCCGTATTTCTAGGAGGTCTACCTCTAGCTGAGGTGTTACTCGATTTTGGGTTCTAAACAGTCTCATGCTCGTTAGGCTTTGGACAGTCTCGCACAAAGTGGTCTACAGATCTACATCTAAAACAGGCTCGGTCATTCAGTCTACAACTTCCTAGACGTCTTTTACCACAGTGCTTACATTCATCTCGTTTAGATCGGACATTCCCAACACTAGCAACAGAAGTAAAAGTAGCTTTGAAACTCGAATGCGATCTATCTCGATCTCTGCTCAAATGTCCCACATTAGCCTTTGAACGGCTTTGATCATCTCTGAATTTCTTTGATGCAGACTGAAATGATTTACTTGCAGATCTCTTTTTTACTTCTCTAGCTTCAGAATTGGCTTTTCTTTTATCTTTCTCGAGTTCGTCAACTTTACATGCTCGATCAACAAGCACGACAAATTCTTTGATCTCAAGAATACCAACTAGCAGACGGATATCTTCATTTAAACCATCAATGAACCTTTTACATAATATTTCTTTAGTTGATACACATTCACTCGCATAGCGACTCAGACGAACAAATTCTAGCTCATATTCTATTACAGACATACAACCTTGTTTCAGCTCTAAAAATCCTTTTCTTTTCTGGTCGATGAATCTCTGACTAATGTATTTCTTACGAAATTCAGATTAAAAGAAATCCCAGGTTATTCACTCTTTCGAAACAACAAAAGTTAGAGTTTTCCACCACTGGTAAGTTGAGTCTCTGAGCAAAGAAACTGCTCATTTCACACATTCTTCGGGAGTACAAGACATTTCATCAAAAACTCGGATAATATTCTCGAGCCAAAACTCGACTCTTTCAACATCGTCATTAACAATGGTCCTAAACTCTTCGGCCTTATATTTCCTGATTTTATCGACCAGAGGCTTACTTAACTGAGTAGGGTTCGCAATTGGAGGTACAACAGAGGTCTGAGGGAGATTAGGCGGGGGTGAAGGTTGTTGAGCAGCCGGATTAGTACGAACAAACTTCGAAAACCATTCACTCATCATTTGGAAGAAAGCTTGTTTTGCTTCTCCCTCATGACTACCAGTCACTGCCCCTTGTGTAGGAGCTGGTGCGTTACTTTCAACAACATCGGCTACTGCTCGTTAGGGATCCATTACTATACGGAAAACATATTTCAGAAGTCAGAATTCATCACACTATCACATTTCAGATATATGGCATGTATAGCTAGACTCACATACGCTATGGTAGTCCTAGAATCAACTAAACCATAGCTTTGATACCAACCAAATCACACAACCCTAACCCATATTCGTCGACGGATTAAGGTTAGGAGCATTACCAAACAAAACATAACATTTACCGATATTACATAGTCATAATCATTATATCATGATCATACATCATCAATGAGTCACTTATGAAGGTCTATGAGACCTTAAACATGCATTAGAAGAAGGTCAGGATTAAACCGAACACTTAGAAAATTTTTCAAAACTTAAACATTTTTCAAAGCTGTAGAGGTCACACTCCCGTGGGGTCAGTGTGTGCCTCATGCGGCCATTAGACACACCCGTGTGTCTAAGACGTAGCAAAATAGGGCATACATTCTGACTTGCACACACGGCCACATAACACGCCCGTGTGCCAAGCCGTGTAAAAATTAGGAAGGCTATTGACTTGGCCACACGACCGACCACACGCTCGACCATACGCCCGTGTGCCAGCCTGTGTGCCACCCACAGCCACTAAACACGCCCGTGTGTCTCGACCGTGTCAATCCTGAAGGGTATACTGCCTTAATTCAAAAGGGTACCCAGGGGACACACGGCCGAGTACTATGATCGTGTGTCACACACGGCAAGACACACGCCCATGGCTCTACCCGTGTGGACAAAAGTGGGCCATTCAAAAGACCAACTTTGCTTGTAATACCCTAAACCCGGCCTGGACGTTACGCCCGAATCTGGAGGGTTACATGGCTTGAAGTTTGATAACCGTTTGAAATATCATTAAGAAGCTAGGGTCTTGTCTAACACAAGTTTGTTTAGTTGGAAAACATTCTTCTAGTTTAGTTCAAAATCCTTTTTCTTCTAATTTGAAATCATGGTAAACGTTAATTTACCGAGTTGGGTTACAATATAAAAATAAAGGACGTGGTTTTTCTTTCAAAACGTTTGTTAACAGTTTTAGAAGCCCAATTCGATTAATTATTCAGCTTCATGCTTTCACCGTTCCAAAATAAATAAATAACTAATTAAAAGTTAAAACCCCGTAATGGCCTTATTAAAAAATTTAAACCAACATAGAAAACAGAAATAGAAAAGCAAATAGTGGAAGTCCAACTGGTACAGAAAACAAATAGAGAATATGTGGCCACCTCGAGTTAATCACGGCTCCAAATCTACTAAATTAGGGGGTTATCCGCACATGTTGAAAATTAAGAGAGTGAGTTTCTGGAAACTCAGTGTGCAACTTCCCATCAAAACAGAATGGGTCGAAGCCCCAAACAGAAACAGATCGGGCCCAAGCCCATAATAGATCCAGAGTATATATTGAATATGCAAAACCCAGCCCAGTCAGCCATCACACCACCCGTACCAACCAACACACCAGGTGGGGAATAACTCAACCCACCCAGCCCACACACTAATGTGCAGCAAAGCTGCTAATACAGAAAATTGTGGCAAAGCCACCAGAAACAGAATAAGTGGCAAAGCCACTGTTAACAGAAATATGTGGCAGAGCCACTGTAATAGAACTTCCTCCACAATCATAATCCCAACCCCATGTAGATTCACAAAATAGATTATATATGTATAACATGCTTACAGAATAGCGGGTACAGAATCAATCATGCACAGTCATTAATTCATCCTACAGGGGTATAATAGTCTTTTCCAGGACTGGGGGTAAAATGGTAATTTTACCCCTCCAAGGTATTTCAGTCTTTTTATTAGATTTAATGCCTTAGCACTAAACATAATCTCTTAATAGATCCTACATCGAACCTAGCACTCAGATTCTTTAATTAGGTCAAAAGTGATCTTGGGCCCTAAACCTCTATTGGGCCCGTTCGGGCCCACTCGTCTGAGTGGCCCATTACGCTCAATTTTACGCTCAGAATTCTAGATTTTTATTAATTCACCTTTTAATACCCCTTACTGGATGTTTTTCCACTACGGTCCATAGGCCCATTAGGCCCATTTTGGCCCATCAAAACCCAATATAGCCTAAGTGTGCAAAAATTGCACTGAATGGTCTCCCTAGACCTAAAACCCTCTTAACGGGTTCAGATTGGCCCATTAGCGTTCACACGCCAGCCTTGATTTGTCGGCTTTCTGGCTTTTCAGCTTTTGCCGATCTATACTACAGAGGGTGTAGTTACACACTTGATTTCAGGTCAACTACACAGTTTTGCGAATGATTAACCTACAATTGACCAGCCACATTGTTAGACTATAGCTCGATTGGAACCATCATTCACAAACCATGACCTATTCGGCCATAACAACTTATAACATTCACAACTTACCTTTGTCGCGATCTAACTAGTAGATCTAGATTGTCTTACTACTCGTAACCATAGAGGCTAGCCTCCACGATAACCACCCCCCACGAACGGCTACGAACATAAGCAGAAAAAAGAACTTAAATCGATTTTCACTAACAAAGTCGATTAACAGGAAGGAGGTTAGGAGGGATTTCGGCTTTTCCTCTACATTAATCGAGCGCAATGAAAGAAAGACTTGAGTTCTTACCCTAGATGTTCGCTTGAATGGACCGATGAAGAAAGGAGCTGCCTACCACCACGTTCACAACTATACTAGCTCAACCTAAAAAGAAATATGTAGAGAACTCAGAGTATTCGGCTAAAAGATGTATTTGGAGAAAATAGGGACAAAGTTCGGCTAAACAAGGTTTAAAGGAGTCGGTTCAACAAAATAGAAAAGAGGGAGAGGGAGGGTTCGACACTTCAAAAAGAATCGGCCAAAAGGGGACCTAAGGGAATCGGTTTCCAAGCAAAGAAGAAAAGAGAAGCTGGAGAAGAAGAAGAGAATAGGTTCCATCTACTAAGGAGAAGAGAGTAGAAAAAGAGGCTTCAAAGATAACTCGACACCAACAAATGCATTAACCTTGAATGGTTAAAAAACACATCCCAAAGAATAATCCCAAAAACCTAAGGGAGAAATCGGCACCTAACCTCAAAATACCGAAACACTACCACAAAAACAACTCAAAAATCCAAAGAAGCAATCGGCACTCACCCCCTTTTCCCTAAGTTGCCGAAAAACCAAGTCCAAAGCTCAATAGCCAAATTTACTCCCCCAAGTATCCCACATTCGGCCAACTCTATCCTCACATCCCAATTCCTTAATTTTCTCCCTGATTTGCTCCAACCTCTTTTTCGAATTCAAATTAAATTCCATGATCAATTCAACTTTTACCAAGTCTTCTATGAACTCTAGTCTTTGCATCCAACTCCAACACTTACCAGGTCCATGAAGCAAAATAACAACTATTAGCTGCTTAATGTGACTCAAACCTTGGCTCCCCCATCTGCCATCTCACACCACCTCCTCGCTCCTCATGTGGCTCTACTGGCCACCTTGCCACAAGCCTTTTTGCGACATAACCTTCTAATAACTACACCCAAGCCTTACAAACCAACGCCTATACTCCATTAAGCCCAAAATCAAAATTCCTCCAGGGGTTAGACTTTAACCCAGGCCTTCCAAAGGCCCCCTAACATGTACACACATCAATATAGGACATCCAAGCATGCAATTATCTAAATAAGTGAAAACACAGAACCCTAAAATCTAGGGCGTTACATTGCCACCAATTTTGGGACATCCCTAAGCAAAACCAACACATTTTAAACAACCAATTCTCATCCAAAACACAACCAAAATACAAACATTTCATGACATAGAATCATCATCCAAAATCATGCTATATAGTCATACTAATTCATGCCAAAACATAAGTAAATCCATACCAAAACTTATAAAACATAACTCATTTTATAACCTATTCTATCCTATATCAAAACTTACCAAATTCCTATCATTTTCATACCAAAATGACCATTTCTTATTAGGCTATATTTTCAATATAAACATACCATATTTGCTTCATAAGTCACATACCAAAATCAAGCATATACACATCCATTAGTTAGCCATATCACATGGCATAACTCATTTACATATCAAAATCAAAATTCAAAGACTTTTAGACTATACATGCCATAACTTAACATTTACACTTTCAAAATGTACCAAAACAAGGTTTGATAGTATGATGATGATCCTCGACGATCCCCGAGCTTCCAGTAGCAACGATATCTATAAAACAATTGAAAAACACATAGAGTAAGCTATAAATAGCTTAGTAAGCCATATAAAATGAAATTCAACTAATAAATCATATAATTCCAATCATTAACATAAACTTATAACCATTCCACATACTAAAATCTTGAGCCATATCTTACTCATTTGCTTACACATATATCATAAATCCTTAATTCCATTGCATATATATAACACATTTCTTTTCCATGAATTCATACACATCACATACCTATAAATTCACATTTACATATCTTTTATGCTCAGAACTTTAGTATGATTCAAAGGTACCTGGATTGGATATACATTCATTCACTCATTTACTTCTCGAAATTGTCTGTTAAACCGTTTAAAAACAATTAAATATACTGAAAAACTGAGAATGCTCATACAAAGCCAACGTCCTAGACATGGTCTTACATGTAATCAATATCGATGTCACTGTTCCAGACAGGATCTTACACGAAATCAAATACGATACTGATGTTTCAGACACGGTCTTACATGATATCACAGATCGATGCCAACGTCCTAGACATAGTTTTATACGAAATCACACTTTAGAGTTCTTTGGTTCGTACAGAACTTTTCAAAGGTTATCTTAATATCGGAATTATCTCAGATTACATTCATTTGGCTCTCATGGCCTTTCAATAGCAATTATATAAACACATAATTATAATTCAATCAATAATACACTTATTTGTATATTGACTTACCTTGTACGGATTCGGACGGATATAAACAACTACTCGATCACTTTCGACTTCCCCCGTTCTAATTCCGCTGTTTTTCGTTCTTGATCTATACACATTCAAATTTAACTCATTCAAACTAAATTTCATCCAAATAAATGCAAATACACATATTTAGGGCATTTTACAAAATAGCCCTCATATTTTCACATTTGGACAATTTAGTTCCTAATTCATAAAATCACAAATTTATAAAATTCTTTTGTACAAGTGCATGCCGAATCTTCATAGTATTCATATAAGCCCATAAATCACATTTATTTTACAATTTAGTCCTCCTAAAATTTTATTTTCACAAATTAGCCTAAATACTCAATTTCATCAAAATTTCAAAGACAAAACATATTTATCTATCACATATCTTTCATAATTCATCAAAAATCATCACAAAGCTCCCAATTTCATCAATGGCACATTTCTAAATCATCATCAAATTTTAAAATTGAGGCCTGGGCTTTATAGAATACTAAGCAACGATCACAAAAATGTAAAAATTATCAAAAATCGAATAATTATCATACCTTAATTTTGCTTGACCAAGGCCGATTATACAAAAGCTTTAAATCCTTTCTTTTTCTTTCACATTCGAAAAAATAAAGATGATAATGGCCATGTTTTTGTTTCTTTTGTTTTATTATAATTCATTTAATAATAAATTTCCAATTTTAACCTTATAAATAAAACATTTAAATTAGCTAACCATGTCCAATATTGTCTACCAGTAATATAAATGGTCTAATTGACATGCAAGTACCCCATATTCACCTTTCATTGCCATTTGATGCCTTTAACAATTAGAAGGCCACTTTTGCATTTTATGCAATTAAGTCATTTTTCATAATACACAAACGATCAAATTTTCATATGAAATTTTCACACACGCTAATTCACATACTTTAGGCATGAAAAATAATATTAAATATTTTTCTAACTTGGATTTGTGGTCTCGAAACTACTACTCCGACTAGAGTCTAAATCGGGCTGTTACACAGAGTGCCTTCGAGAGGTGGAGCTAATTATATGCTAACTTTTATTGATGATTTTTTTAGAAAAGTTTGGGCGTTCTTCCTGAAGCAGAAAAGTGTTTTGTTTTCTGTATTTAAGTCTTGAAAAACTATGATTGAAAAATAGACGGGAAAACAAATAAAACACCTCCGCATAGACAATGGCTTAGAGTTTTATTCTGATGAGTTTAATGAACTATGCAAGTTGGAAGGGATTGTAAGACACTTGACAGTTCGTCATACTCCACAATAAAATGGCGTTGCAAACGAATGAATAGAACGATCATGGAGAAAGTTTGATGTCTGGTATCGAATGCTGACTTACCGAAGTTGTTTTGGGTCGAAGCAACCTCTACTGCATTTTTTTTATCAATTGATCTCCATCTGTTGCTATTGAGAAAAAGACTCCACAAGAGGTATGGTCTAGTAATTTTGCTGACTATTCTAATTTAACGATCTTTGGGTGTCCTGCGTATGCTCATGTTGATAATGGAAAATTGGAACTGAGATCCATTAAATATGTTTTTATTACTTATAAAGCTGGTGTAAAAGGGTATAAGTTATGGTGTCCTGAAAATAGAAAAGTTGTGATTAGTAGAGATGTTGTTTTTTATGAAACTGCTATGCTACCTAACTTATCTCTTAAAGACTCTTTCAATAAAGAAAATCAAAAGTAAGTGTAGCATCAGATTAATCCAGAATCTACAACAGAGTCGACTCCTCAAACCAGTACAAAAATTCAGAATAGAATTGCTTCTTCACCAAAATACTCTATAGTTAAAAACAGAACTAGAAGAGAAATTAAACCTCCAAAGAAGTATGTCGAGGCTAATCTAGTTGCTTATCCTTTAAATGTGGCTAAATGTAACACCCCTAACCCGTAACCGTTGTCGGAATAGGGTTCAGAGGCATTACTAAACTTATCACACAAATACACATTCATTTATCAATCATTCTCATTCATAAACATTCCTCATTCAAACACAATCATATTGTCCATTAAACGAGCCTATGAGGCCCTAAATATACAATAAATATGGTTTGGGACTAAACCAATAACTTAAGGTTACTTCGAAAAACTTAGAAGAAATTTTCAAAATAGGGGACATACGCCCGTGTGAACAGGCCGTGTGTCTCACATGGCCATTAGACACGCCCGTTTCATAGGCTGTGTGGACATTAGAAATGGGAGCACATGGCCGTGTCTCAGCCCGTGCCCTACCCTGTGTAACTCTCTGACTTAGGTCACACAGCCGACCACACGCCTGTGTGTCTAGCCCATGTGCCTATTCGAAATGGCCTCACACACTCGTGTGCTAGGCCATGTCAAAATTGTAGGGTATACTAACTTATGCCACACGGCTAGTCACATGCTTGTGTGTAAAGCCGTGTGGTGCATACTGACTTGCATTTAATTGCAACACTAGGGGACACACGGCCGTATACCATGACCGTGTGTCGTACACGACTGAGACACACACCCGTGTCTCTACCCGTGTGGATAAAAATAGGCTATTTTCCACCCTAAATTGCATACCCTACACAAGCATAATTTACACCAATTCAAGACACATATAAGTAACCAAAACAACATCAACTCATCACATTTTATACCATTTCAATATCAACAACTACCATTCTCAAAATCACCCTAATTCACCTATTTAAACATATACCAAAATTACATGCTTTTCTAGCTATAATTCACATACAAAACATGTCCCATAATTCAACCATTTAGCCATCTCCTTACCAATCCACAACCAAGCATTACTAAAGCAATTATACATCATATGTCAACAAGCAATTAGCTTAAACATTTACACAACCAAAACAACTAAAATAAGCCATCTCATTTAGCTATAAACCAAACCAAATACTTGACATATACGAGCCAATTCTCATGGCTAACATTCTTAACCAAAATATACCAAAATGACCACATAGCCTATACATGCCATATACCATATATATACAATTTCAAAAGTACCTAAAATAGATGTTCGATAGTGTGATGAAGTTTTTAACGATCCCCGTACCGAGCTAGTTTCAAAACACTATAAAATATGAAAAGTAAAACGAAGTAAGCTTTATAGCTTAGTAAACTCGTATGATAATAAACTTAATTCATCAAATAAATTCAATTCAACAAATTAAACATAGTATGAATTAACATATATTAATCCACATATCTCTCTCATATTTAAAAACATGGTTACACATGAATTCCATAAATTACCTTAATTTGATTCTCATATAAGTTCCATACGTATCTGTATCACTTAGATTGATCTTACTTTCATTCTCGTCTTGTTTATGCCTGTTGAACCATTCGGAATCACTAAATGATACTTGGGAATCACACATATACAGTACAAATGCCATATCCCAGATATGATCTTACATGTAATCTCGTATTGATGCCATAGCCCAGCTATGGTCTTACACGAAATCTCATATCGATGCCATGTCCTAGATATGGTCTTATACATAATCTCAGTACCCCTAATGTCATGACATTTGTATCCTTAACTATTCTTAAGGTTCAAACAAGACTTTCATCTGTCGATTCTCTGTCGATCATGTCTTGTAAACTCATATCAACCAACACAATTTAACAACATTTATTAGCATACAAACTTACCTCGTATACGAAAATGACAAAACAGACCGATTATTCAACCACTTTACTTTTCTCTCGATCTAAGTTTGAATTCTTCCTTTCTTGATCTATACGTAATCAAATTCAGCTTATTTAGTCATCTATTTATTCAATTAAGTCCAAAATACACATTTAGGCACTTTTACACATTAGTCCCTAAACTTTCACATTTTTACAATTTAGTCTTTATTTCACAAAATCACAAATTCATGAAATTCCTTTAATACTCATGCTTGCTGAATTACTATTATACCCCTAACAGCCCATATTTATCAATTTTTCACACATTTAACCACACATTTTCATTTTTCACAAATAAATTCCTATTTTGTATTTTTACTCAAAATCACTTAACAGAACTTGTATAACTAACATCAATTATTCATAATCCATCATAAAACATCAGAGAACACATATATTCATCAATGGCAACTCTCAAAACATTTAATAGTTTTGCAAAATAGTCCCTGGGCTAGTTAGAACTAGTTGCAATGATCATAAAAACATAAAAGTCATTAAAAACCAAGTAAAAAATACATAGCATGCACCCTCCCAAGCTAGTTGAATGTTTAAACCTTAAAAAGATAGTTTTTTCTCCTCAAAAAATCGGCAATAGGAAGAAGACGGACAAAAATTTGAATTTTGTTTTATTATCTTAGTTTTCATTTACTAATTTACTAATATAACCTTAATAAATCACATTAATGGTGTCCATAATTGTCAATTACCATTATTAATGGTTTAATAACCATATAAGTCCATTCATATTTAAAATTCATAGTTATTTAGTACCTTTAACAGTTAGAACACCACTTTTGCATTTTATGCGATTTAGTCTTTTTTTACTGAATTAAGCATTCAAACAATAAAATTACTTTACGAAAATTTCACACAATCATACTAACATGCTGTAAACACTTAAAATAATATTAAAATAATTTTTTGACCTCAAATTTGTGGTTCTAAAACTACTGTTCTGATTTAGCTAAAAATAGGTTGTTACATTGAAGATATAGATGCAAACCGAGAGCCATCTAATTATTCTGAGGTAGTTAGTTGTGAAGACTCAGAAAAGTGGATATTTGCTATGCAAGAGGAGATGGAATCACTCCACAAAAATAGAACATGAGATCTTGTGAAATTTCCTAAAGTTAAAAAGGTTGTTCGTTGTAAATGGGTGTTTAAAAAGAAAGAAGGGACTCCAGGAGTTGAAGAACCTATATATAAAGCAAGGCTTGTTACAAAAGGTTACAGTTAAATTCTAAGAGTGGACTTCACAGATGTGTTCTCCTTAGTTGTGAAGCATAGTTCGATTTGAGTTTTGCTTGGTATTGTGGCCATGTATGATTTGGAGTTTGAGTAGTCAGATGTAAAAACTACATTTTTGCATAAAGAACTTGAGGAGGATATTTACATGCAATAACCAGAGGGTTTTACAGTCTCAAAAAAAAAAGGACTATGTTTGCTTGCTGAAAAAGTCCCTTTACGGTTTGAAACAGTTACCAAGACAATGGTACAAGAGGTTTGATTTCTTTATGACTTCTCATGATTTTAAAAGAAGTAGTTTTGACAGTTGTGTTTACTTTAAGAAAAACTATGATGGTTCTTTTGTGTATCTACTCCTTTATATTGATGACATGTTGATAGTAGCGAAAGATATATGAGAGATAAGAAAGGTCAAAGCCCAACTAAGTGAAGAATTTGAGATGAAAGATTTGGGACCATCAAGGAAGATAGTTGGTATGGAAATTCTCAGAGATAGACAAGGAAGTAAATTATACCTAATTCAGAAGGGGTACATTGAGAAAGTTCTTTGTATGTTCAATATGCAGAGTGCTAAGCCTATTAGTACTCCTTTAGCAGCTCATTTCAGACTTTTATTGGTTTTGTCTCCACAATCAGATGATGGGATTGAGTACATGTCACATGTTCCATACTCTAGTGCAGTGGGGTCTCTCATGTATGCTATGGTTTGTTTATGTCTAGATTTATCATATGCAGTCAATGCAGTTAGCAAATATATGGTGAATCCCGGTAAAGAATATTGAAATGCAGTTCAGTAGATTTTAAGATACTTACGAGGTACTACTGAGTTTGCTTACATTTGGAAGAACTGGAGATGGAGTCATTGGGTATGTTGATGTTGATTTGGTTGGAAACCTTGATAGAAGAAGATCTTTCACAGGTTATGTCTTTACAATCGAAGGTTGTACAATCAGTTGGAAAGCCATTTTACAAACTACAGCTGCTTTGTCTACCACTGAAGCTGAGTACATGGCGATTGCTGAAGCTTGTAAAGAAGCTATTTGGTTAAAGATACTCTTTAATGAACTCAATGAAGACCTTCAAATCAGTACAGTATTTTGTGACAGTCAGGGTGCCATATTCTCACAAAAGATAAAATGTTTCATGAGAGAACAAAACACATTGATGTTTGGTATCATTTTGTTCGTGACATTTGTAACACCCCAAACTCGGCCTAGACGTTACGGCCAAGTCTGGTATGTCACATTGAAGTGTTTTTCAAAAACCATATTTTCAATGAAACCTTTCTTGTTTAAAACTTGTTGCCAACCAAAACTTGTGTTTGTTTATTTTCAAAACGTGGTCAACTAAAAGTTAATCCCTTTTTAAAAACATTATTACCTTTAAAACCTTTTTTGTTGCGGAAGCTCAATTTAATTAGTTGCGGAAGACGTAGTGTTTGAAAACAGTTAACATTTTGGAAAAACCGCGATTCACCTCTAGCAGATATAATTTAAAGTAAATAAAGACCTTAAAATGAAATCCAGAAATTATAAAAGGTCTTATTACAAACCAAACCCAAAATAAAGTACTTGAGAGTAAATAATCAAAACAGAAAGCATAAGCAGTGTGTGTGGCCTTCTCCGAGTCCCTCGCAGCTCCGATCCATCCAAGGTTGGGGATTACCTGAAAGGTTAATAAACGGGGTGAGTTTACGAAAACTCAGTGTGTAATCCCCTTACTACAAATACGAACAGTCAGTCATGTAAAAGAATTTAAAAGTTTGCCCTACCACAGTTTTAGTATCAATTGGGCCTTAGCCCATTATAAGAGGCAGTACCAGATGGGCCTTAACCCATTACAAAATCAGAGACATTATCTAAACCAGTATCAGTATCAGAATCAGAATCAGAATCAATTAACAGAATCAGAATTAATTAACAAAATTAGAATCAGAATCAATTAACAGAATCAGAATCAGAATCAATTAACAGAATCAGAATCACTTAACAGAATCAGAATCACTTAACAGAATTAGAATCAAAATCAATTAACAGAATCAGAATCAATTAAAAGAATCAGAATCAGAATCAGAATGTGAATGCAATCTCATAACATGTGGGGAGACTACTCGACCCACCCAACCGCTACACACCACCCGTACCAACCAACACACCATGTGGGGAATAACTCAACTCACCTAGCCCACACACCATAGTCGCAGCATCGCTGCTCAGATAAACAGTATAACGAGGCAAAGCCCCTTTTTAGTAAACAGTATGAGGCATAGCCTCTTTCAGTAATCGTGGCAATGCCACTTGCACTTCCTCCATCAATAATTCCCAAATCCCATGCAACATGTCATATATGCAGAATGTTATGCCCATATTTGAAACAAACAATCACAGTCAAGTCATTCATATCACCAACATATATTCACAATCAAATCCAACAAACACACAGTCCAAGTCAGTCACTTGCCCATAAGGGCAAAATAGTCATTTAACACCCTAGGGGCAAAATGGTAATTTTACCCTACAGGAGAATTTCGGTAATTCTACCCTACAGGGGTATTTCAGTAATTCTACCCTAAAGGGGTGTTTCAGTAATTCTACCCTGAAGGGGTATTTCGGTAATCTCAAAAATCAATGGTAAAACAGTAATTTTACAAATCAGGGGTAAAACGGTATTTTACAAATCATGGGTAAAATGGTAATTTTACAAATCAAGGGTAAAATAATAATTTTACAAATCAAGGGTAAAATGGTAAATTTGCAAATCAGGAGTAAAATAGTAATTTTACAAATCAAGGGTAAAATGGTAATTTTGCAAATCAGGGGTAAAATAGTAATTTTACAAATCATGGGTAAGATGGTAATTTTACAAATTAGGGGTAAAATGGTAATTTTACAAATCAGGGGTAAAATAGTAATTTTACAAATCATGGGTAAAATGGTAATTTTACAAATCAGGGGTAAAATAGTAATTTTACAAATCAAGGGTAAAATGGTTCAGGGGTAAAATAGTATTTTTACAAATCATGAGTAAAACGGTAATTTTACAAATCAGGGGTAAAATAGTATTTTTACAAATCATGAGTAAAACGGTAATTTTACAAATCAGGGGTAAAATGGTAATTTTACAAATTAGGGGTAAAATAGTAATTTTACAAATCAGGGGTAAAATGGTTTACAAATCAAGGGTAAAATAGTAATTTTACAAATCAAGGGTAAAATGGTAATTTTGCAAATCAAGGGTAAAATAGTAATTTTACAAATTAAGGGTAAAATGGTAATTTTGCAAATCATGGGTAAAATGGTAATTTTACAAATCATGGGTAAAATGGTAATTTTACAAATCATGGGTAAAATAGTAATTTTACAAATCATGGGTAAAATGGCAATTTTATAAATCAGGGGTAAAATAGTAATTTTACAAATCAAGGGTATTTCAGTAATTTTATAAACTAAAGGTATTTCAGAAATTTTGTAAATAGGGGTTTTTTTAGTAATTTTGTAAATTAAGGCTATATCAGTAATTTGGTAAATTAAAGCATTCTAAACAGAGATAACAATGCAAATGGGCCTAGGGCCCATTCTCGGCCCAAATGGGCCCACACGCTCGTGTGGCCCTTTTAGCCCAAATCTAGCCACAGATATGCGATTCACCTAGTCTAGTCCCATATTTACTATACAATCAAACAACTTATCCAATTGGGCCCGTAAGCCCATTGGGCCCACATGGCCCCTTTCGGCCCATCGCGGCCCGAAGTAGCCGTCCTACCGCTAGAGTAGTGAGAAATACACACCTGATAGGCATCTGAAGCTAATCCACCCTCTAAATGCTGCTATGCCCAGAAGCCAACAATAATCGCACCCTTGACTCTCCGGGGGTGTCGATCAACTACGGTCACCATCACTATGACCCAACGGCATACAGATCAACGAATGATCCAATGCCTAACCCCAACGAACACGCTTCAACGTGAAAGGGGTAAGCCAAGAAAGGCATGCCTACTCTCCTCATGGATCGCTCTATTTAAAGCCAGCTTCTCGCCTACTCCCATGCTAGCTTCCCGATGTGGGATCCTCCATCAATCTTCAAAAACTAAAGTATTAGCAAAATAATCAACCTTTGCAAGCAAAGGGATTCGAACCATAGACCTCTCGATTAGTCATGTCAAGGCATCACCACTCAGACACAAGCTCCTTTGTGTCATAAGTTCAACGCATTTATCTTTAAAGCTCGCCTACTCGCTTCCAGATTTATTTAAAAGAAAAACCAAAATAATTTGCAAGAGCCAAGACTTGAACCTTGGAACCCCTTGCTTCCTTGTCCCTTAAGTGGCACTACTTTGCCACTACACCACACCCTTTTTTTGTGTCATGCTTTCACCAAAAATATTCTTAAAGCCTACCCACCAACGTTAAGGCTCCCAGAAGAGAAAAACATAAATTTTTGCTAAGGCCCAGGTTTGAACCCAGGACTTCTCCAACACTCCCAAACCTCTTACCCATCACACCAACATGTCATTCAGTGAAATGGGCCCAGGGCCCATTACGCAACCCAAGTGGGGCCTACGTGCTTGCATGGCTCGCCAAGCCAGATTTTCCTACTGCCACATGTATGACACAACCGGAACACTAATTCTCATAAGTCCAAAGACGATGACCCGTGTGGGCCCACAAGCCCATTGGGCCCACATGGCCCATTCTTCCAGGCCCAATTTCGGGGCGTTACAACATTATTGCTCGTGGTGATATTACTGTGAGCAAAATTAGTACTCATGAAAATCCAGTAGATATGATGACTAAGTCATTTCCTATAACCAAGTTCGAGCATTGCTTAGACTTGGTTGGTGTTTATTGTTGAAGTTAAACCCTTAAGGGGTTCCATGGAAAAGGTGGAGAACTTGTTCGTTGAGAGTTCGCGATGAAGAACTTGTTCATTGAGAATTCGTGTCAAGGTAGAGATTGTTAGAATTAAGTGACCCGAATCTTTATTTAAATAAAATACAGTGGTAAAATAAAATAAAAGTAAAATCCATATAGAACTACACTTCTTTTATTTTATTTTAGAATAAAGTTTTTTAAACCTTATTAAATTTCATCTATTTGATATTGATTAGAATAAGATGTTTCAGTCTTACTATACTCCTATCAGAATATGGTTTTACAAGCCTATAAATAGATCTAGTCTACTCCTCTTGTAACAATTCGAATTTGACATAGTAAATTTTCTTCTCTTCTGTCCCTTCTTTTTTCTCGAAAGGGTTTCCACGTAAAAATCTGTGTGTTCTTTATTTTTATTTCTCTTTTCTTTATGATATACTGTCATTACTGTCATTCTATTTTTTACAATGCAACATTGTACATAAAATATAACCTAAACCAAAGTGTTTGATGATGTATTTAAAATGTTATTTTGGATTCTCAAAGTGTAAAAATTAATTATTTTATTAATAACTTCATGTATTTGTATTTTTATTTAAAATAATCCATGAATAATTGTTTTCTCTAAACCTGTGATTATAAATATGTTTTCAATAAAAATATTTTTTTTAAATATTCTAAATACAAAAGTCTATATAAAAATAATTATCTTTATATTAACTTTAAGTAGTTTTATACTTTATTTAAATAAAAAACTTACCTTTTGTTTTTAACATTTTTTAAAACTAATATATATATATATATATATATATATATATTAATTTCATTATAAAAATTATAAAACGATTAAATGTTATTTTAAATTGATATACACAACGAATATACAAACTAGGTACTAACTATTATATGATAATAACAAATTTAATATTAATTAATTACTCATTATTGTGATAATTTCTCTCTTTGATTTTATCATCACATCGAATATACAACAAATAAATTGTTGAATTAGACTCTATATTCATATTAAATTATATTTATTATTTTTTATTGATAATCACGTATAGTCTTACACATTATCAAGCTAACTAAAATGTCAAAGAAAACACTTTTTTGGTACATAAAAAAGAAACCATTAGCTAACTAAAATACTTAGACCATGGACTGACATGCCAAGGTAAAAGTTTCTTTGAAAGAATTGTGTTCTTACCCTGTTGATGAACATAATAAATTATCTCATATGCAATGAAGATGGTTTTTGTAATGAAAATATTTTAATTTTTACATTTAGGAACATAGCTGTTGACTATAAAGGGATACGAATGGGAATATGGCTAAATGAGTATTTGAAATTTTGAAATACATACTCATGTCACCATTATAAAAACCCAAATAATTAGTTAAAAGCACATTCACAAAAAAAAAAAAAAAAGAATGAGTTTTTTAACGAAAGTATTATTTTGCATACTTTCGTAATGTATAAGACTTATTTTATCTATTTTTTAAGTAAAATAGTTAAAATATAATCTGTCCCTAAATACAGGGGCTTCCCTACAATTTTACCTATTTTAAGCAAAATCTCATTTCTGAATTCTTGATTGTCGCATTCCTTTCTTCCTCTTTCTCTTTCTTCTTTCATATTGTTTTCCTTTTTCTACCAGGAGATTTGTGGTTTTGATTTTCTTTTCTCTAACTCTATTCCCCTCTTCTATTATAGACACATTGCCCCATCTTTTTCTAGTTTTTAAATGATTTTTCAATTCGTTTTTTTATTATATATTATTAAAAAAATAAATCACTGAAAATATTAATTTTTAGTTGATTTAAAATTTTTGATGAATTATCAAATAAGACTAACATTTTTATAAAAAAAAGAAAAAGTAAATAAGTAAATAAACGTGCAACACACGTGATGTAAGAAACTACTAACACATGAAATATATATGATATTAAAAAATAGATTAAATTACGAGTAAAACAAAATTTAAATACATAAATACATCATATTAACGATACTAAATGAACTACAGTTGTTTATCATGGTATTGTCAATGAGTTAACTTGTAACACCAACTCAATTAACAACATTATTTAATATATACTAGAAATTCTATTACATATGTATGTGTGTAGAAACCACTATTCAAAAAGCAAATATGTGTTTAAAATAACATATAATAAATAATGAAAGTAAAATGTATATAATTTATAGAGGTAATAAAATGTGCATAATAATATTAAAATGTATAAATAAATTAAAATAAAAGTTCAATTGAGTGGTTAATGTAAGATTTTCTAAATGTAATTAACATGGGTTTATTTGTATACCTTTTTATTGTTTTTTTTTAAGTTAAAAAGACTAAAGTAGTCTTGAATAATATAAATTATTTTAAGTACAAAAGGACACTTTTGTATTTTTCTTTAATCGAGTTGGTGTTTAGTTGATTCAGGACATCAAGTTAGCGATCTTATTAATAGTGTAAAGACAACTATAGAGATAATATATTATACATATTAAAATAAAAATATATAAAACTTGTATGACAAATTTAAGGTGTTTTTCAATCTAAATATGTGAATTCAAATCATATTTTTATTTTCATTAATTTTGTTAAAATAAAGACTAAAATACCCTTAATGGTACTTGGTTGACTTGTAATACCGAAACAATTAAGAGTTTAAATAATAGTAAATAAAAATATACAAGATAATAAATTATACAAACTAAAGTAAATATGTATAAAACACATTAAAACGAAACTTTGATTATGTAGTAAATTTGACATTTTATCAATTCATTTCATGTGGATTCAAATCTTATCATATGAACATTTTTATTTTTATTGATTTTCGTTAAAATAAAAAGACTAAAATACCATCAAATAATATTTCTATAATTTCCCTAATTAAATTTGATGACTAATTAACTCATAACACCTACTTAGTCAGAGATTTAAATAGTACAATTAAAAAATAAATATTACATTAAAATGAAGTTTTAATTTAGTGGTAAAATTAATGTTTTATTTTTATTTTTAAATTAAAAAGACTAAAATCCTCTCAAATAATATAAATTATTTTATTTACGGAAAATACTTTCATAATTTCACTAATTGAATTGGATACCTAATTAAATCATGACACCAACTCAATCAAAAGCTTAAATAGTAGTATATAGATAACAATAATAGGAAGTGGAGGAAGAAACAATAATCGAACAAATGAAGATGGCATCCATCAAAATACTTCTGCATCTGTTGCACAAACAACAAGATAGTCAACTCTAATCCCAACCCAAAAAACCATCAAATCGTCTCAATTTTGATTATAAGACATCCAGAAGTGGACCAAAGTTGCATAAAATTAAGAATGAAACAATGAGCAAAGAGCCACCACTGAACTACAGAAGTGGTGAGATCCTTACAGGTATATACCATTTCAGAATTTTTAGAATCCCCGGGAAGAAAAGAAAAAAGAAAAAATTATGGATTCCAGTTGAAAGTTAAGGAACAAAGTAAAGAGTCAAAGATTTTTCCAAACGTTAAAATCAGTATTTGAGCTATTAGACTTCACCATGCCATCTTGGCAACCCACAAAGTATGTGTTGCGCAAGGCATCTACATTTACTAGAGCATGGGCTGTTCCACTAGGGCTAGCTGCAACAACTACTTCGTCTTCCCCAATTGTCACTTCAGCATAACCTCTACCATCCATCTGATTATTTTCCAACTGCAATAGGTGCAACATGAAATTACATATCTCAACTATATCTAGAACATCTTTCATACACTTCCATCTGTGCTACTGCATGATACCAATATTTCTGTTCTGATGAAAAAGTAAAGGAATTTTATTACCATGATCAAATAGTAAGATTTTAGCTGTTTGGATTTCTTAATCGAGCGAATCAAGATATTGGCAGACTATGGAAAAACTAAGTCTAGTAATATTCTAATCCATATAATAGACTAGGGAAATCTATGCTACAACGAGAATAAAGAAAAGAGATTGAAAATTAACTTTAAACCCAGATTTCATATCATTTCCTAAAACAGATGTTCAATTTTCTTATCTTATACCTTATATCTTGATCTTAATATAACAAAGACGACAAGGAAGAAGATGCTAGTACGAGCTTAAAGTACAATGCCAAAGAAATATTGGGAACATGAAAGAAACAGAACAAAAAGAAAAAAAAATTGTTAAGGATTTGATATAGTGATGTTGGATGACCAAGTTCACAGGTAAAGGAAAATTCAGATACACAACTTCAACAAAAAAAAAAAAAAAAAAAAAGAAAATTGAAAAGATAAGTATGAATCTTATATATTAATAATGGAGTAACAAGAAACGGGGAAGTGAAAAGAAACTTTTGTTGCATTGAAACGTTGAAAGCAATATAAAGGATTACGTTGGCATTGGTAGCCATGTTAACCTTCTCAGTTCAAGCCTTGCCTTACATCCTCAAGATAATTTTTTGATCTGATGATTTGATCGATTAATCTATGAAAACCATGAACCCCAAGGCTTAATACTTCACCTTTTAAAACATCGGCATGAGGATATTGCTGGCCTAAGGAAGATCCTTGTCTTAAGTTGAGGATTTATAGTTGGATGAAACCAAAATCATTAGATCCAAAACAATCCTCTATACAAACTAAACACATAATCACACTAAGACCGAAAAAAGAATTTAAACAAGCATAGTGTGACATAGAGATAGTATGAATAAATACTAAAGAGAGAGAGGAAAGATGAAAAAAGATACCCTAAATGAAATGTTGTAAAGAGAAAAGAATAAATGGGAGGAAGAATATCCTAGTTAAAACTGCAGTTGGTTCTTTAATCAATGTTTTTGGCTTTTGCCTTTCTGACATATGAAGAAGAATAAAAATAGTGTTCCATGAAAAAAGAGAATACCCTGAATTTTGTCTTCGCCCCCCAAATAACAAATGTTTCATTACAGGAATAGTGTCTGTGATTTCCCCTCATACCACCACGTCGAATTTCACCAATGTGTACTTGAGAACAAGACACCGCTCCACCTGCAAGAAAATATGCTACTAAAAAGTAACTAAACAGACCTAAAAGAAATATATATATATATATATATATATATATATATATTATCAAACAATGAGGAAACAAGGGACTTTAAAGCCTATCTAGAATTTAGCAATACAGAATCAATGTTTTGTCCAGGGCATTGCTAATTGCTCACACACCAACACACGATTTCATACAGTAAGACCAAAGTTCACATTTACATGGAGTAAAAGGAACAGAGGACGGCATCCATATTTTAGTGAATTCTGCGTGAAATAAAACAACATACACAAAGAGAATCCCTGCATCCATTTCCACGAAATTAGTGTTTAACTGAGCATATGAGCAAACAAAGCAATATAAAATTTTCATTTGATTTGGCATCCTAAAGTTGTCATGTGATTTGCACAAGAACTGTGACCTAACATTTGGGTACAAAGATATAATCTAAATAAAATGGTGGCTGAAGACATGCAAAGAACAACCTAAGATTGTTAGCATCTGACCTCTGACGCCAAACTGAAGCGCAAGAGAGACGGGGTCGAGCAGCCAGCCACGCTTGTCCTTGACAATAGCTGAGGGTAGCCCAGATTTGAATCTGACAAGATTGGCCTTAGAATCGTCATCGCCATGACCATCTTGGCCCAATTGCTGATGCCGAAAACGAGAAGAATACTGCAATCTGAGTGAAACCCATGTCAGCAACAGCAGCAACAACAGAAGAAAAGGTAATGCATGGGGTTTTTTCAGTAAGTGCTTCAAAGATGAGAGTGAAGACGAGCTTTGGGTCTGAGACTGAAATGAGCCGTCCACGCTTTGGTTGGTAGAGTAGGAATTTCGCCTAGGGTTTGCCATTCTTTACGACCTTTGGTTATAAACTTAGCAGTGGCTCTTATTCTATTGTGCAGGATGGGCCGTGCTGGTGCTGGTGCTGGTGCTGGTGCTGGTGCGGTGCCCCTCGGCTAGGGGATCTTGTCTATCTAATATTCGGGTGAATTTGAACAAAAATACTACAATGATTTCACCCAACATTCTCAAATTATAACTTTTATTCTAAACTCCTCCACACACTTTAAAATATTTTAATTATATTATCAAATTATTAATGTTATAGTAATTTTTAAATGAAATATTAAATTTTATATCACATAATTTAAAACGAAAATTTTAAAAAAAATATGTATTTTATAAAAATGTTAGTTTTGAGGTTTTCTAAAACTTTTATAAAAGCCTTATAGTTTCATATTATATTTTTCAGTTTTATTTTATTTTTAGTTTTAACTTTTAAAAATTATATGATAAAATTTTACTTTTCATTTTAAATTCACATAAGATTTGATATATTTTTTAACGGTTTTAATAATAGAATGACTAGATTAATATAGCATCGACAATTTGAAGATAAAATTAGAATGTTTTGAAGTTTAGAAACCAATTTAAAATGAACATTATAGTTCAAGGATGTCAAATACAATTTACTCAAAATACTATAATTTATATAAAATTAAATAATAAACTATTTCGTTGCTCTCTCAAGAGCGAAAAGTGTTACTTATTTGGTCACTCGAAAAATTAAATTTTCATTAACTTTCTAATGAGATTCTACTGTAATTTTTTATTGGTATAATAATAAATTTAGTTTTCAATGTTTATATATCCTATCAATTTGATTTTAATTCTAAAAATAATAGCTTTCAATGGTTATGCATTTCATCACTTTAGTCTTGATTCTTAAAAATTTTAAAATTTATAATTATAAAAAAATTCAAAAAATATAAAAATTGTTATAAAATAAAAGAAAAGAATAAAGAACAAAGAGAATAGGAGAGCAAAGAGAGACTGTATTTTTATTGATCAATTGAGATATCTAAAAAACTTCTCCAAAGTCTCTATTTATAGGCATAAGAAGTATAAATGAAATAGAGATCTACTTCTAATGACTATTAGAATTTAAAGTACACCAAAATTTATCTTGATCTTAATGGACATCCATTTAATAAGATATTCATAACATTCTCCCTTGGATGTCCATTGGTAGATAATGTGTCTAGTTAAAACCTTATTAGGAAAAACCCTGTGGGATAAAAACCTAATGAAGGAAAAAGAGTACACAATCTTCTATTCCAAGCTACCTCATTAAAAAATTTTACCAGAAAAACCTAATAGGACCAAACCTTAGCTAAAGAAAAAAAAAGTACAGCATGTATTTGCTCCCCTCCATAAAAACATCACATAATATCTCATATTCTACGTATTCAATCTTGAATACTAGCTTTTCAAATGAGCATTTATGTCACCATTCTTTTGAAAGTCATGAGTGAGGGAAAATTTAAGGGAAATATATTTTGATCTCTTCAGGACTTCCAATAATAATCATAGAAAACTTTAATCATGATTCTTCTATAAAAACACGAATAGGTATTTTGCATCATTTTTGTAACAGTCCAGTTTTAGTTAAATCGGAACAGTGGTTTTGGAACCAAAAATCCGATGTCGAAAAATTATTTTAATATTATTTTTGGAGTTTACGACATGTGATTTTATATGTGTGAAAATTTTGTGTGGAAATTTTATCGATCGATTAGTTAATTTGACAAAAGGACTAAATCGCATAAAATGCAAAAGTTACATTCTATTTGTTAAAGGTGTCAAATAGCTTTGGTTTTTAAATATGATGGCCTTAAATGGTAATTAAACCATTTGAATGGTGAGTGAACAATTTTGGACAACCATTAAGTGATTTTTATGTTTTATAATTAAGGTTAATTTTGGTATTTGATAAATAATGTTAATATTAATAAAACAAAGTCAAATTGTGTTCATCTTTTTTTTTCATTTTTCAATCAAAAATAAAGAAAAGGAAGAAGCCATTGAAGCTTTATGTATTCGGCCCTTGCATGATTTAATAGGTGAGTGAATTTTGATCGATTTTTTATCATTTTTATGTTTCTGAGATTGTTGCTTCGTATTCTAGCTAGCTCTTCCCATAGATTTCAAAATTTATAAAGTATTTGGATATTTCCATTGATGAATATTTGAGCTCTTGAATGTTTCATGATGAAAAATGAGTATTAGTTGATAGATTATCATGTTTAGTAAAATAATTTTTAGTGAAATTGCCATTTAGGGGTTAAATTGAGAAATATGTAAATGTTAGGATTGAAATGTGAAATAAATGATAAAAATGGGTTGTTAGGGACCCATGGGAAATTCGGCTAGCTTGAATTGGGATGAAAATTTTATGAAATTGTGTTTTGTGAATTGAGGACTTAATTGCAAAAATGTGAAACTTTATGGGCTAAAGTGCAAAAATGCCCAAATGTGTGTTATAGACTAAATTGAATGAAAATGTGATTGAATAAGTTAATTTTGGATATATTTAGATCAAGAAAAGCGAAACTTGGATCTTGATCGAAGGAAAACCAAGGTTCTCGACTAATAAATCAAATTAGCCGTTTTTGCATCCGAGGTAAGTTTGTATGCAATATATATTATTTTAGCAATATTTACATGCTTTGAAATGAATTGAATTGTAAATATATAGTACGAATGTATTCGATGATGATTTGATGATAAGTGGCACTAAGTGTGTGAGATCAAAATAGCTTCGGCTAAATAATTGGCATTAAGTGTGCGAGACTGAGACAGCTCCGGTTAAATGTAATGGCACTAAGTATGCGAGACCGAGTCAACTTCGGTTAAATGAGATGGCACTAAGTGTGCGACGTCGTTTTAGCTTCGGCTATACATTTGGCACTAAGTGTGCGATATTGATTTTGATTTGGTTATTCAATTGGCACTAAGTGTGCGAGCTAATCACGTATTTAAAGTTTTCAAATGATTTAATGTATTGAGTAAAGAGACGAAAAGTTGAAAGGTAAATACGAGGAAGAACAAGTACATACTAAATCTATGTGATTGTTGGTACTATGTGTATAAATGTTGATAGAAATATATGGGAAATAAGTAATGATCATGAATAAGAGAGAAAGTTGAGAAATGTTATATGAATTTCTATGCTAAGTGTTGAGAATACATGGAAGATTTGAGTAATTATTTGTAACGCCCCAAAATTTATGTATTTAATTTTATGTATTCATGACACAAACATAAGCCTGCTTCAATGGTTAAGTGTTCTGGGAGGTGTTTGAGAAGTCTTGGGTTCAAGCCTTGCCTTGGGCAAAATTTTTGTTTTCATGTGAATAAAGCCTTACTCTTGTTCAAAAGGTTTATGTTTAATAGCATACAAGTTTTTATTAGAATGGGTCTGTTGGTCTAGTAGTTAAGTGGAATGTTAGGTGCCTGGAGGTCTGGAGTTTGAATCCCTGTGCGAATAAGAGATTTATTTTGCCACTTTTGCCGTGTGAGTATTGGTGTAAAATGGGATTCTAAGTGATGGATTTAGTGGGGAGAGTGTTTAGAGAGATTTAAGGAGGTTTTGGGGGAATGGTTATCAAAATAACCTTTTAATTTTTGCCATAACCGAGATTTTTCCCCCCTTTTCCCAAAATTTCTACCGTTTCCTCTTTAGTTCCTTGCCGAACTTTATTTCCCCTTTTCATATCAATTTTTATTTTGTTCTTGTTAGCTTAATGTTCTCTTCGCATATTCAGTAAGTGGTGATATCGTTCTCTTTAATTATTTATTTCGATTTGTTGGTAAAGAGGGGCTTTATGCTGTGGTTAGGAGAAGATAGAAGTGCTGGAACTGGGTTATCGGTGTAGTAATAGCTCGAATTCTCGCTGCTTGCCATAAGGTAAGGGTTTTACTCGCTTTAAAAGGCGTATCTATTCTTTTTGGTTTGGAATATGATGGCTCTAATTGCTTATTTAAGGGTTTGGTTGATCAATTATAGGTGCTAGAGTGCTCGAGGGTGTTTAGGCATCAAAATCGATACAGGTGTGTACCCGAATCACCGAAATCGTAACTCGGCGAAAAGCCAAAAAAGTGTACTGTCGACGCCACACAGGCGTGTGGTCTTCAGTGTGGTAGCCATGTGGCTGGACACGGTCGTGTGGTAGACGAACTAGGCTATGTGCACAGGACATGGGTGCATGACACAGCTGTGTGATAGCCGGTGAGGCCGTGTACGGACATGGGCTCGACTAATTGGACCGTGTGGGCCACACGGGCGTGTGGAATTTGGGCCAGGCCGTGTGGCCAATCTGGGTTGTGTGGGCCAACAAGGCAGCCAACATGGGCGTGTGAGCCCAATCTACTGATTTATTTGTAAAGGTTGCACGGGTTGCCCGAGACGATTGTGGATCTATTGTAGGGTCAGTAAGCTACACCTACACCCCCAATTGTATGAAATGACTGCATGATTGATTGATGATATTGAGCATGTCTTTATTGCACTATACTGCTACTGTATGAACTGATATCATGCAATGGCATGTTATATAGTATGACACATTGCATGGGGATGAGATAATCTGATTAGAGGAAGTGTACTGTACTAGCAGCTCTGCTGCAAAATCACTAATGGCTTTAAGCCTACTGTTATACTGGTAGCTCTGTTGCATATATTGTTTAGTGCCACAATTAGTGCTAATTTTGTAAGTGTAGGGATGAGTGAGTGATTTATTCCCCACAAGAGTGCAGGGTTGGACAGGAAATGGTGTATAGTGGATGGTTGGGTAGGATTTGCATATTGTACACTTCATTACTAATTTCTGATACTGTTAAGGGCTAAGGCCCTACTGATACTGCTATTGTTACTGTCACTGTTACTGAACTGTAGTAGGCTAAGGCCCTACTGCTTACTGTACTGAAATGGGCTAAGGCCCAAACTGATACAATTACTGAGAAGGGCTTAGGCCCAGTCTGTTACTGTTTGCATTCGATTGCATGCATGGGGATTGCACACTAAGTTTTCATAAACTCACCCTTTGTTTTACTGGACAGGTAATCCCCAGTTTTAGGTAGATCGGTGCAGCGAGGGACTTTGTGGTGGCCATACGACCGCATTTATTACCGTACTAAACTTTGTTTTCTTGACATTATTATTTGGGTATTTTTATTGTAATACACCATTATGGATTTTTTTTTGCTTGGTTTGGAATTTACTTTTCATTGATTTGATATATAACTACTAGTGATAGGAAATCGCTGGTTTTCAAAAGAAACAACCATTTTATCCAACGTAATTGTTTTTTTGTTCCAAAGCTTCCGCAAAGTAAAATATTTTGAAACTAATTATAAGTTAACACCGTCTTGAAAATGGATAACGTTTTTGAAACAACATAAGCTAACAATTAATTTCTAAAACAAAGAAATGGGCCTTTGCGATGACTTAGTTTTCGAAAGCACTACCATGTGGCATCACTTGTAACAGCCCGAATTAGGGGCTAAATGGAATAGTGGTTTCAAAACCATGAATCTAAAGTCTAAAATATTTTTTCGATCTAGATTTGATGTTTGTTTGGTGTTTGAATAATTATGTGAAATTTTGGTGCATGAATTTTATTATTTGCATGTCCAATTTGATAGGTTGGACTAAATTGCAATAGGTGAAAAATATGGGTTTTAATCCATAGAGGTACTTGATTGAATTGAAATATTTAATTAGAGGTCCTTATATGGTAATTAGGCCATTTTAACTTAGTTTGGAATATTAAAGGTTTTTAATGAATGGCATTTTAGTCATTACTTAATAAAAGAAAAAAAAAAGGAAAATAAGGACAAAAAAATGGTGTCCATCTTCTCCTCTTGGCCGAATATGAAGAGACACCATAGTTAGGGTTTCTTTCAACTTTCAAGCTTGATTGTAAGTACCTCCTAGCCCCATTTTTAATGTTCTTCGTATTTTTGAAATCCTCGTAACTTGTTCTAGCTATTTCTACCACTATCTCAAGCTAGGGTTGATGTTTAAAATTTTACCCATTAATGACATACATCTATTTTGATGGTTAGTGGTAGAATATGAAAGTTTAAAGTGTGAAGGACACGGGCCAAGGACACAGGCATGAGCTCGGCCGTGTGAAAACCCCTGTAGGTTCGAAATGAAAAATATTTTCCAGAAAATTCAACACGTGTTAGGGACACGGGTGTGTGTGACTACACGGCCTGACCATACGGGCGTGCCCATGTGAGACGTGCCCTGTTTTTGACCTAGTTTTCTAAAATTTTTCTAAGTTCTCAGTTTGCTCTTGGACCACTCTCAAATCATGTTTTGGGCCCCGTAGGCCCATTTTAAGGATCATATGATATATTATGTAAAAGTTTTAAATTGGAACGAAATTTTAGGGCTTGATTTTGTATGATTGGTCGTGATAATTGTCCGGTAATGCCTCGTACTCGGTTTCGACATCAAAACTGGGTAAAGAGTGTTACATTTAGTGGTATCAGAGCTATAGTTTAGTTGGTTCTCAGACTACCATAGCGTTGTGTGTGAGTCTAGCTATACATGCCATAGATAATTGTGATAGTGTGGTGACTCCTGACTTTTCTAAACTGTGTTTTGTTTTTATATAGTAATGGATCCTGAACGAGCTACAGTTGATAATGCTGCTAGTAACGCGCCGGCTCTTGTGTAAGGGATCGTGCCTGTAGAAAGTAGACATGAGACTCTGAATCAAGGAGATGAGGCTCGGGATACCTTTCTCCGAATGATGAATGACTGGTATACTGACTTTGTAAGAGCATATCCAAATGCTCAACCCCCTCCTCCCTCTCCTATATCACAATCGGTCCCCGTAGCCCCACAGGGAATTGATTTGGCAAGGGTGACTAAACCTCTGGTGGATAAAATTCGTAAACATAGGGCCGAAGAGTTTAGAGCTAATGTTGACGATGATCCGAAAAGGGCAGAGTTCTGGCTTGAGAATTCCATATGTGCATTTGAAGAGTTGTCTTGCACACCTGAGGAGAGTTTAAAATGTGTCATATCTTTGTTGAAAGATTTAGCCTACCATTAGTGGAAAACATTAAGATCTGTGGTCCCGAAGGAAAGAGTGACATGGGATTTCTTTTTGGAAAAGTTTCAAAAGAAGTATAGAAGTCAGATATTTGTTGATAAAAAACGGAAGGAGTTCCTTGAGTTGAAGCAAGGTAAGATAACGGTAGCTGAGTATGAACGTGAGTTCGTTAAGCTCAGCAAATATACACAAGAGTGTGTCTCTATTGAAGCAATGATGTGTAGAAGATTTGAGGATGTGCTTAATGAGGATATTAAAGTGCTTGTGGGAATTCTAGAATTAAAGGAATTCGTGGTATTGGTAGATAGAGCTTGCAAAGTGGAGGAGTTAAATAAATAGAAGAGAAAAGCAACTATTGAAGCTCGAGATGCCAGGAAAAGGCCGGTAAGTAAATCCTTTCAATCTCAATCAAAGAGGTCTAAAGAAACAAATCCTCGAACAATAGTTTCAGCAGGGTACTCACATTAAGATCGGGGTAAAACATATTCTGGTCTTAAAGCCCAGACTATTTCGGTGGCTAGTATGGTGAACGTGCAATCTGATAGACCTGAGTGTCAGCATTGTGGTAAGCGACATTTTGGGGAGTGTTGGGGAAATATCTAAGCTTGTTATAGATGTGGCTCTAAAGAACATTTTATTAAAGATTGTCCTAAACAAGTTGAAGATGAGAAATTTCAGAGTGCTAGACCAAGTAATATTACTAGTTGGGGTAGACCATCGAAGAATGTCAGAGGCGGAGCTAGTAGTAAAAACATAGCGAAAGATACAACTGCGAGATCTAAGACAAGAACGTCTACTAGAGCCAATGCTATGCAAGCTCATGAGGAGGCATTATCTCCTGATGTGATTACCGGTACATTCTCACTTTACGATATTGATATTATTGTATTGATAGATCTAGGCTCCACTCATTCTTATATTTGCATGAAATTGGTGCGTAGTAAGAAATTGTCTGTTGAGTTAACTGAATTTGTGACTAAAGTGTCGAACCCATTAGGCAAATTTGTATTGGTAGATAAGGTTTACAGGAATTGTCCTTTGATGATTCAAGGATAATGTTTTTCGGCTAATCTGATGTTGTTGCCATTTGATGAGTTTGATGTTATTTTGGGCATAGATTGGTTAACATTATATGATGTCAAGGTGAATTGTAGACAGAAAACTTTTGAGCTAAAATATGAAAATGGTGAAATTCTTTGGGTTGGAACAAATGAATCGAGTAAGATACCGGTGGTGATTTCTTGTATGACTACTTAGAAATGTATGAAAAAGGGGGTATGAAGCTTATCTAGCATATGTGTTGAATACTGAGGTGTCAGAATTGAAACTTGAATCCATACCAATAGTTTGTGAATTTCTAGATGTGTTTCCAGAGGAGTTACTTGGGTTACCTCCTGTTAGAGAGATTGAGTTTGCCGTTGATTTGTTACATGGATGTATTTTGATGGCTAGTGGTAAAATATGAAAGTTTAAAGTGTGAAGGACACGGACGTGTGCTCGGCCGTGTGAAAGCCCCTGTAGGTTCGAAATGAAAAATATTTTCCAAAAAATTCAACATGAGTTAGGGACACGGGCATGTGTGACTACACGGCCTAACCACACAGGCGTGCCCCTGTCTCACACGGGCGTGTGCCGTGTTTTTGACCTAGTGTTCTAAAATTTTTCTAAGTCTTCGATTTGCTCTCGGACCACTTCCAAATCATGTTTTGGGCCCCGTAGACCCATTTTAATGATCGTATGATATATTATGTAAAAGTTTTAAATTGGAACAAAATTTTAAGGCTTGATTTTGTATGATTGGTCATGATATTGTCCGGTAATGCCTCATACTCAGTTCCGGCATCGAAACCGGGTAAGAGGTGTTACATTGCCAGATTCAGCCATAACATCTAGGTCGAGTTTGGGGTGTTACATTTAGTGTTATCAGAGCCAGGTTGCAAAACTTACCTGTGGATTTGGGTTTTAAAAAGAGAAAAACTTGATTTTAACTGATCTTTGAAATACTGAAATAGTTTTTGAATGTGTAATACACCGAGTCTCTGCGCCGATCCTGTAAGTTCTCTCTGGAAACTATATTTTGATTCTGACTAAAACTGCCATAGGTAGGATTACTGAGACTATTAGAGGTAGTATACCATACTGCAAACACTTAAGATAGTGTATACTGAGACTGTAGCAAAACTGTAGTGATACCGCGATTTGCGAGAAGAAATACTGAACTACTAAAACTGTTACTATTTTTCATAAAATATCTGCTAATAAATACTGGAACTATAAACTGATCTGCATAAAATTGATTAGTATAGATAATACAAGATTAGACAATAAGTGTTAGAGGTACTCACGTACAGGGTATAAGAGGCGGAGGTAGAGGCCGTAGAGGGGCTCGAGAGGGTTCCTCGTCATCTAGCAACATATCGAATTTAGACATTAGCGAGACACTGGTGTTGCCTATTACTGAGTCTAGATCTGAGTCTTACGATGATGCAACTTGGGATGACGCACTATCCTGAGCCATGTTACGGATTCTAGAGAGGGTCGCAGGGCCCAACCCTGGTACTGGGGGCTGAGAGTCAATTACGAAACGACTCTGGTCTAAGGGGGCTGAGATTTTTAGAGGTATTGTTGGAGTTGCCCCTAACGTGGCTGAGTACTAGATCGAGGCCACAGAATGGATTATGGATGACTTGGACTGCACCCCCGAGTACAAATTAAAGGGTACAGTGTCACTACTGAGAGATGAGGCTTACCAGTGGTGGCTCACAGTTAAGGAGGGTACACAACCTGAATAACTATTCTAGGATTTCTTCAAATCTGCCTTTCAGGGAAGTATATGGGCACTAGTTATGTGGATGCCCAGAGGAGAAAGTTTCTAAATCTGACCCAGGGGGATAGACTGAATATGAGGCCAAATTTTTACGACTGAACCGCTATGCGCGAGATATGGTGGCGACTGAGTACGAGCTATGTGTTCGCTTCGAGGATGGCCTTAGAGATAGTTTAAGGGTTCTGATAGCTCTGTAGAGGGAGCTGGACTTTGCTGCTCTGGTTGAAAAGGCAAAGATCACTGAAGAGGTTAAGCATACTAAGCACCAGAATCGTGAAAATGAGAGAGGTAAAAACAGGAGGGATTTGGAGCCCTCCAGTTCCGTTCAGAGTCCTAAGAAAAAGGCCAGAGTGGATGGGTCGGTCAGAGTTAGGGCCCCTATTGCTGTTATTGGATAACAACCATGTGTTGACTGTGGTAGACACCATCAGGGCGAGTACTGGAAAAGGATTGGGGCTTGTTTGAGGTGCGATTCACTAGAGCAGCGTATTAGAGAGTGTCCACGTAGGCTCGATCAGATGCAAGCTCTTGGTTTGGGTACTGTACAGCCATAAAGAGCTGTTCAGTAACCACTGAGATGCCGTGGTCAGGTTCGAGGTGGTAATGGGTTAGGCCAAGTACAGAGAGCACCGGGCAGAAGTGCTAATCAGACTGAGCCGAGGCAGTCGGCTTTGGTGTATGCTGCATATCGTCGAGAGGATAGTGATGCTTTAGATGTCATCACGGTACGTTTCTTATTTTTAATGTACCCTATATTGCATTGGTAGATATATGATCTACTCATTCCTATGTTACCTGCTCTGTTACTGAAAAATTCGGGATTCCAGTTGAGAAAACTTCAAGTGGAATTACTGTGTTGAGCCCATTAGGGCAGTCTGTCCGGGTTGATAAATTGTTTCGAGATGTCTCTCCAGAGGTACAAGGGGTAATCTTCTTGTCTAATCTTATGGAGCTTCCATTTGGGGAGTTCGAGTTGATACTGGGAATATATTGGTTGGTCAAGCACCAAGTGAGTTTAGATTGTGCCACTAAACAGGTTGTACTAAGAATTGAGGAGAACAACGAGGTAGTTGTAATTGGGGAACGTCGGTACTACTTGAGTAATGTGATTTCCCCCTAAGGGCCGAAAAGTTGGTTCGTAAGGGTTGTGAGGTGTATTTGGCCTACATCAGTGTTTCAGATTCTAGGGATTCTTTTGTTAAAGATATCAAAACTGTTAAGGATTTCCGGATGTGTTTCCTAAAGAGCTACCTGGGTTACCTCCAAACCGTGAAGTGGAGTTTGGGATTGAGCTTCTTCCTGGTACAGCTCCGGTGTCTATCGCTCCTTATCGAATGCACCAAAAGAGCTCGTGGAGCTTAAGGCTCAAATCTAAGAGTTACTGGATCGTGGGTTTATCCGTCCTAGTGTGTCTCCGTGGGAGAACCAATTTTATTTGTGAAAAAGAAGGATGGATCCATGCGTATGTGCATTGATTACCGGCAACTAAACAAACTGACCGTTATGAACAAATACCCCGTATCGAGGATAGACAGTCTGTTTGACCAATTTCGAGGAGCTTCAATTTTTTCTAAGATTGATCTCCGATCTGGGTACCATCAATTGAAGGTCAAAGAGACTGATGTGCATAAGACGGTGTTTAGGACTCGCTATGGTCACTAGGAGTTCTTAGTGATGCCGTTTGGACTGACAAATGCACCAGCAGCTTTTATGGATCTGATGAACCGAGTGTTCGTTAAACCAATATGGATTGAACAGATTAAGGGTAAACAAATAGAGGATGAGTCACTGGTTCTTTGACTTCGATAGGTTGAGAGTGGGAACACTTCAAATTTTAGACTGAATAGCGAAGGGGTACTCTGTTTCCGTGGGAGAATTTGTGTACCGAAAATAATGATTTGAGACAGTCGATACTGCGAGAGGTGCATAGTTGTCCCTATGCTATGCATCCTGACGGGAATACGATGTATCGAGACCTTCGTGAGTTATACTGGTGGCCAAGACTTAAGCGAGAGGTTACTGATTTTGTAAGTAAATGCTTAACATGCCAGCAGGTTAAGGCTGAGTATCAGCTACCTTCAGGTTTATTATAGCTAGTTAAGATTCTGCTTTGGAAGTGGGAGAGAGTGACTATGGACTTTGTTAGTGGGTTGCACCTAACCCCCACTAAGAAAGATTCAGTATGGGTCATTGTGGATCGATTGACCAAGTTTGCCCACTTCATACCGGTCCGTACTGATTATACACTACAAAAGTTAGCTAAACTGTATATTTCAGAGATAGTGTGACTACATAGGGTACCGGTATCGATAATATCTGATAGAGATCCTTGCTTTACGTCTTGGTTCTAAAAGAAACTACATGAAGCTCTAGGTACACAGTTGAACGTCAATACTGCGTTCTATCCTCAGACAAATGGTCAATTGGAGAGGGTGATGCAGATACTGGATGATATGTTGAGGGGTTGTGTAATTGACTTTCGAGGCAGTTGGGAGGAGTTTTTACCGTTGGTAAAGTTCGCTTATAACAATAGTTACCGGTCTAGCATACAGATGGCACCTTTCGGGCACTCTATGGTCGTAAGTGTCGCAAGCCCTTGTGTTGGACTGAGTTGGGCGAGCGTCATGTTTTGGGGCCTGAGCTGGTTTCTGATACCTAGGATAATGTCAGGTTGATTCGAGATCGACTGCAAGAAGCATCTGACAGACAAAAGTCGTATGCTGATCTGAAGCGTCGAGAGATAAAGTATTTTGTGGGAGACTTCGTGTTTCTCAAGGTCTCACTAGGAAAGAAGATACTGAGATTTGGTCGTAAGGGCAAGTTGAGCCCCAGATTTATTAGACCTTATCGTATAGTGATACGAGTGAGACCAATTGCCTACAAGTTGCAGCTACCTCCAAAGTTAGACCGGATTCACGATGTTTTCCACATCTCGATGTTGAGGTGCTACCGCTTTGATCCCACACACATTGTCCCAGTGGAGGAGATTAAGGTTAGACCAGGCTTATCTTTTGAGGAAGAACCGGTTCAAATATTAGATCGTGATGTGAAAGTTCTGAGGAGGAAGTCGATTCCGTTGCTTAAGGTTCTCTTGTAGAATCATAGCACTGAGAAGGCTACGTGGGAACCTGAGGATGCAATGCGACAACAGTATCCTCATCTATTTTGACCAGGTAAATTTCAAGGCCAAAATTTTCTTTTAGGGGGTAGAGTTGTAACACCCTAAAATTATGTATTTGATTTTGCGTATTCATGACACAAACATAAGCCTGCTTCAGTGGTTAAGTGTTTTGGGAGGTGTCTGAGAAGTATTGGGTTCAAGACTTGCCTTGGGAAAAATTTTTGTTTTCATGTGAATAAAGCCTTACTCCTGTTCAAAAGGCTTAAGTTTAATAGCTTCCAAGTTTTATCAGAATGAGCCTGCTAGTCTAGTGGTTAAGTGGAGTGTTAGGTGCTTGAAGGTCTGGAGTTCGAATCCTTGTATGAATAAGAGATTTATTTTGATGCCTGTGCCATGTGAGTGTTGGTGTAGAATGGGATTTTGAGTGGTGGATTTAATGGGGAGAGTGTTTAGAGAGATTTAAGGAGGTTTTGGGGGAGTGGTTATCAAAATAACCTTTTAATTTTTTCCATAACTGAGATTTTTCCCCCTTTTTCTCAAAATTTCTACCGTTTCCTCTTTAGTTCCTTACCGAACTTTACTTCCCCTTTTCATATTAAATTTTATTTTGTTCTTGTTATCTCAACGTTCTCTTCGCATTTTCGGTAAGTGATGATATCTTTCTCTTTAATAATTTATTTCGATTCGCTGGTAAAAAGGGGCTTTATGCTGTGGTTAGGAGAAGATAGAAGTGCTGGAATTGGGTTACCGGTGTAGTAATCGCTCAAATTCTCGCTGCTTGCCATAAGGTAAGGGTTTTACTCGCTTTAAAAGGCGTATCTATTCCTTTTGGTTTGGAATAGGATCATTCTAATTTCTCATTTAAGGGTTCGATTGATCAATTGTAGGTGCTAGAGTGCTCGGGAGTGTTTAGGAATTAGAATCGATAAAGGTGTGTACCTAAATCATCAAAATCGCAACTCGACGACAAGTCAAAAAAGTGTACTATCGACACCACACAAGTGTGTGGTCGCCCGTGTGGTAGGCCGTGCAGCTGGACACGGTCGTGTGGTCGACGAACTAGGCTGCACGTGCAGGACATGGGCGCATGACACGGCCGTGTGATGGCTGGCAATGCCATGTGCGAGACACGAGCTTGACCAATTGGGCCGTGTGGGGCACTCAGGTGTGTGGGCCTACACGGGTGAAACACACAGGCGTGTGGAATTTGGGCCAGGCCGTGTGATCCATACGGCCAAGCCCAATCTCGGCTGTATGGGCCACATGGGCGTGTGGGCCCACACGGGTAGCCAACATGGGCGTGTGAGCCCAATCTACTGATTTGTTTGTAAGGGTTGCACGGGTCACCCGAGACGACTGTGGACCTACTGTAGGGTCAGTAAGCTACACCTAGACCCCTAATTGTATGAAATGACTGCATGATTGAATGATGATATTGAGCATGTCTTTATTACACTATAATGATGATATTGAGCATGTCTTTACTACACTATAGTGCTACTATATGAACTGATATCTTGACATGGCATGTTATTATTGTATGACGCATTGCATAGGGATAGGATAGTATGATTAGAGGAAGTGGACTGTACTGGTAGCTCTGCTGCAAAATTACTGATGGCTTTAAGCCTATGTTATACTGGCAGCTCTGCTGCATATATTGTTTAGTGCCACAATCGGTGCTAATTTTATAAATGTAGGGATGAGTGGGTGATTTATTCCCCACAAGAGTGCATGGTTGGACAGGAGATGGTGTATAGTGGATGGTTGGGTAGGATTTGCATACTGAACACTGCATTACAGATTTCTGATACTATTGAGGGCTAAGGCCCTACTGATACTGCTATTGTTACTGTCACTGTTACTGAACTATAGTGAGTTAAGGCCCTACTATTTACTGTACTGAGATGGGCTAAGGCCCAAACTGATACAATTACTGAGAAGGGCTTAGGCCTAGTCTGTTACTGTTTGCATTTTGATTACATGCCTGCATGGGGATTACACACTGAGTTTTCGTAAACTCACCCCTTTGTTTTTACTATACAGGTAATCCCCAGTCTTAGGCGGATCGGTGCAGCGAGGGACATTGTGGTGGCCATACAACCGCATTTATTATCGTACTAAACTTCATTTTTTTACATTATTATTATTTGGGTTTTTTTTTGTAATATGACCATTATGGATTTTCTTTTGCTTGGTTTGGGATTTACTTTTTGTTGTTTTGATATATAACTGCTAGTGATAGGAAATTGCTAGTTTTCAAAAGAAACAACCATTTATCCAACGTAATCGGTTTTTTTTGTTCCAAAGCTTCCGCAAAGTAAAATGTTTTGAAACTAATTATAAGTTAACAACGTCTTGAAAATGGATAACGTTTTTGAAACAACATAAGCTAACGATTAATTTCTAAAACAAAGAAATAGGCCTTTGGGATGACTTAGCTTTCGAAAGCACTACCATGTGGGATCGGCAGATTCGGCCATAACGTCTAGGCCAGGTTTGGGGTGTTACATTATTGATATGTTACTATAATTGTATATTGATTAATGAATGAATCATTTATAATTGTCAAGTTAAGTGTATTTGATACGAACTTGCTAAGCTTTAGAGCTTACTGTGTGAAAATTTTCCCTATTTTACAGTGATTTAAAGCTAGCTCGAACTCAGGGATCATCAAGAATCATCGTCACACTATTGACCAAATCATTGGTACTTTTGGTGCTTTGTATATATGGTATATGACATGTATAGCCAAGTGTCATTTTGGTTATGTTTTGGATTGAATTTATAGCTATGTAAGATGGCTTGTCAATGGTTTAAGTTGATGTATGAATTTGGCTAGGTAAATTGGCCAATTTTGAAAGTTAAGTATATGTTGTAATGTGCTTATATTGCTTTGTGAGTTGGTGTGATTAGTTGTGGTTATGAGATGCATTATTAGTATATGAAATGGTATGTCTTGAGATGAAAATGAAATGATGAATTGATAAGTATTTGATGGTTGAAATTGGTATTGTATGTTTGGTGCATAAAATAACATGTTTTGGATGCCTATTAATGTATTGAAATGACATGAAATGTTGTGTTTTAGGTATGCATGAGAAGGGTGAGAAATGTGGCTTAAACCAAGCCTATTTTCATGCTACACGGCGGAGCACACAAGCGTGTGACTCGACCGTGTGACCCTTGTAACATAGTTAAAACAAGTTAGAGAGTTGCATGGCATAGACAGGCGGGTGTGTCTACTAGCCGTGTGTGGCACACGAGCTGGCACATGGGCATGTGGTCAGCCGTATGACCCAAGTCAGTAATCCCTCCAGATTTCACACGGCCTGGCACACGAGCATGTCCTCGGCCATGTTGTGCAAGTCAATATGTATGCCTTGTTTTCACAAGGCCTGAGACACGGGCGTGTCTGGTGGCCGTGTGAGGCACACGGCCTGTTCACATGGGTGTGTGACCTCTGTATTGAAGGAAATTTTATTTGTTTCCTAAAGCTTCCAAATGTTATCGGTTTAGTCCTGAACTTCTCTGAAGCATGTTTAAGGTCATATAGACCTTCTAAAGGGACTTGATGTGTATGAATTGCAATGATATTATGATGTTTATATATAATGTAGTTGAAAAGGTTTGATTATGTTATGATATGTCTGGTAATGCCTCTTAACCCTAGTCCAGCATCGGATACAGGTTAAGGGTGTTACAATTTCATAATCCTCCTTCAACTATTATTCACTAAGTTAAATTTACCACATATGTTCAAATTATTTCAATTCATATAAATGAACAATTTCCCAATAATTTCAATATGCTTCTAGCATTCTAAATCCTTCAAGGATTTTAATATAAACTTTACTATATAGTGATTCATAAAAGCTTGTAACCACAACCATTAGATGCAAGGTTGTAACAAAAACCATTGTCGACCTCTTTTATTATCGATTCCATGTTTTCTCAAATTGACATAACGTATCGAGATTTATTTATTTTCATTATTTTAATCTTCTATTTTAGGTACCTGAATCTCTTCTGTAGTTTTAGTTATTATGTCTTGTGTGTCTTTTGGAACACCCATCTCTCTATATGACCATATAGATTTATTATTTTCTTTTATGAGAATTTTCATATTTGGAACTTTTAATGAGTTATCCTTGTTGAACTTTTGGTTTAAATTACTCTTCCCCCTAACTAATTACAAGTTATTATTTCTCTCCCCTTGGTGTTGAGAAAACTATCAAATTAAAATAATAATCACAAATCATGTTATAATTGAATCTCCAATACATTTAAAACATATAATAATACAAGGAGATTCGTAATTAATATATATTCCCAACTTTCTTTGAGGATTCACTCATCTTTGTGTACTGTGGTGGAGCAATTGGAGTATATACGCCACATACAAAAATTCAAAGATGAGAAATATTTAGCTCTTGACTAAAAACCAATTGTAATCGAGAGTATTTATAACTTATTGGCTTGATGCGTACAACATGTAAATCAACATAATCTCATGTTGAAATAGGAAGTTTAATTCTCATAAGTAATGATTTAGACATTAACTAGAGGCGTTCAATTAATAATTTCTCTAAACAATTATGCACATAAATAACAAACTTTTACAAAAGTTTTTCAAACTCAACCAATAAAAAAGTGAGATATATATTCATCAATATTAGCAAGATGAATTTTTTTAGTTGCATGACCTGAAATTAATTATTTAAACAAGCAATCCTGCAAATGACAGGTTGCAAGTTAATAACACATATGTGATTATTTTTGTAGATGCATCTACCAAAATCATATAATATCAAAACCATCCACATGGTGGACGAATGAGCTCATATTCATTTTAGAAATGTAAGACATAAAATCTCAACTTTAGCTAGTGAGCTTCTAAGAATAAATTTTCATTGAGAACAAGAAGCAAATGAGAATTCTTTAAATTAAAGAATCTTTTGGTTCTTTAAAGAAATGAATGTCTATATGAATTCTCAATTAACTTTTGCATTATATATGATCCAGGATGGTCTAACTTGTCACGCCAAATAGTAAATGCATTTGTATCAGTGAACTTCCGGTTTACTTTAACATGCATTTCAATTGTACTAATAATGTCTATAAAAATTGTGGTAAATTGATACTTTTATTATCATTCGTTTTACTTTGTATCCACATATAAGTACTATTATGACATTTACTACTGGAAATTTCTAAATCAATGTGAGGTTTATAATGCTACTAAGTCAACAAAATATAATTTCCAAACAATTATATACAATATTCACTTCAAGGAATATGCCAAAATATTCAAATATCTAAAAAGAAATGATTATAAAATTTATTATATTTATTGCAGACATTTACTTCAAGGGATGTGCAAAAAGTAATTCAGACAATAATGTAAGAATATATCATATTTCTTACTAATAAGATTATATAGATATCATCTGCTTTGGAATGATAAATTAATATAAATCATTGAACATTCAATATTAAGAATAACATTTGGCAATATTTTGAATCATCCATCTTCTTCTTATCTATTTGTCAATAATGACAATAAGTTAAATTTTCATAATTGTTATGAATTGCACATTCTCTTCAGGGAATGGAGCAAAATTGGTAGAACAAATAACTCGTCACTTTGTTTAGCCATAATGAGATATGAGATCAATTCAAAATACTTTTAAAGCCCTTTTAACAAGAGTTTTGTATAATTAATTAACTACTAAGAATAATTGACTAGGTCATGTATTAAAAAAAAATCCTAAATTAAATATATTAAAAAAATCCTAAATTAAATATATCAATAAAAGTCACATCTCAAACATAAAAATATGACATAATGAAAAACTAACAATTTTTTCTTTCATAACCATCATTATAAATATGTATGAAATTTAATTTAAAATCCAACCATTCATGCTCATAGAACCTTTCATTAACAAGTGGTCATGTCATTTCTCTAAATAATTAACACATGGAATAATATAAAACGTATGAACTACTACCTTCTTTGAACTAAATCAAATTCGAATAGCCATAAAATTCTTTGGTTTATTAACACAAATTTGCATACTAGATATGTTTTAATCAAATATACTATTTGGTTATAAAACCTACTATAGCAACATAAATAAATCAATTAATATTCATTTTCATGAACAAATGAGATGCTTAAAATAATATGTAACCCGTGTGATCAAAACTTAAAAAGAAGACCATCTCAAATATTTAAACCATATATCAAGTTGATTTAATATTTAAAAACGTACCCTTTTTTTCAGTGTTGAGTCTTGACGATTTTATCAAAAAGTAAGCAAGTTAAACTCCAGTAGTACACTTTGGATCCAATCAAAATCTATGAATAGCAAAATTTGAGAGTGGATCTTATTTTCCAGGTGTACAACAAGTACATAACCAATGACTTTTCATACATAAGTTTTCTCTTTTGCAAGTTCTCTCAGTAATATTTTTCCACGCAATTTTAATTGAAAACTTATTCTAAATACTGTAGAGTTATACTCATATTTTTTTTAAAAAAAACTTGCAACTTTAGGTGTATTCAACCATAATGAGCTTTAGATAGAATTATCATATTCTATTGCTCATAAGTAGATCTTTCACAGCCAAATATTTTGCTTTCAACCCCTTAATGGGGATGATGATAAAAGAAGATCACAAAGATAACCACAACCAATTCAATTTAATAACAAAAGTAATCAATAACTCAATCCTCCCTTTTTTTTTCATCCTTCCAATATAGATCTTTATAGCAATAGTGATTTATATGAAGTATAATATTTTCTTTATTCACAATCTCAATATGATATCCATTATAATGAATATCTTTTAAAACTAATGCATTAACCATTACAAATTTTATGCTTTTTAGATATTGATATATTAGCTCTTCTCGAGCTTTTAACTAATTTTGTACTATCAAATATTGAAATAATATTTGTGTATTTCAGTACCAAATAAGATAAATATTTTCTATCTGTAAGGATAGAATTCATTACTACATTCTCATATCTTTCATATCACATTGATAACATAAGTTATCTTTACCCTTTTAAGAGTTATCTTGAGAACTCTCATTGTTCTCTTATTTATTACTATGTTCCCACTTTTAGTGGTCCATGATTATATTTTTTATTTTCTTTATGTTTGCATTCACATCGGGGAATGCAACAAATCTAGTAAGACAGACTTCTAAATGCCTCAATTGATTTTTTACTTCATAATCACCATCAAAACATACGTGGATTTCAAATTAAAATCTATCTATTCCTGTTGCTATGATTAGTATCCAATTATAATAAACATGATATAATAAATAAATCATAGTAAAATATACCTAAAGATCTTTAACATCATTGTCATCACCTTGGTTATTATCAAGAGCACTATTACAAGTACTAAAATAACTATGCTTTCACAAGAACATACTACATATACGTTATATAATCTTATGATGCTCTAATAAATTATTTGTACTTTATAATTTAATCTAGAAGGTATTATCCAATCATTCAACAATAACAAATTAATGAGTCAATTAGATCCTATTGAATTTCCTTTTTCCCCTTTAATCAAAGGCAATTGATTAGTAATACTCTCATATATTTTTAATCAAATTTCAAGCATATTTAATAACAATAATTTAGTCATCCAAATATCATGCATACTATAATTTAATAAAAGAATCTTAGTTTAAAAGAATCCTTAAAGTAATAATAATTTTCTTATAAAATAATTTTACCAAAAATCAATCAACAAAGGAGAAAAACATGTCATGTAAGGATTATATAAATTTCTCTACATAAAAGGGTACAAAAAATAGAGTTTTATGTGTACCTGAGTGGTCAAAGGCTCTAATGATTACCTATAGTGCGCAGGTTGTGTAATAGCTCGATTTAGGGCATTGTCGGAATAGTGGTTGCGAGACCACAAATCTGAAATAGAAATACATGTTTTATGATTATTTTAAGGTCTATGGTATGGTTGCATGATTGTGTGAAAATTTCATGAAGAAATTTTGTGAATAGGTGATCAATTTGTCCTTTAGGACTAAATTGCAAAAATTGCAAAATATGAGTTTCTAGAAGTTTTAAGGATGAAATAGCAATAGAAAATTTATTAGAGGTCCTAATTTAGCAATTAGACCATTTTATAGCATGATGGACAAAATGCCCAAGGATGGGTAAAATTTTAAAGAAATGCCATAAGGGCATTTTAGTCATTTGGTTAATTAATGAAATAAAAAGGGAAAAATAAGTAAAAAATGTGCTATTTTTGAAATCCTCGTAGCTTGATTTAGCTATTTCTACCACTATTTTAAGCTAGGGTTCATGTTTAAAATTTTACCCATGAATGACATACATGTATTTTGATGTCTAGTGGTAGAATATGAAAGTCTAAAGTGTAGTGAACATCTTTTTTTAGATGATTTTTCATGAAAACCCCTAATAGGATCCTAATTGTAAAAGTGGAAAAATGTGTAGTAAAAGTATAAATTGATGAGAAATGTTGGTTGTTACTAGGCTTGGGAAACCAAGAAAATTTAGTACATTTCATTATACGGGCCTAAGGACCATTTTGCAAATAAGTGAAAGTTTAGGGGAAAAACTATAAGTTTGCCAACGTATGATTTATGGGCTGTTTAGCCAATGTGATGACTAAATAAGTGAAATTTTTCGTTTTAGATCAAGAAACACAAAGCCCGGATCGAAACTGGGGAAAGAACAATGTGGTGGATTAAATTGAATATTCACTCGTATTTTAGATCCGAGGTAAGTTTGTGCATAATAAATCAACATTATGATACTATGTATTTAATGTTTTGATGTGGTATGAAATGTATATTGTTTCCATGAAATTTGTTAATGGGATTTCAATTAAGAAATGATGAAGTTATAGTATATAGTAATCCAAGTTAAACTTTAAGAATACGAAGGATACCATCATCATGACATGAGACTAAGGAGGTCTCATGTAAGACCATATCTGGGATATGGCATCAGCACTGAGTTGAGATCCCATGTAAGACCATGCCTGGGACATGGCATTGACATAGAAATGTGATCCCGTATAAGACCATGTTTGGGATATGGCATCAGCATCAATATACGATCTCATGTAAGACCATGTCTGGGACATGGCATCGACATCGACATACGATCTCGTATAAGACCATACCTAGGATGTGGCATCGACATCAAGATGAGATTCCGTATAAAACCATATTTGGGATATGGCTTCGGCAGCTACATGTGATTCCATGTAAGACCATATCTGGGATATGGCTTTGGCATCTTTTCATGAGAATGACATTTTGAGTATCCTTTGCTATTCCAAGTGATTTCACTGGAAATGAATTTAAGTTAATGTTGAGAATGAAAAAGACTAAAGTTATGTGATGAGTGATACAGGTACTTACGAGAAACTCACGAGAATTGAGCTAAGCATGATATAAGTATGTCGGTAAGAAAGAGTATGAGTAAGCCATGTTAAAAATCAATGCCAAGTATAAGATGAATTGTGATGTACTAGGGATGATATTTTATGATCTATTTTGTTATTTATTGCATGTAACTTACTAAGCATTTATGCTTACTCCCTATTCTTTTCCTTTCCCTGTAGTATCGCCAAGCTAGCTCGGGGATCAAAGGACGTCAGAGCTCGAATTCACACTATAGCTCTAGTCTTTTGGTATTGTAAAGTTTGATCATTTGAGTATGGCATGTATAGGTACTTAGTCTCTTTCTATTATATGTCATATTGGTTAGCCAAATGTGTTGGCTATTAATATTAGTTGATTCATTTTGTATTGGCCATTGAAATTGGTTAATATTGGCTAAGTTAAATTCAAGCAATGTGATGTAGTTCATGAAAGTGCAAGCTTGCATGTCTAAAATAAGAAATGAATGATGAGAATGCATAATGAATGTAGTGTGTTTTAGGAAGTGTATGCCTTAATTTTGGGTACTGAGATGTTTCTTAATGCCATGATATGTGATGTGGAAATTGGTATAAGTTTGGTTATGATTCAGGGTAGCAAAGGGGCTTGGAAAATAGCCTATATTTGTCCACTCAGGTAGGCACACGGGCGTGTGTCTAGGTAGTGTCTGACACACGGTTAGCCCTATGGGCGTGTTGACAGGCTGTGTGTCCCCTGCACCTAAAATTATGCAAAATAGAATGCCCAGTAATAACCACACAGGTAGAGACACGGTCGTGTTTCTCAATCGTGTGAAGAACACTGCCTAGCATACGGGTGTGTGATATGGCCGTGTGCACCAAAATGGTTGCTGATGTCATAAACAGAATGTGAAGGTTTTCACACACGAGCTAAGACACGGGCGTGTCATGGCCGTGTGAGGGACACAGGCCATGGACACAAGCATGTGCCAGGCCGTGTGAAAGCCCCTGTAGGTTTGAAATGAAAGATAAATTCCACACGGGCTAGGGACATAGACGTGTGCAACCACATGGTCTGCCCACACGGGCGTGTCCCATCCCACACGAGTGTGTGACCTTATTTTGAGCAAAAAAATTTTAAGTGTTAGAAAGTTTTCGGTTTAGTCTCGAACCATTCTTAAAGCATGTTTTGGGCCTCGTAGGCCTGTAATAGGGACAAAATGAGTTTAAAGGAAATGTTTTAAATTTGGACTGAAATTCATGGTTCGATTTGTATGAAAGTTATTGTTTAATTCTAGTAACGCCTCAAACCCTGTCCCAGCGTCAGATACGGGTAAAGGGTGTTACATTTAGTGGTATTAGAGTTATGGTTTAGTCGTTTCTTGGACTACCATAACTTGTGTGAGAGTCTAGCTATGCATGTCATACCTATGTTTATATATATGATGATAGTGTGACGACTCCTGACAATTTTAAATGTGTTTTCATATAGTAAATGGATCCCGACAGAGCAGTGGTCGATGATGTAGAAAGTAACGTGCCGGCTCCCACTCAAGGGACTACACCAGCTGAAACTTAAATAGACCAGTGACTATGAGTCAAGGAGGACAGGTTCAAGAAGCCTTCTTCCAAATGATAAACGAGTGGTTCATAGAGTTTGTTCGAACGAACCTGGTCACTTAACAACAAGCTCCATTGCCTCAAAACCCTCAACCTACCCCTGTAGCTCCACAAATAGTAGAAGTGGTAAGAAGAGAAAAGTCTCCGGTTGATAGAATCCAGAAGTAAGGAGCCGAAGAGTTTCTGGGTAATAAAGATGACGACCTAAAAAGCGCAGAATTTTGGCTTGAGAATACCATCAGGGTGTTTGATGAGTTGTCTTACACATCTAAAGAGTGTATGAAGTGTGTAGTATCCCTTCTGAGAGATTCGACCTATAGTGGTGGAACACCCTTATGTCGCTAGTACCAAAGGAGAGAGTAAATTGGGAATTTTTCCAAGAGGAATTTTGCAAGAAGTATATCAGCCCAAGATTTATCGACTAGAAATGTAAGGAATTCCTTGAATTGGAACAAGGTCGAATGGCCATAACCGAGTATGAGCGTGAGTTTGTGAGGCTCAGTAAATATGCTTGGGACTACATATCCAACAAGGCCATTATGTACAAGAGGTTTAAGGATGGATTAAATGAGGATATCAGATTGTTTGTCAGTATTTTAGAATTGAAAAAGTTTGTGGTACTCATGGATAGAGCTTACAACACTGAGGAATTGGCCAAGGAGAAAAGGAAAGCTGAAATTGAATCTCATGACTCGAGAAAGAGACAGTTGGACAAATCATTTCAATCATCGACTAAGAAATCAAAAGAGTTCACCATTCGATTAGCTGCTTGAATGGGATTTTCAAACAGAAGTAAAGGTAAACAATACTCAGTCTCTAAAGCTCAGACTACCTCAGTTGCAAGTGTTGGTAATGCTAGACCTAGTAGGCCAGAATGTCCCCAGTGTGGTAGACGACACCTTGGCGAGTGTCAAACACATAAGAGAGCTTACTTCAAGTGTGGTTCCTAAGACCACTTCATTAGAAAGTGTCTCGAGATGATTGAGAAAGATTGAGATCAGAGTGCGAGATTGGGTAATGCTCCCTCTAGAGCAAGACCCTAGAGAAATTTGGGAACTGAAGTGAGTAGTAATGGTGCACCTAGAGAACAAATTATGAAACTCGATGATAGAACACCTGCGAGGACATATGCCATTTTCGCTCGTGAAGAGGCGTCATCACCTGATGTAATTACAGGTACATTTTCTCTCTATGATACTCATGTTATTGCTTTGATTAATCCAAGATCTACCCACTCATATCTTTGCTTGAAATTAGTATCTAGTATGAACATGCCCGTAGAGTCCACAGAATTTGTGATAAAAGTATCAAATCCTCTCGGCAAATGTGTGCTAGTAGACAAGGTGAGCAGAAATTGCCCTTTGATGATTAGAGGGCATTGTTTTTCGACTAACCTTGTGCTTTTACCGTTTGATGAATTTGATGTAATTCTTGGTATGGACTGGTTAACTACTCATGATGTGATAGTGAATTGTGGAAGAAAGCTTATTGAGCTGAAATGTGAATATGGTAAAACTCTTCGAGTTGAATTAGATGAATCAGATATGTTGCCTAAAGTAATTTCTTCCATGTCTTCTCAAAAATGTATAAGAAAAGGGTATGAAGCTTATCTTGCTTTTATGATGAATACAATGAAGTCTGAGTTGAGAATTGAATTAGTGTCGGTAGTATGTAAGTATCCAGATCTATTTCTAGAAGAGTTGCCTGGATTGCCTCTAGTTAGAGAAGTTGAATTTGGTATTGAGTTAGCTCCTGGTACTGCGCCTATTTCTATTGCTCCTTATAGGATGGCTCCGACTGAGTTAAAGGAATTAAAGGCTCAGTTACAAGAATTGACGGATAAAGGTTTTGCAAGATTGAGTTATTCTCTTTAGGGTGCTCCCGTATTATTTATGGATAAGAAAGATGACTCTATGAGGTTGTGCATAGATTATCGACAACTTAATAAGGTGACCATAAAGAACAAGTATCCTTTACCAAGAATTGATGGTTTATTTGACCAATTGAAGGGAGCCACTGTGTTTTCCAAAATATATTTGAGATCCAGGTATTACCAGCTGAGAGTTAAAGAGTTCGATGTGCCGAAGACTGCATTTCAGACAAGGTATGGTCATTATGAATTTCTTCTCATGCCTTTCGGTTTAACTAATGCCCTTGCTGTGTTTATGGATTTAATGAATTGTGTCTTTTGACCATACTTGGATAAATTTGTTGTAGTCTTTATCGATGATATCTTGATTTATTATCGTGATGAGAACGAGCATACCGAGCACTTGAGGACATTTTTGAAAATTTTACGAGATAAGCAGTTGTATGCCAAGTTTAGTAAAAGTGAATTTTGGCTTAAAGAAGTTAGATTTTTGGGCCATATTGTTTTTGGTGATGGCATTAGAGTTGATCCAAGTAAAATTTTGGCAATTGTTGAATGGAAATCGCCGAGAAATGTATCCGAAGTCAGAAGCTTTTTGGGTTTGGCTGGTTATTACTGACGATTTGTTGAAGAATTTTCCAAGATTGCCACACCGATGACAAAGTTATTACAAAAAAATGTTAAGTTTGAGTGGACAGAAAAATGCCAGCGGAGTTTTAAGAAATTAAATAAATCGTTGACTGAAGCTCCTAGTTTAGTGCAACCAAAACGGGAAAAGAATTTGTGGTTTATAGTGATGCGTCCTTAAATGGACTAGGTTGGGTACTTATGCAAGAAGGCAAGGTAATAGCATATGCCTCGAGACAGTTGAAACCCCATGAAAGAATTATCCAACACATGACTTGGAATTGGCCGCCATCGTATTTGCGTTAAAAATTTGGAGACACCATTTATATGGCAAAAAATGTCAAGTGTTCACCGATCACAAAAGTCTTAAGTACTTGATGACACAAAGAGACTTGAACCTACGACAATGGAGGTGGCTTGAATTATTAAAGGATTATGAGCTAGTGATTGACTACCACCTGGGGAAGGCGAATGTGATCGTCGATGCCTTGAGTAGGAAATCTTTATTTGCATTGAGAGCTATGAATACACAGTTGACCATAACCGAAGATGGTTCAGTTTTAACGAAAATGAGAGTTAGATCAATGTTTATTCAAGAGATTCATGAGGCTCAGTCAAGTGACAGTGAATTGCAAGCCAAGAAAGCTTAGTATGAATCGGGCATTGACTCGGATTTTCAGATTGGTTCCAATGGTTGCGTAATGTTCCAAGATAAAATTTGTGTACTGAAAGACGATGAGCTTATTCAGAAAATTATGCATGAGGCACATATTATCCGTATGTCTATTCACCTTGGTAGTACCAAGATGTACAATGATTTGAAGAAATGGTATTGGTGGCTGAACATGAAAAGAGATGTTTTCGAGTTTGTATAAAAGTGCTTGATTTGTCAGCAAGTGAAAGTAGAACACCAAGTACCTTTCAGTTTATTACAGCCTATCATGGTTCCCGAGTGGAAATGGGACCGTACTACCATGGACTTCGTGACAGGCTTGCCACTAACACCGATAAAGAAAGATGCCATTTGGGTTGCGGTTGATAAGCTTATGAAGTCAGCTCATTTTATACAAGTGCGGATTGACTATTCACTTGATAAGTTGGCAGACTTGTATATCTCTGAAATTGTGAGACTACACGGAGTGTCTTTATTGATCATTTTAGATAGAGATCCAAAATTTACGTCACGGTTTTGGAAGAAGTTTCAAGAAACTTTGGGTACAAAGTTGAATTTTAGTACTGCTTTCCATCCGCAAATCGATGGTCAGTAGGAAAGAGTAATATAGATATTTGAAAATATGCTTCGATGCTGTGTATTGGAATTCCAAGGTAGTTGGGAAAAGTACCTACTTTTTGTTGAATTTGCCTATAATAACAGTTTTCAGTTGAGTTTGAAAATGGTGCCTTATGAGGTATTGTATGGGTGTAAGTGCCGAACACCTTTGTTTTGGAATGAACTCAATGAAAATCAAATTTATGGAGTTGATCTAATCAAGGAAATCGAAGAGAAACTGAAAGTGATCCGAGGTTGTTTGAAAGTGCTTCTGACAGACAAAAGTCTTATGCGGATTTGAAACGGAAAGAGATAGAGTTCCAAGTCGGAGATAAAGTATTCTTGAAAGTGTCTCCATAGAAGAAAATTCTCAGATTTGGCCGAAAAGGGAAATTAAGTCTGTGTTTCATTGGACCTTATGAGATTATCGAAAGGATAGGACTAATAGCTTATTGGCTAGCGTTGCCGTCTGAGTTGGAAAAGATTTATGATGTGTTTCATGTGTCTATGTTGTGCTGTTATAGATCAGACCCTTCACATGTGATTGTACCGACAGAGGTTGAGATTCAACTGGGCATGACTTATGGTGAAGAGTCGGTTAAGATTTTGGCTCGAGAAGTCAAACAATTAAGAAATAATAGTATAGCCCTTGTGAAAGGTTGTGGCAAAGACACGAGTTAGAAGAGGCTATATGGGAGATTGAGGAGGTAATGAGAAAACAATACCCAAACCTATTTCCGATAAGATTTTTGGGGACGAAAATCACCAAAGGGGGAGAATTGTAACAGCCTAATTTAGGGCCTAGTCAGAATAGTGGTTGCGAGACCACAAATTTGAAACAGAAATACATGTTTTATGATTATTTTAAGGTCTATGGTATGATTGCATGGTTGTGTGAAAATTGCATGAAGAAATTTTGTGAATAGGTGATCAATTTGTCCTTTAGGACTAAATTGCAAAAATTTCAAAATATGAGTTTCTAGAAGTTTTAAGGATGAAATAGCATTAGAAAATTTATTAGAGGTCCATATTTAGCAATTAGACCATTTTATAGCATGATGAACAAAATGCCCAAGGAAGGGTAAAATTTTAAAGAAAGGCCATAAGGGTATTTTAGTCATTTGGTTAATTAATGAAATAAAAAGCGAAAAATAAGTAAAAAATGTGCTCATCTTCTCCATGCTAGTGCCTTTGACATTTTCAAGCTCCAAGTAAGTCACTCCTAGCCCCGTTTTTAATGTTCTTTGTATTTTTGAAATCCTCACAGCTTGATTTAGCTATTTCTACCACTATTTTAAGCTAGGGTTCATGTTTAAAATTTTACCCATGAATGACATACATGTATTTTGATGTCTAGTGGTAGAATATGAAAGTCTAAAGTGTAGTGAACATCTTTTTCTAGATGATTTTTCATGAAAACCCCTAATAGGGACCCAATTGTAAAAGTGGAAAAATGTGTAATAAAAGTATAAATTGATGAGAAATATGGGCTGTTATGAGTTTATGAGTTCATATAAGGTTCAGCTAGGCTTGGGAACTAAGAAATTTAGTACATTTCATTATATAGGCTAGGGGCCATTTTGTAAATAAGTAAAAGTTTAGGGATGAAACTATAATTTTGTCAAAGTATGATTTATGGGCTCTTTAGCCAATGTGATGACTAAATAATTGAAATTTGTCATTTTAGATCAAGAAACACGAAGCTTGGACCGAAACCGGGGAAAGAACAAGGTGGTGGATTAAATTGAATATTCACTCGTATTTTGGATCCGAGGTAAGTTTGTGTGTAATAAATCAACATTATGATACTATGTATTTAATGTTTTGATGTGGTATGAAATGTATGTTGTTCCATGAAATTTGTTAATGGGATTTCAATTAAGAAATGATGAAGTTATAGTCTATAGAAATCCCAGTTAAACTTTAAGAGTATGAAGGATACCATAGTCATGACATGAGACTAAAGAGGTCCCGTATAAGACATATTTGGGATATGTCATCGGCACCGAGTTGAGATCCCATGTAAGACCATGTATGGGATATGGCATGTAACACCTCTTACCTGTATCTGACGTTGGGATAGGATATGAGGCATTACCTTTCAATATCACATGCAACCATTCAACTTTAACTCATTGAAATGCGTCCCAATTTAAATCTTTTACAAACATTGTCCTATGGATCTTCATACGGGCCTACAAGGCCTAAATCATGGTTTGGAAGCAACCTGGGACCATTTTGGGCACTTAGGAACCTTTCATAAAAAACTACTATAAATAGGGTGCACGCTAGTATGGCCTCTAAACATGGCTGTGTTGATGGCCCGTGTGCCTCACACTTCCTAAGCACCTAGGGACACTGTTGTGCCCCTTGTCTGTATGGAATTAATTTCTAATATCGAACCTACAGGGGTTTTCACATGGCCTGGCACACACTCGAGTGCTCAGCCTGTGTCTCTCACACGACCATGACACTCCCATTTCGTGGCTCGTGTGCAAAAACCTTGACATTCTATTTTTGATGTCAGCAACCACACGAATGTGGCACACGCCCGTGTCTCGGCTGTGTCCTTCACACGGTTGAGACACATGGCCGTGTCTCTTGCCTGTGTGGTACATGATGGACATTTAATTTATCAATCTAAGGTGTAAGGGACACATGGCCTAATCACACGCCCGTGGGCGGACCGTGTGTCACACACGGCCTAGACACATGTCCATGTGTCTCCCCGTGTGGACAAAAATAGGCTATCTACCAAGCCTCTTTGCCACCCTGAAATAAGATCAAATGCATACTCAAGCATACCAAGACTAAGATACTCAACCAATAGCCATAAATTGGCATTCAAACACATTCTCATCAAACCAATCCAATCTATTACTCGTGCTAAATTCTCATTCCTGAAACATTATCAATTGCATTTGATAATTAATGGTAAATATCGACCAATAACTTTGGCCTTATACAAAATGAAGTGTTTCAATTTTAAGCCAACACATTTGGCTTACAAAATAACATGACACTTAACAAAAGAGTAAAGTCTTATACATGCCATATTCTCAAAACGCTAAGGCTAACTATACCAAGTGCTGGGGATGATAGTGTGAACAGAGCCTCCGATGTCCGATGATCCACGAGCTAACTAGGCGGCAGTATAAGAAAATAGAAAGGAGAGGGGTAAGCATAAAGCTTAGTAAGTCGCAAGTAAATAAAAGATAACAAAACTACCATGCTAAATCATATTCTCAATACATCATGATTCATGTAAGATACAAAGAATGACTACAACATGACTTACTCATTTCCAGCCTTTACTAATCACACAACATACTAGTAGGCTCACATTTCATACAATTTACTTAGGTACCTGCACTACTCGTAAAAATCATCATAATATCTATCAAGCTTAACATTAATTGTAATTTCCCGTTGAACTATTTAGAATACAAAAGGATATTCAATGAGCCTTCAACATAGGGTATCGAGCTGATGCCATGTCCCAGACAGGGTCTTACCCTAACTCACGCATCAAGTCGATGCCATGTCCCAGTCATGGTCTTACACTGACTCTCAATGAATCGAGGCCGATGCCAAGCCCCAGACATGGTCTTACACTAGCTCTCCTCTATCCGTGCTGATGCCATGTCGCAGACATGGTCTTACACTGAGACATCTCCAAGCTGATACCATGTCTTAGACATTGTCTTACACTAGCTAGCAAGTCGAGGCCGATTCCATGTCCCAGACATGGTCTTACACTGGCTAGCACAAATCCGTGTCGATGCCATGTCCCAGACATGGTCTTACACTGACACATAATGAGACCGATGCCATGTCCTAGACATGGTCTTACACTGGTACTTGTATCAATCCTAGTATCACAGCATGAATATCCAATCTATTCTTAAAGTTCAACCTAGCTATATTACATATGTTCTCATCTCATGACTACAATCATTATTCAATAATTCATACTGAAATAACATATTCATACATAGCTCATTTCACCATATAATATCTCATGAAAAAACAATAATTATATGCATAAGATTTAGCAATGTTGTATTATCTACCTACAACTTACCTTAATACGCAAAATGGAAAATGACCTTTCGGTTCAATTGATTTGCGTGGCCTTCCCTCGGTCTAAGTTCGGATTTTGCAAGTCTTGATCTATAACCATGAAAATTCACTATTGTAATTACCAATTTAATCTAAACATGTCAAGAATCATAATTTGGCAAAATGACCATTTTGCCCCTAGACTTTGGTAAAATGACCATTTTACCCCTAGGCTCGAAAATTATTTTTATCGAATCTCCTTATTAACTAAGCCTAACCAAACTCTTTTTACTCTTATTGCTACCCCAAATTCTCATTATTTCATACACTTACTCTTTATTTTACAACTTTACAATTAAGTCCAATTTAGGTATTTTCTATGAACACCCTTTTACAAAGTTGTTTATTTAACAACTAGGACTCATTTCCTTCCATAAAAATCTAGCAAACCACACTTATGTATTCATGGTGACTCCCTAAACTTTCAACCATTTTACACAATAGTCCCCTCATTTGATAACCCATGCTACAAGGGTACCAAAACCACAAAAATTAACAAGAGAAACCATTAAAATCACTTACTTATGAGTGCTAAATGTTACTGCAATTTTTGAAGCTTTTGAACATTCCTTTTTGCTGATAAAATTGGTAAGGAAGAAGAAGAAATGATGCAAAAATGAAGGCTAGGCCATTAGGTATTATTTTATTGATTTTAGTCACAAAAATCCTGCCAACCTTTTGACATTTTTCTTTATTTCATGACCCATGGCCAGCCACCCTAATTTTAAGGGCCTAATTTCCCTTTTAAACCTCCAAGTTTTAATTCTCTAGCTATTTAACTCAATTTATTAGAAATTTGCAACTTTTGCCCCTTATGCGATTTAGTCATTTTTCGTGATTAAGCCTTCAATCGTGTAGATTAATTCGCCAAAATTTTTATACATTCTTATAAAAATACCATAACACATAAACTAATGCTAAAATAATTTTCTTTAACCTCGGTTAAGTGATTCCAAAATCACTATTCTGACTAAGCCCAATTTATCGAAATGTGATCCTGTAGAAGACCATGTCTAGGACATGCCATCGGCATCAGTATACGATCTAGTGTAAGACCATGTCTGGGACATGGCATCGACATTGGCATACAATCTCGTATAAGACCATATCTGGGATATAGCATCGATATCGAGATGAGATCCTGTATAAGACCATATCTAGGATATGGCTTCAGCGTTGACATGTGATCCCATGTAAGACCATATCTGGGATATGACTTTGGCATCTTTTCATGAGAATGACATTTTGAGTATCCTTCGGTATTCCAAGTGATTTAACGGGAAATGAATTTAAGTTAATGTTAAGAATGAAAAAGACCAAAGTTATGTGATGAGTGATACAGGTACTTACGAGAAACTCATGAGAATTGAGCTAAGCATGATATAAGTATGTCGGTAAGAAAAAGTATAAGTAAGCCATGTTAAAAATCAATGCCAAGTATAAGATGAATTGTGATGTACTATGGATGATATTCTATGATCTATGTTGTTATTTATTGTATGCAACTTACTAAGCATTTATGCTTACTCCCTCTTCTTTTCCTTTCCTTGTAGTATCGCCAAGCTAGCTCAAGGATCAAAGGACGTCGGAGCTCAAATTCACACTATCGCTCTATTCTTTTGGTATTGTAAAGTTTGATCATTTGAGTATCGCATGTATAGGTACTTAGTCTCTTTTTATTATATGTCATATTGGTTAGCCAAATGTGTTGGCTATTAATATTACTTGATTCATTTTGTATTGGCCATTGAAATTGGTCAATATTGGCTAAGTTAAATTCAAGCAATGTAATGTAGTTCATGAAAGTGCAAGCTTGCATGTTTAAAATGAGAAATGAATAATGAGAATACATGATGAATGTAGTGTGTTTTGGGAAGTGAATGCCTTAATTGTGGGTACTTAGATGTTTATTAATGCCATGATATATGATGTGGAAATTGGTATAAGTTTGGTTATGATTCAATGTGGAAAAGGGGCTTGGAAAATAGCCTATATTTGTCTACAAGGGTAGGCACACAGGCGTGTGTCTAGGCTGTGTGTGACACACGGTTGGCCCCATGGGCGTGTTGACAGGCCGTGTGTCCCCTAACCAATAATAAACACACGGGGCAAAGACACGACCATGTATCTAAATTGTGTGAAGAACACGGCCTAGCACACGGGCGTGTGACATGGCCGTGTGCACCAAAATGGTTGCTGGCGTCATAAACAAAATGTCAAGGTTTTCACACATGACTAAGACACGGGCGTGTCATGGCAGTGTGAGGGACATGGGCCATGGACACGGCGCGTGCCAGGCCGTGTAAAAACCTTGTAGGTTTGAAATGAAAAATAAATTCCATATAGGCTAGGGACATGGGCGTGTGCGACCACACGGCCTGCCCACACGGGCGTGTCCCATCCCACACGGGCATGTGGCCCTGTTTTGAGCAAAAATTGTCTAGGTGTTTGAAAGTTTCCAGTTTAGTCCCAAACCATTCTTAAAGCATGTTTTGGGCATCGTAGGCCTCTAATAGGGACAAATTGAGTTTAAAGGAAACGTTTTAAATTTGGACTAAAATTTGTGGTTCGGTTTGTATGAAAGTTATTGTTTAAGTTCAGTAACGCCTTGGACCCTGTCCTAGCATCGGATATGGGTAAGGGTGTTACAAGCTGTAGCACCCTATACTTGGTCCGATCACCAAGCCTGAGTAATAGGTTGCTACATCACCGTCACACATCAAACTCATAGTAATTTGTAATGTTATTAATAAATCATTCTTATTATAAAGCATTCAAGTGAATTTTAAGTCCAACATACAAGAATCAACATTAAAACAGGCTTAGCATACTTCAAACAAACTTATGATATCAATTAAACATGCATTAGAGTCACTTAGCAAAATTTCGAAATAAGTTATGCATGTATCGATACTGAAACAAAGGTATAGATATTTCTTTTGAATGGTATCGATACTGATTGAAAAATTGATACCAAAACAACATTTTGTTCCTCGTTTAAAAAAAATCCTAGAATTTATCAGTACCTTTATTTAAGTATGGATTATTTTACCTCGAGTATCCACTACAGCAAAACAGGTTTTTAGCGATTTTTTTTGGCCTTATAAGCGCCGTTGGAACAATATGCGGCGTTTTTTTAAGTGCCGCAAAAAATGCAGCTATAGCTAATGCCGCTAAATTTTGCGGCATTTATGTGGAAAAAGCCACTATAGAACATGACCTTTAGCGGCACTTTTTCCACAAATGCCATTATAGAGCATGACATTTAGCGGCGTTTTTCTCACAAACGCCGCTAAAGAACATGACATTTAGTGGTGCTTTTCCCACAAATGCCGCTAAAGAACATGACCTTTAGCGGTGTTTTCCCACAAACGCCGCCATAGGACATGACCTTTAGTGGCATTTTCCCCACAACCACCACTATAAACATGACCTTTAGTTGCACTTTTCTCACTTCTTTAGCGGCGTTTTTCCCACAAACGCTGCTAAAGAACATATCCTTGAAAAAAATTATTTTAATTAAATAATATTTATTTCTATGATGAATATTATATTATGTTTTATTTTTGCAATTTGAACTTTAAACTATATGCTTTTAAGGATAAATAAAAAATATAAATTAAATTAAATTTTATATGAAAATTTTAACTTTAAAACTAAATATAAAAATTAATGAATTTAAATTTAGAATTTAAATATTATGTTTTTAATTCAAGTTCAACTTTTGGCACACCTTACAAACATGGGCTCTAAATAGGGAGAAAGATTGTATCTCGGGCAACAAAAATAAAATAGTACAAAGATAATATCTTCAATAATTTTATCAATATCAATACGGTACAATAACCCTGCTCACAAGTTACAATCATTGTTATGCCCAACTCATAATATTTATATACCAACAATGAAGGATCCAACCTCATAATCAATGAACCTAATCTAATTAGGAGCTACAATTTCTGACTAGCAATTCGTCACCTACAGTAAACTCCTTCTCACCATTGGACTGCAAAGAAATGAAAGTAGGTTAGCTGGTTCAAAGGCTGAAGCAAATATACTCAGTGTGGCAACCACAACTTAGATATTTCTAACACAAAAATGTTCTTTTGAGCGCTTATCTATAGAAAGGAAACCAATAATGGAAAGGACTTGAAAATTAGAACAAGACCTGAATTAATAAACCAATATCTAAAAGAGAGCAGAGATCACAAGGTGCTAAGATAAAACAGATCAACAAATTCCACTAGTACGATGATTAGACATCATCTACTAGATTTGCTAAAGTCAGCTAAATAAATAATTAAGCTGTAAGTTGATAGAGCACCTATCAAGAAAATGGAATGGTTTTAAAACATTAGCTATGTTGCTTCAACTTTTTATTTTTCTTGAAGTACTAGTGTCCCAACATCTATATTCAACATATTTTCAGACACAAGCATGGGGAAATGACCCTCCAAAAACTCTCTAAATACATAAATACAACTTGGAAAAAATTGAATATTCTCATGTTAGACACATGCTTGTATCAAACACTGATACCCAAGTAACATAGAACATTAGAATTGAGCCAATCAAAAAATGATAATAAAAGGTCATACTTGAACAAAGGGTGGTACATGGAAAAAGACAATTTTTTTCTTAAAAAAAGAGTAGCAGTATCAGAAAAAAGGACACGAACCTCAAGCTTATACATGCCACGAATTCCACCACCTAAATCGAGAACTAAACCACGTGCTTGAATTTGCTGGCCAATAGACACTACGTCTAAAACACGAGACACCTGATGAAAGATACATGTAAGTTGGTGTGGCCTTCCGTATTGACGCAAAAGCTTTGTAAAATAAACCGTCCATTAACAACATGCCTAAACCTTAAACATAATATGGATAAGTATTCTGAAGTGTTCTTAACAGTTTCTGAATTTTTTTTCATGTTGATCGATGCAAAAATTGATTATCATACTAGATACATGCTTAATGTGAATTATAGTTATTAAATAGTGATTCAATTTGAGAGCAAAACAAAAAGCATCAAGTTCACCAATCTTTCAAACTTAAATAAATGACCAAGACCCTGAGCAATCATATATGTGAGCCAAAAAATCGATAAGAGAGAACCACATCCAAAACCTAGAAATCAGAAAGGCTGAAAGGGCATTTAGAAAAAGTAATGGTTAACAATGGTAATATTTTGTCACCTACATGTTTATATGATAACTCAGAAATGTGTAGCAAACCTTGCTGTCCACCATTAAACTCCACAAAGGCACTATATTCTTTAATTGACATCACAATACCTTTATAGGTTCCTCCAACTACGATTTCACATCCAACAATGAAATCAACATGTAGCACAAAAGATCACTTAAGGAACTTAATTAGGATAAAGCATGAAGAACAAGCAAGCTCATAATATTATAAACTAGCACCAAGATGGACCAAATTAATCCTAGAGTGAATGGTATGTGTCTAAATCTTGGACCCTTTTCTATTGTAACACCTTGTCTTAAGTTCAAGCCAATTGAGTAAGACATCTAAAACAAAGCAGCACCCAACATTTGTACCTGAGTTCGAGCAACATTGATAGGAAGTATTGAAGCAACATACCAAAAGGGTTCAAGCATTTAAATTTGAAAATAATCACCATTCCTAAAAAATTGTCTAGTTTTAGATAGGCAAAGTGAGTACTAATATTATAGTACATTAAATTTGCAAAAAAGCCTTCAACGACTTTTAGAATTGGAAGTAATAAGTATTAAAAGGTTGGCATATATCTGAAATAAGCTACAGGAATATCAGACATCAATTAAAATAAGGAATGCTATGAATATCTTATCTTGCACTTTTTCCATCACAGCCTGATTCTTAGTAGCTATAGTAATTGTCCCATCACCAACAGAGATCCTATCAGCTGAATTTTGAAAAGCATCAACTTGAATGAACAATGTGCAACAATAATTTGGACATCATTAGTTAACATTTAACAATTTAGTTTCACATTGTTTAGACCATTTTAATTTCCTGATCACTTGGATGATCTTTAATTATTAGTTGGACAGCAATAAACAACCATCGATTAGACCACCTAAATTGGTAAGAAATTAGACAGCATGCATGCAAACTGCATACTTCAGTAGCTCCCTCGACAGCTAGAAATTTCACTAAGATTTCACTTAATTCCATCACTCATACCAGCATAAAGATGCAACAAAACAACCAAGGAAGAAAAGGTAAATAACTCAGTATCATTTATTTAATTAAATAAATAACATATGTAATTGTTGCATTTTTTAGCAACTTTAAAACATCTTTAAATAGGGAAATTAAATGCTGAAAGTCCAGCATTTGGACAGAGGCCAAAGTTGGCATTTAACCTCTCATAATTCCCTATTATTTCAATCAGTAGCAGTCTATCTCCTCAACAAATTTAAGTATATTCAGTTCAGTTCATACTTAAAATTGAGCATTCTTAACAACGAGCATCAACAATTAATTGAACATTTAAACTCTTCAGTTTTTCTTTTATCCTGAATAGCACATACATTAATTTTAAACAAAAGGAAATTTATAATAATTTACGAGAATACCAAGCTCCAAACAAGCTGTTGATCAAGTCTGTCAAGCTAAATTCATTTATAAAAAAAACAATATTTAGTTATCCAAATACCAGCTTCAGACATGATAATTTGCAGCATTTAAATTCCTAAAGTTTCAGTAGTCAGATAACATGGTTTACAACATATAAAACTCTAAGTTTCTAGCTTTCAAACTTAATAAATTTCAGCATTTGAATATCATCTATTTACAATTCAGACATCATAATTTACAGTAAATAACACTCTAAATTTCTAGATTCCAAACATAACAAATTTCAAAACAATCATATTTGTAGATTTTGATGACACACTTGTATACCCCTGACCATTATAGCCAATCAAATCAAACATAACTATATATTAGCAAACCTTTTTCTTTCACAAAACATACTCCTTTAAAACATACACAATTTTTGCATTCCAAATAAAATGTTTTAATATAAGCTAAAAGCTCCCTCACATGCCAAGCAAATATAGGAGAAAATTACATTTCTCAGACTTCAACGGATGATAGAAACCATAAAATCTAAATATATAAATGATTTATGACCATGTTATGATGTGATCCCGACCATTTTATGACACAACTCGACAATATTAGAATTGGCCCAAACACGAGGGGCCCAAGTGCAAAATGAAGCCTTAATTTCAATTTGTTATTCGATTGCTGGAATAAATCTTGTTATTTTAGTTATTATAGTTTGAGTCTTTAATTTGTGTCAAGAATTAGTTGCATTTTAAATATGCAATAATCTGAACATTTTTAATGAGTCTTAAGTCTATTAATTATGTCTTATTGAGTACAATTTTAATGTGTCTTGAGTCTATTAATTTTTCCCATTTAGTACAACATTTTAATGTTTTAATTTGGTCTTAGTTTAGGATATCTTTAATACGTGTTTAATTGAATCTTAATTCTGACCACATTAATATTTGTTAGGTCTTTTATTATGTCCTATTTTGCATAGCATAAATACAATTTTTAATGGTGTCTAAGATTCTTGTCTTAATGTTGCATTTAATTGAGTTTTAATATGTCTTTCAGGATGTTCATATTAGTAGCTGCTAAGAAGCTTCTTCAAGTTGTTCATATGGCACATATGCTGTACTAAAAGGGACAAAATTAATAAACTCAAGACACATTAAAATTTTGTACTAAATAAGACATAATTAATAGACTTAAGACTCATTAAAAATGTTTAGATTATTGCATATTTAAAATGCAACTAATTCTTGACACAAATTAAAGACTCAAACTATAATAACTAAAATAACAAGATTTATTCTAGCAACAGAACAACAAATTGAAATTAAGGCTTCATTTTGCACTTGGGCCCCCTCCTGTTTGGGCCAATTCTAATGTTGTCAAGTTGCGTCATAACATGTGGACGAATTTACAAGATACATGCTACCATTCATGAACCAGTCCATCATTCATGTGCCTATTTATGAGAATGCGTGTTCCATGCAAGTCCATGAATGAACCAAGGAGATGAATGAGACTTTTGGAGATCATACAAGGCACTTAATGCTTTCTTCTATGCTAAGAATTCATGTACAACAAAGGGAGGAAGAATATGACTCTTCAAGTTAAAGTTTATGCATGCATTTCATTCAATAAGGTGCATGAACGTCCAAATACATGTCAATACAAGGGAAGAACGTCCATGAACCATCAAGGGGGAGTGGAGGAAGATAAAAGACTGATCATTCATGGAATTTAAGTTTCCTTCTTGATTAAGCATTCATGAACAGATTTGGGGAAGGAATGTGTCTATTCGAGTTTGAGGAAACATTCAAGAACCAAATTTATTATTTAAGTGTGAATATCTTAATTGTGTGTGAACACCATAGATACCGAATTTCAATAAGCATTTTAGAGCCTATAAATAGTTGTTTTTGTAAACATTTGTTGGTTACACAGTTTACTTACCCTTTTATGAAATATATGACATTTGTGAGTTATTCAACTCCCTTTTTTTCTTTTATAACTCAATTGACTTATCAAGTTATTCTTGTGGCGTCAATCTGATTTATTTGAACTTATCTATAACAACCCAAACCTGGCCTAGATGCTATGGCTGAATTTGGCGGTGTCATATTGTAGCGCTTTTTGAAAACATGATCTCATTAATAAAAACCCGTTTGAAAGTTAAAGTATCTTTGTTAATTCTCAAATCAACTTGTTAAACCGTTAGCCATTTTAGATTGCCATTAATATAGTAAAACTAGGTTTGTTGCAGAAGCTTTTCAAAACTTGTAGCGTACACATGGTGTCTTTGAAAAACAGTTGAAAACTCGTCTTTTTCCTAAACCAGTAAATTATATTAAGCAGGTAGAAACCTAATTAAAAATTTAAAAACATAGAAAGGCCTTATTACATAAATAAAAACCTAAATCGAAAATAAAATAATAAATAAAGGCAAGCATAAAATAGTTGCGATCATATGGCCACCTCCGAGTCCCTCACGGCACCAATTTGTCTATGGTTGGGGATTACCTGTACAGATAAACAGAAGGGTGAGTTTATGAAAACTCAGTGTGTAATCCCTTATCAGTTAATAGTCATAAAGTATGCGGTAATAGTCCAGGCCTAAGCCCATTACAATAATAGTCCTAAAAGAAATTAAAGACTCCCAAACACTCCCAAACACTCCTAATAGATTTTTGGGGCGTTACAACTTTACCCCCCAAAATTTTAGCCCCAAAATTTACCTAATCAAAATAGATGAGGGTATTGTTGTTGCATCACCTCCTCGGGTTCCCACGTGGCCTCCTCTGAACCGGGATTACACCAAAGTAAGTTAATCAGTGGTACGGATTTTCTTCTCAGCACCTTAACCTCACGGTCCAATATCTGTATTGGTTCTTCCTCGAAAGTTAGGTTTGGCCTAAGCACGATCTCCTCGATCGAAACAACATAGAGGGATCAAAGCGAGAACGCCTCACATTGAAACATGAAACACATAGTGAATTCTTTCCAATTCTGGTAGTAACTCCAGCTAATAGGCAACTGGTCCCACACGTTTCAGTATGCGATAAGGCCCAATGAATCTAGGTTCAGCTTGCCCTTCCGTCCAAACCTTAATATCTTCTTCCACAGTGAGACTTTAAGAAAAATGTAATCTCCCACAGAATACTCAATCTCCTTACACTTCAAGTCCACATACGACTTCTGTCTGTCTGATGCCGCTTTTAAATGATCTCGAATTAATCTAACTTTGTCCTCGATATCAGAGACCAACTCAGGGCCTAGAACACACCGCTCACCCAGTTTAGTCCAACACGAAGGAGTACGACACCTATGGCCATACAACGCCTCATATGGTGCCATCGGTATGCTCGACTAGTAGCTATTGTTATACGCGAACTCTGCTAATGACAAGTAGTCTTTCCAACTATCTCAGAAATCTATTACACAACTCCTTAACATGTCCTCCAGTATTTGAATCACCCTCTCTGACTGACCATCAGTCTAAGGATGGAACGCAGAACTGAAGTTTAACCTTGTACCCAGTGCCTCTTGTAACTTCTTCCAAAACCGAGACATGAAACGAAGATATCTGTCAGATATTATGAAAAACGGTACCCATGTAGTCTCACAATTTTAGCCACATATAATGTAGCTAGCTTCTACAACGTAATACATACGGACCAGTATAAAATGAGTAGACTTGGTCAACTGATCTACGATGACCCATACCGAATCTTTTTTAGTAGGCGTTAGGGGCAGCCCACTAATAAAGTCCATCTTTACCCTCTCCCACTTCTAAAGTGGAATCTTGAAGGGCTGTAATAACCCTAAAGGCAGCTAATGCTCAGCCTTAACTTGCTAGCATGTCAAGCACTTACTTACAAAATCAGTCACTTCACGCTTAAGTCCTGGCCACCAGTATAGTTCACAAAGGTCTTGGTACATCTTGTTCCTGCCAGGATGCATAGCATAAGGACTACTATGCACCTCCTGCAGTATAGACTACCTCAAATTGGTGTCCCTCAGTACACATACTCTCCCACGGAAACACAGTACCCCTTCGCTATTCAATCCAACAAATGAAGTTTCTCCATTCTCAATCTGTCGAAATCGGAGACTCTATAACTCATCCTCCAACTACTTACCCTTAATCTGTTCAATCCACGTCAGTTTACTTGAAGCTCAGCCAATAAGCTACCATCATCAAACAAGCTGAGTCGAGCAAAAATCGTTCTTAGATCAGACAAAGCCCTACGACTCAGTGCATCGGCCACCACATTTGCCCTATAAGATGGTATTCAATTGAGCAGTCATAGTCCTTCAGCAACTCGATCCATCTATGCTGCCTAAGATTTAACTCCTTTTGAGTGAGGAGATACTTGAGGCTCTTGTGATCCGTGTAAATAGTGCACTTCTCACCATATAAGTAATGCCTTCAAATTTTCAGTACGAATACCACCGTACCCAACTCCAAGTCATGAGTCAGGTAATTCATCTCATGGTCTTAAGTTAGCGAGATGCATATGCCACCACCTTACCCTTTTGCATCAATATACAACCCAAACCAACGTGTGATGCATCACTGTAAACAGTAAATTCTTTCCCAAACTCTGGCTATATTAAGACAGAGGCCTCAGTTAGAACCTTTTTAAGTTTCTCAAAACTCTCTTGCTGTTTGCCAGTCCAGTTAAACGGTACCCCTTTTCGTCGTAACTTAGTTAGAGGTGCAGCAATAAATGAAAAACCCTCAACAAAATGTTTGTAATATCTAGCCAGACTTAAAAAACCTCAAATTTCAAATACAGTCTTAAGTGGTTTCCAGTCCAGAACAACTTCGATTTTCTAATTATCAACCCTAATTCCTTTGGCAAATACTACGTAACCCAGAAATGTCACCTCTCACAGCTAGAATTTGTATTTGCTAAACTTTGCGTACAACTGTTTCTCTCTCAGAATCTGTAGAATAACTCAGAGATGTGCATCATGTTCTTCTTCGGTTCTCGAATATACTAGAATATCATCTATAAACACCACTACGAACCGGTCTAGATAGGGCTAGAACACTCAGTTCATCAGATCCATGAAGTATCACCAAGAACTCATAGTGACCATAATGAGTCCTAAACGCTATCTTGTAGGCATCAGCCTCTTGAACTCTCAGTTGATGGTACCCAAAATGGAGATCAATTTTGGAAAAAGCCGAAGGTCTTCGTAGTTGATCAAAAAGATCATCAATCCTTGGTAGGGGGTACTTATTCTTGATAGTCAGTTTGTTCAATTACCGATAGTCAATGCATTTACGCATAGATCCATCCTTTTTTTCACAAATAATTTTGGTGCTCCCCATGGAGACACACTAGGTTGAAGGAATCCTCGGTCCAGTAACTCTTGAATCTAAGCATTTAACTCCATAAGCTTCTTCGGTGTATCCTGTAAGGAGTAATAGACACCGAAGTTGTACTAAATAGGAGCTCAATCCCAAATTCAACTTTACAGTTTGAGGGCAATCTAGGTAACTCATCGGGAAATACGTCAAAAAAGTATTTAACTATTTTTATATCCTCAACAGAAGAGACCACAGATTCTAAAACACCAATGCAGGCTAAATATGCCTCGCACCCCTTACGAACCAATTGCTCGGCCCTCAATGCAGAAATCATATTCGATAAATAATCCCGATGCTCCCTAATAACTACTAACTCATCACCCTCTGCAATTCTCAGTACTACCCGCTTAGTAGCACAATCCAAATTCACTTGATGCTTAACTAGCCAGTCCATTCCCAAAATCAAGTTAAATTCTCTAAACGGAAGTTCCATTAAATTTGCTAATAAATTTATCCCTTGAACCTCCGAAGGCACCTCTTTAAATAGTTTATTCACTCCCACTGACTGCCCTAAAGGACCTAATACAGTAACCTCACTTGTAATGGTTTCAAACATCATACCTAAAGTATCAGACACAGTGCATGCAATGTATGAATGCGTAGACCCAACATCAATCAGTGCAGTATAAGGTGCACTATGGATAATGAATGTACCAATTATCATATCTGGAGCATCTCCATCCTCTCGACAATGTGCAATATAGACCAAAGCTAGCTGCCTCGCCTCAGTATTACCAGCACCTTTGCCTGGTGCTCCATGACCTCGACCCATACCATTTCCACCTCTGGCCTGACCACGGCCTCTCAATGGCTGCTGAATACCCCTTGCTGGCTGCACAAAACCCTTACCCATAGCTTGCATCTGCACAGGCCTCTGTGGACAATTCTTCACATGGTGCTCTATTGACCCGCACCTGAAACACGCCTCAATCCTTTTCCAGCACTGGCCTTGACGGTGTCTCCCACAATCCACACAAGGCTGTAATCTAGTAACAGCAATAGGGGCCACAACTCGGATTGGCCCAACCACTCTGGCCCTTTTTTTAGGCCTCCCAAATGCACTTGAAGGCTCTGACTCCCTCTTATTTTTGCCTTTTTTTGGTTCTCGATTTTAGTGCTCAGTATGCTTTATATCCTTGACGATCTTCACCTTATCCACCAATGCTGCAAAATCTCACTACCTCTATAGAGCTACCAAAACCTGAAGACTATCCTTGAGGTCGTCCTCGAAATGAACACAGCGCTCATATTCAGCAGCCACCATCCCACGTGCACAGCGGCTAAGTCGCAAAAATTCAGCCTCGTACTTAGCCACAGATTTATCCCTCTTAGTCAAGTTTAGAAATTCCCTCCTTCGAGTGTCCACATAACTAGCGGCCACATATTTCCCTTAAAATGCAGACTTGAAGAATTTCCAAGTTAACCGGTCAGGCTGAGTGCCCTCTTTGATGGTAAGCCACCACTGATAGGCTTCCTCTCGCAGAAATGACATTGCACCTTTTAATTTCTAATCGGGGGTGCAGTCAAGGTCATCCATTATTCTCTCCCTGGCCTGCAACCAATATTCAGTCACATTAGGGGCTACTCCAGCAATACCCCAAAAGATTTTAGCTCCATTTAACCGAAGTCGTTCCGTAATCAACCTATAGCCCCAGTACTAATATTGAGCCCAACGACCCGTTCCAAAATCCTCAACATTGCTTAGGACAATGCATCGTCCTCAGCTGCTCGATCATATGACCCAGTCTCAGTTATTGGTGATGCCGGTGCTTCTCTAGCCTCAATGTTAGGCATGTGGCCTGATGACAAAGACCCAGCCCTAGCATTTCCACGGCCTCTGCCGCGGCCTCTTGTACCCCATCCACGAATACCTCTAATGCTCATTATAGGTTTGTGTATTATTTGAATTAGAAATTTTACGCAGATCAGTTATAGTTCTAGTAATTATAAGCGAATGTTTTATGAGAAGCAATATTTTAGAGTTTGTTTTCACAAAGTACAGTCTTATTACAATTTTTTAGTTTCCTATGGCTTTCAGTTTACTTTAACTAGAGTGTTTCAGTATAGTCTACTACTTATAGTAGTCTCAGTATTTCTATCTACTGCATTTCAGTGTAAACAAGCAACAGTTTCAAGATAACTTACAGAACCGGCACTGAAGACTCGGTGTGCCACCCCTTCAGTAAAAATATCTCTAAACACTTCACATCGTTTGAAAACAACTTTTTTTGAAATCCAAGATTGAAAAACCATACCACATTTGAGTTTTGCAACCTGGCTCTAATACCACCAAATGTAACACTCCAAACCCGGCCTAGACGTTATGGCCGAATCTGGCGGTGTCACATTGTAGCGCTTTTCAAAAATATGATCTCGTTAATAGAAACCCGTTTGAAAGTTAGAGTATCTTTGTTAATTCTCAAATCAACTTGTTAAACCGTTATCCATTTTAGATTGCCATTAATGTAGTAAAACTAGGTTTGTTACGAAAGCTTTTCAAAACTTTTAGCGTACACATAGTATCTTTAAAAAATAATTGTTATTTTGAAAACTCGTCTTTTTCCTAAACCAATAAATTATACCAAGCAGGTAGAAACCTAATTAAAAATTTAAAGCCATAGAAAGGCCTTATTACATAAATAAAACCCAAATCAAAGATAAAATAATAAATAAAGTCAAACATAAAATAGCTGCGATCATATGGCCACCTTCGAGTCCCCCACGGCACCAATTCGTCTATGGTTGGGGATTACCTGTATTGATAAACAGAAGGGTGAGTTTATGAAAACTCAATGTGTAATCCCTTATCAATCAGTTAGTCATACAATATGCAGTAATAGTCCAGGGCTGAGCCCATTACAGTAACAGTCCTAAAAGAAATTAAAGACTCCTAAACACTCCTAAATCACTTAACCATTAAAGCAAACATGCATTTATGCCACAAGATACATAAATTAAAGACTTAGATTTTTGGGGAAGTTATTACTTCAAATTTATTCAACGAGGCACTAGGTGCCAAACTGGTGTGCTGGTTGGATCTGTGTATCCGTTTGAGTTCGAGTCATGTTAATAGGGGTAATTAAATAATGAAGTTCTATAATCGATATTGAAATGGCATGGCAAGTGAAATAGAAATGAGATAGTGAATTGAAACATGAAAAATGAGATATGTTGTGATTAAATAAAATACATGAGTTATGTACTCATGAATTGAATATGGAATGGATAATGCCATTGTAAAAACAAATGTGGATTGATATGTCAAAAGCTATTTATCTAGTAAGTGGTGTGAATTGAGATATTTGTTAAACAAATCAAACAGAATAGCATGTGAGAATTTGGTATAGTATGAAATGATATGGTAATATGCATAAATTTGAAATGATGGTATATGGTAATGGTAAGCTTAGACAATAGTATGTTTGTATAATTCCAATTATGCATTCTTGTATCATTATGTCTTTAATTGTAACAACCCGAATTAGGGGCTAAAAGAAAAAGTGGTTTCAAAACCATGAATTTGAGGTTTAAAATATTATTCTGATTTAATTTTGATGTTTATTGGGTGTTTGGATAAATATGTGAAATTTTGGTGTATGAATTTTATTGGTTACATGTCCAATTTGGTATGTTGGACTAAATTGCAATAGGTGAAAAATATGGGTTTTAATCCATAAAGGTATTTGATTGAATTGAGTTTCTAAATTAGAGGTCCTTATACGGTAATTAAACCATTTTAACTTAGTTTGGACAAAAATGCCCAAGGAAGGGTGGAATACTTAAGGTTTTTAATGAAGGGCATTTTGGTCATTTGGTTAATAAAAAAATAAAAAGGAAAAAATAAGGCCAAAAATGTGTCCATAATCTCTTCTCCTTGGTCGAACATGGTGGGAAACCATAGCTAGGATTTTGACAACTTCTCAAGCTCATAGTAACTGCAATCGAGTATCGTTTTTAATTTTCTTCATATTTTTAGAATCCTCGTAACTTGCTTTAGCTATTTCTACCATTATTTTAAGCTAGGGTTGATGTTTAAAATTTTACCCATGTATACAATTATTTTGATGTCTAATGGTGGAATATGAAGGTTTAGGGTGTGGTAAACTATGATTACTAGGTGATTTTTCATGAAAGTCCCTAAAAAGGACCAAATTGCAAAGTTAATAAATTGAGTGGTAAAAGTATAAATTGATAGGAAATATGGGCTGTTTTGGGTGCCATGGATATTCGGCTAGGTTTGGGCAACCAAAGGAATTGATACATTTCAATTTACGAGCCTAGGGACTTAGTTGTAAGAATTTACAAAGTTAGGGGTAAAATGGTAAAAATTTCCATAGGATGATTTTGTGTCCAATTGAGTAATGTGTGCATTAAACAAGTTAAATGTGTCATTATAAATTGAGGAGATTGAGGAATCAGCCTTGACCGGGGCAAAGGCAAGGTTTCGAATTAAGTTGCAAATTTACCGCTTTTTATCGTCGAGGTAAGTTTATATGTAAGTAATGTGCTTGTTTTATTTATACATTAATAATTCTAATGGATATTATGAAATGTTGATATTGAAAATCTTCTATGATGTTGAATGTGTTGGAAATGAGAGTTCTCGGTTGAACCTTCAGATTAATGCGTGATACGGATTAAATATGGTTTGGTCACATGTGTGATAAAGTGATCTTCACCATGTAGACTCAAGGGCTATGGAGCTCAATGGCTAAGCCACATGTGTGATAAAGTGACCTTCACCATTTGCAAATGAGGATTATGGGACTTAATGGCTATGTCACATGGGTGATAAAGTGAACTTCACCTTGTGTACATGAGAGCAATGTCCTATGTAGCTAAGTCACATGGGTGATAAAGTGACTTTCACCATGTGCACACAAGGGCTATGAGATTAAATGGCTAGGTCACGTGGGTGATAAAGTGATCTTCACCGTGTGTACTCAAGAGTCGAGCTTATGTGTTGGTGGAATCATGAGTGGAAAATCCATCGAGTATCAAATGTTAATCCAAAAAGTTCAACGGGAATCATCACTAAAGAGATTTGGTGTGGTAGTACAATATGGCTGTGCAGGTGTATTCTTTGGGCAAGTGTAATTGTGGAGAAATTCATGTGGTTGTGAGGGTACATGTGGACTTAAATAGATGAAAATAATATATATGAATTGTATGGGAAAGTTGGTAAGTTTTGGTTGTAAGTTGACGTGTAAAAGATACCCTTGGTGTGGCTAAATTGTTTTCTTGATGTTAATTATTTACATATAGACTTACTAAGCTTTTGAAGCTTACTCTTTTTTATTTCCCTTGTTTTATAGATTCAATCAAGCCAGCTCGGGATCAGATCGAGTCGGAGGATTACCCACACTATCGACATTATCTTTTGGTATAGTGAAATAAACTCTTAGACTATGGCATGTATAGGGACTTAGTGAGGTTGTTGGTGTTAAGTTGGTTTGGTTATGTTATGGTAATTGTCTTGGGATAAGTCATTTTGGGATCAAAGGCTAAGTGATTTAGCCATTAATGAATAACATTTTGTTTATCTATTATTATGAGGAAATTCATGAAATACTTGCTATGTTTGTGTGTGTTTAATTTGAAATGGATGGTGGATGAGTAAATGGAGTCATTTGGATGACTAAAAATGTGTTTGTTGTGTGGTGTTAAAAGTAGTAGTGATAGCATGTGTTTTGGGACAAAGTATGGCTTGGAAAATAGCCTAACTTAGGGCCACATGGCCAGTTCCCACGGCCATATGTGTAGGGCGTGTGAATTTTGCATGGGATTTTCGAAGTTTAAGGACATCACACGGCCTGGTCACACGGGTGTGTCCCGTGGCCATGTGACCAAAATGGCAGGCTGACGTTGTAACGCCCCGAAATTGGGCCTAGACGAGTGGGCCGTGTGGGCCCAATGGGCTTGTGGACCCCACATGGGTGGTTGTCTTTGGACTCGCAGGAATTAGTGGGCCGACTATGTCGTACATGTGGCTGTGGGCAAATCTGGCTTAGCGGGTCATGCGAGCACGTGGGCCCCACTTAGGTTATGTAATGGGCCCTGGGCCCATGTACGCTGAACGTCATGTTGGTATGTTGGCTAAGAGGTTTGAGAGTGTTTGAGAGTGTTAGAGAAGTCCTGGGTTCAAACCTGGACCTTAGCAAAAATTTATGTTTTTCTCTTATGGGGGCCTTGATGTTAGTAGGTAGACTTTAAGAATATTTTTGGTGAAAGCATGACACAAAAGGAGATGTGGTCTAGTGGCAAGGAAGTGATGCCATAAGGGAAGCAAGTGGTCTAAGGTTCAAGTCTTGGCTCTTACAATTTATTTTGGTTTTTCTTTTAAATAAATCTGGAAGCGAGTATATGGGCTTTAAAGTTAAATGTGTTGGACTTATGACACAAAGGAGCTTGTGTCTGAGTGGTGGTGGCTTGACAGGGCTATCGAGATGACCATAGTTCAAATCCTTTTGCACGCAAGAGTTGGTTATTTTGCTAATAAGTTGGCTTTGGATGGTGGATGGAGAATCCCACATCGGGAAGCTAACATGAAAATAGGCAAGAAGCTGGCTTTAAATAGAGCAAACCATGAGGAGAGTAAGCATACCTTTCTTGGCTTACCCTTTCAGGTTGTGGCATGTTTGTTTGGGTTAGGCGTTGGATCATTCGTTGATCTGTATGCCATTGGGTCACGGTGATGGTGACTGTAGTTGATCGACACACCCTCTTAGGGAGTTAAGGGTGAAATTATTGTTGGCTTCTGGGCATAGCAGCGTTCAGAGTGTGGATTAACTTCAGATACCTATCAGGTGTGTACTTCACCCTACTCTAGCTATGGAACGGCAAATGCCGAAATGGGCCATGTGGGCCCAATAGGCCCATGGGCCCAATCGGGCAAATTGTATGATTGTGTAGTAAATATTCGACTAGACTAGGTGAATCTCATATCTGTGGCTAGTTTTGGGGTAAAGGGCTACACAAGCATGTGGGCCCACCTGGGCCGAGAACAGGCCTTAGGCCCATTCGCAATGTTATCTCTGTTTAGAATACTAGAGTCGCCCGAGGCGACTATAGCCTTTCTAAGGGATTGATAAAATTACCGAATTACCCTCGATTTGTAAAATTACAGAAATACCCCATATTTGTAAAATTACAGAAATACCCCGATTTGTAAAAGTACTATTTTACCCCTGCTTTATAAAATTACCATTTTACCCCTGATTTGTAAAGTTACTGTTTTACCCCTGATTTGTAAAATTACTGTTTTACCCCTGAATTGTAAAATTACCGTTTTACCCTCAGTTTACAAAATTACAAAAATACCCCAGTTTACAAATTACGAAAATACCCTAGATTTTAAAATTATCGAAATACCCCTGGTTTGTGAAATTATCGAAATACCCCTAGGTTGCAAAATTATTGAAATACCCCTGTAGGGTAGAATTACCAAAATACCCCTGTAGGGTAGGATTACCGAGATACCCCTGTGGGGTAAAATTACCATTTTGCCCCTATGGGGTAAAATTACCATTTTGCCCCTAGGGTGTTAAATGACTGTTTTGCCCTTGTGGGCAAGTGACTGACTTAGACTGTGTGTTTGATGGATTTTACTGTGTTCGTATGACAGTGATTTGATTGACGTGACTATGGTTATGTGATTGATATGTTTTAATATGTGTTTAAATGACTGATACTGAACATGGTCATTCTGCATACATGTGTGATGATTGAGCATAGCATACACAACATATTGGGTTGGGACATCGATTTGGAGGAAGATCTGTGCTAGTGGCTTTGCCACGTATTCTGATTCTGGTAGCTTCGCCACGTTATCTGTTATTAGCAGCATGGCTGCGTCATTAGTGTGTAGGGCTGGGTGGGTCGAGTTATTCCCCACATAGTGTGTTGGGTTGGTACGGGTGGTGTGATGGCTGGACTGGGTTGGGATTGCATTCGCATATTGTTCTAATTCTGCTATGTGCTTGGCCCACACTATTCTGTATCCTAGACTAATCTGTTCTGTATAGGGCTTCGGCCCAGTCTGTTCTGCATATCTGTATTATACTATTCCTAATTCTATTTTGGGCTTAGGCCCACCTGATTCTGATTTTGATTTTGATTCTAATTCTGATAATGTTTCTGATTCTATAATGGGCTAAGGCCCATCTGGTACTGTTTGTTATAGTGGGCTAAGGTCCGATTGATACTGGAATTGTAGTAGGGCTGGGCCCAGACTTTTAATTCTTTTGTATGACTGACTGTTCGTTTTATATAGTAGGGGATTACACACCTAGTTTTCATAAAACTCACACCATTTAATAACTGTGCAGGTAATCCCTAGTTTTAGGAGGATCGGTGCTGCGAGGGACTCGGAGAAGGCCACACATTGCTTATGCTCTGTCTTGGTTTACTTTTAAGTACTTTATTCCGGTTTGGTTTGTAATAAGGCCTTTTAACCTTTCTAGTTTTTACATTTGGGATTTTATTTATTGTTTTATAATTGCTAGAAGTCGGACACGGTTTTTCCAAAACAACAACTATTTTTCAAAATATCACATTGCCACAATTGTTCTAAATTAGGCTTCCGTAACAATTAAGGTTTTAAAGGTAATAACATTTTACAAGAAAACATCTTTTAATAAACCACATTTTAAAAATATGCATACGAAATTCGAGATTTTACACAAGCTTTAAATGGCAACAAGTTTTAAATAAGAAGGGTTTTCAATGAAAACAAGGTTTTCAAAAAACACTTCAATGTGACACGCCAGGTTCGGGGCCTAACTTCTAGGTCGGGTTTGGGGTGTTACATATGTCATAAACAGAATGCCTTAGGTTTTCACACGGGAAGCCACACAGGTGTGTTGAGGCCGTGGGAGGGAAACGAGCCAAGGACACGGGCGTGTGCTCGGCCGTGTGAAAAGCTCTGTAGGTGCAAAATGAAAAATAATTATCCAATAAATCAACACAGGTAGGGGACATGGGCGTGTGTGACTACACGGGCGTGCCCCTATCTCACATGGGCGTGTGCCCTGTATTGGTCAAATTTTCCAAAATTTTTCTAAGTTCTCGGTTTGGTCTTGGACCACTCCCAAACCATGTTTTGGGCCTCGTAAGCCCATTTTATGGGTTGTATGATATTTTATCAATAAGTATCAAATTAGAAAGAAAATTTATGGTACGATGTGCATGCATGATGGTGAAATTGTTTGGTAATGCCTCGTACTCAGGTAAGGCAATAAACCCGGGTAAAGGGTGTTACATTAATTATTCAGATTGTAGAAATATCACTGAGTTTTATTCTGTGTGAGGTTTTGTTTTCTATGCGTAGGTTAGGTACTTCTCTTTTGATCGTCGATTCAGCATCCAACAATGATCCCAGAATCAAATATGGTGATGTTTATTTTTTATAATTGCATGCACCTAGGATGTGTTTGGTTTTTAATGAATTTGGTATTTGTGATGTAATTGAGTTAAGTATAATGTTGGTTTGATATATATATATATATATATATATATATAAACTTATGTTTGTATTTAGAGCCATAATTTGGCATGTTGATTTGAATCAAAACTTGTTAAGTGTTTGTGAATTTAAGTTTGATGTTTTAGGTAGATATAAGCTAGGTCAAATTGATTGATTTTGGCATGTTTAAAACTTTGAATTGAATGATACATGGATGATATGTTTTGATGATATAACTTGTGATACCAATGAGGGTACATTGGATAGGTACTTAGGATGATTGTTGTAGCATGTTTTGAGTATGTTTGATCATGTTTTGAATAGGTTAAACGAATGGTTTTCGAGTTGCTTAATGCCCAAGCAAGTAGGAAATGGTAAACTAGTTGTTTAAGGTGCATTTTTGGTTTACATGGGAGACACACAGACATGTGACTTGGTCGTGTGAGAAATATGGCTTGGCGACACAGCCATGTGTCATCTGTGGGGTGCTTGGGAAGTAAGTCAGCTAGTACATGACCTGGCACATGTGCGTGTGGCTTGGCTGTGTGATCCAAGTTAGAGAGTTACACGAGCACTGACACGGGCTGGGACATGACCGTATGTCCTTTTTTTTAAATGTTCCTGATTTAATCCTGAATCATTTCTAAAGTGATTCTAAGCCTTGAGGGCTTGAATAAGGGACGATATGCATGCTTAATGATGGATTATGTTGTGATTATTGAAATATTTTGAAATGAATGATTTAGGTAATGTTTATTCAATAATGCTTTGAAACCCTATTTTGACAACAGATATGAGTTAGGGGTGTCACATTTAACGATATCAGAGCTTGTAGTTTAGCCGATTATCGTACTAAATCAAGCTCAGAATTGAGTCTAGAGCTACATGCCATAATTGAGTAAAATTAAGTCAAGATTTAGATGCTGATATATTTGTTTTTGTTTTATAGTTAAGAATGTCAGATGACTATAATAATGATGTTGATCAAGTGATGTATACTCAAGATGATGTCTCTAATGAATTAGATAGAACCGAATCGGTAACACCAAGTGTTAATCCAGGTAGTGCTCAACAACTTAATGTTGAGTGATGTAATATTGAGGGAGGAGGTGACTCATATTTACTTCGAGCTATAGTTGATGCTCTTCAGTGTGTTGCAAGAACAACATCCATTATGGCATCTGCACCCCCTATTCGTTGAGCTTCGATAAAAGAGTTACGTAGATACGGTGCAACAGAATTCTTAGGGTTGAAAGGAGTTGATCCTTCCGCAGCTGAAGTTGGATTAAATCCACTAAACGTGTCTTACAACAACTTGAATGCAACCCACGTGAAAGTGTAATTTGTACTATTTCTTTGCTACAAGAAGAAGCAAATACCTAGTGCCAATCAATGACACGCCACGTATCTACAGATCAAGCTAATTGGGAATTCTTTCAAAAGGAATTTCAAAAGAAATATGTTGGCAAATTGTATATTGAAGATAGAAGACAAGAGTTTTTGATGTTGAAACAAGGTGGGATGTTTATGGTTGATTATGAATGAGAGTTTTTGCGACTTAGTAGGTATGTCGTTGAACTTTGGGTGGTTTACACGATGAACTTTAGGTACAGTTTGTATCGCATAGAATTACTGACTTTGCTAATTTAGTTGATTGGGCGAGAATGGTAGAACAAACTCTAGGTCTTGATAAAAAGACTAAGACTACTCATACTACTATAAAACGTCTTGGAGCTGTTAGCTCAAATCCACAACCGAAGCAAACTAAAGAATTTTGTGGTAGCTGGAAGTCAACTTTTAAGTCAGATAGAGTTGATAGAAATCATGGTTGACAACCGACTGTGTCTACGGGTAGTGTGTGAGGTCCGTTCAAGGATATTGATATTCCAAATTGTGAGCACTATAGGAAAAAAGCATCGTGATGAATGTTGAAAGTTAACTTGAGGTTGTTTTCACTGTAGATCCACAGAGCATTTTGCTAGAGAGTGTTCGAAGAATGAGAAGGCTACCCCTGTTACTTCTTAGAGGTTTGTGCCTGCACCTAGGGGTCGTAGCTTGAGTTGAGGTGGTTCATTTTGAAGAGGTGGTACTAGAAAGGGAAATGATGCTGTTACTCATTAGTTAGATGGAAAAGTATGTTGTGCGAACACATGAGGATGGTGATGCTAATGATGTTGTGAAAGGTACCTTTTTATTACATCCAGAACCTATTTTTACTTTGATAGATCTAGGATCTTCGCATTTGTATGGTAATACTGAATTATTAAATCGGGAAGTTTATAATCTGATATGTCTAGAGTATCGATAGTGGTGCCAAGTCTGTTGGGACAATCTGTGTTAGTAGATTAGGTGGGTAGGAGATGTCTATTAGTGATACAGAATATAACATTCCTTGTTGATTTGTTGATAATGCTATTTAGCGATTTTGATTTGATTTTAAGCATGGATTGACTTATGGAACACGGAGTGATTCTAGACTGTCGTAAAAAGAAGTTTGTTGTTTAGACTGAGGATGGTGATATGATTGAAGTGAATGGTGTTCGAACGAGTGGTTCAACTCGTATCATTTCAGAAATTTGAGTTGATAAACTTTTCAATCAAGGCTGTGAAGCTTTTCTAGCCTATGTTATCAATTCGAATTCTAGTGATAGTCAGAGTAGTAAAATCCGAACTGTTTGCAAATTCCCTAATGTGTTTCCCAAGGAATTACCGAGATTACCACTAGATTAGGAGGTTGAGTTTACAATTGAAGTGCTTCCTAGCATAGCTCCAATGTCAATGTCGCCCTATCGTATGGCAACCACAAAATTGAAAGAATTGAAGGTGCAATTGCAAGATTTACTGGACTGCGGCTTTATATGCCCTAGTATATCACCTTGGGGAGCTCCAGTTCTTTTCGTCAAAAAGAAAGATGGCTCGATGCGGCTCTCTATTGACTATCAGCAATTGAATAATTTGACGATTAAGAATCAATTCCCTCTACCTCGTCTACCTCGTACTGATGACTCATTTGATCAACTAAAAGGAGCTTCTGTCTTTTCAAAGATCGATTTAAGATCGGGTTACTATCAATTGAAAGTGAAAGATAGTGACGTACTAAAGACGGAGTTTCGTACGCATTATGGTCATTACAAATTTTTGGTGATGCCTTTTGGACTGACGAATGCTCTGGCAGCATTCATGGATCTCATGAACCATATTTTCCAACTGTATTTGGATCAATTTATGGTAGTTGTTATTGACGACATTTTGATCTATTCGAAATCTGAATCCGAGCATGAACATCTTAGAATTGTTTTGCAAGTGTTATGAGAGAAACAACTATATGGAAAGCTTAGTAAGTGTGAATTTTAGTTATTCGAAGTTGTGTTTTTAGGGTATGTTATCTCGGCAGATGGGATTGGAGTTGATTCGAAAAAGATCGAGGCAATTGTTTAATGGAAAGCATAGAGGAATGTGTCAGAAGTTCGCAGTTTTGTTGGACTAGCTGGTTATTACCAAATATTTGTAAATGGATTTGCAAAGGTAGATTTGCCGATGACAAAGCTATTGCATAAGAATATTCAATTCGTCTAGGACTATCAATGTCAAGAAAGTTCTAATAAATTGAAGCAAATGTTGACTGAAGCACCGATTTTGAATTTACCAGAATTGGGAAAGGATTTTCTGGTCTATAGTGATGCTTCTTTGAGCGGTCTCGGTTGTGTTTTGATGCAAGACGAGAAAGTAATCCCTTATGCATCTAGTCAGCCGAAAACGCATGAACACAACTATCCGACGCACGATTTAAAGCCTGCTGCTGTGGTTTTTGCTATAAAGATTTGGAGACATTACCTGTACTACGAAAACTCTCACATCTATACTAATCATAAGACCCAAAAACTGGTCGAACCGAGCTTGATATGTGAAACCGGGCATACAGTCCAATCGGTTGCTAGACCAAACTGGTCGGGTCATCACTCTCCTAGATCGAACCGGTGGCAGTCGAACTAGCTTGGGGTACTGTAAGGGTGTCACATCTACATTACCAGACACGGCAGTGCCGGCGGCTACGACGGCGGCATCCCAGTGACCGATGGCGGTTGGTCATCGGTGGTTGAGTGGTGGAAGAGTTACACTACTGCTGAGACTCTATCAGAGAATTTGTTTTCAGATTAATTATTCCAAAATTAATATTATTTTAATAGTTTAATATTAAATTTAATTTAATACTTATCTTAATAGTATTTTATTAATTTAGTATTAAAATGAACATTCTATTATTTTACTAAGATTTAGTTTTAAATTTAATCTAATATTTATCTTGATAAATATTATATTAATTTAATATTAAAGTGATTAAGTTTAATCATAGTTGAACTCTCTAAACTCTCTCTATATAAAAAGAGCATTGGGTCATTATTTACACACACTTGAATTTAATAGAAAGTTGTAGAGAGAAAATTCTCTAAAGAGATTATTTTAGAAAATATCTAAAGATATTTTTTATTTACAACTTGACCTAAAAGTTTAGAGAAATTACAATTGTGAATTTGTTTTGATTTGAAGCTAGCCCACACTCGGAAGAAGTGAGCTTGAGTATAGCAAAGAAGACTATTTAGTCAAAGCGCTCATCCTAGATGAATAAAAAATGTACAATTTTGATTAAGTGCTTATTACTTTAGATATCACAACCAAGATATTATTTTGGACAAATTTTTAAAACTCTGATTTTTCCCTAAATTTATTTTCCACTGGATTTTCCAAACCTCTTTTTTTCCAACACATCACACATTCAACCACATATGTGTGCATTAAAATCAATACATCATATATCACATACAAGTATTCTCACATATTACCTGTCATAATAATATCACATTCCATAATTCAACACATATATACTTACCAAAATTCTGCTCGCTTTCGCTACATATTTGTATTATTAGCATGTCATTACCATTGTTATTTGGCATGTATATCATGCCCACAACACAACACAATACACAATAATCATCACACATGTTTCATATTACAATATCATATCATAATAATCAATTCACAATTATTCACATAATTGCATAATTTGCTAAAATAAAATAAGGGAAATAGAAAGCTTACATTCAGAACTTAGGATAGGGGTTTTAGGCTATTCGTAAGCTCCCAATTAACACTATGAATCGTGTCTACAAGTAGCGATTCCAAACACTCACTGATCACGCTTTTGCCTAATTACCGAAAGCTTAAACCATATTTTTCCTTTATCTTTACTCGTTGAAGGTACTAATGATTCTAAATCTTCAACAAGGTAAATCACACAACAACACAATCAACAATCATCCAAAGACTCACTTCAAATAATCAAAACACAAGCCTAAGTTTAATTATCTTGTAATCAAAACCTTTAACATAGCAAACTTGAATTTCAATTATCTCAGTTTATACTTAATCTTTTTTCCTAAAACTAATTCCGTTCATCTAATTATTCACCTACTACTGATTCTCAACCTTTAAACTACTCAAAACTACCCAATTCATGGTATCGAAATTTTTAACTTGTTTATGGCAATTTTCACAAAAAATCATTAAAACGTTGGAAATCTTCAACGAAACTTTAAAGTAAGTTTAGAAACCTTCTAATCATGTCAAAAATAATTGAAAAATACTTTGAAACCATGTTTTTACTCAAAATCCCGAAATCCACCATTAACGACCTAATTTTCGACTTTTATTTAAAACATGCGATTTAATGGCTAAAACTCAATTTAAAGGATCAAATAACATAAAAAACTAATAAGGAATCCAATCATTACCTTAGTTGACAAGAAGTCAAACATTTGATACCTAAAAAACCCAAAATTTTAACAATGGAGAAATCTATGGTGTTCTTGGATGTTTCACTTAAAATACTATGGAGATTTATGGTTTGGGGAATGATAAAAATCTAAGGAATTAAGTTTAGGAATCAAAATTGAATGAGAAGAGCTTTTGAAGAGTAAAAGACGACCACACAAAACAAAGAAGAAGAAGTTAATGTGAGTTTAATATAGATGGAGAGGGAAATAGGGTATTTTAAAACCTTGGTATAATTGCCGTTCAAAAAAAAACTTTGGTATAATTGCCTTTTAAAAACTCATAATTTAGATCATTTTACAAATCAGTCCTTATTTCAAAATTGAAAGTCTTTTGAACATTATTTTAAAAATTGTTTTAATTTTCAAAAAGCCATAGATAAAAACAATTTCAAATTACTGCAATTCAAAATTTCTGAACCAATTTCGAGCCAAAATTCCTAATTTACCCTCAAAACTTCTAGGTCCAATTTTGGGATGTTACATAGGCCTCAATTGAAATTGCAGCAACTCTAGAAGGTAATCAACAACAACAAATTTTGGGATATTTTTGTGACTTATGGAGAAAAACAATTAAAGGAGAATCGTACTAATAACGTGTTATAAAATAAAAGACAGAGACTAAAGAACAAAATGAATAGGAGAGCAAGGAGAGATCGTACTTTTATTGATCAATCGAGATATCTACAAAGCTTCTCCAAAGTCTCTATGTATAGGCATAATAAGTATAAATGAAGTAGAGATCTACTTCTAATAACTATTAGAATTTAAAATATATCAAAACTTGATCTAGATGGACATCTACTTAATAAGATATTCATAACAAAAATTTTAAAATACATAAAATTAAAAGAAAAACATAAATTCAAGTAAAAACAAAAATCAAAAGAAAACATGGAGATTGATGAACTTCTTGGAGCTAGCATTAGTAGTGATGACCGTGTAACAAATAAAGTGCAGATTAAAGAGGATGACCCACCTAATGTTTGAGATGAACATGTCGATAGACAAGATAATGAGAAAACATTGTTTAAGGGCAAACTCGTGAATTCTTGAGGATTGACTTAGGATCAGGTTGATGATGAGGATTTTGAACTCATGCAGGGGGACTCCATTACTAGGTTAGTTGATGGCATTCTGTTCTATCATAAATTGATATGATAAATTAAGTCATTTTTTACATTTAATAAATATTTGAAATTTACATGAATTATTAGTAACAAATGCTATAAAAGTCTATAAAATTTGAAGTTATCACACTCCCCAACTTAATTCATTACTTGTCCTGAGTAATGCTAATTTACAAAAAATTCAAGAAATCATTTTTTGAAAGATCCCTTTGAAAAATCAATATTTCCCATGAATTCATTGAAATTATGCTTAAAAATAAAAACTTTGCTACTATGTATCTTTGAGTAAATATATATCACTCAATTATTTTCAATTATTAACATGCTAACAAAAATGTGAACTAAATGCCTCCTCCTATTTAATGCGTATTTAGTTCCTTCCAATCAATTTTTACTTCCTTTAACTGAGCTAAGTAACAATTCTAAGGTTTAAGTTATGCCTTCATATGTTGAACTCAATAATTTCTCTCCACTATGTAGTAGACATATTAATCTAAATTAATAGGTCTTTTATGAGGTTGTAATGGAACTAGGTTTAGGGTATGGAAAAAGATAATCATTTTAGGCTAAATACCCTTAAACTAAGCTTACCTTAGGCTTCTGAATATACAGCCATCCCCTTGAATACCCCATTCCTCTTTTCTCAATTTGGAACCATATGTTCATTGTACTTCTTTTCACAACAACTAAGGTCTGTTTTTTTTTTTTAACAACAATAAATGACACTTTCCTTGAGCAAAAAAATCACCTTTTGCGACAAGCACCCAATAATTTTTCTTGAATTCCCCCAAACTTAAACTAGAAAAATATCCTAAAATAAGTTGAGTCTAAGCTTTGGTGAAAAAAATCAATGTAAAACCCCACACTTGGCCTAAACGTTATGATCGAATCTTGAGGGATTACACTTTCCATTTGAAAATCCAAACTAAAATCTAATTTTGAAGATTGTGTGATTTGAAAATATTATTTTTGCCAATATTCTTACATATTTTTTCTAGATAAATCACACGCAAAACTTATTTATTTTGCAGAATAACATTTAATTTGATACTGAGTTTTGCAACAGAGATATTGGATTTGATAATTTAAAAACAGTGATTTCGATAAGTGAAAACGTATAATTTTTTCGATTAAGCATATTTCGAAACTTTCGTTATTAACTTTTGAAAAACTCCTTTCAAAATTGTAGAGGAAAAATTATTAGCTTGTTTAATTTTTAAAACCGAGCATTTGTTTTAATTGAAAAAAATCATGCAAAAATCTTTAATTAAATAACAAAAACCACCACAGAAACTCGAAAGCAAAATTAATTCCGAAATTTAGTTCAAAAATAAAAAGTCCAAAATTTTTAATTATTAGTATTTCAAACCATCATCTGCGAGAAAATCAATCCGAGTTCCCAAATGCCGCCCATTCCTAATTCTGTCGATTACCTGAAATGGTGAAATGAAAGGGGTGAGCTATTAAGCTCAATGTTTAACTTAACTCAAACATAAGCACAAATAACACATCAAACAACTCAGAATAATGCAGAGAATTTCATCAAGTTCAAATGAGCAAATTTGTGCATGCATGATTATGTCAATGTAGTATTTTCGGAAAACATAATACCGATTTTTTTCAGAAAACTTCCTACCCAACTCCTCTACACACCAAATACAGTTTCCAAAACTCGTCCATTCCATAATTCACTTTTATCTCTTAACACGAACATCTCCTTCGTATAGTAGAATATCATGAAATCAAAATCTTACCAACTTACATGGTGGTTATTATACCTCGACACGTATGTGCCAAAATGGTCATTTGGGTGGATAACACCACACTAAATAGACTGTCTACTTCTATACGCCCAAAACTTTACTGTCTACTTCTATACGCCTAAAACTTTAGATTCGCCAAAATTGAGGTGTTACATGTAACACTTGAAAATAATTTTAAAAACTTTAAGAAAAATTTTACAAATTTGATTAAGTAATTTTAGCATTTATTTTGTTATATCAAAAAATTTGAAAACCAAAACTAACAAGATTCAATTAGACCTTAACATTGTGAAATCTATCCTTAAAGGTACAATCCTTGATATACTTACCTAGCAAGCATTTCATTGTAAAACTATATTATAACTTGACATCATTTGCTTGTTTAAATATTTTGTATACACAATCCAAGCACATCAATATTTATGATCCCTTAAGGTTAAGTCTTTTCACCTAATTCAATCACTCTTATCTCATGGTCTCTATTTTATATTCTATAACGAAAATGATTACTAAATAATTATTTATACCACTAATGATAAAATCATTTGTGATGTATTAACGAATGTGGTGAAATTTATTAAAGTCAATTCAACAAAGCTGTCAATTTTCAAGTTTAGAAGATCATTCAACTTATGACGAATTGTTGGATGGGATCTAGGTATTTCTTGGCTAAGATGTTTCATAGTATTCGATGACCTATCACTTAGATTTGAAGCGCACTTTAAAACACTCGATTTAGAGTTCGTGAGCTCAAGTTATGACTAATTTATTAAAGACTGCACAAGCAGAATTTATGGATAGGATTATTACGGGAAATTACAAGTTTTGGGTTTTAATTCGAGTTTAAATCATATTGGGTTCTAGTTTAAGGCCTAATTTTGATTATATATGAACCAAATATTGTATCTATTAGAGTTTATTATTTTATTATTTATTTATTGTGAATTTTAGCATATTTTTAAGTGTTTAAAGTTGTTTAGGAGCTTTATGTTTCTTAGCTAACAATAAAGTTTAGTTCTACTAAAACTACTTCTTAGAGTTTAAATTAACTAGAGTTTCATTAAACTTGAGAGTTTTATTTGGATGTAATTAGCTAGCATATATAAATGCTTCTTCATTGTTCATTAAAGACATAAAATTGGTTGATTCATTCATTAATAAATTTTCAACTTTGAGAGTTAATTTCTTTCATTCAAAATTGCTTTCTTGTAATTTTTAGAAGCGATTTTTCTTCTCGATTTTCTTCAAGGAGTTGTTAGAATTCATTCTTCATCCTTTAGTTTGTCAAAGATTATTTTTTGGATTATTGATTAAAGTCATTAATTAGACATTTTGGGGTTTATATTTCAAAGGGTTTAGTTGGACAACTATCTTCCATCTATATTTATTGGTTTATTCAAACCATCTTCTACTTTTATTTTTTATTGTTTATTTATTTATTGTTTTAAATATTTATTATTTGTTCTTAAATTTTTCTTTTGGTTGTTTTTGTTTTCTTTGGTTTCCTATATCTGTTTTCGTTTCTTCTTTTCAAGTCATATCCAAATCTCTTGGTGTTAAATAATTTGAACACGATCTTAGTCCACTGTCCCCTATCAATTTATCTCAAAAAAATGACCCATGGTTATTGTTCCATTTTCATAATTATACAATGTCATTGAGAGGAAACTGTTACTCCTTTTATTGAGATATGATTATACTATTGTGAGTGAAGACATATCATAGGTAAGTTATGAAACCAACAAATCAACTTTCAACCAATATTTTCAATATATTAAAGTGCATGAATTTTGTATATATAATATTTACTTGTTTTAAAACATGAAAGGAATGCCCGACGGAAATCTAAAATTTTCAATACATCCTTCCTTACGTGCTCTGTTGAGCCGGGAGAGACTGTAGAATCTTCCTTCTATTAGGGAAAGAAAATAACCAGATGAAGCCAGTGACATGCTTCTTTGTGTTAGCATGGTTTCATGGGTTTATCCCATAGAAGGCTTTGACCCTTTGATTGAGCTGGGGCTCTAAATAGATTAAACAATTTGTGCAGTTTATGTTATTTGAGGGGTTTATAGATATATAGATATGAGCAGGATCTGTTGGGGTGTGACAATATATTCAATTTATTTGAGGAATTCTAATAATTGCTGGTGTATATAGTCACTTGGGCATCCCGCACAGCAATAAGCATGCATTTTTACTTGACCATCTCTTTTATCACTAAAATCCAGTGATTAATTGTATAATCAGATATGATGGGAAAGAAAATTTCTATGACCTCTTTCCCTGGTCCATCCAGCTGAAACATTTTTTTTTAATGAGTTATCAGTACTTCATCAAATTTGGGTGAAATTACACTTTATAAGAAATAGATTTTTTTCATATTATTATACTAATAATCAAGGAAAATAGAAATATTTATCTTCTTCCAATTATTTAATATTCAAAACATTTAAGTCCTAATCAAAGTTGTTAGCTACCTTTCTATTTTTTAGCTTCCAAGTCACTTCTCTCATGTTTGTTAAAAAAATGTGTAACTTACATCTACCTAAATGTGTAGCCTTAACACCAACAAACAAAATTTCAAATTCAAAATCATTTTCCCAATTGCAAAAATCTTAGAAATCAAGTTGTAATCAATAAAAATGTTCACCCATTCTTCTAAACCTTCAATGAATACACATTAAGCCACCCACCCACCCACCCACCAAACATATAACATATTTTGTTAGGTTTTGTTTCTTTGTTAAGGGTATTGTGCCTTGCACACACAGAATAATGTGTTACTATGAATGTGAGGCATGGCAGATGGAGGGTGAAGATGGTGAAATGGTGATGCAAGTAGAAGTAGATTCGTCGCTGTGTCCTGTGTTTTCTATTGAAATCTTCGCTAACATTGTATCTGATCATGGAACCATCATTCAACAGCTATTGCTGCCACAGGATCAGTTAATGCACGCCAGCAGCACATCGTGGTCGGCTATATCTAGCAAGCTTTCGCAAATGGAAATACCCTTTAGCCTTCATGCCAGGGTGATGCTAAAGATCATAGAATGTGCTCGTTCCGCCATGAAGGAAACACAGAACAAGAAGCGCAAGAACATCCCAATTATCGTCACCCTGGGTCCTGCTGCTGCAACACCATCAGAGGACGAAGCCGTCGATAAGCGCAAGGGATCACTGAAGAAGGTTAAAGTTGAAGAAGGCAAGTTTACCGTAGTGCAGTGCGTGATTTGTTTGGAAGAGATTTTGGATGGGTTTAAAGTTACTCAAATGCCTTGCTCTCATATATATCATCCACATTGCATCTTAAGCTGGTTGGAGAAGAGTAATCTTTGTCCTCTTTGTCGATTTCAGATGCCTACTTGATGGGTGAATTTGATTGGGTTTTTCTTCTATTTTTTGGAGTGATAATCAATACTAGTGAAGAACTTTTGATAACTAGATATAATGTTAACAAGATTTCAGCTTACTATTCAAGCTATTTCATTTGGTTTTTTTTTTTTTAAATAAAAAATTTACCTAGTGGTTTTCTATTTAGTTATCTAAAATTCTTTTTTAAGAAAAATGTTACTAAAGTTGGGTTTAATACAAGAAAAGGCTAATTTTATAAAATAATAATGGAAATGGGTCAATTTTGTAAAAATTGATAGAAATAGACTAATTTTACAAAAACACATTTAACTAGTCATGTTTTCAAGGGAAAATCAGTAAAGCACGTCCAGCACAATGCTTTTTTCTCCTTGACCAATAAAACGGTCCAAGTCAGCGCACTAGTAAAACACGTCCAGGTCAACACGTTTCCCCCCATAATTGTTTAATTAGGATTTAAGGTTTATTAAATTAGGTTTAGAATTTTAATTAGGGTTTAGTGTTTATTAAAATAGTGTTTTAGTGTTTTATTTAATTTTTATGTGTTTATTAATTTGTGTTTTAGGGTTTTAGGAAATATAAATTTATTATTAGGGTTTTGGGGGTATGTTAATTAGGGTTTTGGGTTTGTTTTAGAGTTTTTAGTTTTATTGTTAGGGTTTTTAGTGTTCAAGGGTTCTGAAAAAATAATTTTGACGAGATAGGTTCTGAGAAAATATCTTGGGATATTTGAAATGTTTCTGAAAAATGCTATAATTAGAATGCACTGTCAGCAAAATACTAAAAGTGCTTCCACCCGGATGCTATTTTCAGTACTGTTGCTGATAGTGCATCCTGCTTGGAGCGTTCTTTCTCTGCAAATTTCAACCCCCACTATCCGGGGCATTTTTATAGAAACGAGTGGGATGTTATCCCTTGGGCTATAAATGGGCCATATTTCAGCATCTAGTGGCATAAGAGAGCAATAGAATTTGAAGAAGTTCAATAGATTAGAAGTTTGTAGGGAAGGTATAAGTTGGAGCAATGATACTATTTGTAAAAAAAGTAAGCATAGGCATTGATTTTACATGTTAATATTTATTTGAAGCATTATATTTTTTTTCATAATGCTTTTGTTTCAAACTTCTCTCGATAGATAATTCAATAAAAAATGAGTGGACGAATTAGTGTTATTATTTATTATGACGGTGAGGTCCGGGACACCGAGAACGGCGTGATTTTTTTATTAGAGAACACAGAGCAACTGGTTTTAACTAGAACATAGAGTTGCCAGAACGTTAGAAATGAATTAGGCGAAAAATTGTTGGATCTACGGTAATTAGAGTATCGTTTATTAAGTACCAATTTTGTGACACCCCAAACCTGACCGAGACAGACCGGTCTGAATTCGAAGCATTACATTAACCACTTAAGTGACTATCTGGTTAACGACCTCCCAAGACACACCCTAACCTTGTAACACCTTAATCTTATCTAATTATTAGTTATTTATTAATGCGGAAGCAAATTATGAGCCAATTTTAAACTTTTCCTAGGTAATTTAATTTAAAGGCATTTTCATCATTTTACCACCTATGGTAAAACTAACTTGATTTTAGATTTACCTACCTTCTTTTAGTCAAATTATGCAAGCCTAAAAATTTCAATTTAATTTGAGTTAGTTTACTATGTCTAATTCAAGTTTAAGGACTAGGTTGTAACTTAAACAAGTTAGAATACCAATTTAAAGAGACAAAAATTCAAACCCCAAAACCCACACGATTGTGTCTCCCAAACTGTGTGTCATTAAATGACCGTGTTCGCGTCGTGAACAACTTTTAGACCAATTGCATACGCTCGTGTGGAAATCCCACACACCTGTGTGTGATAGCTCTAGTCTCCACACGCTCGTCTCACTTACCCACACACCCGTGTGCAACCCCTCACATGCCTGTGTGAAAACCACTGCGCCTATTTTTGCGAAAAACTCTTTTTAAAACCCGATTTTGTATATTTTAATGGCCAATTAAACCCAATTTAACTACGATTAATTAACATACATATACATACACCTGCAATTGAGTTTATTGACATCAATCAAGCCTCAATTATATAGAATTAGACAATCAATTTCATGCATAACAAACACATAATAAATCAAACAAGTGGCGTACCTTAGTCGCTAGTAAACCACTTTATGGAAGCTTCATTTAAACAATCGTTAGTATAAATTTCATGCCTCACACACCGTGTTATCAAGCAACAATACACCGTAAATCATTCAATAATTAAACTCAGCCATGCCTAAAAATCATTATAAAACCATCCCAAAATAAAATGTCCAATGTCCAAAGTCCAATTACAACCAATATTAAACTAATTCTCAGGAGTTCCACAATGCCTAATTGTAGTCTCTAAAACGTGTAATAAAGTCTCTACCAAGCCTAAATCTCTTGGAAATCTCTTGGTCGACTCTTCAACTCCTCAAGCCCGACGATATCTATACAAATTGTGAGGGTGTAAGCTTTAAAAAGCTCAATGAATGTTAATAAAAATAACTAGTAAGTCAACATCCAAATCATGCTTAAATCACATCCAATCAATCACCAATTATCAGCCATAATAATGAAACATGTCAATTTAATTTCCATATGATTTATCAATATCAAGAATCAATTATTCATGGCTTACAAACATCGGATGATATAAGAATAATCACACATAAATATATTGGAATTCACTTCTCATGACTTAATCGGGTGATAATACATTAGATAAACGAATCTATGAACTCCCGCAAATATCAAATATAGTCCATAGAGTTGAGTAGGCCGAAGCACACGCTCCCTTATAGCGCCTCAAATATCCCAATGAGTGGAGACTCATGCTCAATACTACCTTATCTATTCCAAACAAATCAGTGCACCTAGAGCCATATGCTCACAATGTCATAAATAAAGGTGAGTCTTACAAATCCTATGGCATGCCAGTTATATCCAATAGATCCACCATGCATGTTACCAATATATTCAGTCAAACATAGCATATAAATCAGTCATTATTGTGCTCAATTTAATGTGACAAAATGTTTATGTGTAACATGTAACATAGCCATTTAACATCCAATTAAATCAAGCATTTCATTTGCCATTTGTCATTTTCCAATATTCAATTACCGATTGTAGCACCAATATATCATGATCAAAAACACCAGTAACCATGCTCTAATCATCAATATAATTAGCCTAATTAAATTGCATAAAACCACCTAAATGCTTACTTAGCATTATTCAATAAAAAATCAACTCTTGTACATATAATATCAATCTTGCAAAAATTAGTCATTCAACCATAATTAATCATTTGAAATCCATTAGAAACACTCACCACACAATTTATTCTACCACAAACAAGTAATCAACCAAGCACATCCAAACTTCAATTCCGATTAGCTTGATCCTCTTCAAGATTCGGAGCTTCAACAGAGATAAAGTAAATATTACCACCTTTCTAATGCTATAATAAACATGAATTTTAATTAACTATACTAATTGAAATCCTTTAACAAAGATACCTTACCAGATTTGTAATATCAAGTCGAAAACTCGATTCCTCACAAAATCGATCTCTCCAGCCCTCCTAAACACTTTGAATAATCAATACTAGGCCAAATACACTTATACTAAGCATCAATTTCATCTTTAAATCAATTTCACAAAATTCTAGAAAATCGATTCAAAAAGATGATGAAATTCAAATTTCTTTAAATTACCTCACAAATCCTGTTTAATCTTAATAAATAAGATAAAAAAAACCTTTTAATAGATCCATTTTGAGTTGGAACATTCATTGATTTGTGGATTTCCTCTCAAAATTCAAGATCCACCATTAAAGAATCATGTGTTCTTGGAAAACGATGACACTGATAAAATCATTTAATTGACTCTCAGATCATGTTTCTAATCATCATAAAAACAAGTTTAGGATAAAAGATTACCTTTGATTCACTCTAAATTCGTTGATTGAAAATCTTAATTCAAGAAACTTGAGAAATTTCAAAATATTTTTGGCTACTTTTGAGAATAATTTTGAGTGAATTGAGAGAATATTTTGTGAAGGAAATTGGTTGGATCTATTCTCTGATGATAGATACTTAAAATCATACAAAGAAAATGAATTTTAAAACTCTTTAATCTGATGTAAAATGCATGAAAAGTAGGTTGATACATTAGTTTTAAAACTAAAACCACCTATCAGAAATTTAAAAATTAGGAAATTTGCTTAATGACCACTCCCACATTTCTCTTACTTTATCATTTAATCCTTTCCCTCAAAATTCTAAATTTTAAGGTTTATTTTCCATATAAATACTCTAAATTTTTCCTTGTTTTACAATTAAATCCTATTTAATTAATAATTAAATTTTACTCAAATTACCCTCAATAAAAATTATTTTAAAATTCTTTTTCAACCCAAATTGATTGTTTTCACTAATAATTATTTAAAATCTTTAAAATTAACTTTTCAGAAATATATTTTTTAAAATTTTCTAGATTATTGTTTAATCGATTTTAGATTAAATTAACCTCCTAAATTAAATTAAAAATGACTAGAAAACCTATAAATTCCTAGTTCCACACATGAAACCCAAAAAATATATCCAAAACTATTAGACCCGATTTAGGGATATTACAAATTTTGTGCTTCGATCGATCCCTTACAATATGACGTATTCAATATCAAAGATGGTCAGAGCTTGGAGGCAATGTTGTAGACGCACATCGATAGTGGATTACCGTTTATTAAGTTATATGTGAAATTTTCAAGGGCAGATGTGTAACGCCCTAAAATTCATATTTTTTGTTTCTGTGAAAAATGTGACACAAATATCTGCCTACTTCAATGGTTAAGTGTTCTGAGTGTGTATGAGAGGTTCCAAGTTCAAGCCATGACTGGGCAAATTTTTGTGTTTTTCTGAATAAATCCCCATATCTAGTTGTAGGCTTTTAGTTAAATGTTGGTAGAATTATAACAGAATGTGCTTGCTGGCCTAGTGGTTAAGTGGAGTGTTGGTGTGAAGGAGGTCCTGTGTTTGAATCTCTACGTGTGCAAAGGGGATAATTTTTGTTACTGGTTTCGGCAGGAGTTTGTTTATTTGAGGATTCTAAGTAGTGGGATAGTGTGGAGTTGGATGATATCTTAGTTGTTAATTATCTTATTTTATTTTTAGTATTTCTCCCCAAAATAGCTAGTTCTGATGTTTTTCTTCTTCTTACTTTTTCCCGACAAGAAAATTCTTTCTTTTGATACTTGCACTTCTTTCTCCTTTGCCCTTGTCGAATTAGAGGTAAATTCTCTTCTATTCCTTTTGAGCTTTCCGATTTTGTTGTTTAACCTTGCTTGCAGATGTTTAGACTTTTGGTTTTGTGCAACTGATAAGTTGATTAAGTGCGATTCCATTATGGTTAACGAATAAACTATTAATGGGGGCTTATTTTGTTACTCAGGAGAAAGATAAGGGGTTGTGACCAACCAATCGGTGCTCAGGTGTTGCGAAACTATTGTTACTTGCTCAAAGGTAAGGGTTTCGTTAAACTTTTGGGAATGTTCTTTTTTATTATAGTTTATTGATAATCAAATTATTTGGTTAATTGAGTGGTATTTTGGTCGAATATAGGTTCTGGACTGTTCAAAAATTGTTTAAGCATCAATCAATATCAGATTTGTACCCGAACCGTAGAAAACGAGAATCGACAAAAAGCCGAAAAAGCTTTCTGTCAACGCCACACGGGCGTGTGGTCGCCGAAACCAAGCCAAGCCATGCGCGAAGGACATGGCCATGTGATGGCCAGGTGAGGCCGTATGCGACACACAGGCACGACTAATTGGGCCATGTGGGCCACATGGGCATGTGGGTCCACATGGGTAGTCCATACGGGCATGTAAGATTCTGGGTCAGGCTGTGTGATCCGTATAACCAAGGCCAATTTGGGCCGTGTGGGCCACATGGGCGTGTGAGCCCATTTTTCTAAAACGTTCTGTAAGGTTGCATAGGTTGCCCAAGTCGACTATGATCCTGTTGTAGGGTCGGTAAGCATTACTTAGACCCCTTAATTGTGTGATCTGATTGTATGATGTCCGACTGAGCATGATATCTATACTAAACCGAATGTATGTTCTGATATTAGCCTATTTGCATGTCACGTATGGTATGTTGCATTGCATTGGGGGTGGGTTGATAAAGTTGAAGGAAACATCTGAAAGGCTTTTAAAGCTTGTTATCTGCCAGCTAAGTTGCATATTTCTGATTATGTGTCGCATTTCGGTACCTTATGGTGTGTAGGGATGGATGGGTATTATAAACCCTATTTGGTGTGCAAGGATGGGTGGGTGTTTAAAACCCCACATGATGTGTAGGGATGGTCAGAGTTGGTGTGTGGGCTGGCGGGTTGTAATCTGATTTCTGTTCTGCATGTTATATCTGAGATTGTTTTGTATGGGCTAAGGCCCGAATTGAATCTGTGATAGGCTCAATCTCTAGATTGTATATGATTGTTACTATTATTGGATTTTGTGCATGTTTTCTATGGGGATTACACATTGAGTTTGAGACAACTCTCCCTTTTCTGTTTAATCTGTACTGGTAATCCCTAACTTTAGACGGATCGGTGCAGGGGAGGACTCGACGGTGACCACCACTGTTACATACTATTTTATTTCAGTTTTAAATTTATTTATTCCCTCTTTATTATTTGGATAATTTTGTGTAATTGGACTTTATGGACTGTTTACTTTTAAATTTTGGGATTTTAATTACTTTCATGGTTTTATAATTTGATCACACCAAAATATGGTTTTCAAAATGAGTAAAACTGGGGTTTCGTCAAATGGAATCACTTTTCTTGATATAAACGATTTTCAAGCTTTCGCTAAAAAGAAATGATTTTTGACATAAAGATAAACATGTGTTTTACTTCAGATTAAGTTAAGAGTTAAGTAACTGAGACGGTTTTGGACTCGACATCTTGCTTTCAAATTCCATTCTATGTGACATCGCCAGATTCGGCCATAATATCTAGGCCGAGTTTCGGGTGTTACATTTAGTGGTATCAGAGCTAGGCTGCAAAACTCGGCTATAGATTTTGTGTTTTAATAGTCTAATTTCAAAAGAGTTGATTTACAAATGATTTTAAACAATTTGATTAAGTATGTGGTACACCGAGTCTCCGGCGCTGATCTTATAAGCATTATATATTTTGATAAACTATTATGACTTTGTAGATTATACTGAAACACTTTAGCTTGTGTATACTGAAAACAGTAGTGAAATTGAAAACTGTAGTAAGACTGCAATTCGTGATAACAAACTCCAAACTTCTGATACTGTTTTGCATAAAATATTTATTAATAAATATCAAAACTGTAATTGATTCAAAAAACTATTAATACAGATAAACTTCGAACTACGATAAGTGCACGAGGTTTCTGCAGATGGGGTACTAGAGGCCGACGTAGATGTAACGACCGAAATTTGGGCCTAGAAGTATTGGGCATTGAGCTTGGGATCAGTTAGAAGGCGGCCTAAATATTTCTTTTAAAGTGTGCTTATAAATATCACAATGGCATGTTTGATATGTTGTTTAAGTGATTTGGAGTGTTTGGGGAGGTTTGGGAAGCCCTGGGTTCAAACCAGGGCACTAGCGAAATTTTTAGTTTTTCCTTTAGTAGGACCTTGGCGTTTGATTGAAGGCTTTAAGAATTAAATGAAAGGAAATGTGACATAAGGGAGCATGTGGTCTAGTGGCAATGAGATATTAGGAGTATGCTTATGGTTTGGGGTTCAAGCCCTGGCGTTTGCAAGGTTTTTATTTTAGGCTCTTAAGCGAACTGGGACGTTAGCTTATAGGACTTATAACTATTTGTGCTCGTTGTTTGTCACAAGAAGCTTGTTTAGTTCAGTGGTGGTGGCGTGTTTAAGCATATGAGAGGGAGTGGGTTCGAATCCTATTGTTGGCAAAGGTTATTTATTTTGCTTCATGAATGGTAAGAGTTTGAGATGGATTCAAATTCTTTAGGGTGGTTGTGGACTTAGTAAAAGGAGGAGAGGATCATGGGATATAGATAAGGGTTGGTAGAGATTTGAAGGAGGAAGAGAGGGAGAAAATCGTGGGATTCTTTGAGAAGTAGAATTGGTGCCGATTTTGATTAGGAGACTGGGAAGTGTTCGGTTTGGTCATTCTGAGTGCTATAGCCAAATTCTTTTTGGTCTTTTTGGGGTTTCTCTTTAGCAATTTGTGCTTTCCTCTTTTCTCAGTATTGCCGTATCTGTTTGGGGTTTTGACTATTCGGGTCTTGGGTATCTTCGCTTAGGTAGTACGTGTTACACTTTTGGTTTTTTCCTCTTGACTTTCTTTGGAGTTCCTCTTTTCTCTATGCTCTAAAAACATTCCATCCATACTCAAACTACTCATAAGTCCTTCCTTTGGCTGAAGTGTGCCCCCTCTTACACTTTCTTCTTAGACCGAAAGTATTCTATTTTGGTTTCATCTAGTCTTCGTCTCTTTTTCTCTTTTACTAAGGAAATAGCCAAACATCACATTAATCTTCTTTTGGTTCTTTTGTTTTCAGTAGTTTTTCCTCTTATAGCCAAATTTCCCCTCATCTTATTTTATTTTACTTTTGTCATTGCCATTTTCTTTTCTTTAATTCCATGTCAATTTCTTCCCTGCTATTTAGTGTCGATTGACTGCTTCTGTGGCCTGTGTTTCATTAAGTGGGTGATTCGTGTAAGGGTGTTGACATATTGGAAGGGTCTTCTCAGCAACGTAAAGAAACATCATTGTTTGGGAAAGCAAACGCAACCTTTTCTTCGGTTGATCAGTAGGTAAGTGATGTATCTTCAATCCTTTTGAGTGTGGGTCGAATGTGTTTTTGGGTTTATGGTATAGTATGTATTTAAGTCACATTTATGAGAGACTATATTTTTAATAAGTTTTATGGTACTATAGATATTGAACCAAGGAGGATAACCAATTGTGATCTGTGGATTTAGGAGTATTAGGGGCGTTCGTTCAGACAAGGTAAGGGAGGTGTGTATTTGGCTAGGTGTTGTGAAGTGATTAACCTTGATCAAGGGTTGTTTAACGAAACGTTGTGGTGGATTGTAGGTTCAGTTTAAGAGGGTGAATCACACATATAAAAATAGGTGTGTATCCGTACCTTATAGAATGTAGTAGGCGTAAAAGCCGTAAACATGTGTGTATCTATATACTATGTGTGGTTATCGGCTGAAAAGCCGAAAGTATGTGTTGTTCGCTACTATGACTATAGAATGGCAAAATGCTGAGAGCTGAAATGTCGGCAAATGATGCCACACGGGCGTGCGATCGCCCGTGTGGTGATTCGAGACCACGAATGTATGCGTACGACGAATGAGGCCACCACGAGTGATCTTGGGGACTTGGGCCGTATGGGCCATGTTGGGCCCAATGGATCGTGAGCCCATATGGGTGAATCTCACTATAAGATGGAAAGGTTGGATTGGCCATGTCGCGCACGTGGCTTAGAATATTTATGGGCCTCGATGTGTCGAAATGGGTCGTGTGGGCCTAATAGGCATGTGAGGCCTACACAGATTAAATTGTATGTTATGAGGCTACTGTTGGTTTGGACTGTGTAGTTGGTATGGTTAAATCTAATTTGAGCTAAAAGGGCCTACGGGCCCAATGGGCTTGTGGGCCCACACGGATAAAATGTATGTGATGGGATAAGTGATGGATTTGGGCTTTGTGTTCGCATAACCGTAGTTGTTTCTGGGTTAAATAGGCCATACGAGAGTGTGAGCCCACTTGGGCCGAGTAATGGGCCTTAGGCCCAATTACCCCATTTTGCTTGTTTAGGTTATAAAAGTCGCTCGAGGTGACGATGGACCTTGGGTTGGATCGTTAAGACCCCGATTTACAAAATCACCAAAATACCCTTAATTTGCAAAATTATCAAAATACCTTCAGTTTACAAAATTACAGAAGTATCATCAGTTTATAAAATTACGGAAATACCCTCTGTTTGTAAAATTACCAAAATACCCTCAACTTGTAAAATTACTGAAATACCCCTAATTTGTAAAATTACCAAAATACCCCTGGTTTGTGAAATTATCAAAATACCCCTGATTTGTAAAATTACCGAAATACCCTTAGTTTGTGAAATTACTAGACTACCCCTAATGGGTAAAAAATCGTTTTGCCCTTTAAGGGTAAATATCGCACTGGTAATACAATTTGATTGATTTGACTATGTTTTGACTGAGAATGTATGACTGTGATTGGGCTGTTGTGATTGTGATGTGTATGATTGTTTATGACCATGATGTTTCACATACATGACATACTGCATGGGATTGGGATATTGTTTATGGAGGAAGTTCTGTTCTGATAGGGTCAGAAGGGTCGCGCGAGACGACTGTGGATCCAGTTCTATTCTGATAGGATCGCCCGGGTCGCACAAGACGACTGTGAGTCTAGTATGAATGGCTTAAAGCCACTTATTCTAATTATGGCTCTGTGTCGACCTAATTGTGGCTCTGTGCTACCTTGATTATGGCTTTGTGCCAATTGTATTACCTACGGATACGTGCCAATCACATACATTGATGACTATATGTCAATCACATTTACCCATGGCTATGTGCCAGTTATGTTACCCTAATTGTTGGCTATGTGCCTAACATAATGCATATATTGATGGCTTTGTACCATTCTGCTTACGGCTTTCAGCCGTTTTGTTATTTGGCAGCATTACTACGATATTTACAGCTTCTAGCTATTTTGTCTACGATGCTGAGCCGTTCTGTTGACTTAGTGCCGTAACTGATGCTAAGCTTGGTGTGTTGGTTGGGTGGGTCGATTTATTCCCCACAAATGTGTAAGGTTGGTATGGGTGGTGTGATGGCTGGATTGGGGTGGGCTGCATACTCACACTGTTGCATACTTGTTTTCGAGATTTGTCTCTGGATTGGGCTTACGCCAATTGATTCTGTTATGGGCTGTGACCCAAATGTTATGGTAGTGGGCTTGGGCCCACGTATGCTCTATACTGGACTGTTCTGTTTCTATTAAAGGGCTCTGGCCCAGACTATTATTAATTCTATTTACTGATTGTTAGTTTAGTAAGGGGACACTGAGTTTTTGTCAACTCACCTCGTTTATTAAGTTTTTAGGTAATCCCCAGCCTTAGACGGATCGAAGCTGCGAGGGACTCGAAGAAGGCCACACACTGCTTATGCTTTATGTTTTGTTTATTTACTCTCAAGTACTTTATTTTGGGTTTGGTTTGTAATAAGGCCTTTTATAATTTTTGGATTTTAATTTTAGGGTTTTTATTTACTTTGAATTATATCTACTAGAGGTGAATCGCGATTTTCCAAAATGTTAACTATTTTTAAACAACACTACGTTTCTATAAATCATTTATTTTGAAATTCAACTTCCACAACTGAAAAAGATTTTACAAAGTAATTAATAACGTTTTAAAAAGGGAATAGCTTTTAATAAACCATGTTTTGAAAATAAGCAAACGAAATTTGAGATTTTACCCAATGTTGAAACGGCAATAATTTTTAAATAAGAAGGGTCTTCAATGAAAACAAGGTTTTCGAAAAACACTTCAACGTGACACGCTAAATTTGGGCCTAACTCTAGGCTGGGTTTGAGGTGTTACAGTAGAAGCCAAAGAGGGGATAGAGATAGGTCCTCGTCATCTGGCAATATACCTAATTTGGATACTAGTGAGATGCCGATTTCATCTATGATTGAGATTGGATCTTTAGATTGCTTGGTTGGGGATGACACATTGTCCCAGGCTATGCTGTGGATATTAGAGAGGGTCACTAGTCCTAATACTGGATCTAGGGGCCGAGTGTCAGTTACGAAATGACTCCGGTCCAATGAGGCTGAGCTATTCAAGGGTGTCACTAGAGTTGCCCCTAATGTGGCCGAGTACTGGATAGAGGCAACGGAAAGAATCACGGATGATCTAGATTTTACACCTAAGCAGAAACTGAAAGGGGTTGTTTTATTGCTTTGCGATGAAGCATATCAATGGTGGCTGATAGTTAAGGAGGGTACTTAGCCTGACTGATTGAATTGGGAGTATTTTAAGACAGTTTTTCAAAGTAAGTATGTGGGGGCCAACTACATGGATGCTAGGAGATGGAGTTTCTGAATATCACACAGGGTGACCGTTCAGTGGCTGAGTATAAGGCTGAGTTTCTGAGATTGAGCCATTATGCGCGAGGCATGGTGGCAACTGAATATGAGAGGTACGTCAGATTTGAGGACGGTCTAAGAGATAATTTAAGGGTTGTGATAACTCCACAGAGGGAGAGTGACTTTTCAACACTAGTAGAAAAGTAAAAGATCGCCAAGGAAGTGAAGTGCGCTGAGCGCCAAAACTGGGATAAGGTGAGAGGAAATAATAAGAGAGATTCAGAGCCCTCAAAATTTGCACTGAAGCCTAAGAAAAAGGCCAGGTCTAACAGGCCAGTTAGAGTTAGGCCCTCGTTGCACCTATTGGGATTTTGCCTTGTGGGCATTGTGGTAGATGCCATCTGGGCAATTGTTGGAGGACGACTAGGGCATGTCTAAGATGTGGGTCTACTGAGCATCATGTTCGAGGGTGTCCGCTGAGGGCTGCTTAGGTACAAGCTCCAGGTTCTGGTATTGCACAGCCGTAGAAGGTAGTTCAGCAGCCACTTAGGGACCGTGGTCAGGCTAGGGGTGGTAATGGTATAGGTCGAGGATAGAGAGCACCGGGCAGATGTGCTGGACATACTGAGGTAAGGCAGCCTGTACTGGTTATGCTGCTCGTCGCCGTGAGGATAGAGATGCTCCGGACGTCATCAAGGTACATTTTTAATATTTGATGTACCTTATCTTGCACTAATAGACATAGGCTCTACACACTCTTACGTAGCTTGTATTGTGTCTGAGACTTTGGGAATTTCGGTTGAGAATACTTCTAGTGAGGTCACGGTTTTGAGTCCTTTGGGGCAATCTGTCCGGGTTAGTAGACTGTTTAGAGACATTTCGTTAGAGGTTCAAGGGACAGTATTTTTGGTTGATCTAATGGAGCTTCCATTTGGGGAGTTCGACCTAATTCTGGAAATGGACTGGTTGGTTAAGCACCGAGTGAGTCTGGACTATGCGCCAAAAAGGGTTATATCGAGAACCGAGGAGGACAACGAGGTAGTGGTAATTGGGGAACAACGAGACTATCTAACTAATGTGATTTTGGCATTGGTGACGGAAAAGTTGGTGCGAAAAGGATGTGAGGCATTCTTGGCTTATATCAGTGTTTCTAATTCTGGAAACTCTTCGGTTAAGGACAATAGAACTGTGAGGGACTTTCTAGATATTTTTCCCGAGGAATTATTGAGTTTTCCTCCGAGTAGGGAAGTAAAGTTTGGGATTGAGCTTATTTCGGGTACAGCTCCAATGTCTATAGCCCCCTACAGAATGGTATCGAAGGAGCTTACGGAGCTTAAGGCTTAGATTCAAGAACTGATAGATCGTGGGTTTGTTCGTCCGAGTGTGTCTCCGTGGGGAGCACCTGTTCTATTTTTGAAAAAGAAAGATGGGACAATGAGGATGTGTATTGACTACCAATAGCTGAACAAGCTAACGATCAAGAACAAGTACCCACTTCTGAGGATAAATAATTTATTCGACCAGTTTAGAGGAGCTTCTGTGTTTTCTAAAATCGATCTACAATCGAAATATCATCAGTTGATAGTTAAGGAGACTGATGTGCATAAGACGGCATTTAGGACTCGATATGGACATTACGAGTTCCTAGTTATGCCTTTTGGGTTGACTAACGCACTAGCGGCATTTATGGACTTAATGAACCGAGTGTTCCAGCCCTATCTGGACCAATTTGTGGTGGTATTCATTGACGATATCCTGGTGTATTCTAGGTCTGAGGACGAGCACGACAAGCATCTCAGAGTGGTACTACAGACTTTTCGTGAGAAACACATGTATGCAAAGTTCAGCAAGTGCAAGTTTTGGCTACGTGTGGTGACCTTTTTAGGACACATAGTTTCTGCTGAGGGGATTTGTGTCGATCCTCGTAAGATTAAGGCTGTGTTGGATTGGAAATAGCCAAGAAATGTGTCTAAGATCCATAACTTTTTGGGGTTGGCGGGTTACTATCGGCACTTCGTAGAAAGGGTCTCCTTAATCGCAGCACCGTTGACTAAGCTTTTGTGTAAGGGAGTTCCTTTTGTCTAGACTGGTGCGCAGCAAGAGAGCTTCGAGAAGCTCAAGACTGTTCTGACTCAAACACCTGTTCTGATATAGCTTGAGCCTAGTAAAGACTTCGTGGTTTACAGCGATGCATCACATGTCAGTTTGGGTTGTGTGTTGATGCAGGATGGTAAAGTCGTAACGTATGCATCTCGTCAGCTTAAAACTCATGAAGCTAACTATCTGACGCATGATTTGGAATTGGCTGCTATAGTCTTCACTCTAAAAATTTGGAGGCACTATTTGTACGGTGAGAAGTGTACTATCTACACTGATCACAAACACCTTAAGTATCTCCTCACTCAGAAGAAGTTATATCTTAAGTATCGTAGATGGGTTGAGCTGCTTAAGGATTATGATTGTACCATTGAGTACCATCCTGACAAGACTAATGTGGTGGCCGATGCATTGAGTCATAGGGCTATGATCGATCTGAGAGCGATGTTCACTCGACTTAGTCTTTTAGACGATGAGAGTCTATTGGCAGAACTTTAGGTTAAATCGACATGGATTGATTAGATTCGAGGTAGACAGTTGGAAGGTAAGTTGATTAAGTGTGATTCCATTATGGTTAATGAATATACTATTAATGAGGGCTTATTTTGTTACTCATAAGAAAGATAAAAGGCTGTGACCAGCCAATCGGTGCTCGGGTGTTGCAAAACCATTGTTACTTACTCAAAGGTAAGGGTTTCGTTAGGCTTTTAGAAATGTTCTTTCCGATTATAGTTGATTGAGAATCAAATTAAGTGGTTAATTGAGTGGTATTTTGGTCGAATATAGGTTTTAGAGTGCTCAAAAATCGTTTAAGCATCAATCAATATCAGGTATGTACCCAAAATACAAAAAACGAGAATCGGTGAAAAGCTTAAAAAGCTTTCTTTCAATGCCATACTAGCGTATGGTCGCCCGTGTGGTAGGCCATGTGACAGAACATGGGTGTGTGATCGACGAGGCTAAGCCGTGCGTGAAAAACACGGCTATGTAATGGCCAAGAGAGGTCGTCTACAACACACGGGCATCACCAATTGGGCCGTATAGACCACACGGGTGTGTGGGTCCACACAGGCGTGTGGGTCCACACAGACCACACACCTGTGTAGGTCTACATGGGCGTGTGGGTCTGTGTGATCCACACGATCAAGGCAAATTTAGGCCATGTGTGTAACAACCTTATCCCGTAACTGTTACCGAAATAGGATCGGGCGTTACTAGATATTTAGAACAGATTAATCACAGATTTCCAAATGTGAGTAATATTATAATTTAGTAGCATGACATAAAAGATCAGAATTAACTTCATTCATTCATCAGGGGCTAAACTGAAACCAGACAAAAGCTAGGAAGAACCTTAAGAAAATTTTCAAGTTCGAGCCACATGGCCGTATGCCTGGGCCATGTGCCTCACATGGTCGTGCCCAAATTTTAGCCCTAGCCGTGGACAACACTGCCAATCATAGCACGGTCACTAGACATGCACGTGTGTCCAGCCCATGGGTAACACTGCCAACCACCACACGGTCACCAGACACGCCTGTGTGTCCAGCCCGTGTGCAATACTGACCAAAATATTTTAGATACAGGGGTCACATAGTCGAGTCACACGCCCATGTGCTCAAACCGTGTGGCACAATGCAGGCTTGGTTTAAGCCATATTTCCCACCCATTAAGGGCCAAATCTACTAGCCAAGTTCATGCCACACTACTGCCACAATTTCAACTCAATACAATGCTTTAAAACACACCATCACATGATCAATTCACCCATATACACATTCATACTCAATATCATAAAAAACATGTCTATATTCTAAACAAAGTTCATGTCCAAACACATGAACATATCTCTTTCATATCACATCCAAAACTTACCATTTCTGCACATTGGTATGTGTCAAAATGACCAAAACAATTAGATCATAAGACCATAATAAGCTCACATAATTTGGCATCACAAGCTTAAGCCAAGGTCAAGCAAAAACAAATCATTTGCCATCTAATTCACATAACATTACAAACCAACATATTCAAATTTAATACATGGACACTCTAGCCTATACATGCCATACTTAGACTTTATAGAATCAAAAGGTGCCGAAACAAGCTTGATAGTGTGGTGACAATCCTTGACTATCCCGAACCTTCAGTAGCTATGATATCTGTAAAACAGACAGAAAATACACAGAGTAAGCTACAAGAGCTTAGTAAGTCAACTACTCCCAATTCAACTAGTAATTCATATAATGTACCAAACATTAACAAGTGCACATAGCCATTTCCATGATAGTTCCATGAATCAAACCATAATCTATTTCTCGTATACACATCATGCCTCATTTCCATGATTTAATACATATTACTCACTTAACAAATCACAGAATACAGAATCTCTATAATCAGAAATTTTAGTACGATTTAGACGTACTTGCATAGTTTAACAAGTTATATATATTAAATCACATACCTCAAACTCTTTCGTCAAACAATCCAGAATCGAAACAGACGTTTATAAAAGAGTACAATGCCGACGTCCCAGACGTGGTCTTACATGTAATTCGATATCGATGCCTCTGTCCCAGACAGGGTCTTACACGAAATTTCTCCTATCGATGCATGTGTCCTAGACACGGTCTTACACGATCTTCTAAATTGATGCCAACATCCCCGACGTGGTCTTACATGAAACCATATCACGGAATCCTTTCAGTCATATACAGAGTTGTTCTCATTCTCGGATATTATCACAATTCAAACAGAATTCATTCATCAGGTTCTCAAGGCCATCCAATATAGATTTTATTTGTATATACAGAGACTTAATCAACTTAACACATAATCGTAAATTGACTTACCTCGAACGAAACCAAACGAATAAGGCGATTACTCGATTACTTTAGCTTTACCCCGATCTAAACTTGTTTTTCCTTGTTCTTGATCTAAACAAATTTCAAATTTAAACATTCAATATTCCATTTCATTCAATTCAATCCATAAACACTCATTTAGGGCATTTTACATTTTATCCCTCACAATTTCACGTTTTGACACTTTGGTCCCTAATTCACAAAAACATCAAATATGCACAATTTCATTACAAAATAGACTAGTCGAATCTTTGTGGCTCTCATTAAAACCTATATAACACATTTATTTCACAATTTGGTCCTCCCAAAGTCTCATTTTCACAAATTAGCCCATGTTGCTCAATTTCATCAAAATCTCATAGCAAAACATATTTATTCAACACCTATTCATCATTATTCATTCAATTTCACTTCAAAGCTTCAAATATCAACAATGGCATTTTTCATACACTTCATCAAAAATAGAAATTGAGACATGGGCATGGAAGAATACAAAGCAACGATCACAGAAACGTAGAAATTATCAAAAATGGAACAAAAACAAACCTTGAATTGAGCTTAGTGAGTGCTGAAAACCAAAGTAATTGAGCCCTAGCTTTCTTTCTTGTATTTTCGGCTAAAAATGAACTAAAAGATGGCCATTTCATGTTTTGTTTCTTGTTTTATGAATAAAATTGATTCATTTACCAATTTGCCCCTTTCATTAAAACATAAGTAATTCATCCACTAAAGCCCATTTTTGTCCAACTAATAAACACTTGGTCTAATATCAATTTAAGGATCTCACAATTAATAAAACATAACATTAAAGTACTTTAACAATTAGCATGCATATTTTTCCTTTTATGCAATTTAATCTTTTCTCGTAATTAAACATAGAGACAGACAAATTAAATCACAGAAACTTCACATATGCTAATTCATATCTTACAGACACAGAAAATAATATCAGAACATTTTTTAGACTCAGATATGTGGTCTCGAAACCACTATTCCGACTAGGGTCCAAATCAGGCTGTTACAATGTAGGCCACACACTACTTAGACCCCTTAATTGTGTGATCTAATTGTATGATGTCTGCTGAGCATGGTATCTGTACTGAACTGAGTGTATGTTCTGATATTAGCCTATTTGCATGTCACGTATGGTATGTTGCATTGCATTGAGGGTGGGTTGATGAAGTTGAAGGAAGTATCTGAAAGGCTTTTAAAGCTTGTTATCTGGCAGCTAAACTGCATATTTCTAATTATATACCGTATTTCGGTACCTTATAGTGTGTAGGGATGGATCGATGTTATAAACCCTATTTGGTGTGTAGTGATGGGTGGGTGTTTAAAACCCTACATGGTGTATAGGGATGGTCAGAGTTGGTGTGTAGGCTAGTGGGTTGTAATCTGATTTATGTTCTTTATGTTATATCTGAGACTGTTTTATATGGGCTAAGGCTCGAACTGAATCTATGATGGGCTCAGGCCCCAGACTGTATATAATTGCTATTATTATTGGATCTTGTGCATGTTTTCTATGGGGATTACACATTGAGTTTGCGAAAACTCACCCTTTTTTGTTTAAACTATACAAGTAATCCCTAACTTTAGACAGATCAGTGCAGCAGAGGACTCAACGGCGACCACCACTATTACATACTATTTTATTTCAGTTTTTAAATTTATTTATCCTTTCTCTATTATTTGGATAATTTTTGTGTAATTGGACTTTAAGGACTGTTTTTAATTGCTTCCATGGTTTTACAATTTGATCTCACCAAAATATGGTTTTCAAAATGAGAAAAACTAGGGTTTCATCAAATAGAATCAGTTTTCTTGAAATAAACGATTTTCAAGCTTCCTCTAAAAAGAAATGATTTTCGACATAATGATAAACATGCGTTTTACATCAGATTAAGTTAATAGCTAAGTAACTGAGACGGTTTTAGACTCGATAGCTTGCTTTCAAATTCCATTCCATGTGACATCGCTAGATTCGACAATAACGTCTAGGACGGGTTTGGGGTGTTACAAGATGAAGGACTTGCGACTTCAATATCTCTTCCTGTTCGAGAGGCGATAATGGTTGAAAATGTCGATAGTCTAACCACTTTGTTAGAAAGTTTCCATCATGATATCCCAGAATCATCAATGGGAAGATACTCATCCATCTCGATCTTATATTTTAATCTTGAGAGGCAGAACACCGAAATATTAGGTTTTGGTGGTAGAACAGAATACATGACCCTTGTACAACACTCAATTAGTGGATGAGGCATGAACATCAGTAGGTCGATGTTCAATGTAGGGAATACTTTCTGGGGAATGGTAGCAACTTTCAGTAGTTGGCAATTGACATGTGATTTTGGATGTTCCGACACATACACGAGAAGGGATGATGTACTCTCTACGAAATCCATCGGTGAGGAGACCTCGAACATGGCATATGTTAGTGAGTCTGAGAGTGAAGATGACAATAAATTTAATGTGGATCCACCTTAGGAGCCTGGTGCTAATGGTTCAGAAGTTGTATTATTTTCTAAACTAGAGCCTGTTCCAACTGAACTGGAAGACCGTCAAGGAGATAAAGATGAAGAAGAAGAAGATCCATGATTCACGATGTACTTGCCTCTAGCCAATATACATAGTGTCAATCTATTGGTAGAGGATGAGTTGGGGTTTGTAGAACTACCACATAGGAGGCCTAGCTATACAAGTCTTTTGTTATATTCAGATGATTTGGAAGTGGGCAGGGAGTTTTCCATTAAAGATGGTTTTCTTGATGCATTAAAGCGATACAATATCCAGAACGGGGTTAACTTCTACGTGGTTAAACCTAAATCTGAGAAGTTTAAGGCCAAGTGTGCAATACGATATGGTAGATGCGCATGGAAAATCATGGCTTCTGTTAGGAAGAAGACAAGACTATGAAAGATAATAAAATTCACTGGTCCGCATACATGTGTTACCTTTGGTAAAGTATCATAGGGTTTTTAGGGTTTTATTAATTAGCTTTTTATTAATGAGGGTTTTGTTAATTAGGGTTTTACATACTCGTGTGGTTGTAGGTGTTTTACAAGATCATCTAAAGTTGGATTCAGATATGATCGCGTGCATAATACTACTGATGGTGAAAGCGGATTTGAAGACTTCTGTGTCAGTTTTAATTGCAAATATTCATAGCCAATTCAACTACACGCCTTCTTACCACAAGGCGTGGATAGCAAAACAAAGGGCCTTAGAAAAGATGCATAGTGGGTGGGATGTGTCATACAACGAGGTATGACGGTGGTGTTAGTTGCTAGAGAGGTACGTCCCAGGTTGTGTAACAGATCTTAAAATAGGGTCGCATACCACAATGATCACTTGTTCTGTAGATACCAAGTCTTTTACTGTCTATTTTGGACCTTCAAGCAATACTCTCAAGCATTCTAGTACTGCAAGCCATTGGTACAAATAGACGTTTCCTTTATGTATGGTAGATATATCCATCGACTATTGTTGGCTGTGGCACATGATGGTAATCAGAGGATTCTTCCAATTGCATTTGCAATAACACCGGGGGAGAAAGCAAACAACTGATATTTCTTTCTGTCCTGGTTGAGGAGACATGTCTGCCCCCAACCTGATATATGCATCATCTAGAGTCAAGGAATTGGAATACCATCTATAATTAAATGATAAGGAAGCCTCTAGGACCGCAAACACCATCGGTATTGTCTAAGGCACGTTGCGTCCAACTACTACTAGCAATATCCCTCTATTGTTGAGCGATCACAAGTGACCAACATGGGTTTGTAATCATCACCAATATTATTTGGTTGTAATATTCCATTTATTTTTTTATATTCTTTGGTATATAATCGTCATTATCAACTAACTCATGAGATCATGAATGACCGTTTTCATAAGATGTTAGAAATCTTACGGTCAACTAACTCAGCAGGGGCACGGTACCTCTCTAGCATACCCTTCAATTAGTGGACACAATCCTATGAAATGGGTCTAAGATATGGTTACATGACCTCAAACCCAGAAAAATGCATTAGTTCCATTTTAAAAGGAATGCATCATTTTCCAATAACCTTGATTGTCAAAGAGAGATACTCCCATTTGGCAGAACTATTCCCAAAGAGAGTAGTGAGTTATATTGGGCAAATGCAGAGAGGCCATGTATGGTGCTTGGCGGTATTGGAACAAATTAAGAATGGTAAGACACGAGCCAATAGCATGCACGTAGTTTGTCACTCACGTAATGACCTACGGTTTTGGGTAAAGGAGTTTGACAGACTAGATTAAGGTATTGCCAGGGGACAGTACCGTGTAAACCTGAGAAATAGGACTTGCGACTGTGGGATATTTGACGCACTTCATTTTCTATGTGCTCATGCAATTGCAGCTTATATCAATCTCTGTTTGGATCCTATGAGCTTTGTCGATGAAGTGTACAAATTAGAAAACTTGTACAACATGTGGAGACACATATTCCTACCAATCCCAGATGAATGTAAGTGGTCGCTTGTATCACTTACTTTATTTAAGTTGTTACTCGATAGAAGATTGCGTTGCAAACCAAAAGGTCGACCTACATCGAATCGAATATGCGACAACATGGATATTCAAGACAAGTCAAATCAACCAAGGTTATGCGGGTGTGTAGGAACCCAAGCGATACAATGCAATCATGTCCACATCAAAATGACTAAGCAAACTAAAAAACATATGTCAATTCCATTATAATATGTGAAATCAAATCAAATCTTATTGCTATGGTATGTCAAATCAAACTAGAAAACATATGTCCATATTGAATTCGATTCTCAATTAATTTTAATAAAAACATGACATATTTCTTGTCAAATCAAATCTTATTGTTATTGTATGTGAAAAGAATCAAAATTAGTTTCCATTTTTACTATAGATGAATGGTATAAAAATCAGACTATGTACAAAAAGATTCAAAATAACTTCATTTTTCTTAAATAATACAAAATAAAATTAATCAATGCATATATCGGTCGGAAGCTATGCCACATTGGGGGTCGACGGTTACGCTCTGGATTCCTTTTTACTTCACCTTCCAAGCGGGGTTATGGTCTCAGTTGCTCTTATTCTTCACCTTCGGTCATTACGATCCTTGCATTCTCGGTTGCCATCGTGCATCTTTCAGTTTATAAATAGGTGGTTGGAAAGATAACCCACCTTGATAGAACAAAGATCCCCGAGGTGTTTGTGTCACCAATGTCGAATGAGCATAACTATGTTGAGTCCCATAAACCAATGGGATAACGAGTGGACTCTTTATTGGTGCCTCATGCATAGATGACCTATACGTTGTCCTAAGTGTCGACATTATCGAGAAATGAGATGGCCCCGACGTGTACCACATCGGGGATGGATGACCAACAGTTCAACCTGACATAGGAGTAGAAGCATGAAAATGTGATGCAATATATTGTGCTTGTGTGAAAAAATAAGGGTTAAGATACATACCAGAATAATATGGTACATACTGAACCGGGAGGGTGGTCTGGGCATTGATGTTGTGGTTGTCAAGGCTGGTTCTTGCATGGGTACTGGTGATGGGCTCGCCTCGCCACCTTTTGGATTTAAAGGGCCATGTTGTGGCCTACTCGTATAGGGATGCTGATGCCTCGCCTCTTCCCATTACAAATGTGACTTGCCATGGATATTAAACCATGGCATATATTTTGGATTGCATGCTAACTCCAAAATAATAATAAGTCCACGAGTAGGTAAAAAAAATCATATCGATTATTCCACATGTTGATATATTGCGAGTGAAATACCGACCAATTCTCATTTGGTCGCCATAAGTCGATACAATGTAGATCGTTAAGCTCTTAAGATGCTACGGGAATCGACTTTCGAAATCTGAACTGCCCAAAAGTCTATCGGTCTCATGCATGTTGACAATGGCGTATATTACCAATGAGACCTTAACATGCCAAACGTTGGGATTCACAAAGAATTCATTAGGGATTATTGCTCGAATTATCATATCCTCGTATGGTGTCCATTCAAACTATATTAACGTGATAAAAACATTAGTTATATATATACTACTAAATACGAAATCGACTACGTTATTTATATATAGTTCAAAATTAAATAAATATATACCTTTGCTTCCAATCGTTGGTCTAATAAAAGTCGTATATCTTGACTGTTGAGGGGGCCAACGGCTATTTCAAATAGCCGTTGGAAGTGATCGTCGGGGGAGGGGGGAAGGGGAGGAACGCGCTGACCTGGACATGTTTTCCTTAAGAGCGCTGACCTAGATGCGTTTTATTGGTCAGAAGGGAAAAAAGCGCTGAGTTAGACGCGTTTTTTTCGCTTTCTCCTGAAAATGACACCAGCTAAATACGTGTAATAGCCCATTTCTGCCCGGGCCCATAAAATAAGTTTGTAGAAACAAAAACAGAAATAAAAAACCAAAAATAAATGTCTTTTTTTTTTAAAAACAGTCTATTTACAGCCCAAACTAAAAACAAGCCCAAATCCTAAGCTTACCCCAAACCCATTCCCGTTACACCCTTAGCCTAGTCACTAAACTACCCAGCAGACCCACTACACCCTCAACCCAAAGTTGCACGGGGCCCAAAAGGCCTAAATATCTTAGCATGAAGACAGAAAGCCTAGGGTTTCTGAAACCCTAGGCGCCGCAAGCAAGGGTTCGCGCCACAGCACCCGACACCAGGCCGAGTCTCGCGCCGTAATCGGCGCCCCAATCCGATCGACGTCGAGATCTCCGCGATTAACCTGCAAAAGAGGAAAGAAGGACGACAGAAGATAGCAAATATGGCAAGAAATTGGAATATTTTTCTTTCTATCTATGTATCTAGGCTATAAAACAGAAGCAAACCATTGTAATCGGGAGGACATTTTTTACACAGAGAGAAATAAAAGAAACTACAGATTCAAGCAATAAAGATATAGTTTTTTTTAAGGTGATTTTATTTCTATATGCTTTTATTTTTCGTTTTCATTCGAAACAAAAACATTTGAAGGTATTTGTAATTTGCTTTTCATATTTGCATCAAATATTACGTAAAAAGAAAAGAAAGGAAGCTTACCTTCTGATTCGCGCTAAAAATTGAAGCTTTTTAGCCTCCGGCCGCCATATACGGTGGAATCAGTGACGGCGCGTGGGCGCGTGGAGCCCGATGACCGGAACTCGGCCAAATCGGAGCTGGAGCACGGAGGGCAGACCCCTTTTTTGAGAGCTTTCTAAATTTTTTTTTTAACAGATTCTAAAATGAATTTTAGGCTAAAATTAGACTTATATAGCCTTACTAAAACGACGCCGTTTTGGCTTAATTCAATAAGCACAAAACGACGTCGTTTCAAGGTAGAGGATCCGCGCGTTGACCCGTGACCCGGGAAGGATCCGCGTGTTTTTGTTTAAAGGGCTAATTGCCCAATTGGTCCTTCCGCATTTTCAGAATTTATAATTTCGCTCAATCAAAATTCTATTTTATTTTAATCTAGCCCTAACCTTTTATTTTTATTTTAATTTAGTCCTAGCTGCCATTATAGGGCCTATTACGGGAACGACGTCGTTTTTTGGGATTAGGGCTAATTGCCCAGTGAGTCCCTCGATTGTAACGCGCGTTTCAGTTGGGCCCAAAATTCATTTTTTGTTATTTTAAAATTAACCCCAGAGTTTTATTTAAATTTAATTTTAATCCTTTTTTATATATTTTTAGTTTTTTATATAATTTATTTATTTTAAATATTTTAAATATTATTTATTTTACTATAAACACTATTTATATATGTAAAAAAATTATTTATCATATATTATTTTATTATTTTCATATATATTTATATTATATTTATATTATATTATTTTTTATTATATATTACTTATTATATTATGTATATTTTTAAAATTTGTAAATTATTATTAAATATTATATTTTATGTGTTATGTAAAATTCTAAACTTACTATAAAATTCTATTCCTATATAATATATTATTATTCTTATAAATATATATAAAGTTATTATATCATATAGTATATTTTCATTTATTAATTATATATATTAAACATTGTTAAAAAAATCTCTCCTTTATTATTTATATATTGTTTTAAATATATTTTTTAAATACCTCATTTATTTTATTGTATTTAGTTTTTTGATTTATTTTATATATGTTCATAATTTGTTGATTTATTTTCGTATGTTTTTTTTATTTAGTGTTGTTTTAGTATGTTAATTTTATCTTAAATTATTTGTTTTTTATATTATTTATTGTTTTTATATATTTGCATGAAAATTGTTATTTTAAGTTATATTTGCATAAAATATTATTGTATATATATTATGTAATTTATATTTCTATATTCATTGTTTTCTACGTTGTATTTTGCATGAAATGCTAATGTATGTATATTTATGTTATTTATGATTATATATGCATGAAATGTTAATGTATATTATGTAATTCATGTCGTTATTTATCATTTTCTATTATATTTGCATGAAATGTTAAAGTATGTATCATGTAGTTTATGTTATTATTGATATCTTGTAATATGTTAAATGCATCATTGTTCTTAAAAATCATATTTCATTTAATCCAAAAGAATTTTAAAAAAATGAGGCAATGTTTTTTGTATTTAGGAATTCGGGAAATAGTGCCCTAATATGCTGGGTTGTGATTTCCCATTTGTCTAAATGCCTAAAATATCATTCTAAATGGATTTTGTAAATTACGAGATGATTCCAGTTGCGAAAGTTTAGAAATATCGTGTCCAATCATGCTGGATGTGATATTTGTATTCTTTTGGAGTGGAGGAATCTCGATTTTCAACTCAAGATATTCTGGTTTTAAAAAGGGATCCTACTTTTAAATTCTTTCAAACTTTGATATTAAGACAGAAAACTATTCAATTTGGTACCAATTTTGGGCGTTGCGAGGGTGTTAATCATTCCTCGTACGTAACCGACTCCCGAACCCGTTTTCTCAAATTTTCGTAGACCAAAATGTTTTATAAGGTGATCGAATCACACCTAAAAAGGTTGATAGCGACTCTCATTTTCGTTTTTAAAAGTTGACCCCGTTTATTCTCTTTTTTTTAAAAAAATGGTTTCGACCAACGTGTTTTTGTAAAATTAGCAAATTTTCGTCAATTTTTACAAAATTGACCCATTTCTGTTATTATTTAAAAAAAGTTAGACTTTTCTGGTATTTTAACCCTTAAAGTTTTATTTAGTTACCATTAAAAATTTTTCAAAACTAACTTGAGACGTAGTATTTTAATTAAATAAAACAAATTATTTAATATTATTCATTCTCTATCATTTACTTCCTCTCTTTTCCCCCATAACCACCCACCTTCACAACTGCTCGCCCCTGTTGTTGAACATATTGCATCTTTTCAAAATACAGATCATGTTCCTGAAGATACCTTCCCGTGATCTTTTAAGTTGAAATTTATTTCCCCTTAGTCTCTGTTGGCATCTTTTGACTGTCATCAAGCAATGTTCTCAGTACGTAGATAACTTCACATGCCTGCGGCTGCAACTAATGAAACTGTAAAAGACAGAAATTTGAGCATATAATATGCCTTGAGAAGTTCCCAAATAACAATGAGAGTCTGTTCTATTATTGTAATCTCAATTTACTCCTACTAAAATAAGAAATCAACTTCAAATAAAGAAAGAGATAAGATAAAAAAAACCTCTACATCATTGAGCAAGGCCGATATCCGAAGCATATTTAAACACACCATATCATTTTACTGATCCAAGATGTATTATAGTTGGGCTGACATAAGAAAACACTAGCTTTTCCAATAGTCTCATTCATTCAAAAAGCAGGATCTTATCCAATCATTCCCTGTTGCAACAGACAATGTCTTCTTTCTCAATCAACTTTAAAGATCTTGAATCCAGAGGATATGGATGCAATCAACATGACACAACATCAAAAGCTTAATAATTTTCTCATCTCTCCGTATTCTCATGTAAACAGCTGATTAATTTCTAAATAAATATCTTGAGCAGTGGCAAGCAGTTGTGAAGGTGGGTGGTTTTGGGGAAAATAAAGGAGGAAGAACACGATGAAAAATAGAAAGAAAAATATTTTTTATTTTATTAAAATATCATCTATTCACTTTGACCTTTTTTTTTTTTTAATACAGCAAACGGTTTACGCCAAAAGGAGTAACACATAAAAATTTATATACCATTTTTAATAATGAAAAACTTAAGCATCTAAAACTACTATAGTTTAGGGGTAAATTTTTGGTTTATGCATTTTCTTAACCAATAATTCCTTACACAAATATTTTTGGATAAACATAAGATTTTATTTTAATTGGTTGATGTCTATGAAAATGGGAGTAGAGTTTAGAGTAAAGGTATTCATAGTCCGAGTAGTATTTAAATTAATATTTTAAATTTAAGTTTAGTTTGGTTAAAAAATGAGTTTAATTTTTTGTTTAAATTCGGTTCGGTTTAAAAAAGATAAATTCATATTCGACTTGACTGTCCATATTTGATATTTTTTTTTAAGATAAATTTTTATTTAAAAAATAATTAAAAAAAGTATGATACCAATTTAAAGTTAAATAAAAAAGTTAAAAATTCAAGAATGGAGGAAGAACCCGAGAGGAGGAGGCTGTGCTCTTTTGTAACTGGAATCGACAACAAGGGAAATGAAAATTCAAGAATAGGAATGCGGGACAGTTCATATGTGACTGGACTAGGCTTGCTTTTAGTTTTTTTAGCTGATTTTGTTGTTTGTTTTTTCATGGCCTTGGCCACCAGTTATATTTTGGGCCATGTTTTTTTATTATTTTGGATTTCGTTTGATTTTAAATAAAAGTTTGATTTTTTTAAAAAAAATTAAAAATTTCATGTTTATGTTTTGCTTTTTTTTAAGTTTAAGGGTGTAAAAAGTTTTCAAATTTTTTCAAAAAAATAATTAAACCCTTACTTTTTTTTTTGTACTTATTTGGATACTTGAACTTTCAAAATGCATCAAAAAGACCCTCAAACTTAAAAAAAAAAGTAATTAAGCCTCTACTTTAACTAAAAATTAGAAAAAAAATTAAAATAAAAAAATCTATAAATCTTATTAAATTTTAATAAAATTTTAATATTAGAAATTTATTAAAAATTAGAGAAAATATAAAATCATAAAAAATTATAAAATATATAGAAATATAAAAAATTTATAAAATTTTATAAAGTTGTAAGAAAATTATACAAAATGTAAAGAAATAGAAATTTCATTAAAAAAATTTATAAAATTTATCGTGCCAAAAGAAACATTTCATAATTTTTCTATAACTTTTATTGAATTTTATTCTTTTATCATTTTTTGCCACACATCACGCTGTGCTGCGACATGTGATGACTTTAATTGAAAAAAACTAGGGGTCGTTAACTTTAACGATCAACAGTTAAAGTTAATTGTTAAAGGGACTTTTTGATGCATGTTAGAATTTTTTTATGATTTTTATAATTTTTTTCCTAATTTCTAATAAATTTTAAATTTTTTATATTTTTATTAAAATTTAATAATTTTTCTAAAATTTATTATTTATTATTATTTATAATTTTTTTCTGATTTTTAATAAGAGTAGGGGCCTAATTGTAATTTTTGAAAAAATTTGAGGGTATTTTTGATGCATTTTGAAAGTTTAAGTACCCAATTGAGTGAAAAAAAAGCAGAAACTTAATTGCTTTTTTTTAACAAGTTTGAGGGTCTTTCTTTTTGTCATTTTAAGGTATGGTTTTTTTTTTTTTTTTTTTTTTTTTTTTTATAATATCATCAGCTAAAAAATTATTAAGAATGAAACTAATGCTTGTGGGTGCTTCACGTAGAATATTTGAATATTTGATTTATTATTAGGTTTTGATTTATAGTTCTGAGTCAAAGAATATAGATTATTCAATTTCATTTTGACTTTAATTTGAATATTTTTAGATATTTAAATTCATTATTAAAATTTAGAATGAAAAATTTGATCTTCAATAATTTAATTTAATTTTTAATTTTATAATTCTAGCAAATTGAGAAGACATTATGATAATATTACTAAATTTAACTTTGTTCGACTTTTTCTAAACCCCAGCAATGCGCGGAATATTAGCAATATTAACAATGGGTTACCTCAAATTATTTTTTTATTCTAATTTAAGTTGGATATTTATTAATATCATGATATGACATCATGATACTCAGCTTATATTCTTAATTTTAATGCTACTTTACATTTGAATCAATTATGTTATCTAATAATTTTTATTAATTTGTAAAAATTATATTTGTATACATATTTGTTTGCAATTTGAATATTTAAAATATGATTTATGTAATGTGTAACACCTATTATTTGTATTTGTTATTGGATTAGGGTTACAGAGTATTACCGTACAATCCAAATCAATCAATAACAAATAGTACCAAGTTTAACAAATTTAATTAACAAATTCATAAATAACAAGACTTGAATAAATCATACATGTATGGGTCTTAAATCTAGTCTATGAGGCCTTAAAAATAGTTTAGGAACAATCGGGGACCAATTCGAAACAAATCAGAAGGTTGTGGGAAAATATGAAAATTTTCACTGCAGGGGTCACATGGCAATGTGTCCAGGCCGTGTGGTAGAGCTCAGACCGTGTGGCTCCAGACACGGTTGTGTGGCTACTGCACATGCCTGTGTACCTACCCATATAACTCACTGACTTGGGTCGCACGGTCGTGTGCTAGCCCATGTGAACCTCGCACCTAACATGTTCGGGACACATGCTAGTGTGGGTTGCTCGTGTGAGACACATGGCCGTGTGACAGCTCGTGTCTGAGGCTGTGTGTGCCCAAAAAAGACCTAAAACGTGTTCATTTTTCATCCAATTGCATAGGTACCAAAACCATCTTATATAATACAAGCCTCAAAACACATCCAAGAACCACCATAACATGCCAAAACAATCAATAAAAAATACTATCCAAAGTCATTAAAGTCACCACATCTCAATCAACTAACAATTCATTACATTGGCTAGACTTCCATGCTATCACACTTGACCACATCTAGCACACATATAAGTTAACAAACTTACCATTTGATTCACACATCTATATCACTTATGACTAGGTTGATACCATACATACATGCTTCAAAAGCTATAAAACACAACCAAAGCACAAACAATTCAAGTTATACAACACAAACCATTATGCATCACTACTGTAACACCCCTATCCCGTAACCGTCACCGGAATAGGTAAGGGGCATTACCGGACTTGTAACTCAGATCAGATCAAAAATTTTTTTGAACTTTACAATCAACAGTATAGTTCTATAATCATTCACCCAATCATGCTTTAAAGCTCATATAAACATATACACATTCATTGAGGATCAATTTGAAAATATGAGAAGGATAGGGAAAACTTTTAGAAAATTTTCAAGTTAGGGACACACGGCCGTGTCCCTAGCCCGTATACCCTACACGGTCGTGCCCCAAACTCACCTCAACTGTGGGCAACACTGCCAACCATCATACGGTCACTGGACAGGCCCGTGTGTTCGGTCTGTGCTCGACACTGCCAATTTCCACACGGCTACCAGACACACCCGTGTGTCTTAGCCGTATGCAAGACTGTCCAAAATATTTTAGATGCAGGGTATACACGGTCGAGTAGCACGCCCGTGTGCTCTGACCGTGGAGCACAATGCAGGCTTGGTTTAAGCCATTTGGCCACCTGAATGGGTCAACCCTACAAGCATCACCTAACCACAACATTTCATACCCATTTGGCAACCAAAACAAGCATTTCAAATGCATACTTTGCAAACATTAATTATCATCTAAACATGTACCAAATATGCAACATTTCATGCTAATTCACTTATCAATTCTATAGCTAATAATCCCACTCAAATAACATCATACCACTTGCAATTTATCACATAGAAACACATCATAAAAGTCATTCAAAATAGGTTAACATATACAAAATAAGCCACATCTCATAGCTTGATTAGGTGCCCAAAACATACCACATTCCTTATCAAAACTAACCATAAACATTCACTTATCAACTAGCCTATACATGTTATGACCATCTCATTACAAAGATTCAAAAGTACCAAAAGCTTGATGGATAGTGTGATTGCAAATCTCTGACTCGTCCGAAAATCGAGCTAGCTTCAGAATCTAAAAAAAAAAAAAAACAAGGGAAAGTAAACAGAGTAAGCTTTAAAAGCTTAGTAAGCCCGTATAACGTAGAATTTAAACTTATAGAACATTAAAGATAAACACATAAATAATGTCAAACCAAGTCATGAACTCATTTTACCTACTCATCAATAATGCACAAGTTAGTACTTGCAAAATCTTATGATCATTCATTCACCGAATGGATCATTCACATGACACAAACAAATATCAAATACTTTAACATTTAATTCATGTAATTCATATCATATAGTTCATGTAAATCATGTAACTCATGTACCATGTACTTCATATATCCTTTGATCATCATATAACATGTATTAATAATTACCCGTTGAACCTTTAAGAACATCGAGGGATACTCGGGTGATACACACACAGTGTATATACATATAACCTGTAATCTGTCAATGTATCATGTATGCTCTTTCGAGCCTATAACGATAAGCCCAAAGGCTAAACATGTGATCCCGAAGGATGAACGGTAAGCCCGTAGGCTGAACGGTAAGTCCGAAGACTGAGCATGTAATCTTGAAGGATGAACATATAGCTCATGAGCTGTGGTGAGTCCGCAACAAATGCAGGAGCTCAAACCACCCTGTAGCCCTAGTGACATGTCACTTGTATCCTACGACTTCTACGGTTCGAACGGGACTCGGTAATTATTTGGACATATAACCAATTTGCATTTCTATTCACTATTTTACATATACACCATATGAAATTCAACATATATCAAATAGGAAAACTTGCGTCTATGGTTCATTATGCATTTATATAGTATTAAAACAACAATTATAAACCTTAAACAAGTTCGATTCTAATTATATGAACTTACCTCGATTTCTAGATATCTACTCGCCTACCTTTCGTTTTCCCCGATCAAGTTCCGAGATTTGATTGTCTTTATCTATAATAATACAAATTCAGCTATTTAATCACCAAAACTTTCAATTTAGTCCAAAAACATATATTTTGGCCTATTTACAAAATAGCCCCTATACTTTCAACCACTTTACAACTTAGTCCTTTAAACACAAAATAGCAAATTACACAATAGGACCCTTAATTTATCAAAGCTGGATATTCATATATCTCATATAAGCATATATCTTTCATTTATTCACAATCCCAACCACATAAGTTCTACTTTTTTTCAATTTAATCCCTAAAACTCATTTTCATAAAAAAATCACTTCGTAAACTTGTATTTTTACAAACAACTATAAATAATTCACCATTATTCATCAAAATAAACATGTATTCATCAATGGCAATTTTCAACAACACAACCAATTTCAAAAATTGAGGTACGGGTTAGTTAAACCGAGCTACAACAGTTCAAAAACATAGAAATCATTAAAAACCGAGACAAAACCGTACCATAATTGCTAAATGAAGCTTGTCGAATACAAAAGCTTTCCAAACCCTTTATTTTCTTTGAGAAATCAGTGGAAAATGAAGAAATTAAAGCATTTTCATGTTTTATTTTAATAAAAACATATTATAAAACCAAATGACCATTTTAACCTTTGAATAAAACCATTTTAAAACTATACTAATAGGGACATAAGTGTCCACTAACTAATAAAATGGTAAAATAACCATTTAAGGACTTCCACAAATAAAGACAAACTCATATAAGCCCTTTATGCAATAGAAATCAAGTTTATCGCTTTATGCGATTTAGTCATTTTTACCGAATTAATCTATCAAACGATAAAATTTTTATACGAAACTTTCACACCATATATCTATCATGCTGTAAAACATATTAAAGCAATAAAAATAATATTTTGACCCGGTTAAGTGGTCCCAAAACCATTCGTTCCGATTAGGGTCTAAAATGGGCTGTTACAACTACATACAACTTTAAACTCCTATTACATGCCATATAAGTCAAGATGTATGCAAAATCTACCAAAAGGATCCTCGGATAGTGTGATTCTTCAAGTTGATCCGATCTCCCAACTTCACAAAACGTAATCTTCAAAGAAAAAGATAGGACTCGAGTAAACTTACATAAAACTTAGTAAGTTCGTTGTTTAAATGATAAAGCCTACTGAATTAAAATAATAACTCAAATAACAAGGTTATTAAATGAGTTCCTGTAGATCATAGCTTACACAGGCAAGTAATGTCCAACATTAGTACAAATCAATTCTCTACATTTCAATAACATTAAGAGATCAATAAACAATACCCGATGAACAATACACGGATAAAAGTACACGGTTAACCAACCAGAACATACTAGACGCTCATATGAGCCAATCCAACTGATAACGCACCTGACACTAAGTGCTTAGCCCGTAAGCCAACATCCGCCCTTGTAACACACCAGAAACACTGTAATATAACTCGATAGTCTGCAACAAATGTAGGACCTTGGTATATCTAGTGAATAGACAATATACAGAAATCATCGTCACATCTTATATCAATCCCTTACTGCACACAAAATAACCTATTGGCATGCTAATCGTACCCTATTTTACGTTCATTTGGCTCAAGATTTATAAACAAAAAACAATGTTATCGTTTCATTCCATCAGTTCTAATTTACAAGACATCATTTATATTAATCAACATTCAACAATTGAAGTTCATCTAATATGCATTTAAAAATGTATTAGAATTAAACCGATCGAACTTACCTGACTAAACAGCAGCACGACAAGGTACAAGAACTATTCCGCAATTTTCTCTTTTCCACAATTATCAGCACATTCTTGATCTAAAATAATAATTTCATTCAGTTAACAAATTCTAATGGCAAAATCAACTCAATTTATGCAATTAAGTCCTTTTTTACATTTTTACAAAACTACCCTCAACATTTTACTTTTATGCAATTTAGACCCTAAGCCTAAAACATGCAATTTAACTATTTTCATTCAAACCCAAGCTTAGCTAAATATTCAAAGGCTCCAATACAAACCACATTTGCAATTATTTTATATCAAGCCCTCGTAATTTTATTACTTTAACAATTTAGTCTTTAAACATTAAAATCATCAAAAACTACTTTACAAAATAGTCCTATCTAACAACCACACTAAAAATCTTTCATAAAACTTCAAGAATAACTCAAAATTGTCAATGGCATAATCCAAAACACTTGACAGTTTTACAAGTTAGTCCTCGGGTTAGCTAGACCGATCTAATACGAGCTCAAAAACATAAAAATTACTAAAAACGGACAAGGTTTACTTACCTATTTGAATAATCCTAACTAACCGAAGCTTTTCCTTCTTCAATAATGGCTACACGATTTGTTTGAAGGAAGAATCAAGAAGGTAATGTTTCAGTTTAGCTTATAATTTATTTACACTTTACTTATTTATAAAATTACCATTATATCCTTTTAATTTTAATGAAATTTCATGTAATTTAACTATGTAAACTGTCCACTCATATCACTAAGGTTTTAATTACCATTTAAGGCCCTTATTCTATATTTCCATTACCACTTGGTTCATTTAACTAACATTACCACTTGGTTCATTTAACTAATAGAGACTAACCTTTACAACTTTTACGATTTGGTAGTTTTACTTAATTAACTATCTAAATGATAAAGCTTTTTAACCAAAATTTAATACGAAACTGATGAATTCATAAATATTAAATAATTAATATTTACTGATTAACTTACCAATGTTGTGGTCTCGAAACCATTATTTTGACACCACCAAAAAATGGATTGCTACAAAATGACTCGATTTTTAAGTAGTGTCAGGAAATGTAGTTTTGGAACCTTATTTCCATAAATCGAGTCTGTAATGGTAAAATAAGAATATTTACAGAGTTAATATGAAAATATATTAAAGATTAGTTAGTAATTTAACCAAGAAAATAATTAATTAAAGCTTAGGGACTAAATTATAAAAGTATAATTTTTATTGAGTTTTTATTTAAAAATGCTTGAGGACAAAATTAAAAATTATCCAAAAGACCAAAGGGGTAATTAACCAATTTTAAACATGAGATGGTGAAGGATGATGATGGTTTCCACTAAATCTTAATCTTATAATTAAGTAAATAAATAAATCTTAATTAATTAACTAATCATGATTAATTAAGTTAACTAAATGTTAATCAATCTATAAATAGTCAAGTTAGTGGATGGAAAGATGACATTTTCATCTTCCTTCCGAAGCCATAGCCATTGAAAGAGGAATTCATAGCCTTTAACCAAACTTTGGCTATCAAATTGTTAAGTTAATCAAGCAATTTCTTTGAATTTTTTCTAGATTCTTGGTCATATGAGTTTGAATTAGCTAGCCCATGTTTCAATTTATTCAATTAATTAATAATTAGTAAGTTGCCATTGTAGTGAAATTGATGATTTTGAGTTTGAATTGAAAAAATTGATACTTAATAAACTTAGATTGTGATATTGACTAAATTAGAAAGTAAGTTAGACTTGTTAGATAGCTTTTTAACATCAGGGACTAAATTGAATAAATTAAAAAATGTCAGGAGATTATGCTGTAGATGAAAGGTATAGGTTCCTTAATGAAAGAGTGCGAAATTGAATTTTTATTTGATATTAAATACGAAAAAATACGAGTATACCAAAGATAGGGACTAAAATGAATGAAATGCAAAATAGGTTTGGCTATGTATTTGAATGTAAACTGACATTTTCTTTATAAGTGAATTATTGATCGTAGCTAAAGACGACATCAGGCCGTCATGAGAGAAGGGAAAGACAAGAGTTGTAGATGTGTGACAAAAACAGCATTTGCACTTTTATGATTCAAGTTCAATATAAATAAATATATACATGATTGTTGTGTTTTAGCTATTAAGGCAAGATTATTACTTGTCTTATGAATTGATTATGTTTGATGGTATTGAATGGTGAGAATTGAATTGATTTGAGCATACCAAAAATGAGCATGATATGAACATGTTAAATGATCCATGTATGGAATTATGATATATGAGCATGTAATTATATGTGATTCGAACATTGGTTACCCTATTAACTATTTGAGCAGAGTCGAATATAGTTGTCATGCCATAGGATTAGATTGTGCATGATTTTATACTTCAGTTTATCCAATGGTTTACTGTGTTAGAATATTTACTTCGATTCTTTTGATGATGCACTGAGGTGCCAAATTGGTGTGTTGGTTGGATGATTCGTGTATTCATTTTTTGTAACATCACTAACCTGTATCCATTGCCAGAATAGGTTATGGGGCATTACGAATTACTGAACAATACTCAACCACTGTACATTCACATGATAACCAATTCAAATATTTGAAACCAATCAAATGCAATATCATAAGTCAAAATAACCTTTTATGAACAAATTCATATCATATAACTAATAATTAAATAATCATATGTTTATAAGCACAACATTCGAGGTCATATGCTTTTCCAACTTTTAAAACAACTACAAAATTCACAGCATTACAGTCACACGTGTATCAACACCAAATGACTCATCTCATTTGCATTAAATCAAGATATAATCATAATATTAACAATGGTTACTAATCATTTGGTCATATCCCAAAACAAGTGCCGAATTTAAACATGCAAAAATACTTATTTCTTAACAATGGTTTATTAGCACTTTACTCAATCAATCTATATACAAATAAAATACAACCTCAATGCTCAATGCTTAAATTATTAAAACCAAATCTATACATGTAATAGTATCTAATTCATAACGTACCAAATTTTATATAATGACTTAATTTCTTAGTTAATAGCCGAATATGCAACCTTATTAATATTGGTCATTCAACGTAAACATAGCTCATACATACAAAACTTTACTCAATAATGAACCACTTTAAACTCAATTCCATTTTATACCATAATCCAATATGCATAAAACTAAACCATGAAAATCATCTAAGCTAACTCAACTCCTCATTTCACAAATATAAATAACTTATCCAATTTCATATATGTTCACTTATAATAAAACATAATCGAATCTCCTATTACCAAAATCAACCCATCACCAAGTCATATTATACATTAGTCACATTTGAAAGCTCATAATTAATTCATCCAACCATGCATGTATAACATATATTCAAACTTTGTAACGCCTTAATTTTTAGGATTTTGAGATTTTGGTGTGAATTTAAAATTTTGTTGTCTGGTTGTATAAATTATGCTTTGGGTATGTTAGTGGGCCTTTAGAACACGCAAACCTAAGTTAAAACCTGGTAGAATTTTAAGATTTTGGACTTAGAGAGAAGGGGTCTTGAGTATGTGGGCTTTTAAGAAAAAGTGGGTAATTTAAGACTCAAATGAGCCAGTGGTAAGGTGGCAATGTAATGCCAGTTAGAGGACAAGGGTGGTGTGTGGAAGCTGTGCAAGGACTTGGGTTCAAGTCCCATGGAAAGCAAGGTGGTATTTTATTTTTACTGCATGTGCAAGTTATGCGGTGGACTTCAAGTGAAACTCTGTTGGGAAGAGTTTGAGATGCTCATGAGATTAGATCAAGGAGGATAAGGGGGAGAGAATTTAGGGATTTCAAATTGAAGCAAGAAGTGGCTGACCAAGGGACTGTGGTTTAGCATTTTCGGCTAGGGGAGTTTAGTGTAGCAATTTTGGCTCTTGTTGAGAGTGGGTGTGCCGATTGCCTTGAGTATTCTTTCGGGATTTGTTTGACCTCTTTTCTTGAATTACCGAATAGGTATAGACTTTAGAGGAGCACTTCTAATTCATCTTTTTCTCTTCTTCTTTACACATATGATTCTAAAAGCCGAAAACGTGAACCATAGATTCTTTCTTTTTGCCGATTTGTGTAAGTGAACCAAACCCTCTCCTCTCTTCTTTCAACCAAACCCTCTCCTCTCTTATTTCAACCAAACCTTCTCCTCTCTTCTTTCACCTCTTTTCTTTTCTTCTTCTTTCTCTAAGCCAAATTCACTTCATCACCTCTCTTCTTAGGCCGAACCTTCTTCTTTCTTTTCTTCTCTCTTCTCAAAGCCTAGTAGTCGACTTCCACAAAAGCTGAAACCAAACCCACCATTGCCAATTACCTGTTTGATCAAAACTACTACTACTACTTCTTCTTCTTCTTCTGTTACCTTTCTTCAAAACTAAATCTCAAACCTCTCATCTTTGTCTCTGTCGATTGTTTCTTTTACTACTGGAACTCCTCTTCATCTATTCTTTTTCTCTTCTCTTAAACCGAAACAGTCTTACGCTAGGATAGATCCAAAAGCTGAAATCACTTAGATTCATTCTCTGCTCGTGTCTTGAGGTTAGATCTGCATCAGATCTAGGCTAGAAAAGGATTGGAAGCATTCTTTTTCAGGTACATCTTCGGTAAGTACTCAGTTTTCCTTTTCATTCAAGTGATTTGTGGTTCAAGAGAAGCCGAAAACCCCTAAGGGCATGGGGTGGCTGTCGATTAGGGCTTTATTGAGATTTACCATTCAGTTTGTTATGTGTTAGTGTGGATTGAAGGCTATTCATCAAGGGGCATTGGAGACTAGAATCGTTGGAGCAACTAGATCTCGATCTAGTCATTAGTTTCGGCAAAGGTAAGGATTCTAGGGCCTAAAGAGATATTGGCCAAATATGGCAAGTGGTTGTTACATTAGTTATCATCGATTCATAGCCTAATATTTTAGTGATCAATTGTAGGATAATCGTGTGGGAGATCTCGTCAACGTCTATCGCAAATCAGGTGTGTAAACGAACACCCACTAGTGGACTAAATTGGCAAAAGCTGAAAAGCCGAAATACTGAAATTTTGACATTTTGTGTGCTTTCGAGCGTGCGAGCGCTCGTGGGTCGGTTGACTCGATAAAATATGTAATCGCAAACGGTAAGGTTGACATGGGCACAATTTCGTGCGCCTCGGTAAATTTGGGCCTCAAGGGGCTGAATTTGGGCCGAATAGGCTTACGAGCCCATAAGGGTGAAAACGAGCGGTAAGTGGGTACTAGTAATCTGTATGCTAAGACTATTAAATCGGACTTAAAATTTGGGCTTTGTGGACCAAAATAGTTAATGGACACCGTAGGGCCCATTAGGGGTTTTAGGGCCCAATAACTCTAAGTTGCTAGAATGGGCTAGATAAACTACTTAGATGATAACTGGACTGTTAATAATTGTAATAAGCATGAAACCCTAAAAATTGGAATAACTCTAAGTTGCTAGAATGGGCTAGATAAACTACTTAGATGATAACTTGACTGTTAATAACTGTAATAAGTATGAAACCCTAAAAATACCCATTAAAGACCCCTAGGTGAAAAATGACCATTATACCCCTAGGGTTAAAATTGACTGAAATGCATGTTATATTCTATCTGTTCACTGTATTCCATGACATGTTATACTGATGCATGGGATTGGGTTTATGATGGAGGAAGTGCTAAGTGGCAATACCACGTTTACCGATAGGGGCTTTGCCTCGTTTTACTATTAATAGCTTGGCCACGTTATCTGATTAAGCAGGTATGCTGCGACTGTAGTGTGTAGGGTCGAGTGGGTTGAGTTATTCCCCACATGGTGTGTAGGGCTGGTACGGGTGGTGTGTAGGGTTGGATTTGGGCTGGGTTTTGCATACATGCATAATTTTTGTTCTGTTACTGTAATGGGCCTAAGGGCCGCACTGATTACTGAATAGGGCTAAGGCCCAGCTAAACTGATTACTGAATAGGGCTAAAGCCTAGTTAAGACTGTATCTAGATAGGGCTTTGGCCTAGTAAAGCTTGAACTGATTTGGGCTCTGGTTGGGTTTACTTTACACACTGAGTTTTCCAAACTCACCCCTTCCCTTTTATCTATGCAGGTGAGCCCTAAGCTAGTGGACTTGGAGCTGGAGGGATTTAGAGTGGCCATGTGGACTGCATTTGGTTAATTTATTTTAAGTTATTCTATTTTCAGTATTTTACTTAAAATTATTTCATTGTGGGGTTTTTTTTTTTTTTACTTGTAATAAGGCCGCTCTTAAGTATTTTTAATTTGGTTTTTATTTCCTTAATTATAACTTGTTTAAAATGGATAGACTAAGGCTGCGCGATTTTCACGTACAATTATTCAACAATTTCAAAATATAACACACGTATCAAATGGATAATGTAAAGACAAACCAGACCTTTGAAATAAAATAAACTTTAAACTGGTAGTGGATAGGACTTTCACAAATTTAAAAACCTGGTTTTCTGTTCAAACTTTAATAACGATTTTGCAAACTCACCCTAATCGTAATAACTCAAGAATATGATCAATCCATTATTGATGTGACACACCAGACTTGGCCGTAACGTCTGGGTCGGGTTTGGGGTGTTACAAACTTACTCAAAACACCTAAACATATTTATCAAAATAACAAGCCATTTTTGAATGGCTTATTATGTACAACCCAATCAAAAAGGATTCAAAAGATACCATAGCTTATACGTGCCATAAGTTTCAAATTCAGCTTAAAAGTACCAAAATAAAAACAATAGTGTGGATGACCTTGCTGATGATCCCGAGCCCGTAACAAGCTTCCAAAATCTATAAAACAAATACAAGTAAACACACACAAAGTAAGCTAATTTAGCTTAGTAAGTTATAAGCAATTTAGGCATTTAATTGACTTGCTAACTCAATTTAAGAAACTAAATTCAATTGAACTAATTCATACTACTAAATCACATAATCTCAGTTTACTAATTCATAGGACATTTTATTCATCAAAAACTGATAATTCAATTAGATTAATATTTATTTACTCACTCCCAAAGTGCCTCTATACCATCAATCATAAAACCGAATATATTTTATAGCATGGAATCATCATACAACATCAATATATCCAAGCACCAAGCTATTAAACATATCTACTCTTACATTCCCTCAATTGGCCGAATCTCTTTGAGCATTTCTTATAACATATCTAAATAGTATAAGTACATTCACATATCTTGTCGTTCAATTTCAAATGTATATCTATCTAACATTTCATCCTTACAACGATCAGCCACATACATTTAAACTCGATTATATCCACCATATAGGTTCGAGGCTTACCATTCATAAGTTCGAGCACATAAGTAATAGTTACTTCCTACGAAACTCCAAGCATTTACTTATTCGGCTATCCTTGATTACTCGATAAAATCGCACACTCAGTGCTTATAGTCATTTAATGATATGTATATAAAACCGCACACTTAGTGCTCGATAATTAAGCTCGCACACTTAGTGCTTTATAATCTATCTCGCACACTTAGTGCAAATCTCATAATCAAACGATTTATACCTACACACTTAGTGCCATGGTTCAACAACTCAATGCATCTCATTTTTTGTTATTTATTCGGTAATTGCATTACTATATATATATATTATTCAAATCGACATAAACACATAAAAATTATAGTTATTCAATTCAACCACAACTAATTTGCTCAATAACTTACCTCGGATATCGACAGACAAAAATTTTCAGCTATTCAACGATTTTTGTTTTTCCCTGATCCACGTTCGATCTTTTCGGTTCTTGATCTATATAATTTCCAATTGAACTCATTCAAATAGAATTTCATTCATTTTAGTCCAAAAACACATAATTGAGCAATTTACCAATTAACCCCTAACATTTTTCTCTTTTACAAATTTATCCAATTTTCACAAAACACAAAATATGCAAAAATTGCATATACTATGCTAGGGCCGAATGTTCACTAGGCTTATACAAGTCTCCACATTTCATGAATTTCACAATTTGACCCCTCAATTAAATATTTTTACAATTTAGCACTAAATTCCTAATTTCATCGAAACTTCCAATACCAATTTGTTAATCAAACACATATCTTAAATTTTCTATCATTAAACATAAAATCTATCAAACTATCAACAAATGCAACTCATGAATATCTCATCAATTTCAAAAATTCTTAGGTCTAAGAGCATTCGAAGCAACGATCTCAAAAACACAAAAATTATCAAAAACCAAACTCAAACTTACCTTGAATCAAGCTTATGAATGGCCGAATGTTGTTTTATTCTTCTTTATATTTCCTTAGCTAGTTTCGGTCATCCCAAAAAAAATGAGTGCATGCATCTTTTCTTTTATGTTTTATTTTATAACATATTTATCATTTTATATTTTTAACCTTATTAAGAAAACAAGAAACCATTATATATCAAGGTTAATATCGTCCATTACCTAACTAAATGGCATAATTGCATCTTAACCACTTCTAAATATAAAAACATCTACAAGTCGGCCATTACTCAATCAACCACAAAGTTTTCATTTTATGTGATTTAGCCCTTTTTATCAAATCGGGTACCCAAACGACAGAATTTTAAAACAAAATTTTTTACTCAAGCCACTTCACACATTCAGAACATAGAAAATAATATTTAAATATTTTTCTAACTCAGATTCGTGGTCCCGAAACCATCGTTCTGATTAGGGTCAAGATCGAGTTGTTACATCTTTAGTCAGAGTCTGGTTAATAGGGATTATAAAATATGAACTTGATAAATGATGTTGAATTGAATTGATGAGATGAAATGGTACTGTATGTACATATGTGTGTAATGTGACTAAAGATAGCATGTGAAAGATCATACAAACCTGTTTATGCGAGCCCTAAGGGACAATATGATAATGAAATGAATCAATAGATTTGATAAAGAATGAGATAAAGAAATGAATATATAGTATGAAATGGAATGAAATGAATTTGTTATATGATTACAATATATGACTTGATATGTGTATACAAACTTGGTTAAATGGTATTATGCATAATCTTAGTATTTGATACATGAATGGTAATTGAATTGGTTGAAATTAGACACTACGTTGAATGAGTTCATACATATTAATATTAATGTTTAATTGACTTGAATCATGGAAGTACCACTGAGCTTTATCGCTCAGTGTATGATTTGTTTATATTGTGCATAGGTAATTGTAGATATTGAAGACACGAGGAGTGATCCTGCATCCAAACCGCGACACTTGACTCAACAATATTTGTATAGTTTTTTTATGTTTTCGATAAATGGCATGTACCTAAATTTTGAGTAGGTTTTCTTATTGTAAATAGACATTTTGAAATTTTAGGTAGTTGACAATGTTTGTATAGTTTCCTTATGTTTTTGATAAATGGCATGTACCTAAAATTTGATTCAATTTTGTATTGTAAATGGGAAAAATCTCCATAGTCCACTGTAGCCATTCATCACTAATTATTTTGTCCCCCACTAAGGAACCAGTTGCTTCCTCTGTAACCGAATCAGATTTGAAATCGAACTATATACAATCCAACCACTTAAATTTCTAAATATTATGGTAGAGCCCGCCTACTTAATATTTTACTCACTTAACTCCTGATTCTCCTATAAATTCAAGTCTGTGATGAGACACGAGTATGACAGTAAATGAGTCGCACATACATAGTGTTAGATTTGTGTCCTAAGTGTAGTATATTTGTTTTTATACTTTTATTTTTTGAAAAAATTGGTTTAATAACAATATCCATTAATTACATTAATACCCTTGTATATTGTCCTTAATAGTTTTTGCACAGAAAGAAAAATAGAAGCAAATATTGGCGCACTAGTTATATAACGTTTAAAAAATATTAAGTGGTATTATGTGGTCGGAGCATCGGAGCGAATGACTCCCAAAATATAGAGACATAGATGTGATTGACTGGATTGATAATACATCAGACAAGACTCAAATAGAATAGATCCTAGTTCCATTTATGGATTTATTCACTTGTGACGTTCATAGTGTGGCATACCTTAATCCTGAGTGGATGATGGGCTATGTATGCGTGACTCATATACTTTGATTTAAGTAAAAACCCGAGTTCAAATAGATAAGGAACCCAAACCTAGTGCATTGGGTATACGACTCCTGTAGTATGTACAATCATTTACCATTGTAGAATGACCTAATACAAATTGTAGTGGTAATTTAATTACTTTTTGGCACTTAACGAGCTTGTTTTAAAGTCATTTCGTGTTTAATTATTTTATTTTTAGTTTTTTTAGCTTAGTTTCAAATTAATGGAAAATAAACATTTTTACGCAATATTTCAAGTTAGTTGACCTATTGGGTCAACATCAGCTTTAAGGTAATATTAATGATTTAATTGAGTGTGTAGGACAACTGTTTTCAAGCCCAAAAGCATCAGGAACGACAACCGAGTTGTAATACACACTAGGCTGTGTCGCGACATAGGTCTGATAGAGGGAAAAAAATTAAGTAAGGGTGTTTCTATTCCAAAAATCCATATTTAGTGTGATTGAGGCTTGTATCTAAAAAGGGCTACTAACTTTGCCTTTAAATATTTAAGCATAGGTCAAGCTTTGGGAGTTTTGGCAAAGCCGTTTTAGGGTTTTAGTTTAGTAGTTTTGGATTTGAACTTTGATTTATTTTATTTTAAAAATAGTTTTATTTCTTGTTATTCGACTTGGATTTGATATGAGTCGAAGTCTTCGTTATTAGGTATTTTAATATTTTTCTTTTATGTTTCTCTTGCAAATGATGCAATCTCAACAATTGTTAAAGGATTTCACGGATCTGATTACATCCTATTTATCAAATGGATCAATTTCTACCCTTCTCTTATTTTAATTTAATTTGTGTGTTTGATGTGATTAAGTTAATTCTAATAAAGATTTTAATTGAGTCGATGATTGGTTAAGTCCTTTAAGGAGATTAATGAGTGAATGTGGGGGTGATTGTCACAATGGAAATCCTTTAAAACCTAGAAATGAGGAACTTTAGGGGTTGAATTGAAAAAAGCAAGGGCTAACAGTAAATTAGGAAACCTTTGAAATAGAATTTGGACAAGGTTGAAATCCAAATCGAGTTCGGTTAGATTAGAACCAGCGAATTCCTTAGAGGGAGACAATATGATTACGTATGAATGGTTTTTATGCGATGGAGGACAACATATGAATGACTATATATAGTTGGGCAGTGACTTCTCGAGGAGGATTGAACTCCATTATGTATCATTTTTCTCTCTTCTTCATCTTTCATGGTTGCTCTGAGGAAGCAATGGTATTAGAAAGCTCTACATGGATCGGTGATTGCCAGGCTTGATTTGGAAAAGTAGAGAAAACAATAAGGTGGTAAGGTTCTGAGCCTTTCGGTGTACGTAAGACTTAGAAAAGCATAGTTAAGAGTTTCTAAAAACTGTTTTAAGGCATGTTTTAGGAAAGCTAAGTTTTAATCTAGGATTATTAAGTTTAACCCATGAATTGGTTTTCTTGCTTAGTTGCTTAGAGAATGGAAGCTCTGGTGTCTAGGAAATGCTAAGCAGGTAAGGTGAAGAAGCATTAGACAAGTTTCTATTCTCCAACCTTAGAGAGGCTAAGTATGATTAAGAGCATATAGGTATTTGAGTATCCTCCATTTTAGTTTAGTACGCATGATGCTTTAACTATAAACATGTGTATTGCATATGGAACTATGAAAGGGGATCAATGATGGGATAGACAAAGTTAGAAAGGGGAAAATAGAGTGGTTCTATTAGGTACTGCCATACGATGTTTTTGGGTGCAAACTATGACGTGCAAAGCTCCGGAACTTGCGAAGGGGACACTACGGTGTTTGAGCATTAAAGTATAAGAATGATGAATTGGAGGAATGGGAGGACTGTGACGGGATAAGTGAGAAAGAGGATCATGGCTAGGCCATGGGGCAGATCGGAGACTATATGCCTAAAATAAGTAAGACAATAACTGAAAGATGCTATGACTTTAGAATAAAATAAGTAAGACCATAGTTGGAAGATGCTATAGAATCATGGTCAAAGATGAGTAATACCATAGCTGAAAGACACTATGGCATCATGACAGAAGTGAGTAAGACCATGGCTGAAAGATGCTATGGCATCCTTTGAAAGTTTGCCGGGACAGTAAACATGGGGAATATAAGGTGTAATACCATAGTTTGACTATGGCCACCAATTGTGTCCGTTGGGAGAACAAACATGGGGTTATAATGTGTAAGACCTTAGTTGAAAGATGCTACGACATCATGGGATAGTTCAACGAGACGTTAAACACGAGATGGTCAGTCGAGACAATAAGTGGGTGAAAACCAGAACAAAAATTGTGGGACAACCCTCATTAAAGAAAATGGACTATAAGGAAAATGAAAGTATGTGCATGAATTAGATAGCCATCAGGATAAAGGAATTAGCCAATAGAAGGGGAAATACAAAGAGGAAAGGCTGCTAGAAGAGTAGTTGTAAAAGGCAGTAGAGCTTCTAGGTGGTAACTCGACATGAATAGTTATAAAAGTTGACACACTAGTGGTTCTTGGGTAAAGGCGAGTGAAAGTTGGTATAACCATGGACCATAGATAAGGATCTGCAATTACGGAACGCCGTGGGCGATTTGAGAAACCCCAAATTTTAGGGGCTTGTCATACAAACATTTATTAGTTCATAAGGAAAAAAATGGAGTGAGTTAAAACCTATTGACAAAGAAGGATATGCCACATGATGAAATTGTCTATCAGGACTATTCCTCTTTAAGGGGAAATCTTGAAGAAGTACCAGTCAAATGGTTAGTGAGGTGAGCATGCCAAATGAGAAAGAATCTATGAACCTAAAGGGCCTCTAGTGGTAGTTGGCTAATTTTGAAGGCTAAATGGTCCACAATAGACATGTATATAAAAAATGTGAACTTGACCCTTCGGGCAAGGTGGATTTTATGAAAAGCAATCCAACCACTAATTGTTGTAAGTGGGATTAAATCACCAGAGTGACGAGAAATTCTCTAGGTAATCCTAAAGGATGGGATGACAGCGAGCCCATCGGGACTGAAATAATAGTAAGAGTTCGCCATAGACTATTCAAATTAGGGATGATCACTGAAGAAAATGTACTCAATGGTCTTTAAGAGAAAGGCCGAAGGGCCACATTAATAGGGCATAATAGTGGGGAACAATAATACACTTTTAGGCTAAGTGGAAGGAAGAATTTAAGTAAAAGAAAGGATAGAGTCTGCAGAGATGGTGAGACATGTAGAGAACCTTTCAAAGCTGAATGGATGCTAATAGAATGGCTGAAAGGCAATCACTCAACGATCTATCCACCAATGGATAGGATCGAGAATAAGATGGTCCATTATTGCGAGTTTAAGAGAAATGTCTTGAAGAGCAGGGAGTTCTTGTACTTATTACTATTGATTTAAACCCCGAATAGGTAGGGCATGTTTGTGAATAAAGAAACTCACTAAGTTTATTTGAACTAACAAACAGTTTGACATGTGAATGTAGGATGAACGGAACAAGGAAATCAAGGAGGGACCAAGCCAGATCATGTTGAGTCAAGGGGCATTGAAGGAAAGTATCATGCACATATGAAGGGGGTACCTTTAGAGACTTTGCCAATGAGGCGAATATATTGTAATCAAATAGTTCCCTTAGTATTAGGAGTTGAGGTTGTGAAGTTTTAATTTATTTTAACCTATTTTCTCTATTGGAAAGTATTTTATATAAATAGGAAATACAATATGTTTCATCTTAGTGAGAACCTCGTATGGGCAATAACTTGGTCCAATTGTGACATTTTATACCCGGATCTGGTGATTGGGTTGGGTAGGGGTGTTTCATCTTTGTTTTTGTAGTTTAATTTTTATTTTATAATCTAAATGTTTAGCTTAACTATCGTAATATAGTTTTTAATGATTACTGTTTAGGCCTACTACTATAGACAATATTTTTAGATTCAATTCAACCTCCCTTGGGTATGATCCTCGAAGTACTTCTAGTACCCCTTTTGTACATTTACCATATTACAATTTGACTTGTATACTTGCGAACCCTATTTCTATATTTCTAAATCTTTTTATTACAGTATTTCTAGTCAAACGTTCGTACGTTTGGCGCCGGTCAAGTTGTTGGTGTCGTTGTTAGGGAGGTTTCAGCAATAAATTTAAATTTATTTTTTGCAATTAGTAGACTAAATAGGTAGATTAAAAATTATAGATACAAATTTTACTTTATTTTTTCTTTTTAATTTTAATTGTGTTTACTAGCATTTATTCTCTATCTCTAATTTGAATTTATGACTTAAAGTGGGAGCACTTCAATTGAGCCATATCTTGATTTGGAGAAAATTCTAATAGAATGACAACAATCATTATGCAAACTTGGTTCGATACTAGTTGGTTAAAACCTAGCATTGTTAAACCAATTATTACCAAATAGCAGTTTGAAATCAATCTCGCATTGCTGACTTGGGTGACCACGAACATGCAATTTGGTGATCATTGGATTCGGTGGCATTTCTAATATGATTTGAACATATTAGCAATACTATGGGATATGCTTTATTTTAGATGAGATAATTAAATTACTTTGGATTCCTTTCAAACTTGGAGGCCAAATTAGAGAATGATTAGAGGCGTTACCTCCAAACACTATCACATCCTGGGAAGAATTTGTCCAATTATTTTTACATAGGCTCATAACAAGACCTTTTGCATTAAAAACTCAAGCCAGAATACTCGAATTTAAGTAAGAACTAATCAAAACATTGGGACAAGCTTGGGACAGGTTCAAGTTAATTCTTTAAAAAATACTTTGTGGTGGCATTGATCTGGCCATTCAATTGCAATATTTTTATGGAGGCTAAAGGACAATTTGATGTTATGGCTGGAGGGAGTATTTGGATAAAGACAACTCATGACATAGTTGTTCTCCTAGAAAAAGCAAGCAACAACAATCACAGCTGGGGACTGACAAGAGAACATAAGATAGTAAATGAGCTAATGGTTGTGCTAAACGAGATCAATAGTGGAAAAAGATGATACAAAATAGATTGAGGAAAAATCAAGTGATGGCAACTCTAATATCTTTGATTTGGATGCAATGATAGAGGAAGAATTCCCTGAGGACTTATTAAGAGATCGGTTAAAACAAATTGATCAGCTAGATGGGAAAAAGCAAGATAGAAAACCATTGAGGCAATCAGAAAAGTCCTCAACAAAAAATAGTTCCATTGATCATCAAACCATTTACATTGGAATTGATGTAACTTTTGGCCTTGCAAAGAGAGGGTTCACTAGTTTTCGTCTAACTAAGGGTTCGGCAGTACTTCATCGAACTGCGGAGTTCGACAAAAGATGTGGTAAGGAGGTTCGCTAGTGTGTTTGGTGAACTAGGGGTTTGCCAGTCAAAGATTGAGTCAGACTCAAATTAGGAAATAAAAATATGGTACATCTAGGAATAGTTTAAGTGCAAGTAATACCTTTACTAAGTCAAATAGGGTATCCTAAGATTTCCAGGACACTTATGTCTATAAATACGGCCCTTATTCCGTGAGAATTCTCTCATCGAATATTTTGCTGTCAAGTCGCTATTCTAAATCAAGTTCATAGTACCCAAGGTAAGTCTCTATCTTGTTAGTTTTGATTGTCTAGAAAGCTAGGTTTGCTTGCATGTGTGAATTTTGAAAGTTTTGCTTGCTTAGTAATTTGTGTGTTTATATTGTGAACGAGTTGAACCATCTACTAGCAAGGATAAAGGCAAAGCCAAACTTGTCTAGTTCTTACTTTTTTTCGATGAGTGGTTAAGAATTGCCATAAGTATGCTAACTAATATGTCTTTTAGTATGAATATTAAAGGTTCGTATCTTGTGTGTAATCTGTGATGGTTTTTAATAACCTTGCTTTTAAAACTAAGTTTTAAGAGTAATGTTTCTACAAAACTCTATTTTCAAGATATGTTTTAATGCTATGCTTTACGCGTTCTCCTAAACTAGTCAATGTTTCAAAGTATGTTTTAAAGTATGGCTTATAAAATCTATTTTAATGAGCTTCTATACGAGCATTTTGGGATAAGTCTCTATGGGTGCTCCTTTGCAAGCCTTATGTTAAATATATTGGTATACCAAAGGATTGTGAGTACTCATCTATAAGTTCTGTGATTTTGGGCGTTAAGGCCCCGGGACATGTGGAGAGATAAGGGAATGTCAAGCTATACTCCATTCACTGGGACATCTTGGTGTATAGGAGAGTGTACTGCCTCGTACTACACTTATGGGACATGATTCTGGACTCTTCAAGTTATTCTGAGGTGATTTAAGGAGACCTACATATCCAATGAGACAAGATTTTGATAAGAGAATCGGTTTTGCGACCTAGGGCATACTTTATTTGTGTTTTCTAATAAGTATGAGCGAACCAATCTTGCGACCTAAGGCGAACCTTGTTCAAGTTTTATGAAAAGTATGTATGAGCTGGCTTCGCAATCTAAGGCGGACCCAAACTTATTTTTTAAATGTTTTATTTAAAGAAAAACATGCCTCGTGACATAAGGTGTGAAATTCAACTACTAAGTTTTGAAACTGTTTTTACAGAACCTATGTTTTTTAGGAACCTATATTTTTTAGGAACTGGGTCTCATAACCTCACCCACAAATACAACACATGAAATGATTTTAAGACTAAGTCTTCTTTTTTTTTTTAAACTCAATTTTTAAGCATACCTTGTTGATTCTTAATTATTCACTGAGTTCTCAATGAACTCACCCACTCCTCTCTTACTTCGCAGTAGTAGTGGTGAGGTTGATGTCTTGGTGAGGCTCACTCTTGTATTGATATTGGAGAACCTGGGAAAATTTGACGATAGGGTTTATATTCATTATAAGGGTTTAGAATTACCATAAGTTAACTTTGTTTGATATAATCTCTTCTATGATTAAGTCTACTTGTTGTTGTGAATCATATCTAGAATATCCGATTATTAGTAAGTATTATGAATAAAGATTGATTTTCATTCATGCATGAGTGTTTCTTCAACTATAATTGTAACGCCCCAAATCTTAGGGTCTTTAATTTTGCATGTTTTGACAAATTGTATGGGTGGTGTGAGGGGTAGGAAGTTTGGGGTGTGTTTGAGTGTCTTTAGGAAGTCTAGGTTCAAGTCTGGGTTCGAGTCTAGTTGCTCTTAGAAGAAGTTGGCTGATAGCAGTTAGGAATTATATTTAATTGTGTTTATTTCATGACACAAAGACCCTAGTGGCTTGGTGGCTTGTGGTGTGTTTGAGCATGGGGTGAGCTAGAGTTTGAATCCCCTTGCAAGCAAAATATAATTATTTTGCTACATGGGGGCGGCAAGAGGTGGCGTTGGTTCAAACTATTGTCAGAGGATGTTATGGACTTGGTAAAAGGTAAAGTTTGAACTGGTCAAGGTTGTTGAATTGAATTTGAATTGGGAGGAGTTGGAGTGATTCAAGGAGCAATATGTGGAGTGATTTGAGGAGATTTTCAAGGAGTTGGAGAAGGGGGAAGATGTAGCCGAATTTGAATTGTGTACAATAGGGGAATTTGCATTTTCGGCAATTGGGGTGTTTAGGTGCCGAATTTTTTTCGTGTGCTAATTCTGGGTTCTTTTTGTTTCTCTCATTATTTCTTTGATTTCTTCTCTCAATAGTGCCAAGTTTGCTTGTAACACCCAAACTCGACCCGGATGTTATGACCAGATCTGGTGTGTCACATGGACGATTTATTTATTTACAACCAGATACTTTGACAAATCGTTATGTTTTTTCTTGGAAATTCATGACCAGTAGCTTGTAGTTATTGAGTAAAATCAGATTAAAAACCATTTTATTTATCATGAAGTGTTTATACCAAAATCCCATTTGTTGTCGTTATTATTATTAAGTCATCCAACCATTACGTAAGGCTTGTTTGAAAATGTTTGCGACTAATTTTGAAAACCCACATATCCTAGTCTACCGTTTTAAAGCAAATAATAGTGTAACCTAAAACCAAACACCCAAGTGGCCTTATTACAAAGTAAATCTGAAATTAAAATAAAACTAATTTAAAACAAAGTGAAAACCAGAAGCCTAAACCATGTGTCCACCCTGAGTTCCACGTAGCTCCAAATCCTCTATGGTTGGGGGTTACCTACATAGGTGAAATTAATAGGGTGAGTTTGTGAAAACTCAGTGTGTAAATTTTAACCCAACCAACAACAGAGATTAGACGTGCAGATCAGTCTGGGTTGAAGCCCTATTCGGATACAGATCAATCTGGGCTCTGGCCCTATTCAGAAACAGAGTGAGCCTTGGGCCCATTACAGATACAGAACATAATATATGCAAAAACCCAATCCCAGTCCAGCCCATGACACCATGATAACGGCTCGTGATATTAAGTAATAAAATTTATAAAACTGATCACACCAAAACTAACTAATATCACGACCTTAAAGGCAAGCGCACCTGTCGAACAATAGTTTAGTTTAGTGGCAAGACCGAGTTATCGTACCCAAGGGAACCAAAAGTACTAGTACTTACTTCCTTTCTATTATCTAGCCTAAAAATAAAGAGAGTTGATCTAAACTAATTCTAAAACTAACTAAAAGTGCACAAAAAGTAAAGTGAGGAAAATCTTTCGGGAAAACTGATTGATATGAGCAATACTCAAGGGAGAATCCACCTAGACTTCACTTGTTATTGATGTATTGAACTATATAATTGATTACTTGCCTTGATCCGTAGAGATCCCTAACTTATGCTAAACCCTCCATCGAGGCATAGAGCAACTAGGCCTAAGTTGTTAATTAAAGTTCCTTTATTAATTAACTCCCTAGGTTGCATTAATTCGATTTATGGATCCCCATATTAGGTTTGATCCTAATCCGGCAGATTTATATCGCCCTATGTCTAGGGTTGCATGCAACTCCGCTTAATTATGGTAGATCTACTCTTATCACAGGGACTTTTGCTCCTCTAGTCTAAGCACATCAATTTCTTGAAATAATACCTAGGATTATTAAATCAAGAATGAAGAACACATAATTAAGAACAATTCAAGCAATTATCATATAACTCAATAAATAATAACAAGATCTGTCATAGGTTTCATCCCCCCCATGTATTTGAGAGGTTTAGTTCATAATAAAGAAAAGAAACATCTCAGAAGATAATAAATAGCAAAACATAAAGAACCCAAAAACCCCTGAAGGAATTTAGGGAGATCCTCAGTCTTAATGTAGAACTCCGGCTTCTGGGATGAATCAATCGGCTTCCCTTGGAGTAATTCCTTGCTTTCACTCCTCTTGTTGGCAGAAAGATGGCGCTCCTATTGGGAGAAAAAGAGTACCTCCTTAGAGTTGCCTCCTAGGGTCTTTATATAGAGCTTTGGGGAGCCTTTCTTAGCCTCTAAGCATCCAAATCCGAGTAAAATTCCTCTTCCTCATGACTAGAACGCGCCCGTATACCACGCCCGTGTGATTTCGACAAGAGGCCATGTTCTGGAATACTTGGGTGGCATGGCCATGTGGCCAGGCCGTGCTTGTCAAGGGCTGGACCGTGTGATCTTTGTGTGGCACGGTCGTGTGCCACGGCCGTGTGGTAACTTCTTGGGCCGTGTGTTTGCATATTTTGGCCTATTTTCTCTAATTTTTAGCCTATTTTCCGTTCTTTTCTCTTCCCTATGCTCTCCTGAGTATAAGATATGAAAAAGAAAGATTAAGAGCACCAATTCTCACTAAATTGATAATAATTCATCCGAAATATAGGCTAAACATGAGGTAAAAATATGTATAAATTAGCGCTTATCAAATACCCTCACACTTAAGCCTTTGCTTGTCCTCAAGCAAAATCTCAATTCCTAATTAAGAATCATTCTTCTCAACTTCACAATTCTTATCAATAATGTTTCAAATTAATCCACAGGTAAGCATACAATGAAAATTCAATCAAAAGAACATTAAAGACTCAATTACTTTAAGTTGAGAATTTTATCATTGAAACATAAGTTTTCTTCTTTCTCCTAAGTAGTTATCTTTCCATCTTAATTAACAAAAGTCAACATCCTCACTAAGGATTCACTCTATCCACTCGAAGTGTTTAGGGTTCAAAAATTAAGTACTCTCTAGTCAACCTGAGAAGTTATTACCATAGGCTTGCTTGAAAATCAAGTCTCCACCACTGTAGATTGATATGATACATCAATCAAAAGGTCTTTTAAAGGTTGTAATAGGGCTTGGTTAGGGGTGTTGTCACATGCTGCAAAAGAAGGTTAGAATCGAGACTGAACTTGAAAATTATCTAGCTAGAAAAATCTCTATCACTGGAACATATTTCCCAAGCTAATCGTTAGGATAATATCAATTCTGCCTTGGTAGCCTTAGAATAGAAATATGAAAAAGCTATTTGAACTATATTACAACTGAATTAATACTTTTTTTTCAGAACAATTCAAGTGCAATAATCTGGGAATTTACAATTTTACAATTTGGAAAAGAGAATAAAGCTAAATAATAATTCAACTCATATCTCGACAAAAATAGGGGTCAAAATAATTAAATGAAATTAAAAAAATGGGTTAATGGTTAATAATTAGAGGGTGAGTCAAGGAAAAGGTTTGTTAGGCTCAATGGGGTTTACTAGGGGTTAATTTATGGAGGTAGGCTTTTGTGGAGTAAGTGGGTTAAAACCTAGTGCCTTTATCATTTCGGTATATCAAATCAATGATGTGGTCTCGACATGTATAATCAAAGCAAGTTCTAGAATAACAAATCAGTATTGACTCTCTCAAAGCAATAATAAAAGTGAGCACGAAAGAATGTATGCTCAAAAGGCTTAAAAATCTCACCAAAATTATGGCTGTTGATGTTAATCCTGTGAATTTCAAATCTCAAGATAACACTTAGAATTAGGGAAAAGAACTTATGCAAAAATTGTAGCTCTCAAAAATTTCAACTATTCATGCTTGATTCCCTAATGTTTTAGAGTTTGAATATTCAAAGTATAAGCACCTATGTCTTAGTTTTCGATATATCAATAAAAGTCATAAATCAATCAGAATTAATTCTTAATAGGAGACTGAAGAAGATGCTATTGAGAACAATGCAATCAGTTAAAAAAAATATTGCAGGGATTTCAAATGTAATGAAAGTAAGTTTTCCCCCCCACACTTAATATATACATTGCCCACAGTGTACAAAGATAACATTAGTATCAATATAAGCATTAAATCATAAGGTAGGGAAGGGTATGAAACTCCCTGAATTTTGGATGAATATGTGATACAGAGATTGGGCTTGGAAGAGCCAGCTGTTGTGGCACGGTGTTCCCATTTTCGTAGAGATTTGAGCTGTAGAGCTCCTTTGAAACTGCGAATGGATTTATTAGTCGTAGGGAATTTGGATCAATAGAAATTACTTGTTAGGGGTTGGCTGTTATGAAAAATAAATAAAACAAAACAAAATATTAAAAATACTAATATGCAAAAAACGAAAAAGATGAAATGAAAGAAAATAAAAATAAACTAAAAAAAAAAAGAAAAACAAAGTTAGTAGAAAAGATAAAAATAAAGATTAGTGTTCAAATCTAAGTGAAGATAAAAATAAGAAAAAGAAAATAACATAAGAGGATCTAGTCCTCGGATGGATCACGCGGTGGCGGGGTGATGCTCAAGTGCTGACATATATGCGCCAAAGTGGCGTCGATATAATCTAGGCACCGGAAGTATTGTCGCTCAAATCGGTCTAGGCGCTCGTGTATGTCAGCATGTGGGGCTGCTGCCTGGGTGGGTCGTCTAGGGCGTAGTGGCTCGGCGGGCTCGCCCTCTTCCGGTGGTGGTGGTGGGACATCATCAGTAATGTCCTCTAGGTCTTTGCCCTCTTGGACAAGGCGGAAGTGGAAGTGGCCGCCACCTGGTCGTCGCTCTATCATCTTTATGCGCAACATGCTCTGGATGCCCTACGATGACATATGGCCGAGGAAAGTATAGGAGGACGTTTGGGCTGTAGTGTTGAATAGGCCGAAGTAGCGGCCTAGTTCGTGATGAAAGGGCCCATAGATATGACACCTTTTCGGTGCCGCTCAGTCTAGTGCTGCATGGCAAGCGCGATGAAGTATGCAAGGTCGATAGCGTGGCCATTAGCCATGCACTAGAGGAAGTAGACGTCGTGAGTATTGACGACGCCTGTACTCTCTCGCCTACCTGTCAGAGTGTGAGCGAGGAGAGCATGAATGTACCTCAAAGAAGGAGCGAGGGCGGTCGCCTTACTGACGCTGGGGTTATAAACTTGTCGCCCCGAAGCAATCTCGTACCAACAGTCAACGGGCCAGATATAGATGCGACGGGAAAGGGTGGGGAAGTCATCCTCTGCCATGAATTGCTCGGTATAAAGACAAAGGGCCGTGCCAAGCTCTGGTACACTCATTTGTCGCATAAGACCTCCTAAACAGAATTGGACCGTGCCTGGATCGTCGAATCTATTCATTACGGTCTGGAGGTGGAAGGTGGAGCAGAACTTAAGGGTGAGTTCTAAGTAGGTGGGCTCCACAATCTGGAAGAACTGGTCCCATGGGTGATAGTCAACAGGGCTCAGACGTCGTATACCAAACTTATTTGCTCGAGGGCCTCCCAATCAATGCATCGGCCCATCGAAATCGGTTGAGCCCGGAGTAACTGATAGCGTTCCTCTTGGAAGTCCGACGGAAATGTGAGGAATGGGTGGCTCCCCTCAGAGGTGGGCCTCGATGATGAACTTCCCGGTCCCTTTCATTTTTTAGAGACGGGGACAATAGCCTTCTTAGCACGTGATGATGACATGGTATCTAAAATAAAATAACAAAAGCATTAGTCCTAAATATTGAAATTAAACTAGATAGATAATAAGTAAAATATAGATTAAAATGACAGTGTTCTAAAAAATAAAAATAAGGATTAACCTAAAAAGTAGAATCTAATAATATTAACTTGTAACAAAATGAAGAACTATTGGTATGTATATATACTAAAAATATGACAAAATGGCATGCAAATATGAGTTTAAATGGAAAAGAAAATGAAATCTAAATGACAAGCAAAAATGAAATTAAGTGGCATGCAATCCTAATATATTCTATACTATTCTAGATTATTCATCCTATTTTTCCTAGTTCCATGCTTGAATTATCATAAAGAATAAAGCAAAATTAAAAATATAAATAATGAAAATGAGATATAAACAAATAAATGAGAAAAATTGAGAGAATAGAACCAAAATTGAGGGTGCACGGTCATGGGTGGAGTTTACACGGGCGTGGGTTGGCTGAGTTCGGGTATGGTGGTGTTTTGAGGGCTGTGGCGGTGGTAGTGGTGGTTTGGGGAGGAGTTTGGATGAGAGAATTCAGGGTTTGAGTGAAAGGGAAGGTGAATAGTGGCCCTTATTTATAGTTTTTGGTTCACACGGGCATGTCACAAAACCGTGTGAGTCGTGTTTTGCCCGTGTCTTTCAAAAATTAGTGGTTATGGCGCACCTGGTTTCGATGAGCACGCCCATGTACTTGATTCGCACGGTCGTGGGAGATCGGGTCTTCGTTACTCACACGGTCGTGTGATGATATACACGGCCGTGTGCGATCATGTTCGTGTTTTACATGGTCATGTGATAGGTTCCATGGCCATCTGAAATTTGACAGTGTCTTCCACGGTCTGAGAACACAGGCGTGTGGCATTGCATGAGCCCGTGTGGATGCTGCGGGGTTGCCACGGCCATGTCGCATGGCCGTTCGAAAGGTCACCACGGCTATATCGCACGGCCGTCGGGTTTTATCGGTAGCCCGTGTTTTGGGAAAATTTTTGCCCTGTTTATACACGGCCTTGGTACACGACCGTGTCTCTGTTTGCAGGGTGCACACGGCCTGAGACACGCCCGTGGGCATGGCCATGGGTTCCTAGATCTCTGCATTAAAAAGGGTTAGAGTAATGCATGAAAAATACTAAAAACAAAATAGATGAAAATTTACTAAGTTAGTGCTCGGGTTGCCTCCCGAGAAGCACTTATTTAGAGTCTAAGGTCGACTCTGCCTAGATGTGTCATGACGGAATTTCGTGGAGCCGAAGCCCCTCCCTATTTTTTGTAAAATTCTCACCTCTATAATGTTTAAGCCTATGGCTGTTTACCTTGAATGTACCATGGTTAGGGTGAGTTACCTCAATGGTGCCGTATGGAAAGACATTTTGGATAGTGAATGGACTTGACCACCTTGACTTGAGTTTTCCAGGGAATAGTCTCAGCCTCGAGTTGTAGAGTAAGACAAGATCACCTGATTTAAACTGCTTAGGTTGTTTCAGTTATTTATCATGACGTTGCTTCATGGCTTCCTTATATAGTCGTAAGCTTTCGTAGGCATTGTAACGCCATTCGTCTAGTTCATTTAACTGCATTAGTCTTTTCTCACCTGTAAGCTTGAAATCAAGGTTTAAAAATTTTATAGCCCAGAATGCCTTGTGTTCAAGTTCAAATGGTAGATGACAACTTTTTCCATAGACGAGTTTATAGGGAGATGTACCTATGGGTGTTTTGAAAGTAGTTCTATAGGCCCATAATGCATCGTCTATTTTTCTTGACCAATCTTTTCTATTTGTTTCTATTGTTTTCTCTAGGATACATTTTAATTCCCTATTTATTACTTCGACTTGACCACTGGTTTGTGGGTGATAGGGGGTAGCTGTCCTGTGGTGTACTCTATACCGTTTTAAAACTTTTTCAAACTGGGCATTGCAAAAATGAGTACCCCTATCACTAATAATTATCCTAGGTGTTCCAAATCGAGAGAAAAGTTTCTTTAAAAATCGTACTACCATCCTAGCATCATTAGTAGGCAAGGCTTGGGCTTCCACCCATTTCGACATGTAATCTACTGCTGCTAATATGTACTTATTCCCAAATGAAGTAGGGAATGGACCCATGAAATCAATACCCCATACATCAAATATTTCACATGAAAGCATATAGTTTTGAGGTATTTCATTATGTCGAGAGATGTTACCTGTTCGTTGACATTTATCACAAGAGATCACATACCTGTTGGCATCTCTGAAAAGTGTAGGCCAGTAAAAGCCTGATTCGAGTACCTTATGAGCAGTTCTAGCTCCACTGTAATGTCCTCCTATGGGTCCTGAATGGTGATTTAGAATCTGGTATGCTTCTGTTTCAGTAACGCATCTTTGAATAACCTGGTCTGCATAGATTCGAAAAAGAAAAGGATCCTCCCAAAAGTAGTTTTTCACATTAGCGAAGAATTGCTTCTTCTGTTGATGTGTCAACCCTTTTAGGGTTATGTTAGCTGCTAAATAATTTGCAAAATCGGTAAACCAAGGCATTGTTGTATCTACTAAGGATAGGAGTTGTTCTTCAGGGAACAAGTCGTTTATCTTATTGAGATACATTGGCTACATGTTTTCCAATCTTGAAAGGTGATCTGCTGCTAAATTTTCAGCTCCCTTCTTGTCCTTTATCTCTAAATTGAATTCCTGTAGCAATAGAATCCATCTTATTAGTCGAGGTTTTGCATCGGTTTTGGCTAAAAGATAGCAAAGAGCAGAATGGTCAGTATAAATAATGACTTTTGACAAAATCAGATAAGATCTAAATTTATCAAATGCAAAAATAATAGCTAGCAACTCTTTTTCTGTGGTAGTATAATTTGCTTGGGTAGCTGTTAGAGTTCTGCTAGCATAGTAGATTGGTTGAAAGTGCTTGTCTCTTCGCTGTCCCAAAACTGCACCTATTGCAAAATCACTTGCATCGCACATTAGCTCAAAAGGTAAGTTCCAATCGGGTGAAATCATGATTGGTGCATTGGTTAATTTTTCCTTAAAAGTATTGAAGGATTCTAAGCATTCTAGGTCAAAATTGAAAGGCACGTCTTTTTCTAGCAACTTTGTTAAAGGCTTAGCTATTTTAGAAAAATCTTTAATGAATCGGCGATAAAAACCGACATGTCCTAAAAAGCTTCGTATAGCCTTAACTGAGTTAGGGGGAGGTAATTTTTCGATAGTTTCAATTTTTGCTTTATCTACCTCTATCCCTTTACTAGAAATTTTATGTCCTAAAACAATACCCTCTTGAACCATAAAGTGCATTTTTCCCAGTTTAGCACTAAATTTGTCTATTCACATCTTATCAAAACACGTTCTAGATTATTAAGACAAAGTTGGAAAGAATTACCAAAAACTGAGAAATCATCCATAAATACCTCCATGATGTCTTCCACGAATTCATTGAAGATAGCTAGCATGCATCGCTGAAAAGTAGCAGGAGTGTTACATAAACCAAAAGGAATTCTACGATAAGCAAACATACCGTATGGACATGTGAATATCATTTTATCCTAATCTTCTGGAGCTATCAGGATCTGGAAGTAACTAGAGAGGCCATCTAGGAAAAAATAATACATATGACCTAACAATCTTTCCAACATCTGATCAATAAAAGGTAATGGAAAATGATCTTTCTGAGTGGCGTCATTCAGCTTCCTGTAATCAATGCAAACTCTCCATCCTGTGACTGTTCTTGTAGGTATTAACTTTTCCTTGTCATTAGACATCACGGTCAATCCGCCTTTCTTAGGAACAACTTGCACGGGGCTTACCCAAGAGCTGTCAAAAATAGGATAAATAATACCTGCATCTAGAAGTTTAATTATCTCGGCTTTTACAACTTCCTTCATGTTGGGATTTAATCGTCTCTGGGCTTGCACTGATGGTTTGAATTCGTCTTCCATTAAAATTTTGTGGGTGTAGAAAAAAGGATTAATTCCCTTGATATCTGAAATTTTCCAAGCTATAGCACGTCTGTGTTCTCTTAACACATGGAGTAGTTCCTCTTTCTCTGCAATGCTTAAATCAGATGCGATAATGACTGGTAAAGTTGATTATTCCCCTAAAAAGGCATACTCTAAATGATCTGGCAGTTGTTTTAGTTCTAATTTAGGGGGTTCAGTAATGGAAGGTTTCTGTCTCAATTCATCACTCATCTTTATATTTTCATAACTTATATGCCTAGTGATGATTTCATTAGAATCCAACTCTTTCCTTACTTCATCAATTTCAGTGGTGGTTTCATCTCCCCCTCACATTGAACAAGACATAGTTCCAACGTGTCTGTGAGGGAAAGTTCATGGAAATTATCTTGAACATAATAGTCAATAAAATCAACAAAATAACAAGAATCATCTTGTTCTTTAGAGAATCTCATGGCATCATAGATTTTAAAGACAACTTCTTCCTCACCAACTCTAAGCACTAATTTACCATCTTTTACATCAATAACAGCTCTAGTAGTGGCTAAAAATGGACGTCCCAAAATTAAAGGTACTTCAATATCCTCATCCATGTCGAGTACAACAAAATAAACAGGGAATATAAATTTATCTACCTTTACTAGCACATCTTCAATGATTCCCCTAGGATATTTAACAGATCTATCGGCTAATTGAATACTCATCCTAGTAGGTTTGGGTTCCCCTAGTCCTAGTTGTTTGAACATTTTGTAAGGCATGAGATTAATGCTAGCACCTAAATCAGCTAATACTTTATTAATAAGTAAACTACCAATCAAACAAGGAATAGTAAAACTCCCTGGATCTTTCAGTTTTGTGGGCAGTTTATTTTGGAGAATAGCTGAGCATTCCTCGTTGAGTTCCACTGTGGCTAATTCTTCCAACTTCCTTTTATTTGTCAGAAGTTCTTTAAGGAACTTCGCATACTTCGGCATCTGTGAAATCGCTTCAACAAAAGGTAAGTTAATGTGTAATTGTTTAAAAAGTTCAAGGAACTTACCGAATTGAGCGTCTGTATAGTCTTTCTTCAATTTTGCCGGATATGGGATGCGCGGTTTGTATTCCTTGAGTGGTGGTGGAGTGTTGTCCTTGGGTTCCTCTGCCTTTTCTTCTGAAGGTTCTGAAATAGTCTTCTTTTCTGGCTCGGCTAGGACCTTTCCATCTCTTAAAGTAATCGCTTTGACATGTTCTCTGGGATTTGGCTCAGTTTACTTGGTAATCCACCTTGTGGTCTTTCTGAAATCAACTTCGTAAGTTGACCAATTTGGTTTTCAAGCCCTTGAATTAATGCTTGTTGGTTTTTCAGTATCGTTTCAGTGCTTTGAAAACGGGTTTCTGCTGCGGCCATGAATTTGGTAAACATCTCTTCAAGATTCGGCTTCTTTTCTTGTTGCGGTGGTGGCTGCTGAAATCCTGGAGGAGGCTGTTGTTTTTGATTTCCTTGTCCTCCCCATGAAAAATTTGGGTGATTTCTCCAACCTGCATTTTAAGTATTACTATAAGGGTTATTTTGAGATCTAGAATTGTTACCCATATAGTTGGCTTCTTCAGTTTCCATGTTGTGTCCATAGGATGCGAAATCTAGATTAAATGTGTTTCCTTGAGTCGCGTCGCATTGCATCACTGGTTGTGCGTGCGTAGAACTAACAAAATTATCAAACTTCTTATTTAGAAGTTCTACTTGATTAGTAAGCATAGTAACAGCATCAATATTATAGACTCCTGCAGCTTTCGTCGGCTTTGTCCTCATGACTTGCCACTGATAATTATTCAATGACATCTCTTCAATAAATTCATAAGCTGCTTCAGGTGTTTTATTATTGATCGTCCCTCCTGCGGCTGCATCGATCATTAGTAACAGCATCAATATTATAGACTCCTGCAGCTTTCGTCGGCTTTGTCCTCATGACTTGCCACTGATAATTATTCAATGACATCTCTTCAATAAATTCATAAGCTGCTTCAGCTGTTTTATTATTGATCGTCCCTCCTGCGGCTGCATCGATCATTTGTCTGGTTGACGGATTTAAACCGTTGTGGAAGGTTTGAACTTGTAGCCACAAAGGTAGACCATGATGAGGACACCTTCTCAAAAGATCTTTGTATCTCTCCCATGCATCGTAAAGTGTTTCTAAATCCATCTGCACAAAAGAAGAAATATCATTTTGTAATTTGGCTGTTTTAGCTGGAGGAAAATATTTGAGTAAAAATTTTTCGGTCATTTGTTCCCACGTAGTGATTGAGCCTTGTGGTAAGGAATTTAACCACTGTTTTGCTTTATTTTTCAAAGAGAATGAAAATAGCCTCAAGCGAATGGCATCGTCAGAAACGCCATTTATTTTAAAAGTTTCACAAAATTCCAAGAAATTTGCTAAATGTGAATTTGGATCTTCGTCCTGCAAACCATCAAACTGTACAAACTGCTGAATCATCTGAATAGTGTTAGGTTTTAATTCAAAATTATTAGCAGCAATAGTAGGTCGAATAATGCTAGTTTGGGTACCAATCAAACTAGGTTTAGCATAATCATACATAGTGCGAGGAGCTGCATCCTGGTTTACTGGTTCTGCTTGTAGTGCTGGAGGTGGTGGAACGTTTTGGTTCGTGTCCATCTCTTCTGTAGGTTCTGGCTCTTGCTTAGGTTCTTGTTCTGGATAATGTAAACTGCGTCTAATTTCTCTGCGATTTCTGCGAACTGTCGCTTCTAGATCTTTTTCAAAAAGTAGTGGTCCTGTGGGTTGTTTCTAGTCATAAACTAAAAATACCTAAAAAGAAAAAGCAAAGAAAATTCAAAAATTTAAAAGAAAATAAAAATAAATAAATAAAAACTGAAAATAAAAATAAAAATAAAAGAGAAATAGATAAATGTATATAAATATAGTAATGGCTAAAGTAATAGAAATCGAGTTTTCGTAATATTTCAATTCCCCGGCAACGGCGCCAAAAACTTCATAACGACTCGCGATATTAAGTAATAAAATTTATAAAACTGATCACACCAAAACTAACTAATATCACAACCTTAAAGGCAAGCGCGCCTGTCGAACAATAGTATAGTTTAGTGGCAAGACCGAGTTATCGTACCCAAGGGAACCAAAAGTACTAGTACTTACTTCCTTTCTATTATCTAGCCTAAAAATAAAGAGAGTTGATCTAAACTAATTCTAAAATTAACTAAAAGTGCACAAAAAGTAAATTGAGGAAAATCTTTCGGGAAAACTAATTGATATGAGCAATACTCAAGGGAGAATCCACCTAGACTTCACTTGTTATTGATGTATTGAACTATATAATTGATTACTTGCCTTGATCCATAGAGATCCCTAACTTATGCCAAACCCTCCATCGAGGCATAGAGCAACTAGGCCTAAGTTGTTAATTAAAGTTCCTTTATTAATTAACTCCCTAGGTTGCATTAAATTGATTTATGGATCCCCATATTAGGTTTGACCCTAATCTGGCAGATTTATGTCGCCCTATGTCTAGGGTTGCATGCAACTCTGCTTAATTATGGTAGATCTACTCTTATCACAGGGACTTTTGCTCCTCTGCTCTAAGCACATCAATTTCTTGAAATAATACCTAGGATTATTAAATCAAGAATGAAGAACACATAATTAAGAACAATTCAAGCAATTATCATATATCTCAATAAATAATAATAAGATTTGTCTTAGGTTTCGTCCCCCTCAAGTATTTGAGAGGTTTAGTTCATCATAAAGAAAAGAAACATCTCGGAAGATAATAAATAGCAAAACATAAAGAACCCAAAAACCCCTGAAGGAATTTAGGGAGATCCTTAGTCTTGATGTAGAACTTCGGCTTTTGGGATGAATCAATCGGCTTCCCTTGGAGTAATTCCTTGCTTTCACTCCTCGTGTTGGCAGAAAGATGGCGCTCCTATTGGGAGAAAAAGAGTACCCCCTTAGAGTTGCCTCCTAGGGTCTTTATATAGAGCTTTGGGGAGCCTTTCTTAGCCTCTAAGCATCCAAATATGAGTGAAATTCCTCTTCCTCATGACTAGAACACGCCCGTGTCCCACGCCTGTGTGATTTCGACAAGAGGTCGTGTTCTGGAATGCTTGTGTGGCACGACCGTGTGGCCAGGCCGTGCTTGTCGGGGCCTGGACCGTGTGATCTTTGTGTGGCACGGCCGTGTGCCACGACCGTGTGGTAACTTCTTGGGCCGTGCGTTTGCACATTTTGGCCCATTTTCTCTGATTTTTAGCCCATTTTCCGTTCTTTTCTCTTCCCTATGCTCTCCTGAGTATAAGATATGAAAAAAAAGATTAAGAGCACCAATTCTCACTAAATTGATAATAATTCATCCGAAATATAGGCTAAACATGAGGTAAATATATGTATAAATTAGCATTTATCACACCACCTGTACTAGCCCATCACACTATGTGGGGAATAACTCAACCCACCCAGCCCTACACACCATAGACACAGTAGAGTTGCTAATACAAAGATCGTGGCAGAGCCATCAGAATAGAATTATAAGGCGGTGCCTCTAAACAGAATACGTGGCAATGCCACTATACAAAACTTCCTCCAAATCCAAACCCAACCCCATGCAGACCAGAGTGCTACATATCATATGCATACAGATTATCAGATATAGATATAGCCATACACAAATCAGTTAACCTATTTCTAGGGGTAAAACAGTCTTTTGGCAGCTAGGGGTAAAATGGTAAATCTACCCACCGGAGGTATTTTGGTCATATCGCTAAGTCACGATGCTTCAACACCTAATACGACCTTCTAGTAGGTCTAACATCGCTCCGAGCAACTCAGGGAGTCCATATAGTCAGATAATGAATTCAGGCCGAAAACCCCTAATAGGCCCGAGGGAGCCCACATGCTCGTGTGGCCCACTCAGTCTAAGCTTATGCATATTATCATAGATTTAGCATCTAACGTACCAGAGAACACTTACCGCATAATTTACCCATATTGGCCCATAGGCCCATTGGGCCCATTTCGGCCTAGAATAACCCATGTGCAGGAAAATGCGCATAGCAGTCCTTACAGTCCAACACCCACGATTTGTGTTTTAGTTCGGCCCACGAGCGTTCGCACGCTCGCTAACCACAACATTCAACCATAATCCGATTGAAAACCAACACCACCTGAACTTAAACTTATTCGGCCAACACTAACAAACCACCCATCACTTACCTTTGCTGAAGTCTAGCCACAACACTAGACCGCTTCGCTATTGTTATCTACTAACCACCCTTCACGAGACTCACCTTCACGAAAAGCCACGAGACATAAGCAGTCATAAAAGAGAAAGCTTAAGTCAACCCTCAAGGAAAGGATATAAGCCGATTAGTACACAAGAAAATAAGGGTTTCAGCTTTTCATCAACCGCTTAAAAGGAGGAAAAAAAGGAATAGAATACTTACCCAAGAGTTCGCTTGATTGACTTCATAAAAGAAAGAACCATCGATCACTAGCCTAAGCCCAGATCTATTGTAGATTTTTTTGAAATACAAAGGAGGAGAAAAGATCCAAGGAGTTCGACTATTTGCAAAGTCACAGATTCGGCTAAAATAAAAAGAAACCAAGTAGCAAGGTGGAGAGTATACGAGAGAAGAAAGGAAAGATCAAAAATAGAGAAGAAAGGGATGTGGGTTTTGGCTAGAAGGATAAAGAAGTATGAAACAGAGGTGCAAGATTCAACTAAGGAGAATAAAAGGAGAATCAATGAGGATTCGGCCAAATCAAGTTTGAGGGACCAAGGTAGGATTCGGTTAGCCACAAAAGAAAAGAAGAAGAAAGGAGAGGTTTAGGAGTCGACTAGAGCAAGCATTCGGTGAAAGACAAGGCAAGAATCACAACCCAAGGAAACCACAAAAGAAATTGGTACCTACTACACCAACCTAGCGAAATGTAAAAAGCAACAAAATCCCGAAAGAATACCCAAAAATAATTCGGTACACACACCCTCCCTATTTGTCGAAATGCACTACCCCTTACTACACTAGCCAAATTTGCACTCCAAACAATCCAAAAATCGGCCATCACTTCCTTCCCATCTCATCCTTAAATTTTTTCCTTGAAAATCTCCCCTTATCGCTCCCCAATCTAATCCCATGAGCAACACAAACACCTTCCCTTAGAATTTAACTTGGAGTCCACATCTTACCTTGTCCAAGCAGCAAAATTAGAATACTTTACCAATAAGGGGATTCGAACCTGGGCTCCCTCACAAGCTACAACACACCACCCCTTTACATTTTAAGTGGCATCCCTCTACCACTTTACCACAAGCTTTCTTGTGTCACAAATCCACAACATTAATTTGAAAGCCCTATATGCTAACACCAAGATTTTCCTAAAGCAAAAATTAAGATTTTACCCGGGCTTATGCTCTAGCCCAGGCTTTCCAAAGACCCACTAAACACACCTAAACCATTACTTCAGCACATCAAGCCATGCAAAAATAAATTTAGGCAAAAATTCAAAAACCCTAAAATTTGGGGCGTTACATTACTAGGGTCATATTTGCATTTTTGTCGGTTCCGGGTAAGTCAAATGCCTCTCTAAACTGAAAGTCTTCTCTCTTCTATACCTTTTCCACTTTTTTCTCTTCTACTCTTATTCTGCCAATTGGTGCCAAGTGCCAAATCTCTCTTTGTTTTTTTGTCATCACCATATTCCCTTTTCTTTTCAATTAATCTTTTTCTCTTAATTCTTCTTCACTATTCCCTTGTAGCTGATTATAGTCTTCTTTTCTCTAATTATTTCAATCTCTCTTTTTGTTCTCTGAGCTGACCATCTTCTTGCTTGGGATTCTTCTTCATAGCCGAACCCTTTCCTTTCTCTTGCGTGTCATCTTCCCTTCCCATCGGTTGCTGTTAGTACACGGTTCTGCAAATGATCTGTTTAAGGGTGGGAATTCTTACTTCTTTTTCTTTCAATCCAAGTATGATTTTCTTTTTAAGGCCAAATGCTCAACCTTTGTTCAATGTCTATTTTCGATGGGCTTCCTAGGTGTTTCCGAGGGGTGAAAGCGCAAAGGTTCAGCTAACCAAGTCCTTCTTCTACTCTTCGGTTAAGGTAAAGTGCATTACCTTGTTGGAAGGAGGCAGATGTATCTTTGTTTCTACAGCCAAATGTTGTGGCTTAAAGCCGCATTCCAAATCTGATTTTGCTAATGAGGTTTGTTGTATTACAGCAAGTCAGTAGTGGTGTTTAATCGTTTCTAACTTGCAATTTAGGGGGGAGCAAATCGCAAATTACACAGGCAAGGTAGGTAATGTTGTCATTTTAAGTAAAGGTTTTAACTATAGTAGACAAAAGACTGATGGTTTGATGGATTGATTGTAGGCTTTGGGTGTAGGAGATTCTCTCGTTTTCACAAAGCAAGGTGTGTAACTGTCCACTATCTTGCTATCGTAGTAAATCAAAAGGTGTGTAACCACACCCTTATCTATTATGAATCGGCACAAGTCGAAAAACTAAAATGCCAGAATTTCAGCATTTGTGATCTTGTGAGTATGCGAACACTCATAGGGTAAATCGAGCCTACCCAGCATGGGCGATAAACTGTAAGGGCCTCCACGAGCATTTTCGTGGGCTTGGGCCGCCAAGGGCCTCGATAGGCTGTGTGGGCCCAATGGGCTTGTGTACCCCACATAGGTAAAATCCTCGGTAAGTGCTAATTAATTGTTTAGACTGTGAGGCTTGTGTTGTCGTGACTAGATTTGGACTAAATGGGCCACACGAGCGTGTGGGCCCACTTAGGCCCAACAACGGGTTTTGGGCCCATAAACTTTGTTTTGGCTATGTAGGATATCTGAGTCGCTTGATGTGATGATGGGCTCTTTAAGAAGTCGTAACATGAACCGAGACACCAAAATTAGTAAAATTACCATTTTACCCCTGACTATTGAAATGACCAATATACCTCTAGAGATAAGTTGATTGATGACTATGATCTTCTGTATGCACGATATATGTATGACATGACATTCTGCATGGGGTTGGGATCTAAATGGAGGTAGTTTTGTACTAGTGGCTTTGCCACGTATTTTGATTCTGGTGGCTCCGCCACGTATTCTGATATTAGCAGCGATGCTGCGTTATTGGTGTGTTAGCTGGGTGGGTCGAGTTTCTCCCCACATGGTGTGTTGGATGGTACTGGTGGGGAGTTGGATGGACTGGGCTGGGTTACATGTTTGTTTTGCACTATTTTTGTTTTGGGCTTGGCTCACACTATTTCTTGTATAGGGCTAAACGCCCAGACTGCTATGTTACTACATAGGGCCTCGGCCCAGACTATTTTGTATGTTCTGTTTTCTGTGAGCTGATAGGGGATTACACACTGATTTTTCACAAACCCACCTTTTCTTTTAATGGTGCAGGTAATCCCTAGCCTTAGGCGATTTGGAGCCGTGGGGGACTCAGAGGTGGCCATGCGAACTATGCTCAATTATTTAGACTTAATCATTTAAAATTTGATTTTTGGGTTTTTATTTTGTAATAAGGCCATTGAAATTTTAATTTGCTTTTATTTGGGTTTTGCGTATCGATTTTAAACTGATAGAGTAGATAAATTAAGTTTTCAAAATAACAAACATTTTTAAGAGAAGCACACACTTTTAATCTTAGAATATCAACTAAAAGGCTTCTACGGTTTTAATCAGATTAAGAAACCAACAATGATTAATATGGCAATTACTTTTCCGACATTGGTTTGAAAATAAAATAGTGAAATTTTACCGATCTTTCTCTTGTAAATAAAGATTAACCGGTTTTAACTGAATTACGAGATCTTTTTCTTAAGTAAACTTAAAAGCATTGAAACATAAAAGATGAGTGTTTTTTGATGAATTCGGTTTTTGAACAACACTCTGATGTGACACGCTGGATTCAGCCGTAGCGTCTGGGCCGAGTTTGGGGTGTTACAATAATATGCAAGTCTAATTTGTTGGAAATACAGTTTTTTTGTGACCCCGATAATTACATGCATACCCCAGACTTAGGAAACCCATATGCGTATGCAAACCTATGTAATAATATGAACTCCACAAATTATGGTAAACTTTGTATGTATGTTTCCTTTATATACAAAGTTTGATTAAATGTGAACCTTTGATGTGTGTGTTCATGTCGCGAACTTAGTTAATACGCAAACTATTTAGCGAACCTATGTTTCTAGTGCGAACTCGTACTTTGTGTGAAATTAACTTGTGATAGATATGTAAACTATTGTTATTTAATGCTTGCAAACTCTTACGTCTTGTTGCTATTATGGCATGTGAACCTTTCTTTGAGGTTTTGAAAACTCACATGTAACCCTATGTACATGCAATATTTCCACTCATGTGTTATTATTTAACATATTATTTGTTAATTATAAGTGGTGTGTTGGAGGTTAGGCTAGGAGTTAACGAAGAGTCACTTCGGTGGCTAATGTAGCACATTGGATTCGCATCGAAGCTACTCGACCAAAATTTGGGGTGTTACAATTGAAATCGCTACCACTACATATGAAGTATGGATATTTGGGTGAGAATAATACTTTACCTGTGATTATCACAATCAATTTTCTAATTGATCATGAGAAGGCATTATTGGAGGTTCTAAAAATGCACAAAAAGGAAATTGGGTGGACCAATTCCAATATTAAAGGAAACAATCCCGTGTTGTGCCAACATAAGATCTGACTAGAGGAAGGAAATAAGCTAGTTTAGATGCCTAGAGACTTCTTAACCCCACCATGAAGGAAGTGAAAAAAGAGCTTTCTAAATGGCCTAATGCAGGAATTGTTTACCCCATATTTGACAGTGAATGGGTAAGTCCAACACAATGTGTTCCTAAAAAAGGTGGCCTAACGATCATTGCAAATGATAAAAATGAGTTAATCCCAACTCAAACTATAACCGGATGGTGGGTGTACATCGATTACAAAAAATTGAACGATGCAATGAAAAAGGATCACTTTCCACTTTCGTTCATTGATCAAATTCTTGATAGACTGGTAGGAAAAGAGTATTACTACTTTTTTTATGGGTATTCGAGATATCATCAAATCCCAATACATCTAGATGATCAGGAGAAGACTATATTCACTTGTCCGTATAGGACTTACGCATTCAAAAGAATGTCATTTGGATTATGCAATACTCCTACAACTTTCATGATATGTATGACAGCGATCTTTGCTAACATGTTGGAACAAGGTTTGGATATCTTTATAGATGACTTCTCGCTCTATGGAGATTCATTTGCAGAATGTTTGAGCAACTTGGAGTAGGTACTAAAAAGATGCGAAGACACCAATCTGATCCTTAATTGGGAGAAATGTCACTTCATGGTTAAAGAAGAGATTGTTCTCGATCATCAAATTTCAAAAATAAGGTTAGAAGTAGACAAGGAAAAAATAGAGGTAATAGATAAATTTCCACACCCCACATTACTTCGAACAGTGAGAAACTTCTTAGGGCATGCAGGTTTTTACCGAAGATTTATAAAGGATTTTTCTTAAATTTCAAAGCACTTAAGCCAATTTCTATAAAAAGAAACGCCTTTTGTGTTTGATCATAAATGCATACAAGCCTTCGAGTTACTCAAACAGAAGTTAACTTTGACCTCTATTATATTTAGCTCAAATTGGACAAAGCCCTTTGTAATTATGTGTGATGCAAATGACTACACTGTTGGAGCAGTGCTAGGATAAAAAAAGGATAAAGTCTTTCATGCAATCCATTATGCAAGTAAGACTCTAAATCCCACTCAATGTAATTACAACACTATTGAAAAAGGAATTGTTAGTGGTCGTATTTGCATGTGAAAAGTTTAAACCGTATTTAATTGAGAATTGAGTTTACGTCTAGACAGACCATTGAACGTTGAAATATGTCATAAAGAAGCAAATGAAAGCTAGATTAATGAGATGAGTGCTGCTACTTGAAGAATTTGATCTATGGGTTCTTGATAGGAAATGAATAGAAAATCAAGTTGCAGATCAGTTATCGTGACTGGAAATGGAAGAAGAGGAAAAAGTAAGTATCGAAATCAATAAGAAATTTACAGATGAGTAATTGTTCCAAGTAGAAAAATGTTGGGTAATGAAATAAACCCATAGCTGATAACTCTTGAAAAGAGTTATATTTCATGCTTTTAGACCTAGCTAATTGCTTGTACTTAGGTGAATTTAGTTGTATTTTAGGATATTATATTAGTATTTTTAGAACATTGCAACATGGAGCTTGGACTGTGTTTAAATGTTATTATATGACAGTTTTACTTATTTTCGGGAAGGATTTTTTTGTTGATTGAGTGGCAACTACAAAATGATAAAAAAATAGAGGAGTGAAGGTTTGCCGGGGCAAAAGGGTGGATAGTTTGCCAATGCAAATGCCATGGCAAATTGCAATTTCGAGAAGATGATCGAGTCAAGACTTTACGATTACCAGTTTTAGCCTAATTCTACTTGTACCAGATAAATACACCTAAAATAGATGAGGAGATAAATCTTGGGCTGTTGGTTTTATCTTAGAGAAAATAGAATTTAAAAAGAGGAAAAAGATAATGAGATAATGAATTGATAACCACCTACCCAAAAGGAAGAGATTTTAAACCAAAAAGAATTTAAAAAGTGAGAAGATAATCTTTGGTTGTTAGATTTACCCTAGGGAGACCTTATAAATAGGCCAAATGAGAAAACCCTAAAACCCAATAGAAAACACAACAAAAAGAGAAACGAAAAAGAGGAAAGATCCTAAGGCAAGAGTAAGAGGGGTCCAATTGAACAAGGTAGGAAGAGGAAGTCATCCTCTCGGCTAACATAGGATACTGTGCCACTAAAGTGTGGATCAGCAGTAGAAGCCTTCCCAATGTTCTTCAATCTTCTGTAAGCGATGACTTTGGTTTGAAATTTTATTTCCCAGCCCATGAGCTAAACCTCATAGGGTTGAGATTACTTCAATGAAACCTTAAACTGTTTTTAAGGATCTAGTGTATGTCTAATTTACTGTACTATTTCATTTGATTGTTCTTATTTCTTAATTAAAATGCAAGCAATCTCTAGACATAAAAGACTATTCATATACTTATGAACTAATTTTAATTCTGAAAGTGTTTGATTGGTTCGATTAAAATCAAATGAAATGAGCAAGTATTCAAGAGACACTTATGGTTGACTCTAGACATAAAGTCACGATCATACAGAAGGAACCCATGCAAGATATCTGAAAAGCCTATAGGCATGAGCAAGGAAACTAGAGGTTTTGCTTTCACGAGAGGCAAGCCATTTTAGAACACTTCTATGCAGTAAAGTAGATACAATTTTTCTAAGGCATTATTAACAGTAAAGGTTGATTCTGGGTAATCCTGACCTTCCAAACCAACATCATTCTATCCTTATTCTTTGTCGAAGTATCTTTGCCACATCATACTTAGTTATTTATTTATATATTTATATATTATTGTCAATCACTCTCGTTTTTATATTTTTACTCTCTTTTTTTGTAACACCCAATACCCGGCCTAGATGCCAAGTCGAATATCGATATACCACACCTCCATCTCACATCTATTTTATTATAATTATTAGAATTGAAGTACATGTAGTTTCGTTTTACTTTAATTACTCTACCATTTATGAGAATATCAAGTCATGCAAACTTAGTTTAGCGTTTCATCATACTAACATACGACTACAAACATAATATGTACATATCTCAAGCATTGGGACCACTTAGCAAATTTTCCCCAAAATGTTACGTAGGCTTTAATACCGCCTCTATGGTATCGATATTTCCTTTAAGTGGTACCGATACCACCTGGAAAATCGATACCAAAATACCATTCTGTTTCTTGCCAAATTTCAAAACATCGTAAAATAACGATACCTTTGCAAGGTGTCGATAATTACACCTCGAGTATCGATACGTGGGCCAAGGTATTGATACCAAATTGGTATTTAGACTCCCTGCACTTTTGAAAAGACACATGTATCATTTTAAAAGCCCTAATATTGATACCTCTGCTTCAGGTTACAAAAATTTGGCACATAAGAGCATTTAAATAATTCAAACTTAATCCCTAAACATCACGCTTCATTCACCTAGTCATATAGGCATCATAATGTCTAAAATAATAGTCCAAATACCATATCCAAGTCCACATGCTTCGAAACATACATAATATGTAAGAAATCCCAAATACGTCTTAACAATCTGATACAAATGTCTACCGAATTGGGCTATCACATTGCCTTTATTTTCCAAACATAAATAAACATATAACACTTATTAATAAAAGCTAAATAACCAGCTTGGATCACTCCTTTGAGGGCCACACCGCTTACACCAACAATACTTATCTGCAATGGTTAAAAAGGAGTGAATGAGCTTAACAAGCTCAGTTAATGCTTAGAATATCCACTACGTAAACATGTCATTATGCATCAACAAGGTAGACATGCAACATAATCACAATATATTCTACTATTATGTCATAGTTTACACATTTAATTATCTTTCATGAATATTTACATATTAATCAAATGAATACTTAAGCATATATTTAAGCATATATCAATAACATTTAATCACATTCAGTCACTTTTTATGATAACTTGGCTCTTGAGATTATAAAACATAAAGGGGATTCTATCACCACACATTGGATACGCAGATCTCCAACACACCATAGTGACTCAAGGGGTCAAACATGTCACATAAGTGAAGCTTATAGCTAACACTCTCCAACACACCACATATACATATCCCGATGAATGGAGCTTAGCTCACATTCCTTTATCTCTTTGAAATTGTCCTTGGGCCTGAACGCCCCACTTATCATTTAAAACTCATAGAAAGATGAATGATTACCTTTGATGAAAGAGAAACGAGCTTTGACGCAAATCTGGAAAAACCCACGTTTGGAGAAGATAATGAAGATGATGAAGTTTTTGGGTGATTTTCTTGGTTTAAATGGAGGTTTAAGGCTCAAAGGTGATATGATTCAAAGAGAATTAGGAATTAGAGACCAAAATCAAGTAGAAGAGACTTGGGAGAGTAATAAATGACATAATCAAAGGGGGAGCAACTATCATGAAAACAAGGTTGTAGCATGGGGGTTTTTAGGTTCAATTTAAAATTGTAGGCAATTTGCTTCATAAAAACTCTAAGTTTTGACTCTTTTACAAATTAGTCCTATTTTAAAAATTAAAGATATTTAAAACTCATTTTCTTAAATTTATTTAATTTATTAAAAAAATTGTCGAAAATTCCAAACATTCTAAGGCTAGAATTCCTAAAATACCCCTAAAACTCCTAGGCCATATTTTAGGGTGTTACAAATATCCCCCTCTAACAAGAATTTCATCCTCAAAATTCCCTGCTGACACGTCACTTGCTTATTCACAAAATATGCTATGTCTACTTTTAATTAAACTATCACACTTTCGTTGCGTACCTTGATTCTTATTCGCTCTAACTTTCTACTACTTTTCTTAATGATCCTATTCAATACCACGAAGTTATTCTAGAGTTACTTTGCTAACAATTTCCTTTATTCACTATGACACTCTCCTCTAAAGAACTCATAACCATTTTTCTCAATTCACTAGTTTCTATTGGGAATCTCTACTTATTAGCTAATTCACTTAAAATTTACAAAGGCATAACTTAAATCTATCAACAAGAATAAAAGAAGTTATTACAAGGAAAGAATACCCTCAATCTTGATGTTCAAATCTCGATCTTGTGGTTCCCTAATAGCATAAACTCGAGCTGGAGCTCAAAACTTAACTGGTGTAGCAACAGTATGAGTAAAAATTCGCTGCCCAATTAGCCTACCATTACCTCTACCACAACCATGACCTCTAGTAAGCATAGAAGCAGGTGCCGAAATCTGAGTCTGCGAACCCTCAACTCTATTTGGGCAATCTCTAAGAAAACGTTCTTTCAAACTACACTTAAAACATCTAATTGTCAACTTATGACACTCTCTAAGATGCCTACGTTCATAATGCAGGCAAAATGACCATCCAGAACCACTAGTCGAAGCATTAGTACTAACTATAATACTATCTTGCTGCTTAAACAGACTTGGTTGAATCTAATGTTGTGCACTCCTACCGGAACCCTATGTATCATGCCTTCTCTTAGGCAGTCAATTAGATACACCATTGAAAGTTCTCTTACCAGTTTTAGTAACTACAGAATGAGGCGGTTCAACCAAAGTCTCCTTAACAACTTTGGCTTTCTCAACTAACTCATCAAACATCTCCACATTCTAGGCTACTAGGTAAATCTGAATCTCATGATTAAGACAAAAATGAATCCTTTTACAATGGTCTCTCTAAAAAAGAACCATCTCAAGTGTGTACTAACTAGGTCACATGAACTCTACCTCATAATCAGGCATTGTTAGATTACCTCTAACAAGATCTAGAAATTCCAGCTACGAGCTTCCATGTACTACTCGCCCATATACTTCCTCTTTAAAACCTCAAGAAAATAATTACAAGTCAATCTATCAAAAACATACCCCTCCTAATCATATTCTGATAACTTTTGAAAAGAGTTATATTTTAGGCCTTTAGATGGAATTAATTATTTGAAATTAATTAAATACATCTACATTTTTAGGATAATTTTAGAACATTGCATAACAAAGCTTGGACTACGCTACATTGGCCATTATTTGTTACTTTTACCACTTGAGGAGGAAAGGCGTGATTCTATGTGAACACAAGTGCAGGTAGAAGAAGAGGATTAAAAGGATGCAGAAAGAAAATAAAGCAAGTGAAATTTTGCCATGGCAATTGATAGGATTGATTGCCAACAAAATTTCCATGGAAATTCTAGGAAGATGACTAAACACTCTATCCATGTCACTCTTAGCTAGCTAGAAGTGTACTAGAAAAAGCAACTAAAAAGAGGAATACAAAATATGTGATGAGATGGGACAAATCTACCTAATAAAAGGAGAAAGAAGAGGAGCAGATGAGACTTAGCGTGAGAAAGGGGCTAGTGACAACAATTCTCTCTCTTCTCATAAGAAGAACTCCATAGGAGAATTCCAAAGAAAAAATGGGTAATAGCTTAGAAGAGAGCAGAATATAGACATGAGGAAGGAGAAGAGAAATCATTCCTAGATTCATGTACAACTGGAAGATAAAGAGAAGCTGGAGTGTGGAATTCACTTCCTATAGTTAATATTGAGAAATGTTGAGAAATATTGATGAATTTTCTGTGATTCAAAATTAATTGAGAAATGTTGATGAATGATTCTATTTTGATGTTTACTTTTCCACCCATGAACTTAAACTTTTCTGGGTTGGAGTTGTTTGGGTGAATGATTTATGATCTTTAATGCCTAGGATGTGAGATTTTGTATACCACTGTTATAGTCGATTCATGCTTATTTTAAATACATGCATGTAAGCTCTAGACATAGTTGAATGTATGCTGTGTTGTTAGGTGTTTTTAATTCTGAAAAGGTTAAGAATACAGGATCTTGAATCGTTTGATGCAAGCAAATGCTCGACAGGATATTCAGAGCACTCTAGACATAGATGTTGCAAGTTGTACAGAGAGGACATGCATTACAGTTATCAATCCCAAGTTCTACAGACGTACATAATCTTAGATTTGTAGCTTAGGATTTAGCTATCGAAAGAGGCAGGTCATAGTAGCGAATCTCTGGGCAGTAGATTAGATAATATTTTTCCATGACATTATCTTGATATGAGCATTTCTCCTGAATAATTCCAACCTTAGATTATTTCTTGATATTTTAGTATAATTAATAGTATTATAATAACATATTCAATTTCTTACCAAATTTTGATCCCAGTGGAGATGATACTTACTTATCACTTTATTACTTGAATAACATGTATACTTGCACAATTGCATTAGTTATTTTACATGCAACAAGTTTTTGATGCTGTTGTAGGGATCGACAACATTGGTGAAAAATTGATTTGTTATTATTTTTATTATTCTTGTTAGAACAATTAATTAGTATTTTATTTGATTTTTCATGTTTGTATTAGTGCATAAGAAGAAGTATTCAAGAGGATACATAATGTTGTTTTGATCCTGAAATGGAAAAGACAATAAGGTGAAGAAGAAAAGAGTTAAGAGAAATAGAGAGAATTAGAAATGATCCAAACAGAGAAGATAAAGTACTCCAGAATGAAAGGAATGCTGATAGTCCTCGAATTATAGATGATAGAGACAGACCGATCAGAGAACATGTAGTGCCTATTTTGGATGATCTAAATCCAAGAATTTTTAGGCCACATATTCAAGCTCAACACTTTGAATTAAAAGCAGTAATGTTTTAGATGTTGCAGACGGTAGGGCAATTTAGTGTCTACCTATTAAAGATCCCAAATTGTAATTGAGACTTTTTCTTGAAGTTTGTGATTCACTCAGGCAGTAAGGTGTTCCTGATGATGCCCTTAGATTAAAATTATTCCCTTATTCATTACGAGATCGTGCCAGATAATTGTTGAATGCGTTACAATCAGGTATGATGGCATCTTGGAATGAACTATGTCAAAGATTTCTACTTAGGTACAATCCTCCCAACATGAATACCAAGCTGAAGATCGGTATTATATCTTTTAGGCATTTTGAAGATGAGACATTATATGAAGCTTAGGAACATTTCAAGGAGCTAATTAGAAAATGCCCATGCGTTTTCAGCATTGGACACAAATGGAAATGTTCTACAATGGATTAAATGCTCACACACGAATGATGGTGGATACATTTGCTAATGGAACATTGCTCGATAAATCCTACAATGAAGCATACAGAATTCTAGAAAGAATAGTAAATAATGATTATCAATACCCTACTAACAGAGTTGGTACTGGTAGAAGAGTTGCTGGAGTAATGTAACTTGATGCAACCACATCATTAACAGCATAGAGATCATCCTTAAAAAATATGATTCAAACTCTGAAAAGACCCTCTGCAGTGCAGAACACGAACATTTCATATTCTACCATTAGACATCATAACACGAACATTTCACCTATGGGTAAATTTTCAAATCTTAACCCTAGCTCAAAATAATGGTAGAAATAGAGAGATCATGTTATGGGGATTTCAAAAATACGAAGAACATTAAAAACGGGGCAAGAACGAACTTACTATAAAGATTAAAAGCTTAAAAACCCTAGCCATGGCTTCCCCCATGCTACATTCAACCATGAAGAAGATGAACAAGTCTTTTTGGCTTTTATTTTGTCTTTTAGTTCATTTAATTGCCAAATGACCAAATTATCCTTTTGACATTTCTTTCAAATTTTTACTATTCATGTCCATTTTTGTCCATCTACAAATATAATGGTCTAATTGCTACATAAGGACCTCCAATTTAAAAACCCATTTCAATTAAACACCTTTACCTTCTAGAATGCACGTTTTGCTACTTTTGCAATTTAGTCCAAATTATCAATTGGACACCCAAACAATAAGATTTTATATCGAAATTTTCACACAACATTTCAAACACACAATAAATTTTAAAACTCAATCGGAATAAATATTTTGACCTTGGATTTATGGTTTCATAACCCCTATTCCATTTAGGCCATGTATCGGGCTATTACAATTCTTCCCCCTTTAGGAATTTTTGTCCTCGAAAATCTTACCGGTAAAGAGATTTAATATCTTTTCTCAAAATTCCTTAAACATCCATAAACAATCCTCTTCAAAGCATTGCATTTAGAAACACTCTACTATCAAACTGAAATCTAATATAACTAAGTTCCAACTCTGGATAACTTCTATGTTAGTCAAAAACTATTTCCAAATTTTCGTAATTGCTTTCATTTCTTTATCAGAATGATAATTCGACTCAGTTTCATACATAAAGTTTACTGTAGCTGTTTCAATAACCAATGATATAACCCTTGAATTCTGAAATAATCATACGGATTTTCATCATTAATCAACCACAATCCAAATAACAACTCTCTTTTTCCAAAAATAAGAGGAATCTTGGTATAGAACCCACATTATCTTTATTCAATATCACACCCAAATCATCGTTGATTGTAATAGTCCTCATTGTACTTGACATTCAACCTAACTTTGATGACGACACAACATCTGAACACAAAAAATTAGGAATACTGAGTTTCATATCTGTATACCAGAACATTTACTTTAAATCATTGTAACGCCTTGATTTTCGAGATTTTTCGAGATTTTTGTGATTTTGATAAAATTTTGAAATTTGGTTGTTAAATTATGGAATGTATGTTTTAAGTGTGTTAGTGGGCCTTTAGAAGGCCCAAGCCTAAGATAAAATCCGGTAGAAGTATCAAATTTTGGATTTAAAGTGAAAGGGGACTTGGTTAAGTGGGCTTTTAAGAAAAAGTTAGTAAAATAAGACTCAGGTAAGCCCTTGGTAAAGTGGCAATGTGGCACCACTTAAGTGCCTAAAAAAGTGGCGTGTGGAGGTGTGTGCAAGGGCCAGTGTTCAAGTCACAAGGTGAGTATTGTGTGTGTTTTTAATTTTGTGCATATGCCGGTCATGTGATGGATGTTAAGTGAAACTCTGATAGAAGAGTTTGAAATGTGCATGAGATTGAATCAAGAGGATAAGGAGGAGAAAGTTTAGGAAATTCAAATTGAAGTAAGAAGTGGCCGGCCAAGGGACTGTGAAGTAGCATAATTAGCTAAGGGTTGGCTGAATGTTTTTGGGGTTTTCTTGAAGTCCTAATTTAGCAATTTGGGTAGGTGTGTGCCGATTTGTGTTGAGGATTGAGCTCTCAGGTTTGCCACTTAAGGGCTGTCTTGTGTGGCCGAATAGATAAGGTGCCCTTAGGTTCCTTTTCTTCTCCTACTTAGACCCCTACCTTCTCATTGTGCCGAATTGTCTTTAACAAAATCCTCTCCTCCCTTCTTTCATCTCTTTTCTTTTCTTCTTTTCTTCTTTTCTTCTCAACCTGAAACAACCTCTTCTCTCCACTCATCTCTTCTTTTCTTCTCTTCAAAACCAAATCTGCCATTCTCCTTCTTCTCAAGCCTAGTCGACTACTACTAAAAGCTGAAATCCCAAAAGGTATTAGCATTGTGCCGATTTCTTCTTGATTGAATACCCTTACTTTTTCTTTTCTTTAAAGCCAAATCTCCCAACTTTCATAGCCTTGTCGGCATCTTCTTCTTCTCATTACAAAGCTTCTATTTTTCTTTCTCCTTTGTTATACCAAAAGCCAAAATCACCATACTCAAAGTGATTTGGAAACCGAACTCCTTAGATCTCTAAATTCATTCTCTGCTTGTGTTTAGAGGCTAGATCTGTGTCAGATCTAAGTTAGAAATGGGATTGGAATCGTTCTGGTTTAGTGAACCTTTGGTAAGTGCTTGAAGTCTCTGTGTTATTCTTTATTTCGGGATTTGAGGAAAAGCCGAAACCTCCTATGTAGGGTGACTTTCGATTGGGGGCTAAAGGCTCTATAGATCTTAATATGCAATTGTTGTGTGTTAAGGTGGATTAAGGTGATCAAACGAGGAGTATTAGAGGCTTGGATCTTTGGAACGACTAGATCTAGATCTAGTCACTGTTTTTGACAAAGGTAAGCGTTCTAAGGCCTTAGGGGATGTTGGCCGAATGTAGTAAGTGAGTATTATGTTGATTATGGTTGATTTGTAATCTGATGTAATAGTAACCGATTGTAGGATACCGTGGGAGATCTCATTAGCATCCGTCGCAAATCAGGTGTGTAAACTGACACCTTCTTGTAGTCTAAATTGGTAAAAGCTGAAAAGCCGAAATGCCAAAATTCTAGCATTTCGTGTGCTTGCGAGCGTGTGAGCGCTCGTGGGTAAGTTCGAAGCATTAAGATTCTGTAACCAAAATCGGTAAAATTGGTGAGTGCGCGATTTCGTGCACTTTGGTAAATTTGGGCCTTGATGGGCTAAATTTGGGCCCAACGGGCTTACGGGCCCATTTGGGTGAAAACAAGCGGTAAGTGGGTTCTAGTGAGGTGTATGTTAAAACTGTTAAACTAGACATAGAATTAGGGCTAAAACGGGCCAAAACAGTAAAATGACACTGTAGGGCCCATTAGAGGTTTTAGGGCCCAATAACTCTAAACTGCTAAAATGGGCCAAATAAGCTACTGAGATGGAAATTGGACTGCTAATAATTAAAAAATGCATAAAACCCTAAAAACTGATAAAATTATTGAAGTACCCTTATGGGTGGAAAATTACTATTTTACCCCTAGGTGCAAATGACCGTTATACCCCTAGGGCTAAATTTGACTGAAATGCATGCTTTACTGTTTCTGTTCACTGTATGCCATGACATAATTATCTGTTGCATGGGACTAGGTTTATTGATGGAGGAAGTGCTAAGTGGCATTGCCACGATTATTGAAAGGGGCTTTGCCTCGTATTACTGAAAGCGGCTTTGCCTCGTATTATTGAAAGTGGCTTTGCCTCGTATAACTGAAAGGGGCTATGCCTTGTATTACTGAAAGAGGCTTTGCCTCGTTATACTGTTAGTGGCTTGGCCATGTTATCTAAGCAGTGATGCTGCAACTGTGGAGTGTAGGGCTGGGTGGGTTGAGTTATTCCTCACATGGTGTGTAGGGCTGGTACGGGTGGAGTGTAGCGGTTGGACATAGGATGGGCTTTGGGCTTTGCATGCATACATGATATCTGTTCTGTTACTGTAATGGGCCTATGGGCCGTACTGTTATCTGAGAAGGGCTAAGGCCCAGTTGACGATACTGAATAGGGCTTTGACCCAGTTATTACTGAGACTGGACAGGGGGCCCAGTGGGCTTGAGCTGATTTGGGCTCCGGATGGGTTGTATTTGCACACGGAGTTTCCAAACTCACCCCCCTTTTTTTCATCCATGTAGGTGAGCCCTAAATTGGTTGACTTGGAGCTGGAGGGATTCAGAGTGGCCACGTGGACTGCATTGTTGGTTTTTATTAAGTTATTGATTTTCTTATTTACTTTAAAATTATTTTTTCATTGTGGTTTCGGGTTGTAATAAGGCCGCTTTAAGTATTTTTAATTTGGGTTTTAATTCTTTATTCATAATTTGTTCAAACGGATAGATTAGGGCTGCGTGGGCTTTTTATAAAATTAACCAATGTTTTCAAAATAAAGCACTCGTAACAAATGGATAACAAGATCTCGTAGCAAATAATTCTAAAATCTGGTAGTGGATAGGACGTTCACAACTAAACCTGGATTTTCTTTTTAAAGTTTAAATAACAGTTGTACTCACCCTAATCGCAATAACTAAGAACATATGGTTAAGTCGTCGTTGATGTGACACACCAGACTTGGCCGTAACATCTGGGCCTGGTTTAGGGTGTTACAATCACTATACTTTCATCTCCCTTTGAATGAGCAAACAATATACTACAGTAAGCTCTGAACGGAAACTCTCTACATAATCCTCAGATTCTTTGGTACATAAATTCCATTTAGCAATAATAATAACATGAATCAGGTCCAACATGAAGTTCAGATTCAAATGTCGATCCGCACTATATTCAAATGGTCCAATCTTTTGTGTGGCCGAATCCCCTGTTGTGCCATCACCAACTTTGTTTTTGTTTCTAAACACCAAAACCGACATCTCCTCTCTTTCTTCTTAATTGTGGGATCAAATCTTTTTTTTTTAAGTCTCTGTCGAATTACTCCTAGTGTGCTTTGGGTTTGGTAAGTGTGTTTATCTCTATTTTCGATTTTGGTGGTTGGCCGAATGTTATTGGGAGTTGTAAGGGTGACTACGATGGATGTTAGTCATCTGCTAAGTCAATCTTTAATAATAAGAGTTTTGATAATGCAGATCTGGGAATCGATTGGGGCTAGCAAGCGGTGAAAGTTTGAACAGGTTCAATCACGCAAGGTAAGGAGAAGTGGTATGATTTCGACTTTTAGTAATAGTATTTGATAAGTGTATGGTTAACTATTAAGTGACATCGATTGTAGGTTTATGGCTAAGGAGTTCGCAGCGTGTTTTGTTAGCAGGTGTGTACACACACTTCACACACACAATAGATCAAAAATCCCGAAATGTCGAAATCCCGAAAAGTTGAAATGCTGAAAAGTCGAAGGTTTGGCTACGGTAGTCTTGCGAGTGGGCAAACACTCATATGAGGGTAATCGATACGATACCAGAGACCCCATGAGCGATCTCATGGACTTGGGTCACGTTTTGGCCAACTGGGCCAGAATGGACCGACGGGCTCGTGGGCCCAAATAAGCAAAAATTGGTAAAGTGGTAATAAGCGACGAGCTGTTAAGTTGGTTGTATGGCTTGGAGTAGATTTGGGCCTGATGGGCCGTATAAATGTGACTGGGCCTAGTGGGCCATATAAAGGTGATTGAGCCCAGTTGGTTATTCGAATGTATGTGGACTTGATAGGGTTAGGTAATAGACTTTTAGGCCTAGTAGCTAATGATTGCTTAAGCAAACATAAAACTTAATTAAAAAATTAAGTGTAATTATGGACAAGTCATAAGGTTAAAGTGTGGCAATGGGTATATGCATGTCTAGGGTTGGATCTAGGGAGAGCTTGGTACTTAAGCGGTTTTAATGACTCACCTCCTCTTCTCTGCAATCCTACCTGGTGCATAATATCTGTTCACTTTAGCTAACGGGGACTTGTTGACGGGACAAGGTACGTAATTAGACCCAAGGTGTTAAGAAATTACTGAAACACCCCTGTAGGGTAGAACTACTGAAATACCCCTGTAGGATAGAATTACTGAAATACCCTTATAGGGTAGAATTACTGAAGTACCCCTATAAGGCAAGATTACTGAGATACCTGTGACTTACAAAATTATTGAAAAACCCTTAGTTGGCACATTACCAAAATACCCCTATGTGCCATGAGTATGACTTATGCATACTTTATGTTATTTGTTGCATTCATATGTTATTATATTGCATATGAGCCGGGATTATGATTGGAGGAAGTGTATATAAGGGCCGCACAGTTGCTTAACAACTGTGGATCCAACGAAGGCTTTTTAGCCACTAAAGGCTTTAGTAGCCACCGTAGGTGTTTTAGCCACCGAAGGCTTTAATAGCCATCGCAGGCTTTTTAGCCACCGAAGGCTTTATAGTCACCGCAAGCTTTTTAACCACTGAGCAGCTATGCTGCACCAATAAGTAGTGCCGCAGTCGATGCTACACTGAATATGAGCAGCTATGCTACAACGTTAAGTGGTGCTGGAACCAGTGCCACACCGGGTGTTTAAGGATGGGTGGGTAGAGTATCTCCCTACAGGAGTGAGGGTTGAAAGGGGGTGTACAGGGTTGGTTATGGGAAATTGCACATTGCATAATCATATTCATATTGCTGTGATTTGGGCTAAGGCCTAAGGCTATAGTATGTTGAGATATGGGCTCAGGCCCAACTGAGGCCACTATGGGCTAAGGCCCAAAGGCCACCGTTATTGAATAGGGCTTAGGCCCAACTTGTTTAATATATGTTATGTGTCTATCGAGGGACGTACACACTGAGTTTTCGTAAAATCACTCCCTCATTTTAATTTTTTTCCAGGTGACCCTCAGTAGGCAGTTCGACGATGGAGGGGATTCGGAGGTGGCTACACTATAACTTGCTTTAATGATCAGTAGTTTTATTTATTTGCCTTATTATAAATTATTTTTATTGGGTTGTAATAAGGCTTTTATAACTTCTGGATTATTTTTAAATTTGGGATTTTATTGTGATTTTATAATTTCTAGTGGTAAAAACGAGTTTTTTCAAAACAACCTCTGTTTTAAATTAAGCTTTCGCAACTATTAAGATTTTATAATTAATAACATGTTTAATAGGGAATAATCTTTTTAATAAACCACATTGGGAATTGATCAAATGCAAACTGAAGTTTTAATCAAATTTTTAAACAAGAAAGGTTTTTAATGAAAACTTAGTTTTCAAAAAACACTTCAATGTGACACGTCGGATTCGGGCCTAACTTCTAGGCCGGGTTTGGGGTGTTACAGTCTTAAACTCAGATCTTTCTGTGTCATTAGATACATTAAACTCTTGAGATTAGGCAACATATGGCAATCTTTGTCGAACAAACAATGTCATCAAATTCTCATTACAAACATAATAGTGACCATATCTAAATACTAGTCAAACAGTTCTTTTTAATGTGACATTAACCGTCTAAGAACATGAACCATTACCTTATATTCTAGCAATAAAACACATTCTAATCCGTTCACTAATGCATCACTGAAAAATCATAAATTCATTACTCAATTTAAACTGAACTCAAAACCAGAGCTTCGGTTAATAATACCTTCAATTGCTTCAGTTTTGCTAGCATGCCCAGACCATTCAAACTTTCAAAATTGTGATAACTTTATGTACATAACAGCTTTAATTCAGAATAACATTGCCCATTTTAAAACGAATCTAATAGGTATTTTTATTTTTTTATTTTTTATTTTCTATATCATGCTTTCAAGAATATCAATTTTTCATTCAGACTATCCGTCTATACACCCGTGAATGCACAAAATTCATTCTCTTAGCTGAAGACATACTTAAATATATATAACTTAAATCACATCCCAACAAATCAGGTCATTATGATAAAAACGGCTGAGTCAATTTCAACTATCGAATAATACATCTCAAAATGCTTCTTTCTTTGTGCTATTTAAAACATCTCAAGCACACAATCTTTCAAACTTCTCTTATCATGCTAATTAAAGGACTTTACAATCACACTAGCTCAAAGAAACAAAGACATCTCGATTGAAAGCATTGGCTTTAATCAAATTACCTAAGAAAGAAATCCATTATACAATTTTAGTTTGTGCTTCCATCGTTATACCATTGCCAAAGTCAATTCCTTACACTAAAATTAGAGAAATCCAAACACCAGAAGTGTAACAGTCCGATTTGGACCCTAATCGAAATGGTGGTTTCTGGGCTACGAATTCGTGTTAGGTTAACATATTTTGCATTGGAATTTTTGGATGATTTTGAGTAATTAGGACTAAATTACAAAAATAATAATTTGAGAGACTAGAATGTGAAATAAATGAAATATATGGACTTGTACGAATACTAGGAATATTCAGCCAAACATGGGTATAGGGAATTTCACATATTTTGTGTTTTGTGCAATAGGGACTAAATTGTGGAAATTGTAAATGTTAGAGGTAAAATGGTAATTTGCCTATTTGTGTGTTTTTCGACTGTAACACCCCAAACCCAGCCTAGAAGTTAGGCCCGAATCTGGTGTGTCACATTGACGTGTGTTTCGAAAACCTTATTTTATTGAAAACCCTTCTTATTATTTAAACACTTAAATCTTAGTTTGCGTTCACTACTTTCAAAACATGGTTCATTGAAAAATAATTTACTTTTCAAACCTTTATTACTGTCATAAATGAGTACCAAGTAAGTTTGTGAAAGCTGAAAAAAATTAGTAGTTTGTAGGGACGTGTTGATTTGAAAACTGTTAATGTTTTTGGGAAATCGAGTTCTACTTAGAGCAGATAAAAACCAAACTTAAAATTCAGAAATTATAAAAGGCCTTATTACAAAAATAAAATCCCAGAATGAAATTAAATGGTAAACAAAAGCCAAATAAAAGAAAACAGGAGCAGTAGTGTGGCCACCTCGAGTCTCTCGTAGCTCCGATCTGTCAAAGGCTAGAAATTACCTGAAAGGTTAATAAACAGGGTGAGTTTACGAAAACTCAGTGTGTAATCCCCTACTACAAATACGAACAATCAGTCATGTAAAAGAATTAAAAAGTTTGCCCTACCACAATTCCAGTAACAATTGGGTCTTAGCCCACTATAACAGACTGCACCAGATGGGCCTTAGCCCATTACAGAATCAGAAACATTATCAGAACTAGAATCAAATTGAGAATCAGAATCAGAATCAAAATCAGAATTGGAATCATGATCAGAATCAGAATCAGTATCAATTAACAGAATCAGAATTAGAATCAGAATCAGAATGTGAATGCAATCCCAACCCAGTCCAGCCATCACACCACCCGTACCAACCAACACACCATGTGGGGAATAACTCAACCCACCAAACCTACACACCAATGGGCAGCAAAGCTGCCAATAACAGAATATCATGGCAGAGCCACCAGAATCAGATAACGTGGGAAAGCCATTTAACAGAATATGTGGCACAAAGCCATGGGTAACGTGTCTATAATTAGCACAAAGCCTGTGATATTGGCACAAAGCCTTTGGTAATGGCACAAAGCCCATAGTAACGGAACGAAGCCCACAATAACGGCACACAACCTTCGGTAATGGCACAAGCCCATAATAACAGCACAAAGCCCACAATATCGATACGAAGCCCACAATAACGGCACATAGCCTTCAGTAACATGATCGGCACTCAGCCATCGATCGGTCCATAGTCGTCTCGGGCGACCTATGCGACCTTATCAAATCAGTACGAATATATGGCTCTTAAGCCTTCGGTGGATCCACAGTCGTCAAGCAACCATGCGATCCTAACAGATCAGATCTTCCTCCATACAAAATCCCAACCCATGCAACATGTCATGTATGCAGAATGTCATGCCCATATTTGAATCAAACAATCACAGTCAAGTCATTCATATCACCAATACATATTCACAATCAAATCCATCAAACACACAGTCCAGGTCAGTCACTTGCCCATAAGGGCAAAATAGTCATTTAACACCATAAGGGCAAAATGGTAATTTTACCCCACAGGGGTATCTCTGTAATTCTACCCTACAGGGGTATTTCGGTAATTCTACCCTACAGGGGTATTTCAGTAATTCTACCCTAAAGGGATATTTCGGTAATTTCACAAATCAAGGGTAAAACGATAATTTTACAAATCAGGGGTATTACAGTAGTTCTACCCTATAAGGCTATTTTAGTAATTTTGTAAACCAAGGGTATTTCAGTAATTTTGTAAATCAAGGGTATTTTAGTAATTTTGTAAATTAAGGGTATTTCAGTAATTTTGTAAATTAAGGGTATTTTAGTCATTTTGTAAATCAGGGGTATTTCAGTAATTTTGTAAATCGGTGGTACTTTGATAATTTTACAAGTCGAGGGTATTTCAGTAATTTGGTAAACTAAAGCATTCTAAACAGAGATAACAATGCAAATGGGCCTAGGGCATATTCTCGGCCCAAATAGGCCCTGTAACACCCTAGACCCCTGTCCATCGCCGGAATAGGGTTTCGAGGTATTACATAACTAAACGCAACTTATCGAGGTTCATAGATACATACTAGACATAGATTCGGTTGTACATAAAATTTCGATTAGTGATCAACTTTAATTTCCATATTCAAACAATCTAACTTTCAAAGTGATTCGACTAATGCAACCATATCACATTTATTTACTATGGGAGCACTATCAAATTTCAAAGTGACTACTTACCAATAAGTATAATCAAATTTCTTAGGTAGTAAGCAAATCCTATTCGCTTCATATAACACATTCACTACTATTGAAAACTTATGTTACATCATTCCACTAAGCGCAGATAATATGCTTCCTATACTTACTTCACCATTTACTTATGCATCAAAGTAACAAACCACATAAAATTTCATTAAAACATATACTCGAACTTAGAGATTTAAGCAAGCCATTTTCGCATGGCTAGAATATTTACAACTCAAAATGTAATTCGATTCAAAAGAAAGGAGATTAGCCTATACATGCCATTGTTCTCAAAATAACTATCGAATGTACCAAAATGACGACGATAGTGTAGATGATTTAAGCTTGAATCCCCGAGTCCGTAGCTTCAAAATGAGATCTATAAAATAGAGAAAAACAAAGTAAACGAAGTAAGCATATCAGTGCTTAGTAAGTTTCAAGTAATGCAAATAGATACAAATTCGAGTATAAATTGGTCATTCGCATTTTCATTTCAATCTCCTTTTTGGGTATATTGTAACACCCCAAACCCGGCCCATACGTTATGGCCAAATCTGACGTGTCACATTGAAACAAAAACACAAGTTCTGATCTTAAACCTTCCTTAAAGAATTCAACGATAATTTTTAAGAGACTAAAGTGAATGGAAGCTGTGCACCAGGTAGGTATCCGAAACAGAGGAGGTGAGCCATGAAGGCTGCTTAAGTACCAAGCTCTTGATTGGATCCAATCCTCGACATGCCCCCAACCATTGCCACACTTTAGGTTATTGATACTTTTGAAAATATTTCGAGATGGAGTTTGTTCAAAGTGATGTCTTAGCTAAAATGTTATATTTTATCTTTGTATGATTTGAAAAACCAAGAGTTGTTTAAAAACGTAACCTAGATCTAGCCCATTTTAAGATATAATTATTAACGCGGAATTCAAAGTTCAAAACCAACCAAATCCAGAAAGAAATTAGTTAAAATGGCCTTATTACAACCCAAAAATAGATAATAATATTTAAATAAAACTTTTAAAAGAAAGTCCGACTGAACATCATGGCCACTCTGAATTCCCACCGGCTCCAAGTCTCCACATTAAGGTTCACCTGCAAGGTTGAAGAAGGGGGGTGAGTTTGGAACTCAGTGTATAACAATCCCTTTCAGAGCCCAAATCCATACATGTACAAGCTCAATTTTCAACATACACTGGGCCAAAGCCTTTCGGTTAACTGTTACTGGGCCGAAGCCTTTATATTACTCATATCGCTAGGCCAAAGCCTTTCTGTAAACGGTATGGCCCATAGGCCCATTTCAATATTACATAACTCAAACCATGCATGTATGCAAAAACCCATTTGGGGAGACTACTCAACCCTCCATCCGCTACTCTCCACCCGTACCAACCAAACTCTCCATGTGGGGAATAACTCAACCCACCCAACCAAACTCTCCACTGGCAGCATAGCTGCTTAATCATATAACTGGAGGCCAAGCCTCTTTTAATAACTGGGGCAAAAGCCCTTTTCGGTAAACTGGGGCAAAGCCCTTTATCACTTCCTCCATCATATAAAACCCAACCCATGCATATAATGAATCAAATAGTGCATATCATGTTCATGTCATAGCATATCATGTGCATAGCATGTCATATCATGTAACCATCAACATCACAGTCTTCATAATCATAATACAACCCTAGGGGTATAATAGTCATTTCTACCTAGGGGTAAAATAGTCATTTCATGTTACAAGGGTAATTTCGTAATTTTAATCACTTGCTAGGATTTTCCATACTTATTTATCAATTACAGGTGTCAAAACCGTAAATTTAGTCCATTTTAGCAAAACCGAGTTAATGGGCCCAAAACCCCTAATGGGCCCAACGAGTGCTGATTTAGCCTTCTAAGTCCACATAACCTAAATATTACTATCGTTCCATTCGTTTTAGTCATACAATTATCCCAATTCTATTTTTAGCAAATTTTATTCCAAAAGGGCCGTAGGCCCATTTCGCCTAATTTCAACCCATCGAGGCCCAACTTACTAACGTGCCCAAAATCGCATTCTTACCTGTTCCATCCATTTCGTTTATTGCGTCCATCGTAATCGAACTCATCCTCATACCATCTTGTGTTTACAAGTCACAACAACAACAAAATCTGATATTTCGGCTTTTAAGCAATATGAACCTAGGCTATTACGGGGTATGTTACACACCTGTTAAATGACAGTCGATTCCTCAAAGTCGTCCACGCACTCGTCCTATATTCATTTACTTGATGTATTAGAACCTTAAAATCTAAAAGAATAATCACTATTTATTAACACCATTCGGCCACTATGCCTATAACCTTAGATAGCTTACCTTTGCAATGTCGATTATTGATCCAAACTTATCCAACACCGCTTCACCAACCTATTGCACCTTTAAGGTTTGTTTGCTTCGCTACAAGAGACCATAAAACGAATGAATAAGGCTTAATATAGCCTAGACTACAAATCGGCAATCTCCCTAAACCTTAAGAGATTTCGGCTTTTCCTAACATCCATAACACGGAATAGATTAATGATACGAGAACTTACCACAACACCTTTTCATACTACGCTCAACCTGAAATAGACCGAGCTCTCAAAGGCTAACAGAAATCGTACCACGAGCTCCTAAGATTCGGCCACCAAGTCTCCAATAGGTGTTGTGCTTCGGCTTAACATAGAAATTGGTTGCCCCTTTTTAATCCTTTGGGATTCGGCTTATGTACTATTCGGCTAACAAGAGAAAAGAGAGGATGATAAGTTCGGCTCTTGCAAGGAATTAATGGGAGAAAGAATGAGAGGAAGAGAGTTTATGGAAGGAAGGAATGAAAGGAAAATGAGAGAGTTTTGGCTTATGGGCAATCGGCACAAGATAACTTTCAGGTTTTAGCTTGCCTTAGAGTATTCGGCTAAGAAGAAATGGTGGGAATATGGTTCGGCCTTCTTCTATAGGATGGAGGAGAAGAAAATAAAATAAAAGAAAGAAGAGGGATTAACTAAGATGAATCGGCACAACAAAGAAAATGCAAGGACTTCCTAAGACTTGGCTCAATTGCCGAATATGTACAATGCAAACCCCTTGGCCGGCCACACTCCTTTTTCGAATTTGAATTCCCCTAAAATCTCTCCAAGATATGCTCCCCCTTATCACTCCTTGAATCAAGCTCAAGAACGATTCAAACTCCTCTCTCACAGAGTTATAATCGACCTCAAACTCTCACAAGCACCGGTCAAAAAAATAAATATACATTTGTTCCCTCAGTGAATCGATCCTTGGCCCTCACTCCTCATTTGCACGCCATCTTTTTAGGAGACTAGTGGCGTCACTTAGCCACTCCACCAAGGCTCCTTTTGAGATACATTTTCCCCACATATTTTAATAAATCCACCTAATCAGAGCCCCTAATTCTTTAAGTCCAAAATTCAAAAATTCTACCGAGTTTTGGCCAACTCATGGGCCTTCCATAGGCCCATTTATACACTCTAAACATGAATTTCACAACCACATCTCAACATTTTAAAATTTACAAAACATCACACAAAGTTACTAAGCCCAAAAATCAGGATGTTACATATATATCATCCTTTAGCCAAATATATACACTCTAATAAAACATAATAAGTAGATAAACTTTCATTTGAAAGTGAGCTCATATAAACGTAGGTAATTTCACATAACTTTTTACATTGACCAGATGCACAATAGTCATAGAGACAGTCTTATTGCTTTACTCACATATATACATCACATAATAACCTTATGATTTAGTCCAATTCAAGCTTACATATAAGCTCAGGATAGTTTTGAACGTATTCATTAATAATTGTTATTGTGAAGTCTTTTAGTCTTAAACTTTACTCGGATCATCGGCAAGACCTTTAGCTCGGATGAAATCTCCACACGAAGCCAGCGGGTCATAACCCGGACATAATTTCTGCACATAGCCAACGGGTCATAACCCGGACACAAATCTCCACACATAGCCAGCAGGTCTTAACCTGGACACAAATCTCCACACATAGCCAGTGGGTCTTAACCCAGACATAATCTCCAAGTTTCATGCAAATTTAATCACATATAATAACATTTCACATTGATTATCACATATATCAATCCCTTGCCTCATTCGAATATAAGCATATAACATGCATCTTAACTTCATTGCATAGTCATCATTTGAATTTAAAATACATATACCTCATCCACTAAACTTCCATCTCAATAAGCAACCACATACATGATCATAGACTCATTACTTCCTCTGATTATTTTCTCTAATAGCCATTCGGCTACATACCACGTGTAAGGTTCGCTCTCAATTATCCTTATCAAAGTAGGGACAATAGGACATAATTCATTTATCATACATATGTCTAGTTGTATTTAATTAAATACCAAGTTCAATTACTCAAAACTTACCTCGAACTTTGCTGGACAACAACGAGTCGGCTATTCAGTTACTTTCGCTTTCCCTTTATCCGAGACTTCCCCTCTATGCTCTTGAGCTAAGTTAAACAATTTAATTATATTAATCTTTATTCAAATAACTCACTTGATCATTACACTTTCAGTCAAAACAAGAAACACGTATATACATCCTTGGCCACACACACACACACACATTCGGCCAATCACATATATATCACAAGTCACTACAAGCTGACTTCCTGAGCAACATTCACTAAATTATTCATAACTGGAGGTACAAAACTCCAAATCTAGTTCCATAAATTTTCCCTGAAACTAGACTCATGTACCTTTCTACCATAAAATTTTCAGAATTTTTGACTTGGCCAATTAATACAGTTTAATCCTCAAAGTTACCCCTGATTCACTGTCGGATAGTTCTGACCCTTCCATACTAAAGTTCAATTATCTCTTAGTTCAGGTCTCGGATAATGTTCTTGTATATTTCTATTGAAAATAGACTCATCAAGGATTCTAATCATATAAATTATATCTCATGGATGTTTTTTTTACAATTTATAGTGATTTTATCAAAACAAAACAGGGGATTTCGGTGTCATTCTGACCCTATCTCATCCAACTTCAAATATCTCACTATAGGCAATTATTTTTCTTTCACGGTTTCTTTTATAAGAAACTAGATTCATTAGGATTTAATTACATATTTTATTCAGCCTATAACTCATCTCCCACTATTTTTAGTGTATTTTCAAAGTTACACAACTGCTATAAACCAAAGCTGTCCAGATTAAATCTACTCATTTAGCCGAATTCAAATACTCATTTAAGCCACTTTTATCAGGGTTTAATTAATTCATCTTATTACTACAATGTTCATTAATTTAATTAATTCATTTTTTTTTGTTTCCATATAGCATGTAATTTAAGCTTTCCAAATCTATCAAAGCTTCACATTGTTCCACAATGGCCGAAAACTCATTTGTCCTTTAAACTCCCAATCTATCCAAATTATAAATATTTATAACCTTAGTCTATTCATCAACACTTAGAGCAATTTACTAATTTTAATATCATACAAGATATGCATAGCAGAATACAATAGTTGCCATAAGCTAAAAAAAATTTATACTCTCACCATTTAATACATTACCATAAGCTATTTCTATACCTAATTTCCCAAAGACCGATTACACATGTGACCTTAATGCATATACCAAATTCACATTCAATAAATTTCACAAATATCACTTGGCCGAATGTCACTATTCAATTTGGTCATATATATATATATATATATATATTTCGAAAACCAATTTGTACCCATCACAAGCCCCAAATCGGCCATTCCATACATCAAAGAATTCATCCCTTATTTTAGGTAACATTCGGCACTCATACTATCATTATAACTAATATTATTTCAAACATAAAAACTCCACTTTATAAACTTCTAAACCATAGCCGTATGTCCTCAAGGACTTCCAAAGTAACACATTAGTCATAAACGCAAGTATCACTCAAATTACTACATAGATTTACTCTCGACAATCACACACATACGGCAAACCCATTGCCTTATTAGCCGATTATTAATAACATCAAAACTATACATATAAACCAATCAACAAGCTCAACCTCATCTTTCTAACATTTCCAACTAAAAATATCAACATTCCATTCATGATACACAAAACATCCTTAACCGAATGCCTCTTAGACATTTAAGCCACACAAAACTCCAATTCTACAAATTTGAGCTCACAAATTTCAATTCACATGAATTTTAACATCGTAGAGTCCATTAAAGCTCCATTTATCAATTTCTATTTCAAAAACATAATGCATTCAAAACTTAGCATATTACCAACATAACCGAATACTTTATGCTTCATGAACACAAAAATTTTCACATGGGTCTTATTGTGAGCTTCAAAACCAACCGAATTTCACAAAGAAATCCAAAGAAATACATGAAACCTTACCTTAATTTGAAGCCTTAACTAGCCGAATGCTTTAAGCTTCAAAAGCTTTATTTCTTTCTCAACTCATGGCAATGAAGAAGAAGATGGTCTAACCTTGTTTTTTTCTCCCAATTTCATAATATTAAATTAACTTTTATCTCATGCACATATTATACATTTTTTTTTTACTAAAATACAAAATGAAAGCAAACAAAATGCCATCATTAGGTAGGTTGGCCGGCCACTATGTATAAAAAGGGAATTTTGACATGCAAGGCCATATTTTTACAACATGCAATTATTTGACCATCACACATTCACCTAGCATATTTTCGAAGTTCACAATTAAGCCCTTTTAAGTGCAATTCACAATTATAAGACTAAATTAAAGCACCAAAGATGTCACACATAAATTGGCACATACAATAGGCATAAAAATAAATATTAAATTATTTTTGTGCCTCGGTTTTATGGTCCCAAAACCACATTCTGACTAGGGTCGATTTAAGGCTGTTACAGGCCCACACGCTCGTGTGGCCCTTTTAGCCCAAATCTAGCCATAGATATAAGATTCACCTAGTCTAGTCCAATATTTACTACACAATCAAACAACTTATCCAATTGGGCCTGTAGGCCCATTGGGCCCACATGGCCCTTTTTGGCCCATCGTGGTCTGGAGTAGCCGTCCTACCACTAGAGTAGTGAGAAATGTACACCTGATAGGAAACTGGAGTTCATCCGCGCTCCGAGCACTTTTAGCCGACGCCCAACCCAAACGAGCCTGCCATAAAGCGAAAGGGATCAGCTAAGAAAGGTACCTTTACTCTCCTCATGGTTCTCCCTATTTAAAGCCAACTTCGCATCCACTCTTATGTTACCTTCCCGATGTGGGATCCCCCCATCATCAGAGTTTAAATTCAACACCAACTCTTGCCGCCCACTATTAGCAAAATAAAAGCTCTTTGATTGCCATGAGTTTCGAACTCTGGACCTCCTTGCCAACTCTATGACACCACCTTCCTTCCTCTTATGTGGCACTACTTTGCCACTAGACCACAAGGCTTTTTGTGGCACAATTTCTCCAACAATATTCTCAATGCCTACCTACTACACCCAGGGTTTAATTCACCTTAAACCAAAATTTTTGCTAGAGTCCAGGTTTGAACCCAGGACTTCTCCAACACTTCTCAACACACTTAACCATTGAAACAAGCCTTCATTAACGGAATTTACATGCACAACAAAATATTATAAGCTGCTTTCAACTGCTCCCATGCTTAAGGCCCAAAACTTCTAGGCCCAAATTCAGGGTGTTACAACTCTAGCTCCCTTAAAGAAATTTCGTCCCTGAAATTTCCATTTAATAAGATAGTCGTGTAACATCTACCCCACTACGCTACCGCTGTGCACTATGATCCTACTATCACTACCACACTTCAACTAGAACTTGAAACATCTCAGACATACAACACTTAATCACTGAAGCAGACACATATTTATCACACATATATACAATTTTTATATCCAAACATCACATCCACAAAAAATAAATACCAAATTTAAATTCAAACCAATATCTAAATAATCCACAATACTTCAATTTCTAAACAGACAAAAGTATTCAGAAGACTTACAGATTTGGCGCTAGAGACTTGGTGTGCCACACTTTTTAAGAGAAATACCTCAAAAATACCACATGTTTGAAAATAATTTTTTGAAATTCAAACTTTGAAAACCCAATCCATAACCGAGTTGTTGCAACTTGGCTCTAATACCATTAAATGTAACACCCCAAACCCGGCCTAGAAGTTAGGCTCGAATCTGGTGTGTCACATTGACGTGTGTTTCAAAAACCTTATTTTATTAAAAACCCTTCTTATTATTTAAAAACTTCAATCTTAGTTTGTGTTCGCTACTTTCAAAATATGGTTCATTGAAAAATAATTTACTTTTAAAACCTTAATTACTGTCATAAGTGAGTACCAAGTAAGTTTGTGAAAGTTGAAAAAAATTAGTAGTTTGTAGGGACGTGTTGATTTGAAAACTGTTAATGTTTTTAGGAAATCGAGTTCTACTTAGAGCAGATAAAACCCAAACTGAAAATTTAGAAATTATAAAAGGCCTTATTACAAAAATAAAATCCCAAAATGAAATTAAATTGTAAACAAAAGCCAAATAAAAGAAAACAGGAGCAGTAGTGTGGCCACCTTCGAGTCTCTCGTAGCTCCGATCCGTCAAAGGCTAGAAATTACCTGAAAGGTTAATAAACAGGGTGAGTTTACAAAAACTCAGTGTGTAATCCCTACTACAAATGCGAACAGTCAGTCATGTAAAAGAATTAAAAAGTTTGCCCTACCACAATTCCAGTATCAATTGGGTCTTAGCCCACTATAACAGACTGCACTAGATGGGCCTTAGCCCATTACAGAATCAGAAATATTATCAGAACTAGAATCAAAATGAGAATCAGAATCAGAATCAAAATCAAAATCAAAATCAGAGTCAGTATCAGTATCAGAATCAGAATCGGAATCATGATCAGAATCAGAATCAGTATCAATTAACAGAATCAGAATTAGAATCAGAATCAGAATGTGAATGCAATCCTAACCCAGTCCAGCCATCACACCACCCGTACCAACCAACACACCATGTGGGGAATAACTCAACCCACCTAGCTTACACACCAATAGGAAGCAAAGCTACCAATAACAGAATATCGTGGCAGAGCCACCAGAATCAGATAACATGGCAAAGCCACTTAACAGAATACTTGGCACAAAGTCATGGGTAACGTGTCTATAATCAGCACAAAGCCTGTGATATTAGCACAAAGCCTTCGGTAATGGCACAAAGCCCATAATAACGGCACGAAGCCCACAATATCGATACGAAGCGCACAATAACGGCACACAGCCTTCGGTAATGGCACAACCCATAATAACGATATGAAGCCCACAATAACGGCACACAGCCTTCGGTAACATGATCGGCACTCAGCCATCGATCGGTCCACAGTTGTCTCAGGTGACCTATGCGACCTTATCAAATCAGTATGAATATATGGCTCTTAAGCCTTCGGTGGATCCACAGTCGTCAAGCAACCATGCGATCCTAACAGATCAGATCTTCCTCCATACAAAATCCCAACCAATGCAACATGTCATGTATGCAGAATGTCATGCCCATATTTGAATCAAACAATCACAGTCAAGTCATTCATATCACCAACATATATTCACAATCAAATCCGTCAAACACACAGTCTAGGTTAGTCACTTGCCCACAAGGGCAAAACAGTCATTTAACACCCTAAGGGCAAAATGGTAATTTTACCCCACAGGGGTATTTCTGTAATTCTACCCTGTAGGGGTATTTCGGTAATTCTACCCTACAGGAGTGTTTCGGTAATTCTACCTTACAAGGGTATTTCAGTAATTCTACCCTAAAGGGATATTTCGGTAATTTCGCAAATCAAGGGTAAAACGATAATTTTACAAATCAGGGGTATTACAGTAGCTCTACCCTATAAGGCTATTTTAGTAATTTTGTAAACCAAGGGTATTTCAGTAATTTTGTAAATCAAGGGTATTTCAGTAATTTTGTAAATAAAGGGTATTTCAGTAATTTTGTAAATCAAGGGTATTTCAGTCATTTTGTAAATCAATGGTATTTCAGTAATTTTATAAATCGGGGGTACTTTGATAATTTTACAAGTCAAGGGTATTTCAGTAATTTAGTAAACTAAAGTATTCTAAACAGAGATAACAATGCGAATGGGCCTAGGGCCATTCTCGGCCCAAATAGGCCCACACACTCGTGTGACCCCTTTAGCCCAAATCTAGCCATAGATATGAGATTCACCTAGTCTAGTCCAATATTTACTACACAATCAAACAACTTATCCAATTGGGCTTGTGGGCCCAATGGCCCTTTTCAGCCTATCGCGGTCCGGAGTAGCCGTCATACCACTAGAGTAGTGAGAAATGCACACCTGACAGGAGACTGGAGTTCATCCGTGCTCCGAGCACTTTTAGCCGACGCCCAACCCAAACAAGCCTGCCATAAAGCAAAAGGGATCAGCCAAGAAAGGTACATTTACTCTCCTCATGGTTCTCCCTATTTAAAGCCAACTTTGCATCCACTCTTATGTTACCTTCCCGATGTGGGATCCCCCCATCATCAGAGTTTAAATTCAACACCAACTCTTGCCACCCCCTGTTAGCAAAATAAAAGATCTTTGATTGCCGTGAGTTTCAAATCGTGGACCTCCTTGCCAACTCTATGACGCCACCTTCCTTCATCTTATGTGGCGCTACTTTGCCACTAGACCACAAGGCTTTTTGTGGCATAATTTCTCCAACAATATTCTTATGGCCTACCTACTACACCCAGGGTTTAATTCACCTTAAACCAAAATTTTTGCTAGAGTCCAGGTTTGAACCCAGGACTTCTCCAACACTTCTCAACACACTTAACCACTGAAACAAGCCTTCATTAACGGAATTTACATGCATAAAAAAAATATTATAAGCTGCTTTCAACTGCTCCCATGCTCAAGGCCCAAAACTTCTAGGCCCAAATTCAGGGTGTTACATGGACTAAATTAAATGAAAATATGTTTGAGTGAGCTTAATTTGAATATTTTTAGATCAAGAACCAACAAAATGATATTTGGATTAGGGGGAAATGAAAGTTGTCGACTAGCTGTCTCGTTCTATTTTACATTATCCGAGGTAAGTTCATAAGCAAATAGACGCACTTAAATTTAATTAAATGTTAAATATACATGCTGAAATGAAAAGTATGATTTATTGTATACTATAGCTGAATGTGAGTAAGTTGGGCTACAAAGTTTTCAAATTCATTTTGACCGAATTATGACGTCTAAAAGCCCCGTATGAACCCTAGGAATAGTTAGGATACATATGTCATGACATAGGATTCCGATATATGTGTGTGAGTAAGACCATGGCATCGATATGAGACTCCGATAAATGTGTTTGAGTAAGACCCTGTTTGGGACAATGGCATCGATATGTGATTACATGTAAGACCACGTCTGAGACGTTGGCATTGTACGATATGTGTGATTATTCGGGTGTCCTATCCAATTCTGAATGGTTCATTGGGCAAAGATAAGTTGTGTTCGGATGTGTAAAACGAGCTAAATGGCCAGGTATGAAACAGTTTAATGTTTACTTAAAATAAGGTAAGTGAGTAACTTAATACTTATCACAAGTTGGAAGAATCAATGTTGGAAGAATAATTTTCCAAGAAGTACATCATTGCGCTCAAAAGAATACCAATAGTTTAAATTTCCTATCTCTCCTCACAGGCCTTTGTCAGCGCGCCAACGTCCCTATCTATAACAATGAGGAAACCATAAGCAACAAAGATGTCACAACGAAATCAATTGTCTTATGTTTCTTGGGAAAGGATATGCCACAGCCATCTGGGCCAACATCTACATCATCACCCCCACTTAAAGCCCCACATATTTTTCCTAATATGTTGGAACAAGTAATAAATACTCTCAAGCAACTCCAACATCAGTTAAGTAGGGTAGCAAAGAAGCAAAACCAAATCTCCACTAATTTTGCCACAACAAAAGCCAAAACGACTTTATATTAAGAATATGTGAAGAAACGCAATACTGCACTCAAGAAAGCTCTTCAAAACAACTTCACCAAGGCAATCCTATATTTCCTGAAAAACTTTTATCTGATGATAAAGAAGAGGATGAAGAACATGTCACTATACGCAAGCATAACAAAGAGCCCGCGAGAGATGAAGAATCAATAGAGTTTGTACACTTTGAGTTTGACAAGGAGGATGATGATTGACAGCACACTTTTACACCAACCACCGTTGCCAAAGCACCATAATCCAAGGCACCAATGACTACTCAGGAATGTGTAGTTCATCAATTGATTGATGAACTTACAAAGTCAGATACTGTCGATGATGTGGAAGAAGTGGCCTTTAACTAGCTTAAGAGAAAAATATTCAAGAAGGCTACTGGTAAAACCATTCAAGCTGATAGTGATGACCAGGATAGGCCGCAGTGTTACAAAAGAGCTGTAAGGAAATCCACACAGCCCAAGTAAAGTAATTTCCTTCCCCTCTAAGCTTTGATTTTTATATTTTCATGATTATTCATTTTGATTTTGATTTAATTTTGTCACGTTCATGCATTGAGGATAATGCATACCTTAGGTTTGTGGGTGTGTTGTGCATATAGACTGCATTGTTTAATGTGCATACAGTCCTTTTGCCATAATGTTCAATTGGCATTCAATTGCCTACTTATGCGAGTATATGGTTATCAATGATGTTCAATGAGGATAATAAGTCTTCTTTGTAAACTTAGAAAAAATTATGATGGTTGTTTGTGATGGTTGTTTGAGCATGTTTAGCATAGGACAACTGTTGAAATGATGTTCTAAAAGTAGAATAATTGACATATAAGTGCAATTAGGCTATAGTAGAATTCTTTGAACAAATTTAGGAATTCCTGACTTAATTTTGGTAAAGTAATAGGGTATAATTTTTGTCATGGTAAAATAATTTGAATACTCCAATGTTTGAACTTGTTGAGTAGCTCAGTAATATTTTGTTTGCTCTATTATATTATAGACCAAAAAAAATGAGTTCGGATGTAACGCCTTAAATTTTGGGCCTAGAAGTTCTACGTTTTGAGCATACGGTCAGAAAGGAGGTTGCACACATAAGTTAAGTCGTGCAATTTAGTGACAAGAATGGGCATGCTGGTCTGGTGGCTAAGTGGTGTGTTGGAGTGCTGGTGTCCTGTGTTCTAGTCATTGGCACCCTTTTAGAAGAGTCTTTTTATTTGTTTTATTTTAGTTGATTAATAGTTCCAATAATTTTCAATTATTAGGCTATTTTTTTGATTATTTTCATTTTTTTTAGCTTTTCTGGTTTGACCTTTTTTTGGCTCCCTCTCCTCCTCTCTTCACTTTTTGCTTCTTAAATATTTCTAAGACGATTTCTGTGGACACTAGGAATACTGCTCCTCTGCCGTCACCTTTGTCATATGCAAATAAGTGTGGGATTCAAACTTAAACTACGTTGTTCGTTCGTTTATTAGTTCTGTAAATTTTTCTGTTCAGCTTTCTTCGACTGAGCGCTAACCCTCCTGATTTGGGTCTGTAATCATTGTGAGAGAGGGAAAAACCCCATATCATGGTGTACTCTTGATGTTGTTAAGGTTGGGGGCGGTACTGATAGCCAAAATGACATTTTTAGGGTTTCTTTAGGGTGGTTTTGTGGCTACCCCGACGGTCACGTGGACGTGTGCCAAGGGTCACTACCGTGTGGAATTGGGAACTAGGGTTCTCGGGCTACTTTGAGTGCCACATGGCCTAGCCACATGGGCACGTAGCTGATTTAGGGATTTTGTCAGAAACCACATGGCTGTGCCCCTTGGCCATATAGCCTTGTTACTGATTTGGGAATTAGGGTTCCCTCACGGGCATGTGCTTCGGGACATACTGTCGTGTGACTAATATAGGGCCTAGGGATTTTGCACAGGCATGTGTTATAGGACACACGGTAGTCTCTAATGGCCACATGGGCATACGACACCTTCACATGGCCATGTTTGCCCTGCACTTGAATTTAGAGAAATTAGACATGTAACAACCCAAGGTCAAGCTTGATCGGAACGAGTGGTTTTGAGACCACTTAATCGAGTCAAAATATTTATTTTATTATTTTATTATGTCATACATGATAGATTTAATGTATGAAAGTGATAAATATGAGTTAAATTAGTAAAATGGCTTAATTGATTTTGGTTTTATAAAAGAAAGTCTTTAAATTGAAATTTACCCATTATTATTGAGTATGGACGGTGGTGGACAATAATGTCCATATTTTGTATGATTTTATTATAGTTTTATTAAGGTTAAAGTGGTAAATGGCGTTTTAATCATTTTCTTTAATGAAAACAAATGAATTATACCTTGGTTTTCATTCATTTTTAGCCGAAAATCAACAAAGAAATAGGGTTATATGTTTACATTTATTACTCCACTATTTGCTTGATTAGAGGTATGTTTTGCTTCGATTTTTTAATGATTTTTATGTTTTTGAGATCGTTTATCATGTCCAAGATTCAATTTTTGAAATTTATGATGTTCTTGAAATGTGCCATTGTTGAATACATGTGTATTTTGAGGTTTCTTGACAAATTATTGATGGTTGTTAGTAGATATACAAGTTTTATAAAGTGATTTTTGACAAATTGAGTATTTTTTATTAAATTCAAAAAGGTAGAAATTTTGTGGTTAGAAATGTGATTAAATGAAAAAAAAGGGGCTTGTTTGAGATATTAGAATAATTGGCTATCATAGGTTTTGGTTTAATTGTGTGAATTTATCATTTTATGAATTAGAGACTATATTGACAAAATGTGAAATACAAGGGCTATTTTGCAAAATGGAAAAAATACATGTTTTTGGACTAAGTTGAATGTGTTAGTAAATAATTGAGTTAAATTTGACTTAATATAAATCAAGATAAACAAATACTGGAACATGATCGGGGGAAACGAAAAGTAGACGAGTAAATATCAGGTACACGAGCTAGATCGAGGTAAGTTCATATAATTAGAATCAAACTTGTACTGTATTTATAATTGCTATTTTAATGTTAAATGAATGTATAATGAACTATGAAATGAAATTGCATATGGAGTACATGTTTGAACTTTATAATGTATAAATATGTATATGAAATAACGAATTCAAATGCCTATTGATTATATGTGTAAAACGATTACCGAGTCCCGATTGAACAGTAGAAAGTCATAGGATACAAGTGACATGTCACTAGGGCTACAGGCCGGTTGAGCTCCTATATTTGTTGCGGACTCACCACAGCTTATGAGCTTACATGTTCAGTCTTCGGGCTTACCGTTCAGCCTTCGGGCTTACATGTTCAGCCTTCAGGCTTACATGCTCAGCCTTTAGGCTTACTGTTCAGCCTTTGGGCTTACATGTTCAGCCTTCGGGCTTACCGTTACTGGCTCGAAAGAGCAGACAGGAGGAATTGATGAATTACATGTTTACATATATACACTTTGTGTGTATCACCTGAGTATCCCTCGATGTTTCCAAATGTTCAACAAGCATTATATCTGTGACAGCCCTATTTTGGCCCTAATCGAAAAAGTGGTTTCGGAACCACGAAGCCGAGTCAAAAAAATATAAAAATAAAAAAATAAAAAAATAATAATAATTAAATGCCATATTTTGTGTTCATTATATGTGAATTAGCATGCGTAAATAAATAAGTATGAGAATTTGATTATTGTGGCTTAATTAATTAAGAAGGGTTTATTTGATAAACTTTGAAATTTTAATGGATAGTTGCAAAAAGACCCAATTGTATGTGGTTTTTAAACATGGGGTACTTGCATGTCAATTAGTCAATCTTGGAGTAAGTGGCCGGCCATTCCTTGTGAAATGATTTTTATTGCATAATTTAATTGGCTTGTAAGACATTGGTGAGAAGTAATGATAAAAGAGTTTTATATCATAAAATAAAAACTTGCATGTAATAGTATCATCTTCTTCCTTAAGATTTTGCCGAAATTTGAGAAAGAAAAAAAAACCAAGTTGGAAGCTTGGTATTATTCGGCTACTTGCATACTAAATCAAGGTATGATTTCTTGTATTTTCTCTTTGAAATTTGTAAAATTAACTTGGTTTTAAAGCTCTTAACATGACCCATGTATCAATTCTTGAGTTTGTGGTGCATGAAGTATTCAGCCATGATTCCATATGTTAAATTTTTGATGTTTTGACGTTATGCGATGAGAAATGAATGTAGATGAGTATGAACTATTTTTAAATTGCTATGAGTGGATATTATGAGCAAAATTTCATTCGGCTACCATGGTATAATATGAGAAATTGTGCTAAATTTGGGAAATTATAATTTAATTGTTAAAATGTGTCTTTGTGAGTGCCGATTGTGGACTTGAATTAAAAAGTGAATGTTGGTTGTTTATATAGTATATATATATAATCGGTCATGGTGATTTATAAACTAGCATGATATGAATGTGTGCATTAGGTGGAAGGAAATGATCTTTGAACTAATGAAACTTGGTTTTGGTGGCTTCGATGAAGTATTATATTCGGCTAATGTAATTCTTCACAAGAATTATTAAAAATAAAGAAATAAAATAAGGAAAGGGTGATAAAAACAATGGATGTTCCTCTTTCTTCTCTCATTGTCGTATCTAGTAAAAGAAAAAGAGAAAATTTTGTTGAGAACATTCGGCCATGGAAATAGCATAGATTAAGGTATGATTGAATAAATTTTTGCAAATTGTTTATGAAATTAGCATGGTTAATGCATTGCTTAGTAAACCCATGGCTAAAGTTCTTGATTTAAGAGTATAGTTGCATACGGCAACTTGTAGAGATTATGAAATTTGTGTTAAATATTGGTACTTCTTGTTTAATTGTTAAATTGAGTTTTTAGTAGATGGAATTAAGTGATAATTGAGTGTATTGAGTTGTGAATGGATGAATTTATGAATTTGTGACAAAGCTTATATACGGTTATGTTGGAAATGTGGCAAATTTTGGGTGTATTATGTTTTAAAATGAAATGATAGAAAGATGAGTAGGAAGATAGTTAAATTGTTAATATAAGCCTTGTGTTACATGGAAATTCAACTAGTGTGGTATGTGAGTAAATAGCATTCGGCAATTTTGGTTAAATGAGGAATTTGTGCTTGGTTTTGGAAATTTTATAATTTAAATTAATAATATGTGGTTGTATGGTGGCCGAATGAGTGAGTTGAAAATGAAGGATTAAGTTGAATCCTTATTTAGGAGGTACAAGTTGAAGTTGCCGTATATGTACTAATTAATTGATAAGTTGATGCTAGTATATTGAGTAATGAATTTATGTAGTTTTAAAACTAATCAAGCTTTGTTATGTGGCTAAAATAGGCATTGACATTCGGCTATTATGGTTTAATGTATTATGGTTGCTAAATAATGGGAATCTATGTTTATTTGTTAATCCTGGGTTGTATGATTGCCGAATGACCCCCTTAGTCATCGAATTGTGTAATTGCTTGCATTTTAGATGGTTGAAGTCGTGAATGAGAAGATAAGTGATAAATGGCTAGGATGTATATGTGTGTAAAATTGCCGAATGTGAACTTAGGCAATTAATTGTGTGATGGTTACTTATATACTTGAATGTATGGTTTGTGAGAAGTTGAATTATTGGTAATTCGATTGAGATGAATTGTTAAAGTGATTAATCTAGTTTGCTCGTTTTAATTTAGCTCAAGAGCTAAGAGCACTAAAGTCGGATAAAGGGAAAGCAAAAATAAACGAATAGCCGTGGATATCTAGTCGTCGACCACTTCCGAGGTAAGTTCTTAAGTGTTTGAACTTTGGAAATTTAAGAGTAAATTGTAATAAATCTGCTTAGGACAGCAGCAGTAATGTGATTTTAGAAAATCACCATAAATTGTTGGAGTTGAATTAGAGGCTGAATAAAAAATGTAATTAAATCTTAATGAGTCTAGTTTCTTATAAAAGAAACTGTGTAAGCAAAGGAATTTCCGATAATGAGATATTTAAAGTGGTGTGGCACAGAGTCAAAAGGGCTTCGAGGGCCCCTGTTTTGTTTTTAGAAAATCATTATAAATGGTACAAAAATGATTATAAGATAAAATTTATATGCTTAGATTTCTTAATGAGTCTAGTTTCAAATGAAATAAACGAGAACATATTTTGAATTCTGTACAATGAGAAATTCGATTCAAAGTGAAGAGTGGTCAGAATAGTCAAACAGTAAAATAGGGGAAACTTTAAGAAAAATATGGTATTGATTGGCCAAACTAAAAATTCTAAAAATTTTGTGGATAGAAGTTATATGAGTCTATTTTTAGGGAAAATTAACGGCACTTGATTTGGAGTTGCGTAGCTCCATTTACAAACAATTTAATTACTATTGCTCAGGAAGACAGCTTGTAGTGAAATTGTGATTATGTGGTAAATATTGATAAAACTGTTGAGTTGCTTATAAGCTATTAATTAAATATTAATAATCAAAGTACCGAATCCATATTAAAGTGAGGCTATAATTCGTAAATGACTAGTATACCTAGTCAATTTTGTTATGATGAAATTGATGTACAAGATATGTATGTGTGGTGAGGTCGAAATGGCTAATATTAAATGTGTACAAGTTATCCAAATGGCCTTTATAAAAATGTGTGCTATCTTTATTTGTATAGTGAAGCCGATTGGTTACTTAGAAATGTAATATGGCTGAGTGCTTATTTAAATGAAAGCAAAGTACGTGATGTATTAGCAAGTGATGATAAAAACATTATCGTATATATGTTTATGTGTATACAATGTGGCCGAATGACCAATTGTGAAAAGTGTGTATTATTAGATATTTGATGAGGCCAAAGTTAGTAAATATATATATATATATATTAAATGAATTGTGCTGAGATTGTATCTGGGTTAGAGACCCGCTAGCTTCGTGCTGAGATTGTATCCGGGTTAGGGACCCGCTGGCTTTGTGCTGGAACTGTATCCGAGTTTAAGGACCTGCACGCTTTGTTTTAATAACTTATCCGAGCTAAAAGTCTTGCCAGTGATTTGAGTAAAGTTAAAAAAAATATATGAGACTTCGCGGTAATAATTACTAATAAATACATACAATGCAATAAGTTGGCCAGGTATGTATCATGTACTCGTATTTGAAATTTGATTTGGGTTGAATTGTAAGTGTATAAAGTGATGCAATTTTTGAAAGAGTGTTAGAACTATAAATGTGATCGTGATACATTCGGTCTATGTGTGAATGCTATGTGAAAGTAATTGATTTAATCATGTTATATGAGTTTCGATTCAAGTGAAATTATCATGTTAAATGAGTTACATTTGATAATGTGTATTCGGCCAAAAGATAATATAACTAGAAAATGGCTTAATTGAAAAGTTGAATGCTAAATTGGTGTTTGAGTTTAATTGTGCCAGGTACGTATTATGTACCAAATTGTGAATTTGATTGGGATAGAATCTTAATGTATGATATGATGCATAAGTAAATAAGTGACAAAAATAAATAAATAAATATATATAATGATGGTACATTCGGCCAATGTGAGATATTATGTGCACATATGGAATTTTCTTTTTCTATGATATATGAATACGAAGTTATTTGAAATTGTATGCAAAGTGTGCATTGTGTGTTTGTGAATATTCAACTATTTTGGACATTATTATGGAAGTATATGTGGTAGCTATGTGATATTATATATGAGATAAATGTCTTTAATTCATTAAAGTTACTTGTTTTACTTAAGACTTACTAAGCTAGTGAAAGCTTACTTTGTTTGTTTGGTTTCTCTATTTTATAGATTTTTAACTCCATCTACGAGCTCGGGAATCGTCAACACTTCGTCACACTATCTACTATGGTGGTAATCATGTGATTTGGACTTAACTTATGGCATGTATAGGATAGACTATAAGTAGAATGATATTTTGACTATTGTATATAAGCCATGCGAATATGGCATCCTATGGAAGTTTACTTATACAAGTTTTAAATTCGATTTTTGTTTATGCCTATTATTTATATAAATAGATGATTCTTTTATTTAAGAAACGGTTCAAAATTTTACTGTTCTAATCTATTTCCTAAGTTTCGGTAACGCCTCGTCCTATTCCGGCGACGGTTATGGGATAGGGGTGTTACAATATCGAAATGAATACATGTTATAAATTACACAAGATGTATATGATTATTTGATATGAGAATTATATGATTACATGGTATTTGAGATATGGACTACATGAATGGTATGAATTATAAGTGTAAGTATATATTTACATGTATTACATGTTACAATAATATGTTTACAGGATATATGTTACATGACTTATATGTTATATGAGATATATGATAAGTATAGATAAATTGTTACATGATTATATGATTGTATGCTATATTAGCATGAGGTAAATGAATGGGTTGATACATGAATTGAGGTTACATGGATATGGTATATTTGTTTCATCCTTGGTTTGGATAAATACATGGTTGTTACATGACTAACATGTGTATGTGATGGTTGAATAGGCATTGAGGACTTATGACTTGGTTTGATAATGTTTTTACGTTTTAGATGTTGATTCGACAAGTTAAATTCTATATTATACGGGTTTACTAAGCTTTTAAAGCTTACTCTATGTATTTTTCCCGTGTTTTATAGATTTCAGAAGCTAGCTCGATTTTGGACAAAGTCAGAGATTACAATGGCACTATCCAAGAAACTATCGGTACTTTTGGATCTTTGTAAATGTTGTAAATATGGCATGTATAGGCTAGTTTATAAGTTAGTGTTTATGGTTATCTTTGTGTTAATGAATGTGGTATGATTTTGGCACCTAATCAAGCTATGTGATATGGCTTGATCTTGAAATGGATGTTTTGGTATGAAGACTTTATATGATATGTCTTTTATATGATATGTGAATGCATTGAAATGGTAAGTTGGTAAATGACCTTAATTTGATGAATGTGGAAATAGTATGCTTTATGGTCTTGAATGAATTGCTATATGTATGACTTAGAGAAGTTGAAATAGTCATTTGGTATGAGGTTATTTGTGAATTAAGTTTAAGATATAAAAGATAGATGATGATTTGAAATGGCTATTTGAAATGTATTCATGTTTTTGTTATTTATGTGACATTGAATTGGTTGACATGAAATGGTCTTTTTGATGTTTGGAATTGGTTGAAATGGTTGTGCATTGAGTATATGTAATTGTTATGCAATTGATGTTTTAGTACATAACCTATTGAGGTGTGAAAATGGCTTAAACCAAGCCTATTTTGTGCCATGCAGTCAGAGTACACGGGCGTGTGACTCGACCGTGTGACCCCTGCACCTTAGTTATTTTGGTCAGGTTGCCACACGGGATAGGCACAAGGGCGTGTCTTGTACCCATGGGCGCAAGTCAGTAGCTTCATAATTTTCACACGGCTAAGACACAAGGGCGTGTCTTGTGGCCGTGTGCACAAGTCTGTATGTATAACCTGTTTTGCCACGGCCTGAAACACGGGCGTGTCTGGCAACCGTGTGAGGCACATGGCCTAGGCACACTCCCGTGTGACCCTTTTCTGAAAATTTTCTTAGGTTTTCACATATCTTTTATATGTTATCAAATTAGTCCCTGTTGTATGATTGAAGCTTTATATGTCTGTTTTAAGCATGATATGTTTATATATGATTGATTTTACTGAAAGGGGTTAATATGTGATAAAAGTTTGAAGTTTTACTGTTCCATTCTGAGTTACTAGTCCGGTAATTCCCCTTACATATTCCGGCGACGATTATGGGATGGGGGTGTTGCATTTTATTGGTACCAGAGTTATGGTATAGTCGGTTCTAGGACTACCGTAGTGTATACGAGTCTAGCATACATGCGATATATAAATAGTGATAGTGTGATAACCTCCTAACAACTTCTGAACATTTTTTTATATAGTAAATGGATCCAAATTGATCAATAGATGATGATGTTGAGAGCAATGCTCCAGCTCCCGCTAAAGTGGTTGTACCTACCAAATCGAGTCCTACTACGGGTAGTCAGGGAGAAACTAAACAAGCTTTCTTCCAGATGATGTCTGAATGGTTTTTTGAATTTGTGCGAGCATGCTCGGCTGCTCCACAACCTCCACCCCCTCCGGTTCCCCAACCAAACCCTGAAATTATACGAGGTACGGATCCTTTAGATTTAATAGACCACCTGTTGGTAAGATACAGAAATACAGGGCTAAATAATTCAGAGCTATAGCTAGTGATGATGCTAACAGGGTCGAATTTTGGCTTGGGAATATGATAAGGGTTTTTGATGAATTAGCCTGCACACTGAAAGAATGTTGGAAATGTGCTATTTCACTATTACGAGATACAGCGTATCAATGGTGGAATACCTTAATATTAGTTGTTCTGCAAGAACGAGTTAATTGGGATTTCTTTCAGACCAAATTCTGAAAGAAATACATTAGCCAACGATGCATGGACCAGAAAAGAAAAGAGTTCCTTGATCTGAAACAGGGCCATATGATGGTAACTGAATATGAAAGAGAGTTCATACGACTCAATAAGTATGGTTGCGAGTGTGTCTCTACTGAAGCTATTATGTGCAAAACATTCGAGGATGGATTGAATGAAGATATTCGATTGTTAGTAAGGATTCTTGAGCTGAAAGAGTTTGTTGTTTTGGTTGATAGGGCTTGTAAAGCTGAGGAACTTGCTAAAGAGAAACGAAAAGTTGATTTTGAATCAAGAGAGTCTAGAAAGAGATTTGCGAGTAAGTCGCATCAGTCTAGATCAAGGAAATCTAAAGACTTTCATCCCCGTTCCATTGCTTTTATGGGTGTCACAATTAGAGAAGAGATGCAAGATCATTTAATTTGAAGCCCTAGATAACATCTGTTGCTAGTGTGGGTAGTGTGAGAAATTCAGAACCTGAATGCAAGCATTGTAACAGAAAGCACTTTGATGAATGTCGATTAAAAAGTGGAGCATGTGTCAAATGTGGGTCACTAGATCATTATCTCCGAGACTGACCAGAGAGATCTATTGCTGTTAAAGAACAATCTGTAAAAGTTAGTAATATTGTTGCTAGAGGTAGGCCACCCCAGAGTGCTGGTAATCAGAGTGGAAACCGCAGTGCTACATGAGATTCAAATGTTATTTCTAAGACACACACACCTACTCAAGCCTATGCTATACATGCATGCGAGGAAGCCTCGCCGCTTGATGTCATTACCGATACTTTTTCTCTTTATAACACTGATATAGTTGCGTTGATAGATCCTAGATTAACTCATTCAGATATCTGTATGGAACTAGTGTTTAAAAAGAGTTTACATGTTTAGTCTACAGAATTTGTAGTTAAAGTATCGAATCCATTAGGCAAGTCAGTGTTAGTTGATAAAATATGTAAGAAATGTCAATTGATGACACGGGGATACTATTTTTCGGCTGACTTGATGCTTTTACCATTTGACTAGTTTGATGTGATACTGGGCATGGATTGGCTGAATATGCACGAAGCGGTTGTGAATTATAGATGAAAGAGTATAGAGTTGAAATGTCATAATGGTGAAATTCTTTGGATTGAGTCGAATGATTCGAATGAATTACCGAGTGTGATATCTACTATGTGGGCTTAGAAATGTGTGAGAAAGTGGTGTGATGTGTATTTAGCGTATGTACTGGATACTAAAGTATCAAAAACGAAGCTTGAATCTGTACCAGTTGTCTATGAATTTTTGGACGTATTTCCGGAAGAGTTACCGGGTTTTCCACTGATCAGAGAAGTTGAATTTGGCATTGAGTTGTTATCAGGTACTACACCGATATCGATAGCTCCGTACAGGATGACACTGACTGAATTAAAAGAGTTAAAAGCATAGTTGCAGGAATTAACTAATAGAGGCTTCGTGAGACCGAGCTTTTCACCTTGGGGTGCTCCAGTGCTTTTCATGAAAAAGAAAGATGGGTCAATGAGAATGTGTATTGATTATCGATAGTTGAATAAAGTAACCACAAAGAATAAGTATTATCTACCGCAAATTGATGACCTGTTTGATCAGTTAAAAGGGGCTGCAGTATTTTCAAAGATTGATCTGAGACTGGTTACTACCAGTTACGGGTTAAATATTCTGATATGCCGAAAACTACGTTTAGAACAAGGTACGATCACTATGAATTCTTAGTTATGCCTTTTGGTTTGACTAACACTCTGCAGTGTTTACGGACCTGATGAATCGTATATTCAGTCCGTATTTAGATAGATTTGTTGTTGTGTTCATTGGTGACATTCTGATCTATTCTCGTGATGAGATAGAACATACTGAACATTTGAGAATTGTGTTACAGACCTTGAGAGAAAAGTAGTTATATGCTAAATTTAGCAAATGTGAATTCTGGCTTCGGGAAGTCAGATTTTTGGGTCATACTGTTTCGGCAAAGGCATCAGAGTTGATCCGAGCAAAATATCTGCAATTTTAGATTGGAAACCACCAAAAAAATGAATCTGAAATCAGAAGTTTTTTGGGTTTAGCAGATTATTACCGAAGATTTGTGAAAGTGTAACGCCTCAAATTTTCAGGTTTTTGAATTAATGCATGGATTTAAATTTTTGCATGACTGAATGTGTTATATTGTTGTGTTGGGTGTTTTTAGTGGGCCTTTGGAAGGCCTAAATTTAAGTTAAAGCCTGGTAGAACTTTTAAATTTTAGACTTAAAGGAAAAGGGGCATTGACTAAGTGGGCTTTTAAATAAATGTGGGGAATTTAAGACACAAGAAAGCTTGTGTTAAAGTGGCAAGGTGGCGCCACTTAAAACACAAGGGGTGGCGTGTGAATACTGTGAAAGAGCTAAAGTTCAAATCCCTTGATAAGATAGTGTTGTTTTATTTTTATGCTTGTGCATGGCAAGTGATGGACTTCAATTGAAATACTGAAGGAAGAAGTTTGAATTGCTTATGGAATTGGGTGAGGAGTGATAAAGGGAGGTTATCTAGGAGGAAATTTAGGAATTTTAAAAAAGGGGCAAGAGTTGGCCGGCTAAAGGACTTTGGATTTGCAAGTTCAGCTAGGGATCATAGGTATTTGTGTTTTCGGCTTTGTAGGTATGAGCCAATTGCCTTGGGTTGTTTTCTTTCAGGGATTTGTTTGGTCCTTTTCTTGGTTTCCGAATAGGTATAGTGGGGAGGGTCTTTCATTCTATCTATCTCCTTTCTTCTTTAGTCAGAAAAGCCGAACATCTTGAGCACCATTCCTCTCTTGTTAATTTTTTCCTTTTGGCTGAACCTATCCTTCATCTGTTTCTTTTCTTTCTTTTCAAAAGCCAAAAAACCCAAAATCCCTAAAGTTTCTTTTAGCCGACTACCATAGGACCTAATCTAGTTCTTCTTCTTTCTCTTCTTCCCTTCATTAGTAGAAATCTATTATCAAGAATCACCTTGGCCGAATATCTCCAAAACCTGAAACAAATAAGTCTTTAGCTGATTTCTCCCTTGACCAAACCATTCTTATTTTTACTTGGAAGCAAACCAAAATCTCTTCTCAACCTCTTCTCTTTTTCTTCCATCTTTTTTGCTCTCAAAAGTCGAAACTGAACCAGTTGTTAGCCGACTCTTCTTCTTTGGCCGAATCTCCTATTCTCCTTAACTCTATTCTTCCAAAAGCCGAAACCTTCATACTCCCTAGTGTTTTCAAAAGCTGAATCTTTAGATCACTTCTCTTCTCGCATTCTGACTGGATCTACAATAGATCTAGACTAGGCTAGTCTTTGGAGGACTCTCTTTGGCAAGACAAAGTGGTGGTAAGTACTCGAATCCCTTCTTGTGTAACCTTGTTATTCAAGAAAAGCCGAAAACCCCTAACTCTTCAGGGTGACTGTCAGTTTTGATTTCTTTTGGGATAAACATCTATGTTAGCCTTTTTCTTTTGGTTCTCATGTGTTCTAGTGTGGTAAAGGGGCGATCTAACGAGGAGCAGTTGGAGGCTAGGACCATTGAAGCAATCTAGATCTAGATCTAGTAGTTAGACTTCGGCAAGGTAAGTGCTGGTTATGCTTGAATGTTTCCAAATGGGTAAGACATTGTGGTGTCAAGTTTTATGGAATGATGGGTTAACAGTGTGATTAAAACGATTGTAGGATAATCACTCGAGGGATTGCAGCATATATCGCAAATAGGTGTGTAATCGACACCCTCTAGTAGACTAGATCGGCAAAAGCCGAAAAGCTGAAAAGTTGAAATGCCGAAATGCCAGCATTTCGAGGGCTTGCGAGCATGCTAGCACTCGTGGGTCAATTTGAAACGGTAAAGTGGGTAATCGTAAATGGTAAGACTATTGTGAGCACGTTTTCGTGTATTTAAGTGATTTTGGGCCTCGAAGGGCCAAATTTAGGCCCAATGGGCTTACGGACCCATATGGGTGAAATCAAGTGGTAAGTACTCTCTGTTAAACTTGATGTTGGATCTGTTAAAACATTCGTAGAATTTAGATTTAGTGGGCCACAGTAGCTTTTGGGCTCCGCCGGGCCATTAGGGGTTTGGGGGCTCGATGACTTTGTATTAATAAATTGGGGTAATTGAGTCGATGGGGTGACGATAGGTCTATTAGTAGACTGTAATGAGCATGAAACCCTAAATCTGGAAAAATTTACCGAAATACCCTTTGAGGGTAGAAATTACTGTTTTACCCCTAGGTTCTAAAAAACCATTTTACCCCTAGGGTTGAGTTGACTGATTTGTATGCTACTATACCTGATATTTTGTATGCCATGTCATATTATATTCTGTTTGCATGGGGTTGGGTTATTATGACGGAGGAAGTGCTAAAGTGGTAATGCCACATATTCTGCTAAGTGGCTCTGCCTCGTATTACTGTTCTAGTGGCTTGGCCACGATATCTGTTTAAGCAGCTCTGCTGCGACTGTGGTGTGTAGGGCTGGGTGGGTTGAGTTATTCCCCACATGGTGTGTATGGCTGGTACGGGTGGTGTGTAGGGCTGGATTGGGCTTGGGCTTCGCATACATGCATACAATACTGTAATCTGATCTATTACTGTAATGGGCCCAAGGCCATACTGTTATTTGAATAGGGCTTTGGCCTAGACTGTGCTTGAACTGATCTCTGACTCTGGTTAGGTTAGCTTACACACTGAGTTTTCACAAACTCAACCTCCTTTCTTCATATTTGCAGGAGATCCCCAACTGTGAGGACTTGGAGCTGTGAAGGATTCGAGGTGGCCACGTGATTTATTTTCCCGAAATTATTTTAGTTATAGTTTAATTATTTTCCTTAAATTTGGGTTTTCAAGTTGTAATAAGGCTGCTTATATTTTTATTTGGGTATTTCTGTTATTTTCATTTATCACATGTTTAAAACAATAGACTAGTCTACGCAAGTTTTTATTTCAAACTTAACAAACATTTTCAAAACAAGTATTACGTGACAAACGGGTAACCTAATAACAATGACTGAATGATAAGATCTTTTAAAAGTAATCTTTAATTGGAAGTGGATAGGGTTTTTATAAACTAAGCAAGGTTTTTATATTCAAAAGTAGTATGGTTTTGGTTAAGTAAACATAAGGATTATTAAAAGAAGACCATAGCGTAATTAGTTGTCCATGTGACACACCGGATCTGGCCATAACGTCTGGGCCTAGTTTGGGGTGTTACAGAAAGGATTCTCGATGATTGTAGTTTCGTTAACTCGATTACTTCAGAAAGATGTGAAATTTGAATGGATCGAGAATTGTCAATAGAGTTTCGATCAGTTGAAAGTATTGTTAACCAAAGCACCGGCTTTAGTTCAACTTGAATCGGGTAAAGAGTTCGTAATTTATAGCGATGCATCGTTAAATGGACTGGGCTATGTATTGATGCAAAATGGAAAGGTTATAGCATATGCTTCTCGACAGTTAAAACCACACAAGAATTATCTGACGCATGATCTTGAGTTACCTGCTATAGTCTTTGCATTAAAGATTTGGCGTCACTATTTATACGATGAAAACTGTCAAATATTCACATATCATAAAAGCCTGAAGTATTTGATGTCATAAAGAGATTTGAATCTGTGACAATAGAGATGGCTAGAACTATTGAAGGATTACTAGTTTGTAATTGTTTATCATCCAGGAAAAGCTAATGTTGTAGCAGATGTTTTGAGCCGAAAGTCCCTGTTTGCTTTGCGGGCTATGAACACTCAGATGATGCTATGTGATGGTGGATCTATTCTAGCTGAGTTAAAAGCTAAACCAGTATTTCTGCAACAAATCTGCGAAGCTCAGAAAGGTGACACAGAGTTGTAAGCTAAATGACTTCAATGTGGGTCTAATTCTGATTCCGAATTTACTATTGGAACTAATGATTATTTAATGTTTTGAAATAGAATTTGCATACCGAAAGATACCAAGCTTATTCAGAAAGTTTTACATGAAGCACATACTAATCCGGGTAGCACTAAGATGTATAATGATTTGACATAATTATACTGGTGATCGGGAATAAACATGATATATTTGTATTCATATTTAAATGTTTGATCTGTCAGTAAGTAAAGGTCGAACATCAGGTACCATCAGGTTTATTACAACAAATGATGATTCTAGAATGGAAACGGGATAGAGTTACAATGGATTTTGTATCGGGATTACCCCTGACTCCGAAAAAGAAAGATGCAATCTGGGTTATCATTGACCAATTAACGAAATCTACTCATTTTATACCGATATGTACAGATTACTTTTTGGATAGATTAGCTGAATTGTACTTGTCTAAGATTGTACGATTACATGGTGTACCGTTGTCTATTATCTCCGATAGAGATCCGAGATTCACATCGAGATCTTGGAAGAAATTGCAAGAGGCTCTGCGAACAAAATTGAATTTTAATACAGCCTTTCGCCCTCAAATTGACAGGCAGTTTGAAAGAGTTATACAAATTTTAGAGGATATGTTATGATGTTGCATTCTTGAATTTGAAGGTAGCTGGGAGAAATACCTACCTCTAATTGAATTTGCTTATAATAACGGGTTCCAGACGAGTTTGAAAATGGCTCCATACGAAGCTTTATATGGTCGTAAATGTCAAACACTGTTATATTGTATAGAATTGAGTGAGAGAAAGATACACGAGGTTGAATTAATCAGAGAAACCGAAGAAAAAGTGAAAGTGATATGTGATAGTTTAAAAGCAGCTTCTGATAGACAGAAATCATACGCAGATTTGCAACATAAAGAAATAGAGTTTCAGGTCAGAGATTGAGTATTCTTGAAAGCGTCACCATGGAAGAAAATTCTTCGTTTCGTCTGTAAATGAATTTTAAGTCCGCGATTCATCGGGCCGTATGAAATTGCTGAAAGAATAGGACTGTAGCTTATCGACTATCGTTACCGTCTGAACTTGAAAAGATACACAATGTTTTTCATGTTTCAATGTTACCTCGATACAGATCGGATCCATCACATGTGATATCTCCCGTTCATGTAGAAATACAGTCAGATTTGTCTTACAATGAAGAACCGATTCAAATTTTAGCACGACAACTCAAAGAGTTGAGAAATAAACGTATAGCACTTGTGAAAGTTCTTTGGTGTAAACATAGAATAGAGGAAGCTACGTGGGAACCTAAGGAAGCTATGCGAAAACAATTCCCTAACCTGTTTACCGGTAAGATTTTCGGGGACGAAAATCCCTAAAGGAGGATAGTTGTAACAACCCAATTTTGAGTTTGATCGGAACGAGTGGTTTTGGGACCACTTAACCGAGTCAAAATTTTTATTTTATTATTTTATTATGTCCGACAACATGATAGATTTAATGTATGAAAGTTTCGTTTAGAAACTTTATTGTTTGATTAGCTAATTCGATAAAAAGGACTAAATCGCGTAAAGCGATAAATATGAGTTAAATTAATAAAATGGCTTAATTGATTTTGGTTTTATAAAAGAAAGTCTTTAAAGTGAAATTTAACCATTATTATTCAGTATGGACGGTGGTGGACAATAATGTCCATATTTTATATGATTTTATTATAGTTTTATTAAGGTTAAAGTGGTAAATGGCCATTTAATCATTTTCTTTAATGAAAAAAAAATGAATTATACCTTGGTTTTCATTCATTTTTAGCTGAAACTCAACAAAGAAATAGGTTTATATGTTTACATGATATTCGGTCACTATTTGCTTGATTAGAGGTATGTTTTGCTTCGGTTTTTAATAATTTTTATGTTTTTGAGATCGTTGCTTTGTGTTCTATCACGCCCAAGCTTCAATTTTTGAAATTTATGATGTTTTTAAAATGTGCCATTGTTGAATACATGTTTATTTTGATAGTTCTTGATAAATTATTGATGGTTGTTAGTAGATATACAAGTTTTATAAAGTGATTTTTGACAAAATTGAGTATTTTGGATTAAACTAAAAAAGGTAAAAATTTTGTGGTTAGAAATGTGATAAAATGAAAAAAGGGGCTTGTATGAGATATTAGAATAATCGGCTATCATAGGTTTTGGTTTAATTGTGTGAATTTTATCATTTTATGAATTAGGGACTATATTGACAAAATGTAAAACATAAGGGCTATTTTGCAAATTGGCCAAAATACATGTTTTTGGACTAAATTGAATGTGTTAGTAAATAATTGAGTTAAATTTGAATTAATATAGATCAAGATAAATAAATACCAGAACTTGATCGGGGGTAACGAAATGTAGACGAGTAGATATCGAGTATACAAGCTAGATCGAGGTAAGTTCATATAATTAGAATCGAATTTGTATTGTATTTATAATTGCTATTTTAATTTTAAATGAATGTATAATGAACAATGAAATGAAATTGCATATGGAGTACATGTTTAAACTTTATAATGTATAAATATGTATATGAAATAACGAATTCAAATGCCTATTAATTATATGTGTAAAACGATTACCAAGTCCCGATTGAACCATAGAAAGTCAAAGCGTACAAGTGACATGTCACTAGGGCTACAGGTTGGTTGAGCTCCTGCTTTTGTTGTGGACTCACCACAGCTCATGAACTTACATGTTCAACCTTCGGGCTTACCGTTTAGCATTCGGGCTTACATGTTCAGCCTTCGGGCTTACATGTTCAGCCTTTGGGCTTACCGTTTAGCCTTCGGGCTTACATGTTCAGCCTTCAGGCTTACCGTTATCGGCTCCGAAGGAGCATACCGTACATGGCTCGAAAGAGCATATAGGATGAATTGACGAATTACAGTGTACATATATACACTATGTGTGTATCACTCGAACATCCCTCGATGTTTCCAAAGGTTTAACGGGTATTATATCAAAATGAATACATGTTATAAATGATATAAGATGTATATGATTTTTTGATACGAGAATTATATGATTACATGTTATTTGAGATATGGACTACATGAATGGTATGAATTATAAGTATATGTTTACATGTATTACATGTTACAAGAATATGTTTATAAGATATATGTTATATGACTTATATGTTATATGAGATATATGATAAGTATAGATGAATTGTTACATGATTATATGATTGTATACTCTATTAGCATAAGGTAAATGAATGGGTTGATAAATGAATTGAGGTTACATGGATATGGTATATTTGTTTCATCTTTGGATTGTATAAGTATATGGTTGTTACATGACTAACATGTGTATGTGATGGTTGAATAGGCATTGAGGACTTATGACTTGGTTTGATAATGTTTTTACGATTTAAATATTGATTCGGTAAGTTAAATTCTATATTATACGGGCTTACTAAACTTTTAATGCTTGCTCTGTTTATTTTTCCCTTGTTTTATAGATTTCAAAAGCTAGCTCGATTTTGGACAAAGTCGGAGATTACAATTGTTATAACGCCCCAAATTTTAGGCCTAGAAGAAATGGGCTTTGGGCTTGGGGAGTGTTTGGAAGTCGGCACGTGAATAATTGCTGTGCAAGAAGTGACACAAATATATGTCTGTTTCAGTGGTTAAGGGTCCTGTGAAGTGTTGGAGAAGTCCTGGGTTCAAACCTGGGCTTTAGCAAAATTTTTGGTTTCAAATGAGTAAAACCCTTAATGCTAGGTAGTAAGCCTTTTAAATAATTGAGGTTAAAAGGTGACACAATGAAGCATGTGGTCTAGTGGCAAGGTGGCGTTAGGAGTGTGCATGTGGTCAGGGGTTCGAGTGTTGCCATAGTATTATGATGGGTATTTATTTTGCATCCTTGGACGACTAGTGGTTGAGCTGGATTCAAATTCTACTGAGTGTAATTTGAATTGGTCAAGTGAGTGATTTGAGGAGTGGAGTGTGGAGTAAAAATAGGAGATAATCAAGGGGATTTGAGTTGTTGGGAAGTTGGAGCTGAAATAGGACACTAGGTATGCATAGATTCGATTTTGTGTGGTGTAGGGGTAGTGCCAAATTTCCTCTTGCTATTTCAGTTTTGGTGTTTTTTTTGTGGTAGCCATTTTCTTTTAGGGTCAGTAGGGGCTATTCGTTTTTCTTTTTGTTCTTTTGAAGCTTGTTTCTCCTCTTTAATTTCGGTTTTGCTTTGATTGGGATTTGGTCATACTCAACATTAGGGTAGCCAAATATCTTTGTGACCTTTAGGGCATTATTTTCTTCTCTTCTTTTTCTTTTCATGAGTCGAATACCTCTACTCTCCCTCTATCAACCTTCAGCCTTTCTTAGTTCTTGATTGAGTCGAATATATCACTTTGTTTTTGCGTTACTCTAATCGTCTTCTGTACTTCTTCTCTTCTAATTCTTTTCTTCCCTTCTTAACAAATCATAGCCAAATACTAGCTCTTCCCTCCACTCTAAATCTTTTGTTCCAAGCGCTGGGCTATCAGTTTCCTTCTCTTTCATTTCCCACATCCTTCTCTTGTGTTTGATTTGATTTCATCTCTAACAATCAACCAAACTCTATTTTTCCTCCTTTGCTTGTCATTTGATTTTGGTGTTGGACTTTGTGGGCCAAGTGCTGCTTCTTAGCATTCGTAGACAACTGTTCGGTAAGTGATCTTTTGGTTTGATTGTTCATGTGGGATTTCAATTAGCAAGGTAAGGATTAAACGATTGGGTATAAGTGTCACTTTTCCTTACCTTAGGTTTTCAATAAATCCTTAGGTATGGGTTTTAACCTTGCATATTTTAGACCATTGCTAATAGTCTCCGTGGGTAATGCAGTGGTTCAACAAGGAGAGGGAGTCAACCTTCATCAATGGTTCGACCAAGTTGAACCCGTACATTCTGTCAAGGCAGGTATTAATCTTGGGTTCGATATTAGTATTAGAAGAGATTGATAAATTTTATTGATGGAAAGACTAACCAAGTACCCTAATCAAATATAGGTTCTACGCTCGCAGGAGTTTGTGTTTTTTCGCTATCAAGTGTGTACTCACACTAATAGCTCGTAGAACGACAAACGCACGTATGGAGAGTCCAATGCAATGGTAGAGGCCACGATGAGCGACCTCATAGGCTTAGGCCGATTTTGGGCCGAAGCGGGCTGTCTGGGCCCAATGGGTTCGTGGGCCCCACACGGGTCTTCATCATGGATATGTGGAAATATTGGACCTGGCTATGTCGTTCGCATAGCCAAGGTTGATTTTGGGCTTAACGGGCCAAATAAGCACTTAAGCCCATTCTGGTAAGGTCGCACGGGTCGCCACATTAGGAGTGTAAGGATTGGTGGGTCAATTTAATCCTCACAGGAGTATAGGGTTGGAGGGGACACGAAGTGCAGGGTTGGTTGGGGCTTATATGTATAACATACATTGATTCTGATATTGCTATGGGCTTAGGCCCAACTGAGGCTATTGTGGGCTAAGGCCTATTTGTCACTATTACCGTAATGGGCTTAGGCCCAGATTTTTGTGATGTATGCTATTTGATTGTTGGGGGTAGTACACACTGAGTTTTCGTAAACTCACCCCCCTCTTTTTAATTTTTCAGGTAATCCTCAGTGAAAGGCAGTTCGACATATTGGAGAACTCGGAGGGGGCCACACTATGGACATTTGATTCTCGTATTTTTAATTACATTGTTTTAATTGAGTTTTCTTTTATTTGGGTTTTGTTGTAATAAGGCCTTTCTCTAAGTTTCTAGTTTTAATTTGGGTTTTTATTTATCATAATTTTATTTCTGTTAGACATAAGACACAGTTTTCCCAAAATGATAATTGTTTTCAAAACAACACGTTTCTGCAACAATGTGACAAATGTTTCCACATAAATTTTTTTTAAAATAAAAATAACACTTTAAAATGGTTAACAAATGACAAAGACGATTGAGATTTCAACGAAGACGCTATCACTTTCTAATGGGTTTTATCAACAAGAAAAGTGTTTTTCAAAAAGGCACTCCAATGTGACACCGCCAGATTCGGCCATAACGTCTAGGCTGGGTTTAGGGTGTTACAATTACACTATCCAAGAAACTTTTGGTGCATTTGGATCTTTGTAAATGTTGTAAATATGGCATGTATAGGCTAGTTTATAAGTTAATGTTTATGGTTATCTTTGTGTTAATAAATGTGGTATGATTTTGGCACCTAATCAAGCTATGTGATATGGCTTGATCTTGAAATGGATGTTTTGGTATGAAGACTTTATATGATATATCTTTTATATGATATGTGGATGCATTGAAATGGTAAGTTGGTAAATGACGTTAATTTGATGAATGTGGAAATAGTATGCTTTATGGTCTTGAATGAATTGCTATATGTATGACTTAGAGAAGTTGAAATAGTAATTGGGTATGAGGTTATTTGTGAATTAAGATTGAGATATAAAAGATAGATGATGACTTGAAATAGGTACTTCAAATGTATTCATGTTTATGTTATTTATGTGACATTGAATTGGTTGACATGAAATGGTCTTTTTGATGTTTGGAATTGGCTGAAATGGTTGTGCATTGAGTATATATAATTATTATGCAATTGATGTTGTAGATACAAAACCTATTGGGGTATGAAAATGGCATAAACCAAGCCTATTTCGTGCCACACGGTCAGAGCACACGGGTGTGTGACTCGACCATGTGACCCCTGCACCTTAGTTATTTTGGTTAGGATGCCACACATGATAGGCACACGGGCTTGTCTTGTACCCGTGGGCGCAAGTCAGTAGCTTTATAATTTTCACACGGCCAAGACACACGGGCGTGTCTTGTGGCCGTGTGCACAAGTCTGTATGTATGCCCTGTTTTACCACGACCTGGGCACATGGGCGTGTCTAGCGACCGTGTGAGGCACACGGCCGTATGTCCCTATTCTAAAAATTTTCTTAAGTTTTGACATATCTTTTATATGTTATCAAATTAGTCCTTATTGTATGATTGAAGCTTTATATGTCTGTTTTAAGCATGATATATATATGATTGATTTTACTGAAAGGGGTTAATATGTGATAAAAATTTAAAGTTTTATTGTTCCGTTCTCAGTTACTAGTTCGGTAATACCCCTTACCTATTCTGGTGATGGTTACGGGATGGGGGTGTTACAGGATAGTGAGTTACACGGCCTGTTCACACAACCGTGCCCCTGCACCACACGGGCGTGTGCCTCTATCACAGGCTGTGTACTACCCTTTACATGGGCATTTGCATCCCCACACTGTCTGGATTGATCCACACGGCCAGAGCACACGGGCATGTGGCCCTAACTTGCCAAATTCTGATTTTGGGGCAAATCGAATGCCTTTGAGAGTCCATGTGTTCCAACCCCTCGATTGAGGTTACTGAGGGTGAATACGACCCTATTCTGACTTTGATTTATGTACTGCTTGCAATTGGTGGTATGAAATGATAGGAACCAAACCTGAGTGCATAAGTGTGCACGTTTCTAAAATCAATTGACTGCTTCTAAATAATAGTTGCTGACTGACTGTTTCTAAATGATTGCTTTTGAATGACTGTCTGGATTTGTGCTCTAAATTGGTGCATCTGCATTCATACATTTGCATTCATCCATTTGCATAAACCATCTTGGGTTGGGATTTTGAAAAGAAGAAAGGCTGATTTGATCTAGTAGTTCAACTGCATAGATGATCATCGTTTTCGGGCAACCTGGGATGACATCATACAAACGATATAGTGATTTACCACATTGCACTATATCACATGTACGTTAGCCTTGCTATGTACTACTATCAGTTCTGACAGTTCATACTACATGTTTGTACCGTGGTAATCTGCATTGCACCGTACAGCTTAAATGCTAGCATTGCTGCGTAATATATGAGATTGGTAGTTTATCTACGCACTGTAAACCCCAATACCCAGAGGGTCGAGGGCAGTCCCAATACCCTGAGGGTCGTGGACAATACTAATAATCATCATTCCCGGGCTACCTAGGATGATATATATGAGGATCTATATTGAAAGGCTCTTAAGCCCAATGTACTGGCAGCTCAGCTGCAAATTTCTTTTTAGTGCCGCAACCGGTGCTAATTGTAAGTGTAGGGATGAGTGGGTTGATTAAATTCGCATAGTAAGTGTAGGGTTGGACGAAGTGGGGTGTTGGCTGGATGGGTGGGTTATTTCATGACTGATTTGCTCTCATATGCATCTGACTGAATGTGATCCTGTGACAGCATGTGACTGTACTGTGATACTGCAATATCAGATTGACTATTTGACTGAAATATTTGAATGTCTGATTGACTGAAATGTCTGATTGTATTATTTAACAGAAAGGCACTAATGCCTAAGAGAACCTTGTAGACTTGACTGTGACTATTTGACTACGTAGTTAATGTGATAGGCTAAGGCTCAACTAATACTGATTCCATAAAGGATTTAGGCCCAGTCTGTAACATTTGAGAGCTACTGCTATTATGTCTGATTGATCCATATGACTGTAAAGTTACGTATGAGGTAAGTTAATTATGGGCGTTTATGCCTAACTGTCATCTGATGGTAAGGTTTGTTGTGCGTATATCGGTCGGTTCTGTAGAGTTTGGTAGGTTGGTTCTGCCTTGGAACTAATTCCATGCCTTTACGTTTATGTTTTGTTTTTGTAGTTTTACTGGTTTTGATCTCACACTGAGCTCGAGTAGCTCACCCCCTCTTCTATTTTCTCTTTCATGTACAGGTCTGGATTCTAGATACTGGACACTGTAAGCAAAAGTCTCAGACAAGCTCGTAAATCATGAGTTCTCAATTTTACTTTTCCGTTGCTATTTGATTATTAGATAAACTAGTGAACTATAAGGTTTTTATAATGCTGTGGAACAATTTCTGCTTTATGTTTAATTCGTAAATTTTAAACGGGTTTACACTGAGTTTTATTGTTAACTGTTACTGGTTAGTTATTAAATGTTTTTAAATGATTTTGATTCACTAAGATAAAATGTTTTGTAAACTTTTTCTTCGATCACTTTGGTGATCAATGTAGCATTCTAGATTCGACTTAGACTCCTGGGCCGGTTTGGGGTGCTACATCAGACATGAGTATTGTAAAAAAAAAGTGTACATATTTTAGGAGCACTTTACTGAATCTTGAGGCTAAATTGGTAAGAAGATAATTGTTTGCTATATCCATCTTTTTAGTTAAAAGCTTTTGTTTCATGAGTGATTTTTATTCAAATTGTGACATGATATAATACATGGTAGTCTAGTGTATGCTCCATGAGGTTGTTAAGTATAAAATCATATGACAATATGAATTTCGTAGAAAACTTTTGTGTTGGAAATTGAATAAATTTCTAAAAATAATAATAAATAAAAAATAAAAACTAAGTTTAGGAGAAAGATAACCTAGGTATATTTAGAAGAAATTTGCTATAGTTTTAATTGCTGATATATTTAGAAACCTTTACTTGTAGGAACCATTTTCTGCACTTCATTTGCTAAATAAGGTTACAAGAACTGTAAGCAATTTTTTTGTTTCAGTATAAGATTGCTGAGAATAGAGGTACACAGTATGCTCATTATGATTTGGCAGTATAATTAGTGATTGACTGTCTTGGTAATTTCATGCATTCATGCATATTCATACATTATTTGCTTGAGGAAAAGCAATAATTCAGGTTTGGGTGTGTGATAGTTATATTTTAGGCATCTAAATGGAATTAATTGTTTGAAATTAAGTAAATACATCTACATTTCTAGGATAATTTTAGAACATTGTATAATAAAGCTTGGATTGCGCTACATTGGCCATTATTTGTTACTTTTATCACTTGGGGAGGAAAGGTGTGGTTTTGTGTGAACACAGGTGCAGGTAGAAGAAGAGGATTAAGAGAATGCAGAAAGAAAATAAGGGAAGTGAAACATTTCTATGGCAATTGGTAAGATTGATTGCCAACAGAATTGCCATGGCAAATTTGAAAATATGACTCAGCACTCTATCCAATGCATTCTTAGCTAGCTGCATGTGTACCAAAAAACCAACCTGAAAAGATGTATGCAAAATGTGTCCTCAGATGGGATGGATCTACCCAATAAAATGAGAGAAAATAGGAGGAGAAGAGAACTAGCATGAGAAAGGGATTGGTGACAACAATTCTCTCTCTCTCTCTGCGTAAGAAGAACTCCATTGGAGAATTCTAGATAAAGAAAGGGTAACAACTTAGAAGAGAGCAAAATACAGACGTGAGGAAGGGGCAGAAAAATCATTCCTGGATTCACGTACAATCGAAAGATAAAAGAGAAGCTGGAGTGTGGAATTAACTTCCTACAATTCTGCTTTTATTTTGCTATATTGAACTTTCTGTAATTCAAATTTAATTGAGAAATGTTGATGAATGATTCTATTTTGATGTTTACTTTTCCACCCATGAACTAAATCTTTTTTGGGTTGGAGTTGTTTGGTTGAATGATTTATCATATTTAATGCCTAGGATTTGAGATTGTCTATATCACTAATACATTCGATTCATGTTTATTTTAAATACATGCATGCAAGCTCTAGACATAGTTGAATGTATGTTGTGTTGTTAGGTGTTTTTAATTCTGAAAAGGTTAAGAATACTAGATCTTGAATCGTTTGATGCAAGCGAATACTCGACAGAATATTCATAGCACTTTAGACATAGATGTTGCAGGTTGTATAGATATGACATTCATTGCAGTTATCAATCCCAAGTTCTATAGAAGTACGTTAACTTAGATTTTTAGCTTAAGATCTAGCCATCGAAAGAGGTAGGTCATAGTATCAAATCTCTGGGTAGTAGATTAGACAATATTTTTCCATGGCATTATCTTGATATGACCATTTCTCCTAAATAATTACAATCTGATTCATTCCATAATAGTAATACTCTTGATAATATTTGTGAATTGCCACATCATTTTACTTGCCAGATTAAATCTTTGTTCGTTATCATTTAATTTCAATAATTTATTATTCTAGTTTCTTATTCACTTATTTCCTGATATTTTACTAAAATTAACAGTATTATAATAACATATTCAATTTCTTATCAAATTCTGATCCTTGTGGAGACTATACTTACTTATCACTTTTTTACTTGAATGACGTGTACACTTGCACAATTGTACTCTTTATTTTACACATAACATAATTCCACCAATGATGAGCCTCACCGTCAAGTAAGGACACAACACAACACAACCCAACTTTTCCTTATCAGAATAGGACATCTGTTCAAGGATCCTGTCAACTCCTTCCAACCAATACTCAGCTACGGTCGGATCAGTACGTTTACTCTAGAAAACTCTTTACCGTTCACTCCAGAATCGTGGGCTATGGTTGAATCAGTACCCTTCAGCCCATGATTCATAGGTGCAAGAACAGGGTTAGTGCCAACAATATGCTGAAATGCTCCAATTATCGCATCTATTAGACGGCCTGCACCCTCATCAAATATATTCACTATATGCGGCAGTACAGGAGGTGCAAAAGATGTACCATCTTCTTAAGCACTAGCTCTCATATTAACACATCTAGGAGGCATACTGAACCGAATCGAATCTAATACAAATAAAAAAAAAAACACAAATGATGTGAGTGGTGAGGAGATGATCCAAGTCTTTTCCTACAAGCAAAATTTAGGATTAATGTAATGTGTTCCCGTTCCTACGCCACATGTAATTTAATGAGAACATTTCAAACAATCACATGCGGTTCAAATAGAGTTATATCAACAATTCCAAGAAAATAGAGAAATTTAGACTCATGAGTTTCAAAACTCCAAACACACAACAATCACATTAAACGCTAAGTCGAATATAGAGATGCCACACCACCATCTTACATTGATTTCATTGTAATTATCATAATTGAAATACATACAATTTCAGTACTCTATCATTTATGAGAATATCAATTCATGCAAACTTATTTTAGCGTTTAATCATACTAACGTACAACCAAGAAACCTAAAATGTACATATCTCAAACATTAGGATCACTTATCAAAATTTCCCAAAAATGTTACATAGGTATTGATACCACCTCTATGGTATCGATATTTCCTTTAAGTGGTATCGATACCACCAGGAAAATCGATACCAAACTATCATTTTGATTTTTGCTAAACTTCAAAACATCAAAAAATACTAGTACCTTTAGCAAGGTGTCAATAATTACACCTTAGTTATAGATACCCGAGCCAAGGTATCGATACCAAATTGGTATTTAGACTCTTGCACCTTCGAAAACATAGAGATATCATTTTAAAAACCCTACTATTGATACCTCTACTTCATGTTACAAAAATTTAGCATATAAGAGCATTTAAATCAATCAAACATAATCCCTAAACATCACACATTATTCACCTAATCATATAGGCATTATAATGTCTAAAATAATAGTCCAAATACCATATCCAAGTCCACATGCTTCCAAACATACATAATATGCAACTAATCCAAGATACGTCTTAACAATCCGATATAAATGTCTACCATATTGACCTATCACTTTGCCTTTACTCCAAAGCATAAATAAACATGTAACACCTACTAATAGAAGCTAAATAATCAGCTTGGATCACTCATTGAAGGCCACACTACTCACATTGACATTACTTATCTACAATGGTTAAAAAGGAGTGGGTGAGCTTGACAAGCTCAATGAATGGTCAGAATAACCACAATGTAAACTAGTCATTATGCATCAACAAGGTAGACATGCAACATAATCATAATATCTTCTACTTTTATGTCATATTTTATGCATTTAATCATCTTTCATGAATATTTACATATTAATCACATGAATACTTAAGCACATATTTTAACATATATCAATAAAATTTAATCACATTCAATCACCTTTTATGATAATTTGGCTCTTGAGATTATGAAACATAAAGTGGACTCTATCACCACACTTTGGATACGCGAATCTCCATCACACCATAGTGACTCAAGGAGTCGAACATATCCCATAAGTGAAGCATATAGCTAACACTCTCCAACACACCACATATACATATCCCGATGAATGAAATTTAGCTCATATTCCTTTATCTCTCTGAAACTATCCCTGAGCCTCAACGCCCTACATATATCACAACACAAAGGTGAGTACTTACAATCCTATGCCATGCCAACTATATCCAACAGTCTCATAAGGTCACAAGGCCAAAATATCCACATTATTATCACATATTTACTTACTAATTTTTTTCACATTTTCACTGCATATTCACATTAGTAGTACAATATAATCTCTGTCTTATGGTATGAAAAGATATCCATTTTTTTACTACCACATGGAAAGAATAACATACACTCATATTCACTTTCACAATGGTCATCATAAGCTTATAGCATATATCATAACATCTTATATATGTTCATGATTCCACAATTTCACAAATTTACAAGTGAACATATTTCACATTTAATCATAGGTGTGAGACACTAACACTTAAAATTTAGAGTAGGGTTTAGGCTACCTCTAAATTTCCAATTACACAATGAATCATCTACAAGTAGTGATCCCAAAACACTCACCGAAATATTCAATTTTGCAAAAACACTCAAACTTAGCCAAGCTTCCCTTTGCCCTTATCTCTACTTGCTGAAGGTCCTATCGACTCTGACACTTCAATAAGATAAACCATGCGTATATTCAATAAAAAATCAGTCAATAACTGACCTCAAGCAACCACAAACACAAGCGTAAGCTACAATCTTTTCTAACCAAAACCTTTAGCATGAAAAAATTAAAATAATCAAGTTATATTCATGAATATAACCCTCTAATTAATATTCCAGGGCAATTTCATACTAAAAGCTTCTAGAATGCAAGTTTTGCAACTTATTCGATTTAGTCCCTAATTTCAAATTAAGCACTTTATGCATAGAATTTCTTCATGAAATTTTCACAAAATCATGCAATCATATCATAAACCTTAAAATAATTATAAAATAATTATTTTTATTTCAGATTTGTGGTCATGAAACACTATTCCAATTAGCCCTATTTCGGGATGTTACAATAAATGAACAGTGGAATTGATATTCATTTTGTAAGCTTCTATGCTATGTGCCCAATGTAGTATTTTGGAAATTTATATTTATAAAAGTGGCTATTTTTGAGTAAATGTTCATTGTATTGTCTTAAATTGGTTGTGGATATGGTTGATTGTGTTTCAAGAAGGTTAAGGCTTGGCAAATAGCCTGACACGGCCTGCATGGCAAGGCACACGGGCGTGTGCCATGGCCATAGAAAATTTGGCAGAATGCACCACAGGTGAAAGGCATGGGCGTGCCTAGGCCGTGGGCGGCACACGGCCAGATCCTATGGGCATGCTCTAGGACCGTGCCACCCCTGCACCTTGATTTAAAATTTTTTTAGGTATCATGCGGGCAAGTGACACGGCTGTGCGTGTGGGGTAGCCGTGGTTGAATGGACAGTTTAGTCCACAGTTGCCAAGCATGGGCGTGTGAGGACTACACGGTCTATTCACACGACTGTGCCAAGAGTCACACAGGTATGTGGCTTCGTTTTAAAAGTGAAAATTTATCTGAGTGTTTGTTTTGTATGGATTTAAGTCCAAATTGTTTGTAATGACTGTATTGTTTTGAAAACCCGTGATAAGAGCGATTATGAATTAGATTGTATGTGATTCTGTGATTGATTGCAAGTAAATTTGGTAATTAGTACTCTGAGTCTGGTAATACCTTGTACTCGACTCCGGTGAAGGTTTTGAGTTAGAGGTGTTACAGACTTAATATTCCTAAAAGTTTCACCTTGGAAGAAGATCTTAAGATTTAAGAAGATCTTAAGATTTGGGAAGAAGGGCAAGTTGAGTCCTCGATTCATTGGGCCCTATCGAGTTCTGAAACAAGTGGGTCCGGTAGCGTATCAGCTCGAATTGCCTCCTGAGTTGGACCGGATTCACGATGTCTTTCATTTCTCCATGCTGAGGTGATACCATTCTGATCCCTTACACATAGTAGCAGTTTAGGAAATTGAAGTTAAACCTGATCTGACTTTCGAGGAAGAACTAGTGTAAATTCTGGATCGTGATGTTAAGGCACTGAGAGGAAAATCTGTCCCACTAGTCAAGGTGCTTTAGCGTAATCACGATGCAGAAGAAGCCACGTAGGAGCTAGAAGAGGCGATGCGACAATAATACCGTCACTTGTTCTGACCAGGTAAATTTCGAGGCCAAAATTTCTTTAAGGGGGTAGAGTTGTAACGCCCCAAATTTTAGGGCTTTCGAATTTTTACATATATTAGTATCTGCATGATTGGGTGTGTTGGATTCGATGATTTGGGTGTGTTTGGGGGCCCTTTAGAAGGCCTGGGTTGAAGCTAAGCCTTTGGCAATTTTTTAAATTTAGGCTTAGGAGACTGTGGATGTTAGTAAATAGGACTTAAATAAATTATTGGGGGTTTCATGACACAAAGAGGCGTGGGTTGGAGTGGCAAGGTGGCGCCTTATGGGAGACAAGGAAGTGGCGTCATTAGCAAGGGGGGAGCTGAGGTTCAAGTCCCTTTGCAAGCAAGCGGTATCTATTTTGCTAGTTGCGGTCGGCAAGTGGTGGAATTGGTTGCAAACTCTTCAGGTCGGTTGAGAGATAAGGATGACTTGGTCTTGTAGATTTGAATTAAATTCAAATTGTGATGTTGAGTAAATCTTGGAGCAAAACAAGGAGCAAATCATGGGATTGGAGTGTGGGAGTGTTGGCCGATTAGGGGATTCAAGGAGAGGGTGCATATTTGGTTTTGGGTCCCGAATTTAACTAGGGAGGAAACACTTGGTTTTGGTTTTGGCTAGTATGTATTTTGGCTTTGGGGGTTGGCTGCCGAATTCCTCTTTTAGCATTTCGGGTTTTCAGTTCCTTTTCTTTGTAGTGCCTATTCGCTTTTTAGAGAGTGTTCTCAAAGTTACATGTGACTGTGCCGAACCTCTTTGCTCAACCTTTTTTCTTCTACCTTGCTGTTTCCATTCTATTGTTTGTTGAATCTTGATTACCCTAGCATACCCATTTTTTTTCTTCTCACAAACTTCTTAAGATCGAACCTCCATGCTATGCTCTTAAGTGATTAGCATCCTCTTCAGCCCTTTCTTTTGTGTTTTTATCCTTGGCCAAATCTTCTTGCTATTGAGTCTTCTTACAATTCTTCTTTAAGTTGAACCCTATTCCTCCCTTCTTCACTTGTTTCTTTCTCCAACTGATTGCTTTCTCCATCTTCTCTTCTATTCCCTTTCCTTGACAATTAAACCCCTTCTCTTAATTTTTTTTTATTCTCTCTTGTAGCCGATTATAACTTCCTTTCCTATAAGTGGACCTCTCCTATTTCTTCTCCTTTGGAATTTTTCTTCATTGCTAAATCTCCTAATTTCCCTTTATTTATTCAATTTCTGATCTTTTTACCTTCAGTCGATCCTTCTTTTAACTGTGTACTCCGTTCTCTGCCGAGTCACAAATGGTTTTTCATTGATCGAATAGTACTAGTAAGTGTTCTTCAACTTTGGGTTCTTCTCTCTTTCTCATTACCAATGACTTACCTTGTTTTTCTCTGGAAGCCGAATCTTCTCCTTCTTATGTGTTTTGCTTTTCATTTCTTGTTCTATTCTGGTAACGAGATATGTGTAGGGTACTAAACAGAACAAGGGAGCACGGGAAAATGGGGGCAAATCAAGTCTTCTCTTATCGTTTTGTAAGGTAGGCTAATTATATAAGGGTGTACAATAAGGGGTTATTTGTGGGTTTCAACCACTTCGTTGGTTAATACTTGTTAATAGAAGTTATCGTATTGCAATTATTGGACGATGACTATCCTATAGCCGGCGATCTTAGGATATTAGATCGACGTGCGTTTCAAATAAGGTAAGTGTTGACGTTGGAATTGGGAGACCTTATGTGATAATTTTTGTAAAAGTAAGGCTAATGATAAGTATGTTTGGACTGTAGGCATTGGACATAGCAGTGCAGTTGGCTTTACGAATTAGGTGTGTAACTATAACCACCAGTAGTGTAGATCGGCAAATGCCGAAAAGCCGAAATGCTAAAATGCCGGCATTTCGAGGTCTCACGGGCGTGCGAATGCTGGTGGGCCGATCTGAACCCACAAATTGTGGGCAATAAACTGCGAAGGTCAGTGTGCGAGTTTTTGTGCAGTTAAGCCGTTATGGGCCTCCCTGGGCTAAAATGGGCCCAATGGGCCTATGGGCCCATATGGGTAAATTGTTTTGGTAAGTGTTAGTTGGTATGATAGATGTTAAGATTTGTGATATCGTGCATAAAATTGGACTGAGCAGGCCGCATGAGTGTGTGGATCCACTTGTGCCCATTAGGGTTTTGTGCCCGTAAACCCTATTTGACTGTTTAAACTTTTTGAGTTGCTTGAAGCAACATTAGACCAGTTATGAGGTCGTATTAGATGCTGAGACACTGAAATTTGGTAAAATGACCAAAATACCTCTGGAGGGTAAAATTACCATTTTACCCCTAACCGCGCAAAAGGCTGATATACCCTGAAAAATAGGTTGTTCGATATGTGTATGATTGTATCCGTATCTGTTAATTTGTATGCCTATTATATGTAGTTCTGTTAGTCTGCATGGGGTTGGGTTTGATATCGGAGGAAGTTCTGTATAGTGGCACTGCCACGTATTTTGTGTAATGGCTTAGCCACATGTTCTGTATCTAGTGGCTCTGCCACGATATCTGTTGCTAGCAGCTGGGCTGCGTATTGGTGTGTGGGCTAGGTGGGTTGAGTTATTCCCCACATGGTGTGATGGGCTGGTACGAGTGGTGTGATGGATGGACTAGGTTGGGTTTATCATACTGTTCTGCTCTATATCTGTAATGGGTGGGCTCACTCTGTTTCTGAAAAGGGCCAAGGCCCAGACTGATCTGTTTCTAAAAAGGGCTTCAGCCCAATTTGTACTACATGTCTGTTCTTTGTTGTTTGGTTGGGGAAGTTACACACTGAGTGTTCGTAAACTCACCTTTAATTTTGAATCTGCAGGTAACCCCTAGCCATAGACGATTTGGAGCTGCGAGGGACTCAGGGTGGCCACATGCTTTCTGCTTTTGCTTTACTTTTAAATAATTAGTATTGGGTTTTCTACTATGTAATAAGGCCATTATGAGGTTTCTTTTTAATTTTCTTTATTTGGATTGATTTAACATTACAACTGGTGAAGTATGAACCGGGTTTTCAAAACTAATAACAAACGTTTTCGAATAAAACTGTGCGTAATGTTTTCAAAAAGATCAAAGAGTGTTTTTTTTAACACCAAGTAACTGAACTTAACAATTAAGGCAATCCTTTCTTCTAAACATTTTCAAACTTATAAAAATGGTTTTAACCTGAAATCGTCCAACATTCCAAATCTAAACGTGGTTTTTAAATAAAGGAAAATTTTTTATCAAATAGTCTAAATTCGCACGTAACTTCCATGTAACACACTGGATTTGGCCATAACGTCTAGGTCGGGTTAGGGTGTTACATGATTCGAGTTATAATTAATTTAGTGACTATGACGCAGGTAGACAGTTTTATCATGAATAGTGAAATAATTTCTTTTGATTTGTTTATGTAATCGGAAAGTTTTTAATGTTCGTGGTGTGGCCCCGAATCATTTTAATTGCATAATTAGGGCCTTGAGGGCCCATTTAGGGATTGGACGGATGTGAGTGAATAAATTTTTAATAAAAAATAAAAAATATGCCCGATCTAGAAAGTTAAGTTTGGTAACGCCTCGTGCTCGATTCTGACGACAGTCTCTGGTAAGGGGTGTTACATGCATGATTAATTTAATTCTAACGAAGATGGCAATTGAATCAATCAGTGCTAAGTTCTTTAAGGGTATTAATGAACGGATATGGGAGTGATTAACAAAAGAATGAGGGTTTCCTATGCAAGTGAGTTGTATAAATTATTGTGTGCTTAAACCCTATGATTGACGACCCTAGGAAGTAATCTAGGTTAAATGAGGTCGGGAGATAAGTTATTAGAGTAAATCATAATTTACCCTGGTTAAAAAAGTGAGGTTGGAAGATGAGTGAGTATTGGTCAATCAGCTAAGTAGTAGAGGTTGGAAGTTAATACTATCTAGTTAATAAATAATTCCCTAATAAAACTCGAGTTTTGAAGTTAATTACAACAATTGAAGTGAGTTCATCTTCTGTTTGTTATTTGATAGTGTCTCATTTGTCAACTTTGCTTTCGTAGTTTCATTTTTTTTATGATTTTAATGTTTACCTTTAATTATCATTATATAGTTTTTAATGATTATTGTTTAAACTTGCTACTGTAGGCAATATTTTTAGATTTAATTCAACCTCCTTTGAGTACGATCCTCGGATTACTTCTAGTACCCCATTATACATTTACTATATTACAATTTGACCCATATACTTGTGGACACTGCTGCTATATTTCTTATCTTTTTGTTGTAGTATTTCGAGTCAAACACAGTCAAACATTCTTACGTTTGGCGACGATCATAGAATTCATTGCCGGATTAAAAGGCAAATGATATCCTCTCATTAGTATTACATTATATATGAAAATTAAACTTGGCCACGAATCAGTTGTCTTTGTGATAATCACTTGATTACTATTGGATAGTATTTGACTTTTTATGAAGGAAGATGTAATGGTTAACATGAGATAAAATAGGATTATATTGGGAGAACAGATTTATCCAAAAAAGATTAAGGATATCGTATGACAATAACACATTGATGATAAGGTCATTGGACGAACACTAAGTAAGTAGCTTTCGTAATGGCATGTAATAAGGGAGAGCTTAATTATGATACTATAGTGGGATGATTTCGTGACAAAATAAGTTCAAAATTAATAGGCGAAAAGCTGAAACTTAATTATAAATCATTTGAGCCCAATTATATATGTTTAATCGGTCCTTCTATTAGCTCATTGAGACTAGAAATGAATTGCTTGTAGAATGAAATTAACAAAAATGAATAGAAATGATAAAATTAGAGAAATAGATCACATTCCCAAATGAAATTGTTTTCTCATTAGGTATAGAAATGAGTTGAGAATTAATGTAAGTTTTTCAAATTAGTATTTAATCAAATAATTGAAATTAGAAAATAAAATAAAATTAATTACTCATTGTGAATTTGTTGAATATGAAAATTAAATATATTTTATTATAGATTCTTTTATGATAAAGTTGTGCTAACTTCAATGAAATTAGAATTGGACTAAGAAAATTATTTAGTTGGAAAAATTAATTTATCTAATTAAATTAATTAATAATATTTATTTTGATAAATAAAACAACATATCTTGAGTTAGATTAAATTATAAAGTGTTGGGGTAAAAGTCTAGGAAACACATATAATTGGACCTAATACAGCAAAGACCCAAATTCTCCTCATATTACATATGAGGGGTGACAATCTTGGTGTATCTAACTAGTGTGTGTCGCCTCCTCTTTTAGTTCAACTAGAAGGCTGGTTCTTCTATTAAATAAATATTATTTGTGTTTTACTAATTCAACCATGATTCTCCTTTCTCTTTCTATAAATAGATGGCACTAGTAGAGCTTCAAAACACAAGTTTTCACATAACATTGAGATATTGTTATCTTGCCAGAAAGTAGAGAGAATTTATTTTCTAAGTATAAATTCTATTTTATGGGAATAATAATTATGTCAGTTTCTATTGAGAGAGAATTACTTTCCTACTGAAAGTAATAAAGTGTTTATGGTTCTGTGTTTGATTCATGGTTGTTCAAACCCACACTTGAAGCAATTCGTGGTACAATAATAGTGGAGGCCATTTGGTTGAAAGCCAAGAATGTCTAGGATCCATCTTGTTCAAAGCACAAATACCTTTCGAGAAAAAAAAATTTTCTTTTAAATATCACAAATCAACTCAGTTTTTCAAAATATTAATTTTCCATTGTGACAGATTGTAACATCAGGTTTTGCCAGGTGCTCTTGACATGTAAAAGTGGGTGTGTAGCATACATTAAATTATTGCGAGGAATTGTTTTAGAAAGGATGAATTATTAAGGAAAGGAGCTTGGGTATGTATTATGAAATTTTAGGTAATCGGGTTATCTCTGAAGAGTATGGTACGCCAAGCTTGGTTAATCAAGATGCTAATTACATTCTAACAAGGTGGTTAGAAACGAATGGTGAAATTACTATATATATGTTGGGTTTTCATACACATTTCTCTACAGTTGTAAACCACTTGTACGAAAGATTGAACAAGATTATGATGCATGTCAAGTTTCCTTAATGACCAAGGTTGTACATCTAGATAATTAGGATTGAAAACAAGGAGGAGTTTTTCTTCTTCCTTCTTCTAGAAGTCCTTTTGTCTAGATCTAAGTGAACTAGATTATTTTCTTCTTTCACTTAAGCTAAGTTGTAGATCTGGATCTTTATCTATGAGTGCTTCATGTCTGTAGTAGGCCCATTTTGCCCGGGACCATAAATTATACATAAAATAAATAAACAAATAAAAAAACCAATAAATATACCCAAATTTATAGGCCAATGTCCAATGTCCATTCTTTTACAAACATCAGGGCCCCAAACCATAAATAGGCCCGAATTAAAATTAAATAAATTCCTTAAATCCAACTAATAACCAAAACCCCCAAAAAAAAAAAAAACCAACCCAAATTACAGTCCACTACCCCAACTAAAACCCAAAATAAACCCGAAACTAAAATAAGCCTAATTCAGCCTAATCCTAGCCCAAGTACAAATTGTAGCCCAAAGGGCCTAATAACCCAAGAGAACCAGAAACCCTAGAGGTTTCTGGAACATGTTCGCGCTGTAGCTTGCCATTGGAATTGGGCCTCCACGTCACCACAAATATTTCGCTTCACCACAAATATTTTGCTCCTCCTATGGCAGTTTCACCTGCAAAAAGAAGCAAAATGGCAAGCAACAGTATCTAACAATTGACAGAGAGGCATAACAGAAATTGAGCGATGTTTGGATTTTCTTATTGATTTTTTATCCTCTAATCGGCTATAAAAAGAAGCCAAATGTAATCTGTAAAAACTTACGCATACATAGAAGAAAAATCAATCAAAAATCAAAGTTTCACTGAAAGTGATTCTTAGTTTTTTTTCTCCCTTCGATTTTTTCTATTCTTTGCTCTTTGATTTGTACCTATTGCATGTAAAAAAGAAACAAATAAAAGGGAGGGATTTACCTTCATAAAGGCGCCTTCGAATCCACATTTCTTCGTCACAATCGAAGTTTAGATGGGGATTATGAAGTTTGAGAACGGCGAGACCGTCGGAGATGCCTTCAAGTGGGCATAGTAAACCATTGTTTGATACTATCTGCCAATTACAATGGCAAAATAGCAATCGGTCGAAGGAGTTCTTTTACTCAGTCAAATGGGGATTTTGTTTTTTATCTGTTTTAAAAGGGGCCTAGGGTTTGTTATTTTAAAAAATGGCCAGCTGTTATTTAGCTTTGTTTGGCTTTAATAAAGGACGAGAAACGGTGCCATTTAGAGTCTACTTCAGTGATTCTAAAACAACACCGTATATGGCGGCCCGATTGGACCCGATCCGATACCCTCAGGATCTGCGCATTTTTGTGGTGAAGGGATATTTGCGCACTGGTCACTGTCTTTTTATGTCACTATTCAATCAGATCATGTTTACATTTTCTTTATTTTTTTTAAATTTTCCCATGAAGTTTGTACACCATTTCAACTTGGTCCGCTCCTAAACGCTGCGTTTGGGGATTCAGGATATTTGCGCATTTAATCCGCATTCGTTGGCACGTATTATGCCTTGGTCCTCAATTTTGTTTCAGTGGTTTATTTATTTTTGAATTACACCTTTTATTTTGATTCTATTACGATTGAGTCCTTTCTGTTTTAGTTTAAGTTTTTTCCTTTCATTTTGTAATTTATTTATTATTCACTTTTTAGAAATTGATTTAATGTCATTTTGAATGATTTTACTGGTTTTATACATTTTATTTAGTTGTTATTTTTACTCTTTTGTATATTTTTAAAATTGTTTTATTTTATAGTTTATTTATTTTGAAATTCTTTTTTATATATTTCGATGTTTTGGGAATTTGTATGATATTTAATTTAACCACTCTTATACATTATTTATTTTATCTATGTACATAATTATTTTTCATTCTATGTATATATTATTGATTTTACATTATTCTATGTATATATTTTCTTTGAAATCTATTTATATATATACTTTATTTCTTTTAAGAACCCTATTTTAAATTATACTTTGTTTTTTTCAAACATTTTCCATTATTTATTTGTATATATGTTTTATTTATATTAAATTTTTCATTTTATATAAATCATTATCCTTAGATTAATATATTTTGTTTTAAAACATTTTGTATATCATTGCTTTTGTGTTATTTAGATTATTTTTTTATGTATATTCTTTTGCATTTAATTGTTGTATTTATATAATTCATTTATGTTAAAAATTTTTCTTATACATACATTGTTTGTTTTAAATTTTTATCTAAGCATACATTATTATTTTTGTGAACATAGTTCATGTTATATTTTTATTTATAAATTTTGTTTTAAATTATTTTATATAACCTTAATTTTAAATTTCTTATTTTGAAATTCATTTATGTGTCAAACTTTATGTTTTATATATATTATTTATTCTTATTTTTATCTATTTTGTGATTCATTTCAAGTTTTTGCATGCATTATTTGTCTATACTCATATAATTTACTTTTAAATTATTTTTTTTACTTTGTCAATTTCAAATTCATCTTCCTTCACATCATTTGTTTTAACATTGCTCATTACCATTTAAAAGTTTTCTTTGTTTTGTTTTTTTTAAATAGATTTTTCTATTCACTAGTCTTTATTTAGAAATGTTAAATAGTGTATGTTGTAAGATTATTATTGTTGGGTATGTTTTGATTTACATATTTTTATCTTTATATTATTGTCATTTATTTGTATAACATGTTGTCCATGTATATTTTTTCATATTTGTTACTTTGCTTTCCATTTTCATGTATGGTATTGTGATTGAGGTTACCAACTTGTTTGCCTAAAATTGATCATTTCATTTTCTTTACTTCCAACGAATCAAACAAATGCATTTCAAGTCATTTTTTTATAATCACTTTTACTAGAAACTTCTCAAAATAAGGCAATGTTTTGTGTTTGGAAATTGGAGAAATTGGGCCTTAACGTATTGGGTTTCGGTTTTTTGTTTGGCCAAATAACTAAATATCCTTTTAATTCCATGTTTTGGAAATCATAAGATGATCTCAGTTTTGAGAGTTTAAAATGTCATATCCTAACGTACTAGATGTGGCATTTTATCCCTTCGGAATGAGAGAATCTTAAATTCCAGCTTGAGTTATTCTAACCTTTTTTTCAAAGAAATTGTATTTTCAAAACTTTCCAAGTTTTCAGCATTTGGACATCATTTAATCGATTTGGTACCAATTTTGGGCGTACGAGGGTGCTAACCTTCCTCGTACGTAACCGACTTCTAAACTTATTTTTTTGAAATACGAAGATCAAAGTTAATGTTTTATAAGACAAAATGTTTTATGAGGTGATCCGATCACACCTAAATAAAAGAATTGGTGGCGACTCCATATTTATTTTTAAGTCGATCCCCTTTTTTTCAAAGTAAAAATGGTTTCGACAGCTTTGCGACTCCACTGCGAACCTTGAGAGTCAGGCCATAAATTGGTTAAATTTTGTCCTTTTGTCGAAAATTGAAAATCTAATTTGAAAAATCATGTGTTATTGCATTTGGTTGGGTCATTTTATGTGATTATATTTATTTGAATCTTGTAGAATAGTTTTGCATTGCATTGCATGACCGTGTAGTCACACCTTTAAGTGGGAGTGAGAAGCTATGCCTTCGTGAGGTTTTCACCTCCACTTGGGCTAGTGGACTACTTTCGGGATACATCTGTACTTATGTCTTCATGAGATTTTCATCTTCGTATTGCCATAAGGAAATGTATTCCCCTAAACTGAACTCGATCCATATGAGCCTATAATGGGCGAGGATAGAGGAATCTGCTGGTTCAGGAACCTTTTCTTTAGAACCGAACCACATTTAGTAAACCCTAAGAGCCTACCCTATATGGAGCTATGTTGAACCCTAGTGGTTACCCAAATAGGTGTTTGACTATGTTCTGTTTGCTTTGACTATGTTTTGTTTGCTTTGAATTTTATCATTTGATGCTAACTTTTTTGTGTTTTGTTTTGTTTGTGATTGCATGACATTGCATATTTAAAGAGGTGTCGATTCGTGTTTAGTTACTAAGTTAGAAAGCTTGCCATGGAGAGCAAATTTCTTGATAAAGTGGCAGATAATGCAACTATCCATGCATGGTCAGAGAAAGTGCAATCGGAAAAAGGGGATAGTCTAGCTGAGGGGTATACATCGGAGTTGTGGGACTTCACCTGTATTAGTGTGACTCAAAATGAGCTCCAAGAATTGAGAGATGTTTGAGCCCAGTGGGATGACGAGGTCAAGCGGTTGTTTTAGTATAATTATGGGGATATATCCAATTTGCTTGACAATAAGGTAGACAAGCATTTGTTTCAAGTTATGGCTTAATTTTAGACCCCCGCTTATAGTTGTTTCACTTTCGGGAAGGTGGACTTAGTGCCCACAGTGGAGGAATATACAACCTTCTTGGTTGTCCAAAGATCCAGGTCGACAAGGCTTATACTAGGGCTACTAATGTCCCAACTTTTGTGAAAAAGTTAATGAACATCACTGGAATAAGTGAACAGTGGGTTACAGCCCAAATTCAGCAAAAGGGTGAGGGTAAATGCATTCCTTGGGTGAACTTGAGAGACTTGATCGTGGTACACCCTGATGTAAAGAAGACAGTTGATGTCTTTGCCTTGAGCATTTATGGATTGGTAATTTTCCCTAAAGCTTTGAGGCATATAAATGAAGCAGTCACTGACTTATTTGATCATCTGGACAAATGAGTCATGCCGGTCCCTGCAATCTTAGCTGAGACGTTCCAGTCTTTGAACGTATGCTAGAGGACAGGTGAACGTAGATTTATTGGATGTGTGCAATTATTGTTGGTTTGGTTTCATGGTCATTTTTGGAAGGAAGATCTTGAGTGGAGAGCTCCATGGATGGTTCTTGACGAGATCCTTTACCAGTGTGGGAGTTTTGAAGGAGTTAAACCTTAGGCAACGAAGATGGATAGAGTTGCTTAAGGATTACGACTGTTCAATTGAGTACCACCCACGCAAGGCTAATGTGGTGGCTGATGCATTGAGTCGAAGGATTGTTGCTGATTTAAGAGCTATGTTTGCTCGTCTGAGTTTGTACGATGATGGAAGTCTGTTGGCGGAGTTGCAAGTGAAACCTACTTGGACTGATCAGATAAGGAGAAGTAGTTAAAGGATAATTCGTTGGTTCCTCGATTTCAGCAAGCTGAGAATGGGGAGAATTCAGATTGTGGGCTGAATACTAATGGAGTTCTCTGCTTTCGTGGAAGGATTTGTATTCCAAAGGATTCTGAATTGAGGCAGTCAATTCTGAAAGAGGCTCATGGTGGTCCTTGTGCCATGCATCCTAGAGGGAATAAGTTATATGGAGATTTGCGAGAGGTGTATTGGTGGCCTGGTTTAAAGAGAGAGGTGACTGAATTTGTTAGGAAATGTCTGACGTGCCAGCAAGTTAAGGCTGAGCACCAACTGCCTTCTGGGTTGCTTCAACCGATGAAAATTCCACTATGGAAGTGGGAAAGAGTAACTATGGATTTCGTGAGTGGGCTACCTTTGACACCCTACAAGAAAGATTTTGTGTGGGTGATTGTGGATAGGTTGAGGAAATCTGCCCATTTTATACCTGTCCGTACTGATTACTCACTTCGGAAGTTGGCCAAGTTGTATTTGGCAGAGATAGTGCGACTGCATGGGGTGCCAGTTTTGATTATTTCTGATCGAGACCCTAGGTTCACATCTCGATTCTGGCAGAAGTTGCATGAGGTGTTGGGTACATGATTAGACTTCAGCACTGCTTTTCACCCTTAGACAGATGGACAGTCGGAAAGGGTTATTTAGGTTTTGGAGGATATGTTAAGGGGTTGTGTCATCGACTTTCGAGGTAGTTGGGAGGACTACTTGCCATTGTCAGAGTTTGCATACAACAACAGTTATCAAGCGAGTATTCAAATTGGTTCACATGAGGTACTTTATGGGCAAAAGTGTCGTACACCTACGTGTTGGACGGAGTTGGGAAAGCGACAAGTTCTTGGACCGGAATTAGTGGCAGATACTGAGAGTAAAGTTAAGTTAATAAGGGATCGGTTAAAGGAGGCCTCTGATAGACAGAAGTCATATACGGATCTGAAGCGTAAGGAGATCGAGTTCGCTGTTGGGGATATGGTTTTCTTGAAGGTTTCACCTTGGAAGAAGATTTTGAGGTTTGGTAAGAAAGGCAAACTGAGTCCGCGGTTTATAAAGCATTATCGGGTTCTCAAACGGGTAGGGCCAGTAGCGTATCAGTTGGAGTTACCACCGGAGTTGGATAGAATCCATGACGTCTTCCATGTGTCCATGTTGAGACGGTATCGATCGGATCCTTCACATGATGTGCCAGTGGAGGAGATTGAAATAAAGACTGATTTGACATTTGAGGAGGAACCTGTGCAAATTCTAGATCGAGAGGTTAAAGTTTTAAGAAGGAAGTCAGTTCTGTTGGTAAAAGTATTGTGGCGCAATCATGGAAGGGAAGAGGCTACTTGGGAGCCAGAAGAGACTATGCGTCAACAATACCCTCAATTGTTTGGAGCAGGTAAATTTTGAGGCCGAAATTTCTTTAAGGGGGTAGAGTTGTAACGCCCTGATTTTCGAGATTTTTTGGGTTTCTGTGATTTTTGGTGAATTTTTAAAATTTTGGTGTTCTGAATATTGGAATTGAGTTTAAAAGTGTTAGTGGGCCTTTAGAAGGCCCAAGCCTAAGTTAAAACCCGGTAAAATATCAAGTTTGGATTTTAAGTGAATAGGAGACTTGGTTAAGTGGGCTTTTAAGAAAAACTTCGTAAATTATGATACAAGAAGAGCTTTGGCAAAGTGGCAGGGTGGCGCCACTAAGTTCCTAAAAAAGTGGCGCCTGGGAAGGAATTAAAGGTCCTGGGTTCAAGTTGCAAGGTAAGCATATTGTTACTTTTTAGCTTTTAGGCATATGCCAGGCATGTGATCACTTAAATGAATTTTGGCAAGGGCCTTAGGGAGGTTGGGCCGATTGTTTTAGTTGATATTAGGGTTAGGTTCTTTTTTTTTTCTGTCTTGGAGAATTAGGGTTAGCCACCTGAAAGCTTTCACTTTCATTCATCCTTTTCTAAGTTTTCACAAAAGCCGAAAATGCAAATTCCTTCTCTTTTGTGCCGATTTCTTCCTCCTCTTCTTCTCCTCCATTGTTTTCTTTTCCTTTTTGCTTCCTCCCTCATCCGAACACCCCTATTACTCAAATCCATCTTCTTTTTCAAACCATCCTCTATAAAACCACCATAGTCGATTGCCATAAAAGCTGAAATCCCGAAAACTTACTTCTTGTGCCAATTTCTCCAAGCCAATTCGTTCTTTTCTTTTCATTCCTTTTGACCGAATTTCATCTTCTCTAAACCCTTAGTATCTACCGGCAACACGACTCCAAAGTTATAGCCTCAAATCATCATCTTATTCATCACTTAAAAAGCCGAAATACCATAGATTTAGGGACTTATAGCCGAAACTTCAGATCTCCTAGATTCGAGTTCTACTATCGTTTAGGGGCTAGATCTACATCAGATCTGAGTAGAAATAGAAGGGAAATCAGTGGTAAGTGCTCATTAACCGAGATCTATAAGTTATTTTACAATTTAAAAAAAGATAAAGTCCCTAAAATCTAGGGAGGCTGTCGATTTGGGCATAGGGCTCTAAGGGTCATTAACCAATGATTTCTTTTGGTGATTAGTGTATACTAGAGGTGATCGATCGAAGGCTTGGATCTTTGGAACAACTAGACTTAGATCTAGTCATCAGTTTTCGGCAAAGGTAAGATTTTGAAGGCTTTAAGGGTATTGGCCGAATATGGGTAAGTGAATATTGAGATTGTTTGTTGTAGATTTGCAATCTAAGAATTGTGGTAATCGATTGTAGGACATCGTGGGGGATCTCAGTAGCAGTCGTCGTGAAACAGGTGTATATCGAACACCCTCTCATTGTTCAACTCGGCAAAAGCCGAAATGCCGAAATTCCGACATTTCGTGGGCTTGTGAGTGTGTGAGTGCTCACAAGATGTTTAGGAAACGTTAGATCTGAAATCGTAAGTGGTAAATCAGTTGAGAGTGCAATTTCGTGCACTTCGGTAATTAGGCCTCGATTGGCTAAAAATGGGCCCAATGGGCTTACGGGCCCGTATGGGTGAAAATAGGTAAATAATGTATATTGATAGACTGTAGGTTCAAAATCGTTTAAACTGATAAATTGATCATAAAATTTGAACTAAATGGGCTTAATTTGTTAATAGACACTATAAGGCCTATTAGCGGTTTAGGGCCCAATAGCTAAAACTGATAAACTAAGTTAAATAGACTTTCGCAATGACGGATGGATTATTAGTGAGTGTAATATGCATGAAAACCCTAAAAACCGATAGAATTACTGTAATACCCTTAGAGGTGGAAAATTATTATTTTATCCCTAGGAGCAAAATGATTGTTATACCCCTAGGGCTACGTTTGAGCAAAAAGCATGATTATACTGTTACTGTATACTGCATGCCATATCATTATTATCTGTTGCATGGGACTGGAATATTGATAGAGGGAGTACTGAAAGTGGCTTGACCACGTACTGGAGGCTTTGCCTCAATTTACTATTATCTGAGCAGCCATGCTGCAACTGTGGAGTGTAGGGCTGGGTGGGTTGAGTTATCCCCACATGGTGTGTAGGGCTGGTACGGGTGGAGTGTAGCAGCTGGATTTAGGTTGGGTTTGGGCTTGCATTCATGTTATTATCTGTTCTGTTCTGAAACAAGCCTATAGGCCATACTGTTATCTGAAAAGGGCTAAGGCCTAGTTTATTATATCTGGATAGGGCTTTGGCCCAGTTACCACTGTGACTGGATAGGGCTTCGGCCCAGTGGGCTTGAGTTGATTTGGGCTCTGGATGGGCATTCTTTACACACTGAGTTTTCCAAACTCACTCCCTTTCTTTCCATCCATGCAGGTGAGCCCTAGTTGGTGGACTTGGAGCTGGGAGGGATTCAGAGTGGCCACGAAGATGAAATTTCTAGTTTTCAATTATTTTATTTCATTATTTATTTAGATTATTTTTATTATGGTTTCTGGGTTGTAATAAGGCCGCTCTATTTATTTTATTTTGGGTTTTAATTCCTTACTTATTTTATTTGTTTTCACTTAAGAATAATATTGTTTAAATTGTTTTTGAAAATTGGATTTACTTGTTTTCGAAATAACACGATAAACAAAATTTTCAAACCAAATGCACTTTCCAAAGATATCAAAAGTCACTTCTTTTTAAAACCCTATCACGATCGGTATTAAGTAGGACATTTAGAGTAAATCAGGAATTTCAGTTAAAATAACAAAAACGGTTTTGCAAAGCTCGCCCTAACCTTAGTAACTAGGTAACATGGTTAGATGTAGGTGATGTGACACACCAAATTTGGCCATAACGTTTGGGCCGGGTTTGGGGTGTTACAATAGTATCCTGCACTTAGTACCACAGATGTAATTGAAGCTATTGGGTACGCATAGTAGCCTGTACTTAATACTACATACGTCACCTAAAACCATCTTAAACACATAATAGTCTGCACATAGTACTACACATGTGTTCTCACAATCGATCATTCGTATCTTTTCTATTCCGAAGGTCCAATCGGGAAATTCCTCACTTTTCAACATTTTACCAATTCATCCATACTCAATTTAAATTCATAAATTACCTCAAGTGAGCATTCAATATGCAACCACATCTCATATAATAACAAAATATTATAACATAAGTACAAACGATATATTATTTAATACAAACTTACATCGGTGCAAAATATAATAATTTTGCAATTTAGTCTACAATCTTTTCCGTTTCCTGATCAAGGTTAATTCCACGTCTTTCTTGATCTATAATAACACATTTGACTTATTCAATGCTCACATTATTCTAATCAGCCCAAAAACATCCTATGGAAAAATTTCATAACGAAAATTTCACACAAGCATCCAATCACATAGTGAACATTAAAACCTAATCGCAATAACTTTTTCTACTTCAGATTCGTGCTTTTTGAAACCACTGTTCCATTTAGGCCCTAATTCGAGCTGATGCACAAACATGTAATTCACTATCACATCCTGCCATAAACAATATTCAATTGATGAAATCATTCAATTGAGCTCAATTTCAGGTTCACTACAAATTTAACTTTTAAATCCTTATACACTTTCACTTACCACACCTGGTCAAATTAGAGAACGTCTTACAGATTGAGTACTTCGTTTTCACTTTACCATCGTACAACTATGGTCTTTCACAGAGTCACATAATCACAAAACAATGCCATATCCCAGATATGGTCTTCTATGGAATCACATATCAAATACCGATATCACATCCTAAATTTGGTCTCACACGGAAGCACATATCGCATCAATGCCATATCCTAGATATGGTTTTACATAGAAGCACATATCACACCGATGTCATATCCTAGATATGGTCTTACACAGAAGCACATATCACACCGATGCCATATCCATATATTGTCATGGTCCAACCATGGTCTTTTCCGTCAATTCGTCTTTTCACAAAATGAAAGTACTCATTCCTGCATTCTACTCAATTTAATCTTTTATTCAAATTTTTATTATTTCATAACTATCTCAATTCAATAATAAGCATATAAGCTAACATATTATTTCATTCATAAAATTTTATAGACAAGTACTAAATTCAACCATATGAACTTACCTCGATTCGCAAAAATAATGAAATAGATCAATTAGTCCAGTACTTTGTTTTTTTCCCCTAATCTAGCTCTGCACAAGGCTTAATTTAATCTAAAAAATCAAATTTAGATCATTTAATTATCAATATAATCAATTCAATCCAATTTCATATTTTGCTAAAATTACTATTTTACCCCTCAAATTTTGACTAATTTACAATTTAGTCACTAGGCTCGTAAAATGAAATTCATTCAATTTTATTCACATATAAGCCTAGCCAAATATTTATCATACTTATAGCAGCCCACATATTTCACTTATTCCCTCAATTTAGTCTTAAATCGACATTTTATCAAAAATTTCTTTACAAATGTTGTTTATCTAACAACAATGATGCATTTTCCATCACCAAACATCGAAATACACATATATTCATCAATGGAAAAATTCACAGACTTTAACAGTTTTGAAAACAAAGGTACGAGAGAGTTAGATTAAGTTGCCACGACTCCGAAAACATAGAAATCATTAAAAACAGGCAAAAACCATACCTAAATGGACAAGGAAAGCTTGGCTGAATGTTCAACTCCCACGGCTGCCATTTTTCTTCATAAACGATTGAAGAAACAACAAATAAAGATGATAGCTTTTAATTTTTGTCTTATTATACATTTATTAACCTAATTACCAATTTACCCTTTTCTTTTCAAACTAATTTCAAAAATACCAAACAAATATCTTCTACTAACTTATTAATTGGCTAGTTATCACAAAAGGACTTCACATTAAAGTTCTTTAGCTATTTAACACAATTGACTATTAGAACATAACTTTCGCACTTTACGCGATTTAGTCCTTTTTTCATAAATTGAGTATATAGACGATAAAATTTCTTAACGAAATTTTTATACACTCATGCAAACATACTGTAGACCTCAAAATAATAATAAAATAATTATTTTGGCCTCAGATTTTATGTCCCAAAACCATTGTTCTGATTATCTCGAAAACGGGCTGTTACAATTCTCCATCCTTAAGGATTTTCGTCCCTGAAAATCTTATCAGTCAATAGGTGAAAATATTGTTTTCTCATAGCCTTTTCATATTCTCATGTAGTCTTTTTGATTCCAAGGTGTTACCTTAGTACTTTCACTAAACTTACGCTTTTATTTCCCAACTCTTTAATCTCTCAATAATCTTATACGGCTCAATAATTCATGGACTCAATTTCCCATTGCGACCTAAAATGAAGGATCTTCTTCTACAGCGATACTTTCAAAAACACTCTGTCGCTGATCTGAAAACTCAACATCCTTATGTTTCAAATCATATACTGTTTCTGTCGATCTGAAATCACTTTTAAAGTATCACGAATTACTTTCACTTTCTTTTTAATCCCTCAAATCACATCAAACATGTGAATCTTTTTACCACTGAGCTCTGTCCAATACAACGGAGTACGGCACTTGTGACCATATAAAGCTTCATACGGTGTTATTTTATACTCAATTGATCACTATTATAATACGCAAACTCAATAGTATCTTCTTTTTTTGGAGTTAGGGGTAACCTCGATACGAAATCCACTACAACTCTATTCCATTTCCACTCCGGTATCATCACTAGCTATAATAGTCCCGAAGGCACTTGATGTTCAACTTAAACTTATTGACAAATCTAATGTCTAGACACAAAATCAGAAATATCTTGTTTTCTACTTGAACACAAATACAATTGTTTCCAATCAATACACATTTAGTATTTCCTGAATGAACAGACAAATTATCGTTGTGAGCTTCATGTAAAATTTTTTCTATAAATTCTCTGGATTTCTCAATACATAACTTTGTCTCGAAACAAATAACAATCATCAGTTCTAATTTGAAACATTCAAATTAGAAGTCGACTCACATTGAACATCTTTTAGTTTGCAATTCACTGCCACATTTATGAACTTTATAGATTTTTCGAATAAACATCGATTTAACTTTTAACTCAGCTGATACTAAACCAATATCCAATAAGATCACTTGCGTATTCATCGCTCGTAAAGCAACCAAAGGCTTTCTACTCAGAGCATCCACAACTACATTCATTTTCCCTGAATGGTAGTCAACAACTAACTCGTAAACTTTTAGCAATTCAAACTATCTTCGCTGTCTCAAATTCAGATCTTTCTACGACATTAATTACTTCAAACTCTTATGTCTGTAAATATGTAGCATTTTTCTGCGTACAAGCACTGTCATAAAATTTTCAATGCAAAAACTATATCAACCAATTCAAGGTCACTTGTCGTATAACTCTTTTCATGCAGCTTTAACTGTTTGGAAGCATAAGCTATCACTATACAATCTTGTACTTAAAACATATTCCAAAGTATTCAATGACGTATAACTGAAAATCATACACACCCATGATCGTACAAAATTTATTTCCGAACCTGAGTAAAAACTTAAACACATATCACTCAATTAACTTTTCAAATGAATAACTAATTCAGATTAAACCACCAAGCCGATCTTAACTGTTATACGATAACTTTTCAAAGAAATCATTTCTTCTAGTTGTCAAGACAACTCAGGCATACTATTTACCGAAATTCCTCAGAATATTAATCAAAGATTTTTAAAAACTGCATAACTCAAATGAAACATAACATCCCGTTTTTAGCTCATTTATATTTATGAAAATTACCTAAGAAATGACAACCTATTTACAGATTTGAGCTTGATCTTCCACATTTGCACTTTTGTCAATATCAATTCCCTTACATGAAAACTAGAATAACCTGAGATCAGTATTACCATGCTCCTATATCAAACTAGAAATTACCATCGTAATAGATATAATTATCTCCAATCATTGAATATCTTTTACAGATAACCACATAGAATCATAAGAAAACCAAGATACTGCAATTTAGGATGTAAAACTATATTGAATTTTTTAGAACGCATCCCATACTAGATGATAAATATCTCGATAATGTTTCAGAGAAAATCCAGAAGTAAAACATCACTCAAATATACTGAAATCAATTATGACATAAGCAATATAGTCTTCATATACATAAAGTAGAGCAACAACCAGAAGATGCAGAATACTAGCATTATACAGATTTTACCGTCGATTTTTCTATCAACATAAGGTAATAGAATACCAAAGAAAGATAGAGTAATATCGATCTTAAGCCATCTAGACCAACAATGTCTTCATCTAACATTATACTTAGCTAACGTTCACACACGATAAGAATTCCATCTGAAATTAAATAGTCACATATACTTTTGAGAATAAATGTTCACATAGAATGCCCAAAAAAGATCATAGTAAACTATCCAACTATAACCGCTGCATTCAGCTATTATTTCAATTCAGACATTATTTCACTGACTATATCTGTTATCATTAATTCCACATTAATCCAATTACTAACGAAATCAATTTAGAAGAAATTTTAATCAATACTTTTTTTCCCTTTAACAGTAACGTTACTTACTTCGTATAATATTTAGAACAATCTGATATTTCTTCTAGCACTGTTTTTACTTGTTGATGCATTTTCATATTTGACCACGTTATAATTCATTCAACTCTTAAAACCTTTGATTTTACACTTTTGAACTTATTTAATCTAAATCTTATGAATTTCATCGTATAATACTATACTAGTAAGGGGGTGAGATCATAAAGCCTCTTAATCTAACTCTTACAAATACACGTATATATCATAAAATTTATCATTAACAGAATATCATAAACTTTCATACCTTTATGAGTTTCTGATACCAATAAATGTAACACCCCTAACCCGTATACCGTGTCTCTCACACGGCCACCAGCCACGCCCATGTGTTTAGGCTATGTAACTCCCTGCCTTGTTTCTATTAAATACTACAGGGGACACACGGTCGTGTCGCTTGGCCGTGTGTCACACACGGTTGAGTCACACGCCCGTGTGCTCTACCCGTGTGGACATAATTAGACTATTACAAAGCCATTTTGCCACCCAAATTAAACAGACCTACATAAGAATGAATGATGCCATTTCAAGACATAAATAGGTAGCCAAATAACATGTTATCATCAAGCAATTTCAATCCAATTGACCATCTTATATCAACACATCATTTAAACTACATAACTACAACATCAACCATCTCAAAATACGCCATATCATAAGGTAATATATACATCATAACACATAACATTTATAAACCACTTCAAATAGCCAAAAACACTTCCATCAAACATACCAAAATGACCAAAGTCTAAACATATTATTTATCAACTTCAAAGGCTAATCATATAAACATTTGCATATGGTTACTTTTGTGCCTATCACATAACTTATATGTCAGTTCAATTCACCGTCTCATAATCATGACAATCATATAACAATTATAAACCAAACCACATAAGTGATATATTCGTATAATATCAACTATCATATTTACCAAATTTAAACCAAGTCACATGGCTAATTGCATATCAAACACATTAGCATCAATTGCCCAAAAAAAAATTACTTATACTTATCAAATAACCACAAAGCCTATACATGCCATATAACCAAAATCACAAAGCTTATAAGTACCAAAACAATAAATGGATAGTGTGAGGTGATCTCTGATAAATTCCAACCCGAGCGAGCATCTGAAACACTATAAACATAGAAAAGAAAACAAAGTAAGCTATAAAGCTTAGTAAGCTCATACGACTAATAAGTTCATCTATTATTCATTTATAGTTTAAAGAAGCATAAATAAAAATAAACAAGCTTCTTTCAATCCAATACTTATTGCATTAGTATAACCATGCATATCATATATGAATTCATAATCTTTCACTTTCTCGTTATATGAATTTATCAAATATCACTTACTTGTCGAACTCATCACGAGTACATGCATTGATCTGTATCATTACTTATCCTTGTATCGTCATATATTCCTATTGAACCATTGTAAATATATCAAATACTCGATATCTCACACACTAAGTGCCACAGATATGGTTAAACCACGTTTATTACATTTCACATACAATATACATTTCATAACTTAATATAATATAATTAAAGCAATTAATCATTTCGTAGTGTAACTCGTAAGGATACACCAATCTATCCCATATTCTTTCACATAGTTTAATACACAATTCATAAGTCTTATCAATTCAATGCTTATAATGTAAGGCTCATGAACATATCTGTACTAACTCGTATTAGCCTCATACTTATTCATATGCTCGATATATCTATTGAATCACTTCAGCATCAAAGACTACATATTATGTCAGAATCAATACAAATAATAATCATAAGTCATTTCATATTAATTTCATATATCACTTACCAAACTTTAAATATCAATTCACAAACATGTAATTCACTATTACATCCTACCATACACAATATTCAATTGATGAAATCATTCAATTGTGCTCAATTTCATGTTCACTACAAATTTAACTTTTAAATCCTTATACACTTTCACTTACCACACCTGGTCAAATTAGAGAACGTCTTACGGAATTGAGTACTTCATTTTCACTTTACCATAGTACAACTATGGTCTTTTATAGAGTCACATAATCACAAAATGATGCCATATCCTAGATATGGTTTTATACAGAATCACACATCACATACCGATGCCATATCCCAGATATGGTCTTACACGAAAGCACATATCACATCAATGCCATATCTCAGATATGGTCTTACACAAAAGCACATATCACACTGATGCCATATCCTAGATATGGTCTTACACGGAAGCACATATCACACCGATGCCATATCCTAGATATGGTCTTACATGGAAGCACATATCACACTGATGCCATATCCATATATTGCCATGGTCCAACCATGGCCTTTTCCATCAATTCGTCTTTTCACTGAACGAAAGTACTCATTCTTGCGTTCTACTCAATTTAATCTTTTATTCAAATTTTTATTATTTCATAACTATCTCAATTCAATAATAAGCGTATAAGCTAACATATTATTTCATTCATAAAATTTTATAGACAAGTATTAAATTCAGCCATATTAACTTACCTCGATTTGTAAAAACAACGAAATGGATCAACTAGTCCTATACTTTGTTTTTCCCTGATCTAGCTCTGTACTAGGCTTAATTTGATCTAAATAATCAAATTTAGATCATTTAATTTTCAATATAATCAATTCAATCCAATTTCATATTTTGGGAAAATTACTATTTTACCCCTCAACTTTTGACTAATTTACAATTTAGTCCCTAGGCTCGTAAAATGAAATTCATTCAATTTTATTCACATATAAGCCTAGCCAAATATTTATCATACTTATAACAGCCCACATATTTCACTTATTCACATTTCTACCACATAATTTATCACATTTCTCAATTTAGTCCTAAATCGACATTTTTATCAAAAATTTCCTTACAAATATTGTTTATCGAACAACAAGGATGCATTTTCCATCATCAAACATCAAAGTACACATATATTTATCAATGGAAAAATTCAAAAACTTTAACAGTTTTAAAAACAAAGGTACGAGAGAGTTAGATTAAGTTGCCACGACTCCGAAAACATAGAAATCATTAAAAACGGGGCAAAAACCATTCCTAAATGGACAAGGAAAGCTTGGCCGAATGTTCAACTCCCATGGCTGCCATATTTCTTCATAAACAATTGAAGAAACAACAAATAAAGATGATAGCATTTAATTTTTGTCTTATTGTACATTTATTAACCTAATTACCAATTTACCCTTTTCTTTTTAAACTAATTTCAAAAATACCAAAAAAATATCTTCCACTAACTTATTAATTGGCTAGTTATCACATAAGGACTTCACATTAAAGTTCTTTAGCTATTTAACACAACTGGCTATTCGAACACAACTTTTGCACTTTACGTGATTTAGTTCTTTTTCATAAATTAAGTATATAAATAATAAAATTTCTTAACGAAATTTTTATGCAACCATACCAACATACTATAGACATCAAAATAATCATAAATAATTATTTTGGCTTCAAATTTTGTGGTCCTAAAACCACTGTTCCGATTATATCGAAAACAGGCTGTTACATTTTTGGCCCTTTATATTATGTTGTGAAAGAGTAAATATGTTATGTAACACCCTAAACCCAGCCAAGACGTTATGGCTGAATCTGACGATCTCACATGAGAGTATGTTAGAAAAATTGTACCATCGATAAATGCACTTTTCTATTTAACCATTTTTTATTAACTTATGTTAATTCCAAATTATGTTGGTCATTTTCAAAATGTTATTCATTGCAGAAGCTTTTAAAATAGTTTGCGTATTCGTGGGTATTTTTGATAAAACATTTATCTCTTTTGAAAACACAAGTTTTTCTTACTACTAGCAGATAAAACCACAAAATAGTATAAATCCCAAATTAAGTAAAATCCATAAAGGCCATAATTACACAAAATACTCCCAAATATAATTAAAAATCATAAATAGGAAACAAACAGTATAAAAAAAGTCGTGTGGCCACCGCTGTGTCCTCCGCCACACCGATCTGACTAAGTTTGGGGATTACTTGTACAGAATAAACAGAAGGGGTGAGTTTACGTAAACCAGTGTGTAATCCCCAGACAAAACAAACAAACAGTATGCAAGTAATCACAGTTTGGGCCTGAGTCCTTTTCAGTAACAGTATCAATTTTAGTTTGGGCCTTGGCCCACCTCAGAATAGAAGTAGTCATGCAGTAGGGCCTTAGCCCTTCACAGTATCAGTAAGCACTCATATGATGTACAGTGTAATGCCCTAAATTTTAAGTTTTTAATTTCTATACCTTGTGGCACGAAATGTATGTTTGCTTTCATGGTTAAGTGATTTAGGAATGTTTGGGAGGTTCTGAGAAGCCCTGGGTTCAAGTTTGGGCTTGTGCAAAATTTTTATTTTTCTCACTTGAAGGAACCATGACTCTAGGTTGTAGGTTTCTTAAATAACTCTAGTTAAAATATGACACAAAAGAGGTTGTTGGTCTGTTGGTAAGTGGCATGTGGAGTGAGCAGGGGGTCTGAGGTTCGAGACTTGGCATTATAAAAGAATGTTTTTTTCTACAAGGGGCCGTGGGAGTATCTTGGATTGGCCAAATTTGGTGTGGTTGCCTGGTGTTGAATTGGTCTTTGGGGAGATATTAGTGGAGGGAGTTGTGGTGGAATTTGAATTGGATGATGGAGTGAATTTGGAAGAAGAAAGGGGGATTTGGATAAGGGTTGGTTTGAGGTTGTTGAGAAGAGATTGTAGGAGAGAATCAAGGAAAGTGATGGGAGAGGGAGTTGAGTGTCAAATTGGGACTGTGGCACTCAAGTTTCAGCTTTGGAGTGTTTTGGGTACATTATTTTTGATTTTTTGAGAGTTGCCTAATAGCTTCTTTCTCATTATCAGCTTTTGGCATTTCTTTCAGGTTCTTTTTCCATTTCAGTCAGTTTTCAACTTTGGTGTGCCGAAAGTAGTCCTCACTCAACTCTCCATTTTAGTAACTGGTGTTTGTCGAATTAACCATTGGGATTGACCTTTACTGCCGATTACACCTCTCTCTCTTCTCTCAACCTTTTCTGATTTTTTCTCTCCTCTCACCCCCTTCTACTTTTCATCTCTAGGCCAAACATAACTTCTCTCCTCTTCCTTCATTCTTTTTCCTCCTAGTTTCTCTTATAGCTGATTCTTTTCTCGCTCTCCTTTCCTTTTTCTTTTGGCCTATAGTCTTGATCTTGTTATCGATTCCTGTCTTCTTCTGCTACTTTGATCAGTTTTTAGTTTGAAGGTGACTTTAACAATTGGTGAGTACTAGATTACTTCTTCTTTTCTATGTTCCTTCAGCATGTTCAATTTCTTTCTCTTCTTTCTAAAATGAAGCTCTCTTCTTTTGTGTTCTCTTATGGCCAATTCTCTTCCCCTTCCTATCCTTAGTGGTGCCCCATTCGATTCTTTGAAATTTACGAGGAGTGGAGGGGTTACAAGGGTTACAAAAGTAATCAAACCTTTCTTTCATCTAGCGATCAAAGGTAAGTATAAGGGCTAGCTTTCTAAAGGATGTTTCGAATGGTTGTTGTTATTCTATAAGTTAATGTTGGAGGATTTAAGCTACTTCTTTTAACGATCCTACCTAATAAGATCCACCATTAATGCAAATAATCGGTGAGGAACGTGTGGTCGATTTTAGCCTGTAATCTACAAGGGATAAGACGTATTTTCATTTAGTCAAGGTTGGTAGTGATTATCGAATTGGGATTAAATGCTTGTAAATGCTAACGATTAAAAGACTGACGATATGCCTGGAATGAATGTAAGTTGGGTACTCGTGGATCGTAGCGCATAATCACAAACAGGTGTGTACTCAGACTGTACTAACCGTAGGACGGAAAAAGCCGAAAAGTCGAAAATGTGGTACTTGATGCCACACGAGCATGTGAACGCACATGTAGTGATTCGAGCCCATGAAACATGGGCGTAAGACTGTAAAGGCCACCTTGAGCGATATCATAGGCTTAGGCCATTGTGAGCCGCGTTTGGCCAAAATGAGCCGTGTGGCCCAATGGACTCATGGGCCCCACACGAGAAAGTATCATAGAGACATGGAAATTACTGGACCCAGTTATGTCACACACATGGCCAAGGTCATTTCGGGGCTTAGTGGGTCACACATGCGTGTGGGCTCATATGGGCCGCATAATGGGCCTTGGGCCCATTAACACTGTTATGATTGCTAAGGTTACACGAGTCGCCCGAGACAATTGTGGACCTTCTGATGGGTCGGTAAGTGTGTTTAGACCCCATTTCGATGGAAATGACTGTTTTACCCCTATAGGGTAAAAATGACTGCTATACCCCTGGAGGTAAAATGACTGATTGGCTCTATGATATGTATGACTGTAGTTGAGCATGACATATTGTATACACGTATGATTTTATGACATGACATACTGTATGGGGTTCGGTTGATATTTTTGAAGGAAGTGTACTGTACTAATGGCTTTTAAGCCACTCATATTACTGGCAGTTTTGCTGCGATACTGTTTACTGGCAGCCTTGCTGCGATACTGATTACTTGTAGCTCTGCTGCAATATTGATTAGTGCCGCAACCAGTGCTAATTTTGGTGTGTCTGGCTGGCTAGGTCTATTTTATCCCCACATGGTGTGATTGACAGGACAGAGTAGTGTGTTAGGTTGGATTGGGTGGGATTTTTGTTTGTATTACTGCTTTGCTACTGACACTGTATTGGGCTTAGGCGCATTTTACTGTTACTGTAATGGGCTCAGGCCTGAACTGCTACTGCATACTATTTTGTTAAGGGATTACACACTGATTTTTCGTAAACTCACCCTTTTGATTATCTGTGCAGGTAATCCCCAGCCTTAAATGGATTCGTGCCGCAAGGGACTCGGAGGTGGCTACACGACTGCATTTGTTTTATATTTGATTCTTATTTACTATTAATTTCAATTTGGGTAATTTTTATGTAATAAGGCCTCTCTAGATTTTATTTTAAATTTTGAGATTTTTACTAGCTTTGATATAAACTGCTAGATGTAGAAAAAAGAAGGGTTTTCAAAAGATAATTTTTTTCTCAAAACACCACGCTTACGTAAAATATTTTAAAAGCTTCTACTATTAAATGAGATTTTGACAATGTGAACAGTTTTAAAAGTAAATGGTTTCGGATAATAAACTTTATTTTGAAAATGGATGTATCACTTAATTGAAAGATAAATAAAAAGTAGATTAACGAATAAAGAGAGTTTTTAAAGTGTTTATATATAATCAACAAATTTTTCGATAATTGCACGAAGAGGTCTAATAATGAACGGGTTTTCAGTGAGAACATGTTTTCAAAAAACACTTCAATGTGACTTCGCCAGATGCGGCCATAACATCTAGACCTGGTTTGGGGTGTTACATTTAGTGGTATCAAAGACAGGTTGTAAAACTCGATTGTGAAACAGGTTTTAAATTTTGAGTTTCAACAAGTTGTTTTCAAATGATATGAAGTGTTTTTGAGGTAATTCTACTAAAAAGTGTGGCACATCGAGTCTTCGGCGCCAATTCTATAAGTTATCTTGAAACTGTTGTTTGTTTACACTAAAATGCAGTAGATAGAAATACTGAGACTATTGTAGGTAGTAGACTGTACTAAGATACTCTTGTTAGAGTAAAATGAAAACTGTAGGAAACTGAAATTGTAGTTAGTCTTCGATTGCGAAAACAAACTCTAAACTACTGCCTCTTATAAAACATCTACTTAATCACTGAAACTATAAACTAATCTGCATAAAATTTCTAATTCAGATAATACGCAAAGCAATAATGAGCATTAGAAGTACTCGGGGAAGGGGTACAAGAGGCCGCGGCAGAGGCTGTGGAAGTGCTAGGGTTGGGTCTTAGTCATCAAGCCACATGCCTAACGTTGAGGCTAGGGAGGCCTCGGCTTCACAGGTAATGGAGACGAGGTTGTATGATCAAGCAGCTAGGGACGATGCATTGTCTCATGCAATATTGAGGATTCTGGAAAGGGTCGTTGGACCCAATGCTGGTACTGGAGTCCCTGGGTCGATTACGGAACGACTCTGGTCGAATGGAGCTAAGATCTTTAGGGGTATTGCTGGAGTAGCCCCTAATGTGGCCGAATATTGGTTAGATGCCCAGAGAGAATAATGGATGACCTCGAGTGCACCCCCGAGCAGAAACTGAAAGGTGCGGTGTCGTTGCTGCGAGATGAAGCCTATCAGTGGTGGCTCACTATGAAAGAGGGCACATAGCCTGACCGATTAACCTGGGATTCCTTTAAGTCTGCGTTTCAAGGGAAGTATGTGGGCGCTAGCTATGTGGATGCTCAGATAAGGGAATTTCTAAACTTAACTCAAGAGGATAAGTCTATGGCTGAGTATGAGGTGGAATTCCTACGACTTAGCCGCTATGCTCGAGGGATGGTGGAAACTGAATACAAGCACTGTGTTTATTTCAAGGACGGCCTCAGAGATAGTTTGTAAATACTGATAGCTTCCCAGAAGGAGCCGAATTTTGCTGCTTTGGTGGAAAAGGCGAAGATTGCCGAGGAAGTGAAGTGCACTGAGTGCCAGAACAAGGAATCAGAAAGGGACAGAAGTAAGAAAGAGTCAGAGTCCTCAAGTGCATTTGAGAGGCCTAAGAAAAGGGGCAGAGTCTTTGGGCTAGTCCAGGTTGGGGCCCTTATTGCTATTACTGGATCACAACCTTGTGTGGATTATGGGAGACACCATCGGAGCCAGTGTTGGAAGGGGATTGGGGCGTGTTTTAGGTACAGGTCTATGGAGCACTATGTGAGGAATTGTCTATAGAGGCCTGTGCAGTTGCCAGCTACATGTCGGGGTAATTTACAACCACTAAGGGATGGTCAGCAACCACTGAGAGGCCGTGGTTAGGCCAGGGGTGGAAACAACTTGGGTCGTGGTCATGGAGCACTGAATAGAGGTGCTGGACATGTTGAGGCGAGGCAGCCAGCTCTAGTTTATGCTGCTCGTCGTCGAGAGGATGGAGATTGTAACACCCTAAATTTGGGCCTAGAAGTTTTGGGCCATGAGCATAGGAGCGGTTGGAAGTAGCTTATAATATTTTGTTGTACATGTAAATTCCGTTAATGAAGGCTTGTGTTAGTGGTTAAGTATGTTGAAAAGTGTTGGAGAAGTCTTGGGTTCAAACCTAGACTCTAGCAAAAATTTTGGTTTAAGGTGAATTAAACCCTGGGTGTAGTAGGTAGGCCTTAAGAATATTGTTGGAAAATTTGTGCCACAAAAAGCCTTGCGGTCTAGTGGCAAAGTAGTGCCACATAAGAGGCAGGAAGGTGGCATCATAGAGTTGGCAAAAAGGTCCAGGGTTCGAAACTCATGGCAATCAAAGAGCTTTTATTTTGCTAACAGGGGGCGGCAAGAGTTGGTGTTGAATTTAAACTCTGATGATGGGGGGATCGCACATCGGAAGCTAACATAAGAATGGATGCGAAGCTGGCTTTAAATAGGGAGAACCATGAGGAGAGTAAATGTACCTTTCTTGGCTGATCCCTTTCGCTTTATGGCGGGCTCGTTTGGGTTGGGCATCGGCTAAAAGTACTCAGAGCGCGGATGAACTCCAGTCTCCTATGAAGTATGTATTTCTCACTACTCTAGCGGTAGGACGGCTACTCCGAGCCGCGATGGGCCGAAAAGGGCCATGTGTGCCCAATGGGCCTACAGGGCCAATTGGATAAGTTGTTTGATTGTGTAGTAAATATTGGACTAGACTAGGTGAATCTCATATCTGTGGCTAGATTTGGGCTAAAAGGGCCACACAAGCGTGTGGGCCTATTTGGGCCAAGAATGGGCCCTAGGCCCTAGGCCCTACACGTATGATTTTATGACATGACAGACTACATGGGGTTGGGTTGATATTGTCGGAGGAAGTGTACTGTACTGATGGCTTTTAAGCCACTCATATTATTGGCAGCTTTGTTGTGATACTGTTTATTGGTAGCCTTGCAGCAATACTGATTACTTGTAGCTCTACTGCGATATTGATTAGTGTCGCAACCGGTGCTAATCTTGGTGTGTCTAGTTGGCTGGGTCGATTTTATCCCACATGGTGTGACTGGCAGGACGGAGTGGTGTGTCTGGTTGGATTGTGTGGGTTTTCTGTTTGCATTACTGCTCTACTACTGATACTGTATTGGGCTTAGGCCCATTTTACTGTTACTGTAATGGGCTTAGGCCTAGATTGCTACTGTATACTGTTTTGTTAAGGGATTACACACTGAGTTTTCGTAAACTCACCCTTTTGATTATCCATGCAGGTAATCCCCAAACTTAGATAGATTGGTACCGTGAAGGACTCAGAGGTGGCCACACAACTGCATTTGTTTTATATTTGATTCTTATTTACTATTAATATCGATTTGGGTAATTTCTATGTAATAAGGCCTCTCTAGATTTTATTTTAAATTTTGGGATTTTTACTAGCTTTTATATAAACTGCTAGATGTAAGAAAAAGAAGGGTTTTCAAAAGATAATTTTTTTCTCAAAACACCACGCTTACATAAAATATTTTAAAAGCTTCTGCTATTAAATGAGATTTTGACAATGTGAACAGTTTTAAAAGTAAATGGTTTCGGATAATAAACTTCATTTTGAAAATGGATGTATCGCTTAATTCAGTGAAAGATAAATGAAAAGTAGATTAATGAATAAAGAGAGTTTTTAAATTGTTTATATATAATCAACAAGTTTTTCGATAATTGCATGAAGAGGTCTAATAATGAACGGGTTTTCAGTGAGAACATGTTTTTAAAAAACACTTTAATGTGACATCACCGACGCAGCCATAACGTCTTGGTCGGGTTTGGGGTGTTACATACAGTATGCAAGTCCTAGCCCACCAACCGCTCTACACCATCTCTTGTCCAACCCTGTACTCCTGTGGGGATTAAATCACTCACTCATCCCTACACTTACAAGTAGCATCGATTGCCGCACTAAATAGTAATTTGCAGCTGAGCTGTCAGTATTAGGCTTAAAGCCATCAGTAAGTTGCAGCTGTGTTGTCAGTATATTAGGCTTAAATCCTTACAGTACACTTCCCCCACATATAACATCCCATCCCCATGCAATACAACATACAGTCCTGGCATGCTATCATGTTGTATCATGCATGTAATCAGTACAGTATTATCATCATGCTCATCATATAGTCATACATATATCATTCAGTCAATCAGAGATCTAAGCATTTCTTATTGACCCTACAGTAGGTTCACAGTCGACTCGGACGACTCGTGCAACCTTAGCAAACAAATCATTAAAATGGGCTCACAGGCCCATGTGGTCTACCTATGGGGCTCACACGCCCGTGTGGCCTATACGGCCCAAATTGGCCTTGGCCGTGTGGATCACACGGCCAAGCCCAGAATCCCTTATGCTTATGTGGACTACCCATGTGGACCCACACATCCGTGTGGCCCACACGACCCAATTCAGTTAACCCGTGTGTCGCACACTGCCTGCCTGGCCATCACATGGTTGTGTCCTTCGTGCATGGCCTGGCCTCATCAATTGCACGCCCTGTTCCATCATACGGTCTACCACAAGGCGACTGCATGCCCGTGTGGCATTGACAATACTTTTTCGACTTTCACTAAATCCTATTTTCTGTGCAATCGAGTACACACTTGGTTCTATTTCGATGTGAAAACAATCCCGGGCCTTTCAGAACCTAAAATTGATACCAAGAACCTTCCATAATCAGTTTTAATTCTCAAACAAACGTATCTCACAAAACCAATAATAGTTGTAAGCGTTCCTCACTTACCCCTACACCATGAACGATTGACTATGATTCTGCAAAAGTAATGTCATGACCTTCTTGATTTGTTGCTACCAAAACACAATCCCCTTACTAAATAGAAAAAGGAAACCAATCATTCTATTGATTCAAACGAAAAACACCCTATTGATAAAAAGACCACTGCCATACTTACCCACACACGAAGAATTTTGAATAGGGGAAACACAAATTGAAAGCAAACAGGTGCCGATCGAAAAGAAAGAAAAAGGAACACAATGAAAGAGGAAAAGATGAAGAAGAAATCGATAGAGAAAGAAAGGAAGAGATTTTGACGTTAGAAAAAAAAGACTTTTTGGGGAGACAGAAAACTGATCACATATCCCTAATTTCTCTCCACTAATCCTCTACTCAGAATTTTTTTAACCAAAAATCTCTCAAACAAATGAGCAAAAAATCCTCCCACACTCTCACAGGGATTCAAACACCAAACCTCCCAATATCATATCACTCATCCTAACCACCAGACTAGCAGGCCCATTCTGATATAATTTTACCAACATTTAAATAAAAGACTGTTGTCCAGAAATATGGCTTTATTTAATAAAACAATAATTTTTTCCCTAATCAAGGCTTGAACCTAAGACTTTTCAGCCAAACAACACTTCACTTAACCACCACAACAGACATATTTATTTATGTCAAATAATTATGGAAACATAAGTAGATATATTTGGGGCATTACATGTTAACTTAGTAAATTCGTAAGAAGGATATAATGCTTTGTTTGGGGATTTCTGGTGTTTGAAATCATTGTAAAGGTTATTTGTGTGGGTTTTAATGATGGTATTCTATTTTATAAGGTAGTGGTTACTACAGTCCCCAATTGAGTGCTAGATTTGAAGTCAATGTTACTATTTGAAGTTGTCAACTGAGTTTTCAAGTTGACTCATATATGTTGTTTGTTGCACATTGTAGATACTTCGGCAAAAGATTGTATGAATTGTGATTTGAAACTAAAAGGGATGGTATGATTAATATGCAGATATATGAATGTTGGACAAGATTTGCATTTGTAGTTTGTATGAACCTAACAAGTATAGAGTATATGATGAGAAATATTGAGTTGAAAGTATGATTGTAAGAGAATGTTTAAGATGTATGTTAAGTTTTGTGCAAGTGCATAAAGGTCTATTATGTGAGTCTATGTCTGTTCACCATGGTTGAGTCTAAAGGAGTCTGTCGAGACTTTAAACACGGTTTTTCTAATGAAATACCATGTCCATAACACCATTTCGTATAAGACCATAGTTGAGCTATGGCACCATATAGAAAGACCATGCTGTGTAAGACCATAGCTGGTGGGTTATGACATCATATGAACAAACTAAAAGAAGTTATTACCTAATGGGGTTTTCCATGTAACCCGGGACAATGAAGGGCAAACCTCACAAAATGTGAGTTTAAGTGAATCCCTATTGTCAACATGCCAGAAATTGAAAGCCTTTGTGGCGATCTAAGAAATGGAAGCCTTTGTGGTGAACTAAGAGATGAAAGCCTTCATGGAAATTTTGGTAAATGACACCTTTGTGGTGCAATCTAAAAAATGACCCTTGTGTCATTTTTTTGAAGGAAATGTATTTATGGCAGACCTTGAAAGAAAGAAAAGTTTTCCATGATATGTTTTAAAGGAATGAAATTCTTAATGAATAAGAAGAAACAATATGAAAGGTAGATTCTAGACCTAGAGCTTTCTCGACAAAGAATAAAGGATATGCCCTTGCAGTAGGTTACAAAGGAATAACCTGTATGGCGGACACCGAATTGGTAACTCCCGTGGAGTGTTTTGGAAAGGCACGCAAGAATAAACCATGAAGAATGCTCTTTGTGGCAGACTCCGTACTAAGTGATATGCATATTTCTTTTTATTTTTAAATGTAAAAAGTAAGATCAGTAAGTACAAAGTGTATTTATGGGTATTATAACAGGGTACTTGATATAATTAAGATTGGTGCAAAGATGGAAATATTAAGAGATATAACGAGGTAATAAGAATATATTCTAGAAATGAACGTAAATATGATGCACTTGAAAAGAAGTATCGATCACCTATGTATTAATCTCTTCTAAGTTTGAGAAAGTTATGGCTTGGTTAATGGAGAATGAAGGTAAGGTCTCAAAAGAACTAAAAAGAAGGAAATGGGTTTAGAGTAAGGTATGATAATGAACGTGAATAAAGAAATGGAAATGGGGTAACTTTTTGTTAGAGACTCAGTGAAGAATAAAACCAACAAGATGGTTCTTAAAATTATAACACCCTAACCCATCTTTATCGTCAAATTAGGGTTATAGAGCATTATTGCACAATCATAAAAAAGTAATCATCATAGAATTAAAGAAATTAATCTCATTAAAAACTAATCAATCATATATATTTTGTCCCTAAAATAAGCCTTCGAGGCCCTAAAAATAGCTTAGAAGAAATTCAAGACTAATTTGAAACAAAAATGAAGATTTAAGAAAAATTTGCAAAAATTGGAAAATAAGGGTCACACGGCCGTGTGGCCAAGTCATGTGACATAGCCCAGTCCGTGTACAATTGAAAAAGGGACACATGACTGTGTCCCAGCCTATGTCCCAGCCTATGTCCTCACCCATGTAAGTTACTGAGTTGGGTCACACGACCATGTCTAAGGCTGTGTGCCAGACCATATAACTCTCTAAGTTGCCACACACAACTGTGTGCTAGGCTATGTAACTCACTGACTTAAAACACGTAGAATTTACAAATGATACACGGCCATGTAGCTAGGCGTGTATGTCACACGGTCGTGTGACAGCCCATGCCCCAGGCTGTGTGATCCAAAAATTGACCCTAATTTCAAGCTATTTCAAGGCCAACCATACCTAACCAACCATTCCATTTGAGCATATAATCAAGGGATTTAAACATCATTTAAACGCACCTAAACATACCATTTTAAACACCCTAATTCATATAACCAGTATGCCATTCAAAGGCACCACAATTGTATCAAAATATCATGGATCAAACCAAAGCAACATAGCTACTTTTCAAGTACATAACCTAATTCAATTATCTACCAAATCATATCATAAATGACCATTTTCAAGCCATTACAAACATACCAAAAAACCTTGCATTTCAATTACCTAAAAGTGGTCAAAAAGACCTAACTTACCAAAGTATTACAAGTCCATTTCTATACTTAGGAGAGCATTTGGGAGTGAAAGAAGCAAAAAATGAGCCAAAATTAGACAAATAGAGCTGTTTTCAAGGTCAGCCCCTTTCTATTTCACACCCTACTTCCCAAATACGCGCAAACACCCAATTTTTGAGCTTTCTGAGCATTCTAAAGTCAAAAAAAATACCAATTAGAAGAAAACCTAAGGGGGGCAATTAGAGAAGACCGAAGAAAACACTTGAAGAAAGCCATCGAGATTAACTCAAAAACAGATCTCCCTCAAGATCGAAGATCTCCATTTAATTTCTTTCAAAGTTTTATTGAGTTTCTTTATGTCTTGTGGTTATCCTAACTTTGAGATGTTTCTATTTAGGATTATGAACTAAATTCCCTAGATATCCAGGGAAGATGAAACCCATGATGAATCTTATTATTTGATTTCTAATTTACATGATAAATACTTGATTCTTATTCTTAATTATGTATGTTATTTCTTATTTTAATATTTTCAAAATATTAATTCATGTTTAATGTGCTTATTTCAATGAGCAAAAGTCCTTGTTTAAGAGTATATCTAGCATAACTGAGTGGAGTTGCATGCAGTCTTAGAAATATGATGACATAAATTTACTGGATTAGAGTCAAATCTAATAGGGGAATCCATAGATCGAGTTAATGCCACAATAGGAGTTTTAATTAGAAAGAGATTTCAATTAATCAACCTAGAGTTAGTTGTTCTTACTCTCAAAAGAGATATTAACATAATTTAGGGATTTCTACGGATCAAGACACTAGTGAATAAATCATTTAATTCAGATTCATAATAATAGGTGAAGTCTAGGTGGATTCTTTCCTAGGTATTTTCTATCTCATTAGTTATCTTTGATTATTTTCTTATTTCATTATTTGTTTCGTTCTTAGTTAGATTGTTCGATAGGTGCGCTTGCATTTGTCGTATTTATAGTTAGTTTAGTTATCATCACTGTTTGATATCTCATGTTTATTAGTATTGGAGGCATATCAGGCATAAAGTGCACATATTTTAGCATTTGAATAAGAGGCTTTTGTACACAAATTAGGGCATCCATCCATCAAACACAGAGATTTCTATAGACAATTTTCTTTCTTCAATTCTTTAGTTTTTGTTTTCTTTTATTCTTTCATATTCGAAATATCCTATTCTGATGTGAAGACATTTGTGAGCAGAGATTGTTCAGAACTCTTGCTTAAATATATTTATTCATGAGCATTCTCTTATCTCTTCTCTTATATTCTTTTAGCTATCTTTCATTAATCTACCTGATTAATGTTTGTATGAAATTAGGATTTATTATTGTGCTTTATTTATATCTTGCATGATTCAGTTATTAAACTGATTTATCTGTTAAGTGATTATTTATCTAAAATTGGTTGTTTATTCAAGAGTACTTAGTATATCAGGAAGTGATGCCCCTAATAGAATATCTAGAAATGTGAGACTAGAAAGGTATCCTATCATGTATAACTTGTTCCAAGCATTGAGACTAGGAGGGTACTTGTATGCCTAGGAAGAGATCGGAAGGGTGACTTAGGTGGTAATCCTTAGTGAAAATGAGACGGAAATGGTATTCTTAGTTATAGGTGATAAACAACTCAATCGAGGATAATTAATTATCAATTAGATGATTAGGGATTTAATTGATTATAGGCTAGAAGCTTGCATCGTTGACACTAAGAATATGAAATTCCATTAGGTTAGCTAGGTTAATTAATTTAATTAGTTTAATTAATATTTAATTTGGATTAACACTACTAATTCGTGACTCGATTAGATTAGTAATTATTTTCTGTAATTATTTTAATAATAATTTCTCCAATTTGCAATCCCTTAGGTATGATCCTTGGAATATTTTCCAAGTGTTTCCTTGTAAACCAAACTATATTACAATTTGATCTATTCACTTTAAAATATCACACTTAAATATTTATATTTTTATTTGCATGATTTTTACTCTAAACATTCGTATGTTTGGAGGCAATCACTTCTGTAAAGAAGCACACACATGGTTGGTGGCTCTCAATGACCCAGTGGTCTTTTCAATCTTCCACTAAGCAAATTTCTATCATAAAAAAATTTATACCTTTACCCTTAGTGGTTGGGTAATTCTTCCACTCTTTTTAGTTTGCCTTGAAGTGCTCGTTCTTATTACAGAAGAAACAATTAGACTTATCTAAGTCTAATTGTTTCTTCTGTGGCCCAGAAAACTTAGCCTTGTTCCTCTTAGCTTGGTTTCCCTTCACTTTAGAGGAAGAACCAACCACTAAGTTTGCTTATGCTTTTTAGACCATTTGACCACCATTCAACATAAACTCATAGTATTGTAATTCTTCATGAGTTGTGTAGGCATTAGTTTCTTGTTTCCAAGGTTATATGTGACCTTAAAGCTTACAAATCATTTGGAAAATCTTTTGAACACCATCTTAATTTGTGTGTTCTTGTTTAGTTTGACCTTATTATCCAAAGTTTCGACAAAATACCCCATAAGATTAATCATATGACCTTTGATCAGAGTACTAGGTTTTTGTTAGGCATTCATCAAACTAGTTATAACTGATTGTCGAGCCAAGGTAGCTTAGACTCCGATCATGACTTCTAGTTTGTTTAGAATACTTTGACATTCTTGTAGTTCTCTGGTTGCTTATAAAGGGTGTTGGTCGTGCTTGCTAGCATGTAGCAACAAGCTATCTCATCAGACTCCTCCTAGTGATTTCAAGCCTTAGCTTGATTGAACAAAGGACATTTATTATCAAGAAAAGTCTTGAGTTTCTTGTAGATTAGGACTATCATGAGGCTCCTTTTCCTCCATTCCTCATAGTTATTTTCATTCAGTTTATTCTGAGTGAGTATGTTTAGTAAAGGAGTAGGTGTCATTTTCAAACTAGAAAAAAATCTCCATAAATTATTCTAAAAAACTAAAATTAAAACCTATGTTCAATTCTAACTCACATGAATTCTTCTAAAAAATTAAAATTAAAACCTACATGAAAATGTAGTCCACAATCTAATTATATATCCCAAAAATTAATAAGACTTAAAAATTACACTTGATCTAATTTCTAGGAATCATAACTGTAGAAAATTTACTTTACCATACATATAATAATATAATTAAAATATATTCATTCACATACATATCCCAAAATATGTATATAACTATAAGAATTCCACATCTTATTAAAAAAAAAAAAAAGCAAACATGAAGAAGAGAGAAAATTTGGTATCAGTTTATAGTACATAGCACAACCTAGCTTTGATACCAAATTTTGGAAAAATCTAGTTAAGAAAATGATTTTCATTTACAACAAAAATTAAAATATTTAAAAATCGAGCTAGTTTGTGATATTTATAGAAATAAACTTTTACCGAAGAGTACTTGTGCTTTGAGCAAGACAAATTTCAATCGTTCTTGACTTTCAATCGAGCAACCTTTTCTACTATCCTTATACCTCAAATTGCGTCGAGCGTTGACTCGAGCAACAAGAACCAAACATAGAATAAGAAAAAAATTTATTACTTGCAATAGGAAAGTAATTCTCTTAATAAAAACTGCTAGAAATATTAATTCCCAAAAAATAAATTCTCACCACTTTCTAGCAGAATAACAATATATGAAAATTATGTATATAAATAACTCTATCAGTGTCATCTATTTATAGAAAGAAATATGAAAATCCTGATCGAATAAGAATAACACAAATAATATTTTTCTTAATAGAAAACACTCCTCTAGTCCAACTAGGAGAGACAAGGGTGGCACACCCTAGATAATAACACTAAGGTTGTCACCTCTCATATAATATAGGTGGTTTTGGGTCTTTCCTATATTCTGTTCAATTATATGTCCTTTCTGGACTTTTGACCCAACACTTTATAATTTAATTCAACCTTATATTTGTTTTCTATTTCCCAAAATAAATATTATTTATTTAATTTAATTTAATTAACTAAATTAATTTCTCAATTAAATAACTTTCTAAATCTAATTTTAATTTAATTAAAGTCATGACAACTTTATAGTAAAAGTATTTATGAGAAAATATATTTAATTTTCAAATTCAATAGATTCATAATGACTAATGATTTTGATTCCATTTTTGAACTTAAATTATTTAATTATAATTAATAAAATAATAATTCAAATACTTTAAATTGATTCTCAATTCATTTCTATACTTAGTAAGAAAACATATTCATTTGTGAATGTGGGTTCATTTCTCTAACTTCATCATTTCTATTCATTTTTGTTCATTTGATTCTACATTTAATTCATTTATGGTTTCAATGAGCTAGAGGAGGGACCGATTGAACATATATAGTTATGACTCAAATAATTTATAATTCAGTTATCGTTTTTTGTCTATTAATTATAAACTTATTTAGCCATGAAGTCAATCCACTATATGTACACTAAGCTCTCCCTAATTCTATATCATTATGAAAGCTATTTAATAACTACTCATCTAATGACCTTGTCAAAAGTGTGTTACCATTATTAGATATCCTTAATCTTTTTGGGATAAATTTGTCTCCCAATATGATACTATTTTATCGCACGATAATTATTATATCTTCTTTTATAAAAAGTCAATTACTATCAAATAGTAATCAAGTCATTTATCAAAAAGATAAAAAAAAACACATAATCATGTTTAGTTTTCATCTATCATGTAATGTCGATGACAGGATATCATTTACCCATTAGTTGGGCAATGAATTCCACTATTATAAATCATGCTACATACTGTAGAAGTCGTATACCCAACACACCAACTTTCGACTCATTATCTATTTGAACTCAAGATTTTACTAACATCATCCACTCAGGATTAATGTGTGTCACACTATAAACGTCACAAGTGAATAGATCCATAAATGGATCTAGGATCTATTCTACTTTGGTCCTGTTTGATGTATTGTCAGTCTAGTTAGTCACATCTATGTCTCTATCTTCTAAGAGTCATCCACTTCGATGCTTAGGAAAAACACTTCTCCCTATTTGGACTTTGTAGACAACATATTAGTCTTTCAATTGATTTCCTTACTTTTGATTAAATTAAGGACATGTTTAGGTTTACCTACTAATAGAAGGTAACTTTCTGTATTATGATCTAACTATGTAATATCGCTTAGTATTAGTTAAACATTAAATAACTAGTGAGAAAATATTTGGTTTCATTTTGCTTTTCGTGCAAAAACATTAAGGACAATATACAAAGAGAATTAATACAATTAATGAATATTTTATTAAATCAATTTCTTAAAAAATTACAAGTATACATAGAAAAATATACTATACATAGAGCACTAGATCCAACAGATTAAATTTGCAGTGAAAAGTACAAGTGGCATTATTTCCTAAACTATATTATATGCTTATATTATATATGCATGAACATGCTTGTCAATTTAATCTCATCACATTCATGTAGCATGCTATAAATTTGCAAAAATTTAATTGACTTTAACTAGCTAAAGGTTTCCATGATCCCATCCAAAGGAAAAATAAAATAATAAAAATTACAATATTTTTTTCAAAGCATTCTTTGAGTCTTCTAAGTGAAAGTCAAATTTCCTTTGGGTTTCCCAAAAAGTTCCCAAAACTTGAAATTAACCTTTTGTTTTCCAAAACGATCCAAAAATTCAAAAACTTGTATATGTAACCAAAAGAGGAATCCATTATTGGGCCAACACTACTGACCACCTCCATCAACCATCGTTGGCAACTGCTGGACACCGTTAATCGGTCTCGTCCACTTAGTTCTGTCAGGTTAGTAATGTCTCATAAAAAATTTCTAATTTTAAAAGAAAAAAACAAAATAAACTAGTGTAGAGATAATAGTGCTTGACCTAATTACAAACCCAAAATTTATGAAAACCTAAAATACAACTGATCTGATTTCTAAGATTCACAACCTTTGACAAAAATATGTTATAAAAAATACTAAATAATCCATACATTCATCCATATACATAGTAATCCAAAAACATGCATACAATTTAATCAAACAATGAGAGAAAGAGAGAAAATTTGGTATTAGTTTATACCATAAACCTAACACAACCTAGATCTGATACTAACTGTTGGAAAAATCAACTTAGAAAACAATATTTTAGGCAAAATAGAAGTTTTATTTTTTTTTAAATCAGGTCGTTGTGATATTTATAACAATAAACTTTAACTAAAATTATACATGTGTACAATAAGGTGGTCAAGTAGAACTTGGCTTTCTAATGAACGATCTTTTTCGCTATTCTTAAACCACAAATTGCTTTGAGTGTGGGCTCAAAAAATCATGAACAAGTTGTACAAAATGAAAATTTTTATTAGCTTTCAATGGGAATTTAATTATCTCTTTAATAAAAAAAACTACGTGTTTTTCCTAGAAAATAAATTTATTCTATAAAATAAATTGTCACTATTTTCTAATAGAATAACGATGTAAATAATATATTGTGTAAAGCTTAACACAGAATTCCTATTTATAAAGAATCAATACAAAAATTTTATTTGAATAAGATCTAACTAAATAATAATATTTTAATAGAAGTACTAGGGGTGGCGGCACCCTTAAGGGAATACTAGGGTTGCCACATCTTGCATGTAATACGACCTAGTTGGGCATTTCATGTATTGAGTCTACTTATATGTGTTATTTGAAATTTCATCCAACACTTATAATTTATCCAACCCAATGTTTATTTTCTATTTCTCAAAATATTATTTATTTATTCAATTAATTTAGTAAATTAAATTAACTAAATTAATTTCTCAACCCAATTCTAATTTCATTAAAGTCATGCCAACTTTATTGTATTAAAATATATGAGGAAAATATATTTAATTGTCTTAGTCAACAAATCTATGGTGACTAATTAATTTAATTCTCACTTCAAACTTTAATTATTTCATTACAATTAATTAAATAATATTTCGAAGAACTTAAATTAATTTCTAGGTCATCTTTTGCACTTAGCGAGAAAAGCATTCACTATTGATAGTGATACATGCGATCTATTTCTCTTCATTGTTTTCATTCATTTCATATTATTGGTTCTAATGTAATTCATTTCTAGTTATCTCGAGTTAGTGGAGGGACAAATTAGACATATATAATTAAGGCTCAAATAATTTGTAATTAAGATTTGGTTCTTCGCGTATTAATTAAAACATTATTTAGTCATGAAGTCATTCCATTAAAGTATCATGATTGAGCTCTCCTTTATTATATACCATTATAAAAGCTACTCTTTAAGTGCTCCTCTAATGACCTTTTCATAAGTGCATTACCCTCATAGGATATCCTTAATCTCTTTGGGATAAACCTATTCTCCTAATATGATCCTATTTTTTCTCACAGTAATATTATATTTTCCTTTATGAAAAGTCAATTATCATCAAATAGTAATTAAATCATTTATCACTAAGAAAAATGACCCCTGACCACATTGCTTTTCATCTATCATGAAATGTTGTTGAGAGGATATCATTTACCCTTTATTGGGTTACGAATTCTTCTATTGTAAAATAATGCTACATCATGCAGAATTCATATACCTAAGGCACCAACTTTTGATTCCTTATTTATTTGATCTTAGGCTTTCATTTATATCAAAGTATACAAGTCATGTATATATAGTCTATCATCCACTCAAGATTAAGGTATGCTACACTATGAATATCATAAGTCCAAAAATGACCTTGGCCGTGTGAACAACACAACTGAGTCCAACATCCTCCACACATCCATGTGGTTTACCTGTGTGGGGCCTACAAGCCTGTTAGGCCCACACGGCCTATCTCGGCCCAATAAGGCCCAAACCGGCCTTAGCCTATAAAATCGCTCATGGTGGCCTCTGTGATCCAGTACCTATGTCCATGTGTTTGGATTACCACATGAGCTATCGCACACCCATGGGGCATCAACGGTCCTATTTTTCGGGTTTTGTCGATTTACGGTTAATACCGTATGATTACACACCTGTTTGTGAAACGTGTGACTAACCTACGAGCACCAAACCTACATTCAATCAATATATCCTGTTAGTCAACTGACAATTGGGTTAACAACCTTCTCGATACTTATCCCCAAAATAGTCACCACCCTTACCTTGATTGAATGACTGTAGTGTAGCCCACAAGACCACTGACAAAGACTGATTCCAAGCTCCTAGACGAAAATCTGCCACAACGGCATTCTATTAACCTTCATCAACAATGTTTGCGTACGCAATTTGAATCAACATAAGGTACTTACCAAAACAAAAGACCGATTGTAGGGAAAGGAAGCAATCGGCTTGGCCTAAAATGAGTGCTTAACATAATAGAGGCAAGGCTAGCATCCACACATCCCTAGCCATAAACGACAGCAAAGGAAAATAGTTAGAAATACTCTTACTATATAGGGAAAAACTAAGAACAGAGAAAGATACGAAAATCAACCAATGCATCTAAATGAAAGGTTGATAAGAAAGAGTTAAGAGATAGAATAGGGAGTATTCGACCAAAGTTGAGAGAGAGAGAGAAGAGAAGAATTCAAATGAACTTACCGATTGCCAGAGGACAGTTGCCAAACTGAAACACCAATGAAGAGGGTGAGGGAGATTCAGTCACAATTACAAGGTGCAAAGGAAACTATTGAGAGGAAGAGAGAAAAGTGTTAACTCAAAAGACTTGAGAATTGGGAGAGAGCAGAATAGATTCGGCAAAGGGTTCAGTGAAGAAGAAACTGGTCAACACTAAGGCTTAAACTGAACGTGTTTGAGAGAGAGGAAAGGTAACAAAAGGCAATCTCGACACCAAAAGCAAAAAGACCCAAAATGTAAAAGAAAAAGAGTAAAGGTGCACAAAAATCGACACTTTAAGAGAATAGTACTTAGCCAAAACTTTCCTATACACCTACCACCCAATTTTGGCACAACTCCACTCCCTTTCAAACTCTTCTTTTTCCTCCATTAATCTCTCTTAATATATCTTCTCAAATCTCTCCACAAATCACTTAATCATCTATTTCAAACTCTATTCAAACACTTCAATTATAGTCCACCTAAAACACTTCCACGACATAGAAGCAAAATAAATAATCCTCTGTGCCCCACAGAACTAAAACCTCAGCCTCATGCAGCCATCACACACTACTTAACCCTTAAACTATCAGGCTTTTTATGTCATGAATTACCCACAATAATTTAAAAACCTACCAACCATGGGCCAGGGTTTAATCCTTAAAAAAAACATTTTTTATACATGCCTAGGCTTGAACCCAAGATTTCACAGACACTCTCAGAGTACATAACCATCCAAGCAGTTAATTATTAGTGTCACAGACATCCAAGAGGGTATTGTTGTCGCATCACCTCCTCAGGTTCCCACATGGCCTCCTCAAAACTGTGATTACACCAAAGTACTTTAACCAGTGGGATAAACTTCTTTCTCAACACTTTCACATCACGTCCTAGAATCTGTACTGGCTCCTATTCAAAAGTTAAATCAGGCCTAACATCAATCTCCTCAGTCGAAACAATATGAGTGGGATCAGAGCGATAACGCCTCAGCATAGAGATGTGGAACACATCGTGAATCTGGTCAAACTCTGGAGGTAACTCAAGTTGGTAGGCAACCAGTCCTACACGTTTTACTATGCGGTAAAGCCCAATAAATCTAGGGATCAGCTTACCTTTCCGTCCAAAACTCAATATCTTCTTTTATGGCGAGATCTTGAGAAACATGAAGTTTCCCATAGAATATTTAATCTTCTTACGCTCTAGATCCGCATACGACTTCTGTCTGTCTGATGCCTCCTTCAATCAATCCCGAATTAATCTAACTTTTTCCTCAGTATCAGAAACCAATTCAGGGCCCAGAACACACCGCTCGCCCAACTCAGTCTAACACAGAGGAGTACAACACCTACAGCCATATAATGCCTTGTACGGTGCGATCTGTATGCTAGACTGGTAGCTATTATTATACACAAACTCAGCTAACGGCAAATAGTCCTCCCAACTGCCTCGAAAGTCAATCACACAACTTCTTAACATATCCTCCAATATCTGAATCACGCTCTCTAACTAACCATCTGTTTGAGGATGGAACGCAGTACTGAAGTCTAACCTTGTACCCAAAGCCTCGTGTAACTTCTTCCAGAACCGTGACGTGAAGCGAAGATCTCTATCAAATATTATGGAAATCGGCACCCTATGCAGTCTCACAATCTCAGCCATATACAGTTTAGCCAGCTTCTACAACAAGTAATCAGTACGAACTGGTATGAAATGTGCAGATTTGGTCAATTGATCCACGATGACCCATACCGAATCCTTCTTAGTAGGTGTTAAGGGCAACCCATTAACAAAGTCCATAGTTACTCTCTCCCACTTCCAAAGTGGAATTTTAACTGGCTGAAGCAACCCTAAAGGCAATTGATGTTCTGCCTTAACCTACTGACAATTAATACATTTACCCACAAAATCAGTAACTTCATGTTTAAGACCTGGCCACCAGTATAGTTCACGAAGGTCTTGGTACATATTGTTCCCACTAGGATGCATAGCATAAGGACTACTATGCGCCTCTTGCAATATAGATTAACTCAAATTAGTATCCCTCAGTACACAGACTCTCCCACGGAAACATAGTACCCCTTCGCTATTCAGCCTAAAATCTGAAGTTTCCCCACTTTCAACCTGTCGAAAACAAAGACCCAGTGATTCATCCACCAACTATTTACCCTTAATCTGCTCAATCCATGTCGGTTTAACTTGAAGTTAGGCAAGCAGACAACCATGATCAAATAAAATTAGGCGAACAAACATCACCCTCAGATCAGCATAGCCCTACAGCTTGCGCGTCAGCTACCACATTTGCTTTATCAGGATGGTATTCAATCGTGCAATCATAATCCTTTAGCAACTCGATCCATTTACACTGCCTAAGATTTAACTCCTTCTGAGTGAGGAGATACTTGAGGCTCTTATGATCCGTGTAAATGATACACTTCTCACCATATAGGTAATGTCTCCAAATTTTTAGTGCGAATACCACTGCAGCCAACTCCAAGTCATGTGTTGGGCAAATTGCTTTATGAGTCTTAAGTTGGCGAGACGCATATGCAACCACCTTATCCTCTTGCATCAACATACAACCCAAACCAACGTGTGATACATCGCTATAGACAGTAAACTCTTTCCTAGACTCTGGCTGAATTAGAATAGGGGCCTCAAGCAAAACCTTCTTAAGTTTCTTAAAACTTTCTTGCTGCTTATCAGTCCAGTCAAACAACACTCCTTTACGCAACAACTTAGTCAAAGGTGCAGCAATCAACGAAAACCCCTCAACAAAACGTCTATAATACCCTGCCAAACCCAGAAAATTTTGAATCTTAGATATAGTCTTAGGTGACTTCCAATTCAGAACAGCTTCAAAATTTTGAGGATCAACCCTAACCCTCTCAGTAGATACCACATGACCTAGAAATGTAGCCAAAATTCACACTTGCTGAACTTAGCACATAATTGCTTCTCCCTCAGAATCTGTAAAACAACTCAGAGATGTGCATCATGTTCATCCTCAGTTCTTGAATACACCAGAATATCATATATAAACACCACTACGAACAGATCCAGATAAGGTTGGAACACTCGGTTTATCAAATCCATAAAGGCTGCTGGTGCATTCGTTAGCCCAAACGGCATCATTAGGAACTCGTAGTAACCATAACGAGTCCTAAACGCTATCTTGTAAACATCAGTCTCTTTAACTCTCAGTTGATGGTACCCAGAACGGAGATCAATTTTGGAGAAAATTGAAGCTCCTCGAAGCTAATCAAATAGATCGTCAATCCTCAGTAAAAGGGACGTATTCTTGATGGTCAGTTTGTTCAATTGCCAATAGTCGATGCACATGTGCATAGATCCATCCTTCTTTTTCACAAATAACACTGGTGCTCCCTATGGAGACACACTAGATCGAAAGAATCCTTGATCCAGTAACTATTGAATTTGAGCTTTAAGTTCCACAAGCTCCTTTGATGTCATTCGATACAGGGCAATAGACACCGAAGCTATACCGGCAGGAGTTCGATCCCAAACTCAACTTCACAGTTTGGAGGTAATCCAAGTAGCTCATCGGGAAAAACATCCGAAAAGTCTTTGACTGTTCTAATATCTTTAATAGAAGAAACCTCAGATTCTGAAAATTGATGTAGGCTAGATACACCTCACAACCATTACGAACCAATTTCTCAGCCTTCAGTGCAGAGATCACATTTGACAAATAATCCCGACGCTCCCCAATCACAACTACCTCCTCATCCTCTGCAGTTTTCAGTACCATACGTTTAGCAGCACAATCTAAACTTGCCCAGTGTTTTACCAGCCAATCCATTCCCAAGATTAAGTCAAATTCACCAAAATGTAGTTCCATCAAATCTGCCACAAAGGTAACTCCTTGAACCTCTAAAGGCACATCTCTGAATAATTTATCTACCTTCACTGACTGCCCCAATGGACTTATTACAGTCATTTCACTAACAGTACTCTCAAACAAGATACCCAAAGTTCCAGACACAACGCATGTAATATAAGAATGCGTAGACCCAACATCAATCAATGTAGTATAAGGTACACTATGGATAAAGAACATACTAGTAATCACATCTGGGGGTCTCCGTCCTTTCGGTGATGTGCAGCATAAACCAGAGCTGGCTGTCTCGCCTTAGTATAACTAGCAAATCTGCCCGGTACTCTACGACCACGGCTCATACCATTTCTACCTCTAGCCTGACCACAGCCTGTCAGTGGTTACTGTACACCTGTCGGTGGCTGAATAGTACCCTGGCCTGTAACTTGCATCTGCTCGGTCCTCGGTAGACAATCATTGACATGGTGCTCCAATGATCCGCACCTAAAATATGCCCCAATCCTTTTCTAGCACTCGCCCTAATGGCGTCTTCCACAACCCGCACAAGGCCGCGGTCTAGTAACAGTAGTAGGGGCCCCAACTCAGACTGGCCCATCAACTCTAGCCTTTTTCTTAGGCCTTCCAAATGAACTTGAGAGCTCTGAGTCCCTCTTATTCCTGCCTCTTTCCTTTTCACGGTTCTGGCGCTCAGCGCACTTCATATCTTTGGTGATCTTCGCCTTTTACACTAAAACAGCAAAATCTCACTCCCTCTACGGAGCTATCAGAATTTGTAGACTATCTTTGAGGTTGTTCTCATAACGAACACAGCGTTCATATTCAGTTGCCACCATCCCACGCACATAGCGGCTAAGTCGTAAAAATTGTACCTCATATTCATCCAGAGATTTATCCCCCTGAGTCAAGTTCAAAAACTCTCTCCTTCGGCCATCCACATAGCCAGCACTTACATATTTTCCTTGAAATGCAGTCTTAAAAACTTTCCAAGTCAACCGGCCAGCCTGAGTACCCTATTTCATTGTAAGCCACCATTTAGTTTCTACTCGAGGGTGCAGTCGAGGTCATCCATTATCCTTTCCGTAGCCTTAATCCAATATTCAGCAACATTAAGGGCTACACCAACGATACCCCTAAAAATCTCAGCTCCATTAGACTAGAGCCATTCCGTAATCAACCCACGGCCCACAGTACCAGTATTGGGCCCAACGATCCTTTCTAGAATTCGGAGCATAGCTTGGGACAGTGCGTCATCCCTAGATGCTCGATCAAATAACCTTGTCCCAGTTACAGGTGACGCCGATGCCTCCCTACCCTCAACGTTAGGCATGTGGCCAGATGACGAAGACCCAGTCCTAGCACCTCATCAGCCTCCGCCATGGCCTCTTGTACCCCATCCACAAGTACCCCTAGTGCTCATTATCGAAATATGCTTTATCTATTTTAAAAATTTTATGCAGATTAGTTTACAGTTCCAGTAATTATTAGAAGATGTTTATGGAAAATAATAACTGAAAGTTTGTTTTCGCAGATCGTAGTCTCACTACAGTTTTTAGTTTCCTACGGTTTTCAATCACTCTAACTAGAGTATCTTAGTATGGTCTACTACTTAAAGTAGTCTCAGTGTTTTCTATCTATTGCATTTCAGTTTTAAAAAAAACAACAATATCAAGAAAGTTACGTATTTAGCGCTAGAGACTCGATGTGCCACACAGTTAGTAAAACCTTTCAAAACACTTCAAGTCATTGAAAACAACTTTTAGAAATTCAAAATTTGGAAACTCATTCCACAGTCGAGTTTTGCAACCTGGCTCTAATACAACTAAAAGTAACACCCCAAGCCCTGCCTAGACGTTATGGCCGAATCTAGCGGTGTCACATTGAAGTGTTAAGCGAAAAACTTGTTGTCGTTGGAAACCTCAAAATTAATTAATCAGTTTGTTACTAAACGGTGTTTCCAAAACGGGTCGTTCAATTTCAAAATGTGCGTTCTTGAAGAGTTATTCACTTTAAAAATATAATATTGTTTGGAAAGCCCAATCTTTATCTAACCTCTTTGTGTGATTTAAAAGACAATTTTAAATTTGACATTATTATCAAAAGTACCCTCTATAAACATTATTAACTTCAAAATCTCATTCATAGCAGAAGCTTTTCTTTTAAAAATAGTTGTGTACTTGTGTTTATTTTGTAAAAACATTGTTTCTTTTTCAAACTCGAGTCCTAATACTAGCTGTCATAACCAAAGCAAATTAAAATCCCAAAATTAAAGCTAAAATCTAGAAAGGCCCTTATTACAAGCAAAAACCCAAAAACCAAAATCATAAATATTAAAAAGTACTAAAAATTCTAATTCATTGAGTAGGGTGGCCACCGCTGAGTCATCCGATACACCGATCCACCTAAGGTTGGGGATTACCTGTACAGTTAAAACAGGGTGAGTTTACGAAAACTCAATGTGCAATCCCCTAACAAACAACAATCAATCATACAATAGATAAATGTAGTTTGGGCCTGGGCCCGGTACAGTATCAATATCAGTGTGGGTCTTAGCCTATTAGAGTAACAGTAACAGAATATCATAAACAAATTACATATAATGTATAACATGCCCACCAACCCTGCACACCAGCTCCGTCCAACCCATCACACCATGGGGGGATAAAATTGACCCACCCAGCCCTACACACCAAGATTAGCACCGATTGCAGCACTAAACAATATTGTAGGAAAGCTGCTAGTAGTATAAACGGCATTAAGCCATTAGGAAGTTCATAATTGTCTTGGGCAACTTGTGCAACCTTATCAGTACAGTACACTTCCTCCAAAATAATGATCCCATCCCTATGCAACATGTCATGCATTGTATCATAATATCGTACATGGATGCAACATAAATATAATGTGGCATGCTCAAATACAGTCATACAAAAAATAAGGGCAAAACAGTCATATTGTCTCATAAAGGTAGAACAGTCATTTTATCTCTTAGGGGCATATCAATTATTTAATTAGTTTGGGGTCTAGGTATATTTACCGACCCAACAATGGGTCTACAGTCGTCTCGGGTGACCCGTGCAACCCTTAACAGTTTGGGTGAGACAAAATAATTGATATGCCCCTAAGAGGTGAAATGACTGTTATACCCTTATGAGACAAAATGACTATTTTGCCCTTATTTTTTGTATGACTGTATTTGAGCATGCCACGTTATGTTTATGTTGCATCCATGTACAATATTATGATACGATGCATGACATGTTGCATAGGGATGGGATTATTATTTTGGAGGAAGTGTACTGTACTGATAAGGTTGCACGGGTCGCCCAAGACAACTGTGGACCTACTGATGGCTCAATGCCGTTTATACTACTAGCAGCTTTGCTGCAATAATGTTTAGTGCCGCAACCGGTGCTAACTTGGTGTGTAGGGCTGGGTGGGTCGATTTTATCCCCTCATAGTGTGATGGGTTGGACGGAGCTGGTGTGTAGGGTTGGTGGGCATGTTATATGTTATATGTTATCTATTTCTGATATTCTGTTACTGTTACTGTAATGGGCTAAGACCCACACTGATACTGATACTGATACTGATACTGATACTGATACTGATATTGATACTGTACCAGGCTCAACCCCAAACTGCATTTATCTATTGTATGATTGACTGTTGTTCGTTAGGGGATTGCACACTGAGTTTTCGTAAACTCACCCTTCTGTTTTAACTATAAAGGTAATCCCCAACCTCAGGCGGATCGGTGCATTGGAGGACTCAACGGTGGCCACCCTACTCGATGAATTAAAAATTTTAGTACTTTTTAATATTTATGATTTCGGTTTTTGGGTTTTTGCTTGTAATAAGGCCTTTCTGGATTTTACTTTTAATTTTGGGATTTTAATTTGCTTTGGTTATGACTGCTAGTACTAGGACTTGAGTTTTAAAAAGAAACAACGTTTTTACAAAATAAACACAAGTACACAACTGTTTTTAAAAGAAAAGCTTCCGTTATAAATGAGGTTTTGAAGTTAATAATGTTTTAAAGAGGGTACTTTTGATAATAACGTCAGATTTAAAATCGTCTTTTAAATCACACAAAGAAGTTAGATAAAGATTGGGCTTTTCGAATGATATCACGTTTTTAAAGTGAATAACTCTTCAAGGACGCACATTTTGAAAATGATCGACCCATTTTGGAAACACCGTTTAGTAACGAACTGATTAATTGATTTTGAGGTTTCCAACAACAACAAGTTTTTCGCTTAACACTTTAATGTGACACCGCCAGATTTGGCCATAACGTTTAGGCTGGATTTAGAATGTTACAACATATAGATGAAATCACTATACTAAAGGCACTAGATCCTAACACTTAAATTTTTATAATTAACTCGAAGGTTCAATTTTTAATTTATTTAACCTAATTCATGATTTGATTTTAGGGTTTTTTTTTTTTTTTTTTAAAGATATTTGCTTTATAACTTTTCATTTATTGGGCAAAGGTTTTGATGAACACATGTTCTTTTGGCCATTAATTTGTTTTGATTATTTATTTATTTTTATTCTATTATCGGTACATTATTTAAATTTTAAAATAGAGTTTTGTAAAAACTATTAAAAATGTCCGAATGAGATATAATTTTTATCAAGATTTTTTACAAAGGGTACGAGGGTGTTCAACATTAAACAATTAATCCTAAGATAATGTATATTTTGAATGAAATTATAGAAAATAATAATATTTTCAATAAAATGATTTAGTATATTATAATTAATATATTCAATCAAACTCTTACTGTAGGTTTACATGTATTAAATTCATGAGAGAAATATTATCTAATTTTTAATATATTTATATACGTTTTAAAAATCATTTATAAATCATAAAATTGACATTAAATAAATTAATAATGAATAAGTTTAAACTTTTAAATCAATTATAGTTTGTTAATATATTACTTAGACAAAATAAATTTAATAGATTCCATAAATACATTTTCATCTATGTTTAATCTAGGAAATTGTATATAGCATATAATAATTTAAGATATTATTTTTATAAAATAAAACATTGAATTAAAAATATATAAATTTTTTTGTAATATCAATCATAAAATTAAATTTATATACAATTATAAAATAATGTTAACATATTTTAATTGATATACACAATCAAACTCGTACTTCGTTGGATAAAAAAACAAATTATATAATAAAATAATGACCAATAAAAGATATTTTTTTTAATTCATATAATATCATAGAATAATAAATTTTAAATACAACAAGCAGTTTAACAATTTTATATAAAAGAATTATATTAAATATATATAAATTATACTTTTGATAAGGTAAACTTGAATTGTGGTGTCATCATATAAAAGTAAAATGAGTTATTACGTTTGAAATTACAATATTTATAACTTATAAAATTTAAAATTATTTGAATATGACGCAGCCTATTTGACTTATTCCGACCTCGAAAAATTTGAGTTTGAAATGGTTGAAGGCCTAAAAAATTTAAGCTCATAATAGATCCGAGTTAAAGAAAATCCAAACTGAAGTTGATCCGAGCTTGAGAAAGTTCACGTTAGAAGTAAGCCCGAAATGAGGTCGCGCAGGCCCACCTGCTTGCCAGCTCTTCCGATGCTACCTACAAACATGATCATAAAGTTTTGCTCTTAATTGTGTACAAATCTTTCACTGAGATACAACTAAACTTATGACATTCTCCACATCCTTAATTTGCTCATTTACGAGTATATTTTGTTTGCTTTGGTCTTACCTGGTTACTTTATCATCATTTCCAAACTCGAGGGCACTATTATTAATCTACAATCTGAAAAAGGACAAAATAGGCTAGTTGTCAAGCACTATCAACTCTACTTGGTATAACATGGTACCACTCTTTACACCAACAACCAATTAGAGCCAAGCTTGGAGGCCAAACATAGGGGCATGAGGTATTATCAATCTCTCATCTATTTTTTCTCTGTCTTCTTGACCAAATTTTTACATGATTATTCTCTCACTAAACTCGAATCCTTAAGCATCGAAGAACAATTAGAGTGTTAACTCCATCGCCCTTATAGCTCATCTTTCCTGCATGTTGAGCCATCTTTCAAAATCTTAATTCAAAAGTGTATTAACAACGAAGTATTTTCTATAACTTCAAACATATATCATATATTTCACTGAAATTAAATTTTATTATATTATTTTTTTATACATTCTAACCCTTAACTAATAGTATTCACTTAAGGAGGATATTACATGCATAAATCAATTCAAACTCATAATAATCTATATAAATTAAACTTTATGATATATTATTTAAATATTATTAAGTATGTTACAAGTTAACATAAATTAATACAAATAAAGCTTTCCAATGTATTGCACCGATTACAAACAACTTAATAAAAAATAATAAACTAAAACATAAAAAAACGAAAATAAGGAAAAATAGATTGAGCTCTTTTAGTATTGATGTAAATTTTGATTAATTGTCATGTGGTTTTATGATTAATTTTTATAAAAAAAAAGTCCCTCTAACTTTGAGTTGTTATATAATATGAGATCAGATCACTTTGTTTTTGTTCTTTTAAAACAAAGGAGATTCTTCAGCAGCCTTAACATGGAAACAAATACTCAATTCAATCCCATACTAAAAATGATTACACATTACCAGAAGTTTTTATTCTGATGTCAATTATTCTTACTTATATTCTATATGGTGGACCCACTAAAGTTAATAACAAGGATCTTCCAAAAGATTTGCAAATTCAGAGAACATCTCATTTTCTTGATCAAGCAGTGCTGCCACAAATGAACTTTCAGTTGATGATGGAGCTTGAATACCATAGCTTAGCAGCTCACTGTCCATTCCTGAGAGTACTCTACTATTGTTGTTGATGATGATGTTTTTATCATCGTCTATGTGTTCAGCACTAGTCCCATTGCCACTGTGATTTTGTGGTGCAATGTCCTTGGATTCGAATTCCGGGATGTGATCTTGTCCTTGGGGATGATGATCATATGGTAAAAAAGCGTCTTCGAGAAGGAAATCACGCCAGCTGAAAACAAGACCAGCTTTTTCTTGTGCTGTAGTGGAGCAAGTAGAAGAAGTAGAAGAAGAAGAGGATGGTGATGATAATGATAATGTGTATTGATTAGGGAACTGAGGTGAGGTGATTTGGTAACCGGCATAGTTGGAGGCTTCTGTCACTAGTTTTATAGCTTGAAGCTGAGAAAGCAGATCTAATGAACCACAGGTAGCAGCATGCTGGTTAATGTTGCTGCTTGGGAAGAAGTTTTCCTGGATTGGTTCAATTCCAGGGGATGCCATTGTTGTCATCACTCGGCTGTTGTTGATGTTGGAAAATCCTTCTGTTGCTATTGCTGGTTGGGGTGGATGTGGCTCTGGTTTGATCATAAATGAGTTCTTCATGTCTCGATTCAAAGATCCGATTCGGGTTCTAGATTTTAGGAGGCCACCGATGTTCCCGTAATCAGCTAGGACTTGAGAAAAAGGTTTGTGAGTAACAGGATCAATCCCCATTTCAGAAAGCTTCTTTCTCAACTTAGTGTTCCAATAATTTTTTACATCATTGTCAGTTCTGCCAGGAAGCTGTTGAGCTATGATAGACCACCTGGACCACACAAACAAACCAGTCATGCATAATGAGAGTGTCATACATCTTGCACCAGTAATTGTAACCGGTTGTTAAAACTGTTAGCTTTCATGCATCATTTACAGTTAATGTTTGTTATGATCCCATTCCCATGTCACCAAAAAAAAAAAAAAAAAAAAAAAAAAAAAAAAAACAGAAAGAGAGGAGAAAATTGAAGTTGCATGAAAGTGTGATAAATTTTCATGGTACAACTTAAACAAAAAGTTGCATGAGTCTGGCTGCCTACTAAGAATAAACCAAGAACAATATAACCTGCTTCCAAGAGCTGCATGGAGGCGAATGATCAACTCTTCTTCTTGCGGTGTGAAGCTTTCGCGTTTAAGATCAGGTCTCAAGTAATTAGTCCAACGAAGTCTGCAACTTTTCCCACATCTTCTAAGCCCTGGAGACCATACTCAGATATGGCATGAGGTCCATATGGAAGGAATAAAGTGGTTAGTTTCTTAGACTAACAAATTAAGCATTAATGTAAAAGATAAAAAAACATCCAATAAATTAACCTGCTTTTTTTGGAACAGCAGTCCAGTTGCCAGTTCCATGTTTTGATACATATGCAAGTATCTTTGCATCTTCTTCTTCAGTCCATAGGCCTTTCTTCACATTTAGCTTGTCACAACAAGGAGGTCTTACCATCTTATCTGTTGATTTTAGAAAAAACACGAAATCTACAAGGCGTTAAGCTGCAAAAAAAAAAAAAAAAAAAAAACTGATGATAAAAGAGATAATAGTGATGCACTTACAATAGCTCCCGAAAACTTAGCTGCTATTTGAGAAGAAAGAAGGAGAGAAAGGTTTTAAGGTATAAATGAGAAGGCATGGAAAGCATGAGAGTTGGATCCATTATAATCAATTTTGCATGATGAATGGCATCTTTGCATTAGAAATGAATTGATGATATAAGGACAATTCATTCTTTCTCTCTCTCTATGGTCATACATATGCTTTGCTTCCAAAACCAATAGAGTCAGGTTTGATTTGGGTGTATTTTCTGGTTAAATTTAGAATATATCTCAGTAAAATAACATAAAATTTATCATTTGTTTACATTAATCCATTACTTGTGTGGAAAAGGAAATGAGTTTTGTTTAAGTTTTTTCTGATAATCACAAGTTTGATGAGACCAACTATTTTAAACAAGAGGTCCAACTAATTGAAGAAATGATAAAAGAACCTCTAATCAAGTGTACTTGCCAAGTTGTCAACACCATTTCTGTGTGAATACAAACACTACTAAAACCTGTCTAAATCTGCAAACTCTTAAGAGCTGTGATTCACTTGTTCTTTATTTTTTGGATTATTGAGTAAATTTATATTATCCAAAGAAGCAAATTGTTGCTACCTTGATACTCTTCAGTTGTCCTTAATGTCCCCGAACAAGAAAATCGTAATGGAAGGTCATGAATGGTTGGTGCCTGAAATCCAAAATCGTAATACGACATCGAACTGACTAGAGTTTCTCTCCATATTCCAAGACTGCGAGCCTCAAAAGCCCCATATTGTAACTAACAAGACAATTCCTGTCAGAAAAAGAAAATTAAAATAGGCAACAATGTTCAAATTCTATAAGTTGTTTCCATCCAATTGCTTCAGAACAGATTAAACAACACCAGAGATAGACACAACTAGAACATGTCCATACTCTTGCAGACAAACTAGAAACATATCTAGTTGTAATTCAAGGTAGATTACAGGTTCCCTAGAAACTAAAAACAACTATCCACTACTTATCATCCATTAACATGTTGTCCACGTTATCCTGTTCATGCTGTTATAGATTTGGAATTTTCTAGATAATCTATCTATATTATATATATACATATACCTAATCTAATATATTACAAGGTCCATTAAGTTTCTTTTCCATCTCTTTTGTACTTTTGTTCGCAATATTTGTTGTTAATTTTTCTTTTTGTGGTTATTGTGTGTATAGTCTCTTTTTCATATTGAGGACAATATGTTATTTAAGTTTGAGGAGAAATATAGTCGCCATTTTATGAATATATTTTTCAGTGTTTAGTTGACATTTAGTGATTTTTTTTTTAATTTAAAAAAAAATTGGTTAGTTCTAGTTTGATGATGATACACCATGTCATAATCCTTTCATATTAAAATATAGTTTTTCATGATGCATATTTGGTGTTACTTTTTCTTGCAATTAAGTACCTTATAAATTTGAGCACATATCTTAATCTAGTATTTTGCTAATGACTAATTATATGTTGATGTAAATGTCATTGAAATTGAGCCTAGAATTTGTTTGAGAGGCGAAATCAAAGGCGAACTTAGTTAAAGGAATGATTTAGGCATTATTTAGATCATTTGTGTCTTTTAAACTAGCTGTACATATATGCATATCCCTAGTACCCTTGATTTTAGCTTATATAGACCATTTTCTTTGTTTTTTTCACGATTAATTGTTTGACTCATAGTCTAGCTGAAATTAAGTCTTAGTGCTTAGCCCTTCTCAGTCCTTTGTTGATTTAATCTAAATATTAGTGCTTAATGGATATATCGTTTTAGCTTAAAGTATCGATTGGAATATGTATAGACATCGAGGTGGATATTTTTGGTGAGAGAAAGACGATAAAACATGATTTTTTTTTTGTTTCCTTATGTCTTTATTTTATTTTCTTTGTTTACATTATTTTGAAAAAAATGAAAAAAAATAGAAAGAAGAGGGAAAACGGAAAAAAAATTAAATAAAAGCACTTACGTTGTCATTGAATAAAAACAAAAAGTGAGGTACTACATGCAAAATAACAAAGAAGTGAATGAGAACTATACACTAGGTAGGATTTCAAGAAAGAGACGCGAGTCATGAAGACTACTTAAGTATCAAGTGTTTGAAAAATCCAATCCTAGACATGTACATTCACATACCACACTATTTTGCTCTTTACTAGAGAACAAAATTAATGGAAAGGCATTAGCTTAATTTATTCATAACTTACAATTTATTCAATTTTATTGTGCGAAAGCAAAATACTACCCATGTAAATATAAAATTGTCTTAAAAGAAATAATAAGAAAAAAAAATTCCCTTATTTTATTAATTTGTATAATCCCCTTTTGTCTTGTTCCTTTGCCTTCTCATTCTCACTTGAATTCACGAACTCTTCTTGCCTTGAATCTTGCTCTCATAACTCGAAGATATGATTTGAAAACTCAGGAATGAAAGTAAACAAATTATTAGAGGGATTCTTAACAACATTCCTTAAATCACTTAAAATAGCAATTATGTTACATTATTTACACTTGAACTTACCTCGGTACAAAATATAGCAATTTTGCGATTTAGTCCAAAATCTTTTCTTTTCCTCGATCAAGGTTGATTCCACATCTTTCTTGATCTAAAATAACACATTTAGCTTATTTAATACTCACATTATCAAAATAGTCCTAAATTCAAATTTTGGCAAAATTACAATTTTGCCCCTAAACTTTTGCATATTTACACTTTTGCCCCAAAGTTCAGAAATTTAATTTTATCACAAATTCTTATGTTTTAGGACATGCTAATCATTTATTTACCATTAGCAAGCTCAAATTCCCACTAAAACACATACTTATGAACAATATGTACTTTTACCGATTAAGCCGTTTTACTCGTTTTTACTTAAAACCGAGTAGCACAAGTTGTCTAACATAATTTAAAACCTCATATTCTATCATAAAACATCAAAATACACAAATTTCACCAATGGGTATTTTTCCAAATATGAACCCTAACTTAAATTGTTGCTAACATAAGCTTTATCGAGTTACCCGGACTACGAAAACGTAAAGAACATTAAAAACGGGGCTTGGAATCACTTACTATGGAGCTTGGAAGCTTGAAACAAACCCTAGCTATGGAGAACCCTTGAAATTTCGTGGTAATGAAGAAGATGACCAATTTTGTGTTATTTTTCCCTTTTTATTTCATGTTAATATCCAAATGACCAAAATGCCCTTCCTTACTAAACTTTCAAAAATTCCATCCATGTCCAAATTTTGTCCATGAACTTAAAATGGGTCAAATTGCTATTTAAGACCTCCTAATTAATATTCCAAAGCAATTTCATACTAGAAACTTCTAGAATGCAAGTTTTGCAACTTATTCGATTTAGTCCCTAATTTCAAATTAAGCACTTTACGCTTAGAATTTCTTCACGAAATTTTCACACCATCATAAAATCATATCATAAACATCAAAATAATTATAAAATAATTATTTATACCTCAGATTTGTGGTCAGGAAACCACTGTTCTGATTAGGCCCTAATTCGGGATATTACAAATTAGACTATAGATCTATAGAAATCAAAGTAGAAATCCCCTTACCATATTCGGCCAGTGCCCCTAATGGCCATGAAATCTTACCTCTGGCGATTTATATGCACTAGATCTAGATCTGGTTGTACCGATACCTTCACTTCCTCGCTTGCTCACCTCCTTCGCTAACTATCACTTATAAGAACCAAAATACAACCCTGAATCACTAATAGACCAAGTCGACAATCTCCCTAAACTTTAGGGACTTTTGGCTTTTCCAAAACATGAAATAACTTGTGGATCCGAGTTGAAAAACACTTACCACAACTTCTCCCTTGATTCTAACTCAGATCTAAAGTAGATCTAACCCCTACACGCAGGCAGAACCCGAATCTTTGAGTTCTAAGAATTCAGCTAAAAGCTCCTAAGAAAATGGCGATTTCGGCTTTTTAATTGGTAAAGAAGGTGATAATTTGGGGCTATAGATTTGGGTGATGATGTCAACAAGGGTAGGGATTTAAGGGATGCAATAATCAGCCGCCACAGATGAAGAGAATAGGAGGATTTTGACTTATAAGAAATCGGCACAAAAGCACCTTCGGGATTTTGGCTCTTTAATGGCTGTCGACAAAAGCTTGAAAACAATAGAGAAGGATTCAACTTTAAGCAAAGATGATGGAATGGAATCAGTTTAAAGATGTAGGAAGATCTAAGAAGAAGAGAATGGAAGAAAAAAATAGAAGAAGAAGATGAAGGAGTGTAGATTCAGCTTTGATGAAAAAATCGGCTAGCAAACTTTAGGGAGGTAGGTTTCGGCTTTTTGACAGTAAAAGAGAAGAATAACACCTAAGGTGGCTAACCCTAATTGTCATGATAGAAAAAAAGAAAAAGATGTAACCCTAATAACCCTCTTAAGCAATCGGCCCAACTTCCTAAAACCCTTGTCGAAATTTCACTTAAGTTAGTCACATGCCCGGCACATGCCTAAGAATTAAAAATAAAAATACGCTTACCTTGCAACTTGAACCCTTGTCTTTGAATACCCACCACTTTTTTAGGAACTTAGTGGCGCTACATTGCCACTTTACGAAGGCCCTCTTTGTGCCATGTTTTACCCAGTTTTTCTTAAAAGCCCACTTAACCAAGTCCCCTTTCACTTAAAAAAATCCAAACTTGATTTTATACCAGGTTTTAACTTAAGCTTGGGCCTTCTAAAGGCCCACTAACACCTTTAAACACATTTCCAACATTCAGAACACCAAAATTTTAAAACCTCACCAAAAGTCACAAAACCCAAAAAAATCCTAAAAATCAGGGCGTTACAACTCTACCCCCTTAAAGAAATTTCGGCCTCGAAATTTACCTAATCCAAATAATTGAGGGTATTGTTGACGCATCGCTTCCTCTGGCTCCCAAGTAGCTTCTTCTTTACCATGGTTGCGCCATAGCACCTTTACCAATAGAACTGTCTTCTTCCGCAAGACTTTGACTTCACGATCCAAGATTTGCACAGGTTCCTCCTCGAAGGTCAAATTAGTATTTACTACAATCTTTTCCACCGGTACAATATGCGAATGATTCGACCGATATCGTCTTAACATGGATACGTGAAAAACGTCGTGAATACGATCCAACTCTACTGGCAACTCAAACTGATATGCTACTGGCCTAACTCGCTTAAGTATCCGATAAGGTCCAATGAACCGTGGACTCAACTTGCCCTTCCTACCAAATCTCATGATCTTCTTCCACGGCGAAACCTTAAGAAATACCATATCTCCAATAGCAAATTCAATTTCCTTGCGCTTGAGGTCAGTATATGACTTTTGCCTATCAGATGCTTCTTTTAACCGGTCACGAATGAGTTTAACCTTGCTCTTTGTATCTGCCACTAGCTCTGGTCCAAGAACTTGACGCTCTCCCAACTCTGTCCAACATGCAGGAGTACGACATCTTCGCTCATAAAGTGCCTCATATGGAGCCATCTGAATACTTGCTTGATAACTGTTGTTGTATGCGAATTCCACCAATGGTAAATAATCTTCCCAACTGCCACGAAAGTCGATAACACATCCTCTTAACATGTCTTCCAACACTTGGATTACCCTCTCAGACTGACCATCTGTTGAGGGTGAAATGCAGTACTGAAATTTAGTTGCATACCCAACGCCTCATGCAACTTCTGCCAAAATCGAGATGTAAATCTAGGATCTCGATCAGAAATTATCGACACTAGCACCCCATGCAAACGCACTATCTCTGCTACATACAGCTTGGCCAACTTCTGAAGTGATTAATCAGTTCTAACTGGTATGAAATGGGCAGACTTCGTTTATCAACGATTACCCAAACAGAGTCTTTCTTCGAGGGTGTCAGAGGCAACCCACTCACAAAATCCATTGTTACTCTCTCCATTTCCACAGCGGAATCTTCACTGGCTGCAACAATCCAGAAGGCAATTGGTGCTCAGCTTTAACTTGCTGCCACGTCAGACATTTCCCAATGAATTCAGTCACCTCTCGCTTAAGTCCAGGCCACCAGTACGCCTCTCGCAAATCCCTATATAACTTATTACCTCCAGGGTGCATGGCACAAGGTCTACCATGAGCCTCACCCAAAATCAACTGCCTCAAATTAGGATCCTTAGGAATACAAACTCTTCCACAAAAGCAAAGAACCCCATCAGAATTCAGTCCAAAATCCTCACTCTCACCATTCCTGACTTGCTGAAACCGAGGAATCAACGAATCATCCTTCCACTGTAACTCTTTAATTTTCTCGGTCTAAGATGGTCTCACTTGTAGTTCTGCTAATAAACTCCCATCGTCATATAAACTTAAATGAGCAAACATAGCCTTTAGTTCAGCAACAGTCCTTCGGCTCAGTGCATCAGCCACTACGTTAGCCTTGCCTGGGTGGCACTCGATCGAACAGTCATAATCCTTAAGCAACTCTATCCATCTTTGTTGCCTAAGATTCGGTTCCTTTTGAGTCAACAGATACTTGAGACTTTTATGGTCAGTGTATATAATACACTTTTCTCCATAAAGGTAGTGTCTCTAGATTTTTAATGCAAATACCACCGCTGCCAACTCCAAATCATGTGTAGGGTAATTCGCTTCGTGAGGCTTGAGCTGTCGCGAAGCATAAGCAACCACATTACCTTCTTGCATTAATACACAACCTAGCCCCACATGCGAAGCATCGCTATACACAGTGAAGTCCTTACCAGATTCTGGCTGAATCAACACCGATGCCTCAGTCAACACCTTTTTCAGTTTGTCAAAAGCTTCTTGCTGCCTCTCAGCCCATATGAATGTTACTCCCTTCCTTAACAATTTTGTCAATGGTGCCGCGATTAACGAAAACCCCTCAACAAACCTTCTGTAATAACCTGCCAAGCCCAAAAAGCTACAAATTTCCGATACCAGCCTTGGCGGCTTCCAATCCAGAACTGCCTCAATCTTGCAAGGATCTACCCTAATCCCTCAGCAGAAACAACATGACCTAGAAAAGTCACTTCTCGCAGCCAGAATTCACACTTACTAAATTTCGCATACAGTTGCTTTTCTCTCAAAATTTGCAGAACAACTCGAAGATCCTCATCATGCTTCTTCTCGGTTTCTGAATACACTAATATATCGTCAATAAAGATGACTACGAATCGATCCAAGTATGGCTGGAACACTCGGTTCATTAAATCCATAAAAGCTGCAGGTGCATTTGTCAACCTAAAAGGCATAACCAAAAACTCGTAATGACAATAACGAGTTCTGAATGCCGTCTTGTGAACATCCACCTCCTTCACCCTTAGCTGATGGTATCCAGACCAGAGATCGATCTTGGAAAACACCGAAGCTCCTCTAAGCTGATCAAACAAGTCGTCAATTCTCGGTAGAGGGTACTTATTCTTTATTGTCAACTTGTTCAACTGGCGATAATCTATGCACATATGCATCGTTCCATCCTTCTTTTTCACAAATAGCATCGGTGCTCCCCATAGAGACACTCGGTCTAATGAAGCCCCTATCTAACAGTTCTTGAATTTGAGCTTTCAGTTCCACTAGCTCCTTGGGTGTTATCCTATAGGGCACGATGGACACTGGAGCCGTTCTAGGCAGCAAATCAATCCCAAACTTGACTTCTCGGTTCGGAGGTAATCCTAGAAGCTTTTCAGGAAACACATCTTAGAATTTATTAATAGTTCTAACTGTCTCTACAGCCACATTTTCAGATTTAGTTTGACTAACGAATGCCAGATATGCTTCGCAACCCTTGCGAATCCACCTCTCAGCCCTTAAGGCTGAAACCACATTGGACAAGTAGTCCCTTTACTCTCCAATGACCATTACCTCCTCACCCTTGATTGTTTTCAACACCATCTTCTTGGCCGCACAGTCTAAAGTCGCTTTGTGCTTAGTTAACCAGTCCATACCGAGTATCAAATCAAACTCTCCAAAAGGTAACTCCATCAAGTCTCCCAAAAAGATCCTACCTTGAGTCTCTAAAGGCACATCCCTAAAGAGCTTATCTACTTTAACAGAGTGACCTAAAGGACTAACTACAGTTACCCCACTCACAGTCTCCTCAGAGTGTACACCCAACGACCCAGAAATCTCACAAGCAACATATGAATACGTCAAACCCACATCAATCAGAACAGTATATGGTATACTAGATATTAAGAACATACCAGTTATAACATCAGGCGCATCACCCTCCTTGCGACGATGAGCAGCATACACCAAGGCTGGCTGATGAGCCTCAGCATTACCGACACCCCTACCAGGTGCTCCACGACCACGTCCATTACCATTGCCTCCTCTACCTTGACCACGGCCCCTTGGTAGTGGCAATCCTCCTCGTACAGGCTGAGCAACCCTCTGATCAACAACTTGAGCCTGAGCTGGCTTCTATGGGCAGTCATTAACTTGATGATCCTTAGACCCACATCGAAAACAAGCTCTAATGCGTTTCCAGCATTCTCTTCAATGCACTCTACCACAGTCCCCACAAGCCTGTGGTCTAACAACATTCACCGGCATAGCTCGAACTGGCTCCTCCACTCTAGCTCTCTTAAAGTTTTTGTTTGCAGCACCTGATGGTCCAGAATCTCTCTTAAAATGGTTACAATCTCTCTCGCGGTTCTGACGCTCAGCTCACTTTACTTCTTCGGCTATCTTAGCCTTCTCCACCAGTACAGCAAAGTCACGCTCCCTCTGCGGCGCTATCAGCACCCTTAGCTCATCTCTGAGGCCATCCTCAAAACGAACACTACGTTCATATTTAGTGGAGATAATACCACTAGCATAACGGCTCAGTCGCAGAAACTCTGCCTCATATTCAGCAACGGTCTTACTGCCTTGGGTCAGGTTCAGGAATTCCTTCCCACGTGCATCCACATAGCTAGCTCCAACATATTTTGCCTTAAAGGACTTCTTAAACAATTCCCAAGTTACCCCATCAGCTGAGGTACCTTCTTTCACGGTGATCCACCACTAATATGCCTTGTCTCGCAGTAACAACACTGCACCTTTCAATTTCTGCTCCACTGAGCAGTCCAGATCGTCCATTATCTGCTCTGTAGCTTCCAACCAGTACTCAGCCACATTCGGGGCTACTGTAGATATGTCCCTGAAAACCTCAGCTCCGTTAGCCCGGAGTCGCTCAGAAATAGACCCTCTATTCACAATTCCAGTACTTGCTCCAGCGACCCTCTCTAACACCCTTAGCATGGCTTGGGACAGAGAATCGTCCCCTGCAGCCCTATCATAAGATCCAGTCTCTGTCGCTGGCGGAGCTCGCACTTCCTCAACTGGCATGTGTCCAGAAGACGAAGATCTAGTTTGAGCACTAACTCTGCCTCGTCCACGGCCTCGTCCACGAGCAACTCTCGTACTCATATCGTCTTATCTGATTACGAATTTTATGACATTAGTTTAATGTTTTAGTTGTTCATTACAGAGTATCTTATGAACGGATAAAGTTTCAGAGTTGTTCTTGCGCAATCGTAGTCTAGCTACTGTCTTAGTTTCCTAAGGTTTAGTTTACCCTATAGTCTTAGTTTTGTAGTCTTAATACTACCTTATCTATAGTATTATATCTAAGGCTCAGTACTATCTACAGTATCATTTTCAATACAGAACAGTATTTAGGGCAGAAAATACTTACAGACTTGGTACCGGGGATTCAGTGTACTACCTTTCAAATTATCAGATTCCAAAAAAATTCATAAAGATTTTAGACCTTTTAAAATCGATTTTCTTAAAACATATTATCTTTAAAGAAGACAAGTTTGACGATTTTCTTTAAAACAAAAATTCTTTCAGAAAACCTAATTTTTCCAAAAATACCCTTCTTGGGCGTAAAATTTTTTGAAAGTCTTTTTGGACCCGATCCACAGCCGAGTTGTTACAACTTGGCTCTGATACCACTAAATGTAACACCCCAAACCCGGCTTAGACGCTATGACCAAATCTGGTGTGCTAAATCACCCTAACTTCTCCACGTTACCTAGTTACTAAGTCTAATGGTGAGTTTTGTAGAACATTACTTTAGCTTAGTAGAAATTTCCAATTTATTTAGCAATTGGCTTACTCTCTATCTGTTTGTTAAACGATTCATTTTAGTATTGTTATCTTGTTCAGTCAATTGTATTGCAAGATTGGTAAAAAAACATTGATTTAATTTGGAAAATATGTATCATTCCAGTTGTAGTAAACCATGCATAAGTAAGAAACAAAAAAAAAACCCAAATAGATAAGTTAAAGCGGCCTTATTACAACCATAACGAAAATAAAACGAGTAGAGAAAAATATAAAATAATAAAACCAGTTTCAAACCGAGTTCAGTCTACGTGGCCACTCTGAATCCTTTCCAGCTCCAAGTCCACGAAACTAGGACTCACCTGCAAGGATGGAAAAGAAAAGGGTGAGTTTGGAAAACTCAGTGTGTGCAGAAGCCCATCCATAGCCCAAGTCAACTCAAGCCCATTGGACCTAAGCCTAATCCAGTCTCAGTCAGATACTGGGCCGAAGCCCTATTCAGATATCAGTAAACTGGGCCGAAGCTCTATTCAGATAGCAGTGTGGCCCATAGGCCCAGAACAGTACAGCACAGAATAATAGTATGAATGCAACCCATATCATGTGGGGAGACTACTCGACCCACCCAACCGCTACACACCACCCGTACCAACCAACACACCATGTGGGGAATAACTCAACCCACCCAGCCCACACGCCATAGTCGCAGCATGGCTGCTTAGATAAACAGTATAACGAGGCATAGCCCCTTTTAGTAACGTGACAATGCCACTCACACTTCCTCCAATATAAACCCAGCCCATGCAACAGATATATATATCATGGTATGCAGTAACAGTAACAGTCATATCAAGCAGTACAGTCGATTCTAACCCTAGGGGTATAATGGTAATTTTATACCTAGGGTAAAACAGTAATTTCTCACCCTAAAGGGTATTTCAGTAATTTTGCTCTCTTATTACAGTTTTATGTCTATTACAGTCTCTACTAATCCAGTAGTCATTACAGAAGTTCAGTTAACTTAATTTGACAGTTTCAGCTTTTAAGCCCTAAAACCCCTAATGGGCCCTAAAGTGTCATTTAGCAGTTTAAGCCCATTTAGGCTATGTTTCATAACCAATTACCCATTTTAGCAGTTTTAACTTATAGTCCATCCAAAAATTCCACAAATTTCTTTAAACCTATTTTTACCCCAAATGGGCCGAAAAGCCCATTGGGCCCATATTTAGCCCATCGAGGCCCAACTTATCGTAATGCCCGAAATTTTGCAACCAACCCACCTATCAGTACCGATTTTAGATCCAACATAGTCCTACCAACTTGAGAGCGTTCGCATGCTCACAAGCCCTCGAAATGCCAGAACTTCGGCATTTTGATTTTTTGGCTTTTACCGAATTGAACGATGAAAGGGTGTTCGATACACACACCTGTTTGCGATTCCACCGATGAAATCCTCTATGCGTTAATTCCTACAATCCATCACTTAATCAATTAGACTATAGATCTATAGAAACGAAAGTAGAAATCCCCTTACCATATTCGGCCAGTGCCTCTAATGGCCATGAAATCTTACCTCTGACGATATAGATGCACTAGATCTAGATCTGGTTGTACCGATGCCTTCACTTCCTCGCTTGCTCACCTCCTTCACTAACTATCACTCATAAGAACCAAAATACAACCCTGAATCACTAATAGACCAAGTCGACAATCTCCCTAAACTTTAGGGACTTTCGACTTTTCCAAAACATGAAATAACTTATGGATCTGAGTTGAAAAACACTTACCACAGCTTCTCCCTTGATTCTAACTCAGATCTGAAGTAGATCTAACCCCTACACGCAGGCAGAACTCGAATCTTTAAGATCTAAGAATTCGGCTAAAAGCTCCTAAGAAAATGGCGATTTCAGCTTTTTGACTGGTAAAGAAGGTGATAATTTGGGGCTATAGATTTGGGTGATGATGTCGACAAGGGTAGGGATTTAAGGGATGCAATAATCAGCCACCACAGATGAAGAGAATAGGAGGATTTTGACTTACAAGAAATCGGCACAAAAGCACCTTCAGGATTTCGGCTCTTTAATGGCTGTCAACAAAAGCTTGAAAACAATGGAGAAGGATTCGGCTTTAAGCAAGAATGATGGAATGGAATCGGTTTAAAGATGTAGGAAGATCTAAGAAGAAGAGAATGGAAGAAAAAAATAGAAGAAGAAGATGAAGGAGTGTAGATTCAGCTTTGATGAAAAAATCGGCTAGCAAACTTTAGGGAGGTAGGTTTCGGCTTTTTGAGAGTAAAAGAGAAGAATAACACCTAAGGTGGCTAACCCTAATTGTCATGATAGAAAAAAAGAAAAAGATGTAACCCTAATAACCCCCTTAAGCAATCGGCCCAACTTCCTAAAACCCTTGTCGAAATTTCACTTAAGTTAGTCACATGCCCAGCACATGCCTAAGAATTAAAAATAAAAATACGCTTACCTTGTAACTTGAACCCTTGTCCTTGAATACCCACCACTTTTTTAGGAACTTAGTGGCGCCACCTTGCCACTTTACCAAGGCCCTCTTTGTGCCATGTTTTGTCCAGTTTTTCTTAAAAGCCCACTTAACCAAGTCCCCTTTCACTTAAAAAATCCAAACTTGATTTTATACCGGGTTTTAACTTAAGCTTGGGCCTTCTAAAGGCCCACTAACACCTTTAAACATATTTCCAACATTCAGAACACCAAAATTTTAAAACCTCACCAAAAATCACAAAACCCGAAAAAATCCCAAAAATCAGGGCGTTACATCTTGGCCGAATACCATAAAAGCCAAAATCCCGAAACCTTGAATCCTCCCTTGTCATTTTCTTCTTAGATCAAAACTCACTCATCCTTATTTTAAAAATTCGAAATCACTTGACACACTCTTTTCTTTTGCTTTCATCTCCTTCTACCTTGTTTCTTAAAACTGAAACCCTCATACCCTCTATGGTGTTTTCGAAAGCTGAATTCTTTAGATCCCTTTTCTCCTTGCGTTTTGACTAGATCTGTAATAGATCTAGCCTAGGCTAGTGATCGGTGGTTCTTTCGTGTGGCAAGGCTGTCAAGAACACTATTGGGTAAGTAGTTTCCTTCCTACTCTATTCTTTCTTACGAATCAAGACAAGCCAAAACCCCTAACCCTCTAGTACTAGTCAGTTTTGGGGCCTTTGTCTAATGAACTGATTTGACTTCTCTTCTTGTGGTCAATTTTGGGAATAGCTATTCATAGTGACGGATCTCGTTAAAGGTGGTTAGTGATATTAAGGCAATCTAGAGCTAGATCTAGTAATCTAGATTTCAGCAAAGGTAAGTGATTAATGGTTTTGTGTGGTGTTGGCCAAATATGGTAGGATGTTGATTTCGTTGATTTTGTTGGTTTATAGTTTAACAGTGTGATTAAAACGATTATAGGATTAATCGTTCGAGGGACTTTTGAGTATACCGCAAACAGATGTGTAATCGACACCCTCTAGTAGACTAGATCGATAAAAGTTGAAAAGCTGAAATGTTGAAATTCTGGTATTTCGAGGGCTTGTGAGTGTGCGAGTGCTCATGGGTCGATTTGAAATGGTAAAGTTGGTAATCGTGAATGATAAGACTGTTGTGTGCACGTTTTCATGCACGTTGGTGTTTGGGCCTCGAAGGGCTGAATTTGGGTCCATTAGGCTTACGGGCCCATATGGGTAAAAACAAGTAGTAAGTGTATTTTGGTAATCTGATTGTTAAGATCTGCTAAAATAGGTGTAAAATTTAGACTTAACGGGCCGCAGTAGCTAGTGGACTCCGTCAGGCCCATTAGGGGTTTTAGGGGCCGATGACTCTGTAATAATGAAATGGGCTAAATAAGTTACTTAGACGAAACCTTAAAATCTGGAAAATTTACTGAAATACCCCTAAAACGTGGGAAATTACTGTTTTATCCCTAGGTGCTAAAAGACCATTTTACCCCTAGGGTTAAGTTGACTGATTTACATGCTATTATATCTGATACTCTATATGCCATGTCATATTATATTCTGTTGCATGGGATTGGGTTATTATGATGGAGGAAGTGCTAAAGTGGCAATGCCACGTATTCTGTTAGAGGCTCTACCTCGTATTACTGTTTTAGTGGCTTGGCCACGATATCTGATTAAATAGCTAAGCTGTGACTGTGGTGTGTAGGGCTGGGTGGGTTGAGTTATTCCCTACATGGTGTGTAGGGCTGGTACGGGTGGTGTGTAGGGCTGAATTGGGCTTAGGCTTTGCATTCATGCATAATACACTGATCTGTTACTGTAATGGGCCTAAGGCCCACATTGTTTACTGAATAGGGCTTCGGCCCAGTTATCACTATTTTCTGAATAAGGCTAAGGCCTAGTTAACACTGTACCTGGATAGGGCTTTGGCCCAGTTTGAGCTTGAACTAATCTTTGACCCTAGTTGGGTTAGCTTACACACTGAGTTTTCACAAACTCACCCCTTTCTTTCCATCCATGTAGGTAAACCTCGACCTTAGAGGACTTGGAGCTGTGAGGGATTCGGAGTGGCCACGTGAACTGTTTCTGATTTTATATTTTCTGAAATTTACTTTGTTTTAGCATTCATTAATTTTTGGGTTTTAATCTGTAATAAGGTCGCTCGATAATTATTTGATTTTTACTTTGGTTTTTACTTGTTTTAAAATGATAGACTAGTCTGCGCGGATTTTTATTTCAAATTAACAAACGTTTTCAAAATATTCTCTACGTAACAAATGGATAACTTAATGACAATGACTCACTAACAAGATCTTTTAAAAAGTAAACTCCAACTGATAGTGGATAGGGTTTTTCCTTAAAACTAAATAAGGTTCTTATAATAAAAAGGTAATATGGTTTAGATTAAGTTGACATAACGATTATAAAAAGAAGACCGTACCGTAATTAGTTGTCCACGTGACACAACAGATCTGGCCATAACGTCTGGGCCAGGTTTGGGGTGTTACATTACTGCTGTACCGTGGGAGTGTTGTGGGTTGACCGAAACATTGAAGTGTTTGAATGGGTTTTAAATTGAGTAGTTGAGAGGGGAGTGGACGACATGGAGGGATTTTAGGAGAGAATTTTTGGGAGTTGAGGTGAGAGGAGGTGGTGTGCCGAATTTGAACTCTAGGCACTAAAAGAATTAGGCTTTGGGGTGAGTTCTAGTGGCTGTGAATTTTGAGTCTTGGTTTCTCCCCATTTCGGTTTCTGTCAACGTTTTCACTTCTTAGGGCCGATTCTTGCCTAGGATCATTCGGGTTTCTCTCGTTTATTTTTTTATTGTTGTTTTTGTTGTTTATTTTAAGTTTGCTCCTCCCTAGAGTTCTCTTGCTGACCGATTGCTTCTTCTTCTCTCACTCTCAATCAGCTCTTAACAGTCACCCTCTCCCTTTGTGCTTTGGCTGAATACTTCTTCTTTCCCCCTCTCTTGTCTTTCAATTTTTGGGCAAATCCCTTTTCTCATCTTGCTTGCTTTTTTGCTGATTTTTCATTCTCTATTTTTTCCTCTTCTCCTCCAGTAGGTTATGCGTCTTTTTGTATGTTTTTTTGTCCGAATATTGCTAGGTAAGTTTCTATGTTACTTCGATCCCCTTTCAGCTTTTCTCTTTTCTGAGCACCATTTCTCTTATTTTCCTCTTATTGCCGTTACCCTTCTATTTACTTTTTCAGTTTAATCTCTCTTTTCGGTTCTTGGTTTGTTGCATCACCGAATTACACTCTTTTGGTAAGTGATTTAGATATTTGTTGTAACTATCATAAGTTACTAAATGAAGGTGTTGTTGGGCGGTAAGTGCGCTTCAGTCGAGATTGTTTTATAATCCAAGTATAGGTTTAATTAAAGGTTGTGACTTTTGTGTAGGTGGGGATTAAGGTTAATTGGTGCTTCTTCAGAAAACAAGGGTGCGATTTCAATTAATTTTCGATAAGAAGGTAGTTATTGTGATCGATTTGTAATTCTGTTAAGTTCATTTGATTTATGAGTTAGGTAACTGATTAAATGGCATTTTGATTGAGTTCAGGTGTGAGAGTATTCAGAGTGCGGTTAACTTTAAATCACATTAGATGTGTAAAAACATTACCCTTAATCGTAGATTGGTAAAAGCCGAAATAAGTGATCGTTGATGCTACACGGGCGTGCGGTCGCTCATATGGTAGTCCGAATGCCAAAGCATGGGTGTATAATCGTTGAGACTGACCATGAGCGATTTCATGGGCCGAGGTCGTTTTGGGCCATTTTGGGCAGAACTAGGCCGTGTGAGCCCCATGGGCATGTGGGCCTAACATGGATAAGCTACATGAACGTGTGGAGAATATTGGGCCAGGCTGTGTAATCTACATGGCCAAGGCCATTTTAAGGCTATGTGGGCTACACGGGCATGTGGGCCCACATGGGCTCGCAATATGGGTCGTCAACCCATTTTCATTATTGGACTACTAAGGGTGCACGGGTCGCCCGAGATGACTGTAGACCTACTGTTGAGTCAGTAAGTTTACCTAGACCCCTCATTGAATGAATGACTGTTATGTCCCAATGTGATATATATATGCATATGTACATGTATGATTATACTTTAGCATGCTATTTTGACTACACTGAATACATGTATGACATTTTGATATGACATGACATGATTGTATGATGCATTGCATAGGGGTGGGTTTTATATTGATCGAGGGAAGTGTACTGAAAGGCTTCGAGCCTAAATTACTGGCAGCTCAACTGCATATTACTGTATAGTACTGCAACCAGTGCTACTTGGAGTGTAGGGATGGGTGGGTTGATTATATCCCCACATGGAGTGTAAGGTTGGACGGAGATGGAGTGTAGAGGATGGTTGGGTAGGACTTGCATGCTGTTTAATTTGCCACTGTCATTATGCCATACTGAAATGGGCTAAAGCCCTACTGCTACTGTTATTGGTACTACTATTGTAATGGGCCAAAACCCAACTGATTACTATTACTGAAAAAGGGCTAAGGCCCAGATTGTTAACACTTTGCATATTGTTTGTTTGGTTGCTTTGGGGATTACACACTGAGTTTTTGTAAACTCGCCCTTTTGTTTTACTGTACAGGTAATCTTTAGGCTTAGGAGGATCGGTGCAGCGAGGGACTCAGGGGTGACCACACTACCGCTTATTTATCCGATTCGTATATATTTATGTTTTCTTTTTAGTTAAGTATTGATATTTGGGTTTTAATTTTTTAATATGGCCTCTTTGGATTTTACTTTAATTTGAGATTTTGATCATTTTGATTCATAACTGCTAGCAGTAAGAAAAGACGCGAGTTTTCTAAAATAAATATTTTAACGAAAATTGTTTGATTACGCAAACTTTTTAAAAGCTTCAGCTATAAATGATGTTTTGAAAATTAATAACTGTTTAAATGAGAAAAACTTACGTTTGATAATGACTCACTTTACGCAAATGAATGGCACGTTTTAAAAAAATCATAAGGTATCACAAAGAGGTTAAACAAGAGAGGTGTTCAATGACATCGTACTATTCGAAAAACACTATCTTGTGACATCGCCAGATTCTACCATAATGTCTAGGATGAGTTTGGGGTGTTACATTTAGTGGTATTAGAGCTAGGTGGCAAAGCTCGGCTGTGGATTGAGTTTTTAAAGTTGAAATATCTAAAGTACTGCTTCCAAAAGATTTGAAATGTTTTGAAATATTTTGTCGAACATGTGGTACACCGAGTCTCTGGCGTCGATTCTGTAAGTCTTCTTGAAACCATTGTTTGTTTTAAACTGAAATGCAATAGATAGAAAATAGTGAGGCTACTGTAGGTATTTTTTGATTCTTCCGCGGTAGGGTCCATGCAAGAAAGGATCATATAGTTTAGGCAAGTATTCTCTTTTAGTTTCATTATTAGAGAATCGAGTCCTTTTTTCAAGTATGCCCAGATCAAAAGATTCCTTATCTAAAGATTCGACTCTTTTTGTAAACTCCTTACTCAAATTTCTTCTTTTTAGTTCATTGATAAAAATCCAATCAGTATACAATTCATCAGAAAACCATTTTTTTGGTGTGAAAAAATATTTTTTTTTTGTATCATTTCCCCTAAAGTTGCTAAACTGGGTGGATACATAAAAGATATTTTTTCTTTTCCATCACTTTGACATATATAAAAAAAATATTTTGACATTTCATTTTTTATAGCATTTTCAACCCGGTCATTTTTATATATCGCAAAGGTTGATTCCATCGTTTAGAATCAAAAAGAAGTGTCACAAAAGGTTTTTCAATCCATAATAAATATTTCTATTCTTTTTTTTTTTAATATTTCTAACTTTGAACTTTCTTTTTTATAGTATATCTCTTTAAAACAAAAGTTGAGTTCGCCCTTTATTTTTTTTCTTTCCAGCCACTCGTAGCTTTTCTGTTCCGTCGATTTTGCTCGGATCCACCTCTTCATCTGAAAAAAAGGGAAGAAGAAGTATTTTCTTCGGTCCCCTGTTTCTGGTTAGCCCCTCCCCCTTCGGAAATAGTTTCTATTTCTATGTTTCTTTCTGCCTCACTTTCCCCCACTTCTTCCATTTCAGAAATTCCTTTCAGTTTCTTAGTTAGAATGGGTGACGGTATTCTGCCTAAATAGTAAACACAGGTAATAAATAACAGAATATTAAAGATTCGAGCCATAGAATTTCTAAATTCTGATACAAGATACTTATTAGATCGAATAAGTACATTAGACCTAATTAAATTATTTTGTTGTATCCAGACTAATACCAACCCAACCCATTTCATTAATAAAATATGACCAATTAACCAAGACTATACTGAAATAATCTAGTTAGAGTAAACTAGGAACCGTAGGAAACTGAAAACTGTAGTGTGACTACGATCTACGAAAACAAACTCTAAATTACTGTTTTCCATTAAACATCTGTTAATAATTATTAGAACTGTAAACTGATCTGTATAAAACTGTTAATACAGATAAAGCATAATTCGATAATGAGCACTAGAGGTACTCGTGGAAGGGGTACAAGAGGCCGCCCCGGAGGCCGTAGAGGTGTTCGGGCTAGGTTTTCGTCATGTGGCCACATGCCTAATGTTGAAGCTAGGGAGGCACCGGCTTCACCTGTAACTGAGACGGGGTCACGTGATCTAGTGACTGGGGACAACGCACTATCCCAAACTATGCTACGAATTCTGGAAAGGGTCGTTAGGCCCAATATTAGTACTGTAGGCCATGGGTCGATTACGGAACGACTCCGGTCTAATAGAGCTGAGTTTTTTAGGGCTATTACAAGAGCAGCCCCTAATATGGCTGAATAATGGATTAAGGCCACGGAGAGGATAATGGATGACCTCGACTGTACCCCCAAGCAGAAATTAAAAGGTGCAGTGTCACTACTACAAGATGAGGCCTACCAGTGGTGGCTTACTGTTAAAGAGGGAACTCAGTCTAATCGATTGACATGGGAATTCTTCAAAACTACTTTTCAAGAGAAGCATGTAGGCACTAGTTATATTGATGCCCGGAGAAGGGAGTTTCTAAATCTGACACAGGGGGATAAATTAGTGGTTGAATATGAGGTTAAACTTTTATGATTAAGCCACTATGCACGTGGGATGGTGGCAACTGGATATGAGTGGTGTGTTCGTTTTGAGGACGACCTCAGGGATAGTCTAAGGGTTTTGATAGCTCTACAGAAGGAGCGAGATTTTGCTACTTTAGTGGATAAGGCGAAGGTTACCGAGGATGTGAAGTGCGGTGAGTGCCAGAACCGTGAGAATGGGAGAGGTAGGAATAAGAGGGATTCGAAGCCCTTAAGTTCATTTCTGAGGCCTAAGAAACAGGCTAGAGTTGATGGGCCAGTCAGACATCCCTGTACCGATTGTGGGAGACACCATCAAAGCGATTGCTGGAAAAGAATTAGGGCATGTTTGAGATGCAGATCATTAGAGCATCGTATTAAAGATTTTCCACGGAGGCCCGATCAGATGTGAGCTACTGGTATGGGTAATGTGTAACCGTCGAGGGGTGTTCAGCAGCCACCGAAAGGCCGTGGTCAGGCTAGAGATGGTAATGGTATAGGCCGTGGTCAGAGAGAACTGGGCAGAGGTGCTGGTCATACTGAGACGAGGCAGCCAGCTTTAGTTTATGCTGCATATCGCGGAGAGGATGGAGAGGCCCTAGATGTTATCATGGGTACGTTCTTTATTAATTATGTACCTTATACTGCACTGATAGATATAGGATCTACTTATTCCTATATAGCTTGTAATGTGTTTGAGACTTTGGGTATCTTGGTTGAGAGTACTACGAGTGAGGTTACTGTGTTGAGTCCATTAGGACAGTCAGTAAGGGTAGATAAATTGTTCAGAGATGTGCCTTTGGAGGTTTCAGGAGTTACCTTTTTGGCGGATTTGATGGAACTTCCTTTCGGAGAATTTGACTTAATTCTGGGAATGGATTGGTTGGTAAAACATCGTGCAAACTTTGATTGTGCTGCTAAACTTATGGTACTGAGAACTACAGAGGATAAGGAGGTAGTTGTAATTGGGGAGCGTCAGGATTATTTGTCAAATGTGATCTCTGCATTGAGGGCTGAGAAATTGGTTCGTAAGTGTTGTGGGGCGTACCTAGCCTACATCGGTGTTTCAGATTCTGAGGTCTCTTATGTTAAGGATATCAGAACAGTTAAAGACTTTTCAGATGTTCTTCCCAATGAGCTACTCCTTGGTACAGCGCCGATGTCCATCTCCCCTTATAAAATGACACCTAAGGAGCTTATGGAGCTTAAAGCTCAAATCCAAGTATTTCTGGATCGTGGGTTCAACCGCCCCATGTGTCTCCGTGAGGAGCACCGGTTCTGTTCATGAAAAAGAAGGATGGATCCATACGTATGTGTATCGATTATCATCAGCTTAACAAACTGACCATTAAGAATAAGTACCCTTTGCCGATGATAGACGATCTATTTGATGAGTTCCAAGGTGCTTTGTCATTTTTTAAAATTGATCTCCATTCTGGGTACCATCAGTTGAGAGTTAAGGAGGCTGATGTATACAAGACTACGTTTAGGACTCGCTATGGGCATTACGAGTTCTTAGTAATGCAGTTTGGACTGACGAATGCACCAGCAACTTTTATCGATCTGATGAATTGAGTGTTCCAGCCTTATCTGGACCGGTTTGCAGTAGTGTTTATCAACGATATTCTGGTGTATTTGAGAACTAAAGATGAACACAATGAACATCTCCGAGTGGTTCTGCAGACTTCGAGGGAGAAGCAACTGTATGCCAAGTTCAGTAAGTGTGAGTTCTAGTTGAGGGAAGTTACATTTCTAGGCTATGTGGTATCCGCTGAGGGGATTAGGGTCGATCCTCGAAAGATTGAGGCTGTCTTGGATTGGAAGTAGCTTAAGACTGTATTAGATATTCGCAGTTTTCTAGGACTGACTGGGTACTATCACCTAGTTGTAAAGGGTTTTTCTGTAATTGCAACACCCTTGACCAAGCTGCTACGTAAGGGTGTGCCATTTAACTAGACTGAGGTGCAGTAAAAGAGCTTTGAGAAGCTCAAGACTGTACTGACAAAGGCCCCTATTCTGATTTAGCCAGAGTCTAAAAAAGAGTTTACTGTATATAGTGATGCATCACGCATCGGCTTGGGATGTGTACTGGTGCAAAAGGGTAAGGTAGTTGCCTACGTGTCTCGATAGCTTAAGACTCATGAGGTAAATTATCCAACACATGACTTAAAGTTGGCTGCAGTGGTATTCGTACTGAAAATTTGGAGACATTACCTGTATGGTGAGAGGTGTATTATTTACACAGATCACAAGAGTCTCAAATATCTCCTCACTTAGAAGGAGTTGAACCTTAGGCAGTGTAGATGGATTGAGCTGCTAAAGGATTACGACTATACGATCGAATACCATCCTAGTAAGGCCAATATAGTGGCCGATGCACTAAGATAAAGGGTTATGACTGATCCGAGAGTGTTGTTTGCTCACCTAAGTTTATTTAATGATGGTAGTCTATTGACCGAACTTCAGGTTAAGCCTACTTGGATCGAGAAGATTAAGGGTAAACAGTTGAAAGATGAGTCACTGGGTCTTCGATTCCAACGGGTTGAGAGTGGTAATACAGCAGATTTTGGACTGAATAGTGAAGAAGTACTCTGCTTCTGTGGGAGAGTCTGTGTGTCAAATGATATTGAGTTAAGGCAGTCCATACTACGAGAGGCACATAGTAGCCCTTATGTTATGCATCCTAGTGGGAACAACATGTATTAAGACCTTCAAGAGTTGTACTGGTGGATAGGTCTTAAGGGAGAGGTTACTGACTTCGTGAGTAAATGTCTGACATGCCAACAGGTGAAAGCTGAGCATCAGCTACACTTGGGTTTATTGCAGCCAGTTAAGATTTTACTCTGGAAGTGAGAGAGAGTAACCATGGACTTCGTTAGTGGGTTGCCCTTAACACCTACTAAGAAGGACTCAGTGTGGGTCATTGTGGATCGGTTGACCAAGTCTACCCACTTTATACCTGTTCGTATGAATTATTCGTTGCTGAAACTAGCTAAGTTGTATGTGTCTGAAATAGTAAGACTGTATGCGGTACCTGTTTCGATAATATCTTATAGAGATCCTTGCTTCACGTCTTGGTTCTGGGGAAAGCTACATGAGGCTTTAGGTACCAAGTTAGACTTCAGTACTGCGTTCCATCCTCAGACAAATAGTTAATCTGAGAGGGTGATTCAGATGCTAGAGGATATGTTGAGGGGTTGTGTAATAGACTTCCGAGGCAGTTGGGAGGACTATTGGCCATTGGCAGAGTTCGCGTACAACAACAGTTACCAATCTAGCATACAGATGGCACCTTACAAGGCTTTATATGGGCGTAAGTGTCTCACTCCCTTGTGTTGGACTGAGTTGGGTGAGCAACATGTTCTGTGTCCTGAACTAGTTTCTGATACTGAGGATAAGGTCAGGTTGATTCGAGATCAACTGAAAGAGGCATCTGATAGACAAAAGTCTTACGTAGATCTGAAGCGTTGAGAGATAGAGTATTCTATGGACGACTTTGTGTTTCTCAAGGTTTCACCATGGAAGAAGATACTGAGATTTAGACGCAAGGGTAAGTTGACCCTAGATTCATTGGGCCTTATCGCAATCTGAGATAAGTGGGACCAATTGCCTACCAGTTAGAGCTACCCCTAGAGTTGGAGTGGATTCATGATGTTTTCCACGTCTCGATGTTGAGACGCTACCGCTCTAATCCCACACATATAGTTCTAGTTGAGGAGATCGAGGTTAGGCCAGATCAAACCTTCGAGGAGGATCCGGTACAGATATTAGATCACAATGTTAAAGTTCTAAGAAGAAAGTCCATTCCATTGGTTAAGGTACTTTGGCGTAATCACAATTCTGAGGAGGCCAGTGGGAACCCGAGGAGGCGATGTGACAACTCACCTATTCTGATAAGGTAAATTTCGAGGCTGAAATTATTTTTTAGGGGGTAGAGTTATAACGCCCCAAATCCTAAATAATTATTATGTATGTTGTGAGATATAAAATATATGTTTACCTTAGTGGTTAGGTGTTCTGGGAAGAGTCTAAGAAGTCTTGCGTTCAAGCCTTGACTTGTGCAAAAGTTTTATTTTAGAGGAATAAACCCTGTCTCTAGTCAGTAGGTCTTTTAAATTAATGTGTTTATAACATGATAGAAAAGGGCCTACTAGCTTAAGGGATAAGTGGCGTGTGATAGTTGCTTGAGGTCTGAGGTTCGAATCTTGGTAGGTGTAGTAGAGTGTTTTCTTTTACTGATGTGCCGTGGGAGTGTTTTGGGTTGACCGAAACACTGAAGTGTTTGAATGGATTATGAATTGAGTAGTTGAGAGGGGAGTGGATGGCATGGAGGGATTTTAGGAGAGAATTTTGGGGAGTTGAGGTGAGAGGAGGTGGTGTGCTGAATTTGAACTCTAGGCACTCAAAGAATTCGGCTTTAGGGTGAGTTCTAGTGGCTGTGAATTTTTGAGTTTTGGTTTCTCTCCATTTCAGTTTCAGTCAAGATTTTGCACTTCTTAGGGCTAATTATTGCTTAGGATCATTCGGGTTTCTCTCGTTTATTTTTTGTTGTTGTTGATGCTATTTATTCCGAGTTTGCTCCTTCCTAGAGTTCTCTTGCTGACTAATTGGTTCTTCTTCTCTCTCTCAATCGGTTCCTAACAGTCACCCTCTCATTTTGTGCTTTGGCCGAATACTTCTTCTTTCCTCCTCTCTTGTCTTTCAGTTTTTGGGCAAATCCCTTTTCTCATCTTCCTTACTCTCCTGTCGATTTTGCCTTCCCTGTTTCTTCCTCTTCTACTCCAGTAGGCTTTGCGTCTTTTTGCATATTTCATTGGCCGAAGATTGATAGGTAAGTTTCTGTGTTACTTCTGTCCCCTTTCGACTTTTCTCTTTTCTGAGCACCATTTCTCTTCTTTTTCTCTTCTTGCTATTACCCTTCTGTTTACTTTTTCAGTTCAATCTCTCTCTTCGGTTCTTGGTTCACTGCATCACTGAATTACACTCTTTTGGTAAGTGATTTAGATATTTGTTGTAACGATCATAAGTTACTGAGTGAAGGTGTTGTTGGGTGGTAAGTGCAGTTCAGTCAAGATTGTTTTATAATCCAAGTATAGGTTTAATTAAAAGGTTGTGACTTTCGTGTAGGTGGGGATTAAGGTTGATTGGTGCATCTCCTAAGAACCAAGGGTCTGATTTTGATTGATTTTCGATTGTGATTAATTTGGAATTTCGTTAGGTTCATTTGATTTATGAATTAGGTAATTGATTAAATGGCATTTTGATTGAGTTCAGGTGTAAGAGTATTCGGAGTGCGGTTAACTTTAAATCACATCAGATCCGCAAAAGCCAAAATAAGTGATATATATATGCATATGTACATGTATGATTATACTTTAGCATGCTATTTTAACTATATTGAATACATATATGACATTTTGATACGACATGACATGATTGTATGATGCATTGCATAGGGGTGGGTTTTATATTGATCGGGGGAAGTGTACTGAAAGGCTTCGAGCCTAAATTACTGGCAGCCCAGCTGCATATTACTGTATAGTACCGCAACTATTGATACTTGGAGTGTAGGGATGGTGGGTTGATTATATCCCTACATGGAGTGTAAGGTTGGACGAAGATGGAGTGTAGAGGCTGGCTGGGTAGGACTTGCATGTTGTTTAATCTACCACTATCATTATGTCGTACTGAAATGGGCTAAAGCCCTACTACTACTGTTATTGGTACTACTATTGTAATGGGCCAAGGCCCAACTGATTACTGTTACTGAAAAAGGGCTAAGGCCCAGATTGTTAACTATTTGCATATTATCTGTTCGGTTGCTTTGGGGATTACATAATGAGTTTTCGTAAACTCACGCTTTTGTTTTACTGTATAGGTAATCCCCAAGCTTAGGCGGATCAGTGCAGCGAGGGACTCAAGGGTGACCACACTACCGCGTATTTATCCGATTCGTATATAATTATGTTTTCTTTTTAGTTAAGTATCGATATTTGGGGTTTTAATCTGTAATATGACCTCTTTGGATTTTACTTTAATTTGGGATTTTAATCATTTTGATTCGTAACTGCTAGCAGTAGGAAAAGACGTGAGTTTTTTAAAATAAATGTTTTAACGAAAATTCTACGATTACGCAAACTTTTTAAAAGCTTCCGTTATAAATGATGTTTTGAAAATTAATAATGTTTTAAATGAGAAAAACTTACTTTTGATAATGACTCACTTTACGCAAATGAATGGCACGTTTTAAAAACATGAAAAGGTAACACAAAGAGGTTAAATGAGAGAGGGGCTCAACGACATCATACTATTCAAAAAACACTATCTTGTGACATCACCAAATTCAGCCATATTGTCCAGGCTGGGTTTGGGGTGTTACATGATGTCCTAAGAAGATTTTGAAAGTTGTTAGGAAATATAGCAAGTCAAATCCTACTAAATATTAGTTATTTTTGGGAAAAATGAATGTTGATTATTTTGCAAATAATGACATGGATCAATTATAAGCCAAATGGTAAAAATTCCCAAGAGTCCCCTATTTTATAACCAGATAGTTGTCTTCTAATTTCTAAGTGAAACTAAAACCTATCTTAACACTGCAATAAGTAAAGACAACATATGCCAAAATTTGTATACATAAAGAATAAGCTTAAACATATGTCGCTTAAAAGTTGAAAACAATCAAAGTAAAGTGGTAATTTATATAAATTTTCAATGTAAGAATCAAATTAGGCAAAAGGAAGTCAAACCTAAATGGAAACTAGTTGAAGACCTAACCTTATAGCATAAACTAAAATCTATCTCCCATTCAAGCACAAATTGTTACAAACCCTTATATGCTAACAAGAATCTATCAAGAAACTTAATTGGAAAAAGTAAGAAGGGGCATTTGCAAAATGTAACAAATGAGTCTAAAACCAGAGAAAGAATAAGTGAGAAGGTAATGGAAGTACTAGCTAGAGTTGCAGGTACTTATTTCGTTGTTTGAGTTGGAGTTTCTTCTCTCGTACTTTGACTATCGGTAGCAGCACTTCCCAAGGTGTTCGAACCCGTGGAAGAACGCTTTGAAGAAAATTGTACACCTTTTAATGTTCACGCTTTGCTAATCATTTTCCTAGAAAAAACAGAGTGGTAATAGATGATGATTAATGATGAAGCACCCAATAGAGCACCGAAAAGGTCATGGGTTTTGAGGAGGAAGAAAAGAACATGAGATTCGAACAGGGAAAAATATGAATTTTCAACTTCCTTTTAAGATTTGTTGTCGAAAACTTGAAGCTGACAGTAAATTTGGAGCAAGGTTAGCTTATTTATTTGCTTACCCTTTATTTTGGCTTTTAGGGTTGAGCTGACAAGTATTATAGTCAAAAGAAGGAAGAACGTCTATTCCATTGCAAAGCTGAATTATAGTCTACATTATTCAAAGTGATAAAAAAATTAAAATAGTTTTTGTTAATTCAAAAATTAAAAAATCAATATATATAATGTGAAACTATTAATAATTAATGTGAAATTTTATTAATGATTCAATATATTTTACCATCAGGTTATATATAAAACAAAGCAAGGCAACACTTTTTTGTGGTGAAACTTAAAAGGATTAATGTGAAATTTTATTAATGATTCATTATATTTTAATTCATATTTATCTGTCTACTTTTTTTTAAATTGTATTTTTAAACTAAAAGTAAATTTACAATTACACTTGAGTTTTATATTGAATTCTGTTATTTTACTATTTAATTGAATTTTACTATACAATTTTAATTTAATTAAAATAATTTAGGACAAGATCTAATAAATTTTTTTTATATTTTATTTTAATAGTTATTAGCAATAATAAGTTAATTGTTATAGTATTAAAAATTAATAAAAAATATTATTTTATAATGAGATAAACTTATTTTTTTAAATATATTTTTTTTAACTTTTCATGTCTTTATTCATTAAATAAAATATTTAAGTTAATTTATTAAAATAATTTTTTAGTACAACTTTCATGTGCAATTCCTGAAATGTGTATATCATTAATGTTGAGTGACAAGTTTATCAAAATATCAATCAAATTCAATTATTAATGTTGAGTCACAAGTTTCAATATTGAATTATTAACACAAAAAAATTAAGAAAAATAATTTTGAAATCTTGTGAATTAGCAGAGTTTCTAAGAACTTGAAGGGTGCAACTGTCATAATCTTGAAATCTTTTGAATTAACATAGGTTTCTTATTTTGAAATCTTTTTAGCAAGTGAGTGGCAATGGCAGACCACCTGAAAAAAAGAAGTAAAAACATAATAAAGATAGTAATCTTTACACAAAACCTTAAAATTTTCTCAATATATTACTCATCTAAATAAAAAAAAAAAAACTTATAAAGTAGACAAAAAAATGTTAAAAAACTGATTTGCTATTTCCTTTTAGTGAAGAATTGAAGACCCATTTTTGCATTTAAAGTCAGCATTCCATTAAAATATGACGTCAGAAGAGATAGTAACTTATTGCAAAAATAGAAGACATCGCACAATTTTAATTTAATATCTGTATGATCGAAATCAAAATAAAGAAGAAAAGATTATATAGGTGATAAATAGAGTAGACTAGCCGTTCAGATTTGAGAGTATATATATGTTGCTGTAACATCCCTAACCTGTGTCTGTCACCAGAATAGGATTTAGAGGTGATCATGGTTTGGGCGGCCCGGCCCGGCTCGAAGGCCCGTCCGAAAAATGGGAGGGTTTGGGTAAAAATATATGCTCGAAATATGGGTTTGGGCAAAAATACGAGACCCGTTTAGAAAACGGGCCGGGCCTCAGGTCAACCTTTTTTGGTCCGGGCCTAGCCCGAATTATATAAATATATATATTTTATTTTTTTAAGCATATGTAATTTTTAACTTTGTTTTTTTAGTTGTGTATTGTTTTAAGAATTGTTTATCTCAATTTTATTTTGTTTCTTATTTTAATATTTGTTTTTATGTTTTTAAATTTTTTAATGAAATAAGCAAAATAATAATAATACGGGCCGGGCTGGGCCGGGCTGGGCCGGGCTTGGGCCTAACATTTTTATTTTGGGCCGGGCCTGGACAAAATTTCAGGCCCATAATGCTTATGAAGCATTATCGGAGTTTATAGAACAAATACATTTAATTCATGTCATTTACTATTCATATATAAAACTAATCGTATCGTCCCTTGATTGGACCCTCGTGGCATAATTTAAGCATTAGAAGTAAGTTGGGACTAAATCAGAAATTCAGAAAATTGTTCGCGAAATTTCAAAATTTTTCTTAGGTTAAGAGGTCACACGTCCATGTGGTCAGGCCGTGTGGCTCACACGGCCAGGTGACATGCCCATGTCTCAGGTCGTGTGGCATACAAGGTAGGGCACATGCTCATGTCCCTAACCCGTGTAACTCTCTGACTTGCAATTTAATTAAGTGCATGGGTCACACAGCCAAGTCACACGCCCGTGTGCTAGGCCGTGTGGGCGATTTAATTTTTTGAAAATTAAATGCAGGTTTCACATGACTAAGATACACGCCCATGTTCTAGGCCATGTGCTTCACACGACTGAGACACACGCCTGTGTCTCTGCCTGTGCGCCTAATTTGAGCATTCTATTTCTTAATTTTAAGATGTAGGGGACACACGACCAAACCACATGCCCATGTGCCAGGCCGTGTGTCATACACGGTCAATACACCGAATGTAACACCCCTATCACGTGACCGTTGCCGAAATAGGTAGGGGCATTACCGGATAACCAGAACAGATCAGAATAGAATATTCACAAATTATAACAAGATTCAAACATAAAATCCCTACTAAACCAAACACATTCATAAACTTCAGAACACATATAAAATTTTCCAAATTAAGGAGGTCACATGCCAGTGTGACCAGGCCGTGTGCCTCACACGAGACTCAGGCACGCCCATGCACCCAAGCCATGCCAAAACAGAGCAAGTATACTGACTTTTTACCATGGCCATAAGACCCGCCCGTGTGTCTTAGCTGTGTTAGTTTTTGTGCCAATACTGGAAAATTAACACGCCCATAAGGCACGCCCGTGTGCCCTAGCCGTGTGACACAAAGCAGACTTGATATCAATCATATTCCCACTCATTTGGATCAATTTCATAAGCATACCAAAAACTCAGCCATTTCTGCACATAACCAATACATTTTTAGGCCTAAAATCTTTTTTCCAAATGAACAAAATATTCATATACAAGAATATGGCCAAAGAGTAACCATTACCAAGTTGACATTCAAAAATAAACTAATAATTCAAACTCATTCAAAGCACCAACTAAACTTACCCTTTAACACCCAAATTTCATAACAAGTTGTCCATTTCATTGAAGACATTCATTCATCAATTTCATGCCAACAATTGCACCATTCAAGATACCAAAACAAAGCACATTCCCAAACCTTGACCACATCACATGACTTATATACATAGGATCAAAAACATATCTTAATCATTTTAGCCTATACATGCCATACTTAAACTTTGTACAAATACAAAAGTACCAAAAAAATGAGTTCGATAGTGTGGTGACAATCCTTGACTATCCACGAGCCCACAGTAGCTACGATATCTATAAAACAGGTGAAAGAATAACAAAGTAAGCTACAATGAGCTTAGTAAGCCAAATACAATAATTATGCAATCCATAATCGTATTACGATAACCACTTTCCATAGATAATTCACAAATCAGATTTACTCATTTAATACATACTTCTAGTTCACACGATTAGCATACCTTTCATTCTTAGGACTTAAGTACAAAACAGACGTACCTGAGTCAGACACATATAGTATGCATTCATTCATTTCTCGGAATTTCTCCTTATATCATTTAGAAACGTTACAGAGCTCATATAGGCCTTATACAATGCCGACGTCCCCGACGTGGTCTTACATGTTATTCAATACCGATGCCACTATCCCAGACAGGGTCTTACATGAAACATATATGATGCCAGTGTCCCAAAAATGGTCTATACGCAATTCTCTAATTAATGCCTACGTCCCAGACGAGGTCTTACGTGATATCATTTTACCATTGCTCATTCAGAAATGACTCGGGATAATACTTCAGGCTCTCATGGCCATCCAAATACAGTTTATAAATCAAGAATTTATAACAGACATCAATATGACGCATATTTTTATTTTGACTTACCTCGTACGGGTTTAGACGGATTCGTGTCGACTATTAACAATTTTGGACTTCCCCCGATCTAAGTCCGATTTTCTTTGTTCTTGATCTAAATCAATTCAAATTCAACCATTCAATCATTCATTTCATTCAATTTAATCCATGAACACAAATTTAGGGCATTTTACATTTTTGCCCTCACAGTTTCATACTTTAACAATTTAGTCCCTAATACTTAAAATCATCAAATTCAACAATTTTAACCACATTTAAACATAGCCAAATTTCAATGCTATTCAATTAAGCCCATATAACACATTTATTTCACAAATTAGTCCTCCCAAAGTATTATTTTCACTATTTAGCCCAAATTACTCAATTTCATCAAAAGTTCAAGGCAAAACATATTTATTCAACACCTATCCATCATAATCCATTCAATTTCACTACAAAGCTTCAAATATCAACAATGGCACTATTTATAAACTTCATCAAAATCAAAAATTGAGGCATGGGCATGGAAGATTTTGAAGCAACGATCACAGAAACGTAGAAATTATCAAAAACGGAGGAAAACTCTTACCTTAATCAAGGATTAAGCTAGCCGAATATCACAAAGCATGAACCCTTTTCTTTTTCTTTGATTTTCGGTGGAATAAAACATGTTAATGGCCATATTTCTTTTGTTTTGTTTTATTAACACATAATGATAAAACATTTACCATTTTATCCCTTATTTAAACCCTATAAAAACACATGTAATAAGGTCATTTATGACCACTTAAACCTTTAATGATTTAATTGTTACATAAGGCCATTAAATCAAAAGCCATATTAAATACACATATGCAAATGCGACATGCTAATTTTATCACATATGCAATTTAATCCTTTTTCACAATTAAGCACAGAGACAGACAAATTAAGTCACGAAAATTTCACAGTTGCTAAATCATATAACACAGACGCAAAATAATATTAGAATATTTTTTAGACTTGGATATGTGGTCTCGAAACCACTATTCCGACTAGGGTCCAAACTGAGCTATTACACCGAAACTCTATTTCACATCGAAGCTTTCAATCCCATAAGATACCTACATCACATACATATATTTTTACATACTTATTATATACTATATTAAAATAATAAAAATAAAATATTATGAAATATTATTGATATATTTCGTACACCTTTTGATAGGGTACATCTACATGTATTGAACAAGTCCACCAACCTTAGCCTCCATTGGCAAATGAATAATTAAATGAATCATGATTGTGAAGAAACTTCGTGGAAATATTTTCTCCATTTCACAAAGTGTTAACACGACTTGTATTTGAAGTTGATCAACTTCTTATGGATCAAGACTTTTTACACATAATCTCTTAAAGAAATCTGATAGATTTGTAATAACACTTAGCACATTCTTTTCTGCAACTCCTCTTAAGCATATAGGAAGCAAATCTTGCATGAGAATGTGACTGTCATGACTTTTGAGGTTGCTTAACTTGGCTCTTTCAAATTCATGCATTGAGATAAGTTTGATGCATAACCATCGGGTACCTTCAAGTTTTTCACAATGGAAAGAAAAATATCTCTTTCCTTTTATGCAAGAGTGTAACATGCTTTTAGTAGGTACTCTTTCTCGTTTCTCATTTTTGGATGAAGATAACTTCGGATGCCAATATCTTATAGGTCCTTGCATGCCTTGATATTATCTTTACCACCGTGTAAGAGATTTAGAAGAGTGTCGACGACATTGTCACATACATTCTTCTCGATGTCATGACATCCAAGTTATGTCGAAGTAGATTGTAACGCCAATAAGGTAAGTAAAAAAAATATGCTCCCTTAAAGTCTTGTCTTGATTTATGAGATTTGCTTCATCTCCCTCTACCACCAATTCTTCAAAGTCATTAAAAAAATCGCACCCCTTGTCTACATTGAGTTCTACCAACCTTTCATCTAGTTCTTCTCTATCCCTCTTTTGGGCTTTTCCATAAATGAAATTGATACCTTCAACTTCCCTTAAGATATCTTCTCTAGATTGTGGTATAGGAGCTACCCCATACTCTATAGTGCCATCGAATTTATGACTATTTTTGAAATGGGTGTTTAGCCAATAACCATTGACGAAGACCCATATAACAGAACTTTCGACCATATCGTAGCCATCAAGATTGAGTTTTTTTAACACATACTGGGCAAGTAACTTGACCTCTTGTACTTCACCCCGAAAGATTAGCGTAAGCTAGGAAATCATTGATTGTCCGAATAAGACAAGCCTGAAAAGTGAAAGATTCAGAAGCTGATGAATCAAAAGATCAAATCTTGTCCATAATTGCTTCAACTCATTAATTAAAGTTTACATGTAAACATCAATGTCGTTGTCGGGTCCTTTCTCACCAAGGATAACCATTGATAGTATCATCGATGATTGCTTCATGCATGCCCAAGGTTCCAAATTACAAGGAATAAGAAGTACAGGACATGTACTATAACTTGTACTCATTGTTCGTGTAACGCCCCAATTTTGTCGGGATTTTGAATTTCTTCTTGGATTTAAATTTTGCTCGGCTTGATGTGTTATTGTGATGTCCTGGGTGTGTTTAGTGGACCTTTAGGAGGCCTAGGGTTAAGCCTAAGGTCTGGCAAATTTTTATTTTTGGCCTTAGGGGAGAATGGACCTAAGCTAGGTGGGCTTTTAAATTAATATTGGGGTTTTAAGACACAAGAAGACCTGTGGTAAAGTGGCAAGGTAACGCCACTTAGAGCTTAAGGAGGTGGCGTGTAGAGGCTTGTGAGAGAGCTGAGGTTTGAATCCATCAGTGAGCAAAGTGCATATTTTATTTTGTGCATATGCATAGTAAGAGGTGGACTCCAAGTGAAATTTTGAAGGAAAGAGTTTGAAGTGCTCATGGAATTAGGTGAGGAGTGATAAAGGGAGGTTATTTAAGAGAATATTTAGGAATTTTGAAAGGGGAGCAAGAGTTGGCCGACTAGGGGACTTTGGAAATGCAAGTTCGGTTAGGGACCTTAGGTATTTGCGTTTTGGTATTTGTGTGTGGATTATCTTTGGTTGCTTTTCTTTTGGGATTTGTTTTGGTCATTTTCTTGGTTGTCGAATAGGTATAGTTGTTAGGCTCTCTCATTCCTTCTTTCTCCTTTTCTTCTCTAGTTAGAAAAGCCGAACACTTTGTGCACGATCCCTCTCTTGCCGATTTCTTCCTCTTAGCCGAACCCTTTCATCTCTTTTCTTTCAAAGTCGGATCTATCATCTTCTTTCTCTTCTCTCTTCACTTTTCTTCTTTCTCTTCTCCTCCTTTTCTCCATCGATTAAACTGATTTCCCTAAAAACCTTGCTAGCCGATTTCTTTTTGGGACCGAATTCTCTTTGTTTCTATTCTTGTAAAAGCCAAAACCCTCAAGTCTCTCATCTCTCTGCCGACCATCTCCTCTCCTTTCATAAACTTTTCTTCTTTTTCCACCTTTTTTTTCAAAACCGAAACCTACATACTCTTTAGTGGGTTTTTTCGAAAGCTGAATCACTTAGATCTCTTCTATTCTTTTCTTGCGTTCTGACAGATCTATAGTAGATCTGGGCTAGGCTAGTGATCAGTGGTTCTTTCGTGTGGCAAGGTTGTCAAGCAAACTTTTGGGTAAGTAGTCTCTTTTTTATTCTTTCTTTCTTGAGATCTAAGAAAAGCCGAAACCCCTATCTCACCTTGGGTGATGTCGGTTTTGACCTCTTTTGGGTAAACACCCATTTTAGCCTTTTCTTTTGTTCTTATATGTATTAGTTCAGTAAAAGGGTGATCTAGCGAGGAGCAGTGGAGGCTAAGGGCGTTGAGGCAATCTAGATCTAGATCTAGTTGTAGATTTCAACAAAGGTAAGTGAATATTGGTTTTGGGTAAGGATGGCCGAATATGGTGATATTAGTATGATGTCGATTCTGTTTGATTTCGTTGGATTATAGTATAATATTATAGTGGGTTTGTTGTAGGTTAATCGTGTGCAGAATCTTGACGTAGTGCGCAAACAGGTGTGTAATCGACACCCGCTAGTAGATTAGATCGGCAAAAGCCAAAATGTCGAAATACCGGCATTTCGAGGGCTTACGAGTGTGTGAGCGCTCGTGGGTTGGTCCAAAACTGTGAAATTGGCAATAACGGATGGTAAGGCTGTTGTGCACGTTTTCGTGCACTTAGGTGGTTTTGGGCCTCGATGGGTTGAAATTGGGCCTAATGGGCTTTCGGGCCCATATGGGTGAAATTACGCTGTAAGTGCTCTCTGGTAAATTAGACATTAATTCTATTCAAATATGAGTAAATTGAGACTTAGCGGGCCACAGTAGCTTGTGGGCTTCGTCGGGCCCATTAGGGGTTTAGGGCCCGATGGCACTGTATAAATGAATTGGGCTATTTGAGTCGTTCGGGTGACGTTAGATCTGTTAAGTAGACTGTAATCAGCATAAAACCCTAAAACCTAGCAAAATTACCGAAATACCCCTAAAGTGTGAAAATTACTATTTTACCCCTGGATGCTAAATGACAAGTTAACCCCTAAAGGAAAGTTGACTGATTTGCATGATTGCTGTTTCTAATATTCTGTATGCCATGTCATATTATATTCTGATTTGCATGGGGTTGGGATATTATTACTGAGGAAGTGCTAAAAGTGGCAATGCCATGTATTCTGCTTAGAGGCTCTGCCTCGTATTACTGTTCTAGTGGCTTGGCCACGATATCTGTTTAAGCAGCTCTGCTGCGGCTGTGGTGTATAGGGCTGGGTAGGTTGAGTTATTCCCCACATGGTGTGTAGGGCTGGTACGGGTGGTGTGTAGGGCTGGATTGGGCTTGGGCTTTGCATACATGCATATATCATGATAATCTGATCTGTTTCTGTAATGGGCCCAAGGCTCACACTATTTTTTGAATAGGGCCAAGGCCCAGTTTAATCTGTTTCTGAATAGGGCTTTGGCCCAAACTGAGCTTGGACTGATCTTTGACACTGGCTGGGTTTCTTTACACACTGAGTTTTCACAAACTCACTCTCTTATTTCCATCCATGCAGGTAACCCCCAGCCTTAGAGGATTTGGAGCTGCGAGGGATTCGAAGTGGCCACGTGAACTATTGGATGGTTTATAGTTTTCTAAATTTTTTTTTAATGCTTTATTCTTTTTTTATTTGGGTTTTAAATTGTAATAAGGCCGCTTGGTATTTTTATTTTGGTATTTCTTTTTTATTTATTACTTGTTTAAAACAATAGACTAGTCTGCACGGGTTTTTATTTCAAACATAACAAACGTTTTCAAAACATACATTCAGTGACTAATGGGTAACTTAATAACGACGACTTAACATTAAGGTCTTTTAAAAGTGAACTTTAATTGGTAGTGGATAGGGTTTTTATAAACTAAATAAGTTCTTATTTACAAAAGGTGTAATATAGTTTTGCTAAAGTCGACATAATGATTATTAAAAGAAGATCGAAGTATAATCAATTGTCCATGTGACACACCAGATCTGGCCATAACGTCTGGGCTGGGCTTGGGGTGTTACAGTTCGGAATAGATTGAATCCATCTCTAGCCAAACCTAGCCTAACATTACGAGGTTCATATGCAAAATCAGGAAACCTCTTATCAAACGTATCCTAGGCAGAACCATCGGCTAGATGTCTTAATATAACATCTTTGGTTCGTCCTTCTTTATGCCATCTCCTGGATTGTGATGTCTTGGAGAATTGAAACAATCTTTTAAGTCTAGGAATTGAAACTACCGTAATACCTTGGTAGGCTTAGGACAACGACAACTACCATCAAGCTGTTCATCTGCATACAACTAATCAGAATATTGACACCTTGAGCTTTTACAGACATCACAACTGATCTTTTTACTAGCATCACCCCAGTATAACATACAATCATTTGGGCATGCATCAATCTTCACATACCCAAGATTTAGAGCAAAAATCTTTCTCTTTGCTTCATAGTATGTAGTCAGGATTATGTTTCCATCTCGAAATGCCTCATTTAAAAACTCTAATAAGCATATCAAAGATTTTACTAACCATTCAAAAAGTACTTTGAAATGGTAAAGTCGAAGTAGAAATGAGACGCATGAGAACTTGACACAACTGGGATAGAGCGGAATATCACAATCATCTAGAAGAGTAGTTGCTCTCTTCGTAGTCTTTTGGGCCTCATTAGCATCATACTCTCGACCATTATTTTGAAACTCACTTGAAACTCCATCAAAACTCTCATGAAGAGTTGGGATGTTGATAGCTAGAGCATCCGTTATGAGATCTCTTAAATTGGCTTCATTGTCTTGTGACAACATAGAAATTGACGGAGAAGTTCTCACCATTTGGCTGGTTTGCACTAATGTCCTTTCAATGGATTCTCCATGAAAAATCCAATACTTGTATTCTTTTATTATACCATGAAGACGAAGATGCTCACCCACGAGATGTGATTCATGCAATATCCTATTATTGCAACGATGGAATGGACAATATATTTTTCGGTTAAAAAGTGATTTTTCAATTGCAAATGATAGAAATCTTTCTATTCCAGCTAGGTGATTGGCGTTAAATCTCGAAGCATCCATCCAACTTCTATCCACCATCTATTAAAGTAATTAATAATAAAACAGAGTATAAAGAAATACATGATGTATGATATATATTAATACCTAATCCTAAGGTCCATGTGCGAAAAGAGATGAGCTTTCTAGTGAACTAACAACAACCAAAACTACCTAATCCTTCCTCAATGAATAATAGAAGTGGAAATTAATATTTTCCAGTTTCTATGGTGTAATTGTTGACGTTTTTAAAATATACAGAAGTTATTTATTAAAAAAACAAAAATTTAAATAATTGTACTCGATATTAAAAAGTTATTTCATCTCACATGAGTTAAGTAGATTTTACATAATATTAAAAGATAATGTGAACATAAATAGTTTACACATATGATAATTTTTTTATTTTTTAAAAATATATTTAATATAAATTGTTGATATATAATAGATTAACTTCTAATGTCACATGTATTATATATGATTTTATGTGTTAATATTTAATTAATTTTTTACAATATTATACTTTTTAATTATAGTAATTAACATAAAATAATATTTTTATTTGAATTATTGAATATAATTAAAATATATTAGCTTATCAATTCAAACATTATAATATAAAATTTTCAAATAAATAATTAAAACATTTTTAACATATTCAATATATAATATGATTTTACTTTATATAGTTAATAAAAAGTAACATTGTTCAAAATAATCATTAAGTGATAATTAATATACTTAGGATTCTATTCAAATAATAACTCTATGTTACATCAATAAAATTAGTATAACTTTTGCTTAGGTCAAATTTTTTTAATTAATAATGGTAAATTATAATTATCCACCATCTATTAAAGTAATTAATATTAAATAACATGAGTATTTAAACTTGCAAATACCCATTTAGACATTTCATCTACAATGATAAAAGACAATCCCAAATAATGCAAGCTGGTGATAGTGTAACTAATCATGCTAATGTAAAAACACTAGTTACCTTTGAATCCTCACCGGTGATGGAAACAACTTCTTTATTTCCAAGGCCAGAATGTGCATAAACTTGCTCTTGAGTCATACTAAAAAACAAAAGTTGAGGTTAATGACAAAGTTGAGGTTAAAGCTAACATAAACAAAAGATATCCATTATAGAATAGTAGTAGGCAAAGTTAATACAAGTATTTAGCAAATTAAAATTAAAAAGAATGATTTTATCATATTTTCGTATAAGCATCATTTTAAATTCTAAAATATTTAGTGGATGCCCTTAACCCAACCCTATTTTGTCTCTCTATTGAAGAGTTCATTTAGGATAATATCATTTCCTATCATATACTATCTTTATATTAATTTAGGATAATCTAGAAAGGAAGAAGAAAAAGCACTAAAAGTCACTCAACTGCTCTACATCCTATTATAAACCATGAATAACGCTATAAGAAAAATGCATCACTCTTCCCATCATTTATGGTAGAACTAAAATGAATTCATGTGTTGATGAGAGTAAGAAATATCACAAGGATAAAGTCAAATTGGTGAGAACCATTAATTTAAAGCTGAGGACATCAATTATCATGTTAGCATGCACTTAGCCAAAGGTCAAACTATCTGTCCAATTGAGTTGCAACTGTCACACCCCAAACCCGGCCTAGACGTTATGGCCGAATCTGGCGAAGTCACATGATAGGGTGTTTGAAGGCTAAGTTGTTACAATAAAATCATTTCCATGTTATTACATTTCTTATCTCTTATTACTTTCTAAAAGAAATCGTTTTACTTATTTAAATAATTTGCTTTAAATCATTTCTCATTGTGGAAGCTTTAAAAACAATTTAAGTAGTCGTGAGTTTAGAAAAATACTTTAGCTTTTTGAAAACTAAATTTTCTTACTACTAGTAGTTATAAATCCATAAGAATAAAATAATAAAAAAAATTTAGAAAAAAGTCCCAGATAGTCCTCCATTTACATCCCATTAAACCAAAATAAATAAATCATAAATCATAAATATAAAAATGATGAAAGTCCGAAACAGTGGTCACCGTCGAGTCCTCCGCCACACCGATCCATCTAACTATGGGGATTACCTATGCACATTAAACAAAAAGGGGTGAGTTTACGTAAACTTACTATGTAATCTCGCTGAAAATAAACAAGCAATCAGTATTCACATTGCACAGTCAAATAGTCTGGGTTTAAGCCCTTTTTCAGTATCAGTAACAATTTGAGCCTTAGCCCATCTCTGTACAGTATCAAATTGCAGTAGGCCTTAGCCCATTACAGTATCAGTATCAGTTATGCAGTATTCAGTATCAAAGTCCTATCTAACTAGCCTCTACACACCATCTCCGTCCAACCTACACTCCATGTGGGGATTAAGTCACCCACCCACCCCTACACTCCGAATAGTACTGAATGCGGCACATGAACAATAATTTGCAGCTGAGCTACCAGATATTAGGCTTAAAAGCCTTTCAGTACACTTCCTCTAACCCAATATCAACCCAACCCAATGCAATGCAACATACCATACATGTCATGCTATCTCATGATTATCAGTACATATAAACAGTTTAGTATACATGCATACTATTAACATGCTCGGTACAAATCAATCAATCAGTCAGTTCACATAATTAGGGGTCAAAATAGTGCTTACCGACTCTACAGAAGGTTCAGAGTTAACTTGGGCAACCCATGCAACCTCAGAAATCAATTCAGTAAAATGGGCTCACGCGCCCATATGGCTTGCCAGTATGGGCCCACACCTCCGTGTGGCCTACACGGCCCAAATTTGCCTTGGCTGTATAGATCATACGACTTGGCCCAAAATCCCACACGCCCGTATGGGCTACCCGTGTGGACCTACACGCCCGTATAGCCCACACAGCCCAAAAAAATCTAGCTCGTGTGTCGCACATGGCCTACCTGGCCATCACACAGTTGTGTCTTGCGCATACGGCCTGGCCACGTCGATCACACGCCCGTGTTAGGGCACACGACCTACCACACAATTGTAGGGCGTCGACAGTGGGGCTTTCGGCTTTCGTTGAAACCCTATTTTCTATATTTTTAGGTACACACCTGGTATCAATTCACTGCAAAAAGCATCCCGAGCCTTCTTGAACCTATATTCGACCAATGCAACTCTCAATCAATCCTTAATTTGTTATTCAATCAAAACCTATTGAATACCATAACCAAAAATCTACCAAAACCCCTTACTGTTAACAACCAAAATCGCAACAGTTAGTTCTCTGTAGATGCACCAATCGATTATTGTCCTTTGCCTAATCCAAAGAACCAAAGCAACCCCTTTAGACACTTACTACAAAAAGAGAGAAAATGGCAAAACGAAAACTTACCGAATCGCACGAGTTCAATCATCAAGCAAGGTAAAGGCATAAAAGAAAATGAAAGAGAGGAGGAAGGAAACAGTGAGAATTCGGCAAAAGAGAGGAGAAAAAAGGATGAGAAAAATGTTTGGAGAGAAAGGGAAAAGAAATCAAATTTTTGGCAAAAAGAATCCCCAAATCAGATTTTCTGAAAACCTCCCACTACATCTTAAATTCTCAGCATTTTAGCTCATTTCAAACTCCTACATGGCACCGACAACAACAAAAATATATTTCCCTTGCACGCACAGTGATTCAAACTTAAGACCTTCAACCAACTAACACACCACTTAACCACCAGACCAGCATGCCCATTTTGTTAATAATCTACAAACTTTTACTTAAAAATCTACTAACCAGAGATAAGGCTTTATTCATAAAAATACCAAAATTTGCCCAAGTCATGGCTTAAACTTGGAACCTCCCACACACACCGAAAACAGTTAACAATTGAAGCAGACATATATTTTTGTCACACAGTCATAAAAACAAAAATAAAAATTTTTGAGTCGTTACAATTCTACCCCCTAAAAGAAAATTTCATCCTTAAAATTTACCTGATCAGAATAGATAATGATACTGTTGACGCATCCCATCTTCAGGCTCCCACGTAGCCTCCTCAGTGCTATGATTCCGCCATAAAACCTTAACTAGTGGAATAGATTTCCTCCTCAGAACCTTTATGTCGTGATCCAGAATCTGAATCGGCTCCTCTTCAAAGGTCAAGTCTGGCCTAACCTCAATCTCCTCAACAGGAACAATGTGAGTAGGATCAGAGTGATAGCGCCTCAACATAGAGACATGGAATACATTATGAATACGATCCAACTCTGGAGGTAGCTCTAACTAATAAGTAACCGGTCCCACTCGCTTCAGAATACAACAAGGTCCAATAAACCTAGGGCTCAACTTGCCCTTACAACCAAACCTCAGTACCTTCTTCCATGGTGAGATCTTGAGAAATAAGAAGTCCCCCATAGAATACTCAATCTCTCGCCTCTTCAGATCCGCATAAGATTTCTACCTATTAGAAGCTACATTTAAACGATCCTGAATCAGTCTAACCTTATTCTATCTCGAAAACTAACTCAAGATCCAGAACATGACGCTCTCCCAACTCAGTCCGACATAAAGGAGTGCGACACTTACGACCATACAGTGCCTCGTAAGGTGCCATCTGGATGCTAGATTGGTAGGTATTATTATAGGTGAACTCCGCTAATGGTAAGTAATCCTCCCAACTGTCTCAGAAATTAATGACATAGCTCCTCAACACATCCTCTAGTACCCGAATCGCCCTCTTAGATTAACCATCGGTCTGAGGATGGAATACAGTACTGAAGTCCAACCTTGAACCCAAAGCCTTATTGTAACGCCTTGAATTTTGGGCTCAGGAGAAATAGGCTTTGTATATTGGAGAAATTCAAATTTTTTTGGCCAAGAAAAATATTTCATAATTTCATGTTTGGATTATTAATTAAGTGATTTGGAGTGCTTGGGGATGTTGGAGAAGTCCGGGGTTCAAAAAGAGACTTTAAGAAAAAAATTAATTTTTATCACTAAGTGGAATTGACATTTCAAGGAAGGGTTTATAAATATTTTTTTGGTTAAAGATGATGAATAGAAACAAGTCGTCTGGTGGCTAGGAGCATTGGTAGCTAGGAAATGGTCCATGGTTCGAATCCAGGTGTAACGCCCTGATTTTCTAGATTTCTCGGGTTTAGTGTGATTTTGGTGAAATTGTGTGATCTAAATGTTGAATTTGTGTTTGAGCGTGTTAGTGGGCCTCTAGGAGGCCCAAACTCCGGTTAAAATCTGATAAAAATGTATGTTTTAAGTGAAAGAGGGAATTGGACCAAGAGGGCTTTTAAGAAAAACTTAGTAGAAATTAGCATGAAAGGAGCTTTGGCAAAGTGGCAAGGGGGTGCCACTAAGCTCCTAAAAAAGTGGCGCCTAGGAGGTGTATGAGGTCCATGGTACGAGTCACAAGGTAAGCTTAAATGACTTTTATTTTTTATGTGCATGTGTGGTCAAGAGTTGGTGCTCAAGTAAAACTCTGTCTTGTGTAGTTTGAATTGTTCATGAGAGTGAATCAAGGAGTGAAATAAGGATATTTGAATTTGAAGAGAAAGTGGCCGGCCAGGGGACTCTGCTTAGTGCAATTTCGGCATTTGCATAGGTTAGTATTTCGGCAATTATGGTGCTAGTTGTGCCGTTTTCTTTAGGGTTCTTTTGAGCTTTATTGTATCAATTGTGTAGAGCACACTAGGGTTTCTTTTGCTATTCTCTTTTTGCCATTCTTTCCTTATTTGTTAACCTAATAGCCAAACCTTACACCCCAAAAAGAACCTCTATTGCCTATTTCTCTTTTGACCAAATTCACTTCCTATTCTTCTTCTTCTTCTTTACTCACTTTCTTTTTCTTCTCCTTACCCCTCAAACCGATTGCACACCATCATTCCCTTCTCTAACTGAATCCATCTTCTTCTGTTTCCCTTCTCTTCAAATCTCTGTCGACAACATCTAAAACCCGAAATTCCCCATTGCCGAATGCCCTATTTGACCGAAACTAAACTTTTGTCATTCATCCTTTAACCGAAACCAATCATCTCTTTCTTTCATTGATTCTCCAACAGGCCGAACCCTTTATCATCCATTATCTTTGCCGTCAATTCATTCTCTATTTCTCTGTGGTGTCGACAAGGACATCTAAGAGTAAATCTAGAAGCCGAATCCCCCTAGAGTCATCCTTTGCTATCGTTGGGACTAGATCTAGTATAGATCTAGTTTAGTGGAACCGTGGAAGCGATATTCTTCAGGTAGAATCATCGGTAAGTGGTTAAGTTAAGGAATACTTTCGATTTATTTAAACTAAAGGAAAAGCTAAAATCCCTATATAATTAAGGAGATTGTCGACTTGGCTAGGGGCTAATATAATCTTGGAAATCGGTTTTGTGTTTGTTAAGGGGTGATCTACAAGCAGCATTGGATTAAGGACATTGGCACAATTGGATTTAGATGTTGTAGACCTAAGTTGGCAAGGTAAGACATTAGGGCCATTAAAGGTGATGGCCGAATATGTAAGTAAGGTTTTGGTGAGTTTCGATTTAGATTAAGTGTTGGTATGGCCTAATATGTTGAGGTGATCATTGTAGGAGAAAGAATGTGGGAGATCTCGCCGGTAGTATCACAAACAGGTGTGTGTATCGAACACCCCTTGACAAAAGCCAAAAAACTGAAACGCCGAAGTTCTAGCATTTCGAGGGCTTGCGAGCGTGCGAACGCTCTCAAGTCGATAAGAGTATGTTGGATCTGAAATCGCTATTGGTTGGTGATTTGAGTGTGTAATTTTGAGCACTTCGGTATGACGGGCCTCGGTGGGCCAAATACGGCCCAATAGGCTTTTGGGCCTATTAGGGGTAAAAATGGGTCTTAAGGGTACTTTGATGGTCTATAAGTTACAACCGCTGAAACTGGTAACTGGATACTAAAATTGGACTAAATGGGCTTAAGTGATCAATAGGCTATGTGGGGCCCATTAGGGGTTTTAGGGTCTAGTAGTTAAACTGTTAAAATGCTAATAAATTGACTGCTAAGATGGACATAAAGACTGTTAGTGACTGCAACATGCTTAAAATTGGTAATAATAGTGTAAATGACTGAAATACCCCTTAGGGTGAGAAATTACCGTTTTACCCCTAGGTGTAAAATTACCATTATACCCCTAGGGCTAGAAACGACTGTTCTGCTTAATTTGACTGTTACTGTTACTGCATGCTATGTTATATATATTTCTGTTGCATGGGTTGGGTTGATATTGGAGGAAGTGTGAGTGGCACTGCCACGTTTACTGAAAGGGGCTATGCCTCGTATTACTGAAAAGGGGCTTTGCCTCGTTATACTGTTATCTGAGCAGCCATGCTGTGACTGTGGTGTGTGCGCTGGATGGGTTGAGTTATTCCTCACATGGTGTGTTGGCTGGTACGGATGGTGTGTAGCGGTTGGTTGGGTCGAGTAGTCTCTCCACATGATATGGGCTTGCATTCATACTGTTATTCTGTACTGTTCTGTTCTGGGCCTATGGGCCATACTGTTATCTGAATAGGGCTTCGGCCCAGCATCTGACTGATCTGGATAGGGCTTAGGCTAGTGGGCTCGAGCCAATTTGGGCTTTGGATGGGCTTCTGCACACACTGAGTTTCCAAACTCACTCTTTTTCTTTCCATCCGTGCAGGTGAGCCTTAGTCTATGGACTTGGAGCTGGGAAGGATTCAGAGTGGCCACAAAGACTGGATTTTGGGTTAAAACTGATCTTTGTTATTTCACTACTTTTACTTACTCGTTTTGTTTCATTTTGGGTTGTAATAAGGCCGCTATAACTATTTTTATTTGGGGTTTTATTTCTTGTACTTATGCTTGTTTCACTTCAACTACATTGACTCACGTTTCTCCAACTTTAATCAATGTTTTCAAAACTAACCTTGCAATACTAATGGGTTAACTAAGGATAATAATAATAAGATAAATCGTTTAACAAATGGGTAGAGATTAGGTCGATTGTCCAATAAACTGGGAGTTTCTTCAAAACCCTAAATATTATTTTACAACATTTATCACCAGACTTAGTAGCTAGGTAACGTGGGTTAGCTTAAACGATGTAGCACACTGGACTTGGCCATAATGTCTGGGTCGGGTTTGGGGTGTTACATTTAGTGGTATCAGAGCCCGGTTGCAACAACTCGACTGTGGATCGGGTCCAAAAAGGTTTTCAAAATCTTGAAGCACAAAAAGGGTATTTTTGGGAAATCAAATTTTCGAGAAAAAATTTTTCTTTTCTTTTGTTTAAAGAGATTTTTTTCAAAACTATTTTCTTTAAATCAACATGTTTTGAGAAATTGATTTTAAAAGACTTAAATATTTCTGAGTTTTTTTAAAATCTGATAAATTGAGATGTGGCACACTGAATCCCCGGCACTAAGTCTGTAAGTATTTCTGCCTCAAATACTGTACTGTACTGAAACAATACTGTAGATAGAACTGAGCCTTTGATATGATACTGTAGATAAGGTAGTATTAAGACTACGATACTGAGACTATAGGGTAAACTAAACCATATGACACTGAGACAGTAGTTAGATTACTATTGCACGAGAACAACTCTGAAACTTTATCTGTTCATAAAAATATTCTGTAATAAAGAACTGGAACATTAAACTAATGTCATAAAATTCGTAAATCAGATAAGTTGATATGAGTATGAGAGCCGCTCGTGGACGAGGCCGTGGTCGAGGCCGAGGTAGCGCTCAAGCTAAATCTTCGTCTTCGAGGCATATGCCAGCTGAGGAAGAACGAGCTCTGCCAGCGATGGAGATTGGATCTTATGATAGGGCTGCAGGGGATGACGCTCTGTCCCAAGCCATGCTGAGGGTGTTAGAGAGCGTCGCTGGGGCAAGCACTGGAACTGTGACTAGAGGGCCTATTTCTGAACGACTCCAGGCTAACGGAGCTGAGGTTTTCAGGGGTATATCTGGAGTAGCCCCAAATGTGGCTGAGTATTGGTTGGAAGCCACAGAGAGGATAATAGACAATCTAGACTGCTCAGTGGAGCAGAAGTTAAATGGAGCAGTGTCGTTGCTGTAAGACGAGGCGTATCAGTGGTGGATCACCGTGAGAGAGGGTACCCCAGCTGAGGGGGTAACATGGGAATTGTTCAAGAAGTCCTTTAAGGCGAAATATGTGGGAGCTAGCTATGTGGATGCGCGTAGGAAGGAATTCCTGAACCTGACCCAAGACAATAAGACCGTGGCTGAATATAAGGTAGAGTTTCTACGACTGAGCCGGTAAGCTAGTGGTATTGTTTCCACTGAATATGAGCGCAGTGTTCGTTTCGAGGATGGTCTCAAAGATGAGTTGAGGGTGCTGATAGCTCCGCAGAGGGAGGCGACTTTGCTGCACTGGTAGAGAAGGCTAAGATAGCTGAGGAAGTGAAGCGAGCTGAACGACAGAACCGCGATAGGGATCGCAACCATTTTAAGAGAGATTCTGGACCATCGGGTGTTGCAAACAGGAACTTTAAGAGAGCTAGAGTGGAGGAATCAGTTCGAGCTATACCGGTAAATACGGTAAGACCACAGCCTTATAGGGACTATGGTAGAGTACATCCGGGTGAATGTAGGAAGCGTAGTAGAGCTTGTTTTCGATGTGAGTCTATGGAGCACCAAGTAAAAGATTGTCCACAGAGGCCAGCTCAGACTCAAACTATTGATCAAAGGGTTGCTCAGCCTGTGCGAGGACGTTTGCCACCACCAAGGGGCCATGGTCAAGGTAGAGGAGGCAACGGTAATAGACGTGTTCGTAGAGCACCTGGCAGGGATGCTGGTAATGCTGAGGCTCGTCAGCAAGCCTTGGTGTATGCTGCTAGTCATCGAGAAGAGGGTGACACACCTGATGTTATAACTGGTACGTTCTTGATATCTAGTATACCATATACTGCTCTGATTGATGTGGGTTCGACACATTCATATGTTGCATGTGAGATTTCTGGGTCGTTGGGTGTGCACTCTAAGGAGACGGTGAGTAGGGCAACTGTAATTAGTCCTTTGGGTCACTCTGTTAGGGTAGACAAACTCTTTAGGGAGGTGCCTTTAAAGACTCAAGGTAAAATTTTTACTGGAGACTTAATGGAATTACCTTTCGGAGAATTCAATTTGATTTTGGGCATGGACTGGTTAACTAAGCATAAGGCGACTTTGGATTGTGCGGCCAAGAGGATGATGTTGAGAACAACCGAGGGCGAGGAGGTAATGGTTATTGGGGAGCGAAGGGACTATTTTTCCAATGTGGTTTTGGCCTTAAAGGCTGAAAAGCTGATGCGCAAGGGTTGCGAGGCATATTTGGCATTTGTGAGCCAAACTGAGGCTGAAAATGTGGCAGTAGAGACAGTTAGAACTGTTAATGAGTTTCAAGATGTTTTTCCTGAGGAACTTCCTGGATTACCTGCTAACCGAGAAGTTGAGTTTGGGATCGATCTGTTGCCTGGAACAGCTCCAATGTCCATTGCACCTTACAGAATGGCGCCAAATGAGCTAGTGGAATTGAAAGCCCAGATCCAAGAGTTGTTAGATAGGGGCTTCATTAGACCGAGTGTGTCTCCATGGGGAGCACCAGCGCTGTTTGTAAAAAACAAGGATGGAACAATGCGTATGTACATCGATTATAGCCAGTTGAACAAACTGAAGATAAAGAACAAGTATCCTCTGTCAAGAATAGACGATTTGTTCGACCAGCTTAGAGGAGCTTCTGTGTTTTCTAAGATTGATCTCCGATCTGGATACCATCAGCTAAGGGTAAAGGAGCTGGATGTCCATAAGACAGCATTTAGAACTCGATATGGTCACTACGAGTTTTTGGTTATGCCATTTGGATTGACGAATGCACCTGCAGCTTTTATGGATTTAATGAATCGAGTGCTCCAGCCATACTTGGATCAATTCGTGGTCGTCTTCATTGACGATATATTGGTGTATTCGAAAACAGAAGAGAAGCATGATGAGCATCTTTGAATTATTCTACAAGTTTTGAGAGAGAAGCAACTGTATGTGAAATTTAGTAAGTGCGAATTCTGGCTGAGAGAAGTGACTTTTCTGGGTCATGTTGTTTCAGCTGAGGGGATTAAGGTAGATCCTCACAAGATTGAGGTAGTTCTGGACTGGAAGCCGCCAAGATCAGTATCGAAAATTCGAAGTTTTCTGGGTCTGGCAGGTTATTATAGAAGATTTGTTGAGGGGTTTTCTTTAATCGCGGCACCGTTCACAAAACTGTTAAGGAAGGGAGTAGCGTTTATATGGACTGAGAAGCAGCAAGAAGCTTTTGACAAGCTGAAGAAAGTGTTGACTGAGGCGCTAGTGTTGATTTAGCCAGATTTTGGGAAGGATTTCACTGTGTATAGTGATGCTTCGCTGGTGGGGTTAGGTTGTGTGTTGATGCAAGAAGGTAAGGTGGTTGCTTATGCCTCGCGACAGCTGAAGCCTCACGAAGTGAATTACCCTACGCATGATTTGGAGTTGGCAGCGGTGGTCTTCGCATTGAAAATCTGGAGACACTATCTGTATGGGGAAAAGTGTATTATATACACTGACCATAAAAGTCTCAAATATCTGCTAACTCAAAAGGAGTTGAATCTTAGGCAACGACGATGGATAGAGTTGCTGAAAGATTACGACTGTTCGATTGAGTACCACCTAAGCAAGGCCAACGTGGTGGCTGATGCACTGAGCCAAAGGACTGTTGCTGAGTTAAGGGCTATGTTTGCTTGCTTAAGTTTGTGTGATGATGGGAGCTTTTTAGCAGAGTTGCAAGTAAGACCGACTTGGACCGAGAAAATTAAAGAGTTACAGTTGGAAGATGATTCGTTGATTCCTCAATTTCAGTAAGTTAGGAATGGTGAGAGTGAGGATTTTGGACTGAATTCTGATGGGTTCTTTGTTTCCTTGGAAGAGTTTGCATTCCTAAGGACTCTGACTTGAGGTGGTTGATCTTGAGTGAGGCTCATGGTGGACCTTGTGCTATGCACCCTGGAGGTAATAAGTTGTATAGGGATTTGCGAGAGGCGTACTGGTGGTTTGGACTTAAGCGAGAGGTGACTAAATTCATTGGGAAATGTCTGACGTGTCAGCAAGTTAAAGCTTTGCACCAGTTACCTTCTGGACTGTTACAACCAGTGAAAATTCCGCAGTGGAAATGGGAAAGAGTAACTATGGATTTTGTAAGTGGGTTGCCATTGACACCTTCAAAGAAAGACTCTGTTTGGGTAATCATGGATAGATTGACGAAGTCTGCTCATTTTATACCGGTTAGGACCAATTACTCGCTTCAGAAGTTGGCCAAGTTGTACGTGGCTAAAATAGTGCATCTGTATAGGGTGCTTGTTTCGATAATTTCTGATCGAGATCCTAGATTTACATCTCGATTCTGGCAGAAGCTGCATGAGGCGTTGGGTACGCGATTGGACTTTAGTACTGCATTTCACCCTCAGACAGATGGACAGTTTGAAAGGGTCACTCAATGTTAGAAGACATGTTGATAGGATGTGTGATTGACTTTCGTGGTAGTTGGGAATATTATTTACCATTGGCGGAATTCGCATACAACAACAGTTATCAAGCAAGTATTCAGATGGCTCCGTACGAGGCACTTTATGGGCGAAGATGTCGTACACCTACATGTTGGACAGAGTTAAGAGAGCGCCAATTGTTTGGACTAGAGTTGGTGGCAGATACAGAAAGTAAGGTTAAGCTGATTCGAGACCGGTTAAAAGAGGCGTCTGATAGGCAAAAGTCATATGCTGACCTTAAGAGTAAGGAAGTTGAGTTCGCCGTTGGCGATATGGTGTTTCTAAAGGTTTCGCCATGGAAGAAGATCTTGAGATTTGGTAGAAAGGGCAAGTTAAGTCCGCGATTTATTGGGCCTTATCGGATTCTCAAGCAAATTGGACCGGTAGCATATCAGTTGGAGTTGCCACCAGAGTTGGACCGTATTCACGATGTTTTTCACGTGTCCATGCTAAGACGGTATTGGTCAGATCCTTCGTATATTGTACCAGTAGAAGAGATAACAGTTAATACTGATTTAACCTTCGAGGAAGAGCCTGTGCAAATCTTAAACCGTAAAGTCAAAGTATTGAGGAAGAAGACCGTTCCATTGGTAAAGGTGCTATGGCGCAACCATGGGAGAGAAGAGGCTACGTGGGAGCCAGAAGAGACCTTGCGTCATCAATACCCTCAGTTATTTAGATCAGGTAAATTTCGAGGACGAAATTTCTTTAAGGGGGTAGAGTTGTAAAGCCCTGATTTTTAGGATTTCTCGGGTTTAGTGTGATTTTGGTGAAATTGTGTGATCTGAATGTTGAATTTGTGTTTGAGCATGTTAGTGGGCCTCTAGGAGGCCCAAACTCTGATTAAAATCTGATAAAAATAGCAAGGCATGTTTTAAATGAAAGGGGGAACTGGACCAAGAGGGCTTTTAAGAAAAACTTAGCAGAAATTGGCATGAAAGGAGCTTTGGCAAAGTGGCAAGGGGGTGCCACTAAGCTCCTAAAAAAGTGGCGCCTAGGAGGTGTATAAGGTCCATGGTACGAGTCACAAGGTAAGCTTAAATGAATTTTATTTTTTATGTACATGTGTGGTCATAAGTAAAACTCTGTCTTGTGGAGTTTGAATTATTGATGAGAGTGAATCAAGGAGTGAAATAAGGATATTTGAATTTGAAGAGAAAGTGGCCGGCCAGGGGACTCTGCTTACTGCAATTTCGACATTTGCATAGGTTAGTATTTAGGCAATTAGGGAGCTAGTTGTGCCGTTTTCCTTAGGGTTCTTTTGAGCTTTATTGTGTCGATTGTGTAGAGCACACTAGGGTTTCTTTTGCTATTCTCTTTTTACCATTCTTTCCTTATTTGTTAACCTAATAGCCAAACCTTACACCCCAAAAAGAACCTCTATTGCTGATTTCTCTTTTGACCAAATTCACTTCCTATTCTTCTTCTTCTTCTTTACTCACATTCTTCTTCTTCTCCTTACCCCTCAAACCGATTGCACACCATCATTCCCTTCTCTAACCGAATCCATCTTCTTCTGTTTCTCTTCTCTTCAAATCTCTGTCGACAACATCTAAAAGCTGAAATTCCCCATTGCTGAATGCCCTATTTGACCGAAACTAAACCTTTGTCATTCATCTTTTAACCGAAACCAATCATCTCTTTCTGTCATTGATTCTCCAACAGGTCGAACCCCTTATCATCCATTATCTGTGCCGTCAATTCATTCTCTATTTCTCTGTTGCGTCGACACGGATATCTAAGAGTAGATCAAGAAGCCGAATCCCCCTAGAGTCATCCTTTGCTATCGTTGGGACTAGATCTAGTATAGATCTAGTTTAGTGGAACCGTGGAAGCGATATTCTTCAGGTAGAATCATCGGTAAGTGGTTAAGTTAAGGAATACTTTCGATTTATTTAAACTAAAGGAAAAGCCAAAATCCCTATATAATTAGGGAGATTGTCGACTTGGCTAGGGGCTAATCTTATCTTGGAAATCAGTTTTGTGTTTGTTAAGGGGTGATCTACAAGGAGCATTGGATTAAGGACATTGGCATAGTTGGATCTAGATGTTGTAGACCTAAGTTGGCAAGGTAAGACATTAGGGCCATTAAAGGTGATGGCCGAATATGTAAGTAAGGTTTTGGTGAGTTTCGATTTAGATTAAGTGTTGGTATGGTCTAATCTGTTGAGGTGATCATTGTAGGAGAAGGTACGTGGGAGATCTCACCAGTAGTATCGCAAACAGGTGTGTGTATCGAACACCCCTTCATGGTTCAAATTGGCAAAAGCCGAAAAGCCGAAACGCCAAAGTTCTGGCATTTCGAGGGCTTGCGAGCTTGCGAATGCTCTCAAGTCAATAGGAATATGTTGGATCTGAAATCGCTATTGGTTGGTGAGTTGAGTGCGTAATTTCGAGCACTTCGGTATGACAGGCCTCGATGGGCCAAATACAGGCCTAATGGGCTTTTGGGCCCATTTGGGGTAAAAATGGGTCTTAAGGGTACTTTGATGGTCTATAAGTGTAACACCCCAAACCCAGCCTGGACGTTACGGCCAAGTCTGGTGTGTCACATGGAAGTGTTTTTCGAAAACCATGTTTTCATTGAAAACCCTTCTTAAATATTTAGAAACTCTTACCGTTAAACTTGTATAAAACCTTAGTTTGTGTTTATTTTTTTTCCAAAACGGGATTTATTGAAATGATCATCCCTTTTCAAACATCGTTAAAAACTTTGTAAAAGTTTTATGAAAGCTTATGAACCCTTGTAGTTTGCAAAAACATGTTATTTTAAAAATAGATAAAATATCGAAAAATCAGATTTGTAACCTTTATAAAACATGTTATCTTGAAAACGGTTTAAGTATCAAATAAAAATTTGACCTTTTTCGTTAAGACTTAAAGTGAATGGAAGCTGGGCACCAGGTAGGATTCCAGAAAAGAGGAGGTGAGTCGAATAGACTACTTAAGTACCAAGCTCTTCTTGGATCCACTCCTAGACATGCACACTACCATTGCCACACTTTAACTATTTGAAATATTTATCTACAAGATCATTTAAAATTGCGGAAGCTTTGCTTGGTTATCGTGTTATTTTGAAAACAAGTAACTTTTATAAAAATCACGTCTTAAAATCATTTATTTTCAACTCGATTTAAATAATATCCTATGTAAGCTAAAACCAATTTAAATAAGTAAAGAATAAAAACCCAAAATAAAAATAATTAAAGAGGCACTTTTTACAACCCAAAACCAGAAATAAATAATTAAATCTAACTTCAAATAGGTAACTTAATTAGAAATCCAATAGTCTAGTCTATGTGGCCACTCTGAATCCCTCCCAGCTCCAAGTCCACCAATCTAAGGCTCACCTGCAAGGATGGAAGGAAAAAGGGTGAGTTTGGAAAACTCAGTGTGCAACAAGCCACCTACAGAGCCCAAATCAATATCAGCATACTAGACCTAAGCCCCCAAATCAGTCTCAACATATAACTGGGCCGAAGCCTTTTTCAAATATCAGTTACTGGGCCTTAGCCTTTTAATTACTCATATCACTAGGCCCAAGCCTTTCTGTAAACGGTATGGCCCATAGGCCCATTTCAATGTCGCATATGTCAAACCATGCATGTATGCAAAAGCCCATTTGGGGAGACTACTCAACCTACCATCCGTTACTCTCCACCCGTACCAGCCAACACACCATGTGGGGATGCTACTCAACCCACCCCGCCGCTACTCTCCACTGGCAGCATAGCTACTTTATCATATAACTGGAGGCCTAGCATCTTTTAATAACTGGGGCAGAAGCCCTTTCGGTAAACTGGGGCAAAAGCCCTTTTCGGTATACTGGGGCAAAGCCCTTTAACACTTCCTCCAATCATATAATAACCCAACCCATGCATTTAATGAGTAAAACATGGCATATCGTATACATGTCATAGCATATCATGTGCATATCATGTGCATATCATGTCATAGCATGTAAAATAACAATATCACAATCATCATATTCAGAATGAAACCCTAGGGGTATAATAGACATTTTTCACCTAGGGGCAAAATAGACATTTTCATGTTTTAAGGGTAATTACGTAATTTTATCCATTATTAGGGTTTTCCATGCTTATTCATCAATTCCAAATGTTTAAACAGCAATTTTAACCTATTTTAGTACAACCGAGTTATGGGCCAAAAACCCCTAATGGGCCCTATGTAGCTAGTTTAGTCGTCTAAGCCCACTTAGTCCAAATCCTACAATTAACTACTAATTTAACCAGTTTTAAGCCTATAGTCTATTAAGAAATGTCTATTGCCCATTTTTACCTATATGGGCCCGTAAGCCCATTGGGCCCAATTTTAGCCCATCGAGGCCCAACTTACCATCGTGTACAAAATCGTGCCCTTACCTGTTCTATCGTTCCAATCACCAATCTTATCGTATGTATCACGGCTCAAACCATTCACAAAACCACAAGTTCGAAATGTCAAAGTTTAGGCATTTTGGCTTTTCAGCAAATATTAATCTAAGCTACTATGAGGTTCATTACACACCTGCTTGCAACGAACGATGACTATATCCGATCCAAGTCAATCCTACATTCGATTACTAAAACATTAGACCACGAATCAATGATAACTAAATTTAATATACTCTTACCATATTCGGGCATCCATGAACAAGGCCTAAATCCTTACCTCTGCTGAAGTTGATATCCAAATCTAGATCCGAACGCTCCACTGATCCAAGCCCTTAGTCAGCAGCCTTTAACCCTTACAAGCACAGAGTAAAATAATTGGTAACAGCCCCTTAAAGCCTTAGGCACTATTTCGACAGCCTCCCTAAACACATAGAGATTCCAACTTTTCCAAATCCCAAAAATAAGAATAGATCATAGTCAAGTCATTCATATCACCAACTTATATCCACGGTCAAACTAGCCCAATCATCACACAAGTTAGTCATTTACCCACGAGGGGCAAAACAGTCATTTAACACCCTAAGGGCAAAACGGTAATTTTACCCCATAGGGGTGTCTCGGTAATTCTACCCTATAGGGGTATTTCGATAAATTTGCAAATCGAGGGTAAAATAGTAATTTTTATAAATCAGGGGTAAAATAGTAATTTTACAAATTAGGGGTAAAACGATAATTTTACAAATCATGGGTAAAATGGTAATTTCACAAATTAGGGGTGAAATGGTAATTTTACAAATTAAGGGTAAAATAGTAATTTTACAAGTTAGGGGTAAAATAGTAATTTTACAAATTAAGGGTAAAATAGTAATTTTACAAATTAAGGGTAAAATGGTAATTTTACAAATCATGGGTAAAATGGTAATTTTACAAATTAGGGGTAAAATGGTAATTTTACAAATTAGGGGTAAAATGGTTATTTTACAAATCAAGGGTATGTTCGTCATTTTACAAATCGAGGGTACTTCTGTCATTTTACAAATCAAGGGTAATTCGATAATTTTATAAATCAGGATATTTCTTGTAATTTTGCAAATCGAGGGTAATTCGGTAATTTTGTAAACCAAGGTATTTCAGTAATTTTGTAAACTAAGGGTATTTCAATAATTTTATAAATCGAGGGCAAAATGGTAATTCTGTAAATCGGGGGTACTTTGGTAATTTTATAAGTCGAGGGTATTTTAGTAACTTTGTAAACTAAAGCATTTCTAAACAGAGATAACAATGCGAATGGGCCTAGGGCCCATTCTCGGCTCAAATGGGCCTACACGCTCGTGTGGCCTTTTTAGCCCAAATCTAGCCACAGATATGCGATTCACCTAGTCTAGTCCAATATTTACTACACAATCAAACAACTTATCCAATTAGGCCCGTAGGCCTATTGGGCCCGCATGGCCTCTTTCGGCCCATCGCGGCCCGAAATAGCCGTCCTACAGCTAGACTAGTGAGAAATACACACCTGATAGGAGACTGAAGTTAATCCGCGCTCCAAACACTCTTAGCCGATGCCCAACCCAAACGGGCACGCCATAAAGCGAAAGGGATCAGCCAAGAAGGCTGTGCCTACTCTCCTCCTGGTTGCTCTATTTAAAGCTAGCTCCTCACATGCTCTCATGTTAGCTTTCCGATGTGGGATTCTCCATCAATCCCCCCAAAATTAAAGCGTTAGCAAAATAATCAACCTTTGCGTGCAACGGGATTCGAACCAAAGTCCTCTCAGTAACCCTGTCATGCTATCACCACTCGGACACAAGCTCCTTTGTGTCATAAGTCCAACACATTTAACTTTAAAGCTCACCTACTTGCTTCCAGATTTATTTAAAAGAAAAACCAAAATAAATTGCAAGAGCCAAGACTTGAACCTTGGACCCCCTTGCTTCCTTGTCCCCTAAGTGGCGCTACTTTGCCACTACACCACACTCCTTTTTGTGTCTTATTACACACATAATTCATTACAACTCCTCTTTTCCAAGTCCTCTATTCCTTAAGTCCAAATATCCAAGAATTCTCTAGGTTTTTAACCAACACTTGGGCCTTCCATAGGCCCAATAACACACTCCAAACACGAATTACACATCCATATATCAAAATTTCAACATTACACCAAATATCACAAAAATCCCGGAATCCCAGAAATTAGCCCAAGACTTTTCCCCACACTATGAATCCTTCGCAGTTCACTAAAATACCACATTAACCCATTAATAATAACCTTCCATAATAGTATTCAACACATCAATAATTTTATTTCGAACTATCTCACACCCGCACCCAGGCCCAAGGCCCAATACTTCTAGGCCCAAATTCAGGGTGTTACAATAACTGCTGAAACTGGTAACTGGATACTAAAATTGGACTAAATGGGCTTAAGTGATCAATAGGCTATGTGGGGCCCATTAGGGGTTTTAGGGTCTAGTAGTTGAAACTGTTAAAACACTGATAAATTGATTGCTAAGATGGACATAAAGACTGTTAGTGACTGTAACATGCTTAAAATTGGTAATAATAGTATAAATGACTGAAATACCCCTTAGGGTAGAAATTACCGTTTTACCCCTAGGTGTAAAATTACCATTATACCCCTAGCGCTAGAAACGACTGTTCTGCTTAATTTGACTATTATTGTTATTGCATGCTATGTTATATATATATATATCTGTTGCATGGGTTGGGTTGATATTGGAGGAAGTGTGAGTGGCACTGCCACGTTTACTGAAAGGGGCTATGCCTCGTATTACTAAAAAGGGGCTTTGCCTCGTTATACTGTTATCTGAGCAGCCATGTTGCGACTGTGGTGTGTGGGCTGGGTGGGTTGAGTTATTCCCCACATGGTGTGTTGGCTGGTACGGGTGGTGTGTAGCGGTTGGGTGGGTCGAGTAGTCTCCCCACATGATATGGGCTTGCATTCATACTATTATTCTGTACTGTTCTGTTCTGGGCCTATGGGCCATACTGTTATCTGAATAGGGCTTCGGCCCAGCATCTGACTGATCTGGATAGGGCTTAGGCTAGTGGGCTCGAGCCAATTTGGGCTTTGGATGGGCTTCTGCACACACTAATCCATCCGTGTAGGTGAGCCTTAGTCCGTGGACTTGGAGCTGGGAGGGATTCAGAGTGGCCACAAAGACTAAATTTTGGTTTAAAACTGATCTTTATTATTTCACTACTTTTACTTACTCGTTTTGTTTCGTTTTGGGTTGTAATAAGGTCACTATAACTATTTTTATTTAGGGTTTTATTTCTTGTACTTATGCTTGTTTCACTTCAACTACATTGACTCACGTTTTTCCAACTTTAATCAATGTTTTCAAAACTAACCTTGCAATACAAATGGTTAACTAAAGATATAATAAGATAAATCGTTTAACAAATGGGTAGAGATTAGGTCAATTGTCCAATAAACTGGGAGTTTCTTCAAAACCCTAAATATTATTTTACAACGTTCATCACCAGACTTAGTAGCTAGGTAATGTGGGTTAGCTTAAACGATGTAGCACACCAGACTTGGCCATAATGTCTGGGCCGGGTTTGGGGTGTTACACCAGGCCTTAGCTTAATTTTTCCTATTTTCGCATCTAGGCATGGTAGCATGTGTTTAAACCTCATAATTATTTAGGGGTGTTTTATGACATATAAAGAGACTGTGGAAGAGTGGCAAGGCGTGTATGGTGTGCTTGGGTCGGGGGTTCGAGTTTCCTTAAGGGAAAAATGTTATATTTTTTTAAAGTTTAAAGGGAACACGTCATTCTAGTTGGAGGGTTTATAATTTGTTGCATGGGGTTATTAACATGAAAGTCGTAGTGGTTCAGTGGCAATCGACGTGATGGGCATTTAGATGGGACGTAGGTTCGAGTCTCTTGGTTGGTGGAATTTTCATTTTTATTTTCGAATAACCATGGCTCCAGCAAGTATAGGTTAAAAATAATTGTGGCCCTATTATAGTGTAATGAGAAATGCGGTGCAGTGGCCAGCAGCGTGTTTGAAGGTGCAGTGACGGGATAAGGTCTAGAGTTCGAGCCTCATCCAGCGCGTGGAAGGGTTAATTTTTTTGCTTCTCGTGCAAGGCTGGTAATAGCTGATTGGTCAAGCGGTGGTCAAGCAGTGGAATGAAATTTGGATTGATAGGCTACTATTTTGAAGCTGCTAATAAAGGAAATATTATGGGAAACTTTGACCAAAAGTGGGATTAATTTTGGTGCTATTCGGTCAATAGAGATATAGCTAATAAAGGTGTTAATTTTGGCTTTCCTTTTTGTTCTAATTTTTGACCGAATGTGGACATTAATTGCTGCCATTCGGACATTGCAATTTTGGCTAATAAAGGTTTTAAATTTTCTTTCCTTTTTGTTCTAGCTTTGACCGAATAGAAGGGGAAAGTTTTTGAATTAGGCTAGGATATTCGGTGGTTGATGGAGGTAGAGGCATGGTTTTCTTTTTTGTTATTTTTGTGGTCCAAACGTTAACGGAGGGCAGCTATTCTTTGCTCAAAAGCCATTGTGCCAATTTTGATTTCTCCCCTCTTGGTATTTCTTTTCCATTCTTTTTGAATTCCAATCTAATACACCTCCACTCCAATTGTTTAAAGTAACGTATGCACATTCTTTCTTTCAAACACCTTATTTTTCTCTTTGGACTTTGCAAACACCGAATGCATCATTGGTTATCTTGTATTCTCTTTGGATTTTTGCAAAAGTTGATTGCATCTTTAGCCTTGGTCCCCATCAACTATTTCTATTTCTTTCACTTCTCCATATAGCCGAATGTTTCTTTCTCTTTGAAAACCAAATATCATACTATTCTCCTTCTCTAGCTGAGCCATTATTTCCTTGACTACTCTTTGTCTCTTGTTCGTTTCTCTTAAATCTATTGCTCTTCTATATTAGCCGAATCTTCATGATTGTCTTATTTCTGAAGCCCTCTTGATTAAATGGTAAAGTGATGTTGCTATCTTATTATTATTCAGATTTCTTCAAAACCTCTTTAGCCACATTATTAATATCGGTTTGTCTATTCTTCTTTTGGGGGAAAGGGTCGATTGAGAGTATATCTTCTAAAAATATAGTACCTACCGAATCTTGCTAGTGGTTTATCAATCGAACCATGGGTAAGTGTTGATTGGCTGAATGCTCTATAGGTATGTGTTGGGATTGTAAGGCATGTTTTCTGAAGTGATGGGGTCTAATAAGATGTATGTTGTTTCAGGTATTCGAACAAGTAGCGATATTGATTATAGTTAATGGATTTAAGTGATTCAAGGTGTATGTTGGATTAAGGGTTGAAAGTGTTTAACCTTTATGGCAGTTGTCTAACAAGGCATTGATGGATTTGTAGGTTTTGTACGAAGGAGTTAATTGCACAGCACGTATTCAGGTGTATTAACCACCCTATTAAACCTCGATAGCGAAATGCTGAAACCACAAATGCCAAAAAGCTGACGATTCAAACGTTGGCCACATGGTGTACGAGCGCCCTTGTGATCAGCCGAGCCCACGGGCGAAAAAACGGCTATTGCGAGCGGTTTCGCAAGTTGTGCCAGAATGGGTCGAGTGGGCCCAATAGGCCGTAGGCCCGCATGGGTGTAAACTTGTAAACAGATGTGTATTGTCAATTCTGTTATTGTACGCGTTTGGCTTAAGCCAAATCTAGGCTCAGTGGGCCATATGATTGTGTGGGCCTACATAGGCTAGCTTGTATGTAATAAACTTAAATCAACAAATAAAAATAATTTAATCAATAAGCATTATACATTCATAGTAATACATCTATAATTACTTAAACCTTTCCATGTATTTCTCATCACTTAGCTTGGTATATCATACCACATTTCTCAACTTTCCTTTTTATTGATGATCTTTACTCGTTTCCATATAACTCCATCAAGTTTCATACATATAGTACCAACAACCACATAGGTTTAGTATATACCTATACTTCCTCGTATTTATCTTTCAACCTATCATCTCCTTACTCAATACATTAAATCATTTGAAAACTTTAAAGACTCAATGAACTCGCACACTTAGTGCCAAATGAATAGCCAAAGCTAAAATAATATTGCACACTTAGTGCCATCACATTTATTCAAGGCTATCTCGTTCTCACACACTTAGTGCCAATTACTTTTAATCGAAGCAGTCTCAGTTTCGCACACTTAGTGCCAATTATTTAGCCGATGCTATTTTGATCTCGCACACTTAGTGCCACATATATCATCAAATCATCATCGAACTCATTCGTAATACTTATCCATATTCCCATTCATTTCAAAACAATAAACATTGCTAAAATAATATGCATTACATACAAACTTACCTCAGACGTAGATATGATGAAACTAGCCGATTAATCGAGTACTTTATTCTTGCCTCGGTCTAAGTCTGAATTCCTCTTTTCTTGATCTATATAATGTCAAATTCAACTCATTCAATCACATATTCATTCAATTTAATCCATAACACACATTTGGGCATTTTTACACTTTAGCCCCTAAAGTTTCACATTTTTATAGTTTAGTCCCTATTTCAAAAAATCACAAATTACACAATTTCTTTCTAAACCCATGCTAGCCAAATCTATATAAGCCCCATATCAGCCCATATTTTCTAATTTTTCATGCATTTAACCACAAATTTAGCACTTTTCACAATTTAACCCCTTTTATGCAATTTCACTAAAAATCACTTAATAAAACATGAAAATCTATAATTTATCTTTCATTTTTCATCATCAACTATCACAAAGCTCAAACATTCATCAATGGAACTTCTCAAAATAATCAACGAACTCAAAAATTAGAGCATGGGCTAGCTAGTACTCAAAACAACGATCACAAAAACATAGAAATTATCAAAAATTGAGCTAAAATCGTACCTTAATTTAGTTTAACAATGGCTGAACCCTAAAAACATGAGAATGCTTCTTCCTTCTTCAATAATCGGTGTAAAAGATGATAAAATGGCCACCATTATGTTTTGTTTTAATTAATTATACATTAATTCCATAATTACCATTTTAACCTTTGTTTAAAACATTCTAAATCATTTAATGAATGGCTATTCATGTCAATTTCCACTATCCATGGTTTATTTACCAAATAAGGACTTTACATTTAATAATTCACAGCAAATAAGCACTTAAACAATTAAAATGCAACTTTTGCATTTTACGCGATTTAGTCCTTTTGTCAAATTAACCACCCAAACGATATAATTAATTCACGAAACTTTAACACATATCTAATCACATCCTGTAAACACCAAAAATAATATTAAATAATTTTATGAACTTGAATTTGTGGTTCCAAGACCACTGTTCTGATTTAGCTAAAATCGTGCTATTACAAGCCTCCTTTACCCTCAACTAATGATACCCAGATCAGAGGTCGATCTTAAAGAATACCAAAGCTCCTCGAATTGGTCAAACAAGTCATCTATCCTCGGTAGTGGGTACTTATTTTTAATGGTAAACTTATTTAGTTACTAGTAGTTAATACACATCCACATGGATCCATCCTTCTTCTTTACAAGAAGAATCGGTGCTCCCTACGGAGACACACTAGGGCGAATGAACCTATGATCCAATAACTCCTAAATCTTAGCCTTAAGCTCTGCAAGCTCCTTTGGTACCATTCAATAGGGAGTGATAGACATCGGAGCTGTACCAGGAAGAAGCTCAATCCCAAACTCCATTTCACGATTCGGAGGTAAACCCAGTAGCTCCTCAAGAAACACGTCTGAAAAATCCTTTACCATTATGATGTCCTTAACTATAGAGTTCCCAGAATAAAAAACACTTACATAGGCTAAGAATGCCTCACATCCCTTACGAAGCAACCTTTCCACCACCCATGCAGAGATCATATTAGACAAATAATTTCGGTGCTCTCTCATTATCCTCTTCAATTCTTAGTACAACCCTCTTAGTCGCACAGTCCAAGCTGACACGGTGCTTGACCAACCAGTCCAACCTAGAATTAAGTCGAACTCCCTAAATGGAAGCTCCATCAGATTATCCATAAAGATTGCCCCTTGAACCTCCAAAGGGACATCTCTAAACAACTTATTAACCCTTACAGATTGCCTCAACGAACTCAGTACAGTAACCTCACTCGTAGTGCTCTCAACCAAAATCCCCAAGTTTTCAGACACAATATAGGCTACATAAGAGTGGATGGATCCTATATGTATCAATACAACATAAGGTACATCATGAATGAGAAACGTACCCGTGATGATGTCTGGAGCATCTCCGTCCTCTCGGTGGCATGCAGCATATACTAGAGCCAGCTGCCTCACCTCAGTCTGTCCAGCACCTCTACCCAGTACTCTTTGCCCACGGCCCCTACCATTTCCACCCCTAGCCTGACCACCGCCTCTCGGTGGCTGTGCAGTACCAGTACCCTGAGCTTGCATCTAATTGGCTCTCAGTAGACACTCCCTAATACGATGATCTAAAGACCTACATCTCAAGCACGCCCCAATCCTCCTCCAACACTCGCACTGATGGTGTCTACCACAATCAACGCATGGTTGTAGTCCAGTAGTAGCAACAGGGGGCCCAGCTCTAATCGACCCATCAACTTTGGCCTTTCTTTTTGGCCTCTGTATAAAACTCGAGGGCTCTAAATCCCTCTTGTTCCCTATCATGGTTTTGGTGCTCAGTGCGCTTAACCTCCTCGGTGATCTTTTCCTTCTCAACCAGGGCAGAAAAATCACACTCCCTCTGTGGAGTTATCAAAACCCTCAGATTATCCTTGAGGCCATCCTCAAAGTGAACACATCGCTCATACTTAGATGCCACTATACCTCTCATATAGCAGCTCAGTCTTAGAAATTCGACCTCATACTTGGCCACTAATTGATCTCCCTGTGTCAGATTCAAAAACTCTTTCCTACGGACGTCCACATAACTGGCCCCCACATATTTCCCATGGAAGGCGGTCTTAAAGCACTCCCAGGTCAGTCGTTCGAGCTGAGTGCCCTCCATAACAGTAAGCCACCACTGATAAGCTTATCCCTCAATAGTGAGACTGCACCCTTTATTTCTGCTCGGGGATGCAATCTAGATCATCCATGATCCTCTCCGTGGCCTCAATCCAGTACTCGGCCACATTAGGGGCGGCTCCAGTGACACCTCTGAAAAGTTCAGCTCCATTGGACTAGAGTCATTCCGTAACTGACCCTCAGCCCCTAGATCCAGTATTGGGCCCAACAACCCTCTCCACAGTCCTCAGCATAGCTTGGGACAATACGTTGTCCCCAACCATATGATCTTAAGACCTAGTCTCAGTAGCAAGCACCACTGGTGTCTAGATTCAATATGTTACTAGATGATAAGGACTCAGCTCGAGCCCCTCTATAGCCTCTACCTTGGCCTCTAGTACCCCGTCTGCAGATACCTCGTGTGCTCATATGTAATCGAGTTTATTTGTATTAAAAGTTTTATGAATCAATTACAGTTCCAGTGTTTATTAACAAATATTTTATGTAAAGCAGTACTAGAAGTTCAGAGTTTGTTTTCATTTGTCACAGTCTCTAGTAGTCTACTATAGTTTTAGTTTAACTACAGTTTTCAGTATATACTATCTAGAGTATTTTCACAGTATACTACCTATAGTAGTTTCAAAATACCATTGCATTTTCAATTTAAACATAAATCAGTTTCAGAATACTTACAGGATCAACGTCGGAGACTCAGTGTACCACATACTTAGTAAAAACATTTCAATTATTAAAAGTCAACTCCTTAAAAACCAAGTTTAAAACCCATAATTCACAGCTGAGTTTTGCAACCTGGCTCAGATACCACTAAATGTAACACCCCAAACCAGGCCTAGACGTTATGGCTGAGTCTGGCAAAGTCACATGATAGGGTGTTTGAAGACTAAGTTGTTACAATAAAATCATTTCCATGTTATTACCTTTCTTATCTCTTATTAGTTTTTAAAAGAAATCATTTTACTTATTTAAATCATTTCTCGTTGCGGAAGTTTTAAAAACAATTTAAGTAGTCGTGAATTTAGAAAAATACTTTAGCTTTTTGAAAACCGAATTTTCCTACAACTAGCAGTTATAAATCCATAAGAATAAAATAATAAAACACAGTTTAAACAAAAGTCCTAGGTAGTCCTCAATTTACATCCCAATAAACCAAAATAAATAAACCATAAATCATAAATATAAAAATGATGAAATTCTAAAATAGTGGTCATCATCGAGTCCTCCGCCACACCGATCCGCCTAAGTCTGGGGATTACCTGTGCACATTAAACAAAAAGGGGTGAGTTTACGTAAACTAAGTGTGTAATCCCACAAAAAACAAACAAGCAATCAGTATTCACAGTGCACAGTCAAACAGTCTGGGCTTAAGCCCTTTTTCAGTATCAGTAACAGTTTGAGCCTTAGCCTATCTCAGTACAGTATCAAATATGCAGTAGGGCCTTAGCCAATTACAGTATCAGTATAGTTATGCAGTATTCAGTATCAAAGTCCTACCCAACCAGCCTCTATACACCATCTCTATCCAACCCTACATGTGGGGATTAAGTTACCTACCCACCCCTGCACTCCAAATAGTATCGAATACGGCACATAAACAGCAATTTATAGTTGAGCTACCAGGTATTAGGCTTAAAAGCCTTTCAGTGCACTTCCTCTAACATAATATCAACCTAACCCAATGTAATGCAACATACCATACATGTTATGCTATCTCATGATTATCAGTACATATAAACAGTTCAGTATACATACATACTATTAACATGCTCGGTACATATCATTCAATCAGTCAGTTCACATAATAAGGGGTCAAATTAGTGCTTATTGACCCTATAGTAGGTTCACAGTTGACTTGGGCAACCCGTGCAACCTCAGAAATCAATTTAGTTACATGGGCTCACACAGCCATGTGGCCTGCTCATGTGGATCACGCGGCTTAGCCCAAAATCCCACACGCCCGTGTGGACTACCCGTGTGACCCACACGCCCGTGTGGCCCACACGGCCCAAATCAGTCTAGCCCGAGTATCGTACTTGGCCTACCTGGCCATCACACGGCCGTGTCTTGTTCACACGATCGTGTCTTGTGCACACGGCTTGGCCTCATCGGTTACACGGCCTACCACAAGGCCTTCCACACGCCCATGTGACGTCGACAATGGGGTTTTCAACTTTTGTCAAAACTCTATTTTCTACATTTTTAGGTACACACCTGGTATCTATTCATTGCAAAAAGTATCCCGAGCCTTCCAGATCCTATATTCAACCAATGCAACTCTCAATTAATCACTTAATTCGTTATTCAATCAAAACCTATTGAATACCATAATTGAAAATCTATCGAAACCCCTTATCGTTAACAACCAAAATCGCAACACTCAGTTCTCTGTAGATGCACCAACCGATTACTATCCTTATCCTAATCCAAAGAACCAAAGTAACCCCTTTAGATACTTACTATGAAATGAGAGAAAATGGCAAAAACGAAAACTTATCGAATCGCGTGAGTTTAATCATCAAGCAATGTAAAGGATAAAAGAAAATGAAAGAGAGAAGGAAGGAAACAGTGAGAATTTGACAAAAGAAGGGAGGAAAAAGGTGAGAAAACTGCTTGGAGAGAAAGGGAAAAAATCAACTTTTTGGCAAAAAGAATCCTCAAATCAGATTTTTTGATAACCTCTTACTACATCTCAAATTCTCAGCATTTTAATTCACTTCAAACTCCTACATGGCGCTGATAACAACAAAAAATATTTCCCCTGCACGCACAGGGATTCAAACTCAAGACATCCAACTAACTAACACACCACTTAACCACCAAACCAGCAAGCTCATTCTGTTAATTATCTACCAACGTTTACTTAAAAGCCTACTAACCGGAGATAGGGCTTTATTTTTAAAAATACCAAAATTTTCCAAGTCATGGCTTGAACTTGAGACCTTCTATATACATCTAGAACACTTAGCCATTAAAGCAGATAGATATTTTTGTCACACAGTCACAAAAACAAAAAATAGCAACTTTTTGGGTGTTACAGCAACTCAGACAAAGTTGTGAAATTTTGAGTAGCTCTCCTAGCCCCCATTGCTATCTTATTTTTATTTACTTATAAAATAATTTTGTAATTAGATAATTCTTGAAAAAGAAAAAAAATAGCAAATCAGGTAAGAAGTTTAATAAGGAACGAATCAAGCTCAACTCATGGACAAGCAGACAGTAAGACCTACCTTGATTCATAATTTTATTTTATTTAGTCGTTAATAAGTAAAAAATAATAATACAAATTATATATTTCTATTTACTCATTAATATACAAACAATGCATCATATTGGTAGAAAATGCAAGTATTATTATTAATACTTCTTGAATTAGATTTTTGACTAAAATAAATGAGAAGTTTTACAGTTTTGAACAACAATATATGTTTTTTCCATGTTGTATGAATCTATTTAATGAGATTTATAGATATGTAAGTTCAATTAGTTAATAAATGAGAAGTTTTACAATATTAATTTCTCACATTTCAATAAGATTTGAGGACAAAAATATATATAACAAACTCAGATTTGGAGCTTTGCTTCACACAAATCAACCAACAAAAAAAAAAAAAAAGAGGCTCCTACAGTAGAAAAACCAACCCTAAGTTTAATATACCTTCCCATACGGTCCTATGAACAAAGAAGACGAACATTAAGCTTTAATGTTTGAAAAGGCTCCTACAATAGAAAAACCAACCCCAATTTCAATATATCTTCCCATACGATCCTATGAACAAAGAACTTTCAGTTTCAAAGCTTGATGATTAATGGACTTCCCATACTCGACATCAACAACTTAAAAGTAAAACCAGATAATTACCTCATCGATTTAAAGCAATCTTAATACCAGATATGTACTTGAAATTAACATTAGAATTTTGAAATTAACAATCTTAATACCATTAATAGCATGTGGTGAGTTAATGGAGGTGGGCTAGTTAGAACTAATGGCAACAAAATCATAACTATACTTAAGAATAAAATATTGGGAAAAGCCCATATACGACGAAGATTTTTTGTTGCCGTTGGAAAAAGCAGGAGTCCCATTGCTTAATAAACAGATCGAGCGAAAAAATCATAACTATACTTAACAATAAAATACTGGGAAAAGCCCATATACGACAAAGATTTTTTGTTGCAGTCGAGAAAATAGGAGTCTCATTCTTATTAAAATATGAATGGGAAGTGGAATAAAAGGTATGATCCTTGAATATTGATATGCATGCTCCATAAAAATTTTTTTGTTATTCTTTCTTAATTAATCGTTTCTGATTCACCAGCTCTTATTTCTTTTGATTGAAAAGGAGTAATAAAAAAATTGAGAGATTACAAACTTAACTAGGGTTGTAAGAGGAGGAAGAAGAAGAAAAGGAAAATAGATTGTGTCCAAAAATAATGACGGATAATTTTCATTTAAAATAATGGTAGATATTTTTCACTTAAATTTTCTATTTGTTTTATTCCCCTTCTTAACCAACTAAATAGAAGCTGAAGTTGCAACAAAATCCACCAGAAAACAATAGAAAAAAAAAACTGTAACACCCCTTACCCGAGACCGTCGCCGGAGTTGAACACGAGGCGTTACTAGACTTATCTTACTGGTTCGGGGCATAAAAATTTACTTTTAAAATTAATTCGCTCACATTCTTCCAATATATCCCTAAAAAGGGCCCTCAAGGCTCTAAAACATGCAATTGAAACGGTTCGGGACCAAACCAAGAACATTAAAAATTTTTCGATTATTACACAAATCAAAACAATTTATTTCACTATTCATAATAAAACTATCCACCTACATAATAGTCACTAAATTAATTATAACTCGAGTTACAAAACTTGAAATTTAAATCTGTAAATTTTTCCTAAAACTAGACTCATATATCTTCTTACCATAATTTTTCCAGAATTTTTGGTTTGGCCAATTAGTACAGTTTATTAATTAAAGGTTCCCCTATTTTGTAGTCCAACAAACCTAACCTCTCTTCACTCAAAATCGATTATCTCATTATACAAAATTTGAATAATGTTTCTGTTTGTTTATCTTGAAAATAGGCTCACTTAGGAATCTATACATATAAATTATAATCCTTAATTCTTCTTGTACAATTTCTAGTAAATTTGTAAAATCAGAACAAGGGATCACAAAGTCATTCTAAACCAGTCTTACAAGAATTTAAATATCTCAGAATATAGACTTCCTTTGCTTGCTCTGTTTCTTTCCTATGAAAATAGAATCAATAAGATTTAATTCTATATCTCATTCACTATTCAATTTCATTTCTACAATTTTTAGTGATTTTTAAAAATCACATCACTACTATTGTCCCAAAACTGTTTTATAACCAACTTTTACTCTTTCATAATTTCTCTGCATTAAACCTCATTTACGCATACATAACATCAACACATGTTCTTATTTAGCCATTTCAATAGCTAATCATTATCAAGCATTCACATGCCATTCTTTAGTCATATCATAAGGACATACACACAAAATAGCCAAGTCCCTATACATGCCATAACTTAAAACGTTTCAATGAAAATACCCAATTGGTAACTTGATAGTCGAAAGTGTGAAGCGATCTCCGACAACCTCCAACCTAAGCTTGTTTGATAAAACTCTGGAACAGAGGAAATGAAAGACCTAAACTTATAAAGCTTAGTAAGTTCACATGTAAAATAATAGGCATTAGTAATGAATTTAACTTATTATTAAGCTTTCATAATTTGCATAAATAATTTTAAGTTCTTACTTTCCCATCTTACTCATTGGTAACCTTACCAAAGGCTCGGAATAATAAAAAGAATACCTTACTTAATAGCTTGTTTATGTACTTGCAACATCTCACTTAACACATTAATACTCTCTCATAATATATAGGCATATTGCTAATCATGTCACAAAGCATCATAAGTATAATTGAAAACTTATCACTTACTTAATACTTGAGTATACCCTTTAAAATACTTTTAATATCATCAACTTATAACCTCAATATTCATAAGCCTTATGTACATACCTGTGCTCTTTCCTCGTGATCTTACCTTGTCATCTTTTTGACTTACTCTTTGGATTACTCAAGTACCTTTCCTTTTGAAATTTACCATTGCCATGTCTTGACATGGTCTTACGTGGTATCATTGCCTTATGTTCTCACCAATGCTATGCCTTGGCATGGTCTTACATGGGATCCTTGCCTTATATACTCACCAATACCTTGCCTTGGCATGGTCTTACAAGGGATCCTTTCCTTACAGTAACTTATCAATGTCATGTCTTGACATGGTCTTACATGATTTCCTTGCCTTGTAAAACTTACCAATGACATGCATTGGCATGGTCTTACTTGGTATCCTTATCTTATGTTGCCATGGGTCAACTATGGTCTCTTTTTTTTCGTCAATTCTTCCTTAGTTTCCATGTTATAAACATGGATTTTGGAATATCAATGCCTTGGCAAATCATGGCTAAAACATACTTGCTCAAAATTCTCAAGGTCAGTCACATAACTCAATATTAATAATAGCAACAATTGCATAATAATAAAATACTACTCAACTTACATACTTATATTCTCAATGTCATCATATCCTCAATTTATCTTACTTTCCTCAAATTATGCTATTCAATACTTTCTTGATCTTATACAAAGCTACATTACCATTATGGTCTTATATGTAAACTTATTTGAATTCTCATTTTTAATGTCAAATCATTATCGAACATTTCTCGATTGTTATCATTATATTCAAAAATCTATACTAAAACATTTATGACTAATATATCAATTTAGCATTACAACATGCTTAATTAAATGCTTATTAAACACATGAACTTTCCTCGATACTAATACGACCATTTTGACCAACTTTCTCGATTTTTGATTTTTCTCTCGTTCTAGGTCCAAATCTCATTTTTCGGGATCTAAAACATCATATTTCACTTATTTAATCAATTTACTAATCATTTAGGACCTAAAACATATTTTTACAAAATTTATATTTTTTCCCTTAAACTTTTGCATATTTACACTTTTGCCCCAAAGTTCGGAAATAAATTTTTATTCAATTTCTTTACATTTTAGGCCTAACTGAACCATTTCACAAATATGGCAGCCCACAATTCTCATTAAAACTCACATTTGTGACCAATTTTATAACTTTACGATTTAGTCCTTTTGGACGTTTTCGTCGAAAATCACTCGGTAAAAATCGTTTCTCTAACCATAAACATGCATAATCTACCATAATTCATCAAAATTAACAATTATTCAACATGGGTCAATTTTTGAAATCAAACCCTAGCTCAAATAAATGGTAGAAATAGAGAAATCATGTTACCAAGATTTCAAAAACGTAAAAATCATTAAAAACGGGGCTAGAACGGACTTACAATTGAGCTTGGAAGCTTGAAAAACCCTAGCCATGGTTTCTCCATGCTATATTTGGCCTTGAGGAAGAAGATGGACAAATTTTTGCTTTATTTTCCCTTTTTAATTCTTTTAAATTACTAAATGACCAAAATGCCCTTAAGGACTTTTCTTTCAAATTTGTCTTATTAATGCCCATTTTTGTCCAACAATTTAACCAATGGTCTAATTCCTATTTAAGGACATTCAATTTATAACAATTGGACGCTTCTAACATATGGAACTAAACTTTTGCACTATTTACAATTTAGTCCTTTTGACTAAATTGAGTGCCCAAACGTCGAAATTTTCGATCGAAATTTTCACGAAATCTTTCTGTGAAATCATAGATCATAAAAATATAATAAAAATAATAATTTCCTTGTCGAATTTGTGGCCTCAAAATCACTGTTCCAACTAGGCTCAAAATCAGAATGTTACAAAAACACCCACCTTGCTCAAATAATCCAAACACCAAATTCCTTAATAAAATAGTCCAAATTGCAAAGAAAAATTTAAACCTAAATTTAAAAAACAAAAAAGAAAAGAAAAGGTTAACTAACCTGCTGGTTATCTAGGCTTATTGTGTATTACTTTATTGTATGAAAAGTTGATGGAGAAAAAGAAAATTTGCCTATATTGGAGTCCTTTTACGAGATGAGTACTGGAGGTGAGAGTGAAATTTAATATTAAAGTAGATTGACCAGTAACATTTAAAATTTATGTAACACCCTATAACCCTCATCCGTCGTCGGAATAAGGTTACTAGGTATTACCTAACGAAACACAACCTTAGGGCATTCGAAGATAGACATATAAATCATTTTCTACTGACTGAATATAAACATAGAAATAATGCATCTCATTTCTTCACTTCCATTTAATTAGTACAATTATCAACGATATAAGCATTAACGAATCAACCACTGAGCATGTGTATATATGTATAAATGTATACTATAACTGAATATGTCAAGCCATAACCAAACATTTCACAAACATAGATTCAACTAAGAAACCTTACTAAACATCAAGAATAAGTCATACCACATTATAGATATTGACCATATTTGATCTTTTCTTTTCTTTGAAACATATATCACCAAAGTGATCGAGCCATTTTCGCATGGCCTTTAATTACATACATAACCAACTTGTTCCAAAATAGGTTTAACTATACATGCCACACCAAAACATAATGTTCTTATAAATACCGAATTAAAGTTCAGATAGTATGAATGACTTCGAATAGGAATCCCCGAGCTCTTAGATAGAGTCAAAGATCTATAAAACAGAGAAACACAATGAACGAAGTAAGCTTTCATAAGCTTAGTAAGTATTAAGCAATGTAAACAAATAAATCAAATTAACAATCAAACGTTCTACTTCTCAAGTAACCATCGTCTAGGTAAAATGCCATTAGGCCGAAAATGCACAAATACTTAATGTACTCTTAGCATTTTAATTTCACTTAATTACGAACTCATATAACATTGGTACATCAACTTCTTCACATAACTTTATACCTTGGACGAATGTATCAAAATCAAATAAATAATCTTAATACTTATTCACATATACACCTCTTATTACACACTTGTAACACAATCCAAATCAAATTCAAATATAAGTTCCAGATACATACCTGGCTAGCTTACCATATTAAACTATTTCAATTGTCATTTTATCACAAAGTCTCAAAATCTTATAAATCCGAATTCATCATCGGCCCGAGGCCTGCTAGACATTCAATCTGAACTCATTCACCGGTATTTCGCCTCCTAGGCTCAAAGCCCGATATAATCTCACTGGCATTATAACCTGCTAGGCTCAAGGCCCGATATAATCTCACCGGCATTATAGCCTACTAGGCTCGAGGCTCGATATAATCTCACCGGTATTATAGCCTACTAGGCTCGAGGCCTGATATAATCTCATTGGCATTATAGCCTGCTAGGCTCGAGGCCCGATATAATCTCATTCATATCTTTAAGGAATACCACCTTATATGTCCTTATTTCGAAATGGTCATTTAGCTTTAACACACATACATAACCCATTTTCATTCATCTCATATTCGACAGTAACATAATTACATAACTCGAAGAACTTATCACAAAGTTTATCATATAGCTTACTAAAAGCTTCTATTTAACATAAGTCACATACACATATAAATAAACCACTCACATTTCATTCTATCTCATACTCGACCTCAACTCACATGTATATATGTATTTCACATTCATTCAAGAAGCCTAATACAAAGTTTACTTAAATTCTTTATGTGCCATTCAATCATAAGCTCAATGCCACACTAAACCATCTTATTTCGTCTTAGTTATAATAATCACATTCGGCCTATGAAATAATTTATTTCAAATGCTTAAACTTACCTTAATTGTCGTTGAAAGACTACGGATCAACTAATCGACTAGTTTCACCTTCCCCCTATCCGAAATTGGCTCCCGTTGCTCTTGAGCTTACAATTAAACAAAGTTCACTTGTCAAGATCTCACTAGGCTTGCTTATAGCCGAATATGAACAATAATTTAATAGGCCATATTAACTACTTTTAACTTAAATACCTGGTGGTTGTACTCATTTTTAATCACATCAAGAAATTTAGTATGTGGCTAAAGATAATATAGGCATATTTAACATGAGCCTTAATCGGCCATTTCAATGTGCCCTAAGCAACCATATGTATGTATGTCTAAATCAAAGTGCCTTATAAATATAGAACCTTATCAACATGCATAGGACCGAACCTTTGGACCTTTGATCACACATATTCAAGCATTAAACATTTTGACAATACAATAAATACTCGATTCTTTAGTCCTTATCACATTCGGTATCTAACTTAACTTCACCTAAACACATTAGTCATTAGCTATTAATTATTTCAATTCAAGCTTTCCCACATCTCAAACTCACAAGCAATAATCGGTTCCTGGATCATTCAAAAATCCACAACAATTCATTTTACTATTCATACGGTAATAAGGTAAAATAGTTCCAAAGTCAAATCATATACAATATAACTCCAATCGGCAAATTTCAATATGTATCAATATAAGCCATTACTCTATTATTAAATCTATTCGGATCTATTAGCAATAATAATTTTTTTATCACTTATGTACTTTCCCTTAAAAACTAACATAAATTAGCTCACAATTTAACATTGGCCGATTAACACTTAAAATTAACAAGTTATCTCATTAATAAATACTACCCATGCACATTTCGAATTTCATATCAACAATTTAAAACGTAAACATTAACTAAACCATTATCTAAATTCACACTCGGCATCTACTCAATCACGGTAAGTCCCAATTTCATACTTTCAAGGATTAACTCTCACATTGCACAACAAAGCACTTCATCAACTTAATAATACCCAAACGGTACTCCTTGCTCTCAAACACATCATTTAGCATCAATTTACTTAACAAATTTCTCAAATCTATATTCGGCAACTATGAATAAAGACTTAACCACACAAGCCGATTCTAACCAAACATTGAATCCACATATAATAACATTTAACTAGCTCAAACATTATTCATTCTCCCTTACTCATCAAAACATGGAAAACCAAAACCATTCCACACTTTTCTATCATGGCCGAATGCAAGCATTAACATCATCTCAAAAATACTTACATGGGCTATGCTAGAAACTCAACATTCATCTCAAATCCACAAAAATTACAATAATTTACATGAAAATATTACCTTAATTGAGCTTATTAGAAACCAAACACCACCCTTCTTCTTCTATTTTGCAATCGGCATTAACCAGGTAAAAAAAATGAAGCCAACTTTGTTCTTTTCACCAGTTTCATATTTCATTAATTATTATTATTTTTATAAATAATCCATTAACCCTTTTATTTAATTTAATAAGACATAAAATGTCAATCACTACCCACCTTGCCGTCCACTATCATAAGGATGGGTTATTTGACATGCTAGCCCTCATGTTTTTAAACCATACAATATTAGGCCACTACTAATTAACCTATCACATTTTCAAGATTTCTCACTTAAGTCCTTTTTAGTAATTTCACATTCAAAAGACAAAATTAAAACACGATACTTTCACACCTGAAACTTCACATATAATAAACATAGAATAGAGCATTTTAAAAATTTTGTGACTCAGTTTTGTGGTCCCGAAACCACTTTCCAACTAGGGTCAATTTAGGGCTGTCACAATTTATATGGGTAAGAGTTAGGATAAGCTTATCAGTTGACCAGTAATCCCGTGCCATGTCACCATCATTTCATTCTTTTTTACTAATTATTTATTATTAAAAATATTTTATTTTCTTTAATTAAACTCTGTATTATTTAATAGTATCGTAATAATAAATTTAGTATTCAAACATTTGAAATTTTTAATAATCTATCTTTCATTTTTTAGTTAAGTTTTATTCTCAATTTTTTAAAAAGAGTAAATTTATTTTTTTAACTGAAAATATTAACTAAAACAATAAATTGTTAATAATATTAGGGTGATAACCCGCTAATCTACACATTCTTTATGCTGACATGGTACCATTTATTATATATGTCATATCAGTAAATAATTTAAAAATTATATTCATAAAAAATAAAATAAAATTCAAAAAATTATACAAATAGTTTATAAAAATTGAAAAAAGTAATAACATGGATTACCATGCAGATTACATTGTTTAAACTCTTAACATTTTAATTAGTTTTTCATTAAAATAATAATGATTTGACTTTTTTTCTAAAAGGTTAATCATTAAATTTCTCTCTTTTTGAAAGATTAAGAATTAGATTTAATTAAAATAAATAAAAGTCAAATTGATAAAAGAATTAAACATTAAGAACTAAAATTTTCATTATGACTTTAATATTTAACTTTTAATCTTCAAGTAAATACACAGAAATACGAGGATTCCAAAAATAATATGACTTTTTGGTTAAACCTACCCATAGTACCTTCCCAACCCATAAATACAAAGATAATGCGATTCAACGCATTCAAACCCACGTCCTCCTACATTAGCAACAATACTTATAACGATTAAGCTAAGACTTAGTCGGCAAATTTCAATTTCTTAAAGTAAAAATAAAGTACTAAATTACAAATGTTCGAAGAATATAATCCTTAGAGCATATTTGGTTTATATGTTTATCTCTATAATTATAAAAAATGAATATTCCCCAAGTACTTTGGGCATGTTGTTCATATCAAATGTTGCTCTAGATCCTATAATCCATTGAGAAGACGCAAAGTGTCAAGCTTGGCATTGTTGCTCCAAATATATGACTTCACTGAAGACTAGCCTTAAAGAGAAAGCTTTTGTCAAAAGCTCAGAATTTATCTAACAATTTGATCCTTTTTACAAAATTCCATTAATGAATTAAGGTTCCATCGAAAGAAAATAACAAATATATTCTTTTCTGGCCCTAATTTTTTACCTTTTTAACCAAAGAAATAAAATAATAACAATAATGTATATTTCCTCAAAATAAATAATATACATTAGATGGCTAACATCTATCAACACGATTATGTTACAAAATAACAAATTCTTAATTTGTAGCTTACTAACAAATAATAAGATTCGCAAACTTAATATCTATAATCTTTAATATTTTAATTTAAATATTTCAATCAAAACATTTTTTTAATGTCAATCATTTATGAATATATTTGTTACATTAGTCAATTTGCTAATTTAAGGCATACTATTGAACAAAGCTAACTCTTATTTAAGTGTTGCCTTAGGCATGCATATACCAACCCATATACAAAGAGCTGGCCAAAGCATATGTTGGCAAGTCTATCCCAACACTTAGGAAAGTGTTGGCATAATGTTAGGCAAAGTCGGCTCTTATTTAAGCGTTGCCTTAGGCATGCATTGTAATACCCCTAATCCGTATCCGTCCCCAGATTAAGGTTACAGAGCATTACCATACAAACGAAACATGAAAACATACATTTCATACATCATTAAAAACATATTAAAATACATTCATTCACGTACATATTGTCCCTTAAACAAGCCCTCAAAGCATTAGAAACACCTTAGAAATAATTCAGGACCAAATTGGAAACATTTGAAAAGTTTAACAAAAAGTTAGAAAAATTTGACTACAGGGTTTACATGGCCTGTGCCTCACACGGCTGAGACAGACGCCTGTGTCTTAGGCCATGTAACCATCGAACTAGGGACACACAGTTGTGTCCAGCCTGTATCCTTACCTGTGTAACACTCTGAGAAGAGTCGCACGACCATGTCACACGCCCGTGTGTCAGGCCGTGAAACTTTTGAAATAGCCCCACATGCCCGTGTGCTAGGCCATGTGCTAGGCAATAGAACCTATAAGGGACACACAACCATGTCACCCGACTGTGTGTCGCACACAGCTGAGTCACATGTCCGTGTCTTAGGCTGTGTGGACATGAATTTGACCAAAATCAAGCCAATTCCAACACCAAATCATGCATACACTTAAAGGCATTTTGTGTACATAATCAAAACATCAAAACCTTACCAAAACATGCAGATAATGACCAATCCAGAAGTCCTAAAATCTACTAACCAATATGCCATTCAAGGCACCTCAATTGCAAACATCCAAACTTACCTAAACATGCATGCTTTGCCACTTTGCATTCATCAACTAATTAACTTCAAAACTTACCAAATGTGCCAAAAATTGACCATTACCATTCCATCAAAAATCATGCCATTTGAGCTATTCAAACACGCAACAACGTAACCATATTAACACAAACTAGTAAGGCATCAAATGTACCAAATCAAATAACTTATACAAAAGTCATCAACCAAACATTCAACTAAACATCATTATAAGTCCACTTATACATGCCATTATAACCTTGACCAAAACATCAAAAACTGCCGATATTTATGTTGGATAGTGTGATAGATCTCCGACGAGCTTCCAAATAGATCGAGCTTTCGATAATCTATAAAACATAAGAAAGAAACTACGTAAGCACATAATTTTTAGTAAGTTCATATAACATAAACACAATTTACCATTCATTTTCATAATGTAAATAGCATAATTAAAGCACCAACTAATACCATAAGCTTGGCACAATGCCTATACAACATCAACATATACACAGGTTAGTGCATTTATACGTGGTTCAGATAAGTTCATCCATAACAAGTAACTTACATAAATGTTCATACCATTTAAATGGTCATTTCCTTTTCATAAGTACATGATCTATTTCATTTGAACATTTATCATTTCCTTTCCTTTTCATGCCCACTGAACCATCTAGAATATCATTGCATACTCGGGCAAGCTCACACGAAGTGTGCTTAAACATATAACTGTAACATTTCCTTTACATCATTGCTCACACGAGCTGTGGGTCAGAACGTAAGCTACACGATGCTGCTTACATGACTGTGGAGTATCCTCAACAAATGTAGGAACTTAGCTATCAGTAGGACGTTCAAGACCAGCGCCCGAAACATGAAATCCCTAATGATATGTTGTTAGTATCCTACAAATTACTAAGGTTTAATCGAGACTCAATAACCGTCATAGCATTGCTTGTACGTACATTGTTCAGTTACATGGCAAATAACATATTAACGTATGATTTGAAATAACATTAAAATGATATCATTAGTACAAACTTACCTCGATAACTAGGGCATAGAATTGAGATTGACTAATCCAAGGCTTTAGCTTTTCCTCGATCTAGATCCGTACGTGGTCTATCTTGATCTAAATAGACAAATTTAATCCATTTAATATCCCTAGCATTCAATTTAGTCTACATTTCATATTTTGAAAAATTACTATTTTGCCGCTAATATTTGAACTTTTTACAATTTAGTCATTAAACTTATAAATTGAAATTTAAACATTTTAATCCTCTTCTTAAACTAATCGATTTCATTAGTGACCTATATCAACTCATACAAACCATCATTTCATAAATTTAATTTGAACTTTTATTAATTTTACAAATAAGTCCCTAAATGTCATTTTCATCAAAAATCACTTTACAAAAGTTGTTTATTTATCAACAAGGACTCATAATCTATCATTAAACATCAAGAATCAGACAAAAGCATTCATAGCATAATGCTCAATCTTTAATAGTTTTGCAAATTGATTCCCGAGCTAGATAGATTGATCTAAAATTACTTCAAAAACATAGAAATCATTAAAAACGGGATTAAAATCACTTACATGCAAGCAAAACAACTTTGCTGAATGCTCTAAACCCTAAAGCTGGTGTTTTTGTTTTTGAATTGGTGATGACTTTCAACTAAGAAGATGATACCATCTTTTACCTTATTTTACTTTACTTAATAATTAAATTTCTTATTTAACATTGCCTATTAACATTAAAATCACTTAATTTTATGTCCATAAATGTCCACTAGCTTTATGAATGGTGCCATCTAAGTCTATTCACTTTAAAGTTTCATAGCCATTTAACCCTTTTAACTAATGGAACTCTACTTTTACACTTTTTATGATTTAGTCATTTTCATTGAATTAATCATGCAAACAGCAAAATTTCTCAATGAGATTTAAATACAATCTTACTAACGTCCATATACATTAAAATAATAATAAAATAAAAATTTACTCTTTAGATTTGTGGTCTCAAAATCACTGTTCTGTTTTCACTGAAAACGGGTTGTTACAATTCTCCCCCTAAAGGAATTTTCGTCCCTGAAAATCTTACCAAAAAATAAGTTCACGTATTGCACTTTCATAGCTTCTTTCGGTTTCCAAGTAGCTTCTTCTAATTCGTGTCATTGTCAGAGAATTTTCACTAAAGCTATATTTTTATTTCTCAATTCTTTAACTTCCCGAGCTAGAATTTTGATCGATTCTTCACTGTACGACATATCTAGCTATATCTCAACATCAATAGGTGAAATCACATGTGAAGGATCTGATCTATAGTTTCGTAACATCGATACATATAATACATTATGAATCTTTTCTAATTTTGATGGTAAAGCCAATCTGTAAGCTACTGGGCTAATTCTCTCAATGATCTCGTACGACCCAATAAATTACGGACTAAGCTTTCCCTTTCTACCAAATTGAAGAACATTCTTCCAAGGTGATACTTTCAGAAATACTCTGTCGCCGACTTGAAATTAAATATCTTTTCTTTTAAAATCTGCATAAGATTTCTGTTGATCCGAAGCTGCTTTAAACTGTCACGTATCACTTTAACCTTTTCTATAGTTTCTTGAATTAAATCAACAACAAATAACTTTTTCTCACTGCGCTCAGTCAGTATAATGGTGTTTGACACTTTCGATCATACAAAGCTTTATATGGTGCCATTTTAATGCTCACTTGATAACTATTGTTGTATGCAAATTAAACTAATGGCAGAAATCTCTCACAGTTACCTTTAAACTTTAAAACACAATATCAAACTATATCTTTGAGAATCTAAATTACTCACTCAGACTAACCATTGGTCTGTAGATGAAATGTTGTACTAAAATATAGTCGAGTGCCTACAGCTTCATGTAACTTACTCTAGAATCGAGACGTAAATTTTGGATCCTTGTCAGAAATAATGGAAACTGGCACACAGTGCAATCTAACAATCTCAACAACATACAACTCTGCCAATCTCTCAAGTGAATAATCTGTACACACTGGAATGAAATGCATAAATTTTATCAAATGATCTACAATGACCCATACAACATCTTTCTTTTTTGGAGATAGAGGTAATCCCGATATGAAATCCATCATGACACATTCCCATTTCCACTCTGGAATCATCACATGTTGTAATAAACCAGAAGGTACTTGATGCTCAGCTTTAACTTGCTAACAAACCAAACATTTCGATACAAACATTGAAATCTTTCATTTCATACTTGGCCGTAATTACATCTATTTTAAATTACTGTACATTTTATTGCTACCAGGATAAATCGATAAGCTACTACTGTGAGCTTCCTGTAAAATCTTCTGAATGAGATTAGCATTTCTCGGATCACAAATTTTGTCTTTGAAATACAAACTATCATCTTAATGAACATGAAAATCTAAACCAGGTGTCGTCACAATCTTTTTTCGTTTAGCAATCAATACATCATCAAATTTGTTAGCTTTGTAAATCTGTTGCAGAAACATCGGTCTTGTAACAGCCCATTTCTCTGAAGTGTCAGAACAATGGTTTCGGGGCCAAACCTGACGTGTGAGTCCATAAATATTATTATTTAATATTTACGAATAATGCATGGTGTATTGATAAAAATTTTATTTAATGATTTTGTGTTAAATGGATGAACAATTAGGTTCAAGTGGTATGACCCTAAAGTTAAGTGGTTTTAGAAAATGAGGTATCGAGACCTCGTTTTAATAAAATGAGCCGTAAATATTTTTATAAATCTTTGCAGAGTGTTATTAAGGTTGTATTAAAGTTTTGTTAAGAAATTGTAATGTTTAGATAGTTAATTAATTAAAAAGGACTAAATCGTAAAGTATGTAAAATTTGATCACTATTAGATTTGAATGATTAAAAGGCTTAATGATTATAAGTGGAAGAATTAAAATGGTAAATATGCCATTTTAATTAGTGGGATGGCAATGGAGCTTTAAATTTTTGTTTTATTCATGATTAAATGTTAAAATAATTAAAATAAATGATAAAATAAAAGGTTAAAAAATAAAGAAAACATAATGTTTTCTTCTCCATTTGGTTGTTCATCACCGAGTGCTCCATGGAAGCATACTCAATGTTCAACCATGGTTAAATCTATGCATGGTAATATATTTATCATCATATCTAATAATTTTTATGTTTTTTTAGATCGTTACAACTAGGTTCAACTAGCTCGTACCTTTATTTTTAAAATTGTTAAAGATTTTAAATGTTGCCATTGATGAGTATTTGTAATTTTAGATGTTAAATGATGAAATGAAGTATTAGTTGTTATTTAAAAGTATTTTGTTAAGTGATTTTGATGAATTTACCGATTAGGGGCTAAATTATTGAAATAGTAAAAATACAAGGACTTGTGTGAATTTGTTGCAAAAATGGGCTAAATTGGAAGCTATTAATATTGGGCTAGTGTGAATTTTCAATAAAATTGGTTTATTTGCATGATTTGGACATATGGGCTAAATTGAATAAAAATTAAAAGTTGAGGGCAATTTTGTAAAAATGTCAAAAAGAAATAGATTGCAGAGAATGAATTAGTTTGTTGTCTAAATTAATGAATTGAATGAAATTGTTAATTTAGAGCCTGAACAAGTGGAAAATCGAGAAGGAGGAAAAATTACCAAATAGCCCATGTACTTAGTCATTTCTGCAAATTAGTCAGGTAAGTTCATAGTCATTTGTTATTTAACGTAATTCACTTGTGATTATTATTTTTTGTTCTCTAGTTAATTGATTTATATATATGTGAATTACTTTGGTTATTTATATAATGATAAGTGTTGCAAATACTTATGTATATATGAAATTGAGAAAAGAATATTAGTAATGTTTTTTTTCAATTTGTATTAAAGTTATATGTGAATGAGATGAACTTAAGTATGTATACAGAAATGAAGAAGTGCCCCTATTTGCACATCAGTGCCCCTGCTTGTGCTTTGGTTCCCCTATTTGCATATCAATGCCCCTGATTGTACTTCGATACCCCTGTTTGTACTTTGGTATCCTTGTTTGCACATCAATGCCCCTGTTTGCACATCAGTGCCTCTGATTGTACTTCGATACCACTAAATGCACATATGTGCCCTTGTTTGCACTTCGGTGCCTTTGATCACACATTCGTGCTCCTGATTGAACTTTGGTGCCTCTATTATGCATCTATGATGCCCTTGGTGTGGTGTAGTTACCCGAGTATCCGAGTCAAGTTACTAGTTCAACGGGCATGAAAAGAAAAGGAATGGTAAGTATTCAAATGACTTACGTCATGAATATATGAAAGGATTGAAAATGAAATGTTCAGTGAAAGTATACTAATGTTCATGAAATTGATGATTTCAAAATGAAGTTGTTCATGTTCAATGACTTACCTTATGATATTTTAAGTGAATTGTGTATATATGCAATAACGCGTGTAGTTGATAATGCTTAGACTTGTGCCAAGCTTATGGTTGGATTCTATCATGCTTAATGGTAATGTTATACATTAAAATAGTAAGTGTCCGAATAAAAAATATGCTTATGTTCATGAATAGGTGGTATGAATCAAAAGATGGGTTTTTTTTTATGAAATGGTTTAACATGTGGTTGATCCCAAAAGAGTTATGTATAAATGCATTAACTTGTGTATTGATGATAATATATAGGCTTGTATCAAGCTTGTGTAATTGGTCGATGTTTATGCTTATGTCTTGTGTTATGCAAATGATACAAGTAAGGGAATGTAATGAAATGGTAAGTTCATAATTGAGATGTAATGTGATAATGTAAATGGATTGATGAGTTAAAGGGTTTATTTATATGTGAGAAATTTACTTAAGCTATGGATGAATTTATCTAGGTTGTGGATAAATACACCAATTTGTGAGTTGATAATGTTATTTAAGCTAAAGTAAGTAAATGGAAGGTTTCAAAGTCTTATGAAAAGGGTTAATCAGTGTGTAATATGTCTTATAAAAATCCTATTATGCTAGGAATGTTAAGTATATGTGGTTTTTATGGACATACTCCTTTTTGAGTTGATGACTATGGTTTGATAAATCTTGTGGTATTGGAATAGGTTTATATTTACCTTATAAAGTTCATTATTGAAATGAAATGTTATGTATAAAGTTTATATGAGCTTACTAAGCATTCATTGCTTACGTAGTTGTCTTTTCTTTATTTTACAGATTATCAAAAGCTTGATCAGTTTGGAAGATCGTCGAAGATCTATCACACTATCCAGCAGTTATATCGATAGTGTAACACCCTGAATTTGGGCCTAGAAGAATTAGGTTTTGAGCTTGGGTTCGAATAAGTGAAAACCTGAATAATTTGAGAACTTTTAAATATTATTGTTTAAAGAAAAAAAAGAATTTTGAATTAAATTGTTATTAGTAAATTTTTACTATATTTATTATAACTGATGTTTTTTAAATTTATTATTAATGATATTTTAAATTTTTATGAAATTATATTATTATTATCATTATTAGATGCATATATATTTATAAAATTAATGTTGTTAATTTAATGTTTAAATTAAATTATTAGAAATTTTACTGTATTTATTTTTACTGATTTATGAAAATTATAATTATTATGAGATAAAATTATTACTGTATTTGAAATTTTTATTTATTAGATAAGAAAAAAAAAACATATTTATAAAGTTATTATTGTTATTATTATCATTATTACATTTATTTAAAAATATATATGATATTATTTTGGTGTTTAAATTTAGTTTCTAAATAAATTTAGAAGTGATTATAGTGTGGGAAAAATCTTGGTTCAACCCAAAACTCTAGGAAAAAAATTATTAGATTTTGCCTCTTAAAGAAATCTGGGCAATAAGGGGTTATAAATAAATTGGGCTAAGATTGGTCACAAAAAGGAGTGTGGTGTAGTGGCAAAGTAGCACCACTTAAGGGACAAGGAAGCAAGGGGGTCCAAGGTTCAAGTCTTGGCTCTTGCAATTTATTTTGGTTTTTCTTTTAAATAAATCTGGAAGCGAGTGAGCGACCTTTAAAGATAAATGCATTGAACTTATGACACAAAGGAGCTTGTGTCCAAGTGGTGGTGTCTTGCCATGACTCATCGAGAGGTCTATGGTTCGAATCCCTTTGCTTGCAAAGGTTGATTATTTTGCTAAAACTTTAGTTTTTGAAGATTGATGGAGGATCCCACATCGGGAAGCTAGCATGGGAGTAGGCGAGAAGTTGGCTTTAAATAGAGCAATCCATGAGGAGAGGTAGGCATGCCTTTCTTGGCTTACCCCTTTCACGTTGAAGCGTGTTCGTTGGGGTTAGGCGTTGGATCATTCGTTGATCTGTATGCCGTTGGGTCATAGTGATGGTGACCGTAGTTGATCGACACCCCCCCGGAGAGTCAAGGGTGCGATTATTGTTGGCTTCTGGGCATAGCAACATTCAGAGGGTGGATTAGCTTCAGATACCTATCAGGTGTGTATTTCTCACTACTCTAGCGGTAGGACGGCTACTTCGGGCTGCGATGGGCCGAAGGGGCCATGTAGGCCCAATGGACCTACGGGCCCATTTGGACAAGTTGTTTGATTGTGTAGTAAATATTGGACTAGACTAGGTGAATCGTATATCTGTAGCTAGATTTGGGCTAAAAGGGCCACACGAGCGTGTGGGCCCATTTGGGCCGAGAATGAGCCTTAGGCCCATTCGCATTGTTATCTCTGTTTAGAAATGCTTTAGTTTACAAAGTTACTAAAATACCCTTGGTTTACAAAATTACTAAAATACCCTTAGTTTACAAAATTACTGAAATATCCCTGATTTATAAAATTACCAAATTACCCTCGATTTACGAAATTACAAAAATACCCCAATTTGTAAAAGTACTATTTTACCCCTAATTTGCAAAATTACCATTTTAACCCTAATTTGTCAAATTACCGTTTTACCCCTGATTTGTAAAATTACTGTTTTACCCTTGATTTGTAGAATTACCGAAATGCCCCTTTAGGGTAGAATTACCGAAATTCTCCTGTAGAGTAAAATTACCATTTTGCCCCTAGGGTGTTAAATGACTATTTTGCCCTTATGGGCAAGTGACTGACTTGGACTGTGTATTATTTAGCGAAGAAGGTGATCTAGCAAGGAACTGGAGGAATCTATTCAACCAGATCTAGATCTAGTAGATTCAAATCGATAGAGGTAAGGTTTCATGGCCATTAAAGGTGTGGCCGAGTATGGTAAGGAATCTTAGCATCGGTTTTCGTAGTTTCTTTGGTTAATCATTTAAATAATGAACTGTAGGATAATCGCGTGGAGATCTCATCAACGTTTTGACATTAATCAGGTGTGTAACTTACCCCTTGTAGTAGCTTAGATTAATGTCGGCTAAAAAGCCGAAATGCCAAATCCCGGCATCGTTAAATTTTTGGTAACGAGATAAACAGTGAATAGGTTAGAATACAATGGGCTCGGTTAACGAAATTGATGGAACAGGTAAGATTACGATTTTGAGTATGTTGGTAAGTTGGGCCTCGATGGGCTGGATTAGGCCCAATGGGCTTACGGGCCCATTTGGAGTAAAAATTGCTAAAACAGAATTGTGATAAATGTATGATTAACCCAGATAGAACGATAGTAGTATTTAGGCTAAATGGACTTAGAAGGCTAAATCGGTACTCGTTAGGCCCATTAGGGGTTTTGGGCTTAATAACTCGATTTTGTTAAAGTAGGCTAAAAATTTCTGTTTTAATTCTCCGAAATGTTGAATAAGTATAAAAAACCCTAATAAGTGTTAAAATTATGTAATTACCCTTATAGCTTAAAAATGACTATTTTACCCCTAGGTAGAAATGACCATTATACCCCTAGGGTTGTAAAATGATTATGTTGATTGTAATATTGATATTTTTCATGATGTGCTATGATATGCACATGATATGCACATGATATGCTACGATATGTATACGATATGCCATGTTATAATCATTACATGCATGGGTTGGGTTTATATGATTGGAGGAAGTGTTAAAGGGCTTTGCCCCAGTATACCGAAAAGGGCTTTGCCCCAGTTTACCGAAAAGGGCTTTTGCCCCAGTTATTAAAAGAGGCTAGGCCTCCAGTTATATGTTAAAGCAGCTATGCTGCTAGTGGTGTGTTGGTTGGGTGGGTTGAGTTATTCCCCACATGGTGTGTTGGATGGTACGGGTGGAGAGTAGCGGATGGTGGGTTGAGTAGTCTCCCCAACTGGGCTTTGCATACATACATTGACATTACATGTGATATTGAAATGGGCTTTGCACACATACACTGATATTATATGTGATGTTAAAATGGGCCTTTGGGCCATACCGTTTACAGAAAAGGCTTCGGCCCAGTGATATGATTTATGAAAGGCTTCGACCCAGTAACTGTTAAATGGAAGGGCTCCGGCCCAGTTATATGTTGAGACTGATTTGGGGGCTTAGGCCTAGTATGCTGATATTGATTTGGGCTCTGTAAGTGGCTTGTTGCACACTGAGTTTTCCAAACTCACCCTTTTTCCTTCCATCCTTGCAGGTGAGCCTTAGATTGGTGGACTTGGAGCTGGGAGGGATTCAGAGTGGCCACATGGACTGGACTGTTGGATTTTTAATTAAGTTACCTATTTCAATTTAGATTTAATTATTTATTTTTGGTTTTGGGTTGTAAAAGGGCCTCTTTAATTATTTTTATATTGGGTTTTTTATTCTTTACTTATTTAAATTGACTTTAGCTTAAGTAGAATATTATTTAAACCAATTTGAAAATGAATGATTTTAAGACGCGGTTTTCATAAAAATACTTGTTTTCAAAATAACTTGATAACCAAGCAAAGCTTCCGCAATTTTAAATGTTCTCGTAAATAAATATTAGCTTCCTTACTTAAAGTGTGGCAATGGTCGTGCGCATGTTTAGGAGTGGATCCAAGAAGAGCTTGGTACTTAAGCAGTCTATTCGACTCACCTCCTCTTTTCTGGAATCCTACCTGATGCCTAGCTTCCATTCACTTTAAGTCTTAACGGAAAAGGTCAAATTTATTTGATACTTAAACCGTTTTCAAGATAACATGTTTTATAAAGTTTACAAATCTGATTTTTCGATATTTGATCTGTTTTTTAAAATAACTACAAGGGTTTATAAGCTTTCATAAAACTTTTACAAAGGTTTTAACGATATTTGAAAAGGGATGATTATTTCAATAAATCCAGTTTTGGAAAAAAGGATAAACACAAACTAAGGTTTTATACAAGTTTAACGGTAAGAGTTTTTAAAACTTCAAGGATTTTCAATGAAAGCACGGTTTTCGAAAAACACTTCAATGCGACACATCAGACTTGGCCGTAACGTCCAGGCCGGGTTTGGGGTGTTACAGATAGTTTTGATATTTTGGCTAACATTATAATGGCATGTATAGGTGGACTTTTATTTGAATGTTGGTTGATAGTTTGGCTTGTATATGTTATTATGGTTGATGTACTTATGGTACTTTTGATGTCTTGATGGTAGGTGTCAATATGGCTAAGTTTTGATGTATGATTTAATTAGCCAATTTGGTATATGTTTGTGACACCCCAAACCCGGCCTAGACGTTATGGCCAAGTCTGGTATGTCATATTGAACTGTTTTGTGAAAACCATGTTTTCATTGAAAACCTTTCTTAATGTTTAGAAACTTTTACCGGTAAACTTATATAAAACCTTTATTTTTTTCCAAAACGTGCGTCATTGTAATAACCGAAACAACTTTGTAAATTCTTATGGAAAAATTGCGAAAGCTTGTAAACCTTTGTAGTTGCAGAAACATGTTATTATAAAAATAGTTTAAGCATCGAAAAATCAGACTTTCTTTGTTATGGCTTAAAGTGAATGGATACTACACACCAGGTAGGATTCAAGAGAAGAGGAGGTGAGTCATTTAGACTACTTAAGTACCAAGCTCTTGCTAGATCCAATCCTAGACATGCACACATCCATTGCCACACTTTAACCTTATAACTTGTCCACAAACAACAAATTAAGTTTAAACGTATTTAAGATATTTATTTATGAAAACATTTATGTTGCGGAAGCTTTGCTCTATTTTCAAAATATTTTAAAAACAAGTAACTTTTACAAAAACGCGCCGTAGAGCTAACCGATTTCAAAATGATTTAAACAATGTCCTACTTAAGCTAAAAATAATTAAAAATTAAAGAATTAAAAAACCAAAATAAAATAAATAGAGCGGCCTTATTACAACCCAGAAACCAAAATTAAATAATCTAAATAAATAATAAAATGAAATAATTGAAAACCAGAAATTTAAATCTTCATGGCCACTCTGAATCCCTCCCAGCTCCAAGTCTACCAACTAGGGCTCACCTGCATGGATGGAAAGAAAGGGGGTGAGCTTGGAAAACTCATTGTGTATAGAATGCCCATCCAGAGCCCAAGTCAGCTCAAGCCCACTGGGCCGAAGCCCTATCGAGATACAGTAAACTGGGCCTTCGACCTTTCAGTTAACAGTATGGCCCATAGGCCTATTTTAGAATAGAACAGATAATATCATGTATGCAAGCTTGACCCAGCCTAAATCCATCCGCTACACTCCATCCGTACCAGCCCTACACACCATGTGGGGAATAACTCAACCCACCCAGCCCTACACTCCACAGTTGTAGCATGGCTGCTCAGATAATAGTAAATTGAGGCAAGGCCTCCAGTACGTGGTCAAGCCACTTTCAGTACTTCCTCCATCAATATCCTAGTCCCATGCAACAGATAATAATGGCATGCAGTAACAGTAAAACATGCATTTTGGGTCAAACTTAACCCTAGGGTTATAACAGTCATTTCACTCCTAGGGGTAAAACTGTAATTTTCCACCTATAAGGGTATTTCAGTAATTTTATCAGTTTTTAGGGTTTTCATGCATAATACAGTCACTACTAATCCATTTGTCTTCACGGTAGTCTATTTAGCTTAGTTTAATAATTTTAGCTATTGGGCCCTAAAACCCCTAATGGGCCCTACGGTGTCTATTAGCAAATTAAGCCCATTTAGTCCAAGTTCATAACCAACTTTCCAGTTTTAGTAGTTTCGATCCTTCAGTCTAACAGAACATACTTATTGCCTATTTTTATCCATATGAGCCCGTAAGCCCATTGGGCCCATTTGCAGCCCATCGAGGCCTAATTACCAAAGTATACAAAATTCCACACGCGACTGGCTTACCACCTTGCGATTTCAGATCTAACAATTTCTAACGTCTTGTGAGCATTCACACCTCACAAGTCCACAAAAAGCCAGAATTTCGACATTTTAGCTTTTGTCGAATTAGATTAAAGAAGGGGTTCGATACACACCTGTTTCACGACGACTGCTAGAGAGATCCCCCCGATGTCCTACAATCGATTACCACAATTCTTAGATTGCAAAACTACAACAAACAATCCCAATATTCACTTACCCATATTTGGCCAAGGCCCTCAAAATCTTACCTTTGCCGAAATTGATGACTAGATCTAGATCTAGTCGTTCCAAAGATCCAAGCTTTCGATCAATCACCTCTAGAACACACTAATCACCAAAATAAATCATTAGTTAATGACCCTTAGAGCCCTAAGCCCCAATCGACAGCCTCTCCAGATTTTAGGGACTTTGGCTTTTATGGCAATCGGCTACGGTGGTTTTAGGGAGGATGGAATTGAAGAAAAGATGGATTTGAGTAATAGGGATGTTCGGCTGAGGTAGAAAGCAAAAAGGAAAGGAAAGCAATGGAGGAGAAGAAGAGGAAGAAGGAATCTGTGTTTTCGACTTTTGTGAAAACTTAGAGAAGGATAAATGAAAGTGAAAGCTTTTAGGTGGCTAACCCCAATTTGTCATGACAGAAAAAGAAAAGAAACTAACCCTAATTACTAACAAAGCAATTGGCCCAACCTTCCTACGGCCTTAGCCAATTCTACTTAAGTGATCACATGCCCGGCACATGCCTAAAAATTAAAAGTAACCATACGCTTACCTTGCAACTTGAACCCTGTGACAGCCCTATTTCGACCCTGGTCAGGAAGTGGTTTCGTAATCATTGAACTGAGTCAGAAATATGATCTAAGTTTGAATTGTTATGTGAATTATATTTGTGAAAATATATGGTGCCTTAATTTTTGATTTTTGGTTGATTTTGAGTTAAAATTTGAAACTATGACTAAATTGCATGAAAGATAATTTAGTTGGGCATATGTGTAAGTGCCGAATCCAATGTCTTATAAGGTAGAGAGGACTTAAATTGCTAATAAACCATGCATAATTTGCATGGACATTACCGTCCATGGCTTAGTGGAAGAGCTTGATTATTAAAAGGGGCAATTAGGTAATCTAATAATTATGATCATGCATGTTATGAAAATAATAGAAAAATGAGCTTGAATGTTCTTCTTGTTTTCGGCTGAAAATAAAGAAAAAGAAGTAGGAAAAGAAAAAGCTCAAGTTATTCGGCCATGGCTTCCTTTTAATTTGAGGTATGTTTGAATGAATTTTTGCTAATTATGTATGCAATTAGGAGGGTTGTTACATGGCCTACTTTACCCATGGTTTAAATTTTGAAATTCATGGTGTTTTGTGCATTCGGTCATGAAGGAAGCCATTGGAGTTATGGATGTTTTGATGTATTGCATTAGAAATGGTTGTAAGTTGGTTTGAGCTAGTAGAATTTGGTTTTTGTGGCTTATATGAGTGCTTACATTTAGTTATTGGGTAAATTGATGAGAAAAGATGTTTATTTGTTAAAATTAGTCTATACCATAGCCGGATGAGGTAGTTGTCCAAGGAATGGTTCACTTGAATGAATAGGTAGTAGATTAGAACATTGGTTACGGTAATGGGTTATAATATGATATGTATGTGTTTTTATCTTGTGATCTTGCAAGTTTGGCTTGGTTAAAGCATTGTCTAGTTGGTCGTAACTAGATTCTAAGTTGTTGTATGTGCTTTGAATGTTCGGCCATGTGAGGAATTGGAGTAATAACCGAATGTTGATGAGTAAAATGTTTAATACCCTTAGTATGACAATCGGCTATGGAAAACTTTAGGATTTTAGTTAAGTGCTAAATTATGCATTTAATTGAATAATTACTGATTTTAAACTTGTAAATGAGTGGAGTTTAGGTGCCCTATTATGTGTTACGTCTTATAATGTTAAAGTCTTGAGCTTATAGTTACTTTAAAATGGTTGATTAAGTTTACCTTGAGCTATTGTACTCTTGTTTTGCAAAGTATATTCATATTTAAAAATTTGTCTTGTGAATTCGGCCATAGAGGTAATTGTATTTCGAGCATATAGTGAACATGTGTTACGTAGGTAAATTGATTAATGAGTAGGAAGCATGTTTTGTGATAAGTTAGATAGGATGTTTTAATTTAAGGGTTATGGCAAATGTGTTCGGCCTATATGAAATGTTCCGACCTTGTGAGTGAATACACTTAGTAATGGTATATTGAGATACTTGTGAAAGAAATTGTATATATGTATATGTATTCGGTTATGCATAGATTAACTGAATGATAACTATGTGATTTTAGTAATAGATTATTGAACGGTAAACTTGTTTAATCTAGCTCAAGAGCTAAGAGAGCAACACTCGGACAAGGGAAAAACAAAGGTGGTGGAATAGTCGATTCGTAGATAATTATCGACCAACGAAGTAAGTTTCAAGTATTTAAATTTTGTTATAATGAGGAATAATATGTAACATATGTTGCGACAAGAATGTATGTACATTATAAAGAGAGGTCAAATTTTATGTATGTGCCTATAGCCGAATGTGTCAATGAGATATGGTTGAATCATGCTATGTGGAAACTAATATTATGTGAATGAATGTGTATAAACTCAAAATGAATTGAAGTATCATACATTCAGGCTTCGTGCCTAGCAGGCTATATGCTGGTGTTACATTCAGGCTTCGTGCCTAGCAGGCTATACGCTGGTGTTATGTATTCGGGCCTTCGTACCTAGCAGGCTATAAGCCGGTGACAAATTCGAGCTTTGCACTTAGCAGGCCTTGGGCCGGTGATTGAAATTAGGTTCTTAAACCTAGCAGGCTTAAGGCCGGTGATGCGAAGAAAATCAAATTATAAATAAATAAAAACACTTTTGATTACTGTGGTAAATTGTGATTGGAAACAAATAACACCTTAGTTTGTCCAGGTACGTACTATATGCTCCTAATTGAATTTGCTTGAAAGAACTATCGGTATAAGGGATAATCATATTTGGATAGTGTGAAATCTGTATATGTACTTATATGTATGAAATTGTGATCCATTCAGCTAAATGGTTATACTTAATGAAAGTATGAGGTTACCCTACAATGAATGAGTTTTATGGCAAGTAAAAGTACATATGAAATTTCCTTTTTACTCATATATATATATTCGGCTCAAGAGAGGTTAAGTAGGAATTTAGGGATGAGTTTGACGTTTGAATAATGATAAGGTTTGTTAATTTGTTAACTTGAAACTTACTAAGCTTACATTAGCTTACTCCATTTGTTATGTTAATCTATTTTATAGATCTCTTTTGAAGCAGCTGTTCGAGGGATTCAAGTCTAAGTCACTCACCATATCGTCGATATATATATATATTTTGGTACTTTTGAAGTTTATTTCTTTCAATCAATGGCATGTATTGGCTAGAACCTTTATATTTTGGAACTTAAATGTCATTTTGTATTGTAAATATGTAAAGCCATGCAAAAATTGTAACACCCCTGACCCGGCCCAGACGTTATGGCCATGTCCGGTGTGCCACATCACCTAGACTATGCTACGCCGTCCTATGTACTAAGTCTGATGTTCGAGATTTTTGAAAAGTAATATTTGTTTTTCTTGAAATTCCCAATTTGATTACTATTCGACCTAATCTCTATCTCATTTGTGAATCGTTTCATTTTAGTCTTATCATCATTCTTAGTTTTTAGTAAAGTCAGGTTGTTTAAGAAAATATTGATTTAATTTTCAAAAACAGTGTATGTTCAAGTTTGAAATAAAACCGTAAAGAAATCCCAAATAACAGTTATAGCGGCCTTATTACAACCCATATCAAAGTAAAAACCAATACGAAATATTTAAGTTAAACCAAGAAAGTTCAGTCCTCGTGGCAACTCTGAATCCCTCCCAGCGTCCAAGTCACAATCTAGGGCTCACCTGCAAGGATGGAAAGAGAGGGGTGAGTTTGGGAAAACTCAGTGTGTGCAGAACCCATCAAAAGCCCAAATTGGCTCAAGCCCACTAGGCCTAAACCCTAACCAGTCTCAGTCAAATACTGGGCCAAAACCCTATTCAGGTAGCAGTAAACTGGGCCAAGGCCCTATAACAGATACTGGGCCGAAGCCCTATTCAGATAACGGATTGGCCCATAGGCCCATAACTGTACAGTACAGTAATGCAGTATAAATGGAAACCCAATTGGGGAGACTACTCAACCCACCAACCGCTACACACCACCCGTACCAACCAACACACCATGTGGGCAATAACTCGACCCACCCAGCCCACACACCACAGTCGCAGCATGGCTGCTCAGATAAACAGTATACGAGGCAAAGCCCCTTTCAGAAACAGTACGAGGCATAGCCCCTTTTCAGTAACGTGGCTGTGCCACTCACACTTCCTCCATTATCAAAACCCAACCCATGCAATAGATATATATCATGGCATGCAATAACAGTAACAGTCATGTCAAACAGTATAGTCAATTTTAGCCCTAGGGGTATAACGGTAATTTTCTACCTAGGGACAAACAGTAATTTCTTACCCTAAGGGTATTTCAGTAATTTTGCTCTCATGTTATAGATTTCATGCTTATTACAGTATTTATTAATCACACAGCTATACAGAAGTTCAGTTACCTCAGTTTTTCAGTTTTAGCATTAAGGCCCTAAAACCCCTAATGAGCCCTATTACGCCGATTGGCCCATTAGGCCCATTTAGTCCCGATTTCACATTCGGTTATCTTGTTTTAACTGTTTCCACATCTACAGTCCATAATATTACCTTTAAATCCAGTTTAACTCACATGGGCCCAAATCGCCCATTGGGCCCATATTTGGCCCACCGAGGCCCAACTTACCAAAAAGCCCAAAATTTAGCGGTCAACACGTCTAACAGTGCCGATTCCAAAACTAACCTTCTCCTTCCAACTTGAGAGCATTCGCATGCTCGCAAGCTCTCGAAATACCGAAACTTCGGCATTTCGGCTTTTCGGCTTTTACCGATTTGTGCATGGAAAGGTGTTCGAAACACACACCTGTTTTGCAGTTTCTCCTACGAGATCTCCTATGCGTTAATCCCTACAATCCAATACTTAACTGATTAGACCATATCAACACTTAATCTGAATCGAAAACTTACCCAAAACCTTACTTACACATTCGGCCAACACCCTTAATGGCCTTAATGTTCTTACCTTGACGATTTAGATCCCTTTAGATCTAGATCTGATGTTCCAAAGTCTTCAACCCCTTGCTTGATCACCTTTTCATCCAACTAACACACAAAAGAACAAAGAAAACGGCCTTTTATTTACCAAAAATCCAAAACGACACAACCATTAACTTTAGGGACTTTCGGCTTTTCCAAACATGCAATATCGAACAGATCTGAATGATTAAACACTTACCAACAATTTCTCTTCAGTTCCTATGCAGATCTGATGTAAATCTGACCCTTAAACGTCAGTCGAAACTTTATCTCTGAGATTTGTAATTTCGGCTATCTCCCTACAACTATGGTGATTTCGGCTTTTTAATAAGAGAAGAAGATGGCGTTTTGGCTGTAGCTTTTGGGTGATGGTGTCGACAATGGTGTGATTAAAGGGAGTGTAGTAATCGGCCACAATAGGTGAAAGAAATAGAGGTGATTCGGCTTACAAGAAATCGGCAAGAAAGGAAGCAGTTTTCGGGATTTCTGGCACTTTGAGCAATCGGTTATGGTTGATTTTAAGAAGAATGGAAGCAAAAGAAAGAGTGGATCTATGTAAGATAGGTATTCGGCTAGGGAAGAGATCAAAGGGAAGAAGAAAAATGAAAAAAAACAATGGTGGAGATGGGGAAGGAGAAATCGGCTATGAACTTTCCAGGGAGGCAACTTCTTGGCTTTTCTGACAGTAGAAGAGAGGAAAAAACCCTAAGGTGGCTAACCCTAGTTGTCATGACAACAAAAAGAAAATAATATAACCCTAGCATTCCCTCTAAAGCAATCGGCCCAAGTCCCTAAAGCCCCTTGCCGAAATTCACCTAAGTTAGGCTCATGCTTGAAAATTAAAAAGAACTCCACGCATACCTTGCAACTCGAACCCTTGTCCTTGATCATTCATTTAGGCGCCACTTTTTTAGGAGCTTAGTGGCACCACCTTGCCACTCAACCAAGGCTCCCTTTGTGACATCTTTTACACGGTTTTTCTTAAAAGCCCACTTAACCAAGTCCCCTTTCACTTGAAAATCCAACTTAATATTTTACCGGGTTTTGACTTAAGCTTGGACCTTCTATAGACCCATTAACACATGTACATACATCATCCACCTTTAGAACACCAAAATTTTAAAAAAATTCACTAAAATTCACAAAACCCGAAAATCCCGAAAATCAGGGCGTTACAACTCTACCCTCCTTAAAGAAATTTCGTCCACGAAATTTACCTGATCCAAATAACTGAGGGTATTGTTGACGCATAGTCTCCTTTGGCTCCCAAGTAGCTTCTTCTCTACCATGATTACGCCATAGCACCTTTACCAAAGGAACAGACTTCCTCCTTAAGGCTTTGACATCACTATCTAAGATCTCCACAGGTTCCTCCTCGAAAGTCAAATCGGCATTTACTGTAATCTCCTCTACTGGTACAATATGCGAAGGGTCCGATCGATACCGTCTTAGCATAGACACGTGAAAAACGTCATGGATACGATCCAACTCTGGTGGCAACTCCAACTGATAGGCTACTGGCCCAATCCGCTTAAGAATCCGATAGGGCCCAATAAACCGCGGACTTAGCTTGCCCTTTTTACCAAATCTCAAGATCTTCTTCCACGGCGACACCTTTAGGAACGCCATATCCCCAACAGCGAACTCAATCTCCTTACGCTTAAGGTCAGCATATGACTTCTGCCGATCAGACGCCTCCTTTAACCGATCTCGAATCAGCTTAACTTTACTTTCGGTATCTGCTACCAACTCTGGTCCAAGAACTCTACGTTCTCCCAATTCTGTCCAACAAGTAGGAGTGCGACATCTCCGTCCATAAAGTGCCTCATATAGAGCCATCTGAATACTTGCTTGATAACTGTTGTTGTATGCAAATTCTGCCAACGGTAAATAATCTTCCCAACTACCACGAAAATCAATGATACATCCTCTTAACATGTCTTCCAACACTTGAATGACCCTTTCAGACTGACCATCTGTCTGAGGGTGAAATACAGTACTGAAGTCCAATCGCGTACCTAACGCCTCATGCAACTTCTTCCAAAATCGAGATGTAAATCTAGGATCTCGATCAGAAATTATCGAAACTGGCACCCCATGCAAACGCACTATCTCTGCTACATACAGCTTGGCCAACTTCTGAAGTGAGTAATCAGTTCTAACTGGTATAAAATGAGCAGACTTCGTCAATCTATCCACAACTACCCAAACAGAGTCCTTCTTTGAAGGTGTCAAAGGCAAGCCACTCACAAAATCCATCGTTACTCTTTCCCATTTCCACTGCGGAATCTTTACTGGCTGCAACAATCCAGACGGCAGTTGGTGCTCAGCTTTAACTTGCTGGCACGTCAAACATTTCCCAACGAAATCAGTCACCTCTCGCTTAAGTCCAGGCCACCAGTACCCTTCTCGCAAATCCCTATACAACTTATTACCTCCAGGGTGCATAGCATAGGCTCCACCATGAGCCTCACTCAATATCAACTTCCTCAAGTCAGAATCCTTAGGAATACAGACTTTTCCTCGAAAGCATAGGACTCCATCAGAATTCAGTCCAAAATCCTCACTCTTACCCTCCTTGACTTGTTGAAATCGAGGAGTCAACGAATCATCCTTCCACTGCAATTCTTTAATCCTCTCGGTCCAAGTCGGTCTCACTTGCAGTTCGGCCAGCAAACTCCCATCATCATACAAACTTAAACGAGCGAACATCGCCTTTAACTCAGTAACAGTCCTTCGGCTCAGTACATCAGCCACGACATTAGCCTTGCCAGGGTGATACTCAATCGAACAGTCATAGTCCTTAAGCAACTCTATCCATCTCCGTTGCCTAAGGTTCAACTCCTTCTGAGTTAACAGATATTTGAGACTTTTGTGGTCAGTGTATATAATACACTTTTCCCCATAAAGGTAGTGTCTCCAGATTTTCAATGCAAATACCACCGCTGCCAACTCCAAATCATGCGTAGGGTAGTTCACCTCGTGAGGCTTAAGCTGTCGCGAAGCATAGGCAACCACCTTACCCTCTTGCATCAGTACACAACCTAATCCCACATGCGAAGCATCGCTATAAACCGTAAAGTCCTTCCCAGATTCCGGCTGAATCAACACTGGCGCCTCGGTCAACACCTTTTTCAGGTTGTCAAAAGCTTCTTGCTGCCTCTCAGTCCAATTAAAGGGTACTTCCTTCCTTAACAATTTCGTTAATGGAGCCGCGATGATAGAGAACCCCTCAACAAACCTTCTATAATAGCCTGCCAAACCCAGAAAACTACGAATTTCTGTCACCGTCCTAGGCGGCTTCCAATCCAGAACTGCCTCAATCTTGCGAGGATCTACCCTAATTCCCTTAGCAGAAACAACATGACCCAGAAAAGTCACTTCTCGAAGCCAGAATTCGCACTTACTAAATTTCGCATACAATTGTTTTTCTCTTAGAGTTCGCAGAACGATTCGAAGATGCTCATTATGCTTCTTCTCTGTTTCCGAATACACCAATATATCGTCAATAAAGACGACCACAAAACGATCCAAGTACGGCTGAAATACTCGTTCATTAAATCCATAAAAGCTGCTGGTGCATTCGTCAATCCAAAGGGCATAACCAAGAACTCGTAGTGACCATAACGAGTTCTGAATGCTGTCTTATGCACATCCACCTCTTTTACCCTTAACTGATGATACCCAGATCGAAGGTCGATCTTGGAAAACACTGAAGCTCCTTTAAGCTGGTCAAATAGATCGTCGATTCTTGGCAGAGGATACTTATTCTTTATCGTCAGTTTGTTCAACTGGCGATAATCGATACACATACGCATCGTACCGTCCTTCTTTTTCACAAACAGCACCGGTGCTCCCCACGGAGACACACTCGGTCTAATGAAGCCCCTATCTAACAACTCTTGAATCTGGGCTTTCAATTCCACTAGCTCCTTTGGTGCCATTCTGTAAGGCGCAATGGACACTGGAGCTGTTCCAGGCAACAGATCAATCCCAAATTCCACTTCTCGGTTAGGAGGTAGTCCAGGTAGCTCCTCAGGAAATACATCTTGAAATTCATTAACAGTCCTCACTGTCTCCACGGTCACCCCTTCGGGTTCAGTTTGACTTACAAACGCTAAGTATGCTTCACAACCTTTGCGCATCAACCTTTCAGCCCTTAAGGCAGAAACCACATTGGACAAATAGTCCCTTCGTTCACCAATAACCATCACCTCCTCACCTTCGGTTGTTCTTAATACCATTCTTTTGGTCGCGCAATCCAACGTTGCCTTGTGCTTGGTTAACCAGTCCATGCCCAGAATCAAGTCAAATTCTCCAAAAGGTAACTCCATCAAGTCTCCCAGAAAGATCCTACCTTGAGTCTCTAAAGGCACATCTCTAAAGAGTTTATCTACCCTAACAGAGTGACCTAAAGGACTAATCACAGTTACCCCACTCACAGTCTCCTCAGAATGCATACCCAACGACCCAGAAATTTCACAAGCAACATACGAATGAGTCGAACCCACATCAATTAAAGCAGTATATGGTGTATGATCTATTAAGAACGTACCAGTTATAACATCAGGTGCATCACCCTCCTCGCGGCGGCGAGCAGCATACACTAAGGCTGGCTGACGAGCCTCAGCATTTCCAGCACCCCTGCCAGGTGCTCCACGACCACGTCCATTACCATTGCCTCCTCTACCTTGACCACGGCCCCTTGGCGGTGGCAGTCCCCCACGCGCAGGCTGAGCAACTCTCTGATCAACAGTTTGAGCCTGAGCTGGCTTCTGTGGGCAGTCCTTAACCTGATGGTCCTTAGACCCACAACGAAAACAAGCTCCACTGCGTTTCCAGCATTCTCCTCGATGAACTCTGCCACAGTCTCCACAAGCCTGTGGTCTAACAACATTCACTGGCATAGCTCGCACTGGTTCTTCTACTCTAGCCCTCTTAAAATTCCAGTTTGCAGCTCCCGATACTCCAGAGTCTCTTTTAAAACGGTTGCGATCCCTATCACGATTTCGCCTTTCAGCTTGCTTCACTTCCTCGGCTATCTTAGCCTTCTCCACCAGTGCAGCAAAGTCGCGCTCCCTCTGCGGCGCTATCAATACTCTCAGCTCATCTCTGAGGCCATCCTCAAACCGAACACTACGCTCATACTCGATGGAAACAATGCCACTAGCATACCGGCTTAATCGCAGAAATTCTGCCTCATATTCAGCCACAATCTTACTACCCTGGGTCAGGTTCAGAAATTCCTTCCTTCGTGCATCCACATAACTAGCCCCAACATATTTCGCCTTGAAAGACTGCTTGAACAATTCCCAAGTTACCCTCTCAGCTGGGGTACCCTCTCTTACGGTGATCCACCATTGATATGCCTCGTCCCTCAGCAACGATACCGCTCCTTTCAGCTTCTGCTCCACTGAGCAGTCCAAGTCGTCCATAATTCGTTCTGTGGCTTCTAACCAGTACTCAGCCACATTTGGGGCCACTCTAGATATGCCCCTAAAAATTTCCGCTCCATTGGCCCGGAGTCGCTCAGAAATGGACCCCCTATTCACCGGCCCAACATTAGCTCCGGCCACCCTTTCCAGAACTCTCAGCATGGCCTGGGACAGAGCGTCGTCCCCTGCGGCCCGATCGTACGGCCCATTTTCCTCAACCGGTGGTCGTGCCTCTCCTGCTGGCCTATGCTCAGAAGACGACGATCCAGCTTGAGCACTAACTCGGCCTCGTCCACGGCCTCGTCCACGAGTAGCCCTTGTACTCATATCGATTATCTGATTTACAAAGTTTTATGACATTAGCTCAATGTTTCAGTTTTTATTACGGAATATCTTATGAACAGGTAGAATTTCAGAGTTGTTCTCGCGCAACGTAGTCTAATTACTGTCTCAGTTTCCTAGGGTTTAGTTTACCCTACCGTCTCAGTGCTACAGCCTTAATACTACCTCATCCATAGTATTCTATCTAAGGCTCAGTGCTATCTACAGTTTTATTATCAGTACAGTATAGAAGTTAAGGCAGAAAATACTTACAACTTGGTGCCGGGGATTCAGTGTGCCACTTCTCGAAGTACCAGATTTCAATAAAATCTTAGACCTAAAAATAATTTTTTTTTAAACATATTTTAGAAAAGACAAGTTAAAAGAAATCACTTCGAAAACAAAAATTCTTTCAGAAAATCTGGTTTTCCAAAAATACCTTTTATGAGCTTAAAAATTTTGAAAACCCCTTTTTGGACCCGATCCACAGCCGAGTTGTTGCAACCAGGCTCTGATACCACTAAATGTAACACCCCTGACCCGGCCCAGACGTTATGGCCATGTCCGGTGTGCCACATCACCTAGACTATGCTACGCCGTCCTATGTACTAAGTCTGATGTTCGAGATTTTTGAAAAGTAATATTTGTTTTTCTTGAAATTCCCAATTTGATTACTATTCGACCTAATCTCTATCTCATTTGTGAATCGTTTCATTTTAGTCTTATCATCATTCTTAGTTTTTAGTAAAGTCAGGTTGTTTAAGAAAATATTGATTTAATTTTCAAAAACAGTGTATGTTCAAGTTTGAAATAAAACCGTAAAGAAATCCCAAATAACAGTTATAGCGGCCTTATTACAACCCATATCAAAGTAATAACCAATACGAAATATTTAAGTTAAACCAAGAAAGTTCAGTCCTCGTGGCCACTCTGAATCCCTCCCAGCGTCCAAGTCACAATCTAGGGCTCACCTGCAAGGATGGAAAGAGAGGGGTGAGTTTGGGAAAACTCAGTGTGTGCAGAACCCATCAAAAGCCCAAATTGGCTCAAGCCCACTGGGCCTAAACCCTAACCAGTCTCAGTCAAATACTGGGCCAAAGCCCTATTCAGGTAGCAGTAAACTGGGCCAAGGCCCTATAACAGATACTGGGTCGAAGCCCTATTCAGATAACGGATTGGCCCATAGGCCCATAACAGTACAGTACAGTAATGCAGTATAAATGGAAACCCAATTGGGGAGACTACTCAACCCACCAACCGCTACACACCACCCGTACCAACCAACACACCATGTGGGGAATAACTCGACCCACCCAGCCCACACACCACAGTCGCAGCATGGCTGCTCAGATAAACAGTATACGAGGCAAAGCCCCTTTCAGAAACAGTACGAGGCATAGCCCCTTTTCAGTAACGTGGCTGTGCCACTCACACTTCCTCCATTATCAAAACCCAACCCATGCAATAGATATATATCATGGCATGCAATAACAGTAACAGTCATGTCAAACAGTATAGTCAATTTTAGCCCTAGGGGTATAACGGTAATTTTCTACCTAGGGACAAACAGTAATTTCTTACCCTAAGGGTATTTCAGTAATTTTGCTCTCATGTTATAGATTTCATGCTTATTACAGTATTTATTAATCACACAGCTATACAGAAGTTCAGTTACCTCAGTTTTTCAGTTTTAGCATTAAGGCCCTAAAACCCCTAATGAGCCCTATTACGCCGATTGGCCCATTAGGCCCATTTAGTCCCGATTTCGCATTCGGTTATCTTGTTTTAACTATTTCCACATCTACAGTCCATAATATTACCTTTAAATCCAGTTTAACTCACATGGGCCCAAATCACCCATTGGGCCCATATTTGGCCCACCGAGGCCCAACTTACCAAAAAGCCCAAAATTTAGCGGTCAACACGTCTAACAGTGCCGATTCCAAAACTAACCTTCTCCTTCCAACTTGAGAGCATTCGCATGCTCGCAAGCTCTCGAAATACCGAAACTTCGACATTTTGGCTTTTCGGCTTTTACCGATTTGTGCATGGAAAGGTGTTCGAAACACACACCTGTTTTGCAGTTTCTCCTACGAGATCTCCTATGCGTTAATCCCTACAATCCAATACTTAACTGATTAGACCATATCAACACTTAATCTGAATCGAAAACTTACCCAAAACCTTACTTACACATTCGGCCAACACCCTTAATGGCCTTAATGTTCTTACCTTGACGATTTAGATCCCTTTAGATCTAGATCTGATGTTCCAAAGTCTTCAACCCCTTGCTTGATCACCTTTTCATCCAACTAACACACAAAAGAACAAAGAAAACGGCCTTTTATTTACCAAAAATCCAAAACGACACAACCATTAACTTTAGGGACTTTCGGCTTTTCCAAACATGAAATATCGAACAGATCTGAATGATTAAACACTTACCAATGATTTCTCTTCAGTTCCTATGCAGATCTGATGTAAATCTGACCCTTAAACGTCAGTAGAAACCTTATCTCTGAGATTTGTAATTTCGGCTATCTCCCTACAACTATGGTGATTTCGGCTTTTTAATAAGAGAAGAAGATGGCGTTTTGGCTGTAGCTTTTGGGTGATGGTGTCGACAATGGTGTGATTAAAGGGAGTGTAGTAATCGGCCACAATAGGTGAAAGAAACAGAGGTGATTTGGCTTACAAGAAATCGGCAAGAAAGGAAGCAGTTTTCGGGATTTCTGGCACTTTGAGCAATCGATTATGGTTGATTTTAAGAAGAATGGAAGCAAAAGAAAGAGTGGATCTATGTAAGATAGGTATTCGGCTAGGGAAGAGATCAAAGGGAAGAAGAAAAATGAAAAAAAACAATGGTGGAGATGGGGAAGGAGAAATCGGCTATGAACTTTCCAAGGAGGCAACTTCTTGGCTTTTCTGACAGTAGAAGAGAGGAAAAAACCCTAAGGTGGCTAACCCTAGTTGTCATGACAACAAAAAGAAAATAATATAACCCTAGCATTCCCTCTAAAGCAATCGGCCCAAGTCCCTAAAGCCCCTTGCCGAAATTCACCTAAGTTAGGCTCATGCTTGAAAATTAAAAAGAACTCCACGCATACCTTGCAACTCGAACCCTTGTCCTTGATCATTCATTTAGGCGCCACTTTTTTAGGAGCTTAGTGGCACCACCTTGCCACTCAACCAAGGCTCCCTTTGTGACATCTTTTACACGGTTTTTCTTAAAAGCCCACTTAACCAAGTCCCCTTTCACTTGAAAATCCAACTTAATATTTTACCGGGTTTTGACTTAAGCTTGGACCTTCTATAGACCCATTAACACATGTACATACATCATCAACCTTTAGAACACCAAAATTTTAAAAAAATTCACTAAAATTCACAAAACCCGAAAATCCCGAAAATCAGGGCGTTACAAAAATGGCTTGTCTAATTGCTTTTACTCATATATAAATACATATTACGCATTATATGGGTTAAGTATAAATGACTATGAATGGAGTATGCCTATCGAGTTAATTGTTGTATGTGTAAAACCTATTTAGAATGATAGTTTGAAAGTATATATATATTAGTTAAAGTAGGTTACGTGTTCAAACGGTGATTAGTATATATATATGTATATATTTGCATTTGTATACACATTTATATTACTCGAGACATTTTGTGATCTTCTCTTTTGTGCTTCTAAATGGTTGTGCTGTAATGCCTCTTAACCCTCCCGCGACGGGTACGGGTTAAGGGTGTTACAAACTCTAGACCTTTAATTCCTTCCTAGGCGCCACATTTTTAGGAACTTAGTGGCACCACCTCGCCACTTTGCCAAAGCTCCATTTTGTGTCATAATACACGAAGTTTTTCTTAAAAGCCCACTTAACCAAGTCTCCTATTCACTTAAAATCCAAACTTGATATTTTACCGGGTTTTAACTTAGGCTTGGGCTTTCTAAAGGCCCACTAACACATTTAAACACAATTCCAATATCCAGAACACCAAAATTTTAAAATTCACCAAAAAATCACAGAAACCTGAAAAATCCCGAAAATTAGGGTATTACAATATTGGTAAGATTATAATGTAGCCAAGTTGAGTTATGCTTTGAGGTAGATATGAGCTATTTGTAATGGTATAAATGTGGACAAATATGGAAAGTATGGTATGGAAATAGGTTAAGTGTGAATGGATAAATATGCACGTGTTTAGATAGGTTTGATGAATTGTGATTGAGGTGCCTTTTGGTATATTGGTTGTACGGACGTTGGTATAGATTTTTGGTCATTTTATACATATTTTGGTATGTTTTAATGCATTGATCAAGGGTGCAAATGGATTGTAGGTACATGTTTGAAGTGGGTAAAGGAAATGGCTTGATTTTGGCCAATTTTTTGTCCACACGGCCTAAGACACGGGCGTGTGTCTCAACTGTGTGTGACACACGACTTAAGACATGAGCGTGTGTCTCAGCTTTATGTGCCATATGACCCTACAACACGGCGATATGTCCCCTGTAGGTTTTAAAGGTTTCTTTTCAAAGGTTACACGGCCTGGCACACGGGCATGTGTCTTGGCTGTGTGACCCAATTCAAAGAGTTACACGGGCACGGACACGGGTTGGGTCACAACCGTGTGTCCCTATTTTGATTGTTACATAAGCTGAGACACGGGTATGTGTCTTAGCCTGTAGTGTGAGTCACACGACTGTGTGACCCCTATAGTGAAAATTTTTAACTTTTTCCTTAAGTTTCCATATGTTTCCGACTTAGTCCCAAATCATTTTTAAAGTGTTTTTGAGGCCTTGAAGGCTCGAATAAAGATGATATGAATGTGTTTGAATGGATTATGCTATGATTTATGAAATGTTTGGAAATGAATGATTTAAGTTACATTTATACGGTAATGCTCTGTAACCTTATTTCTACGACGGATAGGGTTAGGGGTGTTACATTAAGTGGTATCAGAGCTATGGTTCAGTCGGTTCTTAGGCTAAACGTAGTATGTATGGAGTCTAGAAATACATGTCATTATAGAATCTGTGATAGTGTGATGTCTCTTGACTCTGACGGGATTTTTTTGCATATAGATAAAAGATGTCTTCCAACTGAACTAATTCTGATAATGCTGAAAGCGATATTCAAGTTTCTAATTTAAAATTTTCCAATTTTGAGCAAAAATCTATAAAGGTTAGAGTAAAGGTTTATCGTGTTTTTATTATTAATAAATGTTATGTTGATGTGTATATATATGAAAATCAAATTTTGTGGCTTTACGATCTCCACCTCCTCGTTCTCAAAATTTTATATCATAGAATGTGTATAGTATTTCTGTTGTGGAAAGTCCACAAGTGTGATGCCAAAGAGTTCAACGGTTGAATGAGTAATAATAAAGTTATAGCCGTGAATTGGTTAGCAAATAAAGAGAGTTCTAGATTAGATATTATATTTTTTCTAAAGATCATTCGGGATATGCAACGTCACTATTAAATAATAAGTTATTCACGGGTAATCAACTTATTCAAATATGGTATCTAAAGAAAAAGTTAACTGGATTTTCTTCTGAATTGATTTCTTTAGTGGAACAAGATAATGTGGGGTCATCGATGACTTTAGTAGTTAGAGGGATAGTGTTTGAACTGCAAGTATATTTGAATGCAACTACTATAGCCGAGTATCTTACAAGGATCTCTTTTGGGTGTTATATATGTTCTTATTATGCTGCATAGTCTTCAATAGAAATCATTTGGATGTGAATAAGTATGTTAGGAAGGCTCATAAATTTGCATATTCTGATGGTATAGAAATGGTTATATTCTCGGGAGTTTAGTAAGAGCTTTACATATTGGACTTCTTTGTCTTAGTTTTCTTATTTTTCTTATTGTCTACTCTATCATGTATGATCCATCTACAAAGGATACACATTGGCTTGGGATTATTACAATTGTTATGGTTAATTCTTGGTTGGGTCATGGGAACATGTTGATAAAGGTATCAACTTTTTAGCGTTCGTGTTGTTGCATTTGTTGTTGTTGCGACTACATTGGGTTTTTCTCATTTGTTTTGAAATGCATTATAGGTATCTGACACATTATTTTAGCTATATGGTTGTAGCATCTAACTTATTAGAGCACTATGGTTCATCTAAGGGAAGATTTTAGTAGAAAGAAGCAAATGAATACTTCTAATTCATCTGATGGTTATGTCTCCAGTATAGTTCAATGCTTTGATATTAATTACTGAAATAGTTTCATTATGTATCCAACTTCTAGCTTTCAAGAAGGGATAAATAGTGGTAACAGTATAGACTGTGAAAGGTCAAGCTTAGTATCACACATTAGTTCTCATCACTTCAATGATATTGAATTATTTCAGCAAGTCCAGATTGGATGTTATAATTCGTGTGGACTAATACAGTTGTTGTGACTTTTGATTGGTACTATGATGGAATCAGGATGGATTTCATATCTGGATTTCTTATCGATAAGAAGAAAGAATTGATTTGAAGCATTAATAGCAAGTTGATGAAATAGACTCATTGGTTTTAGTCAAAATGAATTAATCACTTGAAAAGTTAATTGAGTTGTATGCATTTGAGTTTATTCCCAGGTTTGGGAATAAATTTTGTGAATTCTCGGGTAAATAGACAGACAGTCAGAATAAGGGATTCATATTCTAAAAGAAATAATACATGAGTATATCAATTAGATTAGTAATAATTGGCAAATGCTATTATGGGTTAAAGTCATCTCAGTGGATGCAACTAGCACACTTGTATTTAAATGATATAGTTTGAAACTTTTCATGAAATAGAATGTTTATCAGTTGGAAGTTACAAATGTAGTTATGCTGGAAACATTGGTTAGAGTCTGTTATGAAAATTGCGAACTTTAGCTAAACTTTATGAAAAATCTAATGCATTTGGAATCTTATGATCTGGTTTTTTTGGGTATGTTTCGACGAATGATTGTTGGGAATTCCTTGGTAGTTGTGCTACTAAAGATAAGGTTATGATAAGAGAGCATCGAAGCTGTCCAGTTAAGTTCAGGAATAGTATAGTCCTTATATGAGTTCTAAATAGAGATGAGTTATGATTGATTTATTTATGAACTACCTTTTAAAAAGATGAAAGAAAGACTCGACTTGATGATTATTATTAGGTGAGAAATTTCGTGAATGAAATTTTCATAAAAGAGGTAGAATTGTAATAGCCTATTTCTCTGAAGTGTCGGAACAGTGGTTTCGGGGTCAGAAATCCAACGTGTGAGTCCGTAAATATTATTATTTAATATTTACGAATAATGTATGGTGTATTGATAAAAATTTATTTATTGATATGTGTTAAATGGAAGAATAATTAGGTTCAAGGGGTATGACCCTAAAGTCAAGTGGTTTTACAAATAACGTATCGGGAACTCGTTTTTATAAATCGAGACGTAAATATTTTATAAATATTTACGGAGTGTTATTAAGGTTGTATTAAAGTTTTGTTAAGAAATTTTGGTGTTTAGATAGTTAATTAATTAAAAAGGACTAAATCGTAAAGGATGTAAAATTTGATCACTATTAAATTTGAATGATTAAACGGCTTAATGATTATAAGTAGAATGATTAAAATGGTAATTATACCATTTTTAATTAGTGGGACGGTAATGGAGCTTTAAAATTTTGTTTTATTCATGATTAAATTTTAAAATAATTAAAATAAATAATAAAATAAAATGTTAAAAAATAAAGAAAACATAATGTTTTCTTCTCCATTTAGTTGTTCTCACCCATTTATAGTATTTTTTTTATGTTTTTCAGATCGTTGCAACTAGGTCTAACTAGCTCGTACCTTCGTTTTTAAAACTATTAAAGATTTTGAATGTTTCCATTGATGAATCTTTGTAGTTTTAGATGTTAAATGATGAATTTAAAGTATTAATTGTTATTTAAAAGTATTTTGTTAAGTGATTTTGATGAATTTACTGATTAGAGACTAAATTGTTGAAATAGTAAAAATAAAAGGACTTGATGTAAATTTTTTTGCAAAAATGGGCTAATTGGAAGCTATTAATAGTTTGAATTTTCAAGAAAATTGGTTTATTTGCATGATTATGACATAGGGACTAAATTGAATAAAAATGAAAATTTGAAGGTAATTTTGTAAAAATGTAAAAAGGACTAATTAGCATAAAATGAATTGGTTTTGCTGTCTAAATTAATGAATTGAATGAAATTGTTAATTTAGATCATGAACGAGTGGAAAATCTAGAAGGGAAAATAACCAAATAGCCCTTGTACTTAGTCATTTCTACAAATTAGTCAAGTAAGTTCATAGTCATTTGTTATTTAACGTAATTCACTTGCGATTATTATATTTTGTTCTCTAGTTAATTGATTTATATATATGGGAATTACTTCGATTATTTATATAATGATAAGTGTTGCAAATACTTATGTATATATGAAATTGAGAAAAGATTATTAGTATTGTTTTTCTTGGATTTGTATTAAAGTTATATGTAGATTAGATGAATTTAAGTATGTATACAAAAATGAAGAAGTGCCCAGGTTTGTATTTTGTACCCCTGTTTGCATATCAGTGCCTCTGATTGTACTTCGGTACCCCTATTTGCACATTAGTGCCCTGATTATACTTCGATACCTCTGTTTGCACATCAGTGCCCTTGTTTTTACTTTGGTACCCCTGTTTGCACATCAATGCCCCTGATTGTACTTCAGTACCCCTTGAATGCACATATAAGCCCCTGTTGCTTTTCAAAAGTTACACGGCGTGGCAAACGGACGTGTGGCTTGGCCATGTGACCCAATTCAGAGAGTTAGACAGGCACGGAAATGGGTTGGGTCATGACCATGTGTCCCTATTTTTATTGTTACACGAGCTGAGACACGGGCGTGTGTCTTATCCATGTGAGTTACATGGTCTGGCCACACGGTCGTGTGACCCCTACAGTGTGAATTTTTGTCACTTTTTCCTTAAGTTTCCATATGTTTCTAACTTAGTCCTGAATCATTTTTAATATGTTTTTGAGGCCTCGAAGGCTCGAATAAGAAAAATATGCATGTGTTTGAATGGGTTATGCTATGATTTATGAAATGTTTGGAAATGAATGATTTAAGTTATGTTTTTACGGTACTGGTCCGTAACCCTATTCCTGCAATGGATATGGGTTAGGGGTGTTGTAGGTCTAGCTTTTAATTCTGCCAAAATTGAACCGTCATTAATCAATGTTAACCGTGTGTTCAAAGCTCGCAAAGCAAATAGAGATTTTCTACTCAAAGCATCAACAACAACATTAGCCATTCCCGGATGATAGTCAATATTCAAGTCATAGTCTTTCAACAACTCAAGCCACCTATGCTATCTCAAATTCAAATATTTCTGTGACATCATATACTTCAGGCTTTTATGATCTGTGAAGATGTGACTATAACACCTTACCCGTATTTGTCACCAGGACATAATTAAGGAGCATTACCGAAGTTTTCAAATTAAAATAGCATAAATTTCAAACTTTTCTAATCATATTAATAAACACTTTAAAACCAATTCAAAACATGCATATTGTCCCTTATACAAGCAATCGAGGCCCTAAATACGCGTTACAAACAAGTCGGGACTAAATCGAAACTTAGAGAATTTTTTGAAAAACATTGAAAACTTTCAACACTGTAGGGGTCACTCGGCCAAGAGAAACACCCGTGTCTCAAGCCGTGTTGGCAATCGAAGTAGGGACACACAGCCGTGTCCCAGCTCGTGTCTGTGCCTGTGTAACTCACTGACTTGGGTCACACGGCCAAGCCACATTCTCGTGTATAGGCCATGTACCCTTCGAAGTAACCTCACATGCCCGTGTGCTAGGCCGTGTAATAGCCTAACTTGCAACCTTTTGAAAGCTACAAGGGATACACGACCGTGTTTCCTGGCCATGTATCGCACAAGGCTGAGACACATGCCCATGTCTCTACTCATGTGGACAAAAATAGGCCATTTTACAAGACATTTTTCTCACCCAAACTAGCATGTACCTATAAGTACTTTTGCACAAATTTTCAAGCCATCATAAGACACTAAATCCATGCATAATCAAACTAACCAAGCATGATATAAACTCATCCAACCAATATGCCAATAGGCACCTCAATAACAAAATCATTTCATATACAATTAGATACCTAAATTTTTGCCAAGATGTTCATTAACTTCAAACTAAGTTTAAATCTTCACATGTCATTTGATTTACCAAGAAAACACAAACCATTTGGTACCAAAAATGCCATTTTAAACTAGCACCAATTAACCATATAAGTCATACATACTAAAATACCAATTCACCACAAATTTATCATATCACAAGTGATTTCATCCATATCATTTTATTAAGTCAAAAGATGCATATATTCAACCTAAAAAATAAAGTGTCCAAACATATAACTTAGTAGTTGGCTATTATACCAAAATTATCTAGACACATATTAATATATACTTATAGCCAAATATACATGCCACAATCACAAAAGAGTTCAAAAGCTATAAACGATGATGGATAGTGTAAGCCGAAGTTTCAATCCGTCCCAAGTCAGCAAAAGTTATCTACCAAATGACACACAAACATGTATAAGCTTATAAAGCTTAGTAAGTACATAGCAATTTATTTAACTCAACATTAAATGAATGAACTCTTATTTTATTTAATTAATGTCACCAAAATGTAACTATGGCATAAAAGTGCAATCAGGGGTACTGAAGTACAACAAGGGCGTGTAAGTGTGATCAAGGGTACTGAAGTACAACAGGGGCACGTAAGTGTGATCAGGGGTACCGAAGTACATTAAGGGCACGTAAGTGCAATCAGGGGTACTGAAGTACAACATGGGCAGTTAGGTGCGATCAGGGGTACCAAAATACATCAGGGGCACGTAGGTGCGATCAAGGGTATCGAAATACATCAGGGGCATGTAAGTGTGATTATGGGTATCGAAGTACAACAGTGGCACGTAAGTGTGATTAGGGGTATCAAAGCACAAAAGGGGCATGTAAGTGCGATCGGAGTATAATTATACAAGAATTAAGTACTTGATTATAAAATACAAATACATAAGTAAATCAAATGATATACTTTAATTGCTATGAACTTATATCGACACTATCATAAAGGAGTACGGTCGACTAATCTGTGACTTTCGCCTTCCCTCGATTTAAATCCAGTTGAGATCTATCTTGATCTAAATAAATAAATTCAAACAATTCAATAATTATTCTATTCCATTCAATCCAAATTCACATGTTAGCAAAATTACTCTTTTTCCTTTACATATTTGATTTCTTTTCAATTTAATCCCTTGCCCATAAAATAGAAATTCATGCAATTTTATTACAACCCATCATAGTCAAAAAACAATTAGTCCCTAGCTAGCCTTATATTTCTTTTATTTCACAATTTCACTATGTATAATTTCTATTTTTCAATTAAATCCCAATTTGACAATTTCATAAAAAAATCACTTAACAAAAGTTGTTTATCTATCAACAACTAACCATATTATTCCATAAAACATAAAAAATCTTACACAATAATCAATGGCAAAACTGTAATAGTTTAACAGTTTCACAAATTAGTTCCTGGGCTAGCTAGATTAAGCTACAATGATCCCGAAAACATAAAAATCATTATAAACGGGACAAAGTACATACCAATTTAGTAAGGTGAAGTTGCCAAAATTTGAAAGCTTAAAAATGGCTTCTCAAGCCCTAGCATTCGGTTGAAGAAGAAAACTAAAAGATGACAGCTTAATGGTTTTACTTAATTTATCATTTATTGACCTATTTACTAATTTAACCTTTAAAAACATTAAAATTTACACAAATGCCAAGCCATGTACATCCACTATCGCCATTTATGCTCTAATTACCATATAAAGACTCTTACTTTAAATTTCTATATCTATTTAATACCTTTTGCTACTAGAACTCAACTTTTACACTTTACGTAATTTAGTCCTTTTTATCAAATTAAGCAAGTAAACGGTAAAATTTATTGACGATATTTTTATACAATACTACTATCACGTCGTAGGCAATAAAATAATAATAAAATAATTTTATTGACTTAAGATTTTTGGTTCCAAAACTTGTAACAGCTGGTTCTTAGTGAAATCGAAACAGTGGTTTTGAGACCACAAATTTGAAGTGAAAATATTTATTTTATTATTATTTTAATGTCTACAGCATGATAGTAGAGTCATATAAAAATTTTGTTAAGAAATTTTACTGTTTGCATGATTAATTTGATAAAAAGGACTAAATAATATAAAGTGTAATAGTTGGGTTCTAATAGCTAAAGGTGTCAAATGGCTATAGAAATTTAAAGTGGAGGTCCTTATGTGATAATGTAACACCCCAAACCCGGCCTAGACGTTACAACCAGATCTGGTGCGTCATACGATCCTAAAACTAAGTTTACGACCCTTTTAGTCTTGTTGTGTCTTAAGTGAGGTTTGAATCGAAAGAGTAAGTTTGCTAAAACCAGTTTATTAATCCTTTAAGTTATCCATATTATTCACTCGTTGAGTTTTGAAAACGTTCTTTAGATTTTGAAACCAGCACAGCCTAAACTAGCGATTCTATAAAACGTAATTTAATCATCAAAGAAAGATTAAACCAAATAAAAACTTAGATAGCGGCCTTATTACAAAATAAAACCCAAAAATAACATAATAATAAAATACTTAATCAAAATGAAAACCAGTTTTGTTGCAGATGCTGTGGCCACTCCGAATCTCTCCCAGCTCCAAGCCCACTATGGTTGAGGGTTACCTGCAGAGATTAAGTAAAAGGGGGGTGAGTTTGACAACTCAGTGTGCAACATTATCTCAACCATAGGCCAAAACAGATCAAGCCTCAGAATCAGATTAGTTGGGCCTTGGCCCATACAGAAATCAGGTTAAGCCCATAGGCTCATAACAGATACAGATCAGATATAATTTGCAAACAGTAACCCAACCCAGATCCATCCATAACACCCCCGTACCAGCCTTACACCATGTGGGGAGACTACTCGACCCACCCAACCGCTACACACCACAGATATTTGCAGCGAGGCTGCCAGATATAATTTGCAGCGAGGCTGCCAGATATTGTGACGAGGTCACCAGATCAGATATTGTGGCGAGGCCACCAGATTGCAGTGAGGCTGCCAGATAATAATGTGACAAAGTCACCAGATTGCAGCGAGGCTGCCAGAACGCTTCCTCCGTCATAAACCCATACCCCATGCAACAGATGTAATCATACTAGCATGCAACATATAGCATCTCATGCATCAGATATATTCATAATAAAGATTACTCATGCATATACATAAAATTATACATTTCGTACAGAATTGACCCTAGGGGTATAATAGTCTTTTTACACCTAGGGGTATTTTGGTAATTTTTCCCACCTAAGGGTACTATAGTCCTTTTTCATATTTCCTGAGATTTTATGCATGTTCTATTGGTTATTAGTCCATAGACATTCACAGAAGTCCCTTTTAAGCCTAATTTCCACTTTTGCCCTTTTTAGCCTAAACCCCTAATGGGCCTTACTAAGTCCATTTCGTCTCTAGTCCATTACGTCTAATTTTTAGGTTTAGCTTACCAACTTAACCATCTTTTTATTGTTCATGTTACCAGAAGTCTTTAACGGTCATTTTCCAACTTGGGCTCGGAAGCCCATTCGGCCCACCTTGGCCCATCGAAGCCCAACTTACCAAAACGCTCGAAATTGCACCTTCTGCAATTTCGCCATCGTCAATTTCCAATGTGACCACAATAGAGTATTCGGCTACTCTTAGATTCCTCCAAGACTGATTTTCGGTTACTTTCGATCGGTCACTTTAGCACAGTTTCGGTTATTACGGCCTTTAGCCATCCTAGTCTATGATGAAGATACGTTACACACCTGATACTGTTGAAACCGTTGAAGAAATCCACGTACGAAGAACCTACAATTGAACACTAATTTTCAGTCTAATTAACCGATAACCAAAGAGCTATAATCCCTTACCATAATCGGCCTACGTGGCCTAAGCATCGAAATCTTACCCTTCTTTGCTGAAATATAGACTAGGTATCTATGCTTTGCTGAACCAACCTTCAAATCCTTGCGAAGTGCCCCTTTGTTTACACTAACACAATAACATCAAAGCAAGAGACCACCTCTGCCTTAGTCCCACAATAACCACCCTCATAAGGGCTTCAACTTAAACTTTTATTAGGGATGAATCGAAAACTAGATTGAGTACTTACCAGAGTGCTTAATCGGTTCAAAGAGAGTCCTAGGTAGAAGTATAATCTCGCACCAAAATATCCCCTTCCACAGGCCCCTAAGCAAGATAGGTTTGGTCTAACGATTCGACCTTGAACGCTACAAAATGTGAAGATTTCGGCTTAATAAGGACAACTGAGATTCGGCCTCAACAAGTATCTATTCGGTAGGTTTCTGAAGAGAAGAAGGGAGGGGATACAAGCAAAGTGAGTTCGGTTATGGAAGATAGCAATAGAAGAAGAAGAAGAAAGGTATGATACTAACGAAAACCGATAAAGTGCATAGGGGTTTCGATCAATAAGAGAATCGGCAATGGAGGGTAGTCTTTCGGTTTACAATGGTGAAGAAATAAGTGTGAGTGAAAAAAAAGGAAGAGGTACGGTTGTCGAAAGAAAATAGGATGAAGAGAAGAAGATAGGAGACGAAAGTTAGAGAAGAAAAGTGACAATCGGCTTTTGGTAGATGCTTTTGGTATGAAGTATAGAGGCTAGCATTTTTGGTCTCTCACAAAAATGAAATAGAGAGAAACCTAGTGATTCCCTACCTTAATTCGGCAACTAAGGAAAGTGAGTGATCACAATCCCAATTGTACTAAGAGAATTCGGCAAGCACCCTTCACCAAACCAAGTTTCCCACAATCTAACCCCTAACTGATTGCCTAGCTAGAGACCTTCAACCGACCACCTCCTTCAAAATTCAAAAGTTCCACAAACTCCTCCTTGAATTGCTCCCTTGACCGATTCAAATTCCTCCAAAGAAGAGTTCAATTCAGCTTCAAATTCTTACCTGCTCAAGCACAAAAATAAAACGCCATCTTTGCCAACTCTGGAACTTGAACCTTGGACCTCCAAGCTCCTTTAGGCGCCACCTTTTAAGGAGACTAGTGGCGTCTCCCTTGCCACCTTACCACTGATTCATTTGTGTCTTATTTCGCACACAATTTCTTAAGACCCTTACTTTCAATGATCCCCTATCTCCTAAGCTTAAAATTTAAAATTTTACCGAGCTCCTAACCAACACATGAGCCTTCCATAGGCCCATTAACACACCCCACACATGCATTACACACCCAAATACTAACATTTAAACATTTTATCAGATAAGGATCAATCTAAGAAAAACCTGAAAATTAGGGCGTTACAGATAATTAAACCATCCATAGTGTGAGTGGACAAAGATGGACATTAAATAGGTGAATTTTAAGTTTAAAAAAAGGTTAAATGTGTAATTTAGTAATTAAGGTAAATTAAATTAAAGAAAACAAACCTATCATCTTTGTTTTGTCCATCTTCCACAAAAAATTAGACTTAAAAACTCCATGGGAGGAGCTTGAAGGTTCGACCAACACTACCTTGTGCATGTGAGTGAATTTTCATTTCGTTTTTAGTGATTTTTATGTTTTTGGAGTCGTAGCTCAATCTAGATAGCCTAGAGACTAATTTGTGACATTATTAAAGTATTAAGGTTTTACCGTTAATGGATGTGTAAGTGTTTTGATGATTAATGATAGAAAATGAATGGTTGTTGTTAGTTAAACAACATTTGTTAAGTGATTTCTAGTAAAAATGTCAAATAGGGATTAAATTGGTGAAAGTGAAAATTATGTGGTGAAATATGTGAATTAAGGAAATATGTGGGCTGCTATAAGCTTATATGATGTTCAGCTAGCATGGGTGTGGATTTAATTGCATGAATTTGTATTTTTATGATATAGAGACTAAACTGTAAAGAAGTTAAATGTTTAGGGGCAAAATGGTAATTTTGCCATAATATGAAATTGGATTGATTTGAATAGAATGAGACTCAAAGTAGTTAAATTTGATTATATAGATCTAGAAAAGTTACATTCAGAATTAGATCGGGGAAAAGAAAAAGTATTGGATTAACTAATCAATTGTCTCTATATTAAATCGAGTTAAGTTCGTATGTTTACTAAGCATTAATTATATGTGTGTAAATGCTTAATTGATATAATTGTGATAATACGACACCACAGAAATTCTCGACAAGTTATTCGCAATGTATGGATCCTGGTTGAACCTTAGGAATAGAAAGAATACAAATGACATGTCATTAGGGGTTACGGTGTTATGAGTGCTAGTCTCGTACGTCCTACTGGTGGTTGAGTTTTGGGCATGTGTTGCAGTTACTTGACGGATTGTGTGAGCAACACTCTGTAGTTATGACCTGACCAACAACTTGTGTGAACAGACCAGTGATGGCTCGAGAGTGAGCATCTATATGAGATATGAGATAGAGGTGGTTTTAACCACGTATTTGGCAATTAGTGTGCGAGATACCTGGGTATCTGATACTATTCCAAATGGTTGAATAGGCACAGATGATGGTACGAGGTTATAAGAGTTTATATGAACATTTCGGGTATTAATGTGAAATATGACAAGTAATTCATAGTTGATGTGTTCATACATGACTAACATGGTTGTGATTATTTGTTAAGCTTTGGAATGATTGAAATTTACCTTTGTTTAATTATGTTTATCTAAAATTTGGATAAATGGTAGGTTGTACTTATTAGCCATACGAACTTACTAAGCTTAATAGCTTACTCTGTTTACCTTTCTGTGTTTTATAGTAATTTTGAAGCTCACTCGATTTGGAAGTTGTCGGAGATTGCATCGTACTATCAATCTCTCATTTTGGTACTTTTAGTCTTTATGTATTTTGGTTATATGGCATGTATAGGTTATTTGGCTAATGTAGCCAATATGTCTTGTTGTGTTTTGGCCATTTGAATTGGCTTGTAAAGTGGTCATATATTTTGTTATGTAAATATGTATAAATAGCCTTGTGATATGTGGTGTATAGTTGCTTTATGAATGCCTTGCTTGTGAAATTGTGTTATTGCACCAAATGGTTGGAATGGAGATGAGTATGCATGCTAAGTTTTAGGTACAATGTCTCATATATGTAAATGACCATTTAGGTAGACTTTAGAAGTATATTTTGTATGCTTTAAAATGGTCAAATGAATTTGCTTATGGATATCATGTTGTATGTACGGATATTGCATGTTATAGTCTTAGTATTATTTGGTTTTAAATGCTTATTTACGCCATAGTTGTATGTGCATTTTTGAGCTTAGGTTGGTACCTTTTTGGATGAGAAATTTGGCTTAGAAAATAGCCTATTTTCATCCACACGGGCAGAGACACGGGCATGTGTCTCAGCCGTGTGTGACACACGGTCAGGTGATATGGCCGTGTGCCCCTGAAATTTTTAATGAAAGCAAGTCAGTGAGTTACACGGGCTAGTCACATAGGCGTGTGGTTGGCTGTGTGACCCAAGTTAGTGAGTTACATAGGCTAGTCACATAGATGTGTGTGCCCTACAATTTGAAAATTTTCAATGTTTTCCCAAAATTTCCTTTAGTTTTTAATTTAGTCCCAAATTATTCTTAATGCTTGTTTTGGGCCTCGAGGGCTCTTATTAGGGACTATATGACTGTAATTGAATGATTTATGTTTGGATATAAGTAATGAATATGAAATGTATGAAGGTAATGCTCCGTAACCCTATTCTAGTGACGGATACGGGTTAAGGGTGTTACATTTTATTGATATCAGAGTTATGGTTTAGTCGATCCTCAGACTAAAGTAGTGTATGTGAGTCTAGCTATACATGCCTTGTTTAACCTATGATAGTGTGATGTCTCCTGAAAGTTTTTAAATCATGTTTTCATATAGTAATGGATTCTAATCGAGCAGGCTCCGGTGATGTTGAAAGTAATGTGCCAGCCTCCGTTCATGAAGTTTGGTTCGAGACTCATATCTGAGGCTCATGGAGGAGAGGCCAAATAAGCTTTCTTCCAGATGATGAATGAGTGGTTCACTGATTATGTCTGAACAAATCTAGCTGCTCAACAACTTCCACCCTGACCCTTTCCTCAACCGATTCCCATAGCTCCTCAAGGTTTGGAACCTTTGCGTAGGAGTAAGCCACCTGTTGATAAAATTCTAAAACACGGAGATGAAGAGTTTAGGGCTACAGTAGATGATGATCCTGAGGAAGTCGAGTTTTGGCTTGAGAATACGATATGAGTTTTTAATGAGTTATATTGTACCTCGTCAGAATATGTTAAATGTGCAGTATCTCTTTTGAAAGATGCAACATATTAGTGGTGAAGCACTTTAATATCTGTAGTGCCGAGAGACCAAGTCACATGGGAATTCTTTCAGACTGAGTTCAGAAAGAAATATATAAGTTAGTGGTTTCTTGATCAAAAGCACAAGGAATTCTTAGAGTTGAAAATGGGTTTGAGCAAGTATGCCTGAGAGTGCATTCCAACCGAAGAGATTATGTGTAAACAGTTTGAAGATAAGTTGAATAAAGATATCAAGCTTTTAGTCAGAATACTTGAACTGAAAGAATTTGTTGTTTTGGTCGATAGAACACACAAAGCCGAGGAGCTTAGTAAAGAAAAGAGAAAAGTTGATTAGAGGCTAGAGATTCAAGAAAGAGGTCGATGGGAAATCATATCATTCCTTGTCAAAGAAATCAAGGGATTTTAATAATCGTTCGACTGCTTCAGTGGGGTATTCCAACAAAGATAGTGGTAAGTAACATGTGAGTTCAAAAGCCCAAGCCATTTTAGTAACGAGTATTGGTAGTGTCAAAGCCAACAAACCTATGTGTAAACGGTGTGGTAGATAACATTTTAGAGAATGTCGAATGAATGATAAAGCATGTTTCAGATGTGGTTCACAAGAGAATTTTATTCGAGATTGTCCTGAGTTACCTGAGAATGACAAACTCCTGACTACTCGACCGAGTAATATAGTTGCAAGAGGGAGACAACCTCAAAATACTGGAAATGTGAGTGGTAGTAGAGATGCAACAAAGGATTCTCCTATGAGATCCAAGGCATGAGCACCAGCCATAGCTTATGCAATTTGAGCTCGTGAAGATGCATCGAAACCAGATGTTATCACCGGTACTTTTTCTCTTTATGACACTGATGTAACTTCTTTGATTGATTCTAGATTGACCCTTTCATATGTCTATATGAATATAGTGTCTAGTAAAAGTTTACCTGTTGAGTCCACTGAATTTGTGGTTAAAGTATCGAACCCCTTAGGTCAATATGTTCTAGTTGATAAAGTTTGCAAGAACTTTCCTTTGATGACTCGAGATTACTATTTTCCTGCCAGTTTGATACTTTTACCATTTGATGAAATTGATGTGATTTTAGGTATGGACTAGTTGACTCTGCATGATGCTGTTGTAAACTGTAGACGAAAGACTATTGAATTGAAATGTCAGAATGATGGGTTTCTTCGTATTGAATCTAATGATTGTAGTTGGTTGCCTATTGTGATATCCGCTATGCTAGCTCAGAAATATGTAAGAAAGGGTTGTAATGCTTGTCTTGCTTATGTAATGGGTACAAAAGTGTCTAAATCGAAGATTGAATTAGTATCAGTGGTTTGTGAATACCTAGATGTGTTTCCAGAAGAGTTACCTGGGTTGCCACCAGTCAGAGAGGTTGAGTTTGCTATTGAATTAATACCAGGAACATCATTGATATTGATAGCTCCATATGGAATGGCTCCTATAGAGTTGAAAGAGTTGAAATCTTAGTTGAGAGAGTTAACAGATAGAGGTTTTGCACGACCTAGTTTCTCGCCCAAGGGTGCACCAATTTTGTTTATAAAGAAGAAAGATGGATTAATAATATTATGTATCGATTATCGATAGCTCAACAAAATTACGATTATGAACAAATAGCCTTTGCTGAAAATTGATGATGTATTTGATGTAACACCCTAAGACCTTCTTCTATCACCGGAATAGGGTTACAAGGTATTACTCAACTAAATACAACTTCTGGAGATTTAGATAAACACATATATAGAGGCTCCTTTATTCACTATGTAATAACGAATATCAATGAAATTTAAAACATTTAAACTTTGCCCGAAATCACCACATGGAACCATGAATCATTATCAAGTATGCCTAACATAACCATGTACATGTTATAGCTCATAGCTAATATTTGACATCAAGTATACAACCAAACTTATTACCACATGATTACACTTAACTTATTTAAGCTAACGCATTTTAACAACTAACAATATCATATCATCAATACTTATAAATTATGATACATCAAATACATCACTTTCCAACTTACAACAGATCATTGTATTAAACAACGCATCATGCACTATTCATGTGGTCATCTTCCAAAGCTTTAGCTGATTACACACATGCTTAAGCATTTTATATTGTTCACTAATCATTATCAATAATCTATTAATATATATATATATATATATAAACTATAACCAAATTTAAACACAGCATTAAACAAAACCATGGAACGATATTTAACAAAACGAACAAGCCATTTTCGCATGGCTTGAATATATATACAAATTCATAATATAACTTGTTTCAAAAGAGAGTTAAGTCTATACATGCCATCAAAATATAGACTTTTAAAGAGTACCAAAACAGTAACGATAGTGTGGATGACTTTGGTCGTGAATCCCTGAGCTCGTAGCTTTCAATCAAGATCTATAAAATAGAGTAACAAAGACACTCGAAGTAAGCTAATTAGCTTAGTAACTCTTAGGTAAATTAAACAACTTAACTTAATTTAAACAAGTTAATCACATATACAGGATTGAATAGTAACATCATTTGGCCAAATGTACATAGCCACATTGCACACATTTTCATATACCTAATTTTTCTTTAAAAAATGCAAATTCACATAATCACAAAATTGTATAGCTCAATGTCAATCCTTGATTCAATATAACAGGGTTAATTCGAGGCACCATGTCCACTTATAATTTCAATGATTATAATCACATATGAACAAAACGTATACCTCCATGTATATAATTCCATAAGGGCCGAATATACATAATCACTTATATGCACTAATAACCAATCATTCAATTAGCTTCAAATTCATATAGACATGAACCAAATGTTCACAAATGAACATAATTAAAATCCAATCCGAATCATCCTCCTATAAATAGGTAAGTATCACATACCTGGGCCACTTAATACGTATTACGAATTCAATTTGTTATCTTAGCACAAGATCTCGTTGTCATGTACTTTAATTAAATTCATCGGCACTTGGCCTGCTAGGTATAAAACTCGAGTTTCATCACTGGCTCTAAGCCTGCTAGACTTTTTAAGTCTGAAATTACTTCACCGGTATTACGCCTGCTAGGCTTAAGGCCCGATAGTATTTCACCGGCATTACGCCTACTAGGCTCGAAGCTTGATATTATTTTCTAGCTTTAAACTTGCTGGCCAACATCTGAATATCACATTACGATAACTAATTCACACATTTATTCATATTTTCCATAACTTATGTTTCAACTTATGTATAGCTGAGGCACATATATCCTTGTACACAGGTATTCATAATTCAATAAAACACATAAGCTTAGTTTACACATCAGAGCACATAGTTTAACAAATTCGACTTAGATACACTGATCATATTCAGCTTATAGCCTAAATTCAATACACTCTCGGCACATTGAATGTATAAAATCGAACATTCACTTATCATATTTATACAATCTTAAACATACAAAAGCATCAAGCTCAAATACTTAAGAACTTACCTCGGATATTTTCGAACAGTTACGGATCGGCTATTCAACTACTTTAGCTTTCCCTTTATCCAAATTTGGCTCTCTATGCTCTTGAGCTTAATTCAACAAATTAAAACTAGTTTAATCACCTCACCAACTCATTATAATCAACAAAAACTAATTTTCTCAATGAAACACATACATTTAGCAATTTCATCTCAATCCATCTCAAATGCATTTAAGATTAATTCATCATTCAAATTCCCAAAGTCACAATATCACTAATTAATCGAATATACTTAAACTCATATACATATGTTCATAGATCAACTTTAATATCTCATACATATAAATATCAAGTAGCCAAATATACATATGCTTATAACAAAGTATCATACACTATTAAAATCATTTTATCAATGCATAAAGCCGAATCTTTAACATTTGTTTACAAATACTCATGTAATAAATCTTAATACCACATAGCCGAAAGCACATATAACCTTTAGGAAAATTACAAAATTTACACTTTAATAAATTATACATATATCAATAGGCCAAATATCCATTAAATAAATATTTGCAAAATTCATTAACACATTCAGCAAATACACATACATTAACAAAGATTTTAGCATAATTTCAATTTGGTACCACACTAGCCGATTACTAATAACATTAAAGCCACACATATAAATCAATTAGTAAGCTCAACCTCAATAACAACAATTTATTCACATCCTTATTCATGTCCACATTCAGCCATTACAAAAAAAAATGTACATCTAAATGCATATTAACTCACATTTCCATTTAAAAGCTTCAAAACACCCACTATTTCCTTCATTCCCTTCCATGGCTGAAAGTACAAGCCTCAACCAAACTCAAAATTTCAACATGGGCTATGAAAGGAACTTAGCAACTAACTCAATTTCACAAAAATTATCAAGAAATAAAATCAAAACATACCTCCAATTTGATTCACCAAGGCCGAATATCAAAGAGTCTTTTTCTTTAATTTGTTCTTTAAGTTTCAGCAAATGAGAGAAAGAATGAGTAAAAACCACTTTGTTTTCTTCACCCACTAACTCATATTAAAATCATATTTCATTTTATGCTTATTTTTATTTAACAAATAACTCATCACTAAATAAAGAAAATGAAAACAATAATGCTTTCATGCATGCAATGGCTGGCCACTAATTTAAAGATGGTCTATTTGACATGCAAGTACCCCATATTGGTAAACCACCTAATATTTGGTCACTACAAATTTACCTATCACGTTTTCAAAGTTTATCAAATAAGTCCTCTTTCATAATTCAACATCCAAATGATAGAATCAAAGCACAAAATCTTCACACATACAATTTCACATATAATAAACATAGAATATAACATTTAATTATTTTTCTGACTCAGTTTCGTGGTTCTGAAACCACTTTTTTGATTAAGGCCAAATTAGGGCTTTCACATTTGATCAGTTGAAAGGATCAACAATATTTTCTAAGATTGATTTACGATCTGGTTATTATCAGTTGCAGGTTAAAGATTCAGATGTGCTGAAAATTGCGTTTAGAACTAGGTATGGACACTATGAATTTCTTGTTATGCCATTTGGGTTAACTAACGCTCCTATAGTCTTTATGGATTTGATAAATAGAATTTTCAGACTGTATCTAGACAGATTCGTTGTTATATTCATTGATGATATTTTGATCTATTCCCGAGACGAGTCTAAACATGCCGAGCATTTGATGATTGTGTTACAAATGTTGAGAGATAAACAATTCTTTGCTAAATTTACCAAATGCAAGTTTTGGCTTCGAGAAGTTGGGTTTTTGGGACACACTGTATCGGCAGAAGGAATTCGGGTTGATCCAAGTAAGATTTCAACAATTATTGACTGGAAACTGCCAAGAAACATATCTAAAGTTAGAAGTTTTTTAGGATTAGCTGGCTATTATCGAAGATTTGCTAAAGGGTTTTCAATGATAGCTACACCAATAACTCATTTATTACAGAAAGATATGAAATTTGAGTGGTCTAAGAAATGTCAACAGAGTTTTGATCAGTTGAAAGTACTGTTAAACAAAGCACCAGCATTGGTTTAGCCTGAGTCAGGTAAAGAATTTGTAATTTACAGTGATGCATCGTTGAACGGTTTGGGATGTGTTCTAATGTAAAAAAGGCAAAGTGATAGCTTATGCTTCTAGAAAGTTGAAGCCACATGAAAAGAATTATCCGACACATGACTTAAAGTTGGCTACTATTGTGTTTGCATTAAAAATTTGGCGACACTATTTGTTTGCTGAAAAATGCCACATATTTACTGATCACAAAATTTTGAAGTATTTGATGTCACAAAAAGATTTGAATTTGAGACAGCGAAGATGGCTCGAATTGTTGATAGATTATGACTTAGTTATTGACTATCACACGGGCAAAACAAATGTTGTCGTAGATGCTTTGATTAGAAAATCTTTATTTTCTTTAAGAGCGATGAATGCACGATTGACTTTGTCTAATAATGGTTCGATTTTAGCTGAGTTAAAAGCTAAATCAATATTTCTTCAGCAACTTTGTGAAGCTTAGAAATGCGATCACAAATTCAAAGCTAAACGAGTACAGTGTGAGTTGACTCCTGATTCAGAGTTTCAAATTGGAATTGATGATTGTTTGTTGTTATTCTGAGATAGAGTTTGTGTACCGAAAAATCCAAAGCTTATACAAAAAATTTTGTGTGAAGCTCATAGTGGTAGCTTGTATGTTCATCCGTGGAGTAACAAGATGTACAATAATTTGAAACGGTTGTACTGGTCGTCAGGAATGAAACGAGATATTTCTGACTTTGTGTCCAGATGTTTGATTTGTCAGCAAGTTAAAGCTGAACATCAAGTACCTTTAGGACTATTACAGCCAGTAATGATACTTGAGTAGAAGTGGGATAGAGTTACGATGGATCTCGTACCTGGATTACCCCTATCTCTAAAAAAGGAAAATGCTATTTGGTTATTATTGATCAATTGACGAAGTTTGCACACTTTATTCCAGTACGTACAGACTTTTTAGTTGACAGATTAATTGAATTGTACATTTCAAAGATTGTCAGATTACACGGGGTACCAATCTCTATTATTTTAGATAGGAATCTGCGGTTTACATCACGATTTTGAAAGAAACTATAAGAAGCTTTGGGTAAATGGTTGCATTTTAGCACTGCGTTTCATCCTCAAATAGATGGTCAGTCTGAAAGAGTGATTTAGATTCTCGAAGATATGCTTCGTTGTTGTGTTTTAGAGTTTGAAGGCAATTGGGAAAAATATTTAACGTTGGTTAAGTTTGCATATAATAATAGTTATCAGTCGAGCATAAAGATGGCATCGTATGAAGCTTTATATGGTCATAAATGTGAAACTCCATTATGCTAGACTGAGCTTAGTGAGAAAAAGATTCACGGGGTTGATTTAATCCGAGAGACTGAAGAGAAAGTGAAAGTGATACGTGATAGTTTAGAAGCCACTTTAGATCGACAGAAATCATATACAGATTTGAAATGTAAAGATATTGAATTTCAAATCGGTGACAGAGTGTTTCTGAAAGTATCATCGTCAAAGAAGATTCTTAGATCGGTCATAAAGGAAAATTGAGTCCACGATTCATAGGGGCTTATGAGATTATCAAGAGAATAGGGCCAGTGGCATATCGACTCAATTTACTATCAGAAATTGAAAAGATTCATAATGTCTTTCATGTATCTATGATACGATGGTACCGATCAAATCCTTCACAGATAATTTCTCCGACAGAGGTTGAGATTTAGCCCGACATGTCGTATAACGAAGAATTGATAAAAATTATAGCACAAGAGATCAAAGAGTTGAGAAATAAAAACATAGCTTTAGTAAATGTTCTTTGGCAATGTCACGACATTGAAGAGGCTACATGGGAACCTGAAGAAACCATGCGAAAACAATACCTAACCTATTTTTTGGTAAGATTTTCGGGACGAAAATTCCTTAGGGGGAGAGTTGTAATAGCTCGTTTTCAGTGAAATCAAAACAGTGGTTTTGGGACCACAAATTTGAAGTGAAAATATTTATTTTATTTGTAACACCCCAGACCCGGCCCGGACGTTATGGCCATGTCCGGTGTGCTACATCACCTAGACTATGCTACGCCGTCCTATATACTAAGTCTGATGTTTGAGATTTTTGAAAAGTAATACTTGTTTTTCTTGAAATTCCCGATTTAATTATTATTCAACCTCATTTCTATCTCATTTGTTAATCGTTTCATTTTAGTCTTATTGTCCTCCTTAGTCTTCAGTAAAGTCAGGTCGGTTAATGAAATGTTTGTTTAATTTTGAAAACGGTGTAGGTTTGTGTTTGAAATAAAACGGTAGAGAAATCCCGAATAACAGTTATAGCGGCCTTATTACAACCCATGTCAAAATAAAACCAATAAAAGGTAATTAAATAATAAAAAAAAACCAACTATGATGACAGTTCAGTCCTCGTGGCCACTCTGAATCCCTCCCAGCGTCCAAATCACGATCTAGGGCTCGCCTGCAAGGATGGAAAGAAAGGGTGAGTTTGGGAAAACTCAGTGTGTGCAGAACCCATCCAAAGCCCAAATTGGCTCAAGCCCACTGGGCCTAAACCCTAACCAGTCTCAGTCAGATACTGGGCCGAAGCCCCATTCAGGAAACAGTAATCTGGGCCAAGGCCCTATAACAGATACTGGGCTGAAGCCCTACTCAGATAACAGATTGGCCCATAGGCCCAGAACAGTACAGTACAGTAATACAGTATAAATGCAAACCCAATTGGGGAGACTACTCAACCCACCAGCCGCTACACACCACCCGTACCAGCCAACACACCATGTGGGGAATAACTCGACCCACCCAGCCCACACACCATAGTCGCAGCATGGCTGCTCAGTTAAACAGTATACGAGGCAAAGCCCCTTTCAGAAACAGTACGAGGCATAGCCCCTTTTCAGTAACGTGGCTGTGCCACTCACACTTCCTCCGTTATCAAAACCCAACCCATGCAATAGATACATATCATGGCATGCAATAACAGTAACAGTCATGTCAAACAGTACAGTCAATTTTAGCCCTAGGGGTATAACGGTAATTTTCTACCTAGGGGCAAAACAGTAATTTCTTACCCTAAGGGTATTTCAGTAATTTTGCTCTCATGTTACAGATTTTATGCTTATTACAGTATTTATTAATCACATAGTTGTCACAGAAGTCCGGTTAACTCAGTTTTTCAGTCTTAGCATTCAAGCCCTAAAACCCCTAATGAGCCCTATTACGTCGATTGGCCCATTAGGCCCATTTAGTCCCAATTTCATAATCAGTTATCTTGTTTTAACTGTTTTCACGCCTACAGTTCATAATATTACCTTTAAACCCATTTTTACTCACATGGACCCAAATCGCCCATTGGGCCCATATTTGGCCCACCGAGGCCCAACTTACCATAATGTCCAAAATTTAGCGGTCAACACGCCTAACAGTGCCGATTCCAAAACTAACCTTCTCCTACTAACTTGAGAACGTTCGCACGCTCACAAGCTCTCGAAATATCGAAACTTCGGCATTTCGGCTTTTTCGGCTTTTGCCGATTTGCGCATTGAAGGGCGTTCGAAACACACACCTGTTTTGCAGTTTCACCGACGAGATCTCCTATGCGACAGTTCCTACAACCCAATATCTAATTGATTAATCAATAGATCTACGAAAAACCAAAGCCACAATCCCTTACCACATTCGGCCACACCCTTAATGGCCATGAAAACTTACCTCTGACGATTTAGGTGCACTAGATCTAAATCTGGTGATACCGATGCCTTCAACTTCTGTCTTGATCACCTTCCTCGCTAACTATCACTCAAAAAGAATAAAAATACCACTTTGAATTACTAAAAGTCCAAATCGACAATCTCCCTAACTTTAGGGACTTTCGGCTTTTCCAAAACATGAAATAATGTACAGATCTGAGGTATTAAGCACTTACCAATGATTTCTCTTCGATTCCTATGCAGATCTGATGTAAATCTGACCCTTAAACATTAGTAGAACCCTTATCTATGAGATCTGCAAATTCGGCTATCTCCCTAAAACTATGGTGATTTCGGCTTTTCAACTAGAGAAGAAGATGGCGATTTGGGCTATGATTTTGAGTGATGGTTTCGACAATGATGTGGCTCAAAGGGATGTAGTAATCGGCCACAACAGGTGAAAGGAACAGGGATAATTTGGCTTAGAAAGATTCGGCAAAAGAAAGCAGTTTTCGGGACTTCTGGCACTTTGAGCAATTGCCTATGGTTGATTTTGAGAGGGGTGGAAGCAAAAGAAAGAGTGAATCTGAGTAAGGAGGGTATTCGGCTAGGGAAGAGATCGAAGAGGAAAAAGAAAAGTGAAAAAAAATAATGGTAGAGGTGAAGAAGAAGAAATCGGCTAGAAGCTTTCTAGGGAGGCAAGTTTCGACTTTTCTGACAGTAAAAGAGAAGATTAATTCCTAAGGTGGCTAACCCTAATTCTTATGACAGAAAATAGAAAAAGATATAACCCTAATATCACACTTGAGTAATCGGCCCAAGTTCATAAAAGCCCTTACCGAAATTCCTACTTAAAATAGTCACATGCCCGGCACATGCTTAAAAATTAAAAAGAACTCTACGCTTACCTTGCAACTCGAACCCTTATCCTTGAATACCCACTTAGGCGCCATTTTTTTAGGAGCTTAGTGGTGCCACCTTGCCACTCTACCAAGGCTCCCTTTGTGACATATTTTACACGGTTTTTCTTAAAGGCCCACTTAACCAAGTCCCCTTTCACTTGAAAATCCAACTTAATATTTTACCGGGTTTTAACTTAAGCTTGGGCCTTCTAAAGGCCCACTAACACACTTAAACATAATTTCAACAATCAGAACACCAAAATTCCAAGATTTCACCAAAGGCACAAAAACCCGAAAAAAAATCCCGAAAATCCTATAATTCATTCATAATTTATTTAATTACTAAACTAAACACCAATTGTAATAATGCCATTTATATTTTTATAATAAAAAATAATAATAATAGTAATAACAATAATAATTTTATAAATATGTTTTTATCTAATGATAATAATTTTTAAATACAGTAATATTTTTTTCTAATAACCATAATTATAATTTTCATAAAATTTTAAAACATCAGTAATAATAAATACAGAAATATTTTCTAAGAATAATTTAATTCAAAATTTTTTTCTTAAACGATAATATTTAAAACTTCTCAATTATTCTGATTTTCTTCTATCCGAACCTAGACTCAAAGCCCAATTCTTCTAGGCCCAAATTCAGGGTGTTACATTATTATTATTTTAATGTCTACAACATGATAGTAGAGTCATATAAATATTTCGTTTAGAAATTTTATTATTTGCATGCTTAATTCGATAAAAAAGGGCTAAATCACGTAAAGTATAAAAGTCTGGTTATAATAGCTAAAGGTGTCAAACGGCTATAAAACTTTAAAGTGGAGGTCCTTATGTGATAATTAAACCATCCATAGTGTGAGTGCACAAAGATAGACATTAAATAGGTGAATTTTAAGTTAAAAAAGGTTAAATGTGTAATTTAGTAATTAAGGTAAATTAAATTAAAGAAAGCAAACCTATCATCTTTGTTTTGTCCATCCTCCACTAGAAATTAGGCTTAAAAACTCCATGGAAGGAGCTTGAAGGTTCAGCCAACACTACCTTGTGCATGTGAGTGAATTTTCATTTCATTTTTTAATGATTTTTAAGTTTTTGGAATCGTTGTAACTTAATCTAGCTAGCCTGGGGATTAATTTGTGAAACTATTAAAGTATTAAGGTTTTACCATTAATGGATGTGTAAGTGTTTTGATGATTGATGATAGAAAATGAATGGTTGTTGTTAGTTAAACAACATTTGTTAAGTGATTTCTAGAAAAAATGACATATAGGGATTAAATTGATAAAAGTGAAAATTATATGGTATAATGTGTGAATTAATGAAATATGTAGGCTACTATAAGCTTGTATGAAGTTCAATTAGCATAGGTGTGGATTGAATTGCACGAATTTGTATTTTTATGAGATAGGGGCTAAATTGTAAAGAAGTTCGTATATTTAATAAGCATTAATTATATGTGTTTAAATGATTAATTGACATAATTGTGATAATACGACACCACAGAAACTTTCAACGAGTTATCGGCAATGTATGGATCCCGATTGAACCTTAGGAATATATAGGATACAAATGACATGTCATTAAGGGTTACCGTGTTATTGGTGCTGGTCTCGTACGTCCTACTGGTGGATGAGTTTCTAGCATGTGTTGTGGTTACTTGATAGCTTGTGTGAGCAGACCCAGTGATGGCTCGACAGTGAGCATCTATATGAGATATGAGATAGAGGTGGCTTTAACAACATATTTGGCACTTAGTGTGCGAGATGCCCGAGTGTCTGATACTATTCCAAATGGTTCAACGGGCATAGATAATGGTACAAGGTTATAAGAGTTGATATGAACCATTTCAGGTATTCATGTGAAATATGACAAGTAATTCATAGTTGATGTATCCATACATGACTAACATGGTTGTGATTATGTGTTAAGCTTTGGAATGATTGTAATTTACCTTTGTTTAATTATGCCTATCTAAACTTTGGATAAATGGTAGGTTGTACTTATTAGCCATACGAACTTACTAAGCTTAATAGCTTACTCTATTTACCTTTCTGTGTTTTATAATGATTCTGAAGCACACTTGGTTTGAAAGTTATCAGAGATTGCATTGCACTATCAAACTCTCATTTTGGTACTTTTAGTCTTTATGTATTTTTGTTATATGGCATGTATAGGTTGTTTGGCTAATGTAGCCTATATGTCTTGTTGTGTTTTGGCCATTTGAATTGGCTTGTAAAGTGGTCATATATTTTGCTATGTAAATATGTATAAATAGCCTTGTGATATGTGGTGTATAGTTACTTTATGAATGCCTTGCCTGTGAAATTATGTTATGACACGAAATCGTTGGAATGGAGATGAGTATGCATGCTAAGTTTTAGGTACAATGTCTCATATATGTAAATGACCATTTAGGTAGACTGTAGAAGTATATTTTGTATGCTTTAAAATGGTTAAATGAATGTTCTTATAGATATCATGTTGTATGTGTGGATATTGCATGTTATAGACTTGGTATTATTTTGTTTTGAATATTTATGCCATGGTTGTATATGCATTATTAAGCTTAGATGGGTACCTTTTTGGGTGAGAAATGTGTCTAAGAAAATAGCCTATTTTCGTCCACACATGTAGAGACACAGGCATATGTCTCAGCCATGTGTGACACACAGTCAAGTGACACGGGCGTGTGGTTGGCCGTGTGACCCAAGTCAATGAGTTATATAGGCTAGTCACACGGGCGTGTGTCCCCTGCACTTTGAAAATTTTCATTGTTTTTCAAAATTTTGTTGAGTTTTTAATTTAGTCCCGAATTTTTCTTAATGCTTGTTTTGGGCCTCGAGGGCTCGTATTAGGGACTATATGACTGTAATTGAATGATTTATGTTTGGATATAAGTAATGAACATGAAGTGTATGAATGTTTATGTGATAAGTCAGATAATGCTTCGCAACCCCATCCCGACGACGGATACGGGTTAGGGGTGTTACAAAACCATTGTTCCGAGTTCATTGAAAACGAGCTGTTGCAACTTTCCCGCCTAAAAGGGATTTTTGCTGTTGAAAATCTTACCAAAAAAGAGGTATATTGCTTTCTCATAGCTTCTTCAAGTTCCTAGGTTGCTTCTTTTATTTCGTGTAATTGCCAGAGAACTTTTACTAAAGCTATGTTCTTGTTTCTCAATTCTTTAACCTTTCATGTCAGAATTCTGGTCAGTTCCTCACTATATGATATATTAGGATGAATCTCGACATCCTTCGAAGAGATAACATGTGAATGGTCATATCAGTACCGTTGTAACATAGACACGTGAAAGACATTATGAATCTTTAATTCTAACGGTAAAGCTAATCGATATGCAACAGATCCAATTCTTTCAGTAATCTCATACGATTTGATAAGTTGCAGACTTAGCTTTCCTTTGTGACTAAAACGAAGAACTTTCTTCCAGGGACATACTTTCAAGAATACTCTGTTGCCGACTTGAAATTCTATGTCTTTATGTTTAAGATCTGCATACGATTTCTGACGATTTGAAGCTGCTTTCAAACTATCTCGGATCATTTGTACTTTTTCTTCAGTCTCACAAATTAAATCAACCCTGTGTATCTTTTTCTCACTGAACTTAGTCTTGTATAATAGAGTTCGACACTTACAACCATACAAAGCTTCATATAGTGCCATCTTTATGCTTGATTAAAAATTGCGTTGTACATGAATTCAACCAACGATAAATATTACTCCTAGTTGCCTTCAAATTAATACACAAAAACGAAGCACATCTTTGAGAATCTGTATTACTCACTCGGACTGACCATCAGTTTGAGGATGAAATGCAGTGCTAAAATGCAACCGCATACATAGAGCTTCCTGTAAATTTCTCTAGAATCATAATGTAAACCACGGATTTCTATTTGAAATAATAGAAACTGGCACCCCTACAATCTCACAACCTCAGCAATGTATAACTCAGCTAGTCTCTCAAGGGAGTAATATGTATGTACAAGAATAAATTGTGCTGACTTCGTTAGACAATCAACAACAACCCAAATGACATCTTTCTTTCTCGAAAATAGGGGTAAACACTATACAAAGTCTATAGTAACTCACTCCCATTTCTGTTCTAGTATCATCATTGGCTGCAATAAACCAGAAGGCACCTGATGTTTAGCTTTAACTTGCTGACATACTAAAGATCTTGATTCAAAATTTGAAATCTCTAGCTTCATTCCCGGCCACCAATACATTTGTTTCAACTCATTGTACATTTTAGTGCTTCCAGGATGAAGGACAATCTACCATAACGAGCTCCATACAAAATCTTCCTAATCAACTCTGAATCTCTCAATACACATACTCTACCTCTAAAAGTAAGAAATCATCAGATCCTATCTGAAAAGTTGAATTAAGATTTGACACACTTAATTTTCGTTTAGCTGGCAAAACATCATCACATTTCTAAGCCTCACAATCTATTGTAAGTACAACGATTTAGCTTTTAAACTAAGCTAAAATCGAACCATCAACAGACAATGGCAACTTCATCTTCAACGCTTGCAAAAAGAAAACAAATATTTTCTAGTCAAAGCATCAACAATTACATTTGCTTTTCCCGGATGATAATCAATAATCAAATCGTACGTCTTTTAATAGCTCGAGCCATCTGTGCTGTCTCAAATTCAAATCTTTTTGTGACATTAGATACTTCAAACTCTTATAATCAGTAAATATATAATACTTTTCGCTGAACAAATTATGTCGCCAAATTTTCAATGCAAACACAATAGCTTTCAACTCTAAGTCATGTGTCGAAAAATTCTTTTCGTGTGGCTTTCTTTGTCGGGAAGCCTAAGCTATTAATTGTCGGGAAGCATAAGCTATTACTTTGCCTTCTTGCATCGAAACCCAGCCTAAACCATTTAAAGATGCATCATTGAAAATCACAAATTCTTTACCCGATTCAGGCTAAACTAGAATAGGTGCTTCGATCAACAATGCTTTCAATTGGTCAAAACTTTGTTGACACTACTCAGACCATTCGTATTTCACATCTTTCTATAATAGTTGTATCATCGATGTAGCTATCATCGAGAATCCTTTAATGAATCTTTTGTTATATCCAGCTAATCTTAGAAAACTTCTAATCTCAAATATATTTCTCAGAGGCTTCCAATCAACAATAGCTAAAATTTTACTAGGATCTACTCTGATACCGTCCATTGACACAACATGTCCCAGAAAACAAACTTCTCGAAGCCAAAAATCACATTTGCTAAACTTAACGAATAATTATTTTTTGCGTAAAGTTTGTAAACAATTTGTAGATGTTTAGCATGCTCGAATTCATCCCGTGAATAAACCAAAATATCATTGATAAAAACCATAACAAATCTATCAAGATACGGTCTAAAAATTAGGTTCATTAGATCCATAAATACTGCAGGCGCATTGGTTAAACCAAAGGGCAACACTAAAAATTCATAATGTCCGCACTTGCTTCTGAATGCAATTTTTGGCATATTTGAATCTTTAACTCACAACTGATAATAGCCAAAACGAAGATCAATCTTTGAAAGTATTGTTGCACTTTTCAACTGGTCAAACAGATCATCAATACGCGGCAATGGATATTTGTTATTCCTCATCACTTTGTTGAGTTGTTGATAATCAATACATAAGTGCCTAGATCCATCTTTCTTCCTGACGAATAAAATAGGAGCACCCCAAGGAGAAAAGCTAGGTCAACCAAACCCTTTATCTGTCAACTCTTGCAGTTGTGCTTTCAACTCTTTCAATTTTGTAGGTGCCATTCTATATGGTGCTATAGATATCAGGGATGTTCCCGGCATCAATTCAATTCCAAACTCAACCTCCCAAGTTGGAGGTAGGCCAAGTAACTCTTCTAGAAATACATATGAGAATTCACATACACTAGAACCGATGCTAGTTTTGTTTTTGAAATTTTGGAGTCAAGTATATAAGTGAGATATGCTTCACAACCCTTTTAAACATATTTACGTGCCTTCATAATAGAGATTAAACTAGATGTACCATTCAATCTGTCTTATTCAATTTGGACCTGCCTACCATCTTGACATTTTAGCACGATATATTTTCTTCTACAATTCACAATAGCATCATATTGTGTTAATCATTCCATTCCCAGAATAACATCGAATTCGTCAAAAGGTAATAATATCAAAGAGGAAAAAGTACCCACAATAACATCTAGAGCTATAGCTTCTTCTTAAGTTCAGATTGCATATGCTCTAGCTACTGTTCTTGCTTTTAACCATTCATTCATCTTGCTATTCTTTTCTCTACCAAGAGTAGTATTTCTAACATTTCTAGATCTTCTACCCCTATGAGAGGTTGCTTCAAGTTTATTTGATTGATTCACGTAATCCATTTGCTTCTTGGGACAATTACAGAGAAAATGGTTGGTAGCTCCACAACAGAAACAAGCTCCCAATTTTAATTAGCACTGGGACAGTTCTCTCCATATTTCTTACACTTCCAACGCTCGTCGCTGGAGCATTAACTGTCTTGAAATTACTTTGTCTCAATTTCTCTCGGTTAACAAATTCTGAAAGATCAGCTGACCAACTTGTGCCATTTCTAAATTTCTTTGAAGGAGACGACTGAGCAGGCTTGAACGACCCTCTCTTATTATAGTCCCTGCATCTTGAATCTAATTGTCATTTACTTTTACAAATCTCTTCAACCTTCTATGCTCGCTTGGATAGTTCTACAAATTCTTGTAACTTTAATGCTGCTACAGACAACTAAATCTCATTGTTTAACCTATCATCAAATCAGATTTTGTCCCCGATCGATAAACAATCGACTTACATACTTTTTCTTGAATTCATTCTGGAAAAATCCCAATTAATTCGATCAGTTGATACCATCATACTCAAAGTATCCCACCACAAATATGCCTTGCCTTTTAGCAAAGACACTGCGCATCTCAAACAATCTTTAGGGGGTGCACAGTAATTCTACAAAAACTCTCTTTGTATTTAATAGCCAGTACTTAGCTTTTGACTGATCATTATCTATTGCACCTGTAAGCTCTTCTACTCCACATTTCGAAAACTTATCTACAAATACTTGAGTAACCAACATCGGTACAGGGGTGGTAGTATTTAGAGGTGCCAAAGGAGACACAACAAGGGGTGGAGGAGGCTTGAACCATTGGTTCATCATTCCCATAAAAATATGTTTCATTTCATCACCAATCGATTAAGGAATAGGAGCACTGTTACTTGCCTTTGGATTCGAAGCTTGAACATTACTTTCATCTTCGTTAACTATAGCTCGATTAGATTCTACTGACATCTTGAATCTCTAAGAAACAAATTGTTAGAACGGATCAAATGCATCACGCTGTCACAGGGTATATGTGGCATGTATATACTAATTCCTATTTCACTACATTAGTCCTAGAATTGACTAAATTGTAGTTCTGATACAAATAAATGTAACACCCTTAACCCGTATTCATCGCCAACACAGGATTACGGAGCTTTACCAGAGTTTTCAAATCAAATGAGCATAAATTTAAAACTTTTCAAATCATATCAATAAACACTTTAAAACCAATTCAAAACATGCATATTGTCCCTTATACAAGCCCTCGAAACCCTAAATACGCGTTAGAAACAAGTTAATCAAAAATTAAGAGAACTTTTCAGAAAACATTGAAAATTTTCAACATTGCAGGGGTCACACGGCTGTATGACTCACACGGCCAAGAGACATGCCCGTGCTTAAGCTGTGTGGGCATTCAAAGTAGGGACACATGGCCATGTCCTAACTCGTGTCTGTGCCCATTTAACTCACTGACCTAGGTCACACGGCCAAGCCACATGCTCGTGTGCTAGGCCATAAGCTAGGCCATATAATAGCCTAACTTGCAATCCATTGAAAGCTATAGGGGACACACAGATGCATTGCCTGGTTGTGGGTCACGCACGGGTGAGACACATGCTTATCCCTCTACTCGTATGGATAAAAATAAGCTATTTTACTAGCCATTTTTCTCACCCAAACTAGCATGTACCTATAAGCAATTTTGCACAAATTTTCAAGCCATCATAAGACACTAAATTCATACATAATCAAACTAACCAAGCATGATATAAACTCATCCAACCAATATGCCCATAGGCACCTTAATCATAAAATCATTTCATACACAATTAGATACCTGAATTTTTGCCAATATGTTCATTAACTTCAAACTAAGCTTAAATCTTCATACGTCATTTGATTTACCAAGCAAAGACAAACCATTTGGTGCCAAAAATGCCATTCTAAACTAGCATAAAAACCGTCCAAGTGCTGATCCAATTCAGCTTATTAGTAGAATAATTAAGCTGCAAAAAAACCCTTGAAGACTTATCAAAGTTGCATTCAAGCCCTCTACTAATTGTGGCTTTATGGATTTACCCTAAGCCTAAAATAGCAAAGTTGAAACTCTCAACTTTTCCATGTGTGTGGCCGGCCAAGGGAGGTCTCTTAGGCTGATTATTTTTTCTATTTTTAGCTGTCATATTCAGCTATAAAAGCCACCATTGGCTGATCATTCAAAGCATCACTCACTCCCTCACTCCCTCATTCTCTCATTCACTCCTTTTCTCTCCATTCTCTCTTTTCTCCAAAAACTCCCTTGCTCTTGTGCCGATTTCTCCTCTTGGGAAAGAAATTCTCATCAGCCATTTGGAGCAACAATTGGGTGTTCAAAAGCCACCTTGATAGTCGAGGACAATGGAAGAATAAAGAACGGAGCATGCTAGTCAAGCCACAAAGAAACACCAGATTTGATTCTTATTCCATATCTTTTTAATTTTCGTTTTTGTTTTGACAAACATGTTTATGAATATTTATGCTGTTGAAATGGTTAATTTAATTAATTTAGCTTGAATTTAATTCGTGTTAGGTTGATCGCATTTCATCTGCTTAAATTGTTAAAATTGTGTTTATGCTATTATAGGCCTCGGTAAATTACTTGATTAAGTAAAATCATGCTTAAGTTATTCTTGCATTATAATTGTTAGATAACTAATGAATTAATTATTTATATAGATTGAAATTGTAATTAATGGACACAATACTTAGTCAGTGCATGTTTATTCTTCTAAAGTAGCTGAAGATTAAATTAGCATTGTATTTGGTAATACATATGCCTTGCATAACTTGCAAGGTTATTGTGATTAAATTGTTTCAAGGTAAGGGCATCTTGTTACCTCACATAATCTTTTATATGCTTATTAGATTAAATTAATCATTCGAATTGACATAGGAATATGCAAGAGATTATTTAGTTTAATAAGTATGTATGTACAATAACATGCTTCCTTATTGAAATCTGTATTATCGATTGAATTGGCATAGGGATACGTCAAGAGATGAATGGATTTTTGGTAGGTAAATATGTTCATAAGCTAGCAAATTACCAGGTTCCTGTGAGATTATTTGTAGTAGCATGAACATAAGTTAATAATTCTAAGTTAAGAAGTGAAATTAATCTAACACAATTAAGCCATATTGATTAAATTCATACTTTGAAACCGTGCATTAGAACTTTTATTTTTATTTTCTTTAATTTATTTATTTTATTTAGTTTTAAACCATAATTTTTAATTACTCTTTTCAACAAATTATTTTTGCCTCACCAAAGTGTTTTAAATTGCATTTATAAATAATTCTTTTACAGTCCCTGTGGGTATGATAACTCGACATTTACTTGTCACTTTATTACTTGTTGTGATTGTGTACACTTGCATATTTCCGTCGTTCCAAGTTTTTGGCACCGTTGCCGGAGATTGTTTTAACAAGTCATTTTTTGTGAATATGTTTTTGCATTTTAGTTTATTTTTTTGTTTAATTTTTACGTAATTAATTTTTCTATGATTATTTCAGGTGTTTATGAGTATTGACCGAATTACCAATTTACTCCCTATAGACCCTAAGATAGAACAAACTTTTCAACTGCATAGAAGACAAGCAAATCAGAGAAGGACTGAAGAGATAAATTTTGAGAATATGAATCAACGAAATGGAGCAAACCCTGCTCAAAATCCTATCCCTATTGCTGATATAGGGATAGAGCCTTAACACAATATGTCGTGCCAGTGTTTCATGAGCTTAATCCGAGAATTAGGAGACCTAAAATTGAGGCACAACAATACGAGCTAAAGCCAGTCATGTTCTAGATGCTTTAGACAGTGGGCCATTTTGGTGGAATGCCTAGTGAAGACTTTCACTTGCACTTGAGACTGTTCATGGAGGTGAGCGATTCTTTGAAGTTAGCTGGAGTACCCGAAGATGCGTTACGATTGAAGTTGTTCCCATATTTGCTAAGGGACAAAGCTCGAGCCTAGTTTAACTCATTGGAACTGAACTCAATTTCCACATGGCAAGAGTTAGTAGAGCGATTTCTTATGAAGTATTTCCCACCTAGCAAGAATACTAAGTTAAGGAACGAGATCACTGCTTTCCAACAAATGGATTATGAATCCTTGTATGAGGCATGGGAAAGATATAAAGAGTTATTACAGAAGTGCTATCATCATAGAATCCCACATTGCATTCAACTTCAAACGTTTTATAACGATCTCAATACTCACACGATGATGGTAGTGGACACTTCTGCTAACGGTGCTATCCTTTCTAAGTCTTATAATGAGGCTTATGAAATTATTGAGAGGATTCCCAGCAATAATTATCAATGGCCAACCAATCGAGTAGCATCCAAAAGACGAGTTGCTGGAATACATGAAGTAGATGATCTTACTTCACTCACATCTCAGGTATCACCAATATCCTTAATGCTTAAAAATCTTACTACTAATGGGTCTAATAGTTTTGCAGTACAACCACCTAATCAATTTGAGAATATAGCCTGTGTCTATTGTGGGGAAGGGCATTTGTTTGAAGAGTATCCATCAAACCCAGAATCCATGTATTACATAGGGAACCAGGGCTGCAATCCAATTATTATAACCTATCGTGGTGAAACCACACCAATTTTTCCTGGAGTAACCAAGGGGCCGAAACCAGTAACACTTACGCCCAACCTAGACCGACCGAGCTACCTTGTTTTTCCCAACAAGTTCAAGTTGAGTCATCCAATAGCTTAGAGAATTTATTGAAGGCATACATGGCTCAAAATGACGCCATTCTAAGGAATTTGGAGAATCAAGTGGGCCAGCTCGCTACTGAACTCAAGAACCGACCACAAGGTGCTTTACCTAGTGATACGGAGAATCCGAGGAATCTAGGGAAGGAGCATTGCGAAGCGTTGACATTGAGGAGTAGAGAGATAGTAGAGCCCAACACCATCGAAGCTGAAAAGGAGCAAGCTGATGCTTAAAACTCAGAGGAAGTTCAACTGAGTGTTGAAGTTCTAGTTTCACCAGAACTAGAATTTGGAAACCCCGACAAGGTAACTTTAGAACCAACTAATTCTGATAAGCTAACAACTCCGTTAGATACAGAGTGGCCACAGAAGACGAATCAACCATTACAAATTCCAGTAAAGAAACCACCAATACCCTACCCTCAAAGACTTCAAAAGCAGAAGCAGGAGATTCAATTCAAGAAATTCCTAGATGTACTTAAGCAACTACATATCAACATCCCGTTGGTCAAAACACTTGAGCAAATGCTAAACTACGTCAAGTTCATGAAAGATGTCCTGTCTAAGAAATGAAGACTTGGAGGATTTGAGACGGTAGCTCTGACGAAGGAATGTAGTGCATATCTTCAAGACAAACGACCCCTGAAGTTGAAGGATCCTGGATGTTTTATCATACCTTTCAACATTAGAGCAACATATTGTTGTAAGGCATTATGTGACTTAGGTGCAAGTATCAACTTGATACCTATGTCAATATTTAGAAAGTTGGGGATAGGTGAAGTTAGACCTACTACGGTTACATTTCAATTAGCAGATCGATCCTTAGCGCATCTAGAAGGAAAAATCGAGGATGTATTGGTACGTGTAGATAAATTTATCTTTCCTGTTGACTTTGTAATTCTAAACTTTGAAGCAGACAAAGAAGTGCCAATTATCCTAGGAAGACCATTGTTAGCAACTAGAAAAATCCTTATTGATGTGCAGAAGGGTGAGCTTACTATGCGTGTTCAGGATGATCAGGTAACATTTAACGTTTTTAAGTCTATGCGATTTCCTGAAACAATTGACGATTGTTCTGTAGTATCTGATTTAAAGGCGTTAATAGTGGAGAAGGAACTCAACTATGTTGAGGATCTGTTGGAACGAATTCTAACATCAGACCTTCCAAATGATGAAGCAAAAGATAAAGACTTAGCTTTGCTAGAAGCTAATCAAAAGGGATTTAATCCACAATCCCGTTTTGAATCTTTGGAATTAGAGAAAAGGGATTACACCCAGCCGAAAGAGTCAATCTAGGAGCCACCTAAGTTAGAACTTAAGGTATTACCTTCACATTTAAAATATGTTTATCTAGGTAACGATTCTACTCTGCCTATGATTGTTTCAGCAGAATTAACTACCGAGCAAGAAGAGAAACTCATCCTTATATTGAAACAATTCAATAAGCTATTGGATGGACTATAGCCGATATTCGTGGTATTAGTCCATCCGTTTGCATGCACAAGGTCATATTAGAAGATGGCAAGAAAGGGATGATTGATGAACAACGAAAACTGAACCCCATTATGAAATATGTAGTAAAGAAGGAAATTATCAAGTGGTTAGATGTGGGTATAATTTACCCCATCTTAGACAGTTCATAGGTAAGTCCAGTCCAGTGCGTGCCGGAGAAAGGAGGTATCACGGTCATCAAGAATTAGAATAACGAGTTGACACCAATTAGAACGGTTATGGGATGGAGAATTTGCATCGATTACCGAAAAATGAAGAAGGCGACTAGGAAAGATCACTTTCCTTTGCCGTTCTTGGACCAGATGTTGGATAGACTCGCGGGGTGAGACTATTGCTATTTTCTCGATGAATACTCAGGGTATAATCAGAATACTGATAAACTACAATACATACATATTTTTATCCCACATTTGGCACAATTATGGATGAATTATCATTGAATTTGTGGAATTTGATGCCTTTAATCCTTTAATTTCATGTTTTATACTTAAGTAAGCATGAGGAAGAGAAAAGAGCAAGGAACGGGCCAAAAATGGAGAAAATAGGCTAAAGTGAGAAATCAACACAGCTTGGAGTTCATCACACGGGTAAACCACACGCCCGTTGGAAACACAAAAATTTATATACTTTTTCATGCCCCTTTTGACTGAAAATCATGCTATTCTGGTTAAATTATTGTCGAAAAATAATTAAATATTATAAAATAATTAAATTGTGTTAAAAATATGAAAATTATGAATTTTAATTAATTTTATAGTTAATTTTAATTAAATTTGGTTATTTTTGATAGAATTGCATGAAGGGAGAAAAATGGCCCGGCGGACACTGCGAGAAGAACAAACCGAGAAGTAATTTGAAGTATCGAGGCCAATTAATTTGCAGCCTAAAACGGTCCAAAAATGTGTTTTTATTCATAATTTAATTAATTTTAATTTATTCCCCATTTAATTTGGGCTAAATAAATTATTTTTAATTAATTATGGAGAAAGGGTCCAGTTGAACAGCACTGGTCGAACTGTATGGAGTGAACCAAACCAGCCACTAATTGGGCTGACCAGAACCAACCATAGGCTAACCCAAGTCAGTATTTTAGCTGCTTAAATATGCTTGCAAAAAGGCCCTTGAAAGACCTCCAAATTGCATTCAAACCCCACCTTAAATTGTGGCTTTGTAGATTTGCCCCATGCTTAAAATAGCAAAGTTGAATTTCTCAACTTTGCCATGTGTGTGGTCGGCCATATGGGGGCTCTTTGGCTGATGGAATTTGCTATTTTCAGCAGCCAAAGTTAGCTATAAAATCCACCCCTTGCTGATCATTTTAGTCATCCCTCATTCCACAACATTCTCTTATCATCTCTTCTCTTCTTTCAAATTTTCTCTTTTCCTTTTTCCATTCCATTCCCCCTTTCCCTTGTGCAATTTCCTCTCTTGAAAAAGAGGAGTTCTTCACCCATCTTGGGCAGCAATCAAGGATTCATAGAAGCCTTGCTCAGCGAAGACAACGGAGACAAAGAACGGAGTAATCAATCAAGCCACAGAGAAACACCAGATTTGCCTCTTGTTCCCTATCTTTTTAATTTCTATTGTTTTTATGATGAACAAATCTATGAATATTATTGTTGTTGAGATGGTTATTTTAATCAAATTAGCTTGAATTTAATTCGTGTTGAGTTGATTATATTTTGCCTACTTGAATTATTAAAATAGTGTTTATGCTATTATAGGTCTCGGTAAAAATGCTTGATTAAGTAAAATCATACCTAAGTTATTCTTGCATTATATTTGTTAGATAACTAATGAATTAATTGTTAACCGCATTGAAATTATAATTAATGGACTCAGTACTTAATCAGTACATGTTCATTCTTCTAAGGTAGCTGAAGCTTGAATTAGCATTGTATTTGGCAATACATATGCATTGCATAACTTGCAAGATTGTTGTGATTAAATTGTTTCAAGGTATGGCTACCTTGTTACCTCACATAATCTTTTATATGTTTATTAGATTGAGTTAATTGCTCGAATTGACATAGGAACATGCAAGAGATTAGTTGAATTTAATAAGTATGTATGAGCAATAGTTAGCAATTTTTCCGAGTTGCCACGAATTTATTCGTAACAGCATAAGCATGAATTTAATAATTCTAAGTTAAAAAGATGTAATTAATCCAACACAATTATATCATCTTGATTAAATCTTTTTGAAATCGTGTATTAGAACTCTTTTATTTTATTTAAATTGTTTACTTAGTTTTAAAATCTTAGTTTATAAATCACTCTTTTCAAACCAAAATTATTTTTCTCACCAAAGTGTTTTAAAATTAATTTCATAAATATTCCTTTTTACAGTCCCTGTGGTTACGATAACTCGACAAGTAACTTTATTACTTGTTATGATTGTGTACACTTGCACATTTTCACTGTTCCACCTGTGCCAAATTAATAGACTTGAACACGGCCTAGGTCCGATTCACACGGGCGTGCCACACGGGCATGTCCCTGTCGTGACAAGTTTCAATTTCACGCGAAAAAAGCTACTTAGAGGCTAAGAAGGGTATTCCAAAGTCTATATAAACACCATAAGAGAGGAATAAAGACACACAGAGAGTAAAAGGAAAGGAATTACTCGAAGAAAGCTGATTGATCCATCTCGAAAGTAAGGATCTACATCAAGACTGAAGATCTTCCTAAATTTCTCTGAGGAGTTTTGGGTTTTTTTTATGTTTTGTTGTTCTTCTTATTTTGAGATGTTCTCCTTTATTATTATGAACTAAATCCCCTAAATACCTAAGCGGTATGAAACTTAAGACAGATCTTGTTATTGTTATCTGAACTATATGATGAATATTCGATTTGTTCTTAATTGTATTATTAATTCTTGAGTTAATATTTCAGGATATTGATTCAAGTTGAATGTGCTTATTCAGTGGAGCAAAAGTCCCTGTTTAAGAGTAGATCCAATGCAATTAAGCAGAGTTGCTCGCAATCCTAGACATAGGACGACGAAAATCTATCGGATTAGAGTCAAATCTAGTAAGGGGATCCATAGATTGAGTTAATGCAACACTAGGGGTTTTAATTAGAAAGAGATTTCAATTAATCAACCTAGGGTTAGTTGTTCTTAGTCTCGACAGAGATATTAACATAATTTAGGGATCTCTAAGGATCAAGTCGAATGAATAAATCGTCTAGTTCAGAGTTAAATAACAGGTGAAGTCTAGGTGGATTCTTCCTTGGGTATTGCCTTAATCAATTAGTTTTCCCAAAGTATTTCCCTAATCTATTCTTTGTTGCGTCTTTAGTTTACTTAGATTTTAGATTAAAAGTAACTCCCCTTTATTTTTAGGCTAGATAATAGGAAGAAAGCTATTACTAGTACTTTTAGTTCCTTTGGGTTTGACATTCCGGTCTTGCCACTAAACTATACTACTGTTCGATTGGTGCGCTTGCCTTATTCATGGTAATAGTTAGTTTCTGGGTACGATCATAAAAATTTAAAACTTATCACAACAACATCAATTACAATAGCACCCGAAGATCAATACAAGACGACATTCACCTACCCGTACGGTACATTTGCATTTAGACACCTGCCATTTGGTTTATGTAATACACCTACATTTCAAAGATGTATGATGTTTATTTTTACTAACATGGTTGAGAAATATTTGGAAGTTTTTATGGATGATTTTTTAGTATTTGGAGATACTTATGATGATTGCTTAGCCAATCTAGCCAAGGTACTAAGGCGATGCAAAGAAACAAACCTAGTACTCAACTGGAAAAGTGCCATTTCATGGTGCAAGAAGGGATTGTTCTAGGGAATCAGATATCAAGACATGGGATCAAGGTAGATAAAGCAAAGGTAGACGTTATTGAGAAACTCCCACCTCTAATATCTGTAAAGGGTGTTAGGAGCTTTTTAGGCCACGATGGCTTTTATCGAAGATTTATCAAATACTTCACCAAAATTGCGAAACCTTTGTGCAAATTATTGGAGAAGGACACGACATTCAATTTTGATGAGGAACGTTTAAGAGCATTCAAGGATTTGAAGAATTGATTAGTTACAGCACCCATAATCCTCACACCAGATTGGGATTTTCCATTTGAACTAATGTGTGACACAAGTGACTTCGCGATAGGAGCTGTCATGGACTAGCGAAGGAACAAAGTTTTTCATCCAATCTACTACGCAAGTTAGACTCTAACAGGAGCTCAGTTGAATTATATGGTAACAGAGAAAGAGTTATTTGCTATTGTATTTGCTTTCGACAAGTTTCGATCTTATCTTGTAGTACCAAAGTAACTGTCTATACAGACCACTCGGTAATTAAGTATTTACTTGCCAAGAAAGACACTAAGTTGAGACTGATCCAGTGGACTTCTACTTCAAGAGTTCGATCTAGAAATTCAAGATCGAAAGGGAGTAGAAAACCATGTAGCAGATCATTTGTCTAGATTGGAGCTGCAAGAAGGGAATTCTTCACTTGTACTGATTCAGGAGACATTTCCAGATGAACACATACTGAAGGTAAATCATGTCCATAATACCCTTTGGTTTGCTGATATTGTTAACTATTTAGCTTGTGGTTTGATGCCGATTGATAAGACGTATCAGTAAAGGAAAAAGTTTCTTCACGATGTGAAGTACTATTTCTGGGAAGAGCCATATGTGTTTTAAAAAGTGTGAAGATCAGATGATCAGGAGATGCGTGGCAGAAGATGAAATACCAAAGATTTTATACCACTGTCATTCAGCTCCGAGTGAGGGACACTTCGGAGGTACTCATACTACGGCCAAATTATTACGAGCTGAATTCTTTTGGCTAACACTATTCAATGATGCATATGCTTATATGAAGAGTTGTTATCAATGTCAAAGGGTTGGAAATGTCAACAACAAAAATGAGATGCCTCGAACAAACATCATTATGGTAGAATTATTCGATGTTTGGGGTATTGACTTTCTCGGTCCTTTCCCTCTGTCTTTTGGTCACAAGTACATATTGGTAGCAGTAGACTATGTGTCCAAGTGGGTCGAGGCTAAAGCTTATCTGACAAATGATGCTAATGTTGTGATGAAGTTCTTACAAAAACACGTGTTCACAAGGTTTAGAATCCCAAGAGCCATTATCAACGATGAAGGGTCCTATTTTGTGAACAAGTGGTTAAAATGGTTATTAGATAAACATGGAGTGAAACATAAGTTTGCTACAGGTTACCATCCGCATACGAATGGGCAAGCTGAGCTGGCGAATAAGGAGATTAAAGGCATACTTGAGAAGGTAGTTTGCCTGAATAGACGAGATTGGTCCAAAAGACTAGATGATGCTTTATGGGCTTACAGAACAGCATACAAGACACCTTTAGAGACGTCATCCTATAAGTTGGTCTTCAGAAAAGCCTGTCATCTACCTTTGGAGTTAGAGCACAAAGCTTACTGGGCTCTTTGACAACTCAACTTGGACCTCAAGCTTGCTAAAAAGAAATTGATGCTCCAACTCAATGAGCCAAATTACTTAAAGAAAGATTCAAGAAATGGCATGACATGCACGTCTGAATTAGAGAATTTGAAGCAAGTCAGCAAGTCTTGTTATTTAATTCCAAATTGAAGTTCTTTCCAGGTAAATTAAAATAACATTGATTCGGCCCATTTACATTTCATCGCGTCTATCCATATCGAGTTGTCGAACTCCAAGGTAAGGGAGGTAATTTTCGAGTTAACGTTCAACGCTTGAAACATTACTGGGAAATAAAATTGAAAGTGATACAATCTCATTTATTTTATATGATTGTTAGCTATTCTTGTTTTCTTTTAAATAAATGATTTAGGGTATATTTTCGAGTTTAGTATGTTTAAATAAATTCTGTCTAGGAGATGGGAACTTAAGCGAGACCGCTTGTGACCCCTCCAACCTTTCCTGGAAATTTATTTTGACATAATTTTCCGAGAAATTATTCCCTAAATAACAAAAAAAATTGGTTTTTCAAATAATAGGGTCAATTTTGATCCAAGTTTTAATTTGCAACTCAATTTTAAATTTTCTTTAAGTTTAGGGAATTGAATTATTTTTAAAATTTGATTGCTCTTTTTGTAAAGAATAAAAACTAGGTACCTCTCTTTGTAAATATTTTCAAAAGGCATCTAGAATAAATATTTTTACTTAATATTATATATTTATACATTAATATTATGATAAAATTTAATATATAATTATATCTATTATAATTTATATATTAATTTTTATCAACTTAGCATAGAATTAGGATTAGTTTAATTTTAATCATATTTTATTTTTATTTTAATAAATTAATAGCATTAATAATTTAATATGCATATATTTGATTATTAATTGTTGTTAACTTTGAGTAGGATTAGACTTAGAATATTTTAATTATTAAATTATACTAAGAGTTCTATTCTAAGTCCTATTTCTCATACTATAAATTCCACCACCACGTCTTCCCATTCACTCATCACCCAAAACCTAAAGCACAAAATCCCTTAAGTGCCGCAACCCCCTAGCCAACTATTCGGCTAGCAGCCTAGCCATAGCAGTCAGCCAGCACGCCTGAGCGCCCAGCAGTCATTGCTTCTCCAGGCCACAACGCGCATACCTGCTACCTAATGCACATCCACGTGCGCCTGTTGCTCCTGCCCAGCATTTCAGCATTTCAACTTTTGTCGATATGTCGTGTTGTAGTGTATGCACACACCTTAGACTTTATATCAAACAATCAAACATAGGTTAGAAGTACACATCTTAGCCCCTGGAGTACTAAGTACTCATAATCGTCAGAACCTATATTCAAACATTATACTACATTAGTAACTACCAATTAATACAAAATAAATCCATTACACTCGCTTAGTGACGGACAAACTATACTTGCCTTGATCGACTGCGATTTGCCTATGTAACTCGAAATTTGACGTAGTCCCCCTTCCGCATCTAGGAGGAAAGTCCTGAACCGCTGACACCTTACGCCGCTTCAACTTGGGAGTAGTGGTTACGTGCTCAAACTTAGTCGGCATCTTCATTGACACTTTACTAGTTCCCCCTTTACTCAACGTAAACTCTAGAATAAACCAAGTACACAATTCCCAATTGATAAGAGAGGAAAAATAAAAACTTGACAATAGGGCCAAAGAAATTCAGCTAATAATAAAGGGATTAAACATACCCTTATCAATCGATCAAATGAATTTTGGTAATAGCTAGTCCAAGGAGATTTAGTCAACGCAAGCAAAATAAAAGATTTGAGAGAGGGAGAGAATGAATGTAACGCCCTAAATTTTAGGCTTCGTGTATCGGAGAAATTTGAATTTTTGTGGTCAAGAAAAATATTTTGTAATTTCATGTTTGGATTGTTAATTAAGTGATTTGGAGTGCTTGGGGATGTCGGAGAAGTCCGGGGTTCAACAAGGGACTTTAAGAAAAATTTTAATTTTTATCACTAAATGGAATTGGCATTTTAAGGAAGGGTTCATGAATATTTTTTGTAGTTAAAGCTGACTAATAGAAGCAAGTGGTCTGGTGGCTAGGAGTATTGCTAGCCAGGAAATGGTCCATGGTTCGAATCCAGGCCTTAGCTTAATTTTTTTCTATTTTCGTATATATGGTCATAGAAGCTGGCGTGTAAACCTTATGTATATTTGGGAGTGATTTGCGACATATAAAGAGGCTGTGGAAGAGTGGCAAGGCATGTATAGTGTGCTTTAGTTGGGGGTTCGAGTCTGCTTAAGGGAAAAATGTTGTTTTTTTAAGGTTTTTAAGGAAGCTTGGCATTCAAGATGGAAGATTTAAAAAATGTTGCGTGGGGTTAATGACATGAAAGTCATATTGTTGCAGTGGCAAGGTTGTGTGTGTATGAGGCGTCTTTGAGAGGTTACAGGTTCGAGCAACCTGGACGTTGATTGTTGCTATTTTTTTTGCTGCACGGGGTGGGAGTCAAGCAGTAGGTTATTAAGGAAGGTTGTTGTCGGTGGATTAAACCAAGCGGTGAATGCTTTAATTCTTTTTATTTTTATGGAATGTTAAGATTGCTGGCTAGCTGATTTCTTGCAGCTATTAATGAGTTATTTGAGGCAAGAATTGACCGATTATTAGTCCTTTTGGTCATAGGAGATAAAGTTGCCTAGTTTAGATGCTTGAGCTTGGGGATATGTCGGCATCCTTGTGAGATGAAGATTTCTTTTCTTTTTGTTTCTAAGCATTGGCCGACACACTTGCAATTACTCACCCTCTTCTCTTTGACTTGACAGTTGAATGCACCTTTGGCTATAGTCTATACCATTAATCTTTAGTCTTTTCTCTACTCCACTAACCAAACCATCATTCTTTGCCTCTTGTCTCTTGTTCATTTTTTTTTGTTGTTCTCTACGCCATTTGACTATATTTCTTTTAAATTACATCCACTCTTTGTTAGCCGAATTCTTTTACTTTCTTTCTTGCTCTCTATACTTTTGATTTTGGTACTTAACTGAGAATACGAAATTGCACTTACTGAACCATCCTATCCATTTGATTTTCCTACCGATTATTGTTGAAGGCAATTTTTCGGTTTGAGGGTTGTTCTTTCCTCCTAGTTGCTTCTTTAATGGAAATCGTATGTTTAGTCTCTAGGTACTAACTCTTGCTCTTTTGTTTTAATATCGTTCTTGGGGTATTGATATGCGTGATATGAAGTAATAAAATTTATAATAATGATCGCATTAAAAACTAACTATTATCATGACTTTAAGGCAAGTGTACCTATCGAATAGTAGTATAGTTTAGCGGCAAGACCGAGATATCGTGCCCAAGGGAACCAAAAGTAGTAGTACTTACTTCCTTTCTATTATTTAACCTAGAAATAAAAAGGCATTTTTATGAAACTAAACTATGAATGCACAAAAAGTAAACTGGGGGAAAGCTCTTTTAGGAAAAACTGATTGATTTGGGCAATACTGAAGGGAGAATCCACCTAGACTTCACTTGTTATCAATTATTGAGGTAGACGATCTATCACTTGACTTGATCCGTAGAGATCCCTAACTTATGTTAATACCTCCGTCGAGGATAAGAACAACTAATCTTTGGTTGATTAACTTAAATCTCTTTCTAGTTAAAACCCCCTAGTCTTGTATTAACTCGATCTATGGATCCCCTTATTAGGTTTGACCCTAATTTGGCAGATTTATGTCGCCCTATGTCTAGAGTTGCATGCAACTCTGCTTAATTATGCTAGATCTACTCTTAAATAGGAACTTTTGCTCCTCTGAATAAGCATATCAATAGTTGAATTAATACCTAAGATTATTAAAAAAAGAATTAAGAACACATAATTAAGAACAATTCAAGTATTTATCATATAACTCAAGATAAAATAATAACAAAATCTGTCTCAGGTTTCATCCCTCTCAAGTATTTGGGGGATTTAATTCATAATTAATAAAGAAAACATCTCAGAAGAATAACGATAACAAAAAATAAAGAACCCAAAAACCCCTATAGGAATTTCAAAGGAGATCTTTAGTCTTGATGTAGAATTCGGCTTTTGGGATGAATCAATCGGCTTCTCTTGGAGTAATTCCTTACTTCCACTCTCTGTTTTGGCAAAAATAAAGCACCCTTTTTAGGAGAGAAAAGCACACCCTTGTAGTTGCCCCCTAGGGTCTTTATATAGAGCTTTGGAATGCCTTTCTTAGCCTCTAAGTATACAAATCTGAGTGAAATTGAACTTCCTCACGATAGGGACACGTCCGTGTGCCACGCCCGTGTAGATCGACAAAAGGCCGTGTGCGAGACTGTTGATGGTGGCATGGCCGTGTCACCTGGCCGTGCTTATCGAGGTTGGGTCGTGTTGGATTTTATGTGGCACGACTGTGGGACACGGCCGTGTGGTGAATCCTTGAGCCATGTTGTTTTCACACTTTTGCCCATTTTCTCCATTTTTTGGCCCGTTTCTCGTTCTTTTCTGTTGCTTATGCTCTCCTGAGTATAAAACATGAAATAGAAGGATTAAGAGCACCAATTTCCACACATTTAATGATAATTCATCCAAAACTTAGGCTAAGCATGAGGTAAAAATATGTATAAATTATCGTTTATAAGGTATCAAGCTTCGAGGAGTGTTACACCTTCTCTCTGACTTCTCGTTCTTCCTCTGCGTAGACCTAATCTAAGGCCCGTGTGTGTTAATCAAATACTATCCTTCTATACTTTGGTAAGTATTCGAATGAGGTCAAGTGGTTTAGCTGAATATTATGTGGCCATTGATTTCATTTAAGTAGTGATCTTGTAACACTGTAATTGATCATTTATGAATAGGGATTCGATTCTTTTAGGAGAGGGTTGGTCGAACTCTCAAACTCTTGCAAGTGATTGTTCCTTTTTTGGGTAAGTGATGGTGGGTTGATCTTGATATTATTCATATGGTAGTTTTGGGTTTAGCCATAAAAATTGTCTAACAATAAGGTTGTGGTTACTTTAGGTGCTTGGATTTCCGGAAGCAGATAACTACTATCTCGTTACAGGTGTGTTATCACACTTTTATAAAGACTGACCATATAGGCGTGTGAACGCTCATATGAGTGATTGAGGCATGGATTATGGCCCTATAATGGAAAACGGTATTCATAAGTAACTTCAAGAGTTGGGTCGAAACGGGCCAAATGGGCCCAATGGGCCTATAGGCCCGCTAGATGGTTTTAAAACCCGTTATCTAATCTCTAGATTGTTTGGTTGCATGTGTTGCCAGACGACCATGGGCTTACTGGTAGGCCGTCACTTACGAAGGACCACACTGGTAAATGACTGAAATGCCCCTAAGGGCAAAATGACCAAAATACTCCTCGTGGGTAAATTAACTGTTTTGACCCTTTATAATGCTTGAATTATTATGTATGCTCTGATATATATATATATATGTATGTGTGTATATTTTGTAATTTGACTTTACATGACATTGAGTATGATGCATTGCATGGGGGTTGGGTATATATTTTTAGAGGAAGTGTACTGTTCTGGCAGCTTCGCTACATTATTCTGAGGCTTATAGCCTAATATTCTAGCAGCTCTGCTGCATTTTATCGATAGTGCCGTATCGGTACTACACTGTGGAGTGTAGGCTTGGGTGGGTTGATTATATCTCGACATGGAGTGATGGGTTGGACGGAGATGGAATGTAGCGGATGGATTGGGTAGGATTTTGATTACATATTATACTGTTATTGTTATGGGCGTAGGCCCACTCATTATGATATGGACTCTGATTGCATGCTATACTTATACTGTAATGGGCACTAGCCCAGTCTGATTCTGTTATATTGTTATTGCTGGGGTTACACACTTAGTATTCGTATACTCACCCTTTTATTTTACCATACAGGTAATATCGAGGCATAAGCGATTCGGTGCTACGAGGACTTGGAGGCAGCCACACTCTGCTTTTATATTGTTTCTGGTTTTTATTTATTTTTATTATGGTTTTATTTTGGGTTTGTAATAAGGGCGTTATTTAATTTTTCTTAAGTTTTGGGATTATTTATCTGCATGTTTAAATCTGTTAGCTCCAAGGCGCGTTTTACAAAATGATATCTATTTTCAAAAAACCACGTTTCCACAACAAACGAGAATTAGAACAAAGCTTCCGCAATCATTATATTTTTCCAAAGTAAACTACTTTCATAATCTGATTAATCAAGATAGACGGAATAGCGATTTCTTTAGAATTTGTAAGAAGGGTTTTCAATGAAAACATGGTTTTCTTAAAACACTTCAATGTGACACGTCGGACTCGAGCCAAACTTCTAGGCTGGGTTTGGGGTGTTGCAATGAATATTCGGTTCCAGAGAAAAGGAAATGAACTTGATTTCAACTAGCAAAACTAAACAAGCTAGAGACAAAAGAAAAGGTGCAATCGGGTAAAACTTTGGGTGAAACGAAAGAGCCAATGAAAAGAGGGAATTTCGGTAGAAGTTTTAAAGTAAGGTGAAAGAAACAGGGATGGGCAAAAAATAACAACTCAATATTTACCAGAAGAGACAGAGAAAAAAATAAAATGTGCAAAAGGCCAATTTCCCAAAATGCCAAAACTCCAAAACAAATAACGAACACAAAAGCAATATTATTTTATTTTTTCCTATCGGCTCAATCTCATCTCCAAGTAAATTCCTTCAATCCAAATCCTTCATTTTAGCCAACCACCCAATTTAAATTTCATCCAAATTCCTTCCACTAAATAGCCACCCCTTAATTCAAATTTCAATCAAAGCCTGGGTGTTTTGGTCAAACTCAATTACCTTCCCCATGTGAGCAGCAAAATAGCAGTTTATTACACACAAAGCAGTTCGAAACCAAGACCTCCAGGCACCCACAACACGCTACTTGCCACTACACCGCAACTCTTCTTGTGACATAATTCGGTCACAAATAATTATAAGGCTTACTACCCAGCGATCGTGTAACACCCCGAACCCGGCCCAGACGTTATGGCCATGTCCGGTGTGCTACATCACCTAGACTATCCTATGCCGCCCTATTTACTAAGTCCGATGGTGAGTTTTGAAAAGCAATGCTTGATTTTTGGAAATTCCCGTTTTAATAATTATTCAACTTAATCTCTATTCCATTTGATAAGCAATTTATTTTAACCTTATTATCCTACTTAGCCATTTGTATTGTCAGGTTGGTTAAGAAAACATTTGTTAAATTTTCGAAAAATGGTGTATAGTTGTGGTTGAAATAAAACAGTTGAAAATCCCAAATAAAAACAGTCATAGTGGCCTTATTACAACCCATTAACAAATTTAAAAGTAGAAACCAATAATTAGAAATATAAAGTAGTAAAACTTATTTAAACCGTGCTCAGTCCTCGTGGCCACTCCGAATCCCTCCCAGCAACCAAGTCACGATCTAGGGCTCACCTGCAAGTATGGAAAAGAAAAGGGTGAGTTTGGGAAACTCAGTGTGTGCAGAACCCATCCAAAGCCCACATCGGCTGGAGCCCACTGGGCCTGAGCCCTAACCAGTCTCAGTCAGTTTTGGGCCGAAGCCCTATTCAGAATACAGATACTGGGCCAAAGCCCTATAACAGATACTGGGCCGAAGCCCTATTCAGATAACAGTTTGGCCCATAGGCCCATAACAGTACAGTACAATATAACAGTATGAATGCAACCCAATTGGGGAGACTACTCAACCCACCAACCGCTACACACCACCCGTACCAGCCAACACACCATGTGTGGAATAACTCGACCCACCCAGCCCACACACCACAATCGCAGCATGGCTGCTCAAATAAATAGTATACGAGGCAAAGCCCCTTTCAGAAATAGTACGAGGCATAGCCCCTTTCAGTAACGTGGCAGTGCCACTCACACTTCCTCCAATATAAACCCAACCCATGCATCAGACATACATACATTATGATATGCAGTAACAGAAATAGTCATGTCAAACAGTACAGTCGATTTTAGCCCTAGGGGTATAATGGTAATTTATACTTAGAGGTAAATCAGTAATTTCTCACCCTAAGGGTATTTCAGTAATTTTGTTCTCTTATTACAGTTTTTATTATTATTACAGCCTCTACTATTATAGTGGTTGTTACAGAAACTCATTTAATTTAGTTTATCAGTTCTAGTCCTTAGGCCCTAAAACCCCTAATGGGCTCTACCATGCCATTTTAGCCCATTAGGCCCATTTAAGCCTTAATTTCCAATCCATTATCTTGTTTTAACAGTTTTTATGCCTGTAATCCATATTATTGCCTTTAAACCTATTTTTACCCAAATGGGCCCAAATTGCCCATTGGGCCCATATTCGGCCCACCGAGGCCCAACTTACCGTAGAGCCCAAAATTCCGCGGTCAGCCCGCCTGACAGTGCCGATTCCAAAACCAACCTTCTCCTACCAACTTGAGAGTGTTCACACGCTCACAAGCTATCGAAATGCCGGAATATCGGCATTTCGACTTTTCGACTTTTGCCGATTTGAGCATTGAAGGGTGTTCGAAACACACACCTGATTTGTAGTTCCACTGACGAGATTTCCTATGCGCCCGTTCCTACAACCCATTATCTAAGTGATTAATCAGTAGATCTATGAAAAAATACAACCAAAATCCCTTACCACATTCGGCCACACCCTTAATGGCCATGAAAACTTACCTCTATCGATTTAGATGCACTAGATCTAGATCTGATGATACCGATGCCTTCCACTCCTTGCTTGATCACCTTCTTTGCTAACTAACATCCAAAAAGAACCCAAATACTACTTTAAATCACTAATAGACTAAATCGACAACCTCCCTAACTTTAGGGACTTTCGGCTTTTCCAAAGTATGAAATATCTTAAAGATCTAAGTTGATAACCACTTACCACTATTTTTACCTTGACTCTAACTCAGATTTGAAGTAGATCTAACCCTTAAATGTTAGTAGAACCCTTATCTCTGAGATCTGCAAATTCGGCTATCTCCCTAAAACTATGGTGATTTCGGCTTTTCACCAAGTGAAGAAGATAACGATTTAGACTATAGGTTTGAGTGATGGTGTCGAAAATGATGTGGCTCAAGGGGATGTAGTAATCGGCCACAACAGGTGAAAGGAACAGGGGTAATTCGGCTTACAAGGATTCGGCAAAAGGAAGTAGCTTTCGGGATTCTGGCACTTTGAACAATCGGCTATGGGTGTTTTTGAGAGGGATGGGAGCAAAAGAAAGAGTGGATCTGAGTAAGTAGGGTGTTCGGCTAGGGAAAAGATCAAAGAGGAAAAAGAAAAGTGAAGAAAATAATGGTAGAGGTGAAGAAGAAGAAATCGGCTAGAAGCTTTCTAGGGAGGCAAGTTTCGGCTTTTCTGACAGTAAAAGAGAAGATTATACCTATGGTGGCTAGCCCTAATTCTTATGACAGAAAATAGAAAAAGATATAACCCTAATATCACACTTGAGTAATTGGCCCAAGTCCCTAAAAGCCCTTGCCGAAATTCCTACTTAAATTAGTCACATGCCCGGCACATGCTTAAAAATTAAAAAGAACACTACGCTTATCTTGCAACTCGAACCCTTGTCCTTGAATACCCACTTAGCCGCCACTTTTTTAGGAGCTTAGTGGTGCCACCTTGCCACTCTACCAAGGCTCCCTTTATGACATATTTTACACGGTTTTTCTTCAAGGCCCACTTAACCAAGTCCCCTTTCACTTGAAAATCCAACTTAATATTTTACCGGGTTTTAACTTAAGCTTGGGCCTTCTAAAGGCCCACTAACACATGTACATACATTTCCAACCTTCAGAACACCAAAATTTTAAAACTTCACTAAAATTCACAAAACCCAAAAAATCCCGAAAATCAGGGCGTTACAGATCAGGTTAACCAAAACAATCTAAACATATTTGCTGCTACCCAATTTCGAACCTCTAACCTTTAGCCTATGCTACACGCCCCTTGCCACTATGCTGCCTGCCTTGTTTGTGTCAACTTTCCTCCACATTTAATTATAAAGTCTTAGGCCAAACTCTAGGTTTACTTAAAAGAAAACCAAAATAAATCGACGCGAGCAAAGTCTCGAACCCAGGCTCCCTTCACCCTAACCACATGCCTTTGCCATTGGACTACACCTTATCTTGTGTCACCTTTTTATCCAAATATTTAATAAGCCTTCCTGCCGACATCCAGGTTTGTTTAAAAAAACAACCAAAATTTTGCACCTGCCGCGACTTGAACCCAGCACTCCCTTACTATTCCTAATGCCTTTTGCCACTAGGACAAGCACGTCCCTTGTGTCAAATTCCAACCAAATATATTTATAAGGTCTAACGCCAAAGTCTACCTAAGGAAGTAAAAATTAAAATTTTTGCTAGAGCCTGGCTTGAACCCAAGGCTTCTCTGACACTCCTAACCCTTCCTAAAACACTTATCCACTAGATTAAACATACAATTTATGAAATTTTTCTTGCACAACTAAAATCCAATTTGACACGCGAAGCCCATTTCTTCTAGGCCCAAAATCTGAGGCGTTACAACTCATTTCTCCTAAAATAAATTTCGTCCCCGAAATTTCCAACTAACAGGGTAGTCATGTATCAACTACCCCACTACGCTACCACTGTGCACTCTGATCCTAATAATTTTAATATATTCCTAAAACATCCACCTACCGCAACGACTTCCAAGCACACACAAAATAAGTACCAAATTCAGATTCAAATGTTTACATAGTCCGATATCTAAGGAAATCCTATTAACTACAAACAATTAATAGCTTAAGATATATTACAGTATAATAGTTCAACATAATTCAGTAGTAAGAGAACTTACTTGGCTCGACGTCGAAGACCCGGTGTGCCACACAATAAAAACTTTCAAAATATTTTGCTTCATTTGAAAATAGTTTTTAATCCAAATACTAAGGCCCATTTCATAGACCGAGATTTGCAATCGAGCTCTGATACCACTAAATATAACACTCCAAACCTAGCCCAAATGTTATGGCCGAGTTTGGCATGTCACATTGAAGTGTTTTTTGAAAACTGTGTTTTCATTAAAAACCCTTCTAAAATTTTTGATGAATTATCACTTGCGTGAAACCCTTCACGATTGATCAAAACCTTAAGATGTTATTTGAAAACCTCAGTTTTGATATCCAATGTTAAATCTCAGATTTCAGTTCTCGCGAAAGCTTTATCTCTAAAAACGTTTCACGTTTTAGCTTGTTTAAAATCAAAATAATGTTTACATTTTTTAGAAAAATGAATCTTCGTTATAATTTAGCAATTAATAGAGTATAATCCAAAAACAAAACTTAAATTCGGATAATGGCCTTATTACAATCCAAATAAAAATAAATAATGATAAAATAAATGTAACTACTAAAATATTAGACCGCTCGCTATGTGGCTACCTTCGAGTCCTTCCCAACTATCGAACTGCCTACTGAGGGTCCCTTGAAAAAACTAAAAGAGGGAGTGAGCTTTCAAAAACTCAGTGTGTACGACCATTGTCAAACAAATAATATGCAACAATCAAATTAGGCCTAAGCCCATTACAACAACGGTGGCCTCTGAGCCTTAGCCCAGAATGGCCTCAGTTGGGCCTGAACCCATATCACATTAATATCAATATGTATATGCAATGCACATTTTCCCATCCAACCCTGCACACCCCCTTCTAACCCTACACTCCTGTGGGGATATAAATCTCGACCCACCCATCCCTACACACCTGTTGTAGCACTGGTTGCGGCACTACTCAACGTTGCAGTAAAGCTGCTAATCATAATATCTGTTGTAGCATCGATTGCAACATTACTCAGCATTATAGCAGAGCTGCTAATCATAATATGGCTTAAAAGCCTTCATTGGATCCATAGTCGTCAAGCGACCATGCGACCCTTACATAACACTTCCTCCAATACAAACCCATCCCACATGCAACATGGTATTATATGAATGCATCACAATTGTACATATGGCATACAAAATCATACAAACAATAACACATAGGGGCATTTTTAGTCATTTTGCCCTTAGGGCATATCAGTCATATCCTATCGTGGGCCTAGGTGCACATTCTGGCCCATTAACCAATTTCATAATTGTTCAAAGCGTTTAGAGTTGTTCCAATAGAATCACAAATTTTACTAGGGCCAAAAAGCCCAATACTTAGCCCAAGCATGGCCCACATACTTATACAGCCCATTGGGCCTAAGTCTACCATAGTCACGTGGTTAGCTCGACCGGCTTGTCAAATCTTACAAATTTATGATTTTACTCACGATGCCCATCGAGCCCATTTGACCCATTTCAGCCCAGTTATCCAAAAGGTGGCCCGAGTCAATGGAATCGCCCATGGAGCCTCTGCCATCGTATCAGTATCTCCACACGAGTGCTCACACGCTCATGTGGTTACCGGCGCCAACCCTTCGGCTTTTGTCGATATGTCGTGTGTGGAGTACTAAGTACTCATAATCGTCAAAACCTATATTCAAACATTATACTTCATTAGTCACTACCCATTAATACAAATTAAATCCACTACACTCACTTACTGATGGACAAACTATACTTGCCTTGATCGACTACGATTTGCTTATGTAACCCAAAGTCTGACGTAGTCCCCCTTTTACATCCAGGCGGAAAGTCCTGAACTGCTGACACCTTACACCGCTTAAACTTGGGAGTAGTGGTTACGTGCTCAAACTCAGTTGGCATCTTCATTGACACTTTACTAGTTCCCCTTTACTTAGCGTAAACTCTAGAACAAACCAAGTACACAATTCCCAATTAATAAGAGAGGAAAAATCAAAACTTGATAACAGGGCCAAAGAAATTTGGCTAATAATAAAGCGATTAAACACACCCTTATCAATCGATCAAATGAATTTGGTAATAGCTAGTCCAAGGAGATTCAGTCAATGTAAGCGGAATAAAAGATTTAAGAGAGGGAGAGAATGAATATTCGATTCCAAAGAAAAAGAGAACTTGATTTCCACTAGCAAAACTAAACAAGCTAGAGACAAAAGAAAAGGTGCAATCAGGTAAAACTTTGGGTGAAACGAAGGAGCCAATAAAAGGAGGGAATTTTAATACAAGTTTTAAAGCAAGATCAAAGAAAAAGGGATTGGCAAAGAATAATTACTCAATACTTACTATAAGAGACAGAGAAAAAGAATAAAATGTGCGAAAGGTCAATTTCCCAAAATGCTAAAAGTCTAAAACAAATAACGAACACAAAAGCAATATTATTTTATTTTTTTCCTATCAGCTCAATCTCATCTCCAAGTAAATTCCTTCAATCCAAATCCTTGATTTTAGCCAACCACCCAATTTAAATTGCATCCAAATTCCTTCCAACAAACAGCCACCCCTTAATTCAAATTTCAATCAAAGCCTGGGTGTTTCGTTCAAACTCAATTACCTCCCCCACATGAGCAGCAAAATAGTAGATTATTGCGCACAAAGCAGCTTGAAACCAATACCTCGAGGCACCCACCACACGCTACTTGCCACTGCTCCGCAACTCTTCTTGTGACATAATTCGGTCACAAATAATTATAAGGCTTACTACCCAGTGATCGGGTTAACCAAAACAATCTAAAAATATTTGCTGCTACCTAGTTGCAAACCTCCAACCTCCAGCCTATGCTACACGTCCCTTGCCACTACGTCGCCTGCCTTGTTTACGTCAACTTTCCTCCCTATTTAATTATAAAGTCTTAGGCCGGACTCTTGGTTTACTTAAAAGAAAACCAAAATAAATCGATGCGAGCAAAGTCTCGAACCCAGGCTCTCTTGCACCCTAACCATATGCCTCTGCCACTGGACTACACCTTATCTTGGGTCACATTTTTATCCAAATATTTAATAAGCCTTCCTGCCAACATCCAGGTTAGTTTAAAAAAACAACCAAAATTTTGCACCTGCCGCGACTTGAACCCAGCACTCCCTTACTGTTCCTAACGCCTTTTGCCACTAGGCCAGGCGTGTCCCTTGTGTCAAATTCCAACCAAATATATTTATAAGGTCTACTGCCAGATACTCCCCAAGGAAGTAAATATTAAAATTTTTGCTAGAGCCTGGCTTGAACCCAGGGCTTCTTCGACACTTCTAACCCTTCTTAAAACACTTATCCACTAGATTAAACTTATAATTTATGAAATTTTTCTTGCACAACTAAAATCCAATCTGACACACGAAGCCCATTTCTTCTAGGCCCAAAATCCGGTGCATTACAGTTTAAGTCTTTAGAATTGACTCAGTAGTTTCTTGAGGCGAAATCCTAGGAAACATGGAACATTGAAAATGATTTAGGCAACTATTGTTTGGACCGTTTTACCCTTTCAAGCCAACCATGATAAATTTATCCTTTAAAACCCAACTTTGAACTATATAGCCTAATTTTATTTGGACCTTTGCAATATTTAGCCATCACTTTTCTTTTAATTATCTTCAAAATTGTCCCAAACACTAGACTCAGTATTATGCAGAATATCGCTTGAAAATAAGTTTGGGAGAGTTGAAAAGAAGTATCAAATGCTCAAAAATTGCGGTACATGAAGCATGTGCTCATGTTTAAAAAAAGTATTTGAAAATAGATGTATAAAAAAGCATGTGAAAGTAAAGTAAGTTGGTGTATCGAAGGTAAAAGTTTCGAAGGTTCGAGTTACGCTGAGTCTAGGGTTTTAAGCCAAAAAATATCTATCTTTTACCTACCACTAGCCTAGCCACGTTACAACCTTAATAAAGACCTATTGATTCAAGTTTCTATGATACCTACTGTAACACCCCAACCCCGGCCTAGAAGTTAGGCCCGAACCTGGCGTGTCATATTGAAGTGTTTTTCAAAACCTTGTTTCTATTGAAAACCCTTATTAAAACTTGTTGCCATTTAAAACTTGTGTAAAATCTCAAATTTTGTATGCATATTTTTTAAATGTGGTTTATTAAAAGATGTTCTCTTGTAAAATGTTATTACCTTTAAAACCTTAATTGTTATGGAAGCCTAATTTAAAACAGTTGCGGAAACATAATATTTTGAAAAATAGTTGTTGTTTTGGAAAAATCGTGTCTGACTTTTAGCAATTATAAAACAATAAATAAAATCCCAAATGTAAAAACTAGAAAGTTTAAACTGCCTTATTACAGCTCAAACCGGAATAAAGTACATAAAAGTAAATCAAGACAGAGCATAAGCAATGTATGGCCTTCTCCGAGTCCCTCGCAGCACCGATCCTCCTAAAGCTAAGGATTACTTGCACAATTATTAAACGGGGTGAGTTTTATGAAAACTCAGTGTGTAATCCCCTACTATATAAAATGAACAGTCAGTCATACAAAAGAATTAATAGTCTGGGCCCTAGCCCTACTACAGTTCCAGTATCAATTGGGCCTTAGCCCACTATAATAGACAATATCAGATGGGCCTTAGCCCATTACTGAATCAGAACCATTATCAGAATTAGAATCAAAATCAGAATCAGGTGGGCCTAAGCCCAAAACAGAATTAGTAACAATATAATACAGATATGCAGAACAGACTGGGCCAAAGCCCGAAATAGAATAGATCAGTCTGGGCCTTAACCTTATACAGAATAGTGTGGGCCAACCCATAGCAGAATCAGAACAATATGCGAATGCAATCCTAACCCAGTCCAGCCATCACACCACCCGTACTAACCCAACACACCATGTGGGGAATAACTCAACCCACCCAGCCTTACACACCAATGACGCAGCCATGCGGCTAATAACAGATAACATGGCGAAGCCACCAAAATCAGAATACGTGGCAAAGCCACTAGCACAGAACTTCCTCCAAATTGATGTCCCAACCTAATATGTCGTGTATGATATGCTCAATCATCACACATGTATGCAGAATAACCATGTTGAATATTAGTAATTTGAACACATTAAAACATATCAATCACATAACCATGATCATGTCAGTTAAATCACTATCATACGAACACAATCAAATTCATCAAATACACAGTCCAAGTCAGTCACTTGCCTACAAAGGCAAAATAGTCATTTAACACCCTAGGGGCAAAATGGTAATTTTACCCCATCTCGGTAATTCTACCCTATAGGGTTGTTTCGGTAATTCTACCCTACAAGGGTATTTTAGTAATACTACCTTACAGGGGTATTTCAGAAATTCTACCCTATAGGGGTGTTTCGGTAATTCTACCCCACAGGGGTATTTTAACAATTTTGCTACCCAAGGTGTTTTCGTAATTTACAAACTAGGGTATTTCTATAATTTTGTAAACCGAGGGTAAAATGGTAGTTTTACAAATTAGAGGTAAAACAGTAATTTTACAAATTAGGGTAAAACAGTACTTTTACAAATCGAGGGTATTTCTATAATTTTACAAATCGGGGTTATTTTTGTAATTTTACAAATCGAGGGTCATTCGGTAATTTGCAAATCGGGTGTATTAAAGTAATTTTACCCTATAAGGGTATTTTGATAAATTTATTAATCCCTCAGAAAGTCTACAGTCGCCTCGGCGACTCAAGTATTCTAAACAGAGATAACATTGCGAATGGGCCTAAGGCCCATTCTCGGCCTAGGTGGGCCCACACGCTCGTGTGGCCCTTTAGCCCAAAACTAGCCACAGATATGAGATTCACCTAGTCTAGTCCAATAGTTACTACACAATCATACAATTTGCTCGATTGGGCGCATATGGCCCATTTTGGCATTTCGGCATCTGCCGTTCTATAGCTAGAGAAGGGTGAAGTACACACCTGATAGGTATCTGAAGTTACCACGCTCTGAACACTGCAATGCCCAGAAGCCAACAATAATAGCACCTTTGACTCCCTAGGGGGTGGTTCGATCAACTACGGTCACCACCACCATGACCCAACAGCATACAGATCAACAAATGATCCAACGTCTAACCCCAACGAACACCCCACAACGTGAAAGGGATAAGCCAAGAAAAGTATGCTTACTCTCCTCATGGTTTACTCTATTTAAAGCCAGCTTCTTGCCTATTTTCATGTTAGCTTCCTGATGTGGGATTCTCCATCAATCATCCAAAACCAACTTATTAGAAAAATAACCAACCCGTGTGTGAAAAGGGATTCGAACCAAAGTTCTCTCGATAACCTTGTCAAGCCACCACCACTCAGACACAAGCTCCTTTGTGTCATAAGTCCAGTACATTTAACTTTAAAGCCCACCTACTCACTTCCAAATTTATTTTTTATTTAAAAGAAAAACCAAAATAAATTGTAAGAGCCAAGACTTGAACCTTAGACACCTTGCTTCCCTTATAGCATCACTTCCTTGCCATTAGACCACAACTCCTTTTGTGTCATGCTTTCACCAAAAATATTCTTAAAGTCTATCCTCTAACGTCAAGGTCCCCATAAATGAAAAACATAAATTTTTCCTATGGTCCAGGTTTGAACCTAGAACTTCTCCAACACTCCCAAACACTCCCAAACCTCTTAGCCAACATACCAACATGCCATTCAGCGTACATGAGCCCAGGGCCCATTACGCAAACCAAGTGAGGCCCACGTGCTCACATGGCCCGCTATGCTAGATTTGCCCACAGCCACATGTATGACACAGCCAGCCCACTAATTCTCGCAAGTCTAAAGACAACTACAGTAACACCCTAGTTTTCAGGATTTTTGGGATTTTGCTTGAATTTAATTTTTTGCTTGTATGGATGTGCTAATTATGTTTTGAGTGTGTTAGTGGACCTATAGAAGGCCTAAGCTTAAGTTATGGCACGGTGGAATTTTAAAATTTTAGACTGAAAGAGAAGAGGCCTTGAGTAAGTGGGCTTTTAAACTAAAATTGCTAATTTAAGACTCAAGATGACCTGTGGTAGGGTGGCAAGGTAACACCACTTAAGAGACAAGGGAGTGGCATGTAGAAGCTGTGCAAGGGCTAAGGTTCAAATCCATGGTGTAGCAAAGTGTCATTTATTGTTATGCTTGTGTAAGGTAAGTGATGGAACCCAAGTGAAACTCTGTTAGGAGGAGTTGAGGTGTTCATGGGATTGAGTTAAGGAGGGATAAGGGGAGAAATTTTAGGAATTTCGAATGGGAACAAGTGATGACCGAACATGGGACTCTCGAGGAAGCATTTGCAGTTGGGTCTTTGGCTTGGCATAATCGGCAAGGGGTGTTTGGGGTGCTAGCCGATTTTAGCATTTCGGTGTAGGTGTAAGTGCCGAATTCTTTAGAAGCTAGTCTCCGGGTTTTGGCAAATCTTTCTTGCCAAATAGGTGTAGTACCTTAGGGTTCTCTGTTCTTTTTCTATTCTCCTCTCTTTAGTTCTAAGAGCCTAAAACGGAATCATCATCTTCTTTTGTGCCAATTTGTGCAAGGGAACTGAATTCTTCATTTTTCTTCACTTTTCTTCCAAAGCCGAGCCTATCATCTCTTCCTTTTCAAAATTGAATCTGTCACTTCCCTTCTTTTCTCTTTTTTCCACTCTTCTCTTCTTCTTTTCTCTATTAGTTAAAGTAATCTCTTTTCTCAAAGCTTTCTAGCCAATACCATAAAAGCTGAAACCCAAAGTTATTGTTGCCAATTTCTCTATTGGCCAAATCTCTATTCTTTTCTTTAACTCAATTTTTTCAAAAGCTGAACCTCACAACCCACCTAACCTCTATCGACATCCCTTCTCCATTCCATCAACATCTGTTCTTCTTCTTCTTCTTACAAAGGCCGAACCTCCATACTCAATAGTAATTCAGGAACTGAGTCTTTAGATCTCTTGGATCAATTCTCTTTTCAAGTTTTGATTAAGATCTATACTATATGTAGATTAGACTGGATCGGGATCGCTTCTTTGGCAAATAGAGGATTGGTAAGTACTCAAAACCCCTTTCATTCATTAACTTGTGATTCAAGTAAGGCCGAAAACCCCTAACTCCTTAGGCTGGCTGTCGTTTTTGGACTAAGGGTTTTATTAGCCTCTTTCTTTCGGTTCTTTTGTGTTTTAGTATGGATAGAAGGTGATCTAACAAGGAGTATTGAAGGTTAGGACTGCAGGGCAATCTAGATCTATATCAAGTTATTGATTTTGGCAAAGGTAAGGGATTAAAGGTCTTAGAAGGTGTTGGCCGAATATGGTAGGTTGTTAGTTTCATTGATTCCGTTGATTTGTAACTAACAGTGTGGTTAAAAATGATTGTAGGATTAATTTGGTGTAGATCTCGTCGTAGTATATCGCAAATCAAGTGTGTAATCGACACCCACTAGTAGACTAGATCGGTAAAAGTCGAAAAGGTGAATTGCCGAAATTCTGGCATTTCGAAGGCTTGCGAGCGTGTGAGTGCTCGTGGGTCAGTTAAATTGGCAAAATCTGTAATCACAAATGGTAAGAATGGTGGGTGCACGATTTCGTGCACGTTGGTGGTTTTGGGCCTTGGAGGACCAAATTTGGGCCTAATTGGCTTACGGGCCCATATGGGTGAAAATAAGCGGTAAGCATATTCTGGTGGTTTGACTCTCAAATCTACTAAAACAGACGTAAAATATGTGCTTAGTAGGCCATAATAGCTAGTGGACATTGTTAGGCTCATTAGGGGTTTTAGGGCCCGATAACTCTAAGTTGGTAAAATAGGCTAAATAAGTTACTTGGATGACACTTAGACTGTTAACATATGTAATGAGCATGAAACCCTAAAAACTGGCAAACTTACTGAAATACCCTTTAAGGGTGGAAAATTACGGTTTTACCCCTAGGCGCAAAAAGACCATATTACCCCTAGGGTTAAGTTGACTGAATTGCATGCTAAAATTATATCTGTTCACTGTATGCCATGTCATTATATACACTGTGCATGGAATCGAGTTTTGATAGAGGAAGTGCTAAGTGGCAATGCCACGTTTACTGATAGAGGCTTTGTCTCGTTTTACTGTTTAGTGGCTCAGCCACGTTATCTGATTTAAGCAGCTAAGCTACGGCTGTGGTGTGTAGGGATGGGTGGGTTGAGTTATTCCCCATATGGTGTGTAGGGCTAGTACGGGTGGTGTGTAGGGCTAGATTGGGCTGGGTTTTGCATTCATGCATAATACTGTTCTGTTACTATAATGGGCCTATGGGCCACACTGATTTTTGAATAGGGCTAAAGCCCAGTAATTACTATTTACTGAATAGGGCTAAGGCTCAATTAATATTGTATCTGGATAGGGCTTAGGCCCAATTAAGCTTGAGCTGATCTGGACTTTGGTTGGGTTTAGCTTACACACTGAGTTTCATAAACTCACCCCTTTCTTTTCATCCATGCAGGAGAGCCCCAACCTTAGAAGACTTGGAGCTGGAGAGATTCGAAGTGGCCACGTGATCTGCATTTGGTTATACCTTCTTAAAATTATTTGTTTCATTATTTTCTTAATTTATTTTCTTTTGGGTTTTAAATTTGTAATAAGGCCGCTCATTGGTTATTTTTATTTTTATTTTTATTTTAGTTTTAATTATTTAATTATCACTTGTTTAAGTCGATAGAGTTAGGCTGCGAGGGGCTTTTTTAAAAAATTAATAAATGTTTTCAAAACATATCGTACGCAACAAATGGTTAACCTAATGACGAGTAAGATCTTTTAAAGAAATAAAACTAATACTGGATAGGACTTCATAAATTGATCACCAGCTTTTTCTCAAAACTCCTAAAAGTCTTTTGCTAAGTCACACTAAACATATTAACTAAAGAATGAGGTGTAATTCGTGTCCATATGTCACACTAGATCTGGCCATAACGTTTGGGCCGGGTTTGGGGTGTTACATTTAGTGGTATCAGAGTCAAGTTGCAACAACTCGGCTGTGGATTGGGTCTAAAATTTTTTCTTAAAATTTAAATAAAGGTCAAGAAGGGAATTTGAAAATCAGTTTTTGGAAAAATTTCTTAAGAAAACTCTTTCCAAATTTATTTTCTTCAAGATATACTTATTTAAGGTTTTATTTTAAAAATAAAGTTTAGTGTTACTATTTTACTAGAGTTTGGTTTTATGAAATCTGGATTTCGAAGAATGGCACATCGAATCTCCGATACCAAGTTTGTAAATAATTTACTATACTATACTATACTGAAATACTACTGTAGATAGTACTGAGACCCTACTAAGATGCTGTAGTTAGGGTAATACTAAAACTATAGAGACTGAAACAGTAGGAAAAACGAAAAACCTTAGAAGACTGAGACTGTAGCTAGGCTGCGAATCTGCGAAAATAACACTCCAAAATACTGTCTGTGCATAAGACATTTGTAATAAACGCTAAAATACTCAACTAATTCATAAAATTCTTAATTAGATAATACGATATGAGTATGAGGGCAGCTCATAGACGAGGTTGTAGATGTGGACGAAGCCATGGACAAGCTAGGTCTTCATCTTCGGGACATATGCCAACTGAAGAGGCACGAGTGTCACCGACAACAGAGACTAGATCGTATGATCGGGCTACAGGGGATGACGCTTTGTCCCAGGTGATGCTAAGGGTTCTGGAAAGGGTCGCTGGAGCAAGTACGGAGACTGTGAATCGAGGGTCTATTTTTGAGCGACTCCGAGCTAACGGAGCAGAGATTTTTAGGGGCGTATCTAAAGTAGCCCCAAATGTGGCTGAATACTGGTTGGAGGCCACAGAGCGAATCATGGATGATTTGGATTGCTCAGTGGAGCAAAAACTGAATGGAGCAGTATCTCTGCTATGAGACGAGGCATATCAGTGGTGGATCACTGTGGGGGATAGTACCCCAGCTGATTGGGTAACTTGGGAGCTGTTTAAGACGGCCCTCAAAGGGAAGTACGTTGGGGCGAGCTATGTGGATGCCCGAAGAAAGGAATTTCTGAACCTGACCCAGGGTAATAAGTCTATTGCTGAGTACGAGGCTGAGTTCTTAAGGTTGAGCCGTTACGCTAGTGGGATAGTTGCTACTGAGTATGAACGTAGCGTACGATTTGAGGATGGCCTTAGGGATGAACTTAAGGTGCTGATAGCTTCATAGAGGGAGTGTGATTTTGCTGCCTTAGTCGAAAAGGCTAAGATAGCCGAGGAGGTGAAATGAATAGAACAACAAAATCGTGAGAAGGACTGAAATCGATTCCAGAGGGATTCTGGACCCTCGGGTGTTGCAGGTAGAAATGTCAAAAGGGCTAGAGTGGACGAACTGGTTCGAGCAGTTCTGGTGAATGTGGTTAGACCGAGGCTTGCGGGGATTGTGGTAGAGTGCATCTGGTGAGTGTTGGAAGCATATTAGGCCATGTTTTTGGTGTGGATCTAAGGAGCATAGAGTTAAAAACTGTCCTTAGAGGCCAGCTCTGGCACAAGCTACTGAACAGAGGGTTGCTCAACCAGTGCGAGGTGGACCACAACCGCTGAGAGGCCGTGGTCAAGGTAGTGGCGGCAACAAAAATAGTCGTGGACGTGGAGCACCAGGCAGGAGTGCTGGAAATACTGAGGCTCGTCAGCCAGCGTTGGTATATACTGCATATCACCGAGAGGAGGGTGACGCACCTTACGTCATAACTGGTACATTTTTTATTTCTAGCATGCCATACACTGCCTTGATAGATATTGGTTCTACCCATTCGTATGTTGTATGTGATATATCTGGGTCATTGGGTGTGCACTCTAAGGAAACTGTGAGTATGGTAACTGTAGTGGGTCACTCGGTTATGGTAGGCAAACTCTTTAGAGATGTGCCTTTAGAGACTCAAGGTAGGATTTTCTCTGCGGACTTAATGGAGCTACCATTTGGAGAATTCAATCTCATATTGGAAATGGACTGGCTTGCTAAGCATAGGGCGACTCTAGATTGTGCGGCTAAACAGATGGCGTTAAAGACCATGGAGGATGAGGAGGTGATGGTGATAGGGGAGTGAAGGGACTACTTGACTAATGGTGTTTTAGCCTTGAAAGTTGAGAAGCTGATTCGCAAGGGTTGCGAGGTGTATTTGGCATATGTGAGCCAGTCAGATGCTGAGGGTGTGACTGTAGGAGAGGTTATCAAGGAGTTTTAAGATGTTTTTCCGGATGAGCTCCCAGGGTTGCCTCCAAATCATGAAGTCGAATTTGGAATCGACTTGTTGCCTGGAACGGCTCCAGTGTCCATCGCTCCTTATAGGATGGCATCAAAGGAGCTAGTAGAGTTGAAAGTACAAATCCAAAAGTTGTTGGACAGAAGTTTTATTAGACCAAGTGTGCCTCCATGGGGAGCACTGATACTGTTCGTGAAAAAGAAGGATGGAACGATGCGTATGTGCATCGATTATCGCCAGTTGAACAAACTGACAATTAAGAACAAGTACCCTCTACCAAGGATCAATGACCTATTTGACTAGCTAAGAGGAGCTTCAGTATTTTCCAAGATCAATCTTCGATCTGGATATCATTAGCTAAGGGTCAAAGAGGTGGATATTCATAAGACAACATTCAAAACTCGGTATGGTCATTACGAGTTTCTCGTAATGCCATTTGGATTGACGAATGCACCTGCGGCTTTCATGGATTTGATAAATCAGGTATTCCAACCTTACTTGGATCGATTCGTAGTCGTCTTCATTGACGATATTCTGGTGTATTCAGAAACTAAGGAGAAACATGATGAGCATCTTTGTATTGTTCTACAAGTATTAAGGGAGAAGCAATTATATGAGAAATTCAGTAAGTGTGAGTTTTGGTTGGGATAAGTGACATTTCTAGGTCACATTGTTTCTGCTGAGGGGATTAGGGTGGATCCTCAGAAAATTGAGGTAGTTTTGGAGTGGAAGCCACCGAGATCCGTATCAGAAGTTCAGAGTTTTCTGGGTTTGGCAGGGTACTACAGAAGGTTTGTGGAAGGATTTTCCTTGATTGCTGCACCGTTAACGAAACTTTTAAGGAAATGAGTACCGTTTGTTTGGACTGAGAAGCAGCAAGAGGCTTTTGAGAGGTTGAAGAAGGTTCTGACTGAGGCACCAGTACTAATTCAGTCGGAGTCTGGGAAAGATTTCACTATGTACAGTGATGCATCGCATGTTGGTTTAGGCTGTATACTGATGCAAGAGGGTAAGGTAGTCACTTATGCATCGCGGCAACTTAAGCCTCACGAAGCGAACTACCCTACACATGATCTGGAGTTGGCAACAGTGATTTTTGCGTTAAAGATTTGGAGACACTACTTGTATGGAGAAAAGTGTATTATATACACAGACCATAAGAGTCTCAAGTATTTGTTAACTCAGAAGGAGTTGAACCTTAGGCAACGAAGATGGATAGAGTTGCTTAAGGATTATGACTGTTCTATTGAGTATCACCTAGGCAAAGCAAATGTGGTGGCTGATGCACTGAGTCGAAGAGCTGTAACTGAGTTGAGAGCAATTTTTGTTCGTCTGAGCCTATATGATGATGGTAGCTTGTTAGCAGAATTACAAGTGAGACCAACATGGATTAAGCAGATTAAGGAGAAGTAGTTAGAGGATGAGTCACTAGTTCCTCGATTCCAACAAGCTGAGAATGATGAGACTTCTGATTTTGGATTGAATAGTGAAGGAGTTCTGTACTTTCGAGGAAGAGTTTGTATTCCGAAGGACTCTAACTTGAGGCAGTCAATTCTGAGAGAGGCTAATGGCAGACCTTGTGCCATGCACCCTGGAGGAAATAAGTTGTATCAAGATTTACGAGAGTTGTATTGGTGGTCTGGACTTAAGCGTGAAGTGACAAAATTTGTGGGGAAGTGTCTGACATGCCAGCAAGTGAAGGCTGAGCATCAACTACCTTCTGAACTTCTACAACCGGTGAAGATTCCACTTTGGAAGTGGGAGAGGGTAACCATGGACTTTGTGAGTAGGCTACCCTTGAAACCTACCAAGAAAGACTCAGTTTGGGTGATTTTGGATAGGTTAACGAAATCTGCTCATTTCATACCTATCTGAACTGACTACTCACTTCAGAAATTAGCTAGGTTGTATGTGGCAGAGATAGTGCGACTTCGTGGAGTGCCAGTTTCGATAATTTTTTATCGTAATACTAGGTTTACATCCTGATTTTGGCAGAAGTTGCATGAGGCATTGGGTACACGGTTGGATTTCAGCACTGCTTTTCACCCCAGATGGATGGGCAATCGGAAAGGGTAATTCAAGTTCTGGAGGACATGTTGAGGGGTTGTGTGATCGACTTTCGAGGTAGTTAGGAAGATTACTTGCCATTAGCGAAGTTTGCTTACAACAATAACTATCAAATGAGTATTCGAATGGCTCTATATGAGGCGTTGTATGGGAGAAGGTGTTGTACGCCTACCTGTTGGATAGAGTTAGGGGAACGTTAGGTTCTTGGGCCAGAATTGGTGGCAGATACCGAAAAAAAGCTTAAGCTGATCAGGGATCGGTTAAAAGAAACATCTGATAGACAGAAATCTTATACATACTTAAAGTGTAAGGAAATTGAGTACTCTGTTGGGGATATGGTCTTCTTAAAGGTCTCACCTTGGAAGAAGATATTAAGGTTTGGTAAGAAGGGCAAGTTAAGTACGCGGTTTATTGGGCTTTATCGAGTTCTTAAACGTGTAGGTCCGGTGGCTTACCAGCTGGAATTACTGTTGGAGTTAGATCGAATTCATGATGTTTTTCATGTCTCCATGCTGAGACGATATCGCTTTGATCCTTTACATGTCGTATCGGTGGAAGAAATTGAAGTGAAAACTGACTTGACTTTTGAAGAAGAACCAGTGCAAATTCTGGACCGAGATGTCAAAGTGTTAAGGAAGAAGTCATTTCCGTTAGTGAAAGTACTTTGGCGCAATCATGGCAGAGAAGAAGCTACTTGGGAGACAGAAGAGGCGATGCGTCAACAATACCCTCACCTATTTGGACCAGGAAAATTTCGAGGTCAAAATTTCTTTAAGAGGGTAGAGTTGTAACACCCTAGTTTTCGGGATTTTTGGGATTTTGCTTGAATTTAATTTTTTGCTTGTATGGATGTGCTAAATTATGTTTTGAGTGTGTTAGTGGCCCTATAGAAGGCCTAAGCTTAAGTTATAGCACGGTGGAATTTTAAAATTTTAGACTTAAAGAGAAGAGGCCTTGAGTAAGTGGGCTTTTAAACAAAAATTGCTAATTTAAGACTCAAGATGGCCTGTGGTAGGGTGGCAAGGTAACACCACTTAAGAGATAAGAGAGTGGCGTGTGGAAGCTATGCAAGGGCTAAGGTTCGAATCCATGGTGTAGCAAAATGTCATTTATTTTTGTGCTTGTGTAAGGTAAGTGATGCAAGTCAAGTGAAACTCTGTTGGGAAGAGTTGAGGTGTTCATGGGATTGAGTTAATGAGGGATAAGGGGAGAAATTTTAGGAATTTCGAATGGGAACAAGTGATGGCCGAACATGGGACTCTCAAGGAAGCATTTGTAGTTGGGTCTTTGGCTTGGCATAATTGGCAAGGGGTGTTAGAGGTGCTAGCCGATTGTAGCTTGGGTCCTAGTGGGGTTTAGTTTCAGCATTTCGGTGTAGGTGTAAGTGCCAAATTCTTTAGTAGCTAGTCTTCGGGTTTTGGAAAATCTTTCTTGCCGAATAGGTGTAGTACCTCTTAGGGTTCTCTGTTTTTTTTTCTATTCTTTTCTCTTTAGTTCTAAGAGCCTAAAACACAACCATCAACTTCTTTTGTATCGATTTGTGCAAGGGAACCGAATTCTTCTCTTTTCTTCACTTTTCTTCAAAAAGTTAGGCCTATCATCTCTTTCTTTTCAAAATTGAATCTGGCACTTCCCTTGTTTTCTCTTCTTTCCACTCGTCTCTTCTTCTTTTCTCTATCAATTAAAGTAATCTCTTTTCTCAATGCGTCCTAGCCAATACCATAAAAGCCGAAACCCAAAGTTATTGTTGCCAATTTCTCCATTGGCCGAATCTCCATTCTTTTCTTTAACTCAATTCTTTCAAAAGCTGAACCTCACAACCCTCCTAACCTCTGTCATATCCCCTCTCCATTCCATCAACATCTAATCTTCTTCTTCTTCTTACAAAGGCCGAACCTCTATACTCAATAGTGATTCGGGAACTGAGTCTTTAGATCTCTTGGATCAATTCTCTTTTCAAGTTTCGATTAAGATCTATACTAGATCTGGATTAGACTGGATTGGGATTGCTTCTTTGGAAAATAGAGCATTGGTAAGCACTCAAAACCCCTTTCATTCATTAACTTATGATTCAAGTAAGGCCGAAAACCCCTAACTATTAGGGTGGCTGTCGTTTTTGGACTAAGGGTTTATTAGCCTCTTTCTTTCGGTTCTTTTGTGTTTTAGTGTGGATAGAAGGTGATCTAACAAGGAGCATTGGAGGTTAGGATTGTGGGGCAATCTAGATCTATATCAAGTTATTGATTTCGGCAAAGGTAAAGGATTAAGGGCCTTAAAGGTGTTGGCCAAATATGGTAAGTTGTTAGTTTCATTGATTCTATTGATTTGTAACTAACAATGTCGTTAAAATGATTGCAGGATTAATTTGGTGTAGATCTCGTCGTAGTATATCGTAAATTAGGTGTGTAATCGACACCCACTAGTAAACTAGATTGGCAAAAGTCTAAAAGCCAGGATGCCAAAATTCTGGCATTTTGAAGGCTTGCGAGCATGTGAGCACTCGTGGGTCGGTTAAATCAGTAAAATCTGTAAGCGCAAACAATAAGGATGATGGGTGCGCGATTTCGTGCACGTTGGTGGTTTTGGGCCTTGAAAGGCCGAATTTGGGCCCAATGGGCTTACGGGCCCATATTGGTGACGATGAGCGGTAAGCATATTCTTGTAGTCTGACTGTTAAATCTACTAAAACGAACGTAAAATATGAGCTTAGTGGACCGTAATAGCTAGTGTACACTGTTGGGCTCATTAGGGGTTTTAGGGCCCGATAACTCTAAGTTGGTAAAATGGGCTAAATAAGTTACTTAGATGACACATAGACTATTGACATCTGTAATGAGCATGAAACCCTAAAAACTATCAAAGTTACTGAAATACCCCTTAACGGTGGAAAATTACGGTTTTACCCCTAGGTGCAAAAAGACCATTTTACCCCTAGGGTTAAGTTGATTGAATTGCATTCTAAAATTATATCCGTTCACTGTATGCCATGTCATTATATACATTGTGCATGGGATTGGATTTTGATGGAGGAAGTGCTAAGTGGCAATGCCACGTTTAATTATAGAGGCTTTGCCTCGTTTTACTGTTTAGTGGCTCGGCCATGTTATCTGATTTAAGCAGCTAAGCTGCGACTGTGGTGTGTAGGGATGGGTGGGTTGAGTTATTCCCCACACAGTGTGTAGGGCTAGTACGGGTGGTGTGTAGGGCTGGATTGGGCTGGGTTTTGCATTCATGCATAAATACTATTCTGATACTGTAATGGGCCTATGGGCCACACTGATTTCTGAATAGGGCTAAGGCCTAGTAATTACTATTTACTGAATAGGGCTAAGGCCCAGTTAATATTGTATCTGGATAGAGCTTAGGCCCAGTTAAGCTTGAACTGATCTGGACTCTGGTTTGGTTTAGCTTACACACTGAGTTTCACAAACTCACCCATTTCTTTTCATCCATGCAGATGAGCCCCAACCTTAGAGGACTTGGAGCTGGAGGGATTCGAAGTGGCCACGTGATTTGTATTTGGTTATACCTTCTTAAAATTATTTGTTTTAGTATTTTCTTAATTTATTTTCTTTTGGGTTTTAAATTTGTAATATGGCCGCTCATTGGTTATTTTTACGTTTATTTTTATTTTCGTTTTAATTATTTAATTATCACTTGTTTAAGTCGATAGAGTTAGGCTGCAGGGGTTTTTTTTTAAAAATTAATCAATGTTTTCAAAACATATCATACGCAACAAATGGTTAACCTAATGACGAGTAAGATCTTTTAAAGAAATAAAACTAATAGTGAATAGACTTCATAAATTGATCACCAGCTTTTTCTCAAAACTCCTAAAAGTCTTTTGCTAAGTCACACTAAACATATAAACTAAAGAATGAGGTGTAATTCGCTGTCCATGTGACACACTAGATCTGGCCATAACGTCTGAGCCAGGTTTGGGGTGCTATAACCACCCATGTGGGGTCTGCAAGCCCATTGGGCCCACATAGCCCACTCTTTCAGGCCAAATTTTGAGGCGTTACAATTCTACCCCCTTAAAGAAACTTCGTCCTCAAAATTTCCAACTAACAGGGTAGTCGTGTAACAATCACCCCTCTACGCTACCACTGTGCACTCTGATCCTAGTAACTTTAACACATATCCAAAACATCTACCTACCGTGGCAAGTAGGTTACAAAATCAATATCTAGAACATCACATCCAATATTTCCAAACACACAGAATAAATACCAAATATAAATACAGTCCAATATCTAAAGAATCAAAATATTTCAGTTTCTAAATAGACAAAAGTATTTAAAAACTTATGGATTCAGTGCCGAAGACTCAGTGTACCACACAATAAATCATTCAAACTTACTTCAAAATTAGTTGTAAACAACTTTAAACTCTAAAAACTAAGCCCATTTCCACAACCAGAGTTTTGCAAACCTGGCTCTGATACCACTAAATGTAACACCCCAAACTTGACCTAGAAGTTAGGCCCGAATCTAGCGTGTTACATTAAAGTGTTTTTCGAAACCTTATTTCTATTGAAAACCCTTCTTATTAAAACTTGTTGCCATTTAAAACTTGTGTAAAATCTCGAATTTCGTATGCATTTTTTTAAAACGTGGTTTATTAAAAGACTTTCTCTTGTAAAATGTTATTACCTTTAAAACCTTAATTGTTACGGAAGCCTAATTTAAAAAAGTTACGAAAAAGTGATAATTTGAAAAATAGTTGTTGCTTTTGAAAAACTGTGTCCGCCTTCTAGCAATTATAAAACAATAAATAAAATCCCAAATGTAAAAACCAAAAATTTTAAAAGGCCTTATTACAACCCAAACTGGAATAAAGTACTTAAAAGTAAATCAAGACAGAGCATAAGTAATGTGTGGCCTTCTCCGAGTCCCTCGCAGCACTGATCCTCATAAAACTAAGGATTACCTGCATGGTTATTAAATGGGGTGAGTTTTATGACAACTCAGTGTGTAATCCCCTACTATATAAAATAAACAGTCAGTCATACAAAAGAATTAAAAGTCTAGGCCCCAGCCCTACTACAATTCCAGTATTAGTTGGGCCTTAGCCCACTATAACAAACAGTATCAGATGGGCCTTAACCCATTACAGAATCAGAAACATAATCAAAATTAGAATCAAAATCTAAATCAAAATTAGGTGGGCTCCCCGTAGGCCCATTTTAAGGATGGTACGCTATTTTATGCATAGTTTTAAATTGAAATGAAATTTTGTGGTTTGATTGTGCACGATTAGTTATGTTATCATCCGGTAATGCCTCGTACTCAATTTTGGCGACGAATTTGGGTAAAGGGTGTTACAGATACATAGTCATATTGACCCATCTTTTTTCTTCACAAATAACACAGGCGTACCCCTATAACACCCCAAACCCGGCCCAGACATTATGGCCAAATCTGGTGTGTCACATCAAAGTGTCGAAAGAGAAGCGGAATCGTTGTTAAAAGATCATTTACTGTTCAAATGTTTATGTTTAGCAAATCAACAGGTCAAAAAGATTTCCAAACTTAGATATGTTGATAAAAATCTGAATTTAAGTTTAAACCCATCTAGTTTTTATTGCATGAGAAAAATTCGGCAAATTACGTTAATAAGAGTTGAGAACATCTTAGCAAAACAATTGCCATATTTATTATCGCTAGTTTATCAAACTGATCAAAAACTGTGAAGTTTAAAAATTTGTGTTTTACCTTGAAAACAGTTTTTAATTTGAAAACCCGTTTGTCCTACTCTAGCAGTTTAAAGCAAGAAATCAAACCCAATTAAAAATTAAATCCTCAAATGGCCATAATACAAAAATAATCAAAATCCATTATGTAATTTAAAGAAATAAGTCAAATGCAAAACAGTAGCGATTGTGTGGCCACCTCCGAGTCCCTCTGCGACCCAAATCGTCTAAGGCTGGGGATTACCTGTACAGTTAAAGAAAGGGTGAGTTTAAGAAAACTCTGTGTGTAACCCCTATCAGTCAAACAGTTAACAGTGTATGCAAAACAGTTTAGGCCCAAGCCCTATTCAGTATCAGAATCGTTTGGGCTTTAGCCCCATAAAGTAACGGTGTAATGCCCTGATTTTTGGGATTTTTCGGGTTTTGTGAATTTTAGTGAAGTTTTAAAATTTTGGTGTTCTGAAGGTTGAAAATGTATGTACATGTGTTAGTGGGCCTTTAGAAGGCCCAAGCTTAAGTTAAAACCAGGTAAAATATTAAGTTGGATTTTCAAGTGAAAGGGGACTTGGTTAAGTGGGCCTTTAAGAAAAACCGTGTAAAATATGTCACAAAGGGAGCCTTGGTAGAGTGGCAAGCTGGGTCCACTAAGCTCCTAAAAAAGTGGCGCCTAAGTGGGTATTCAAGGACAAGAGTTCGAGTTGCATGGTAAGCGTAGTGTTCTTTTTAATTTTTAAGCATGTGTCGGGCATGTGACTATTTTAAATAGGAATTTCGGCAAGGGCTTTTAGGGACTTGGGCCGATTACTCAAGTGTGATATTAGGGTTATATCTTTTTCTATTTTCTGTCATAAGAATTAGGGTTAGCCACCTTAGGAATTATTTCTCTCTTCTACTGTCAGAAAAGCCGAAAATTGCCTCCCTAGGAAGCTCATAGCCGAATTCTTTCTCTCCACCTCTACCATTACTTTTCTTCATTTTTCTTCTTCCCCTTTGATTCATTCCTTAGCCAAAACCCCCTCATTCCCTCATTCATCTTCTCTTTTGATCACACCCTCCATAAAATCACCATAATCAATTTCCTTAAAAAGCCGAAATCCCGAAAAGAACTCACCTTTGTGCCGAATTTCCTAAGCCAAGATTCCTCAACTTTCTTTCGTTCTTTTGGCCAAATCTCACTCCTTCTACACTCTAAATCCCTATCGAAAACACCTATACTAAACTCCCCACACCGAATCATCTTCTTCCTTGCCTTTCTAAAAGCTGAAATCACCATTAGTTTAGGGAGATAGCCGAAAATTTTAGACCTCAGAGATAAGGGTTCTACGAACATTTAAGGGTTAGATCTACTTCAGATCTGAGTTAGAGGCAAGGTAAAAGCAGTGGTAAGTTAGAGGCAAGGCAAGGAGGTTGTCGATTTAGTCTATTAGTGATTTAAAGTAGTATTTTGGTTCTTTTTGGATGTTAGTTAGCAAGGAAGGTGATCAAGCAAGGAGTGGAAGGCATCGGTATCATCAGATCTAGATCTAGTGCATCTAAATCGACAGAGGTAAGTTTTCATGGCCATTAAGGGTGTAGCTGAATGTGGTAAGAGATTTTGGTTGTAGTTTTTCATAGATCTACTGATTAATCGCTTAGATAATGGATTGTAGGAACGGGCGCATAGGAAATCCCGTCAGTGGAACTGCAAAACAGGTGTGTGTTTCGAACACCCTTCAATGCTTAAATCGGTAAAAGCCAAAAAGTCGAAATGCCAAAATTCTGGCATTTTGAGAGCTTGTGAGCGTTCGAATGCTCTCAAGTTGGTAGGAGAAGGTTGGTTTTGGAATCGGCACTGTCAAGCGGGCTAACCGCGAAATTTTAGGCGCTACGGTAAGTTGGGCCTTAGTGGGCCGAATATGGGCCCAATGGGCAATTTGGGCCCAGTTGGGTAAAAATAGGTTTAAAGGCAATAATATGGATTGTAGGTGTAAAAACTGTTAAAACAAGATAATGGATTGGAAATTAAGGCTTAAATGGGCCTAATGGGCTAAAATGGCATGGTAGAGCCCATTAGGGGTTTTAGGGCCTAAGTGCTAAAACTGATAAACTGAATTAAATGAGTTTCTGTAACAACCACTGTAATAGTAGAGGCTGTAATAATAATAAAAACTGTAATAAGAGAAAAAAATTACTTCAATACCCTTAGGGTGAGAAATTACTGATTTACCCCTAAGTATAAAATTACCATTATACCCCTAGGGCTAAAATCGACTGTACTGTTTGACATGACTGTTTCTGTTACTACATATCATGATGTATGTATGTCTGATGCATGGGTTGGGTTTTATATTGGAGGAAGTGTGAGTGGCACTGCCACGTTACTGAAAGGGGCTATGCCTCGTACTGTTTCTGAAAAGGGCTTTGCCTCGTATACTGTTTATTTGAGCAGCCATGCTGCGACTGTGGTGTGTGGGCTGGGTGGGTCGAGTTATTCCTCACATGGTGTGTTGGCTGGTACGGGTGGTGTGTAGCGGTTGGTGGGTTGAGTAGTCTCCCCAATTGGGTTGCATTCATACTGTTATACTGTATTGTACTGTAATGGGCCTATGGGCCAAACTGTTATCTGAATAGGGCTTCGGCCCAATATCTGTTATAGGGCTTTGGCCCAGTATCTGTAATCTGAATAGGGCTTCGGCCTAGTATCTGACTGAGACTGGTTAGGGCTCAGACCCAGTGGGCTCGAGCCGATGTGGGCTTTGGATGGGTTCTGCACACACTGAGTTTTCCCAAACTCACCCTTCTCTTTCCATCCTTGCAGGTGAGCCCTAGATCGTGACTTGGTTGCTGGGAGGGATTTAGAGTGGCCACGAGGACTGAGCACGGTTTAAATAAGTTTTACTACTTTATATTTCTAATTATCGGTTTCTACTTTTAAATTTGTTAATGGGTTGTAATAAGGCCACTATGACTGTTTTTATTTGGGATTTTCAAATGTTTTATTTCAACCACAACTACACACCATTTTTCGAAAATTTAACAAATGTTTTCTCAACCAACCTGACAATACAAATGGCTAAGTAGGAAATAAGGTTAAAATGAATCGCTTATCAAATGGAATGGAGATTAAGTTGAATAATTATTAAAACGGGAATTTCCAAAAATTAAGCATTGCTTTTCAAAACTCACCGTCGGACTTAGTAAATAGGGCGACGTAGGATAGTCTAGGTGATGTAGCACACCGGACATGGCCATAATGTCTGGGCCGGGTTCGGGGTGTTACATTTAGTGGTATCAGAGCCAGGTTGCAACAACTCAGCTGTGGATCGGGTCCAAAAAGGGTTTTCAAAAATTTTTTTAGAGTCTAGAAGGGTATTTTTGGAAAATCAAATTTCTGAAAAATTTTTGGTTTTAAAAAGGTTTTTTTTCCCTTCAAATTGTAGTTTTAAAACAAGTTGTTTTGAAACATTGATTTTAAAGAGGCCTCAAATATTTGATCTGATAAATCGGAAAGTGGCACACTGAATCCCTGGCACCAAGTTGTAAGTATTTTCTGCCTTAACTTCTGTACTGTACTGAAAATAAAACTGTAGATAGTACTGAGCCTTGGATGTGATACTATAGGTGAGGTAGTATTAATGCTATAAAACTGAGACTGTAGGGTAAACTAAACCATAGGAAACTGAGACAGTAGCTAGGCTACAATCGCGCGAACACAACTCTGAAATTTTATCTGTTCATAAGATATTCTGTAATAAACAATTGAAACATTAACTGATGTCATAAAATTCGTAAATTAGATAATCGATATGAGTACAAGAGCTGCTCGTGGACGAGGCCGTGGACGAGGCCGAGTTAGTGCTCAAGCTGGATCATCGTCTTCTGAGCATATGCCAGCAGAAGAGGCACGACCACCGGTTAAGGATAATGGGCCGTATGATCGGGCCGCAGGGGACGACGCTCTATCCCAGGCCATGCTGAGAGTTCTAGAAAGGGTGGCTGGAGCCAATGTTGGGGCCATGAATAGGGGGTCCACTTCTGAGCGACTCCGGGCCAATGGAGCGGAAGTTTTTAGGGGCATATCTGGAGTGGCCCCGAATGTAGCTGAGTACTGGCTGGAAGCCACAGAGCGAATTATGGATGACTTGGACTGCTCAGTGGAGCAGAAGTTAAAAGGAGCGGTATCGTTGCTGAGAAACGAGGCGTATCAATGGTGGATCACCGTGAGAGAGGGTACCCTAGCTGAGAGGGTAACCTGGGAATTGTTCAAACAGTCTTTCAAGGTGAAATATGTTGGGGCTAGTTATGTGGACGCACGAAGGAAGGAATTTCTGAACCTGACCCAGAGTAGTAAGACTGTGGCTGAATATGAGGCAGAATTTCTGCGACTAAGCCGGTATGCTAGCGGCATTGTTTCCACTGAATATGAGCGCAGTGTTCGGTTTGAGAATGGCCTTAGAGATGAGCTGAGTGTGACAGCCTTAAATCGACCCTAGTCGGAATGTGGTTTCGAGACCACAAAACCGAAGCACAAAAATGATTTAATATTTAATTTGATGCCTATTTTATGTGCCAATTTATGTGTGACATCTTAGGTGCTTCAATTTAGTATTATATTTATGAATTTCACCTAAAAGGGCTAAATTATGAACTTTGAATATATGCTAGACAAATGTGTGATGACTTTTAATGCATGTATGAGAAATAGTGGGCTTGCATGTCAAATTGCCCACTTTGTGATAGTGGATGGTAATGATGAAGTTTTGGCATCTTGTGAATTGTAATTTAGTCATAATAATAATAATAGAAATAAGAAATTAGTTGTCATAAAATTGAAATAATAGAACTAATAAAATAAGGATTTTTGGTGGAAAGAAAAAAAAAATGTTCATCTTTTCTTCTCACCTTGCCGTACACTAAGGAAAGGAAAGAAATTGGGAACCAAAGGCAATTGGTTGGCATGTGTTCTAATTAGGTATGTTCCTTGATGAATTTCTTTTGATTTCTATGAATTTGAGCTGGTCATGAGGTTCCTTCCTTTGCCCATTGTGAAATTGTTTGAGTTTGAGAGATTGAAACATTCGGTCATGGTTTAAATCTTGCTAGAGTTTGGAAATTTATGTTTGGTACTTCATATTTTGAGTAGTGAAGGCATAAAGAGATGTTATATATGTGTTTGTATCATAGTTGAGTCCATGAGTGTATTCATGAGTGAATTTCTAAGTTTTTAGGGCATGGGACTTTCGGTTTGAGTTGAAAGGTACTAAAAGGGGATAGAAGTTTGAAATTTTAAAAGCTATAAGGAAATTTTTGGAGATTTTGTTGTTGAATTCATGAAATAGGTAATTTGGCTAAAAGGAGTTACCCATTCGGCCATGTTAAGATCTTGTGGGATTAATATTAATAATTAAGATTTTTGTTATTTGTTAAGGAATTTGAAGAATGCATGGTTTCCTTTATGTTTCAAAGAGCTTAGGAAAAAAAAAATAGTGGAAAGTTGATCTAGTAAAAGAAAGGCATGTGGGTGGTCTAAATTATCATAAAGAAATCAATTTCTTTAGGGATGAGAATACATTGTGCCGTATGTGCATTGTGACATTACCATGTGCTTGAGACTAATGAATGAATGAAGTGAAGCCCCAATGTGGTTATTAAATATTAGAAATTAAACTGGATTTAAGTTGTAAAATGTTGATATACATTGGTTAAAATGAGTTCAAAGCAGTAAATTAAATGATAGTAACGAGTGGAGTTGAGAAACAAATGTCTAAAATGCCTTTTATGATGTTCGGTCTTAAGAAAATTTAGAAATAGAAGCTTAATGTTCAACACTTAATACATGCTTATACAATTGCTTAATGTGGTCTTGAAGACTTAGCATTCTTGAATTGCATTGTTAATTTGATTATTGAATTAAAGGCCGAATGTGTACAAGGGTTATCTCATGATCATTTGATTAAGTGTGTTATAAAACTTGATTAAATAACTTTTCAATGAGGCATTTGTATATTCGGCTAATAGGTTAAGTTTTGAATGGGGAATTATACATGAACTTAGTATGTGTTATTTTGATTGATTTGGATAGTTGGGACTTAATATGTATGCATTAGAAATGGTAGTTAGACTAATTGATCAATTTGTGCTTGTGGGAGCTTCTTGGTTAAGGGAATGATCTATTCAGCCATGTGCATAAATTATTTGATTAAAATGAATATGAATTATGTATATATATATGATAAGATCAATTACTTCTCTAAATGATGCCTAGTAATGTTATGTTTCAATTATGTGAATAAGTACATTAAAGAGTGAATTTTGTATAAATCTGCTTGGTACAGCAGCAGTAACGTGTTTTGGAAAAATCACCATAAATTGTGGGAGATGAATTAGAGGCTGAATAAATTGTGTAATTAAAGCTTAGTGAGTCTAGTTTCTTATAAAAGAAACCTTACAAGCAAAGGAGTTTCTGATAAATAGATTTTTAGAGTAGAGTGAGACAGTGTCAGATTGACTACAAAATCCCCTGTTCTGTTTTTATAAAATCACTATAAATTGTAAAAAAAATTGTTATAAGATAAAATTTATATGCTTAGACTCCTTAATGAGTCTAGTTTCGAATGAAATAGGCTAGGACATATTTTGAATTCTGTACAAGGAGAAATTCAATTCGTAGTAAAGAGTGGTCAGTTTAGTCAAACAGTGAAATCGGGGAAACTTTAAGAAAATTCTGGTATTGATTGGCCAAACCAAAAATTCTGGAAATTTTATGGATAGAAGATATATGAGTCTATTTTCAGGAAAAATTAACGGCACATCATTTGGAGTTCCGTAGCTCCAGTTATGAGTAATTTATTGAATGTTGCTCAGAAAATCAGCTTGTTGCGACTTGTGGTATGCATGTGAAATGGCCGAATGTGTGTGTGTTTGCTATGAGAAGTATATGCATATACCATTTGACTATAAGTGAAAATGATTAATTGAGATGTTTGAATAAGGATTAATAGACTTAAATATTTTATTTAGCTCAAGAGCATAGAGGGACAAGTTCGGATAAAGGGAAGGCTAAAGTGGTCGAATAGCCAACTCATAATTGCTCGGGAAAGTTCAAGGTAAGTTTTGAGTAATTGATTTTGGTATTTAATTTAAATGCCATGATATGCATGAATGATAAATGAATGATGTCCTATTGACCTTACCATAATAAGGTTATTGAGTAAGAAACCTTGTATATGTTTGTTATATAGCCGAATGGCTATTAGAGAACTAAGCAAAGAATAAGATTTGGGATATATGCTTATGTGTGTTACTTATTGAGCTGAAAGTTTAGTAAAAGAAGTATACTTGTATTGGACTTGAATGATGTCTACGACACAAAGTCAGTGAGCATGCTATATGTCTATATGTGAATGAGTGGACTTGAATTACACATGTGATTTTTCGCTATGTGAAATGTAGTAAAATGTGAATAGATATACATGGAACTCTGTGATTTGAATCCGGGATTAAAGACCCGAAGGCTATATGTGGAGACTATGTCCAGGTTAAGACCCGAAGGCTATATGCGGAGACTAAGTCCAGGTTAAGACCCGAAGGCTACATGCGGAGACTAAGTTCGGGTTAAGACCCGAAGGCTTGTGTGGAGGTTTTATCCGAGCTAAAAGACTCGATGATGATACGAATAAAGTCTAAGATTAAACGACTTCATAAGAGCGATTGCTAATGAATGCGTTAAAGCATTAAGTTATACAAGTATGTACCCTAAACTTATATGCAAGCTTGTTTTGGACCAAATCATAAGGTCATTATGCGATTGCGTATGTGAGTATGAAATGAGACTATTAATATGGTTATAGCACAATTGGTCAATGAGAAATGTTATGTGAAATTATGCAATATGTCTATGATTACATGAGCTCACTATTAAGTGAAAGTTATCTGCCTATTGTATATGATAAGAATGTGTGTATTCGGGTAAGGGTGACATACCCAAAAGAAGAGGGAAACAAAAACGCGAATAACTATGTTATAATTTGATTTCATCCGTTGTCATTGCTTAAAACTTACTAAGCATTGTAATGCTTACTTCGTTTGCTTTGTTTCCTTTGTTTTATAGATCTCATTTTGGAAGCTACGGACTCGGGGATTGAAGCCTTAATCACCTACACTATCGTCGTTATTTTGGTATATTTGATAGTTATTTTGAGAACAATGGCATGTATAGGCTAATCTCCGTACATTAAACCGAATTATGTTTTGAGTTGTAATCATTTTAGCCATGCGAAAATGGCTTGCTTAGTCTTTAAGTATGAATATATGCTTTGATGAAATTCATGTGGCTTGATATTTGTAGCATGAGTTATAGATAGTAATCAAGATGCAATGTGTTTCGAATATGGTATACTGTTATTTGAGAAATTGTTTTGGCCTAGTTGTTGGTAGTCACATGGTAGATTTTGCTAGATGCTTATTTATCGAATTCATTGTGATGTAATGCACTAACCGAACCTTCTTGCAAGTGATCTATAAATATTCGGTTATAGAGCTTTAAAGAATCTAAGTCTAGTTGGTATTTATGAACCTCTAGTAAGTCGTGTTTAGTTATATAATACCTTAATACCCTATTCTGGCGACGGACAGGAGTATAGGGTGTTACACTGAGAGTTTTGATAGCGCTGCAGAGGGAGCGCGACTTTGCTGCACTGGTCGAGAAGGCTAAGATAGCCAAGGAAATGAAGCAAGCTGAAAGGCAGAATCGCGATAGGGATCGCAACCGTTTTAAGAGATATTCTGGAACATCAGGAGCTGCAAACCGAAATTTTAAGAGGGCTAGAGTAGAAGAACCAGTGCGAGCTGTGCCAGTGAATGTTGTTAGACCACAGGCTTGTGGAGACTATGGCAGAGTTCATCAAGGAGAATGCTGGAAATGCAGTGGAGCTTGTTTTCGTTGTGGGTCTAAGGATCATCAGGTTAAGGACTGCCCACAGAAGCCAGCTCAGGCTCAAGCTATTGATCAGAGGGCTGCTCAGCCTGCGCGAGGAGGACTGCCACTGCCAAGGGGCCGTGGTCAAGGTAGAGGAGGTAATGGTTATGGACGTGGTCGTGGAGCACTTGACAGGGGTGCTGGTAATGCTGAGGCTCGTCAGCCAGCCTTAGTGTGTGTTGCTCACCGTCGCGAGGAGGGTGATGCACCTGATGTTATAACTGGTACGTTCTTAATATCTCATACACCATATACTGCTTTAATTGATGTGGATTTGACGCATTCGTATGTTGCTTGTGAAATTTCTGGGTCGTTGGGTGTGCATTCTGAGGAGACTGTGAGTAGGGTCGCAGTAGTTAGTCTTTTAGGTCATTCTGTTAAAGTAGACAAACTATTTAGGGAAGTGCCTTTAGAGACTCAGGGTTGAATCTTTACTGGAGATTTAATGGAGCTACCTTTTGGAGAATTCGACTTGATTTTGGGCATGGACTGGTTAACCAAGCACAAGGCAACGCTAGATTGCGCGGCCAAAAGAATGGTATTGAGAACAACCGAAGGCAAGGAGGTGATGGTTATTGGTGAACGTAGGGACTATTTGTCCAATGTGGTTTCTGCCTTAAGGGCTGAAAGGTTGATGTGCAAAGGTTGTGAAGCATACTTGGCGTTCGTGAGTCAAACTGAACCCAAAGGGGTGACAGTGGAGACAGTGAGGACTGTTAATGAATTTCAAGATGTATTTCCTGAGGAGATTCCTGGATTACCTCCTAACCGAGAAGTGGAATTTGGGATCGATCTGTTGCCTGGAACAGCTCCAGTGTCCATTGTGCCTTACAAAATGGCACCATGTAGAGCACCGGTGCTGTTCGTGAAAAAGAAAGATGGAACGATGCGTATGTGCATCGATTATCGCCAGTTGAACAAACTGACGATAAAGAACAAGTCCCTCTACCGAGAATAGACGATTTGTTCGACCAGCTTCAAGGAGCTTCTATGTTTTCCAAGATCGACCTTCGATCTGGATATCATCAGTTAAGGGTAAAGGAGGTGGATGTGCATAAGACGGCATTTAGAACTCGCTATGGTCACTACGAGTTTTTGGTTATGCCATTTGGATTGACGAATGCACCAGCAGCTTTTATGGATTTAATGAACTGAGTATTTCAGCCGTACTTGGATTATTTCGTGGTCGTCTTTATTGACGATATACTGGTGTATTTGGAAATAGAGGAGAAGCATGACGAGCATCTTCGAATTGTTCTGCAAGTTTTGAGGGAAAAGCAGTTGTATGCGAAATTTAGCAAGTGCGAATTTTGGCTTCGAGAAGTGACTTTTCTGGGTCATGTTGTTTCTGCTGAGGGGATTAGGGTAGATCCTCACAAGATTGAGGCAGTCTTGAACTGGAAGTCGCCAAGGTCTGTATCAGAAATTCGTAGTTTTCTGGGTTTGGTAGGCTATTATAGAAGGTTTGTTGAGGGGTTTTCTATCATCGTGGCTCCGTTAACGAAATTGTTAAGGAAGGGAGTGGCCTTTAATTGGACTGAGAAGCAGTAAGAAGCTTTTGACAACCTAAAAAAGGTGTTGACTGAGGCGCCAGTGTTGATTCAGTCGGAATTTGGGAAGGACTTTACGGTTTATAGCGATGCTTCGTATGTGGGATTAGGTTGTGTACTGATGTAAGAGGGTAAGGTGGTTGCTTATGCTTCGCGACAGCTTAAGCCTCACGAGGCAAATTACCCTACACATGATTTGGAGTTGGCAGCGGTGGTATTTGCATTGAAAATCTAGAGACACTACCTTTATTGGGAAAAGTGTATTATATACACTGACCATAAAAGTCTCAAATATCTGTTAACTCAGAAGAAGTTGAATCTTAGGCAACGGAGATGGATAGAGTTGCTTAAGGACTGTGACTGTTTGATTGAATACCATCCTGGCAAGGCTAATGTAGTGGCTGACGCACTGAGTCGAAGGACTGTTGCTAAGTTAAAGGCCATGGTTGCTCGTTTGAGTTTGTATGATGATGGGAGCTTGCTAGTAGAGTTGCAAGTAAGACCGACTTGGACTGAGAGAATCAAAGAGTTATAGTTGAAGGATGATTCGTTGATTCCTTGATTTCAGCAAGTCAAGAATGGTGAGAGTGAGGATTTTAGACTAAATTCTATGGGGTTTTTTGTTTCCATGAGAGAATTAGCGTTCCTAAGAACTCTGATTTAAGGCAGTTGATTTTGGGTGAGGCTCATGGTGGACCTTGTGCTATGCACCCTAGAGGTAATAAGTTGTATAAAGACTTGCAAGAGGTTTATTGGTGGCCTGGACTAAAGCGAGAGGTGACTGAGTTCGTTGGGAAATGTTTGACATGTCAGCAAGTTAAAGCTGAGCACCAATTGCCTTCTGGATTGTTGCAGCCAGTGAAGATTCCGCAGTGGAAATGGGAAAGAGTAACGATGGATTTTGTGAGTGGGTTGCCTTTGACATCTTCGAAGAAAGACTCTGTATGGGTAATCGTGGATAGGTTGACGAAGTCTGCTCATTTTGTACCGGTCAGAACCGATTACTCACTACAGAAGTTGGCCAAATTGTATGTAGCGGAAATTGTGCGTTTGCATGGGGTGCCAGTTTCTATAATTTCTGATCGAGACCCTAGATTTACATCTCGGTTCTGGAAGAAGTTGTATGAGGCGTTAGGTACGCGATTGGACTTTAGTACTGCATTTCACCCTCAGACAGATGGTCAGTCTGAGAGGGTTATTCAAGTGTTGGAGGACATGTTGAGAGGATGTGTGATTGACTTCTGTGGTAGTTGGGAAGACTATTTGCCATTGGCGGAATTTACATACAACAACAGCTATCAAGCGAGTATTCAAATGGCTCCATATGAGGCACTTTATGGGCGAAGGTGTCGTACTCCTACGTGTTGGACAGAGTTAGGAGAACGTGAAGTGCTTGGACCAGAGTTAGTGGCAGATACTGAAAGTAAGGTTAAGCTGATTCGAGATCGGTTAAAGGAGGCGTCTGATCGGCAGAAGTCATATGCCGACCTTAAGCATAAGGAAATTGAATTTGCTGTTGGAGATATGGTGTTCCTAAAGGTGTCGCCGTGGAAGAAGATCTTGAGATTCGGTAGAAAGGGCAAGCTAAGTCCGCGGTTTATTGGGCCTTATAGGATTCTCAAACGGATTGGGCCAGTAGCATATCAGTTGGAGTTGCCACCAGAGTTGGATCGTATCCATGACGTTTTTCACGTGTCTATGCTAAGACGATATTGGTCAGACCCTTTACATATTGTACCAGTAGAGGAGATTGCAGTAAATACCGATTTGACCTTCGAGGAGGAACCTGTGGAGATCTTAGATCGTGAAGTCAAAGTCTTAAGGAGGAAGTCTGTTCCATTGGTAAAGGTGCTATGGCGTAATCATGGTAGAGAAGAAGCTACTTGGGAGCCAGAGGAGACTATGCATCAACAATACCCTCAGTTATTTGGATCAGGTAAATTTCGAGGCCAAAATTTCTTTAAGGGGGTAGAGTTGTAACACCCTAATTTTCGGGATTTTTCGGGTTTTGTGAATTTTAGTGAAGTTTTAAAATTTTGGTGTTCTGAAGGTTGAAAATGTATGTACATGTGTTGGTGGGCCTTTAGAAGACCCAAGCTTAAGTTAAAAACCGGTAAAATATTAAGTTGGATTTTCAAGTGAAAGGGGACTTGGTTAAGTGGGCCTTTAAGAAAAACCGTGTAAAATATGTCACAAAGGGAGCCTTGGTAGAGTGGCAAGCTGGCGCCACTAAGCTCCTAAAAAAGTGGCGCCTTAGTGGGTATTTAAGGACAAGGGTTCGAGTTGCATGGTAAGCGTAGTGTTCTTTTTAATTTTTAAGCATGTGTCGGGCATGTGACTATTTTAAATAGGAATTTCAGCAAGGGCTTTTAGGGACTTGGGCCGATTACTCAAGTGTGATATTAGGGTTATATCTTTTTCTATTTTCTGTCATAAGAATTAGGGTTAGCCACGTTAGGAATTATTTCCCTCTTCTACTGTCAGAAAAGCCGAAAATTGCCTCCCTAGGAAGCTCATAGCCGAATTCTTTCTCTCCACCTCTACCATTACTTTTCTTCACATTTCTTCTTCCTCTTTGATTCATTCCTTAGCCGAAACCCCCTTAGTCCATCATTCATCTTTCTTTTGATCACACCCTCCATAAAATCACCATAATCAATTTCCTTAAAAAGCCGAAATCCCGAAAAGAACTCACCTTTGTGCCGAATTTCCTAAGCCAAGATTCCTCAACTTTCTTTCGTTCTTTTGGCCAAATCTCACTCCTTCTACACTCTAAATCCCTATCGACAACACCTATACTAAACTCCCCACACCGAATCATTCTTCCTTACCTTTCTAAAAGCCGAAATCACCATTAGTTTAGGGAGATAGCTGAAAATTTTAGATCTCAGAGATAAGGGTTCTACGAATGTTTAAGGGTTAGATCTACTTCAGATCTGAGTTAGAGGCAAGGTAAAAGCAGTGGTAAGCGGTTATCAACTCAGATCTTTAAGATATTTCATACTTTGGACAAGCCGAAAGTCCCTAAAGTTAGGGAGGTTGTCGATTTAGTCTATTAGTGATTTAAAGTAGTATTTTGGTTCCTTTTGGATGTTAGTTAGCAAGGAAGGTGATCAAGCAAGGAGTGGAAGGCATCGGTATCATCAGATCTAGATCTAGTGCATCTAAATCGACAGAGGTAAGTTTTCATGGCCATTAAGGGTGTGGCCGAATGTGGTAAGGGATTTTGGTTGTAGTTTTTCATAGATCTACTGATTAATCGCTTAGATAATGGATTGTAGGAACGGGCGCATAGGAAATCTCGTCAGTGGAACTACAAAACAGGTGTGTGTTTCGAACACCCTTCAATGCTTAAATCGGCAAAAGTCGAAAAGCCGAAATGCCAAAATTCGGGCATTTTGAGAGCTTGTGAGCGTGCGAACACTCTCAAGTTGGTCGGAGAAGGTTGGTTTTGGAATCGGCACTGTCAGGCGGGCTGACCGCAGAATTTTGGGTGCTACGGTAAGTTGGGCCTCGGTGGGCCGAATATGGGCCCAATGGGCAATTTAGGCCCAGTTGGGTAAAAATAGGTTTAAAGGCAATAATATGGATTGTAGGCGTAAAAACTGTTAAAACAAGATAATGGATTGGAAATTAAAGCTTAAATGGGCCTAATGGGCTAAAATGGCATGGTAGAGCCCATTAGGGGTTTTAGGGCCTAAGTGCTAAAACTGATAAACTGAATTAAATGAGTTTCTATAACAACCACTATAATAGTAGAGGCTGTAATAATAATAATAACTATAATAAGAGAACAAAATTACTGGAATACCCTTAGGGTGAGAAATTACTGATTTACCCCTAAGTATAAAATTACCATTATACCCCTAGGGCTAAAATCAACTATACTGTTTGACATGACTGTTTCTGTTACTGCATATCATGATGTATGTATGTCTGATGCATGGGTTGGGTTTTATATTGGAGGAAGTGTGAGTGGCACTGCCACGTTACTGAAAGGGGCTATGCCTCGTACTGTTTCTGAAAGGGGCTTTGCCTCGTATACTGTTTATTTGAGCAGCCATGCTGCGACTGTGGTGTGTGGGCTGGGTGGGTCGAGTTATTCCCCACATGGTGTGTTGGCTGGTATGGGTGGTGTGTAGTGGTTGGTGAGTTGAGTAGTCTCCCTAATTGGGTTGCATTCATACTGTTATACTGTACTGTACTATGATAGGCCTATGGGCCAAACTTTTATCTGAATAGGGCTTCGGCCCAATATCTGTTATAGGGCTTTGGCCCAGTATCTGTAATCTGAATAGGGCTTCGGCCCAGTATCTGACTGAGACTGGTTAGGGCTCAGGCCCAGTGGGCTCGAGCCGATGTGGGCTTTGGATGGGTTCTGCACACACTGAGTTTTCCCAAACTCACCCTTCTCTTTCCATCCTTGCAGGTGAGCCCTAGATCGTGACTTGGTTGCTGGGAGGGATTCAGAGTGGCCACGAGGACTGAGCACGGTTTAAATAAGTTTTACTACTTTATATTTCTAATTATCAGTTTCCGCTTTTAAATTTGTTAATGGGTTGTAATAAGGCCACTATGACTGTTTTTATTTGGGATTTTCAACTGTTTTATTTCAACCACAACTACACACCATTTTTCGAAAATTTAACAAATGTTTTCTCAACCAACCTGACAATACAAATGGCTAAGTATGATAATAAGGTTAAAATGAATCGCTTATCAAATGGAATGGAGATTAAGTTGAATAATTATTAAAACGGGAATTTCCAAAAATCAAGCATTGCTTTTCAAAACTCACCATCGGACGTAGTAAATAGGGCAGTGTAGGATGTCTAGGTGATGTAGCACACCAGACATGGCCATAACATCTAGGCTGGGTTCGGTGTGTTACAAATGGTGTGGGCCTAAGCCCAAAACAGAAATTAGTACAGTACAGATATGCAACCCAACCCAATCCAACCAACACACCTCACATACCAACCAACACACCATGTGGGGATTAAATCGACCCACCCAGCCAGCACACCAATATCGCAGCGAAGCTACTAGTAATAATAATGCAGCAAAGCTGCTAGTGATAGTAAACGTGGCAAAGCCACCAGTAACAGAAAATACGTGGCAAAGTCACTATACAGTACTTCCTCCATATCAGAATCCCAACCCCATGCAGAATGTCGTGACATAAATGTTACGTGTATGCAGTATGTCGTACTCAGAATCAGTCATATAAATACCATACATATCAATCAACCTACCACTAGGGGTAAAACGATATTTTTATTAGTTAGGGGTAAAATGGTAATTTTACCCCTCAGGGGAATTTTGGTCATTTTATTAATCGTTGGGTCTCAGTACAGATAGTAACCCTTTAGAAGGTCTACAGTCGTCTCGAACGACTCAGATGACTTAAGCGGTCATAACAGAGTAAATGGGCCCAAGGCCCACTGTCTGGCCCAAATGGGGCAAGATGCTCGTGTGACCCACTTAGCCCAAATTTAGTCATGGCTATCTAATTTACAAAGTCCAGTCCAATAATTGTCACTTACTGTGGATTTTATCCATGTGGGGCCCACTAGCCCATTGAGCACACACGGCCCATTTTGGCCCAACGTGGCCCACAATGGCCCAAGCCCATGAAAACACACGTGGAGGTCTCTATAATCTGTCATCCATGATTTGTGGGCTCGGTTTACCACACGAGCGTTCGCACGCTCATGAGGCCTCGAATGTCGAAGTTTTGGCTTTTCGACTTTTGCCGATTTACAGTTATAGAAGGGTGCGATTACACACCTTTTTTGCGAAATCGCGGAGGAATCTCCAAAGACACCAGCCTTTATTCAATCCAAAGATTCAATCAGCCCTTAACTCGTTAATATACTCAATCACTTACTCCATGATAACACAACATCACTTACCACAACTAGAAGATCTGAGATTCACCCCTTCTAGATTGCCGACCCGAAATCAATTATTCGCCCCTTGAAGAATGACTGAATTATCAATACAGATCTATTAGCCCTTAACCGATCGTATAAGCATAGCCCAAAACTACCACTATCACTTTAGAAAGAATAATGCAATTTGACCTAAGCCCAAAGTAAGATAAGGTAAAACATTTACCTTACTGGAATAACAAGGAACAACCTTGATCGTTTTCCAGAATATTTGCCTTCGCCATTTCTCGTGAAACCCTACAACCCTTCGATCCAAAATAAGTGACCCATAATCAGTAATTAGAGACTATAGAGGAGGGGTATTTGGCTTAAAGAAACAGAATAGGAAAATCAGATCGAACAAAAGAAATTATCGAAATACCTACCTCTAGGCAGAAGTTAATGTTGAAATTGATGTTACCGATACTCACGCTAGGGCATAGAGATAATCGGCCAAGAACACTCAATACAAAGGAGAAGCTGAAAGGAAAAGGTGAGAAGAAGAGTAATGTTATTGGTCTGAGAAGGTATCAAGAGAAGAAAGCAAAAAGTTGGGAGCGGCAAAAGGGGTTGAACTCGGCCAAGCACAAAAAGAGAGAAAAAAAAGGTCTATGGTGTATTCGGCTAGGATTGGAAAAGAATAAGATGCCAAGATGAAAGTGGAGCTAGAGATGAATGAGAGAATTCGATTTTTAGAAAAAGGGGCTGAGAAAAGAGGTGTATTTCGGCAACCAAAAGAGTAAAGAAGCAAGAAAAAGAAGAACAGTGTTAGGTGATGAATGAATAGAAAAGAGACCAAAAAATGAGAAAGGCTCCTTGGCAATTCAAAAAATGCAAAAATTTCAAGAAATTCAAGAAATGAAAGCTTGATTTATTGAGAATTGACCAAAAATGCAACTCTGAGTTCTCAGGAAGTAGTTACTATTCGGCTAGAGAAGAAATCGCAATAGTGAAATGTCAAAAGAGAACCGAAAATGACAAAAGGAATTCGGCACCTACTCCCTCACAAGCTTGCCAAAAATGTACACTCTAGGGACCCCTAGCCGAATTCACCTACTCAAGACCCTAATTTGGCTACAACTCCCTTCACACTCAAATTCCTTGAAAATCTCTACAAATCCCTCCACCAGTTTCTCCTTGATTTACTCCAACCTCCCATTCAAATTCAATTCAAACTCTTATGACCAATTCAACCACAGAGTTCTAGTCCAATTCCACCTCCTTCCAAGCTTAGCCAATAAAATAAATAACTCCTTTGCCTATGCCACGAATTGAACCTTAGACCTCATGCACATACCACATGCCTCTTACCAACTGGACACTAGGCTTTTTGTGACTTAAAACAACCACTATTATTTAAAAGGCTTATGCCCCAATGTTCAGATTCATTTAAGAGAAAAACTAAAAATTTTGCCAAAGCCAAGGCTTGAACCCAGGCTTCTCAAACACTCCCAAACACACCCAAATCTTCTAGCCAGCATGCCAAACAAGTAATTTGTGTCAAAACATGAAAAATTACAACCCCTATATTTTTGGGGCGTTACAACCCCAAGGAGAAAAACTAGGCCGAGCAAAGCCCCTATCTCTCAACTCTTGCAACTGTGCTTTCAACTCTTTCAATTCTGTGGGTGTCATTTTATATAGAGCTATCGATATCAGAAATGTTCCCGATATCAATTCAATAGCAAATTCAACCTCTCTGGTCCGCGATAACCCTGGTAATTCTTCTGAAAACACATCTGTAAACTCGCATACAATTGAAATCGATTCTAACTTCAATTTTAAAACCCTAAAATCAAATATATAAGCGAGATACGTTTCACAGCCTTTTCTAACATATTTTTTGTGCCGACATAGACAAAATAACATTAAATGCACTATCTAGTTTGTCTGGTTCAATTCGAAGCTTTGCACTATTTTGACACTTTAACACAATATGCTTTCATCTATAGTTCACTACAGTATCATCCAGTGTTAACCAATCCATTCCCAGAATCACATCAAATTTATAAAAGGGTAGTAACATCAAATCAGCCAAAAAGTTGCAACCCTGAATCATCAAAGGATAGTTTTTACAGACTTTATCAACTAACACATATTGACCTAAAGATTTTGTTACTTTAACCACAAATTCAGTAGACTCGAATAGTATTTTCTTATTTGACACTAAGGTCGTGCATACATATGAGTGTGTTGACCTTGGGTCAATCAAAGCATTAACATTAGTATTAAAGATAGAAAAAGTATCAGTGATCACATTAGGTGCTGAAGCTTCCTCTCAAGCATGAATTGTGTAAGCTCTTGCTGGTGCTCGTGCCTCATATCTCATAGTAGAAAATTTCATCCTACTACGTCTATTACCCATATTTCTAGTGTTCTGGGGTGGTCTCCCTCTAACAATTGTGTTACTCAGTCGAGTAGTCTGAGCCTTTTCTTTGTCAGACCTTTCAGGGTAATCTCTAAGATAGTGATCATAGGAACCACATTTAAAACATGACCAGTCTTTTAATCTGCATTTATCGAAGTGTCATCTATTACATTGCTGACATTCGAGTTTTTGTTTCTACACTGCCCATGCTTGCTACAAGCATAGCTTGAGGTTTCGAGCTCGAATGTTGTTTTACTCTATCCTTCCCAGAATAACCCATCAAAGCTAATGAATGACTATGGAATTCTTTCGACTTCATCGAAGCTGAGGTGAATTTGCTATGCTAAGTTTCTATGCTTTGTGCACTCTACCAACTAGAACTACAAATTCTTTCAACTCAAGAATCCCAACTAACAGCTTGATATCTTTATTTAGGCCGTCTTCAAATCAAGTGCACATAGCAACCTCTATCGATATACATTCTTGGGCATACTTACTAAGTCACACAAATTCCCTCTCGTATTTAGCTATTGTTATACAACCTTACTTCAATTCAAGAAACTTTTTACGTTTCTTATAGAGAACTCTCTAACTCACATATTTCTTTCCAGACTCAGTCTGAAAGAATTCCCAGTTTACTCGATCTCTCGGTGCTACCACAACCAATGTGTTCCACCGTTGATAAGTCGGATCTTTTAACAATGAAGCAATACATTTCAAGCATTCCAAAGGACTACATGATAATTTATTGAAAACTCTCATAGTGTTTTCTAACCAGAACTTAGCTCTCTCTAGATCATCTTCAACTATGCCTTAGAACTCTTCAGTCGCATACTTTCGAATTTTATCAACTAGAGGCTTATTTACTCTCATTGGTTCATAACCCTAAGGAACTACGAGGATCGATTGGGGTATAGTGGGGGTGGAGGTCGTTGAGTCGTTGGGTTTATTCGCATGAACTCTGAAAACCACTTAGACATCATCTGGACAAATGGTTCCTTAGCCTCTCCTCCCCGACCCTCAGATATAGGCTTATTACCGCTAGACGCTACCCTGTGAATGATACCTTGCGCGTTACTTTCAACTTCATCAGAATCAGTGTAACGCTATGGATTTGGGCCTAATAGGATTGGGCCTTGTGCTTGGGAGCCGCTAGGAGACTGTACATAAAAGTTTATGTGTGCAAGAAATATCACAAATTGCATGCTTTCTTTATTGGCTAAGTGATTAAGGAAGAGTTGGGAGTGTTGGAGAAGTCCTGGGTTCAAACCTGGACCCTGGCAAAATTTTTTGGTTTTAAGTGAATTAAAGCCTTGGTACTTGTTAGTCGGCTTTAAGAATAGTCGGGGTAGAAGTGTGACACAATGGAGTTATTGGTCTGGTGGATGTGGCGTGTGGATGATTCCTTGAGGTTAGAGGTTCGAATCCTGTGATGCTCTATAGGGTGTTTATTTTTTCATCTGTGCTGTGAGGTGGTGGAGTTCGAGTGAAAGATGGCTGGAGAGAGAGTTTGAATTAGTCATGAGTGTTTTAATTGAGTTATTGGGAGAGGATTATAGAGCAAATCAAGGAGAGATATGTGGAGAAAATCGTGGGTTTTGGTGAGGAAAATGTTAGAGTCATTTTATGATCAGCTATCACTAAGTAATTTGGCTTTAGCTTAGTACTTTGCCTTTTTTTTTCATTTCTAAAGGTTTTTTTGGGGTTTTCGGCCAATTAATGTAAGTGCCTTACAAGTAATTTTTTTGTTTTGCTTTTGGTGCTCTTTTCTCTTCATTTGACCGATTGCTTCTACATCCTTTTCTCTTCTCGGTATTTTTGTTTGGCTCTTCTCTTTTCTTATTGGCCAAATATACTCTCTTTCCCTCATTCTGTTCTTTATTTTCAAGACATTTCCTTTCTCTCCATCTTACTATAGTAGCCGAATGTTACCTTTCTCCACTGCTATTATTTTTCTACTTTAGTTCTTTCTTAGTCGATTCCACCTTTCTTCCCTCCCTCACAATTTATCTCTCAACCTTCGCCGATTCTCTCTTCTTTACCGAAGCTATTTCATTCTCGGTTACGTTCTGAGCTGACACCATCTCCTTGTGCACTGGCCGAATATCTCTTGGTTCATCTCTCCCTCTCCATTTCGGTTCTACAAAGGTTCTTAGCAAATCGATAAGTGTCATATTTTTCCCTCTTTCTGTTTTAATCTGTTTTCTTGTACCTTTCTCTAAAAAGTCGAATGCTTCTCTTTCTTGTGCAAGGGTTACCCAAGCCATTGAGGTTCTTAGTTCCATTATTTGATTAAGGTAAATATTACTTAACTTTTTAGGATGTAGACACATCTTTGATCGGTACTGCTTTACAAAGATTATTGTTAATGAAGTTATTCAGTAAAGCAAGTGATCAATCCTTAATCAGTGATCTAAGGGCAATAGAGCTATTTTTCCACTCATTCAAGGTAAGGTGTGATTGTTAGTTTGGGCGTTGATAGTTGTAAGTCCTAAACGTTTGGATACTTAATGATATGTCTTGTCCGAATGTAGGCTTTGGGCTCATGAGGGGTTCACTCGACTTCGTTATTAGGTGTGTATTCACACTGTTCTGATAGTTGATCGGCTGAAAAATCGAAAGTATGCATTTCACTGAATAGATTGTAGATCGGCACAAGCCGAAAGGCTGAAAGGCGAAAACTTCGACACTTGATGCCATACGAGCGTGCGATCACAGTGTGGTGAACTGAGGCTGCGGATCATGGGCGTTGGACTGTAGAGGCCACCACGAGCGCTCTTGTGGTCTTGGGCTATTGTGGGCCATGTTGGGCTAAAGTGGGCCGTGTGAGCCCAATGGGCTCGTGGGCGTCACACAGATAACATTCATAAAAAGTAATAAATTCTAGACGGGCCTATGTAGATCCCATAGCCGTTGCGAAATCTGGACTAAATGGGCCAAACAAGCGTGTGGGCCCACTTAGGCCGAGTAATGGGCCTTAGGCACATTGTACTGTTATATCAGTGTTGGTTACTTAGGTCGCTTGAGGCGACTGTAGACCTTCCAAGAGGTTGATTACTTGTACCGAGACCCAAGAGGGTAAAATGACCAAAATACCCTTGAAGGTAAAATGACTATTTTGCCCCTCAAGGGTAAATAACTGACTTGTGCTATGATTGGACTAATTTGACTGTGATTGTATGACTATGATTGGACTAATTTGAGTGATTGTATGATTGATTAAGAACATGACATTCTGCATACATGACATATTGCATGGGGTTGGGATATTGTACGGAGGAAGATCTGTTCTGTTAAGGCCGCACGGGTCGCGCTAGACGACTGTGGACCTGGTCAGATGGGTCACCTGAGACGACTGTGGACTAATACTGGTAAGGTCACATGGGTCACTCGAGATGACTGTGGACCTACCAATGGGTTTAAGCCACTTAATATGATTATGGCTATGTGCCAACCTAATTAAGGCTTTGTGCCAATCGATGGCTTTGTGCCAATTATATTACCGTGATTGATGGCTTTGCACCAATTATATTACCGTGATAGATGGCTTTGTGCCAATTATAATATCGTGGTTGATGGCTTTGTGCCAATTATACTGCAACTATTGATGACTTTGTGCCAGTACCCATGGCTTTGTGCAAATCTGTTTACTAGCAGCTTTGCTCCGATTCTGGTTAGTGCCACAATCGGTCTAACATTTGGAGTGTAGGGATGGGTAGGTTGATTTATTCCTCATAGTAAGTGCAGGGTTGGATGGGTTAACATATAGCATGCATCATGCATTAATCATATACGTGTTCTGTTACTGATATGGGTTAGGCCCACTTGACTCTGTTTTGGGCTGTGACCCAAATGTTAATGTATTAGGCTTTGGCCCACCTATACTCTGAACTGGACTGTTCTGTTATTGGTTAGGGCTTAAGCCCAGCCTGTTTCTAATTTTCTGTTATTTTGACTGACTGTTTTATATTTAGGGGATTACACACTGAGTTTTTGTAAACTCACTCCGCTGTTTTAACTTTTTAGGTAATCCCCCACTTTAGGAGGATCGGTGCTGCGAGGGACTCAGAGATGGCCACATAGCTGCACTTGTTATTCTTTTATGTTTATTTACTTTTACACACTTTGATTTTTATTTGGGTTGTAATAAGGTCTCTCTTAATTTCTAGATTTTAATTTGGGATTTATGGTTTATTTTGAACTACATCTGTTAGAAGTAGAACACGGTTTTCCAAAAATAATCTAGTTTCAAAACACTACGTTTCCGCAACATTTTAGAAATGGTGTCACGTCTTTTTAAACATCACGTTTTTGTAAATCGACTCTTTTTAATTAAGCTTTCACAACAGACAATATTTCAGAAATAAAAATAACAATGTTTTAATAAGAGAATAACTGTTCAATAAACCACATTTTGAAAATAAACTAATGTAGGTTTTATACCCATTTTGAATGGCTAGAAGTTTTTAATAGTAAGAAGGGTTTACAATAAGAACATGATTTTCGAAAAACACTTCGATGTGACATGCCAGATTCGACCATAACGTCCAGGCCGAGTTTGGGGTGTTACAATCAGCTCGGTTGGATGACATTTTATCTATACAAAAACATAGTTCAATTTGAATCAGGAGTTATGTAACACCCCAAACCCGGCCCAAACGTTATGGCCAAACCTGGTGTGTCACATGGATGACGAATGACACCTCGTTCTTTTAATAACAAGTTTAGCAAAATCATTGTAAGAGTATTGAGGAAAATAATAGGTTATTTAGTCAAAGTCCTATCCACTATCAATTGGTGTTTATTTCTTTAGAAGGTCTTATCTTGTTATTAGGTGATCCAGTTGTAGCATACGATGTGTTTTAAAAATGTTGATTAATTTTAAATAAAAACCCGCGTAGCCTAATTCTATCAATTTGAAACGAGTAATAATTAAATAATTAAAAACCAACATAAAATTAAAAATAACCAACGAGCGGCCTTATTACAAAATTAAAACCTAAAATGATAATAAATTAAGCAAATAAGGAAATAAATAATTTAAGAAAGTATAACCAAATGCAGTTAACGTGGCCATTCCAAATCCCTCCAGCTCCAAGTCCTTTAAGGTTGGGGCTCTCCTGCATAGATAGAAAGAAAGGGGTGAGTTTGGGAAACTCAGTGTGTAAGCTAAACCCAACCAGAGTCCTGATCAATACAAGCCTAACTGGGCCTAAGCCCTATCCAGATTCAGTATTAACTAGGCCTTAGCCCTATTCAGATAGCCCTATTTAGTAAACAGTAATTATTGGGCCTTAGCCCTATTCAGAAATTAGTATGGCCCTTAGGCCCATTACAGTAACAGAACAGTGTTTATGCATGTATGCAAAGCCCAGCCCAATCTAGCCCACACACCATCCGTACCAGCCCTACACACCATGTGGGGAATAACTCAACCCACCCAGCCCTACACACCACAATTGTAGCTTAGCTGCTTAATCAGATAACGTGGCCAAGCCACAACAGTAAAATGCGGCAAAGCCTCTAACAGTAAACGTGGCATTGCCACTTAGCACTTCCTCTATCAAAACCCAATCCCATGCAACAGTATATTATGACATGGCATACAGTGAACAGATATAATTTTAGCATGCAATTCAGTCAACTTAACTCTAGGGGTAAAATGGTCTTTTAGCACTTAGGGGTAAAACAGTAATTTTCCACTCTTCAGGGGTATTTCAATAAATTTTCCAGTTTTTAAGGTTTCATGCTCATTACAGTTGTTAACAGTCTAAATGTCATCTAAGTAACTTATTTGGCCCATTCTATTAAAACAGAGTTATTGGCCCTAAAATCCCTAATGGCCCAACAGTGCCCACTAGCTATTATGGCCCACTAAGCCCATATTTTGCGCCTGTTTTAGCAGAATTAACAGTCTAACTACCAGATTAAACTTACTGCTCATTTTCACCCATATGGGCTTGTAAGCCATTGGGCCCAAATTCGGCCCTCCGAGACCCAAAACCACCAACGTGTACAAAATCGCGCACCCATCATCCTTACCATTTGCCATTACAGATTTTACCGATTTAACTGACCCACGAGCACTCACACGCTCGCAAGCCTTTGAAGTGCAAAAATTTCGACATTTCAGCTTTTCAGCTTTTACCAATCTAGCCTACTAGTGGGTGTCGATTACACACCTGATTGCAATATAGGCTGAAATCCCTCGAACGCTTAACCTACAGTTGATTAGATCATACTGTTAACTAAAATCCACCGAAATCAATGAAACTGATAACCTACCATATTCGGCCAACACTATTCAAGCCCTTAATCACTTACCACTGCCGATTCTTCAACTAGATCTAGATCTAGTTTGCTCCAACGGTCCTAACCTTCAATACTCCTCGATGGATAGTTTCTACTCCACACTAGCACATAAGAAATCGAAAGAGAAGAATAATGTAAGTCATAGCCAAAATCGATATTTGCCCTAAGGAATTAGGGGTTTCTGGCTTTTCTTGAATCACAAGAAAGAATGGAGTAGGAATGCTACTTACCCAAAAAGTTGTTCGATCCGATAGATAGTACAACAGTCGTTTTCCCCTAAACCAGATCTCAACCTCTAGAGGATCTAATCCAAAACTCAAAGCTATAGAAGAGGTTTAACGTTTTCAGCTAAAGGGTGAATACTTTGGAAAAGATGACAAGATTCAGCTTTTAAAGAGTGTAAGAGAAATCAATAGAGAAATAGAAAAGAGAAGTATATGTGATTCGGCTAAAAGAGAATAAAAGAATAAAGATATTCAGCCAAGGAGAAATCTGCACAAAAACTAAACCTTTCAGGATTTTGTCTTTTGAGAAATCAGCTAGATAAGGTTCAAAATGAGTCTACACCGACTAGGAAGTGAAGAAGAAAGAAAAGAAAGGAGAATAGTTTTGGTTTGAGAAGAAAAGAGAGAAAGGAGTTTGGGTCTTTGATCAAATCAGCACAAGAGTTTTTCAAGTTGCATTTTCAGCCTTTAGAACAAGGGAGGAGAAGAGAAAAAAAGAAAAAAGTGTGAGCACCCTAGGGACTTACCTACCACAAAAATACCGAACCACAACCCTAAAAGAACCCCAAAAAGCATTCGGCTAGCACCCCTAACACCCCCTTACCAATTATGCCAAAACCAAATGACCAAACCAAAAATGCTCCTCCAAGAGCCCCATATTCGGCCATCACTTGCTTCCCATTGAAAAATCCTAGATTTTCTCCCCTTATCCCTCCTTGACTCAATCTTATGAGCATCCCAAACTCTTCCCAATAGAGTTTCACTGGGAGTCCATCACATGCCTTGTACATGCATTAAAAATAAAACCCCACATTGCTTACCAAGAGACTTGAACCTTAGCTCTTACATAGCCTCCACACGCCAGTCCCTTGTGTCTTAAGTGGAGCCACCTTGCCACTTTAACATAAGCTTACTTGTGTCTTAATTTGTCAACATTTTCTTAAAAGCCTACTTAGTTAGAGCCCCTTCTCCCTTAAGTCCAAAATTTTAAAATTCTACCGGGTTTTAACTTAAACTTGGGCCTTCTAAAGGCCCACTAACACACTCAAACATAAATTAACACATCCAGACAAGCCAAAAATTAAATTTATGCAAAATCCCAAAAATCTCGAAAATTAGGGCATTACAAGTTATCACACTATCGTAGGTTATATAAGGGCATGTATTTCTAGTCTCATACATGCTACGTTCAGTCTGAGAATTGACTAAACCATAGCTCTGATACCACTAGATGTAACATTCCTAACTCGTATCTGTCACTAAATTAAGGTTACAGAGCATTACTGTATAAATAGAACATTAAAACAAACATTTCATACATCGTTAAAAACATATTAAAATATATTCATTCACATACATATCGTCCCTTAATCTAGCCCTTGAGGCCCTAAAAACACCTTAGAAATAATTCAGGACCAAATTGAAACATTTGAAAAGTGGAAGAAAAAGTTAGAAAATTTGACTGTAAGGGTTACACGGTTGTGCAACCAAGCCATGTCTCAAACCGTGTAACCTTTGAACTAAGAACACACGGCCACACGACTGAGACACACACCCGTGTCTCAAACTGTGTAACCTTCAAACTAAGAACACACAGCTGTCTTCTAGTCTGTGTCCTCACTCGTGTAACTTTTTGAGAAAGGTCACACGGTGGTGTCACATGCCTATCTCAGGCTGTGTAACTCTCGAAATAGCCCCACACACCTGTGTGCTAGGCCATGTGCTAGGACGTGTAACTAACTAACTTGTATGCAATAGAACCTACAGGGGACACACGGCTATGCCGCCAGGCCGTGTGTCACACACGACTGAGTCACATGCCCGTGTCTCAAGGCGTGTGACATGAATTTGACCAAAATCAAGCCAATTCCAACACCAAATCATGCATACACCTAAAGGCATTTTCTACACATAATCAAGACATAAAAACCTTACCAAAACATGCTTATAATGACCAATTCAAAAGTCCTAAAATCTAGTAACCAATATATCATTAAAGGCACCTCAATTGCAAACATCCAAACTTCCCTAAACATGTATACTTTGCCACTTTTCATTCATCAACTAATTAGCTTCAAAACTTACTAAATATGCCACAATTTGACCATTACCATTCCATCACAAAATCATGCCATTTGAGCCATTCAAACATGCAACAACATAACCATATTGACGCAAACTAGTAAGGCATCAAATATAACAAATCAAATAACTTATACAAATCAAATCATCAACCAAACATTCAATTAAACATCATTATAAGTCAACCTATACATGCCATTATAACCTTGGCCAAAACATCAAAAACTATCGATATTTATGTTGGGTAGTGTGACAAATCTCCGATGAGCTTCCAAACCGATCAAGCTTCCGGTAATCTATTAAACATAGGAAAGAAACTACGTAAGCACATAATGCTAAGTAAATTCATATAACATAAACACAATTTACCATTCACTTGAATAATGTAAATAACACAATTAAAGCATCAACTAATACCATAAGCTTGGCACAATGCCTATAAGACATCAACAAATACACAAGTTAGTGCATTTATACATAGTTCAAATGAATTCATCCATAACAAGTACCTTACATCTTTGTTCATACCATTTAAATGACCATTTTCTTTTCATAAGTACATGATATATTTCATTTGAACACTTACCATTTCCTTTCTTTTTCATGCCCGTTGAAACATATAGAATATCATCGGATACTTGAGAAAGCTCACACGAAATATGCTCAAACATCTAACTGTAACCTGTACATCATTGCTCACATTAATTGTGAAATGGGCCTACTCACACGAGCTGTGGGTCAGAACATAAGCTACACGATGTTGCTCACATGAGCTGTGGAGTATCCGCAACAAATGTAAGACCTCAGCTATCAGTAGGACATTCAGGGCCAGCACCCGAAACATGAAATCCCTAATGGCATGTCATTTGTATCTACGAATTACTAAGGTTCAAGCGAGACTCAATAACCATCATAGCATTGCTTGTACATACATTGTCCAGTTACATGGAAAATAACATATTAACATTGATTTGAAATAACATTAAAATGATATTCATTCATACGAGCTTACCTCAACGAATAGGGCATAGAAATGAGATCGACTAATCTGAGGCTTTACCTTTTCCCCGATCTAGATCTGTACGTGGTCTATCTTGACCTAAATAGAAAAATTCAATTCATTTAATATCCCTAGCATTCAATTTAGCCCACATTTAATTTTTTTGAAAAATTACTATTTTGCCCCTAACATTTTAACTCTTCACAATTTAGTCCTTAAGCTCATAAATTGAAATTTAAACATTTTAATCATATTCTCAAACTAACAAATTTCTTCAATGGCCTATATTAATTTATACAAACCATCATTTCATAAATTTAACTTGAACTTTTACTAATTTTATAAACAAGTCCCTAAATGCCATTTTCATTGAAAATCACTTTACAAAACTTGTTTATTTATCAACAAGGACTCATAATCTATCATTAAATATCAAGAATCACACAAAAGCATTCATAATCTTTAACAATTTTGCAAATTGATCCTCGGGCTAGCTAGATTAAGCTAAAATGACTTCAAAAACATAGAAATTATTAAAAACAAGATCAAAATCACACAAAAGCATTCATGGCATAACCTTCAATCTTTAACAATTTTGCAAATTGATACTCCAATGCTCCAAAACTTAAAATGGTTAGTTTTATTCTTTAATTTCGGTGGTGACTTTCAAACTAAGAAGATGATACCATCTTTTACCTTATTTTACTTTACTTAATAATTAAATTACTTATGTAACATTGCTTATTAACATTAAAATCACTTAATTTTATGTCCATAAATGTCCACTAGCTTTATGAATGGTATAGTTACCATCTAAGTCTATTCATTTTAAATTTTGATAGCCATTTAACCCTTTTAACTAATAGTACTCTACTTTTACACTTTTTACGATTTAGTCCTATTCACTTAATTAATCATGCAAGCATCAAGATTTCTCAATGAGATTTAAAGACGATCTTACTAACATCCCATAGACATTAAAATAATAGTAAAATAAAATTTTACTCATCAGATTTGTGATCCCAAAACCATTGTTTAGATTTCATTAAAAATGAGCTGTTATATGCATATCCCAACACTTATACAAAGAGTTGGCCAAAGTGTATGTTAGCAAATCTATCCCAACACTTAGGAAAGTGTCGTCCCAAATGTCATCTTAGGACTAGAAAAAAGCCAAATTATTGCCTTAGGCATACACATCCCAACCCTTATATAAAGAGTTGGCCAAAGTGTATGTTGGCAAGTCTATCCCAACACTTAGGAAAGTGTCACCCTAAAAGTGTCATATTAGGACTAGACAAAGCCAACTCTTATTTAAATGTTGCCTTAGGCATACATATCCCAACCCGTATACAAAGAGTTGGCCAAAGCATATGTTGGCAAGTCTATTCAACACTTAGGAAAGTGTCACCCCAAAAGTGTCGTCTTAGGACTAGACAAAGCCAACTCTTATTTAAGCGTTACCTTAGGCATGTTGTAACAACCCTATCCTGTAACCGTCGCTGGAATAAGGAAGGGGCATTACTGGACTTGTAACTCAGACCAGAGTAGTAATACTTTAAACTTATCAAACGTCATCACTATTTATACAGTAATCCATCAAAACATGTTTAAAATAGTCATATAAAGCTTCATTCATTCATCAGGGACTAATTGATATCATATAAAGATATGAGAAAACATAAGAAAATTTTCAAAATAGGGTCACACGGCCGTGTGCCTCACACGGTTGTTAGACATGCCCATGTAATATCCTGAATTAGGGCCTAATCGGAATAGTAGTTTTGTGACCACAAATCTGAGATAGAAATAATTATTCTAATTTTTTTTTAGGTTTATGATATAATTGCATGATTGTGTGAAAATTTCGTGAAGAAATTCCATGCGTAAAGTGCTTAATTTGAAATTAAGGACAAAATTGAATAAGTTGCAAAATTTGCATTCTAGAAGTTTTTAGTATGAAATTGCTTTGGAATATTAATTAGGAGGTCTTAAATAGAAATTTGACCAAATTCTAACTTCATGGACAAAAATTGGACATGGGGGGAATTTTTGAAAGTTTAGTAAGGAAGGGCATTCTGGTCATTTGGATATTAAATGGAATAAAATGGGAAAAATAACACAAAATTGATCATCTCCTTCATTTGGTTGCTGCTGAATTTTGCTCTCCACCATAGCTAGGGTTTCTTCAACTTTTAAGCTTCATAGTAAGTGCATCCAAGCCCCGTTTTTAATGATTTTTATATTTTTGTGATCCCGGTAGCTCGATAAAGCTTATGTTAGCAATAATTTAAGTTAGGGTTCATATTTGGAAAAATACCCATAGGTGAAATTTGTGTATTTTGATGTTTTATGATAGAATATGAGGTTTCGGATTATTTAGACAACTTGTGCTACTCGGTTTTGAGTAAAAACGAGTAGAACGGCTTAATTGGTAAAAATACCAATTGTTCATAAGTACATGTTGTAGTTGGAATTTGAGCTTGCTAATGGTAAATAAATGATCAGCATGTCCTAAAACATAGGAATTTGAAATAAAATTTAATTTCCGAGCCTTGGTGCAAAAGTTTAAATATACAAAAGTTTAGGGGTAAATTCATAATTTTGGTAAAGTTGGGGTCAAGGACCGTTTTAATAAATGTGAGTATTAAATAAGCTAAATATGTTATTTTAGATCAAGAGAAATGAGATTCAAGTCGTGATCGAGGGAAAAACAAAGTTTACGAGGAATAGGCTGATTGTTGATATTTTGGTATCGAGGTAAGTTCATGTGTAAATAATGTAACATAATTGCTATTTTAAGTGATTTAATGCTATTTATATGATATGATACTTGTTATTATGAATATTATACTTTGTGAAATATTATGTATTGGTATGAAAAGTATGTGATTAAGTATGAGATGCAAGCAACGTATTGGTTCCGATATTTCGAGGAGAATGACTGGGAAATGTGTGATTGAGGAAAATCCCGTTTGAACCTTGGGAATAGATTAGGATACAACTGACATGTCACTAGGATGGTTGGGCATCCGAGCTCGTTGAGTTGAGTCTGAGTTCACTTATAAATGCAAATGTCCGAACTCGTTGAGTTGAGTCCGAGTTCGTGAGGTGTAACTAGGCATCCGAGCTCGTTGAGTTGAGTCCGAGTTCAATTATGGATGCGAACGCCTGAGCTCATTGAGTTGAGTACGAGTTCACTTATGGGCAGGTTACATGGTCGCCTGATTACATATGTGGCACTTATGTGCAAATTATCCATGTATCCGAGTTATATTTCGATGTGTTCAACGGGTAAAATTCTAGCGAAATGGAAGAACACTCAAGAGGCAAATGTCATTTTGATAAGTGTTGTGAAATGGATACTTTGGACAGGTATGTACTTAACCCTCGGGTTGAAACTTGATACAACAACAATAATGTGGTAAGATGACAATTGATGATTAGAAATGTGATATATGTTTTGGTGATACCATGCTAGTGTTGTTTGGAAGAATTGCTTTGTTATGTTACTTGTTATTTGCATGTGAACTTACTAAGCATTTATGTTTACTCCCTCCTTTTCATTCATTATAGTTTTGGACAAGCCGGCTTAGGAATCGGGATAGGTTAAAGGCTCGTTCACACTATCCGAAGAACTATTTTGGTAAAACGGCTTGTATAACTCAAATATGGCATGTATAGCAATATACTTGTTTTGTGTAATTAATCTTGCGATATGGTTGTGGTTTGGTTGAGAAAATGCCTGATAATAATTAGTCCTTGGAATGGTTAATTTAGATCATATATGAGACTATGTATGTTCAAAGTGTTAATAGTTCATGAATTTCCATAGAAAAGTGAAAATTTGTCATAAAATAGAATGTTGTAACAGCAGTGACGTGAGTTTGAAAAATCACTAAAAATAGTAGAAAGTGAAGGTGATGAATTAAATATCAAATTGAAGCTTATTGTGTATACTTTCATATGGAAGAAGCAAAACAGGTAAAGGAGTTATATGTTATGAGATATTTAAGTTTTGGTGAAACAGGGCCAGAGCAATTTCTGGATCTCCTGTTCCAACTTTGGAAATTCACCATAAACTGTAAAATAATAATTAGGAGGTGTACTTTATATTTTCAGAATCCTTATTGAGTCTAGTTTTAATAGAAATAAACAGCATAGTAATATGTATTTTTTACAGAGAGAAAAGTGGTTCGTAGTAAGCAGAGGTCAGTGCAGTCGAGTTCTGAAACAGGGGTAACTTTAACTAATAAACTGTACTAATTGGCCTGACCAAAGCTTCTAGAAAACAATTAGTAGATAGATATATGAGTCTAGTTTCAGGGAAAATTTCTATATCTTGATTTCAGGGAAAATTTCTATATCTTGATTTCGAGTTTCGTAACTCGAGATATGATTTTTTAAGCGACCATGACGCAGAAAGACAGCTTGCTACGAAAATTAAAATTAGTTGATTTAAAATTTAAAAAGTGATGAAATAAGTTTAGTAACACCTCAAGCTCGACTCCGGCGACAGTCTCGGGTAAGAGGGCATTACAGCCCATGTGTCTGAACCATGGCAAAATAGGACATACATATTGACTTGATCCCACAAGTACCAAACACGGCTGTGTGTCCAGCTCGTGTGGCATCCTGACCAATTCAACTACAATACAGGGTCACACGGTTGAGTCACATGCCCGTGTGCTCTAATCGTGTGGTACAAAATAGACTTGGAACAAGCCATTTTCATACCACAAATGCTCATGTACCTACAAGCAATACTTTACAACATTCCATATACCAATTGAGCAATAAATTCAACCAAAAACAACTGCATTTATACCAACTCATAATCAGTCAATGTCATGCCAATTTGTATCAACCAAGCATGTACCAAATAAACCAATTCCATACCTATTTCAACTTACCAAATCTTTTCAATAAAGACATCTATTAATTATCCACATTCAAACCTCACCAATGTCATGTACCATTCATCTAAAATATCATATAAAGAGCACAACATATAATGCAATCATGAAAAGCTAACCATTATCATTTCAAGCCATGTCTCATAGCTTGAATAAGTGCCCAAAATCATGCCACATTCAATAATATAGCTACCATAAACATTAACTTAAAAACTAGCCTATACATGCCATATTTACCACATTTACAAAGATTCAAAAGTACCAAAAGCTTGAGTGGATAGTATGATTGTAATCTCCGACTTGTCCAAAATCGAGCTAGCTTCTAAATCTATAGAACACAGCAAAGTAAACAAAGTAAGCTTTTAAAGCTTAGTAAGCCCGTATAATATAGAAAGAAACTTACCAAATACAAATAAGCAATTTAAGCAATAAAAAATCAACTCATAAGCTTGTATTGCCTATTCAAAGGATTGAACCACATGTTAGTCATATAACAACCATATATTCATCCATATAAGGGATGGAACCATGCATATAACATTCATGTACATTTCAGTACTTATAACATATCACCTTTCATCTTTTATTTAGAAGATCATAAAATTTATATCACATTTCATACATAAAACTAGTATACTTCATTTATCAAGTCATCAAATAACATTTATACTTTTATACCACTTAATCCTTGTAAATCATGTAACATATACCATTTAATCATATACTTGTAATATATCATCCATGTAGTTCATGTAATCCATGTATTCATACAACATATAAACATACCATGTACACTCTTGTATCTTTATAACATGTAATCAATACACAACTAGTATCACCTGTATCATGTATTCATATAAACATGTACTTGTATCATATAATTCATGTAACATGTATTTCTTATATTACAAATTGGTAAAATGCCCGTTGAACCTTTGGAAACATTGAGGGATACTCGAGTGATACACACAGTGCATATATATGTAAATCTGTAAATTCGTCCATTCATTATATATGCTCTTTCGAGCCATGAACGGTATGCTCCTCTGAAGCCAATTTCGGTAAGCCCAAAGGCTGAACATGTAAGCCTGAAGGCTGAATGGTAAGTCTGAAGACTGAACATGTAATACTGAAGGATGAACAGTAAGCCCGAAGGCTGAACATGTAAGCTCATAAACTGTGGTGAGTTCGCAACAAATGCAGGAGCTCAACTACCCTGTAGCCCTAGTGACATGTCACTTGTATCATGACTTTCTATAGTTCGAACGTGACTCGGTAATCAAATTGAACATATAACCAATATGCATTTCAATACATTATTTCACATATAGACAATATGAAATATAACATGTATTCAATAGGCAACTGAATTCCATAGTGTATTATACATCAATATAACATTAAAACAATAATTATAAACATTATACAAGTTCGATTCTAATTATAAGAACTTACCTCGATTAAGCTCGTAATTCTAATATCTACTCGTCTACCTTCCGTTTCCCTCGATCAAGTTCCGGGATTTTCTTATCTTGATCTTAATCAAGATTCAAAGTAGCCGAATGAAAAAGCTAGAAAATGGCTTTTCTTTCTTTAAGAAATCGGTGGAATATGATAACAATGAAGCCATATTTTCTTTTGTTTTAATAAACATATACATTATTAATTAAAAGACTATTTTAACCTTAATAATTTAACAAATAAAGCTATTTAAAACAACCCACTACTGTCCATACATATAAATCATGGTATAATTACCATACAAGTACTCCAACTAATAAAACCATAGTCAATTAAATCATTTATGCAATAGAACTCATATTTATCGCTTTACGCAATTTAGTCCTTTTCACCGAATTAGCTATTTAAACGGTAAAATTTCTAAACGCAATTTCCACACAATACATCTATCATGTTGTAAAACATAATAAAATAATAAAAAGTAATATTTTGACTCGATTAAGTGGTCCCGAAACCACCTGTTCTGATTAGGGTCTAAACCGAGCTGTTACACATGCATATCCCAATCCTTATACAAAGAGTTGGCCAAAGTGTATGTTGGCAAGTCTATCCCAGTACTTAGGAAAGTGTCACCCCAAAAGTGTCGTCTTAGCATTGTTTTGTTGTAGTGAGTAATTATTATTGAATTAAGTGAATTTCTTAAATATTAATATTAGACATGAATTTATATGTATGTGAAATTATGTTTTATTATATGATTTTTATGCATAATTTATATTATTTTCATGTTAATTATTCATAGGCTAATTTTCATTATGTAATGAGACCATGGAAGATGAGGTTAATATAAATGTTGCATGGACATGCACACATCCAATCTATTTGGACGACAATACCATACAAAACTAGGTCACAAGGATATTAATTTGACCCAGTAAAAGTGTTACTGCATGATAGACATGTTTGATTAATTATTGGTAGTTTACAAAACAAACTACCCAACAAACTGAAAGATCCAAGGAGTTTTACGATTCCTTGTCTAATTGGTAGTTTAATTGTTGATAATGCATTAGCTGATTTAGGGTAGTATTAATGTATTGCCTTACAAGATGTTTAAACAACTAGGACTTGGGAAACCTAAACAAACTAGGATGCGTATTAAAGTAGCTGATAAAACCATTAGGTTTCCTAGGGGTATAATTGAAGATGTTCTTGTTAAAATCGATAAACTTATATTTCTAGTAGATTTTGTTGTTTTAGACATGGATGAGGATAGTGATGTGCCTTTAATTTTAGGGCAACCCTTTTTAGCAACTGCTAAGACTATAATCGATGTAGGCATAGGTGAACTCACACTTCGTGTAGGTTATAACACGATTACTCTTCAAGCTCGTGATAAGATATCTAATGATAGACATGATAAAACGAGTTCTTTTAATGAGAGTAAACTTATTGATCAACCTTCTTTGTAGGACATTCCTCACAAAAGAACAAATGAGCCACGTTCAAGTTTAAGCAACAAAAAGGGAGCAATCCATGAAGAGCGAATGCTACAGATCGAGGGACTAGATGCATGGCTAACACAAGTTAAAGTGAAACTGAGAGGACAAAAGGAACCAAAGCAAATCCATAACGCGGCTACAAATAAAACGAAGCAATTTAATATCGGGGAAAAAGTATTGCTACACGAAAAGGACCCTTGAATTTCTACCTTAAAGTCTAATGCAAACAACACACCTCCCTTCACGGTGTTAAATATTTTCCCTTACTCTACAATCAAGGTAAAACATTCCAAATTTGACACTTTTAAGGTAAATAATACTCGACTCAAACATTATTCTGATGGCATTAATAGCAGAAAAGAGGAGTTTCAACTCCTCGAACCACCGTGACCATGCGAAATTAAGGTCTTAGACTATAAATAAGTGCTTCTCGGGAGGTAACCCAAGCACTAACACCATTAACAAACTTATTTTTATCTATTTTTCATGTTTTTCGTGTAGGTTTTTAACCCACACGGCCTGGACACACGGCGTGTCCTTGGCCGTGTGAAACCTGGAGCTTAATCTTTCGAAATTTAAACAAGTCAGTGAACCACACGAGAAAAGCATACAGTCGTGTGCGAGACACGGCTGGACCACACGGGCATGTAAGACACCACACAGGCGTGGGAGAAGCGAAGACCTTAATACATGGCCGTGCGACACGGCTGTGTGAGCCACATGACCCTAGACACATGGGCGTGTCCAAAACCGTGTGACGAAGTGGAAAATTAAATTTCATGACAAACACGGGCTAACCACAAGCCACATGGGCATGTGACATACCCGTATAGCCTAACACAGGACCTAAACGCGACTGTGCCCATTTTAAAACCCCTAAAACTTAATTCTATTTTCATTTTATTTATTTATTTATTTTTATTTTTTCTTTTTCTTTATTTCTGATTTTTTTCCTTTTCCTTTTATCCTTATGGTGCTTATCAAGTAATGCTTTAATTCTCTCCACAGTTGTGTTTATTTTCTTCAGTAGCTCCAAATCGTGCACTTCAAGTAGCTCTTTCCTTAATTCCGCTCCACTATTTTGAGGATTTCATCCAAATTTTAGGAAGTTTCACTTCTCTCCTTATCTTATGATATTAGGCCTTTATTCTTCTTATTTATCTATGTACATTAAGGACAACGTACATCTTAAGTGTGGGGGGATTATTCATAACATTATCAGAAAATCCCTGAATTTTGTCTTATTCTCAAGTGAATTCCTTATCCCTTTTAGAATGAATTTTAATTGATTTATGATTTTTATTGATATATTTTTGAATTAAATCATAGGTAGTTGTGCATTGATGGTTTAAACTATGAGTCATTAGAGAATCAAGCATGATAAGTTGATTTTTGAGAATTAAAATTTTTCTAGGTTGTTTCCCCAATTTTAGGTATTATCTTGAAATTTGAAATTCACAGGATTGACATCAAAAGCCTAAATTTTTGTGAGATTTTGAGCCTTTAGAGCATATATCCTTTCTTGCTCACTTTTTGTTGCTTATAAGTGTGTCGGCATTGATTTGTTATTCTAGAACTTGCTTCAATTATACATGTCAAGACCACACCATTGATTTGATTGCCGAAATGATAAAGGCACCTAGGTTTCAACCCACTCACCCCATAAAAAGCCTACCCTCATAACCAACCCTTAGTGAACCCCCATGAGCCTAACAAACCATTTATTGATTTACCTTTAATATTAACCCATAAGCCTATTTTTTATTCCTTGAGAATTTCCCTTATTTAATTTGATCACCATTTTTGTCGACATTTGATTTCAATAAATTACCTAGCTACTTTCTTATACTCAGTTAGTAAAGTTTCATACTTGAATTTGTTCTTAAAAAAAAAATATACAAAGTTATTTCAGTTGTTAAATTGCCGTTGAATATATTATGAAATTCTAGTGTTCTTGATCCTAAATGATGTTATTCATGAGGACAGCTCAATTCTAGGAATATTTACTCAGTAATGTAAATTCTTAATATTAGTTATTTTCTAGTTAGATGATTGTTCAGTTCAATCTCGATTCTAACCCTCTCTTTTAGCTTGCATCCACACCCCTAACCAAAGCCCGTTACAACCCTCTAAAGACCTTTTGATCGGTGTATCATCTCAATTTATAATGGTGGAGATTTTATTTTCATGCAAGCTTATGGTAATAACTCTTCATGTTGACTAATGAGTGCTTAATTTCTGAACCCTAAACACTTTGAGTGAATAGAGTGAATCTTTAGTGAGGATGTCAACTCTTGTTAATTTTGAATTCAAGGTAATTACTTAGAAGAGGGGAGAAAACCTATGTTTTAACGATAAAATTCCCAACTTTGATTATTGGAGACGTTGATGTACTTTTAGTTGAATTCTCAATGTATGATTGCTTATGGATTATTTCAAAACATTATTGATAGGAATTATAAGTTGAGAAAAATGAATTCTTAATTATGAGTTGAGGATTTTGCTTGAGGACAAGCAAATGCTTAAGTGTGGGGGTATGTGATAAACCATAATATATACACATTTTTACTCCATGCTTAGCATATTTATGGATGATTTATCATTAATGGACTTTGATGCTCCTAATCCTTTAATTTCATGTTTTATACTTGGATGAGCATAGGGAAGTGAAAAGAACGAGAAACGGGCCAAAAACGAACCAAATAGGCCAAAATTAGAGTGCAACATGGCCTGGACCTCCATACATGGGATATCCACACGCACGTGTCAATTTAACAGTGTTGAACACAAACTGAGCCCAAGTCACACGGGCGTGTCCCTATTGTAACACCCAGAACATGGCCTAGAAGTTAGGCCCGAATCCGGTGTGTCCCATTGAAGTGTTTTTCAAAAACCAAGTTTTCATTGAAAACCCTTCTTGTTTAAATATTTGTGTAAAACCTTAGCTTGCATTTGATTGATTCCCGATGTGGTTTATTACAAAGATTATTCCCTACTAAATTAATTATAAAATCTTAATCGTTACGAAAGCTTAATTTAAAACAGAGATTCTTTTGGAAAAACTCATTTTTACCACTAGCAATTATAAAATCACGATAAAATCCCAAATTTAAAAATAATCCAGTAGTTATAAAAGCCTTATTACAACCCAATAAAAATAATTTAAAATAAGGTAAATAAATAAAACTATTGATCATTAAAACAAGTCGTAGTGTAGCCACCTCCGAGTCCCCTCTATTGTCGAGCTGCCTACTAAGGGTCACTTGAAAAAAATTAAAAAGAGGCAGTGAGTTTATGAAAACTCAGTGTGTATGTCCCTCGACAGACACATAACATGCATTAAACAAGTTGGGCCTAAGCCCTATTCAATAATGGTGGCCTTTGGGCCTTAGCCCAAAGTGGCCTCGGTTAGGCCTGAGCCCATATCTCAACATACAGTGGCCTTAGGCCTTGGCCCAAATCATAAAAATATCAAAATGATTATGCAATGTGCAATTTCCCATACCCAACCCTGTAAATCCTATTCTAACCTTACACTTCTGTGGGGAGATACTTAACCCACCCATCCTTATACACCCAGTGTGGCACAGGTTACGGCACCACTTATCGTTGCAGCATAGCTACTCATATTTGGTGTAGCAATGGTTGCGGCGCTACTTATCGGTGCAACATAGCTCCGCGGTGGCTATTAAAGCCTTCGGTGGCTAAAAAGCCTTCAGTGGATCCACAGTCATCAAGCGAGCGTGCGACCATTATATACACTTCCTCCAATCATAATCTCGGCCCATATGCAACATAATAACACATGAATGCAACAGATAACATATAGCATGCATAAGTCATACTCATGGCACATAGGGGTATTTTGGTAATTTGCCAACTAAGGGTTTTTTTTAATTTTGTAAGTCACGGGTATCTCAGTGATTCTTCCCTACAGTGGTATTTTAGTAATTCTACCCTATAGGGATATTCCAGTAATTCTGCTCTACAAGGGTATTTCAGTAATTTCTTAACACCTTGGGTCTAATTACGTACCTTGTCTCGTCAACAAGTCCCCGTTGGCTAAAGTGAACAGATACTATGCACCAGATAGGATTCCAGAGAAGAGGAGGTGAGTCATTAAGACCGCTTAAGTACCAAGCTCTCCCCAGATCCAATCCTAGACATGCATATTCCCATTGCCACACTTTAACCTTATGACTTGTCCACAGTTACACTTAATTGGTTAATTAAGTTTTATGTTTGCTTAAGCAATCATTAGCTACTAGGCCTAAGAGTCTATTACCTAACCCTATCAAGTTTACATACATTCGAATAGCCCATTGGGCTCAATCACCTTTATATGGTCCACTAGGATACGGCCCATCAGGCCCAAATCTACTCCAAGCCATACAACCAACTTAATCAGCTCGTCATTTATTACCACTTTACCAATTTTTGCTTATTTGGGCCCATGACCCCGTCAGCCCATTCGGCCTATTCTGGCCCAGTTGGCCAAAACATGACCCAAGTCCTGAGATCGCTCATGGGGTCTCCGGTATCGTATCGATTACCCTTATATGAAGGTACACGCACTCGCAAGACTACTATAGCCAAACCTTCGGGTTTTTGGCATTTTGGCTTTTCAGGATTTCGGCATTTCTGGATTTGTTGATCTATTGTGTATGTGAAGTACGTGTACATAGCTGATAACAAACCACGATGCGAACTCCTTAGCCACGAACCTTGCATGATTGAACCTATTCAAACTTTCACCGCTTGCTAGCCCCGATCGATTCCTAGATCTGCGTTGTAGAAACTCTTATTTTTAAAGATTGACTTAGTAGATGACAAACATCCATCGTAGTCACCCTTGTAACACCCCAAACCCGGCCCAGACGTTACGGCCAAGTTTGGTGTGTCACATTGAAGTGTTTTTCGAAAACCATGTTTTTATTGAAAACCCTTCTTAATGTTTAGAAACTTTTACTGTCAAACTTGTATAAAACCTTAGCTTGTGTTTATTTTTCCAAAACCGTGATTCATTTAATAATCAAAACATTGTTAACAACTTTGTAAAATCTTAGGAAAAATTGTGAAAACTTTTAGTTGGCGAAAACATGTTATTCTAAAAACAGTAAGTATTAAAAAATCAGACCTTCTTTGTTATGGCTTAAAGTGAATGGATACTACGCACCAGGTAGGAGAGAAGAGGAGGTGAGTCATTTAGACTGCTTAAGTACCAAGCTCTTCCTAGATCCAATCCTAGACATGCACACATCCATTGCCACACTTTAAGCTAATGACTTTTCCACGATCAACAAATTAAGTCTAAGTCTATTTAAGATATTCATTTATGAAAACGTTTACGTTGTGGAAGCTTTGCTCGGTTATCGTGATATTTTAAAAACAAGTAACTTTTATAAAAACGTGCCTTAGAGCTAACTGATTTTAAAATGATTTAAACAATACCATACTTAAGCTAAAAACAAATTAAAAATAATTAAAAAGACCTTATTACAAACCCAAAATCAGAATAAAAATAATTATGACTAAATCGAAATAAATAACTTAATCAAAACCAATAGATCAGTCTATGTGGCCACTCTGAATCCCTCCCAACTCCAAGTCCACCAATCTAAGGCTCACCTACAAGGATGGAAGGAAGAGGGTGAGTTTGGTAAACTCAGTGTGCACAGAAGACCATCCAGAGCCCAAACTAGCTCAAGCCCATTGGGCCTAAACCCTTATCAGTCTCAATAATAACTAGGCCAAAGCCCTATTCAGATAACAGTAAACTGGGCCTTAGCCCTTTATAGATAGCAGTACGGCCCATAGGCCCATAACAATAACAGTACATATAACATGCACGAATGCAAAGCCTATCACATGTAGGGAGACTACTCAACCCACCCAACCACTACACACCACCCGTACCAGCCCAACACACCATGTGGGGAAGCTACTCGACCCACCCAGCCGCTACACACCACAGTTACATCATCGTTGCTCAGATAATGTGGCCACAAACAGAAATACAAGGCAAGGCCTCTTTCAGTAAACAGTATGGGCAAAGCCCTTTTCAGTAATCAGTATGAGGTAGAGCCTCTTTCAGTAAACAGTACGAGGCAAAGCCTCTTGCACTTCCTCTATCAATAATTCCAAAACCCATGCAACAGATGATTATGACATGGCATACAGTAAACAGAAAAGATAAATCAAGCATTTCAGTCAAATTTAGCCCTAGGGGTATAACGGTCATTTTGTACCTAGGGGTAAAACAGTAATTTCCACCTACAGGGTATTTCAGTAATTTTTTCAGTTTTTAGGGTTTTCATGCATAATACAGTCACTACTAATCCATTTGTCGTCATGGTAGTCTATTTAGCTTAGTTTAACAGTTTTAGCTATCGGGCCCTAAAACCCCTAATGGGCCCTACGGTGTCTATTAGCAAATTAAGCCCATTTAGTCCAAGTTTCATAACCAATTTTCCAGTTTTAGTAGTTTCGATCCTACAGTCTAACAGAACATATTACTGCCTATTTTTACCCATATGGGCTCGAAAGCCCATTGGGCCTAGTTTTAGCCCATTGAGGCCCAACTTACTGATTTGCACGAAATTGCACTCTCAACTGATTTACCACTTACGATTTCAGATCTAACGATTTCCAATCATCTTGTAAGCGTTCGCACACTCACAAGCCCACGAAATACTAACTTTCGGTCAAACTTTCGGTCACTTTTCGGTTACTTTGGCCTTTGCCGAATTAGACTAAAAAAGGGATCGATACACACCTGATTTGCGATTATACCGATGAGATCTCCTACGCGATTTCTCCTATAATCAACCACTTACAAATTAGATTATGAACCCATGAAAACCGATGTAGAAATTACCTACCACATTCAGCTATTATAAAGCATTAATAACGACTTACCTTGTCGATCTTTAACTACTAGATCTAAATCTAAACCGCCTCGAAACCGTTGATATTACTAGCCTCCAAGTAAGCCTTCAATCCGCACAGCACATAATAAACCGAATGAAAGATACTAATTTAAATCTTGACCAAAACGATAGCCTCCCTAAAGTATTTAGGGGATCTCCGGCTTTTTCTTGAATTACTAAATAATGAAAAATAAGATCCGAATACTTACGTACTTGTCAGAAGCGTTTTTAATACTTCTCCAACCTCAGATCCACGGTGAATCTAACTGAAACTTGAGTAGAAATTAGATCTAAAAATTAATCCTCGAATCACTAAAATATGAAGCTTTTCGGCTTATGGACTTTTGAGAAGGATTGATGAAGAAAAGAGAAAGAGAAAATAGAAATAATAGAAGAGAGGAGATGATAGTATAGATTCGGCTTGAAAGAAATTAAAGAAGGAAGAGATGAGATAAAAGAAGAAAGAAGGAAAAATAAAAAGAAGAAAAGAAGGGTAGAAGAAGATAGGTTCGGTTATTATTGAAGAAGAAAAGATGAACAAGGGGAACCATTCATAAAAGCCAAAATTAAAAGAACAAACTGGTACTAAATTCCTATAGCCGAATGATGTATTTCGGCATAAAAATAAAAGGTTTCCTCCTAAATTCCAACACCATGCCTTGCTCCTTAATTTTTGCTACCACTAATTTTAAATCTCATCCAAAACATATTTGAATTGTATTCAATTTCTTCCTTAATTTAGCAAAAAAAAAAAAAACAGAGTTTGAATTTAATCAAACTCCTTGCACCGAACAGCAGCACTCCCCACTGCTTGAATCTGCCGCTAGGAAGTGCCCTAGTCCCGCACGGCACCTTCCCATGCGCGCCCAGCAAAAACAGCACTTCCTGTGTGCACCCCAGCTCGAACACGGGACCTCTCGGGTACCCAGCAAGCTGCTGACCACTGGAACGGGCTTTTGCTTTTAATAATATACTCCGCATTTTATTTTAAGCCATTCCTGCTGAAGCCCGCTATTTTAAAAAAATTAAATAAAACGTACCAATGCCTAGACTCGATCCCGTGCCCCTTTGGAGATTCTAGCACCCTGCTGCCACTGCGCCACAGTGCCCTTGTGGCATATACCACCAGCAACTTCTTTTAAGGCATTTTAACGCAACCCCCTTCACTTAATAAAAAAAAAACATACCTTTTGCGCACGCTGGCAGTCGAACTCCAGCCTTCCAACCTGCTGCCTAGCACCCTAACCACTGGGCCAAGCGTTTATTTATGCTCAACCTTTGCCCAACTTATTTATAAAGCCTTCAGCCTAGACTTCCTAAAGAAGCAAAATTTTTATTTTTTCCCATTTCATACCCGCACTATAAATCGTTAGTAATTTAATTTAAACACTAAATTAACAACAATAATCTTATAAATATAATTTTATCTAATAAAAATTAGAATAATAATAATACTTTTATCTAATTATAACAATTATAACTTTCATAAATCAGTAATAATAAATACAGTAAAAATTTTCTAATAATAATTTAATTCAAAAAAATTTTTTAAAACAATAATATTTAAAACTTCTCAATTATTCAGGTTTTCTTTTATCCGAACCCAGACTCAAGCCCAATACTTCTAGACCCAAATTCAGGGTGTTACAACTCTACCCCCTTAAAGAAATTTCGTCCTCAAAATTTCCAAATAATAAAATAGTCGTGCAACACTATGCTACTACGCTACTGTTGCGCACTCTGATCTAAATAGTTTTAGTACGACCTAGAACATCTAATTATTGAAGTAAATAAACATTACCACTTGCGCACACACTTCGTATCCCACCATCACACACTCCTAACTAGAATAAGCTTTGCAATCAAGAGCTCGATGTTCTAGGGACCCGCATATAAAGCATGCTCTTTTCTCCCTATGGCATTCGCCCAGATGACGTCTATTGCAGTTCTTACAGGCCGAAAAGTTTGGTCGTGCCCTAGCATGTTTCACAGAACGAGACTCCGTCCTCTACGAACTAGGATCCTTCCTCTTCTTACACTCTAAGCACCCCGCTTGAAGCGTTTCCCTAATTTCCTTAATTTTGGTATCCAATACTTCTTCTACCACTTTCCTTATTAACTCGGCCAGCGCCTTAGTACCAGGCTCCGAGTTATCGCTACCCAAAGTTGGCAGACTTTGCTTACCCTCAGAATCCATATCAATACTCTACATTACCAGTACACATATCAAATAACTATAAAGATCTCAAAAATTTTATTATCTATTCATATGTCTTATGCAGAGATAGTATTTTAAAGTTTTTGTTCTTATAGAAATACAGCCTAGCTACAGTCTCAATCTTTTAGGGTTTAGTTTCCCTACAGTCTCAGTTTCTACAGTTCAGTACTACCTTATCTACAGTATCATAGAAAAGTCTCAATTCTATCTACAGTGTTGTTTCAGTATAGTACAGTATATAAAGCAGGAATACTTATAGACTTGGTGTCGGGGATTCAGAGTGCCACTTCTTCAGTCTGTCAGACGTCAGAAAACTCAAGACTTTTCATAATCGAACCTTTAAAACATGTATATTTTGGATAAAATTAGCTTGAAAAAGTTTTTTCTAAATTTTTTTTCAAAAATCGATTTCCAAAAATACCCCTCTTGGGCCTAAGTTTTAAAATTTTACGAAAACATTTTTGGACCCGATCCACAGTCGAGTTATTGCAACCGGGCTCTGATACCACTAAATGTAACACCCCAAACCCGGCCCTGACGTTACGGCCAAGTCTGGTGTGTCACATTGAAGTGTTTTTTGAAAACCATGTTTTCATTGAAAACCCTTCTTAATGTTTAGAAACTTTTACCGTCAAACTTGTATAAAACCTTAGCTTGTGTTTATTTTTCCAAAATCGTGATTCATTGTAATAATCAAAACATTGTTAACAACTTTGTAAAATCTTAGGAAAAATTGTGAAAACTTGTAGTTGGCGGAAACATGTTATTCTAAAAACAGTAAATATCAAAAAATCAGACCTTCTTTGTTATGGCTTAAAGTGAATGGATACTATGCACCAGGTAGGATTCAAGAGAAGAAGAGGTGAGTCATTTAGACTGCTTAAGTACCAAGCTCTTCCTAGATCCACTCCTAGACATGCACACATCCATTACCACACTTTAAGCTAATGACTTGTCCACGATCAACAAATTAAGTCTAAGTCTATTTAAGATATTCATTTATGAAAATGTTTACATTGCGAAAGCTTCGCTCGGTTATCGTGATATTTTGAAAACAAGTAACTTTTATAACAATGTGTCTTAGAGCTAACTGATTTCAAAATGATTTAAACAATACCAAACTTAAGCTAAAAATAAATTAAAAATAATTAAAAAGGCCTTATTACAAACCCAAAATCAGAATAAAAATAATTATGACTAAATCGAAATAAATAACTTAATCAAAACCAACAGATCAGTCTATGTGGCCACTCTGAATCCCTCCCAGCTCCAAGTCCACCAATCTAAGGCTCACCTGCAAGGATGGAAGGAAGAGGGTGAGTTTGGTAAACTTAGTGTGTATAGCAGCCCATCTAGAGCCCAAATCAGCTCAAGCCCACTGGGCCTAAACCCTTACTAGTCTCAGTAATAACTAGGCTGAAGCCCTATACAGATAACAGTAAACTGGGCCTTAGCCCTTTATAGATAGTAGTACGGCCTGTAGGCCCATAACAATAACAGTACATATAACATGCATGAAAGCAAAGCCCATCACATGTGGGGAGACTACTTAACCCACCCAACCGCTACACACCACTCGTACCAGCCCAACTCACCATGTGGGGAAAATACTCGACCCACCCAGCCGCTACACACCACAGTGGCAGCATTGTTGCTCAGATAATGTGGCCACAAACAGAAATACGAGGCAAGGCCTCTTTCAGTAAACAGTATGGGCAAAGCCCTTTTCAGTAATCAGTACGAGGTAGAGCCTCTTTCAGTAAACAGTACTAGGCAAATCCTCTTGTACTTCCTCCATCAATAATCCCAAAACCAATGCAACAGATAATTATGACATGGCATACAGTAAACAGAAACAGAAAATCAAGCATTTCAGTCAAATTTAACCCTAGGGGTATAACGGTCATTTTGTACCTAGGGGTAAAACGGTAATTTCCACCAGCAGGGTATTTTAGTAATTTTATCAGTTTTTAGGGTTTTCATGCATAATACAGTTACTACTAATCCATTTGTCGTCACGGTAGTCTATTTAGCTTAGTTTAACAGTTTTAGCTATTGGGCCCTAAAACCCCTAATGGGCCCTACGGTGTCTATTAGCAAATTAAGCCCATTTAGTCCAAGTTTCATAACCAATTTTCCAGTTTTAACAGTTTCGATCCTACAGTCTAACAGAACATATTATTGCCTATTTTTACCCATATGGGCTCGAAAGCCCATTGGGCCCAGTTTTAGCCCATCGAGGCCCAACTTACCGATTTGCACAAAATTGCACTCTCAACTGATTTACCACTTATGTTTTCAGATCTAACGATTTCCAATCGTCTTGTGAGCGTTCGAACACTCACAAGCCCACAAAATACTAACTTTCGGTCAAACTTTCGGTCACTTTTCGGTTACTTTGGCCTTTGCTAAATTAGACTAAAGAAGGGTTCGATACACACCTGATTTGCGATTATACTAATGAGATCTCCTACGCGATTTCTCCTATAATCAACCACTTACAGGTTAGATTACAAATGCATGAAAACCGATGTAGAAATTACCTACCACATTCGGCTATCATAAAGCATTAATAACGACTTACCTTGTCGATCTTTAACTACTAGATCTAAATCTAAACTGCCTAGAAACCGTTGATATTACTAGCCTCCAAGTAGATCTTGATCACTAGCCTTCAATCCGCTCTAGCACATAATAAACCGAATGAAAGATACTAATTTAAATCTTGACCCAAACGATAGCCTCCCTAAAGTATTTAGGGGATCTCTGGCTTTTTCTTGAATTACTAAATAATGAAAAATATGATCTGAATACTTACGTACTTGTCAGAAGTGTTTCCAATACTTCTCCAACCTCAGATCCACGGTGAATCTAACTTAAACGCTAGTAGAAATTAGATCTAAAAATAATCCCTGAATCACTAAAATATGAAGCTTTTCGGCTTATGGACTTTTGAGAAGGATTGATGAAGAAAAGAGAAAGAGAAAATAGAAATAATAGAAGAGAGGAGATGACTGTATAGATTCGGTTTGAAAGAAATTAAAGAAGGAAGAGATGAGATAAAAGAAGAAAGAAGGAAAAATAAAAAGAAGAAAAGAAAGGTACAAGAAGATAGGTTTGATTATTATTGAAGAAGAAAAGATGAACAAGGGGAACCATTCATAAAAGCCAAAATTAAAAGAACAAATTGGTACTAAATTCCTATAGTCGAATGGTGTATTTTGGCATCAAAATAAAAGGTTTCCTCCTAAATTCCAACACCATGCCTTGCTCCTTAATTTTTGCTACCACCGATTTTAAATCTCATCCAAAACATATTTGAATTGCATTCAATTTCTTCCTTAGTTTAGCAAAAAAAACAGAGTTTGAATTTAATCAAACTCCTTGCACCAGACAGCAGCACTCCCACCGCTTGAATCTGCTGCTAGGAAGCGCCCCAGTCCCGCACGACACCTTCCCACGTGCACCCAGCAAAAACAGCACTTCTTGCGCATGCCCCAGCTCGAACACAGGACCTCCCGAGTACCCAGCACGCTACTGCCACTGGAATGGGCTTTTGCTTTTAATAATATACGGCCGCATTTTATTTTAAGCCATTCCTGCTGAAGCCTGCTATTTTAAAAAAATAAAATAAAACATACCAGCGCCTGGACTCGAACCCGTACTCCTTTGGAGATCCTAGCACCCTGCTGCCACTGTGCCATAGGCGCCCTTGTGGCATACACCACCAGTAACTTCTTTTAAGGCATTTTAATGCAACCCTTTCACTTAAAAAAAACAACATACCTTTTGCGCATACTGGGAGTCAAACTCTAGCCTTCCAACCTGCTACCTAGCGCCCTAACCATTGGGCCAAGCGTTCCTTTATGCTCAACCTTTGCCCAACTTATTTATAAAGCCTTAAGCCCAGACTTCCAGAAGAAGCAAAATTTTTATTTTCGCCCATTTCATACCGGCACTATAAATCGTCAGTAATTTAATTTAAACACTAAATTAACAACAATAATCTTATAAATATAATTTTCTCTAATAATAATTAGAATAATAATAATAATAATAATACTTTTATCTAATTATAACAATTATAACTTTCATAAATCAGTAATAATAAATACAGTAAAAAATTTCTAATAATAATTTAATTCAAAATTTTTTTTAAAACAATAATATTTAAAACTTCTCAATTATTCAGATTTTCTTTTATCCAAACCCAGATTCAAGCCCAATACTTCTAGGCCCAAATTCAGGGTGTTACAACCCTTACACCTCCCAATAACATTCGGCCAACCACCAAAACTGAAAATAGAGATAAATGCACTTACCTAACCCAACGCACACTAGGAGTAATTCGGCAGAGACTTGAAAAAAAGATTTGATCCCACAATTAAGAAGAAAGAGGGGAGATGTCGGTTTTAGTGTTTAGAAACAAAAACAAAGTTGGTGATGGCACAACAGGGAATTCGGCCACATATAAGAGGAGAGCAATCGACACGAAATAAGAAAAGAAATCAGCTAATTGGTTTAGCACCCAATCGGCCAAGGTTAAGGAACAAGGAAAAGAATGATGAAGCAACAAGAAAATTGAGAGGAGAAGGTTTCAGCAAAGGCAATAAAGAAAGAGAGAATTCGACAGTACCCCTTAAGAACCAACAATGAAAACTCGTAATACCCCCTAAAAGACCCAAAAATGACACTTATTTACTCCCCTAAGCTGAATTTACACACTTCTCACTTCCCAAATCGGCACCAACTCTTTGCACACCCTATCTCCTAATTTTCCTCCAAGATATTCTCCCCTTATCACTTTATTAATCTCTTCCTTGAATTTCTCTCCTTCAGAGTTCAACTCCAATGCCACTACTAGCCATCCATAGCGTAACAATTAAATCCCCCAAATATTACCATGCTAGCACTCAACCTAGGAACCCTTTGCCAGGTAATGATGCCACCTCCTTGTTCCCTAAGTGGTGCCACTTAGCCACTACACCACAACTACTCTTGAGTCCTATTTCTTCTCCATTTATCTAAAGGTCCTAAGTCCTACGGTCAGGGTTCCCTAAAAGCTGAAAAACAAAAATTTTCCTAACCCAAAATTCAAACTCAGCACTTCATAGAAACCCCTATATACTTCAAAATCACTAGCCCAACCATTCTAACATGCAATTTATGCAGTTATCATACTCTCAAAACTTTTAAGTGCACCCACGCCCAAGGCCCAATTTTTCTATGCCCAAAATCAAGGTGTTACAGCTCTACCCCCTTAACAAAATTTTGTCCTCAAAATTTCCAACTATCTACTAGACACTCAATACAGGTTACACTAGTATGCTTCTGCTGTGCATTCTGACTCTAATTGCGAGTTAAGTACATAAATCACTATGAGAAAATCACGCACCAGTATTTGCATCTAGAGTGTCTTCATCCTTTCGACAGCGTGCTGCATAAACCAACGCTGGCTGCCTCGCCTCTGCATAACCAGCACATCTTCTAGCGCTGATCGTTGATTTGCTTATTATCTGAATTAGGAATTTTATAGAATTCATTCATAGTTCCAATATTTTAAGCAAATGTCTTATGAGATTAGTAGTTTAAGAGTTGTTTTCGCTGTCGTATGTCCACTACAGGACTAAGTTTCCTACGGGCTTTAGTTCTTCCCTACCTAAGAGTCTATCACCTAAAGTAGTCCAGTAACTATCTCTAGCACATCAACTTATGACAAGCTTAGTAATAGAAGAACTTACTTGGCTCGACGCCGGAGACTCGATGTACCACACATCAAAAATTCCTTTAAAACTTTTTCATTCATTCGAAAACAATTTTAAAACCCAAAATCTAAGGCCTATTTCACAGCTTGAGCTTTGCAACCGGGCTCTGATACCACTAAATGTAACACCCCGAACCCAGCCTAGAAGTTAGGCCCGAATCCGGTGTGTCACATTGAAGTGTTTTTCGAAAACCAAGTTTTCATTGAAAACCCTTCTTATTTAAATATTTGTGTAAAACCTCAGCTTGCGTTTGATCAATTCCCAATGTGGCTTATTATAAAGATTATTCCCTACTAAAGACGTTATTAATTATAAAATCTTAATTGTTGCGGAAGCTTAATTTAAAACAGAGATTATTTTGGAAAAACTCGTTTTTACCACTAGCAATCATAAAATCACGATAAAATCACAAATTTAAAAATAATTCAGTAGTTATAAAAGCCTTATTACAACCCAATAAAAATAATTTAAAATAAGGTAAATAAATAAAACTACCGATCATTAAAACAAGTCGTAGTGTAGCCAACTCCTAGTCCCATCCATTGTCAAGCCGCCTACTAAGGGTCACATAAAAAAATTAAAAAGGAGTGAGTTTACGAAAACTCAATGTGTACGTCCCTCGATGGGCACCTAACATGCATTAAACAAGTTGGGCCTAAGCCCTATTCAATAACGGTGGCCTTTGGGCCTTAGCCCAAAGTGGTCTCGATTGGGCCTGAGCCCATATCTCAACATACAGTGGCCTCAGGCCTTACCCCAAATCATAACAATATCAATATGATTATGCAATGTGCAATTTCCCATAACTAACCCTGTACACCTTCTTCCAACCCTACACTCCTGTGGGGAGATACTCAACCCACCCATCCTTATACACCCGGTGTGGCACCGGTTGCGACACCACTTATCGTTGCAGCATAGCTGCTCATATTTGGTGTAGCACCAGTTGCGGCGCTACTTATCGCTACAGTATAGATGCTCGGTGGCTAAAAGCCTGCGGTGGCTGTAAAGCCTTCGGTGGCTAAAAAGCCTGTTGTGGCTATTAAAGCCTTCCGTGGCTAAAAAGCCTTCAGTGGATCTACAATCGTCAAGTGACTGTGCGACCCTTATATACACTTCCTCCATTCATAATCCCGGCCCATATGCAATATAATAACACATTAGGAGTAATTCGACACTTACCAAACCTAAAGCACACTAGGAGTAATTCGGCAGAGACTTGAATAAAAGATTCGATCCCACAATTAAGAAGAAAGAGAGGAGATGTCAGTTTTGGTGTTTAGAAATAAAAAAACAAAGTTGGTGATGGCACAACAAGGGATTCGGCCACACAGAAGAGAAGAGCATTCGGCACAAAATAAGAAAAGAAATCGACTAATTAGTTTCGATAAAGGCAATAAAGAAAGAGAGAATTCTGCAATACCCCTTAAGAACCAACAATGAACATTCGTACTACCCCTACAAAAACAACACTTATTTACTCCCCTAAGCTGAATTTACACACTTCTCACTTCCCAAATCGGCACCAACTCTTCACACACCCTATCTCCTAATTTTCCTCCATGATATTCTCCCCTTATCACTTTATTAATCTCTTCCTTGAATTTTTCTCCTTCAAAGTTCAACTCAAATGCCACTACTAACCGTCCATAGCATAAAATATAAATCCCTCAAATATTACCATGCTAGCACTCGAACCTAGAATCCCCTTGCCAGCTAATGATGCCACCTCCTTGCTCCCTAAGTGGCACCACTTAGCCACTACACCACAACCACTCTTTAGTCCTATTTCTTCTCCATTTATTTAAAGGTCATAACTCCTGGGGTCAGGGTTCCCTAAAGGTTGAAAAACAAAAATTTTCCTAACCCAAAATTCGAACTCAAGACTTCATAGAGACCTCTAAATACTTCAAAATCACTAGCCTAACCATTCTAACATGCAATTTATGCTGTTATCATACTCTTGAAAATTTTAAGCGCACCCAAGCCCGAGGCCAAATTCTTTTAGGCCCAAAATCAGGGTGTTACACCTATCGTGACTTGCTTTAATTCCACGTGGAAAAGGCTACTTAGTGGCTAAGAAAGGTATTACAGAGTCTATATAAACACCCTAAGAGAGGGCCAAAGTGGACACACAGAGTAGAAAACAAGGAATTACTCGAAGAACGCCGATTGATCCATCTCATAGGCAGGATTTCCATTAAGGCTGAAGATCTCCCTTCAATTTCCTTCAGGGGATTTTAGGTTTTCTTTATGTTTTGTTGTTTTCCCAATTTTTAGATGTTTTCCTTTATAATGAACTAAATCCCTTAAATATCTGAGGGGGATGAAACCTAAGACGGATCTTGTTATTAATAGCTGAATTATATGATAAATACTTAATTTTTTTCTTAAGTGTGTTATTAATTCTTGTGTTAATATTTCAAGATATTAATATAAGTTGAATGTGCTTATTCAGTGGAGCAAAAGTCCTATTTAAGAGTAGATCCAACACAATTAAGTGGAGTTGATTGCAATCCTAGACATAGGACGACGGAAATCTGTTGGATTAGAGTCAAATCTAATAAGGGAATCCATAGATCGAGTTAATGCAACACTAGGGGTTTTAATTAGAAAGAAATTTCAATTAATCAACCTAGGGTTAGTTATTTTTGGTCTTGAAAGAGATATTAACATAATTTAAGGATTTCTACGGATCAAGTCAAGTGAATAAATCGTCTAGTTCAGAGTCCAATAACAAGTGAAGTCTAGGTGGATTCTTCCTTGGGTATTGTCTTAATCAATCAGTTTTCTCAAAAGTAATTTCCCCAATTTACTCACTGTCATGTTTTTAGTTAATTAGTTTAATTTAATTAGTTAAAACAAATTCCCTTTATTTCTAGGCTAGATAATAGAAAGAAAGTTATTACTAGTACTTTTAGTTCCTCTGGGTTCGACATTCCAGTCTTTCCACTAAACTATACTACTATTCGATAGGTGTGCTTGCCTTCATCATGATAATAGTTAGTTTTTAGGTATGATAATATTATTACTTGACCATCATAAATATCACGTAATCAATGGCATCTAAGTGAAATAAGTCCATGGCAATGTGCTAAGTGAAATAAGTCCATGGTATTGTGCTAAGTGAGATAAGTGATCCTGGTACTGGTCCGTACATTCTACTAGTGGTAGGGTAGTCCGGCATGTGTTACGGATACTTAACAACTTGTGTGAGTAGACCCGTAAATGTGAATAGGAAGCCTAGGTAAAACTTTGTGAATAAAATAGCTTTGGCTACAAGTGTGGTACTATGTGAAGGCCACCGTGTATCCGTTATTATTCTGATATGCTCAACAGGTAAGTTAGAAATGAGAATGAGTACGAAATGGTAAGTAAAATGATATAAGTAAGTATATGTATTATACAGGCATCAAATCAAAGAAACTTGTGAAAATCATGCCCAAATTATGAATAAATGTAAAAGAATTATGAACCAATAATAGTATTTGATGTTGAATTGAAATAATGTGTTTTCATTGAGGTTTAAGTGTATCAACTGACATAGCCAAGATGAAAAAGGAAAGTATAACTGAATTAAATGATACAAGTACGTATGAAATCTATGTGAATGTTGAATGAAAGTTAATGCAAAGAAAACATGAAAGAGTAAAATTAGCAATAAAGCAGTTTCGACAGCAACAGTTGTGTGACTTTGAAAAATCACCAAAAATGGTGAAAATTGAATTAGAGTTTTAATAAGATATGAAATAAAGCTTATTGAGTCTATTTTTGCATAAAATAAATAGTGTAAGCAAAAGAATTTAATATTCTGAGATATTTGAATTTTTGTGAGACAGGGACAGAATGATTTGGGAATCCCCTGTTTTGAATTTGGAAAATCATTAAAAAAGGTATAAAAATAATTATGGGTTGGAGTTTATATGTTTAAAATTATTAATGAGTCTATATTCAAGAGAACAAACGGGAACATCATCCGAATCTCGTACTATAAGATAATTAATTATTAGTGAAGAAGGGTCGAAACGGTCTGACAATAGAACAATGGAGACTTTAAAGAATAAATTGTACTTATTGGCTAAACCAAAAATTCTGAATTTTTTTTGGTAAGAAGATATGTAAGTCAAGTTTTAGGGAAAATTAGAGGATCTTAATTTGGAGTTCTGTAGCTCAAGATATAAATAATTTAGTGACTATGACTCGAGTAGATAGCATGAGATGAAGATGAGTAAATAGTGGAACTATGTGCAATTATGATTGTATTATCTTGAGAACATATTGTGAGAATTGGTAAAAGCATGTTAATAAATTTCTTACTATTTACATGCCAACTTACTAAGCTATATAGCTTACTCCGTTTATTTTATGTGTTTATAATATCCTTAGGTTAGCTTGGGTTGGAAGTCACCAGAGAACCTTTCACACTATCAAACTAACAAATTGGGTATTGATGATTCTTAAACTTAAGGTCATGGCATGTATAAGGGACTTGGTTATTTTTGCATGTGTCATACTTGTTTGGCCTAAAATGTTGGCCTATGTTATTTGAAAGTTCATTGTTGTGTAAGGCCATTTGATGTTGGTATATTGACTATATTATAAGTCCATGATGATGCATTTCAAGGATATGTATGTTTACATATGTTGATGAATGAGTGGAGATAGCTATATGTGACGTAAATTTGTTCACAACAGCGAGTCAGATTAGTGCACGGGCTAGGGACATGGCCATGCGAGCCACATAGCCATGTCCTAATACCATACGGGAGTGTGCCCTTATTTTTCACGACATTTTTCAAAGTTTTCTAAAGTTCTCAATTTGGTCCCGAACCATTTCCAAAGCATGATTTGGGCTTCACGGCCCATATTAGGGACTTTAGGATGAAATGTGAAAGCTTTAAATTTGAACGCAAATTCATGACCCGGTTTTATATGATTGCATGTGTTTATGTCTGGTAATGCCTAATACCCTATTCCAATGTCAAACATGGATAAGGGGTGTTACAATTCTACTGTGAGATTTGACACACGAGCACTAGCTCGAGCTTTTCCAATTCGAGCTCGTGAGGATGCATCGGCACCAGATGTTATCACCGATGTTATCGACCCATTCATATGCCTGTACGAATTTAGTGTCTAGTAAGAGTTTACCTATTTAGTCCACTGAATTCGTGATTAAAGTATCTAACCCCTTAGGCCGGTATATCCTAGTTAATAAAGTTTGCAAGAATTATCCTTTGATGACACGGGGTTACTATTTTCTGGCCGATTTGATGCTTTTACCGTTTGATGAATTTGATGTGATCTTGGGTATGGATTGGTTGACTCTGCATGATGCTATTTTAAATTGTAGACAAAAAACTATTGAGTTGAAATTTTAGAATAGTGAAATTCTTCGTATTGAATCTGATAATTCGAGTGGATTGCCTATTGTGATATCGGCTATGCTAGCACAGAAATATGTGAGAAAGGGTTGCAATGCTTACCTTGCATATCTACTGGATACTAAACTGTCTGAATCAAAAATTGAATCAATGCTAGTGGTTTGTGAATATTCAGATGTATTTCTAGAAGAGTTACTTGGGTTGCCACAAGTTAGAGAAGTTCAGTTTGCTATTAAGTTAGTACCGAGAACATCACCAATATCGATAGCTCAATACAAAATGGCTCCTACAGAGTTGAAAGAGTTGAAATCTCAGTTGCAAGAGTTAATAGATAGAGGTTTTGTACGATCTAGTTTCTCACCCTAGGGTGCACCAGTTTTATTTGTAAAGAAGAAAGATGGATCAATGAGATTGTGTATTTATTATCGGCAGCTTAACAAAGCTACGATCAAGAATAAATATCCTTTGTCACGAATCGATGATTTGTTTGACCAGTTGATTGGAGCAACAATATTTTCTAAGATTGGTTTTCAATCTGGTTATTATCAATTACAGGTTAAAGATTCGGATGTACCGAAGACTACGTTTGAACTAGGTATGGACACTATGAATTTCTTATTATGCCATTTGGGTTAACTAATGCTCCTGCAATATTTATGGACTTGATTAATAGAATTTTTAGATTGTATTTAGGTAGATTCATTGTTGTATTCATTGATGATATTCTTATCTATTCCTTAGATGAGTCTGAATGTAATAGCCCGATTTAGACCCTAATCGAAACGGTGGTTTCGGGACCACGAATCCGATTTAGAAAAATATTTTAAAATTATTTTATGTGTTTATTTTGTGTGAATTTATATCTATGAAATTTTCATAATTTAATTTTGTCTTTTAGGTGTCCGATTAAATAAAAAGGGTTTAATCGCGTAAATTGAAAAGTGGGTAGTTTATTTTGTAAAGGGTTTAGTTGTTGATGGTTTTCTAAATGGGAGTAGCTATGATGAAATTAGCCCACTATATATGGTGTTGGATGGTAATGGACTTGGGTTATATGATATTAGTATTATTTCATTAAGGGTAAAAATGGAAATGAAATAAAAGGCATATTATAACATATTATAACATCTAATAAAACCATTCTCATCATTTTATTTTCATCTCCTAATTGCCGAAACTTAAGAGAAGAACAACCACCTTGGGTTCGGCCATCTATTTAGCTCAAATAAGGTTCGTTTTCTTGTCGGTTTTTGATAATTTTTATGTTTTTGAGATCATTGCTTCGAGTATTACAAAACCCAAGCTTTAATTTTTAATTTTGATGAATATTTTGAGTTATGCCATTAATGAGAGCTTGTAATTTTTATTGTTTGATGATGAATTATGATAGATGTGGATTGGGTTAATATATATTGTAAAGGAATTTTTGATGATTTTGAGTAATTAGGAGTTAATTGTAAAAATAAAAATGTGAGGGGACTAAAATGCGAAATTGATGGAAAATATGGGCTTATTTGGACACTAGGGATATTCGGCCTACCTTAGATGTGATTAATTTTGCATAATTTTTGTGTTTTATGCATTAGGGACTAAATTGTAAAAAAATGTAAATGTTATGGGTAAAATGGTAATTTTCCCATTTATGTGTTTTTGGATTAAATTGAATGAAAATATGTTTGAATGAGCTTAATTTGAATATCTTTAGATCAAGAATTAAAGAAATCGGAATTGGATCGGGGAAAAGCTAAAGTTGTCGGCTAGCCATCCTGTCCCGTTTTTCATCGTTCGAGGTAAGTTTATAAGCAAATAGATGAATTTATTGGTAGCTTAATGTTATAATTACTTGCTATTATGGAATATTAGAAACTAAATACATTGTGGCCGAATGTGATTAAACGTGGCTACTACACTTTTGAGTCCGATTCGACCGAGATACGACGTTCAAAAGCCCCGTATAAACCTTAGGAATGACATAAGATATCGATATATATGTGCGAGTAAGTCCATGGCATCGATTTGTGATTTCGATATGTGTTTACGAGTAAGACCCTGTCTGGGACAGTGGCATCGTTTGAGGTTACATGTAAGACCACGTTTGGGACGTTGGCTTTGTACGATTTATGTGAGTATCTGAGTGTCCTAACTAAATCCGAATGGTTCATCGGGCAATGATAAGCTATGTTTTAAAAAGGTAAAGCGAGCTAAATGCCAGATATGAATTAGTTTGTTACCAAGTCAAGGTAAGTAAATAAGTAATTAGTATCTGTTATAATGTCTCTTTGAAAAAGTATGTATGGTGAAATTTTATTATAATAATCGAAATCCATAAGGATGAACATAAATGTATTGTGTTTGTCTTCGAATGACATGTGGTATGTTTATTTATGGTACCAAGTATTTTCGGTCATTTGGATAATGTACATACGATGGTATATATATTATGATGCTTGAGTAGAAGTCATGAATATTTGTGAATTCGATTATTTAATGGTGTCTTGGCTTGTAAATGGAATATGAATTATTTATGTTGGTTTTATAGGTATTCGACCAAGGTGAGAATTTTGCATAAAATGAAATGTCATGAACGAATGTGGTAGTTTGAGACTAAATATACTCATATTAGTATAGTTCGGTTAAATTTACTATGACATAGTTATATTATTAGTTGTTTATTAGCTTATAGCTTACTAAGCTATAGTAGCTTAACATGTGAATATTTGTTTCTATTTTATAGATTTTTGGAAGTCAAGCTACAAGTTTGGGATCGTCTACGAAGCTCATCACACTATCCTCTATTTTGGGTACTTTTATAAGTTAAATTAAAGATTATGGCATGTATAAGCTAAAGTATATTTTGGAAATGTTAATTTTGGGTTGTCTATAAAGCCATAAGAAAGTGGCTAATATGCTATGAAAGTATGTGACACTTTAGTTACGTTTATATATGTCATATGTATTGATAATGTTGATGAATTTAGATGTGGATGATGAATCGGTCAAGGTACATATTGTCCTAAATATGTTAGTTGATTCGACCATGATTCTTACTAGGATAAAATATACATGTGAAATCGGTCGAGATGTTTGGTTAAGGTGCTACATGTGATTTAGCATAAATGGAAATTCAGTTATGTCCGAACTTGATAACAGTTTATTTTTTATATACTTATTACATGGTATGCAGGTTTTGTGTTTGGATAAATATATTTATATTTGGTTAGGTGATAAAATATAAATGTTATGTAAATAAGTTAGTCATGATTCGGCATTTGTATATGTATAAATATATAATGCTTTGATTTGATGTGTAATTTATGGTTGGTATATATGTATAGTAATTCATTTCCATGGAAGGTTATACACATATGAGATGGTAGGGTAAAATAAAGAAAATGTAACCTTGAACATAGCATGATTTTAGGTATACTTATATTCGGGTAATGCATTGAAATAAATGACCAAATGAATAGTAAACTTTGTATTGATAAAACAAAAGGTAATATGAGTTTTATTCGATGCTTATATATTCGGTTTGGTCACATTGACATGATCATATTAAATTGGTTTTGTGAGTAACTTATTGGTTTGGTTATATTGATATATATATGAATATGCTTAGATGTATTTATATATGTATGTAGTTTGATTAGTAATGTACTTAGGAAATAGAAGTTTATAAATGGATAAAATAAAATATGTTTGACTATTATCTAGAAACTTGAATGATGTGATTATTGTTCACATGATTTAGCTATTGGAGTAATAACATTTATGTAATATGATATGATGCCTGTTAGTTGGATCGAATAAGTGATTTAATAAATAAAAAAAATTTTCTTTTGTACGTGATTGTGATTTACATAATTGAACAGATGGTTACTAATCTAGTTTTATAATTATTATAAATAAGTTGGTATAATTTTATGCATGTTTTGACTTGAGTGATTGTATTGTAAAGTCTCCTAACCCTAGTTCGGCAACGGATACGGGTTAGGGGTGTTACACTGAACATGCCGAGCATTTGAGAATTGTGTTATTGACCCTGCGAGATAAACAATTATTTGCTACATTTAGCAAATGCAAGTTTTGGCTTCGAGAAGTTAGGTTTTTGGGACACATTTTATCAATGGAAGGTATCCAAGTTGATCCACATAAGATTTTAGCAATTATTAACTGGAAACCACCAAGAAATATATCCAAAGTTAGAAGTTTTCTAGGATTAGCTAGCTATTACCGAAAATTTTGTAAAAGGGTTCTCGATGATAGCTATACAGATTACACGGTTGTTGCAAAAAGAAGTGAAGTTTGAGTGGTCTGAGAAATGTCAACAGAGTTTTAACCAGTTCAAAGCGATGTTAACCGAAGCACCAGTTTTAGTTCAACCTGAGCCGGGTAAAGAATTTGTGATTTTCAATGATGCATCACTAAACGGTTTAGGATATGTTCTAATGCAAGAAGGCAAGGTGATAGCTTATGCTTCTAGACAGTTAAAGTTGCATGAAAAGAATTATCTGACACACAATTTAGAATTGGCTACTATTGTGTTTGTGTTGAAAATTTGGCGACACTATTTATTCAGTGAAAAATGCCACATTTTTACCAATCACAAGAGTTTGAAGTATCTGATGTCACAAAAAGATTTGAATTTGAGACAGCGAAGATGGCTCGAACTGTTGAAAGATTATGGGTTAGTCATTGATTATCATTTGGGGAAAGCAAATGTAGTCATAGATGCTTTGAGTAGAAAATCTTTATTAGCTTTGAGAGCGATGAATACACGATTGACTCTGTCTAATGATGGCTAGATTTTAGCTGAGTTAAAAGCTAAACCAGTGTTTCTTTAGCAAAATTACAAAGCTTAGAAATGTGATCATGAATTTGAAAGCTAAAAGAGTACATTGTGAATTGACTCCTAATTCAAAATTTCAGATTGGAACTAATGATTGTTTGATGTTCAGAGGTAGAGTTTGTGTGCCGAGAAATCCTGAGCTAATGCAAAAAATCTTACAAGAACCACACAATGGTAGCTTTTTTATCCATCCGGGGAGTAACAAGATGTACCATGATTTGAAATAGCTATACTAGTGGTCAGGTATGAAACGTGATATTTCAGACTTTGTGTCCAAATGTCTGATTTGTCAATAAGTTAAAGCTGAACATCAAGTACCTTCAGGATTATTACAACCAGTGATGATACCTAAGTGGAAGTGGGATAGAGTTATGATGGATTTTGTATCAGAATTACCCCTATCTCCAAAAAAAAGATGATATATGGGTTATTGTTGACTGTTTGACAAAATATGCACACTTTATTCTTGTACGTACAAACTTTTCACTTGACAGATTAGCTGAGTTGTACATTTCAGAGATTGTCAGATTGCATGGAGTACCAGTTTCTATTATTTTAGATAAGGATCTACAGTTTACATCTTGATTTTGGAAGAAATTACAAGAAGCTTTGGGTACCCGGTTGCATTTTAGCACTATATTTCATCCTCAAACCAATAGTCAATCTAAGAGAGTGATTCAAACACTCGAAGATATGCTTCGTTGCTGTGTTTTAGAGTTTGAAGGCAATTGGGAAAAATATTTACCATTGATTGTGTAACACCCCACACCCGGCCTAGAAGTTAGGCTCGAATCTGGCGTGTCACATTGAAGTGTTTTTCGAAAACCAAGTTTTCATTGAAAACCCTTCTTGTTTAAATATTTGTGTAGAACCTCAGTTTGTGTTTGATCAATTCCCAATGTGGTTTTTTAAAAAGATTATTCGCTATTAAAGACGTCATTAATTATAAAATCTTAATCGTTGTCGAAGCTTAATTTAAAACAGAGGTTGTTTTGGAAAAACTCGTTTTTAACACTAGCAATTATAAAATCACAATAAAATCCCAAATTTAACAATAATCCAAAAGTTATAAAAGTCTTATTACAACCCAATAAAAATAATTTAAAATAAGGTAAATAAATAAAACTACTAATCATTAAAACAAGTTGCAGTGTAGCCACCTCCGAGTCCCCTCCATCGTCGAGCCGCCTTCTAAGGGTCACCTGAAAAAAATTAAAAAAAAGGGAGTGAGTTTATGAAAATTCAGTGTGTACATCCCTCGACAGGCACCTAACATGCATTAAATAATTTGGGCCTAAGCCCTATTCAGTAAAGGTGGCCTTTGGGCCTTAGCCTATAGTGGCCTCGGTTGGGCCTGAGCCCATATCTCAACATACAGTGGCCTTAGGCCTTAACCCAAATCACAACAATATCAATATGATTATGCAATGTGCAATTTCCCATAACTAACCCTGTACACCCCCTTCTAACCCTACACTCCTGTGGGGAGATACTCAACCCACCCATCCTTATACACCCGGTGTGGCACCAGTTGCGGCACCACTTATCGTTGTAGCATAGCTGTCATATTCGGTGTAGCACCAGTTGCGGCGCTACTTATCGGTGCAGCATAGCTACTCGATAGCTAAAAAGCCTGCGATGGCTATAAAGCCTTCAGTGGCTAAAAAGCCTGCGATGGATCCACAATCGTCAAGCGACTGTGCGACTCGAATATACACTTCCTCTAACCATCATCCCGGTCCATATGCAACATAATAACACATGAATGCAACAGATAACATATAGTAGGCATAAGTCATACTCCTGGCACATAGGGGTATTTTGGTAATTTGCCAACTAAGGGTTTTTCTGTAATTTTGTAGGTCATGGGTATCTCAGTGATTCTTCCCTACAGGGGTATTTCAATAATTCTACCTTACAGGGGTATTCCAGTAATTCTACCCTATAGGGGTATTCTAGTAATTCTACCCTATAGGGGTATTTCAGTAATTTCTTAGCACCATGGGTCTAATTACGTACCTTGTCCCGTCAACAAGTCCCCATCGGCTAAAGTGAACAAATACTATGCACCAGGTAGGATTCCAGAGAAGAGGCAGTGAGTCATTAAGACCGCTTAAGTAACAAGCTCTTCCTAGATCCAATCCTAGACATGCATATACCCATTGCCACACTTTAACCCTATGACTTGTCCACAGTTATACTTAATTGATTATTTAAGTTTTATGTCTACTTAAACGATTATTAGATACTAAGCCCAAAAATCCATTACAAACCCTAACGAGTCCACATACATTCATATAGCCCCTTAGGCCCAATTATATTTGTATGGCCCATTAGGCCTAGTCACATTTATACAGCCCATAAGGCCCAAATCTCTTCCAAGCAATACAACCAACTTAAACAACCCGTCAGTTATTACTAATCTACCAATTTTGCTTACTTGTGCCTACGAGCCCATCGGGCCCATTTGACCCATTCTGGCCCAATTGGCCAAAACATGACCCAAGCCCATGAGATCGCTCATGGGGTCTCTGGTATCGTATCGATTACCCTCTTACGAGTGTTTGCGCACTCGCAACACTACCGTAGCCAAACTTTTAGCTGTTCGGCATTTCAGCTTTTCGGCATTTCGGGATTTACCGATCTATTGTGTGTGTGCAGTGTATGTACATACCTGCTAACAAAACGCACTGTGAACTCCTTAGCCACGAACCTACAATCGATGTCACTCAATATTTAACCATACACTTATCAAATACTATTACCAAAAGCCGAAATCATACCACTTCTCCTTACCTTGCGTAATTGAACCCATTCAAACTTTCACCGCTTGCTAGCCTCGATCGATTCCCAGATATGCGTTGTAGAAACTCTTATTATTACAGATTGACTTAGTAGATGACTAACATCCATTGTAGTCACCCTTACAACTCCCAATAACATTTGGCCAACCACCAAAATTGAAAATAGAGGTAAACGCACTTACCAAACCCAAAGCACACTAGGAGTAATTTGAAAGAGACTTGAAAAAAAGATTCGATTCCACAATTAAGAAGAAAGAAAGGAGATGTTGGTTTTGGTGTTTAGAAACAAAAGCAAAGTTGGTGATGGCACAACAGGGGATTCGGCCACACAGAAAAGGAGAGCATTTGGCACAAAATAAGAAAAGAAATCGGCTAATTGGTTTAGCACCCAATCAGCCAAGCTTAAGGAACAGGGAAAAGAATGATGAAGCAACAAGGAAATTGAGAGGAGAAGGTTTCGGCAAAGGCAATAAAGAAAGAGAGAATTCGACAATACCTGTAACGCCCTAATTTTTGGGATTTTTCGAGTTTTGTGATTTTTAGTAAAGTTTTAAAAATTTTGGTGTTCTGATTTCCTCCAATTAAAATATGAGTTTAGTCGCCCTAAAATATGAGTTTTGGGCCCAATAACTTGCCATGGTTCCTCCAAAGTACCTTTACCAATGGGACTGATTTCCTTCTCAACACTTTAATGTCATGATCAAGTATTTGTACTGGTTCTTCTTCGAAGGTTAAATCTGCTTGTACCTCAATGTCTGCAACTGGCACGATATGAGTAGGATCAGAATGATATCGCCTTAGCATTGAAACATGAAAGACATCGTGAATACGATCCAACTCTGGAGGTAATTCTAGCTGATAAGCAACCGGTCCTATTCGCTTCACAATTCGATAAGGCCCAATGAATCGCGGACTCAACTTGCCCTTTCTACCAAATCTCAATATCTTCTTCCAAGGCGAAACTTTAAGAAAGACCATGTCTCCTACTGTATACTCAATATCCTTACGCTTTAGATCTGCATAGGACTTCTGTCGATCTGCTGCCTCCTTCAAACGGTCCCTGATTACTCTAACTTTGTCTTCAGTATCAGCCATTAATTCAGGTCCAAATACTCGTCTCTCCCCTAACTCAGTCCAACAAGTAGGCGAACGACATCTTCTCCCATACAGTGCCTCATATGGGGCCATCTGGATACTCGTTTGATAACTGTTATTATAAACAAATTCTGCCAACGGCAAGTAATCCTCCCAGCTGCCCCTAAAGTCGATCACACAACCCCTCAACATGTCTTCTAAAATCTGGATAACTCTTTCTGACTGCCCATCTGACTGAGGGTGAAATGCTGTGCTAAAATCCAATCGTGTCCCCAACGCCTCATGCAATTTCCTCCAAAACCGAGATGTAAATCTTGGGTCTCGGTCAGAAATTATTGACACTGGCACTCCATGCAACCGTACTATCTCTGCTACATATAGCTTGGCTAACTTCTGAAGTGAATAATCTGTTCGAACAGGTATGAAATGGGCAGATTTCGTCAGCCTATCCACAATCACCCAAATCGAATCTTTCTTGGAAGGCGTCAAAGGCAACCCACTTACGAAATCCATGGTTACCCTTTCCCACTTCCAAAGTGGTATTTTCACTGGCTGCAACAATCCCGAAGGTAGTTGATGCTCGGCCTTTACTTGTTGACACGTTAAACACTTTCCCACAAACTCGGTCACTTCTCTCTTCAGTCCAGGCCACCAATATAACTCTCGCAAGTCTCGATACAACTTATTTCCTCCTGGATGCATGGCACAAGGTCCACTATGAGCCTCTTTCAGAATCATCAGCCTTAGTTCAGAGTCCTTTGGCATACAAATTCTTCCTCGAAAACAAAGAATCCCATCACTGTTTAACCCAAAGTCCGAATTCTCCTCTTTCTCGGCTTGCTGAAACCGAGAATCCAAAGACTCATCCAACAGCTGCTGCCTCTTAATATGTTCTACCCAAGTTGGTTTCACTTGTAACTCTGCCAACAAGCTCCCATCATCGTATAAGCTTAAACGAGCAAACATTGCTTTCAATTCTGCTATAGTCCTACGACTCAACGCATCGGCCACCACATTTGCCTTGCCTGGATGGTACTCAATCGAACAATCATAGTCTTTCAACAACTCTATCCACCTTCGCTGTCTAAGATTCAACTCCTTTTGAGTCAACAAATACCTAAGACTCTTATGATCTGTATAGATGATACACTTCTCCCCATATAAGTAATGCCTCCATATTTTAAGCACGAAGATCATCGCCGCCAGCTCCAAATCATGCGTAGGATAGTTCATCTCGTGAGGCTTAAGCTGCCTTGAAGCATATGCAACCACTTTTCCCTCCTGCATCAACACACACCCCAAACCTACATGTGATGCATCGCTGTACACAGTGAAATCTTTACCAGACTCTGGCTGAATCAACACTGGTGCCTCAGTCAAAACTTTCTTTAACTTTTCAAAAGCTTCTTGCTGCTTCTCAGCCCAAACAAACGGTACTCCTTTCCTTATGAGTTTGGTCAATGGTGCAGCCAGTACAGAGAACCCTTCCACAAACCTTCTATAATAACCTGCCAACCCCAGAAAACTTCGAATTTCTGACACTGACCTTGGTGGCTTCCATTCTAGAATCGCCTCAATTTTCCGAGGATCTACCTTAATCCCCTCGGCAGAAACAACATGCCCTAAAAAGGTCACCTCACTCGACCAAAATTCGCACTTACTGAACTTAGCATAGAGTTGCTTTTCTCTTAATACTTGTAGAACGATACGAAGATGCTCATCATGCTTTTCTTCTGTTTCCGAATACACTAAAATATCGTCGATGAACACAACTACGAACTGATCCAAGTATGGCTGGAATACACGATTCATCAGATCCATGAATGCTGCAGGTGCGTTAGTCAGTCCAAAGGGCATAACTAGGAACTCGTAATGACCATATCGAGTTCTGAATGCCGTCTTATGAATATCCCCCTTTTTGACTCTCAGCTGATGATATCCGGACCAAAGGTCGATTTTTGAAAATACTGATGCTCCTCTCAACTGATCGAACAAATCGTCGATTCTTGGCAAAGGGTACTTGTTCTTGATCGTCAGTTTGTTCAGCTGCCGATAATCGATACACATTCGCATGGTTCCATCCTTCTTCTTTACAAACAAAACTGGTGCGCCCCACGGAGAAACACTTGGTCTTATAAATCCTCTGTCCAATAGTTCTTGTATCTGAGCTTTTAGTTCTACCAACTCCTTTGGTGCCATCCTATACGGTGCAATAGACACCGGAGCTGTTCCAGGTAACAAGTCAATTCCAAACTCAACCTCGCGGTTTGGAGGTAATCTAGGAAGCTCCTCAGGAAAGACATCTTGAAACTCTTTGATAGTCCTGACTGACTCTACGGTCATCTTTTCAGGCTCAGCTTGGCTCACAAAGGCCAAATATGCCTTACCACCTTTTCGAATCAACTTCTCAGCTTTTAAGGCTGACACCACATTAGACAAATAATTTCTTCGCTCCCCTATAACTAATACCTCCTCATCCTCGTCAGTTCTTAATACCATCCTCTTAGCAGCACAATCCAATGTCGCCCTATGCTGAGTTAACCAATCCATTCCTAAGATGAGATCAAATTCTCCAAATGGCAATTCCATTAAGTCTCCCACGAATACTTTATCTTGAGTCTCTAGAGGCACTTCCCTAAAAAGTTTATCTACCTTAACCGAGTGACCCAAAGGACTTATCACTGATACCCCACTCACAGTCTTCTCAGAACGCACACCCAATGCCCCAGATACGTTACAGGCAACATACGAGTGAGTGGAACCAACATCTATCAAAGCAGTATAAGGCGTGCTATGAATGAAAAACGTACCGGTTATAACATCAGGAGCATCACCCTCCTCTCGACGTCGTGCAGCATAAACCAACGCCAGCTGACGAGCTTCAGCATGCCCAGCACCCCTGCCAGGTGCCCCACGTCCTCGTCCATTACCATTACCACCTCTACCTTGCCCACGGCCTCTCTGTGGTGGTGGTCCTCCTCGCACTGGTTGCACAACCCTTGGCTCAGCCACTTGGTCCTGAGCTGTTCTCCTAGGACATTCTCTAAACTTGTGTTCCTTGGACCCACATCGGAAACAACCCCCAGTTCTTTTCCAACACCCACCCAAGTGTGCTCTACCACAATCCCTACAAACTTGAGGTCTGACGGTATTCACTGGCATGGCCCGAACCGGCTCCTCTACTCTGGTTCGCTTAACATTTCTGTATGCAGCACCCGAGGGTCCAGAATCCCTCCTAAATCTAAGTCGATCCTTTTGACGATTCTGTTGCTCAACTCGTTTAACCTCCTCGGCTATCTTGGCCTTTTCTACCAACGCAGCAAAGTCACGCTCCCTTTGTGGAGCTATCAGCACCCTAAGCTCATCTCGAAGGCCATCCTCAAACCAAACGCTACGCTCGTATTCAGTCACCATTATCCCACTAGCATATCGGCTCAATCTCAAGAATTCTGCCTCATATTTGGCAACAGTCCTATTACCTTGGGTTAGATTTAGGAATTCCTTTCGACGAGCATCCACATAACTAGCTCCCACATACCTGCCCTTAAAAGCACCCTTAAATAGATCCCAAGCTACCCGCTCAGCCGGGGTACTCTCTCTCACTGTGATCCACCATTGGTAAGCCTCGTCTCGCAGCAACGATACAGCCCCTTTCAACTTTTGCTCCACAGAGCAATCCAAGTCGTCCATAATCCGTTCTGTTGCCTCAAGCCAATATTCAGCCACATTCGGAGCTACTCCAGATACGCCCCTAAAAACCTCCGCTCCATTGGCCCGCAGTTGCTCAGAGATAGATCCTCTATTCACTGTCCCAGTACTAGCTCCAGCAACCCTTTCTAAGACCCTCAGCATTGCTTGGGACAAGGCATCGTCCCCTACAGCTCGATCATGCGACCCAGTCTCAGATGCTGGTGGCACAGATGCCTCTTCAGCTGGCCTATGCCCTGAAGATGAAGATTCGGCCCGCGCTCTATCGCGACCACGTCCACGGCCTCGTCCACGAGTTCCTCTAGTACTCATATCGACTTATCTGATTACGAATTTTATGACATTAGTTAATATTTCAGTTGTTTATTACGAGATATCTTATGGAAGTATAGTAGTTTAGAAGTTGTTCCGCGACATTGTATCTAACTACAGTCTCGATCCTATAATGTTTTTTTAGCTCTACCCTTTCTAAGGTAACATAGTAAGGTCTTTGATTTTATCTATAGCATCATGTTAAGACCAACAATAATATCATATCATTCTCAAATATCATTTAAATATCAAATGATAAAGAAAGTATACTTACAGACTTGGGGCCGGGAATTCAGTGTGCCACCTCTTCCTTTGAATCATTTAAAACATTTATCCACAAAAATGTGTTGAAAGATTTTATTTAAATTTGATTTAAAAAGAAAAATCATTATTTAAAATTTTTGGAAAAACCCGTTAAAAAGCCCGTTTAAAAGACCATTAAAATACCGTTAAAAACCCACAGCCGAGTTGTTACAACCGGGCTCTGATACCACTAAATGTAACACCTCAAACCCGGCCCAAACGTTATGGCCAAATCTGACGTGTCACATTGAAAACATTAAAAACACAAGTTCTGATCTTAAACCTTTCTTAAAGAATTTGATGATAACTTTTAAAAGACTAAAGTGAATGGAAGCTGTGCACCAGGTAGGTATCCGAAACAGAGGAGGTGAGCCATGAAGGCTGCTTAAATACCAAGCTCTTGATTGGATCCAATCCTTGACATGCCCACAACCATTGCCACACTTTAGGTTATCGGAAATTTTGAAAATGTCTCGAGATGGTGTTTGTTCAAAGTGATGCCTTAGTTAAAATGTTGTATTTTATCTTTGTAAGATTTGAAAAGTGAGAGTTGTTTAAAAACGTAACCTAGATCTAGCCCATTTTAAGATATAAATAATAACGCAGAATTCAAAGTTCAAAACCAACCAAATCCAGAAAGAAATTAGTTAAAATGGCCTTATTACAACCCCAAAAATAAATAATAAAATTTATTTAAAACTTTTAAAAGAAAGTCCAACTGCACATCATGGCCACTCTGAATTCCCACCGGCTCCAAGTCTCCACATCAAGGCTCACCTGCAAGGTTGAAGAAAGGGGGTGAGTTGAAAACTCAGTGTGCAACAAGCCCTTTCAGAGCCCAAATCCACACTTGCACAAATTTTAATTTTTCATCATATACTGAGCCGTAGCCTTTCGGTTAACTGTTACTGGGCCGAAGCCTTTCAATTTCATATTTCTAGGCCAAAGCCTTTCTGTACACGGTATGGCCCTTAGGCCCATTTCAATATCACATATGACAAAGCATGTATGTATGCAAAACCCTTTTGGGGAGACTACTCGACCCACCATCCTCTACTCTCCACCCGTACCAACCAAACTCTCCATGTGGGGAATAACTCAACCCACCCAGCCAAACTCTCCACTGGCAGCATAGCTGCTTAATCATATAACTGGAGGCCAAGCCTCTTTTAATAACTGGGGCAAAAGCCCTTTCGGTAAACTGGGGCAAAAGCCCTTTCGGTAAACTGGGGCAAAAGCCCTTTAACACTTCCTCCATCGAATAATCCCAACCCATGTATGTAATGAGTAAAAACATGGCATATCGTGCATGTGTTATAGCATATCATGTGCATATCATGTCATAGCATGTAAAATAACAATATCACAATCATCATAATCAGAATGAAACCCTAAGGGTAAAATAGACATTTTCATATAGGGGCAAAATAGTCATCTCCCATGCTTAGGGGTAATTTCGTAATTTTACTAACTATTATGGTTTTCCCACGTTTATTTATCAGTTCCAAGTGTTTAAACAACCGTTTTTAGCCTATTATAGTGCATTCAAGTTATTGGGCCCAAAACCCCTAATGGGCCCTTCGTAGCCGATTTAGTCATTTTGGCCCTTTTTAGCCCAAGTTACGTAACGGTAATAAAAATTTAACATGCATTTCAATCAGATTCCATTTTTACCCATCTTTACCCAAATGGGCCCACAAGCCCATTGGGCCCTATTTTAGCCCATCGAGGCCCAACGTACCAAACTGTACGAAATTGTACTCTTACCTGTTCCTTCCCTTCCGTTTACTGTGTTCATCGCAATTGAACTCATCCACACATCATCTCGTATTTACAGGTTACATCAACAACATAATCCGATGTTTCGGCTTTTATACAATATGAACCTAGGCTATTACGGGGTATGTTACACACCTGCTTTAAAGACGATCGATTCCTCAAAGTATACCACGCGCTTGTCCTACATTTGTATATTAGACATATCAGGTTTGAAACCAAAACGAGCAATAATCTAGACCCATCAATACCATTCGGCCACTATCCCTAACGCCATAGATTTCTTACCTCCGCAAGATTCGACGATTGAACTAGGATTATTCAATACCGATTCTCCAATCTATTGTTCCTTCAAGGTTTGTTTGCTTCGCTACAAGAGACCATAAAACGAAAGAAGAAGGCTTAATATAGCCTAGACTACAAATCGACAATCTCCCTAAACCTTAGGGAGTTTGGCTTTTCTTATCATCCATAACATCAAAATATAACTAAGGTTTCGAACTCTTACCGAGGGTTCACTTACACCAATGGTTCAATCCTGTATTAACTCAGATTCGACACAACTCCAAGCTCCCAAACACCAGTAGAAGTCGCCCCACAAAGATCCTAAGATTCGGCCACCAAGTCTCCAATAGGTGTTGTGCTTCGGCTTTTGGATCACAAAAACAAGAGATGGTTACTGCTAGAAAGGTGTGTTGGTAGAAAAGTTTAAGGGCTTTAGAAAGAATAGAAATCGGTCAAAAGAAGAAAGGATAGAATCTACCTTCACATAGAAATCGATTGCCCCTCTTGGATCCCTTCGGGATTTGGCTTATGCGCTATTCGGCTAACAAAAAGGAATGGAGAGAGAAATATGGTTCGGCTTTGGCAAATGATGAGAAGAAAATGGGTAGATGAAGTGGTGATTTCAGCTGAGGAAGAAAAGAAGAAGAGAAAGGATTTTTTTGAGTGCTTTAACCAAAAGAAAACGGCATACTCTAACCCCTACTGCCGAAAATGCCAAAAACCAAGGTCTTTGGCTGAATTTGCACTCATAGAGCCCCTTTTTCGGCCAACTCTTGCTCCCATACGGGATTCCTACAATCTCTCCCCTTATCCCTCCTAAAAATGCTCCCCTTATCACTCCACAAATCCCTCTCATGACTAAATCAAACACCACCCATCAGAGTTCCACTTGACCACAAACTCCTGCCTAACCAAACATTAAAAATAAAACACCATACATGCTCATCTTAGGACTTGAACCCAGGCCTTCCTCCATGTTCCACACGCCACACTTTTAGCTCCCTTGTGGCGTTACTTTGCCACTCCACCAGGGGTTCTCTTGTGATACATTTCACCCACAACTTTTAATAAGACCACCTATCACCAACCCCTAGCTCCTTAAGTCCAAAATTCAAAAATTCCACAGGGTTTTGGCCAACTCATGGGCCTTCCATAGGCCCATTTACACCCTCTAAATATGAATTCCACGACCACATCTCAATATTTTAAAAAAATTTACAAAACATCACACAAAATTACTAAGCCCCAAAAATTAGGATGTTACAGTTTGTTGAGGGGTTCTCTATCATCACGGCTCCGTTAACGAAATTGTTAAGCAAGGGAGTAGCCTTTAATTGGACTGAGAGGTAGCAAGAAGCTTTTGACAACTTGAAAAAGGTGTTGACTGAGGCGCCAGTGTTGATTCAGCTGGAATCTGGGAAGGACTTTGCAGTTTATAGCGATGCTTCGCATGTGGGATTAGGTTGTGTACTGATGCAAGAGGGTAAGGTGGTTGCTTATGCTTCGCGATAGCTTAAGCCTCACGAGGCGAATTACCCTACGCATGATTTGGAGTTGGCAGCGGTGGTATTTGCATTGAAAATCTGGAGACACTACCTTTATGGGGAAAAGTGTATTATATACACTGACCATAAAAGTCTCAAATATCTGTTAACTGAGAAGGAGTTGAATCTTAGGCAACAGAGATGGATAGAGTTGCTTAAGGACTATGACTGTTTGATTGAATACCACCCTGGCAAGGCTAATGTAGTGGCTGATGCACTGAGTCGAAGGACCGTTGCTGAGTTAAAGGCCATGTTTGCTCGTTTGAGTTTGTATGATGATGGGAGCTTGCTAGCAGAGTTGCAAGTAAGACCGACTTGGACTGAGAGGATCAAAGAGTTACAGTTAAAGGATGATTCATTGATTCCTCGATTTTAGCAAGTCAAGAATGGTGGGAGTGAGGATTTTAGACTGAATTCTGATGAGGTTCTTTGTTTCCGTGGGAGAATTTGCATTCCTAAGGACTCTGATTTAAGGCAGTTGATTTTGGGTGAGGCTCATGGTGGACCTTGTGCTATGCACTATGGAGGTAATAAGTTGTACAAAGACTTGCGAGAGGTTTATTGGTGGCCTGGACTTAAGTGAGGGGTGACTGAGTTCGTTGGGAAATGTTTGACGTGTCAGCAAGTTAAAGCTGAGCACCAACTGCCGTCTGGATTGTTACAGCCAGTGAAGATTCCGCAGTGGAAATGGGAAAGAGTAACGATGGATTTTGTGAGTGGGTTGCCTTTGACACCTTCGAAGAAAGACTCTGTTTGGGTAGTCGTGGATAGGTTAATGAAGTCTGCTCATTTTGTACCGGTCAGAACCGATTACTCACTGCAGAAGTTGGCCAAATTGTATGTAGCGAAAATTGTACGTTTGCATGGGGTGCCAGTTTCGATAATTTCTGATCGAGACCCTAGATTTACATCTCGATTCTAGAAGAAGTTGCATGAGGCATTAGGTACGCGATTGGACTTTAGTACTGCATTTCACCGTCAGACAGATGGTCAGTCTGAGAGGGTTATTCAAGTGTTGGAGGACATGTTGAGAGGATATGTGATTGACTTTCGTGGTAGTTGGGAAGATTATCTACCATTGGCAGAATTTGCATACAACAATAGTTATCAAGCAAGTATTCAGATGGCTCCATATGAGGCACTTTATGGGCGAAGATGTCGTACTCCTACTTGTTGGACAGAGTTGAGAGAGTGCCAAGTGCTTGGACCAGAGTTAGTGGCAGATACTGAAAGTAAGGTTAAGCTGATTCGAGATCGGTTAAAGGAGGCGTCTGATCGGCAGAAGTCATATGCTGACCTAAAGCGTAAGGAGATTGAGTTCGCTGTTGGGGATATGGTGTTCCTAAAGGTGTCGCCGTGGAAGAAGATCTTGAGATTTGGTAAAAAGGGCAAGCTAAGTCCGCGGTTTATTGGACCTTATAGGATTCTCAAGCGGATTAGGCTAGTAGTATATCAGTTGGAGTTGCCACCAGAGTTGGATCATATCCATGGCGTCTTTCACGTGTCTATACTAAGACGGTATCGGTCGGACCCATCGCATATTGTACCAGTAGAGGAGATTGCAGTAAATACTGATTTGACTTTCGAGGAGGAACTTGTGGAGATCTTAGATCGTGAAGTCAAAGTCCTAAGGAGGAAGTCTGTTCCATTGGTAAAGGTGCTATGGCGTAATCATGGTAGAGAAGAAGCTACTTGGGAGCCAGAGGAGACTATGCGTCAACAATACCCTCAGTTATTTGGATCAGGTAAATTTCGAGGCCGAAATTTCTTTAAGGGGGTAGAGTTGTAACGCCCTAATTTTTGGGATTTTTCGGGTTTTGTGATTTTTAGTGAAGTTTTAAAAATTTTGGTGTTCTAAAGGTTAAAAATGTATGAACATGTGTTAGTGGGCCTTTAGAAGGCCCAAGCTTAAGTTAAAACCCGGTAAAATATTAAGTTGGATTTTCAAGTGAAAAGGGACTTGGTTAAGTGGGCCTTTAAAAAAACCGTGTAAAATATGTCACAAAGGGAGCCTTGGTAGAGTGGCCAGGTGGCACCACTAAGCTCCTAAAAAAGTGGCGCCTAAGTGGGTATTCAAGGACAAGGGTTCGAGTTACAGGGTAAGCGTAGTGTTCTTTTTAAATTTTAAGCATGTGCCGGGCATGTGCCTAACTTAAGTGAATTTCGGCAAGGGTTTTTAGGGACTTAGGCCGATTTCTTTAGAGAGATTATTAGGGTTATATCTTTTTCTATTTTCTGTTATAAGAATTAGGGTTAGCCACCTTAGGAATTAATCTTCTCTTTTACTGTCAGAAAAGCCAAAACTTGCCTTCCTAGAAAGCTTCTAGCCGATTTTTTCTTCTTCACCTCTACCATTATTTTTTTCACTTTTCTTTTTTCCTCTTTGATCTCTTCCCTAGCCGAATACCCTCCTTACTCAGATCCACTCTTTCTTTTGCTTTCATCCCTCTTAAAATCAACCATAGCCGATTGCTCAAAGTGCCAGAAATCCCAAAAACTGCTTTCTTTTGCCGAATCTTTCTAAGCCAAATTACCCCTGTTCCTTTCACCTATTGTGGCCGATTACTACATCCCCTTGAGCCACATCATTGTCGACACCATCACTCAAACTCATAGCCCAAATCGCCATCTTCTTCTCTAGTTGAAAAGCTGAAATCACCATAGTTTTAGCGAGATAGCCGAATTTGCAAATCTCAGAAATAAGGGTTCTACTAACATTTAAGGGTTAGATTTACATCAGATCTGCATAGGAATCAAAGAGAAATCATTGTTAGCGAGGAAGGTGATCAAGCAAGGAGTTGAAGGCATCAGTATCACCAGATCTAGATCTAGTGCACCTAAATCGTCAGAGGAACTGTCGCATAGGAGATCTCGTCAGTGGAACTGCAAAACAGGTGTGTGTTTTGAACACCCTTCAATGCTCAAATCGGCAAAAGCTGAAAAGTCAAAATGCCAAAATTTCGGCATTTCGAGAGCTTGTGAGCGTGCGAACGCTCTCAAGTTGGTAGGAGAAGGTTGGTTTTGGAATCGGCACTGTCAGGCAGGCTGACCGCGAAATTTTGGGCGCTACGGTAAGTTGGGCCTCGGTAGGCCGAATATGGGCCCAATGGGCAATTTGGGCCCAGTTGGGTAAAAATAGGTCTAAAGGCAATAATATGGATTACAGGCATAAAAACTGTTAAAACAAGATAATGGATTGGAAATTAAGGCTTAAATGGGCCTAATGGGCTAAAATGGCATGGTAGAGCCCATTAGGGGTTTTAGGGCCTAAGTGTAAGTGCTAAAACAGATAAACTGAATTAAATGAGTTTCTGTAATAACCACTGTAATAGTAGAGGCTGTAGTAATAATAAAAACTGTAATAAGAGAACAAAATTACTGAAATACCCTTAGGGTAAGAAATTACTGATTTACCCTTAAGTATAAAATTACCATTATACCCCTAGGGCTAAAATCGACTGTACTACTTGATATGACTGTTACTGTTACTGCATACCATGACATGTATCTATTGCATGGGTTGGGTTTTGTAATAGAGGAAGTGTGAGTGGCACTGCCACGTTACTGAAAGGGGCTATGCCTCGTACTATTACTGAAAGGGGCTTTGCCTCGTATACTGTTTATCTGAGCAGCCATGCTGCGACTGTGGTGTGTGGGCTGGGTGGGTCGAGTTATTCCCCACATGGTGTGTTGGCTGGTACGGGTGGTGTGTAGCGGTTGGTGGGTTGAGTAGTCTCCCCAATTAGGTTGCATTCATACTGTTGTACTGTACTGTACTGTTATGGGCCTATGGGCCAAACTGTTATCTGAATAGGGCTTCGGCCCAGTATCTGACTGAGACTGGTTAGGGCTCAGGCCCAGTGGGCTCGAGCCGATGTGGGCTTTGGATGGGTTCTGCACATACTGAGTTTTCCCAAACTCACCCTTCTCTTTCCATCCTTACAGGTGAGCCCTTGATTGTGACTTGGTTGCTGGGAGGGATTCAGAGTGGCCACGAAGACTAAACTCATATTTTAATTGGTTTATTAATTTAATTACTTTTACTATTGGTTTTATTTTGTTATGGGTTGTAATAAGGCCACTATATCTGTTTTTATTTGGGACTTTCAACTATTTTATTTCATCCACAATTACACATTGTTTTCGAAAATTAAACAAATGTTTTCTTAACCAACCTGTTATTACAAGAGACGAAGTAAGATAATAAGGTTAAAGTGAATCGCTTAACAAATGAATTAGAGATTAAGTTGAATAGTTATTAAAACGGGAATTTCCAAAAAAAAAGTCAAGCATTGCTTTTCAAAACTCACCATCGGACTTAGTAAATAGGGCAGCATAGGATAGTCTAGGTGATGTAGCACACCGGACATGGCCATAATGTTTGGGCCGGGTTCGGGGTGTTACATTACCCGTTAAGAACCAACAATGAAAATTCGTAATACCCCCTAGAAACCCCAAAAATGACACTCATTTACTCCCCTAAGCCGAATTTACACACTCCTCACTTCCCAAATCGGCACCAACTCTTCACACACCCATCTCCTAATTTCCCTCCAAGATATTCTCCCCTTATCACTCTATTAATCTCTTCCTTGAATTTCTCTCCTTCAGGGTTCAACTCCAATGCCACTACTAGTCGTCCATATCGTAAAAATTAAATCCCCAAATATTACCATGCTAGCACTCGAACCTAGGATCCCTTTGCCAACTAATGATGCCACCTTCTTGCTCCCTAAGTGGCGCCACTTAGCCACTATACCACAACCTCTCTTGAGTCATATTTCTTCTCCATTTATTTAAAGGTCATAACTCTTGGGGTCAGGGTTCCCTAAAGGCTGAAAAACAAAAATTTTCCTAACCCAAAATTCGAACTCAGAACTTCATAGAGACCCCTAAATACTTCAAAATCACTAGCCCAACCATTCCAACATGCAATTTGTGCCGTTATCATACTCTCAAAAATTTTAAACGCACCCACGCCCGAGGCCCAATTCTTCTAGGCCCAAAATCAGGGTGTTATAGGTTAAGTTTGCATATAATAATAATTATTAATCAAGCATAAAGATGGCACCGTATGAAGCTTTATATGTTCGTAAATGTCAAACTTTGTTGTACTGGACCGAGCTTAGTCTGGAAAAGATTCACGGGGTTGATTTGATTAGAGAGACTGAAGAAAAAGTGAAAGTAATTCGTGATAGTTTGAAAGCAACTTCAAATCAATAGAAATCGTATGCAGATTTGAAACGTAAAGACATTGAATTTTAGATCGGCGATTGAGTATTTTTGAAAGTATCGTCGTGGAAGAAGATTCTTCAATTTGGTTGCAAAGGGAAATTGAGTCCGCGATTTATTAGACCTATGAGATTGTCGAGAGAATAGGGCCAGTGGCATGTCATCTAGCCTTACCATCAGAACTAGAAAGGATTCATAATGTGTTTCATGTATCTATGCTACGACGGTACCGATCAGACCCTTTGCATATAATTTTTTGACAGAAGTTAAGATTCAGCCTGACATGTCATATAATGAAGAACCAATTAGAATTTTAGCCTGAGAGATTAAAAAGTTAGGAAACAAAATCATAGCTTTAGTAAAGGTTCTTTGGCAACGTCACGGCATTAAAGAGACTACATGGGTACCCGACAAAGCTATGAGAAAACAGTACCCTAACCTATTCTCTGGTAAGATTTTCGGGGACGAAAATTCCTTAGGGGGAGAGTTGTAACATCTCATTTTTAGTGAAATCAAAATAGTGGTTTCAGGACCAAAAATTCAATGTGGAAATATTTATTTTATTATTATTTTAATATTTACAGTGTGATAGTAAAGTCATATGAAAATTTGATGAAGAAATTTTATCATTTGCATGCTTAATTCAATAAAAGGACTAAACACGTAAAGTTCAAAACTTGAGTTCTATAAGTTAAATGCACTAAGTAGCTATAGAATTAGTGTGTATAAGTCCTTATGTGGTAATTAGACCATTTTTTATTTGAGTGGACTCTTATGGCCATTAAAATGAAATTATTCGGGTTATATGTTAAGGTTAAATTAGCAAATAACCAAATAACTTAAAATTAAAATAAGAAAATGGTTGTATCATCTTCAATCTTGGTTTATTCCACCGAAAGTGAAGAAGAAAGAAATATTTTAGGGCTTTGAAACGTTCAGCCAAGTCTTCTTGTTCATGTAAGTGCATTTTTATCCCGTTTTTAATTATTTTTATGTTTTTGAAGTCGTTGTAGCTTAATCTAGCTAGCCCAGGGACTAATTTGCAAAATGTTAAAGTATTAAGGTTTCACCATTGATGAGTATGTATGTGTTTTGATGTTTGATGGAAGAAAATGAACCTTTATTGTTAGTTAAACAACATTTGTTAAGTGATTTTTAGTAAAATTGTCAAATAGGGATTTAATTGAAAAATGTAATATACATTGTGAAATTATGAAATAAATGAAATATAGGGCTTGCTAGGGACCTAAATGATATTCGACTAGCATGGGTTGAAATTGAATTGCATGAATTTGCTTTTTTATAAGCTAAGGACTAAATTTTAAAGAAGTCAAAAGTATAGGGAAAAATAGTAATTTTGCCATAATATGAATTTTGGGTTAAATTGAATAGAAAGATGTCTAAATAAGTTAAATTTGATTATATAGATAAAAAAAAGCAACATTCGGATTTGAATCGGGGAAAGGACAAAGTTATTGACTAAATGATCATTTTTGTCATTAGAGCTCAAGGTAAGTTCGTATATTAATATGCATTTAGTTATATGTGTTTTAAATGCTTTATTGTTATAATTATGATGATACAAAACCATAGAAATTCTCGATGAGATATCGGCAATTGTACGGATCCCGATTGAACCTTAAGAATAGATAGGATACAAAATGACATGTCATTAGGGCTTATCGTGTTATGGGTGCTAGTCCTGTACGTTCTACCGGTGGCTAAGTTTTTCAGCATGTGTTGCGATTGCTCATTAGCTTATGTGAGCAGTGCCGTGTGGTTACGTCTTGACCATCAGCTTGTGTGAGTAGACCCAATGATTGCTCAAGAGTGAGCATCTATATGAGATATGAGATAGAAGTGGTTTTGACCACATATTGGCACTTAGTGTGCGAGATTCTCGAGTATCCAATATTATTCCAAATGGTTCAACGGGCATAGTGATGATATGAAAGAGTAAGAGATTGATAAGTATCAGTACAGGTATGTACATGGATGATATGAGAATTGAATCTATGAGATTTGTGAATTCATGTCTAACCGTGTGATTGAATATGTGTTAGGCTTATGGATCAAATTGAGTTGCATTACACTATGTTTATTTACTTAAATTGTGATTAAATGGTAAGCTGAGTTTTAATATATACAAACTTACTAAGCTTAATAGCTTACTTTGTTTATTTTTCTGTGTTTTATAGTGATTTGGAAGCTCGCTCGAATTAGATGTTGTCGGAGATCTCATCACACTATCTAACGACTGATTTTGGTACTTATGAACAATGTATTTTGGTTACATGGCATGTATAGGTCATTTGGCTAATGAAAGCCTATATGTTTTGTTACGTAATTAGCCATTTAATTTGGCTTGATATGATATATGTTATGATGTATATATATATGTGTGTGTGTAACAAGCCTCATTTTATATGATGTATGGTTGCCTTGGGTATGCTTTGATTGTGAATTGGTAGTTAAGTACCATATTGATGAGATTGAGATATGGAATATAGGATAAGTTTTAGGCACACAAGTGTATATATGCATTTGACATGTAGATAAGTTTGGAGGTGATATTGGTATGTTTTTAATTGGCTATTTGTGATGCTTAAGAACATTATGGTTGTTGGTAATGAATTTTCATGTTTTAGGCTTGATTTGGGTTAGTTTAAATGTCCATTGATGATATAGTCTTATGCTATGTGAAGTGTATTGGTTGATGAAAATTTGGGTGAGAAATGTGGCTTATAAAATAGCCTATTTTTATCCACACGGGTATATGTCTCAGCCGTGTGTGACACACGGTCAGAAGGTACGGCCGTGTGTCCCTGTTACCTCTTTCGAAAGCAAGTCAGGGAGTTACGCGGGTTAGTCACACGAGTTAGTCACACGAGCATATGGTTGGCCGTGTGACCCAAGTTAGTGAGTTACACTATAACAGCCCGAATTTGGGTCTAGTCGGAACAGTGGTTTCTGGACCACAAACCCAACCCAAAGAAATTTATTTTTAATATATTTCTATGGTCTACAGTTTTATGAAATGATTTCTTGAAAACTTCGTTTGAAAATTTTAACGTTTGGGCGCTCAATTTAGTCAAAAGGACTAAATTGTAAAAAGTGCAACATGTGAGTTCAATAGGTTAGAGGTGTCTAATTGTTATGAAATTTTAAATTGGAGGTCCTTAAATGGAAATTAGACCATTGGTTAAGTAATGGACATGGTTAGGTATGTTTCTAAAGTTTTTCATTAAGGGCATTTTCGTTATTTGGTAATTAAATGAATTAAAATGTCAAATTAAAAGCCAATTTTTTGTCCATCTTCCTCCCATGGCCGAAATTAACAAGGAGAAATCATGGCTAGGGTTTTTCAAGCTTTCAAGCTCGATTGTAAGTCTGTTTTAGTCCCGTTTTAATGTTTTTTATGTTTTTGAGATCCTTGTAACCTAATCTAGCTTTTCCAAGGACTAATTTGAAGTATTAGCAAAGTTTAAAATTTTACCCATGTTAGACATGCATGTATTTTGACGTCTAATGGTAGAAAATGAATGTTAGTTGTGTGATAATTGACTTTTGCTAAGTGATTTTCGGTGAAAATGTCAAAAATGACCTATTTGTAAAAAGTTTGTAAAATGGGTATTAAAATGTGAATAAATGAAAAATGTGAGCTACTATAAGTATGTATAAGGTTCGGCTAGGCATGGGTTTCGAAGAAATTGAGTACATTTCATTTTACGAGCCTATGGACTAAATTGTAAAAATGTGAAACTTCAGGGGCAAAAATGTAATTTTTTCATAATGTGATTTTGGGCTGATTTTAATAGTATAATGATTAAATAAGTTAAATGTGATATTATAGATCAAGAAAAATGAGAATTGGATCCAGAACGAGAGAAAACAAAGTTTCGGATTAGTTGACCTAATTTGTCAATACAACAAACGAGGTAAGTTCGTATGTTAATAATTGTTATTAAATTGTGTAATAAGTGCATTATATAATTGATTGAATTGTTGTACTTGAATTAAATTTTTGAAACAAGTAAAAATGCAGGACCTATCGAAATCGTTTCATAACGAAAGACAAATTGACGGTAAAGACCATGGTTGGACCACGACAGGTTATGATTTCGTATAAGACCATAGCTAGGCTATGGCATCGATATATGATACAGTGTAAGATGATATCCAGGATATGGCATTGGTATGTAAAATGTGATTCCGTGTAAGACCATATCTGGGATATGGCCATCAATATGTGAAATGCGATTACGTGTAAGACCATGTTTAGGACATGGCATCGGTATGAGATTTCTTGTAAGACCATAGCTAGCCTATGGCAATGATATGTGATTACATGTAAGACCATATTCGGGATATGGCATTGTACTATGCATACATGATTTTCCAAATATCCTTAGTGATTTCGAATGATTCAATGGCAAGTCAAGACGAGAATGTAAGGACGACTAAATTAAGTAAAATAGGTATGTAAAAAACCTAGTGAGAATCGAATATGGGTAAATTGGTGAGCTTATAGTGTATCATGTATATGATATGAGAAAGATTTGTGTATAAGTATGCTTCATGCCATATTGTGTTTATTTGGCTATAATGAAATATGAATTGAAAGATATATGAGATATGAGTTATAGTTGTTTTACTATACATATATATGGCACATAGTGTGCGAAATAACATTTTATGTGATATTTCACATAATTCACCCTGGTTAAAGAAAATATGATGAGTATTAGATTGAATGAAATTTTACAGATATTCAATCGTGTGTATTCATAAATGTGAATAATTTGTTAAATATGTAGTTGATCCCCACGAGCATAGAATTGAATAAACTTGTGGAAATTTTCAGTTGGCTATGGGATTGGATTCATGGTATAAAGGTAAAACAAAATAAGTTTACATTATAGTTCATAAATGTTTAATATGTTTTTATTTAATAAGATGAGTTTATCACATACGAGGTTACTGAGCTATTTAGCTTACTTCGTTTATTTTCCTATGTTTTATAGTGTCAACAAGTTGGCTTGGGTTGGAGAGTGCCTGAGATCTTATAACACTATCAAGCTATCTTGTTGGTATGGATGAATTCAAGTATTTAGAGTTTATGGCATGTATACGAACTCGGTCTTGTGGGCATATGTGCCAGCCTATGATGTTTCGTGGTTCATTTTGTATATAGCCTTGAAAGTTGATTAATGTTGGTTATGAATATATTTATATTAATGTCAATTGTGAATGTAGGAGTTTGCATAAATTGATGTAGAGAGGTTGATGTTCTAAGCATGATTAATAATGGTATGAGAATATCATGTTATTGTTGTAATAGTGGATTAATTTGGTTGCATAAGTATATTATGTTTTGTGCCTTTGAATTGAGGTAAGCGTATATGCGAATGAGGGTGGCAAAATGGCTTGGTAAATAGCCTCGTTTTTATCCACATGGGTAGACACACGGGCGTGTGTCTAGCCCGTGTGTGACACATGGGCAGCCCCATGGGCATGTAGTCAGGCCGTGTGTCCCCTGTATCTTGAATTTTAGCTTCGAATTGGCCACATGGGCAGAGACACGGCCGTGTGTCTCAGCCGTGTGAAGGACACGGCCCCAAGACATGGGCGTGTGTCCAGGGTATGTGAAGTCTACACCTATTTTACGAAAATTAAATTCACCACACGGCCTAGTACACGGGCATGTGACTTGGCCGTGTGACTTCTTTTGGTGCATGACGTCATAAACAGAGAGTTACACGGGTTGAGGACACGGGCATGTGTGACCACACGGCCTACCCACACGGGCATGTGACCCCTGTTTTGGGCGAAAATTTTCTAAGTATTGACAAACTTTCCAAAGTTCTCGGGTTAGTTTTAAACCACTCCCAAAGTATGTTTTGGGCCTTGTAGGCCAATAATAGGGATGTTATGAGTATGTATGAAAAGATTTAAATTTGGATGTAAATTTATGACTCGATTTTGTATGTTTATGTGTAATTAAGTCCGATAATGCCTTATACCCTATTCCGGCGACGGTTACAGGTAAGGGGTCTTAGATACACAGGATTGGACACGGGATAGGACACGGACTAAGACACGGGCGTGTCTCTTGACCGTGTGAGACACACGGCCTGGCCACACGGGCATGTGTCCCTTGCACTTTTAAAATTTTCAATATTTTCCCAAATTTTCCTTGAGTTCCCAATTTCATCCTAAATTGTTTTTAATGTCTGTTCTGGGCCTTGAGGGCTTGTGTTGGGGACTATATAACTAAATTTGAATGACCTTTTTTGTATATGAGAAATGAACATGAAATGTATGATTGTTTACGTGATAAGTTCGGTAATGCTCTGTAACCCTATTTCGACAACAGATACGAGTTAGGGGTGTTACAAGACTAGTTTGTAAATAGAGTTTGGGCTCAAGGCCCAAAACAATAAAGAGGAGAAAATTCACCCCATGTTGCCATCTGTAGGGTTTTCCAAAACCCTAATTTTGTCACCATATCTTTTCCTCTATACTTGCCGCCCAAGTCACCTTTTGTAGCTAAATTTTTGCTACAAGTTTCCCCAAATTTATCACTCTATAAACCCTTCTCTACCAGCATAATTTTCACAACCCTTCAACCAACTAGCTTAAACCCTAGCCACTCATTCTTTTTCCTCTTAGCCATCAGCCTTGAATCCTGAAGAATCTCTCTAAATTTCTTTCCCTTATCGCAAAGCCTCCTCATTGTTGTCGCAATTATTTTGTTGAAACATGCCTATCATCGCCACAATCCAATTACTGTCACAAGCCTATCGCCACTGTAAAAACCTTGCTACCACCCATTGCAGATTTCTTTTATCTTCCTTTTTTTTGAAACTTTGCCTATTTTTCAGAAAAAAAAAACCACTTCTTACGAAAGAACTAGATCTTCTAAGACCTCTGTTGAAAGTCTAATTGTGATCCAAGATGAGGAAGTAAAAGAAAGGTTTGATCCCATCTTCAAAAATCAACCCATGATGTTGGAAAAAGGTTTCAATTTGGAGAGAAATAACAAGATGGTTGTGCTTTGGCCATATGAAAGACAATTGACGCCCTCAATTGGAACTATTTTTGCGATGTACGATCATTGCCTGAAGAGGAGTTAGTTCGAGAGTTCTATGCCAAATTAACTATGCTAGATGTTACTAAAGTTCTTGCTCGCAAGAAGAAGGTACCCCTAACTTCTAAATCCCTTAATGAATTGTTTAACCTACCTGATGTTGAAGAAGATGAGTACTTTGCCATGATGACAAATATAAATTGGGATTTTCTTCAACAATTGCTTAATGTTGTGCAAATTTGAGGTCCCCGTGGATTAAAAGAAAGTATGGTATTCTTGTGTTAATGATAATGATGCAAAATTTTTAATAAAAATGATAAAGAGGATCAATCACCAAATGAAAAAATTTAAGAACAAACACAAGATGCATTAGAAAAACTTTCATTTGAGGAAAAGGAAATCATTCATCTAAGAGAATTCAACTATGTGAAGGATGTTATGATTTTATGAGATCCATCCCAAGGGGTAATTACTAGATCTTCTCTTAGAAATACTAGTAAGTATGTTGCATTTATCTCATGTATTGAGCCTAAAAATATCAAAGAAGCATTAAATGATGAATATTGGATATTAGCTATTCAAAAAGAGTTAAATTAATTCGAGAGAAGTAAAGTACGGACTCTAGTTAATAAACCTAGTGATAAATCTACTATAGGTATTAAATCAGTTTTTAGGAATAATCTATATAAGAGTGGTAACATAGTGAGGAATAAGGCTAGACTTGTTGCTCAAGGTTACACTCAAGATGAAGGAATAGACTATGTGAAACTTATGCTCCGATAGTTAGGATGGAAGCCATTAGAATGTTTTTAGCTTTTGCATGCTTTAATGATTTCAAATTATATCAAATGAATGTAAAAAGTGTTTTTCAAAATGGTTTTATAAATGAAGAAGTGTATGTTGAACAACCACTCAATTTTGAAGATCTAAAATTTCCAAACTATGTTTTCAAACTTTCAAAAGCTTTATATGGTTTAAAACCAGATCCTAGAGCTTGGTATGAAAGATTATCAAATTTTCTTACTGAAAAAGCTTTTCGTAAAGGGAATGTTGACACAACACTTTTTATTAAAAGAAAAGACAAAGATTTAATATTAATTCAAATTTATGTTGATGATATTTTTTTTTGTTCTACCAATGATCTTCTTTATCAAGAATTTTCTAAGCTAATGCAAGGTGAGTTTGAGATGACCATGATGGGAGAACTAAATTTCTTTTTGGGACTCTAAATCAAGCAAAGAAAGGATGGCATCTTTATCAATCAAGCTAAGTACACAAAGGAAATGCTCAAAAAGTTTGGGATGGACACTCTCAAACCACAAGCTACTCAAATAAGCCATTCTACAAAGCTTGACAAAGATGAGGAATGTAAATATGTAGATCTTAAAATTATATAGGTCAATGATTGGCTTTTTGTTTTATCTCATCGCAAGTAGACCCGATATTATGTTGTGTGCTAGATATCAATCTTGTCCTAAGGAATCACATTTACAAACCCTTAAGAGAATTTTTTAGATACCTTAGAGACACTCCAAATTTAGGCCTTTGGTATCCTAGAGACTCATCGTTTAGCTTGCATGCATTCTTGAATGTGAATTTTGGAGTATGCAAATTAGATAGGAAGAGCACCTCCGATACTTGTCAATTCCTAGGCAACATGTTAATATCATGCCTTTCAAATAAACAAATTAGTGTTGTATTGTCCACCACCGAAGCAGAATATCTTTCTGCCAATAATTGTTATGCTCAAGTTTTATGGGTCAGACACCAACTTAAAGACTATGGAATTGATATAGATACCATTACTATCAAGTGTAACAATACTAGTGGTATTTGTCTCACTAAAAATCCCATTCAACATTCTAGGACTAAACATATTGAAATTAGACATCATTTCATTAGAAAAGGGTGAAATAGTTCTAGAGTATATAGACACCTTAAACCAATTAGCTGACATATTTACAAAACCATTAGACAAAGAGAGATTTTGGGCACTTAGGAGAGAACTAGGTTTAACAACCTTGCCTTGACTTTGTGGTGAAATTTTCTATGTTCTTTGATTATTTTTGTTGCAAAAAGCTTGTTAAGCAAAGATTTCATGGCTCTTGTATGCATATAGATAGGGGGAGTTTATGTAGACTTTGATCTATTTTGACCTTATTTATCTAACATGGCTTGCTTTTATGATGTTTTTGCACTTAATGAATTAGTCACATTCTTACTAATTTGGTAATTTTCTTTAAAATCTAAGCTTCGTTTATAAATTTTATCCATTATACTTGCATTTTACTTCCTTGCATATGAAACATTTAGGGATGTTCTTAAAGTCATTTTAGGACCCTTAGAACCTCTAAAGATTCAAAAATCTCAATTTTGTATTTTTCACCACACTTGGAAAACAGAATCGCAAATTGGTATCGATACCAATTTAAAATTATTGATTTTTTTATAAAAATATCGATACCACAGGGTGTTTAATGGTTCTTCCAGTAGTTTTAAAAAAAGTACCCTAAAATTTCTTTCCTCTATAAAAAAACCTCTTAATTTGATGCGAGCATGGCTAAGGAGTTAGCTGTCGATCCCATTAAGTTACCTTTGGGGCCAATTACTCGAGAAAGGGCCAAGAAGTTCAAGAAAGCCATTGCAAGCTACCTTGACCGAAAATGGGGAAAGACCATCGCGGGGCATATTGATCATTCATGGACCAGCTCCATAAGTACCCCATGCAGGTTGCTCAAATCTAAATTTTAGCTTTCATTTTTAAGCTAATCATTTCCTGGAATAAACATTAATAATGTTTAGTTTTTTGTAGTTAAAGTATTTAATGTGTTTTGAGTCTATTTAATATGTTCTAATTAGATTTGGCAATTAATATGTCTTAAGTTAATTAATGTGTTCTAATTAATTCAGCCATTAAATCTGTTTTAAGTTTATTTAATGTGTTCTAGTTAATACAGCTACTTAATGTGTCATGAGCTTGGACAACTTAAGTGAGCTTTTCAATGTGTCCTTAATTGAAGTTATTGGTGGTTATAAGTGTTCACACCAGCTGAATCAGCTAGCTTAAGTTCATGGACGGCATTAAAGGGGGCTACTATTTTTTGATCTTCTCCAAGTGTCTTTTCGTGGAGATCAAAGGCCAAAGGCAAGTTCACGTTAGTCCATTCAGCTAGCAAGTGATTTCACACTTGGTGGCTGATCAATTTCAGCTGTTCACACCATGAGGCTCAACAAATTTAGCTGTTCACACCAAGGGATATTCGTGTGCCACAATTTCAATTAATTTTGCTGTTGCACATTCGGCTTCCCAAAGGATGATTAATTGAAGCTCATAATTTCTTGGTTGTTCAATCATTACAAGATTCAGCTTAGCTCATTAAGTTTACTTAATTAGCTGATTGGGAATGTAAATAGCTCTAACTGTTGGCATCACCTAGGTCTAGGGGTTGCTAAAAGCCTTGTTAATTATTTTAGGAGTTATGTCAGCTCATTAATAGCTTAATTAAGCTAATACAAATTGTCCATTTGGCTGGAGCTAGCTCAGCCTATAAATACCTTGTTCATTTCAAGTTGTGAAGACTTTTTACTCATTTTATGAATATTATACTTCTTGTGAGTGTTCAACTCTCATAGTTCTCTCTTAACTGAATTGACTTTCCAAGTATTCTTGTGGTGTCATTTCTGCCTTGTTTGGAACTTATCACTTCAATTCTGAGTGTGGCATTCATCTATACCTTTGGTTCCTATCTATCATGGATAGTGGGTCAAGGTTTTTTAGCTTTTCAAACTATTTCACCTAAGTGCTATTTAAGATTCGGGTCAACCTTTACCTATATTGTTGGTTCAATCTTGGCCTTAGCCAAATTCACCCATCTATCATCACAACCATCTTTTAACCCTTTTGTTTTGAACCTATGTTTTAGCCTTTTCAAGCCTATTCCGAAACAACACAATTCTTACTTAATTTTTACGATCGGGCATCTAAACGACTCGAATCATCACCAAAACGAGTTTGTATCATTTGGTATCAGAGCTAGCAAAGTTAAGTAAGTTTTGACATTTTTATCACTTCTGGAAGTAGTTTCAAAAAGAGAAAAAGAAGAAGCTAGTTTGAAAGTGTTTCTACTGCCCAAAAACATTCTTTTCTCCACAAACCAATTGGCCACACTTCAAACCCCCTCACTTTGTTTCTAGCCTACCCGTTGTCCTAAGCATCAATTCCTACCCAAAACTGAACATAATTTTTGCGAGCTGATTCCACAACGATTGCTGATTTGTCTAAATAGTCTATTGAGAACTTAGAGAGGCGAACTTGAATGGAAAAGGGAACGAGTGCTGTAAGACCATTCGAGTGAAAAAAATCCAAAAGTGTGCAAAATTTTCTTTTTGAGAGAAAATGTGATGTTTGTGTGAGTTAAACACTATGTCTATTAGTTCGAAAAGGAATCCAATGGAAGGTGGTGGTATGCGTCCTATAAGAAACCTAGCTCCTGGTGGTGGTGCACCAAATTTACCGTATCAAGCCTTAATATGAGAGATTGACTGAATGTTTGAACAATGATTAGAACCTATACATGAGCATTTGAAGTAATTGGATGAACAAGTTCAACGAGAAAGGACATCGCAAAATCCAAGGCAAGAGCGGGGACGACTGATGCTAAAAGTGAGCAAGCTTCAGTTCAAAGTGCAAGGCAACAAAGCTAAAAGAATCGACCTCCGAGAGAAAAAATCATGCTGATGATGACCTTAAGAACATCAAAATGGCGATTACTCCATTCCAAGGGAAAAATAAACCCGAAGCATACTTGGAATGGGAGAAGAAACTTGAACTAGTCTTCGAGTGCCACAACTACTCAGAGAGCAAGAAAGTGAAACTTGCGGCCATAGAGTTCTCGGATTATGCTATCATATGGTGGGATCAACTTGTGATGAGTCAAAGGACGAATGGGGAGAGGCCCATCTCTACTTGGGCCGAGATGAAGCCAGTCATGAGGAAACATTTCATTCCATCGTATTATCACTAAGAATTGTATCAACGTTTGCGAAACCTTACCGAAGGCAGCTGAAGTGTCGAGGACTATTACAAAGAAATGGAAGTGGCCATGATCCAAGCTGACATCGAGGAAGATCGTGAGGCAATGATGGCTAGGTTTCTTGCTAGTTTAAACCGCAACATCACCAACATAGTGGAATTACAACACTATGTCAAAGTGATGAACGTAGTCCATATGGCCATTAAGGTGGAAAAATAATTAAAACAAAAGGGAGCTAGCCGTCCTTATCCCAATTCCTCTACAACTAACTGGGGATAAGGAGACAGCAAAAAGGAGATCCTTGTTCAAGCCAAAGAGCCCGTGGGAATCACCAAGTCCAACCCTCCAAGAGGTGAAACGATCAAAGGCAAGATCGAGCCTAATCCTAGTCAAACAAGGGACATCAAGTGTTTCAAGTTCCATGTAACACCCCTTACCCGTGTTCATACTGGAACAGGGTACGAGGCGTTATCAGACAACAACACAACCAACCGTTCATTATTGAGCCATAACCTTCGCTCTATTTTGAAACTTTTCATATCATATCATGAAGTCCCTAAGACGGGCCTACGAGGCCCAAATCATGCTTTGTGGGCAATCCGAGACTAAACCGAGAACTTTTAAAACTTTCAAAATGTTTAGAAAATTTTCAGATTTTAGAAAGTCACACACCCGTATGAGCAGGCCGTGTGGTGACACGCCCGTGTCCTCTCATGTAACTCTCTATTTACGACGTCATCGTTCATCTAGGATCACTCGGCCAAGTCACACACCCGTGTGCTGGACTGTGTGCTCTACACGGCTGACACACACGGCCGTGTCTCTACGTGTATGGTCAAGAAATTGGCTATCTTCCAAGCTATTTTCCATCCTAACATGCCCGTACTTGAGCATAACTTTAATGATACTTTCCATGACATAATAAGGCTATCAAAACATCCCTCACATACTTAACAAGTCATAACATACATTTTATTCAACCATGAATTTCCTCTTCGCGAGCTTGTAGCATAACAAATTTACTAGCCATATAGAATGGTATTATACAACAATAACTCCAAATATCATAGGTCAATATTCTAAACCAACTCATAACAACATGTGCCTATGACTTAGTTTCCTATACATGCCATAACCTTGTATATTAGAAAAACATCGATACCTAAAGAGCAAGATCGATAGTGTGATAGGTTCTCCGGCGGCTTCCAACCCGAGCTAACCTGAATACAATACAAGCACCGAAAATAACGAAGTAAGCATTAAGCTTAGAAAGTACGTATGTAATAATAATAATAATAATAACAACAATAAGCAATTTATTCACTTGCTTCTAACAAACCACATGGCATGATTTAAAATGATACCATCATTTCAATATAATTTTCATTATTCAACTATGTTCTTTTCAAGCAGTTTAACCAAGTCACATTAACTAAATTATTTTTATATGGAGCTACAGAACTCCAAATTTAGATCTGCTAATTTTCCCCGAAACTAGACTCACATATCTTCTTACCATAAAATTTCCAGAATTTTAGGTTTAGCCAATCAATACAATTTATTCATTAAAGTTTCCCCTATTTCACAATCTGACAGTTACAACCCCTTTTCACTAAAAATCAATTATCTCATCGTATCGAATTCAGATAGTGTTCTTGTTTATTTCTTTTGAAAGTAGACTCAATATGGAATTCAAGCCCATAAACTATATACCATAATTATTTTTTTACAACTTTTAATGATTTTCCAAATGTGGAATAGGGGATTTCTGAAACCATTCAGACCTTTCCTCACCAAAATTTAAATATCTCATCACATGAAATTCTTCTACTCACTCTATTTCTTTTGTATAAAATTAGACTCAGTAAGCTTTAATTTCATGTCTCATATAACCTCTAATTTGATTTTTGCTATTTTTGGTGATTTTTCAAAATCACATAACTGCTGCTGCTCAAGACTATCTGACTACTAATTTACTCTTTCCTGATTTCTTCATTTCAATTTCCTTTGTAAGCATCCATATCATCAATTAAATTGCCACATTCTCACACATCATGAGTATAGACCCATAATCATAAGGTCACCATAAAATCATCCATATATGTATAACTTTCTCATTTGCAACCTTACCACCTTTTGGTCACATACCGAACACATCATTCACAATTCCCACATCCCAAACGTTGCTTATAACTCTTATGCCCTTAGTCTTACATTACATTTGTCATCACATTATCACATGAAATTCCCTGTAGTGAGCCTTTCCTGATAAACACTTCGTAATGGTAGCAAATATCCAGTGGTTTCAGCACATAGCTCCACCTTATTAACTCGATGCATTATAGTCGTGGTAACAGCACATAGCTCCACTACATTTAATCAACACATCATTTTCATGGTAACATCACATAGCTCCACACTATTACAGCAATGCATTATGGACGTAGTATCAACACATAACTCTACGCCATTATATCAATGCATTATGGTCGTGGTAATAGCACATAGTTCTACGCCATTATATCAATGCATATACGAGTGGTCTCAGCACACAGCTCCACTCTCTTACACGATTTCACTTGGCCATGACTCATTCATGGCCCTTTCCATCAATATATCTTTTAGTACCGAACGAAAGTACTTAACTTTGCATTCAGTAGTTTCGAACATCGGGTTGTCTTTATGCCACAATTCATGTCATTAAATTCTAAAATTTATTCGTCAATTGATCTAACAAACAATTATGACTTACATACGAACTTACCTTGTCACGGAAATGGCAATCGGATAATATCGTTAATTTCTTTGATTTCCTCCTGTTCGAAGTCTGGACCTCGTTTTTCTTCATCTAAAATGTCACATTTGACTAATTAAATTATTATACTATTGAATTCAATCCAAAAATCATATTATGAAAAAATTATATTTTTGCCCCTAAACTTTGTCAAAATTACATTTTTGCCCCTAGGCTCGTAAAATGATTTTCACTAAATTTCATGTTCTCTAGGTCTAGCCGAACCATTTTCATAACTATGGCAGCCCCCATTTCTCATTAAATCACATACTTATGACCAATTTATAACTTTTACAATTTAGCCCATTTTATACGATCTCATCGAAAATCACTTAGTTAAACTCATTTCTCCCATCATAGACATGCATAATCTATTATTAATCATCAAAATACACAATTATTCAACATGGGTAAATTTTTTGAACCCAAACCGTAGCTCAAAATAATGGTGGCCGAAAATAACGGGGCTTAGGTGCAGTTACTATTGAGCTTGGAAGCTTGGAAACCCTAGCCATGGTGTCTCCCTTGCTATATTCGGCCAAATGAAGAAGATGGGCACAACTTGGCTGGATTTTTCCCTTTTTAATTCTTTTAATTACCAAATGACCAAAATGCCCTTCATTAAAACCTTTGGTATTTTATCCTTCCATGTCCATTTTTGTCCAAACCAAAGTTTAATGGTCTAATTACTACATAAGGGCCTCTAGTTTAAAAACACATTCCAATCAAGTACCTTTATAAACTAGAACACACATTTTTCATCTATTTCAATTTAGTCCTAATTATCAAATTGGACACCCAATCGATAAAATTTTAACAAAAATTTCACACAAGCTTCAAATCACACTGTAAACATTAAAACTTAATCGCAATAATTTTTTCAACTTCAGATTCGTGGTTTTTGAAACCATTATTCCGTTTAGGCCCTAAATCGGGCTGTTACGACTCTCCCCCTTTAGAGATTTTCGTCCCCGAAAATCTTACTAGGAGAAGTTGTTTCCTATTCTCATGAAACACTTTCACTAATTGCTCGAAATCACAAATTGGGTTAACCTTATATATCTCTTTCCAATAACCTTGAATTTTAGTACACCGTGCTAGAACACATCGTTAAAATCTGAATTATGCTCTACAGAATACACATACCCAGTAACTCATCCACTAGGAACTCTGCACATACTAAAATGATCATACGAATCTTATGGCAACTCTATCTTATCCTCACTCCGGTTCCATCACTGACTGTCTTGGCCTTGAATACTCTTGATTTCAGCTTACTTACTCACTAAATAGACATCCGAACATGAACTGAAAATATCATATTATATACTTCTATTACCAGGACATCTACTCATATGGCTACATATTTTATTATTATTGGATGAACAGACGTGCCACTACTGAATCTCGTACCAAAACTTCTACATCTGTTCTGGATATATATCAATATACGGTTTCTATTGCGACACATCAACAACAACAGGAATCATATCCACCCCGGGATTCAACATCAAAAGTAGACTCACTCTGAGTTCATTTAAATTACCATTCACTATCCCATTTCTGAGTTTCTCTATTTCGCAAAGAAACCCTCTCTTTAGCATTTAATATAGCTAGAATTAGACCATCATCAAATAGGATCAATCAAGTAACCAGCACTCATAAAAATAAATAAGGATTTTCCATCCAGACATCCATAACTATGACTGCTTTCTCAAAGATTGATCAAAAATTTTCTCGAAATCTTTTAATATCTAAATCCATTGACAAGGTCTTAAACTTCAGATCTTTTTCTGTAACATTAGGCACCTTTAACTATTAAGGTCAGGACGCATATGACATTTTTCCATTGAACCTACAATATTTTTGAACTCCCAACACAGATATAAAAGTGGTCGTCTTTAATTCACTAGTCGAACAATCTTTTTTAATACGATTTAACATACAAAACACCATTTTACGTTTCAATGCTATTTATACCCAGATCATACAATAACACTTAGCTGAAAAACATTAACCTTTTCTCAACTCCAGCTAAATCAAAATTGATGATTTTGTTAACCATGTTTCAACTATTTCTAGCATTATTAATAAGTAATGCCTCTAATTAGGCTTCTCAAGTGCGATGGTTTCCTCCATTACATCATTTTAATTAACAATAATACTTTCTGGTTTACATATTTACCTATGTCAACCCATATATAATTAGGAAGGACAATGTATATCCAAACCGTCTTCCCCTATCAATCATCCCAATGTCGAACTATGATGAAGCCATAACCATCAATTATTTTATTTATTTTTATTATTTTATTTTATTTTTTAAAATCAAAGCACCAAAATAAAGTCAACATTTCAACTGTGTAGAATTGAAAAATAAAATCAAAACACCTCTATCAAGAGTTGAATGTCTCGATGAGGTCTCCAGATAATTTCAAAAGAAAACATCATTCATCTACATTGTATTTGGTTTTAACAAAAGCAACATAATCTTCTTATACACTAAGTAGAACAATAATCAGTATGAGTTGGATACTATCATCACACCAATTCTGTCACCATTAGATTCACATTATCTTATCCATATCCACTACTCACCTTTATACCATTTCATTTAGCTCTCATACAAACATATTATTTCTACTCGTTTCAACTCATTCAACCATAATCATTTATTCTCATAATTTTGCATCTATATCATACACAAATTGTCGCACATTTAGTGTCAACAAATTAGTCGAAACTATAAGATATCGCACACTTAGTTCTTTTATATTAAATCAAGTTTGGCTCGGTATCGCACACTTAGTGCCCATAATTCAGCCAAAGCTGTGTCGATCTCGTACACTCAGTGCCTCATACACTAAATCCATATTTCATATACTTAATCACACAAGTTAAGCGCATAACATCATGCGAATGCCAAGCAAACATAAGTGCCCATCATAGCATAAGCTTGCATTTCATTTCACTTTTCCATATTAATTTCTTACATCAATTATTGAAATTTTAATATCAATTCACAAACATGTATTTCGCTATCACATCCTGTCATGCAAGTTCAATTTCATGTTCATCACAAATTTTAGCTTTTAAATCCTCATACACTTTCTCTTACCACTTTTGATCAAATTTGAAAACGTCTTACGAATTTGGGTACTTTATTTTGGACAATATCATAGTTCAATCGTATCCTTTCACCTATGCACACAACATGCTAGAGCCATAGTCCAGTTACGGTCTTATACGAAAATCACACAATTGTATTTTTTTTCATATATTGCCATGGTCAACCCATGGTCTTTATCATCAATGCATCACATGTCTCTAAACAAAAGTACCCATTTCTAGTGCTCTTGATACAAACTCATTTCGTGATGGATTCGAGTCGTAGTAGTTGTCCGATCGTAAAATTGAGGAAGTATTGTACCTTGGAGTTTATAGGATGCAAACTGATCAAATAGGGTAATTTAAGCAAAGAGTTGAAATATTTTAATAGATTAGGTATGGGGTTAGGCTAAATAAAGAGATGGAAGGTTTGATGGAAAGATAGGTTAAGCATATGGTTTGGGCTTATGGCCAGATCCGGAGTGTCACATGGACTAATGATTCAGTTACTTCATCTTTTAGCGAAACGTTCTAATCTTTGTTGGAAAACCATGATTATTAGCTTGTATTTGTTAGGCATTATCAAACTTAGAAACCATATTAATTACCGAATAAAGCTTTTAGCAAAATCTCACTATGGTGTTATTATAGCTGAGTTATCCTGTCTTTACGTAAAGCATGGTCAAAATTGTTTGATTACGTTTAAAAACCCTGCATAATCTAGTCTACCGTTTTAAAACAAATAATAGAGAAACCAAAACCAAATACCCCGATCATAAGACCTCGTCCCAGTTTTCGGTGGCGCTCGTGCCTCCCCGGCTGGCATATGTCCCAAAGATGAAGATCCAGCCTGAGTACTTCCTCGGCCACATCCACAGCCTCTTCCACATGCTGCCCTTGTACTTATACCGTATTATCTAATTTACGAATTTTATGAATTAGTTTAATATTCCAGTATTTATTATAGATGTTTTATACAGAGATAGTATTTCAGAGTTTTGTTTTCGCAGAATCATAGCCTAGCTACGGTCTCAGTCTTCTAGAGTTTTTAGTTTCCTACTATCTTAGTCTTCTACAGTCTCAGTATTACCCTAACTACAGAATCTTAGCAGGGTCTTATATCTACAGTAGTATCACAGAATCACAATAGCATAATTTAATACAGTAGAGCAGAAGATACTTATGGACTTGGTGCCGGAGACTCGGTGTGCTACTTTTTAGAAATCAAATTCAGAAAATCCAAGTTTCGTCGGTAGTAGTTGTTTTAAATGTACTTTGTTGAAAATTTCTACAGAACTCTTAGTCTTTAGAAAAATAAAGAAAATATTTTTGGAAAAAAGATCGATTTTAAAAGACTTTTCTTAATAGAGTTTTTCAAAACCGATTTAAAAACAAGTTAGAACTTAGATTTAAAAAAAGGTATTTGAACCCATTCCATAGCCGAGTTGTTGCAACTGGGCTCAGATACCATGAAATGTAACACCCCAAACCCAGCTTAGACGTTATGGCCAAATCCGGAGTGTCACATTGACTAATGATTTAGTTACTTCATCTTTTAGCGAAACATTCTGATCTTTGTTAGAAAACAATGATTACTAGCTTGTATTTGTTAGGCATTATCGAACTTAGAAAGCATATTAATTACCGAATAAAGTTTTTAGAAAAATCTCATTGTGGTGTTGTTATAGTTGAGTTATCCCGTCTTTACGTAAAGCATGGTTAAAATCGTTTGATTACGTTTAAAAGCCCTGCATAATCTAGTCTACCGTTTTAAAACAAATAACAGAGAAACCAAAACCAAATACCCGAGAGGCCTTATTACAATGGAAATCCGAAATTAAAATGGAATAGAAATAAACTAAATTTTAAAACTAGGCTCAAAACCAGGAACACGAACCACGTGGCCACCCCGAATCCCTCGCAGCTCTAAGTCCTCTATAGTTAAGGGTTACTTGCACGAATGGAAATAATAGGGTGAGTTTGTGAAAACTCAGTGTGTAAACTAACCCAACCAGTGTCAAAGATAAGTCACAGCTCAATCTGGGCCGAAGCCCTATTCAGATATAGATCAAACTGGGCCTTGGCCCTTTCTCAGAAACAGAGTGGGCCTTGGCCCCTTTTCAGATACAAAACAGAAAATATATATAAGAATGTATGTATGCAAAGCCCAAGCCCAGTCCAGCCCTACACACCACTCGTACCAGCCCTACACACCATGTTGGGAATAACTCAACCCACCCAGCCCTGCACACCACAGACGCAGTAGAGCTGCTAATATAGAGATCGTGGCAGAGCCACCAGGATAGAAATACGAGGCAAAGCCTAAGTAGATTACGTGGCAATGCCACTTTTAGCACTTCCTTCATATCCATAACCCAACCCCATGCAAATTAGAGTACTACATGGCATACAGAATATCAGATACAGTAACATGCAAATCAGTCAGCTATTTCTAGGGGTAAAACAGTCATTTAGCATCTAGGGGTAAAACGATAATTTTCACCTTTCAGAGGTATTTTGGTAATTTAGCTACGTCTCTAAGTTTCATGCTTAATACGACCTTCTAGCAAGTCTAACGTCACTCCGAGTGACTCAAATAGCCCATTCATTCATATAGTGCCATCGGGCCTAAAAACCCCTAATGGGCTCGAGGGAGCCCACATGCTACTGTGGCCCGCTCAATCTAATTTTTACACATATTATTGCAGATTTCATATCCAGTTTACCAGAAATCACTTACCGCATACTTTTACCCATATGGGCCCCGTAAGCCCATTGGGCCCAATTTCGGCCTATCGAGGCCCAAAATAGCCTAAGTGCACGAAACCGCGCACAGCAGCCCCTTACCGTCCAATAGTCCAGATTCATGATTTCAGATTGACCCTCGAGCATTCGCACGCTCGCAAGTCCACGAAATATAGGCATTTCGGCATTTCAGCTTTTGCCGATCTAAGCTACTAGAGGGTGTCATTACACACCTAATTACGATTAAATCAAGCGCTCCCACGGAAAGTCAACTTACAACAATCCAACCACATCATTAAACTATAATCCCATTGAAATTGATATCACCTTAATCCAATCATAATTGGCCATTACCAACTCACTTACCTTTGCCGCAAGTTAACTAACATATCTAGACTGCTTCCCTTTTGTCCAATCACTAACCACCCTTAATGAGATCCGTCTCCATGATTGGCTGAAACACAATCAATTACAAGCGAAGGGATTTAAATCGGCCTACTAGCAAGGGCCCAAAGCCGAATAGCATAAGGGAGATAGGGATTTCGGCTTTTCATAAAATGCTTGATTAAATTGATGTCACAGAAGTTGCCTTACACTAGACCAAGTCCCGATCTCTTATGTATCTACTCAAAACCCAAAGATGGAAAAGGAATCTAAGGTATTCGGCCAAAGAGAAAATGTTTGCAAAATGGGAAACAAGGTTCGGCTACTTGAGAGTGCAAGAGAGAAAATAATAAAGAAGAATAAGAGTTTTAGTTTCGGTTCTTCTGCTATGAAGGAATCGGCCAAGAAAGAGGTTAAGGTAAGGAGGAGAATAGATTAGAATGGATGAAGTGATGTTCGGCTTATGAGAAGGGTTGAAAGATTAATAAAGAAAAAGATAGATTTTGGCTAACCTGAGGATTTAAGTGCCGTAAGGTTTGGTCAAAAGAGGGTTTGAGAACCTTAGTTTTTCGGCTTTCTAAACACAAGAAAAAAAGAACAAATGAAACACTAAAAGAACAATACCTATACGGCCATAAAGAAAAAAGCCCACAATCGTGAAATCCCAAAAGATTGCCAATAAGAAATTGGCACACACCCTACCACAAATGCCGAAAATGCTAAACCATATCCCCTAGCCGAATTGCACTTCAAACAAACCCATAATCGACCAACACTTTCTCCTCATCTCATCCCTAAATTTTCTCCTTGAAAATCTCCCCTTATCACTCCTTAGTCCAATCCCGTGAGCAACCCAAACTCCTTCCCTCAGAGTTTAACTTGAAGTCTACCTCTTACCATGTTCATGTAGTAAAATAAAATAAACACCTTGCTCATAAAGGGATTTGAACCTTAGCTCCCTTCGTAAGCTACCACATGCCACCCCCTGTGTTTTAAGTGGCGCCACCTTGCCACTTGATCACAGGCTTTCTCGTGCTTTAAAACCCCCAACATTTATCTAAAAGCCCACTCTGCCAAAGTCCCTTTTCACATAGAGTAAAAATTAAAATTCTGTTAGGCTTTAGACTTAAACCTAGGCCTTCTAAAGGTCCACTAACCATACTCAATTCACTACCTCAGCATATCAAGAAATGTAAAAATAAATTCAAGCAGAAATTTAAAAACCCTGAAAAGTGTGGTGCTACAACTCTACCCCCTTAAAAAAATTTTGGCCTTGAAACTTTACCTGGTCCAAACAGGTAAGGCTATTGTTGACGTATCGCCTCCTCTGGCTTCCACATAGCTTCTTCTCTGCGGTGATAACAGCAAAGCACTTTTACTAAAGGAACAGATTTCTTTCCTAACATCTTAATATCACAGTCCAGAATCTGTACAGGCTCTTCCTCGATGTCAGATCAGCTCTAACTTCAATTTCCTCAACAAGTACAAAGTGGGAAGGATAAGACCGATATCGTCTCAACATGGAGACATGAAAGATGTCATGAATCTAGTCCAACTCTTGAGGTAGTTCTAGCTGATATGCTATCGGACCCACCCGTTTAAGAACTCGATAGGGCTTGATAAACCGCAGACTCAATTTGCCCTTCTTTTCGAACCGTAAGATCTTCTTCCATGGTGAGACCTTCAAGAAAACCAAATCTACCATCGAGTACTCAATTTCCTTATGTTTCAAGTCAACATAAGATTTGTTCCTATCAAATGCTTCCTTCAACCGATCCCTAATCAGCTTAACCTTACTTTCCGTGACCGTTACTAACTCTGGCCCCAAAACTTGACGTTCTTCCAATTTCGTCCAACAGGTTGGTGTACGACACCTACGACCATACAGCATCTCATATGGTGCCATTCGAATACTCGCCTGGTAACTATTGTTATATGCAAACTCCGCCAGCGGCAAGTAGTCTTTCCAACTACCCCAAAAATCAATAACACATCCTCTCAACATGTATTCTAGAACCTGAATCACCTTTTCTGACTGTCCATTCGTCTGAGGGTGAAAAGCAGTGGTGAAGTTTAGCCGTGTACCCAACGCCTCATGCCACTTTTTCTAGAATCAAGATGTAAACCTAGGGTCTCGATCAGAAATAATTGAAACTGACACTCCATGAAGTCGCACTATCTCAGCTACTTACAGCCTTGCCAATTTCTGAAGTGAATAATCGGTTCGAACGGGTATAAAATGAGCAGTTTTGGTCAGCCTGTCCATAATCACCCAACCTGAGTCTTTTTTGGTAGGCGTCAAATGTAGGCCACTCACAAAGTCCCTGGTTACCCTTTCCCACTTCCAAAGTGGAATCTTCACCGGTTGCAATAATCCAAAAGGCAGTTGATGCTTAGCTTTCAATTGCTGACATGTTAGACACCTACCCACAAACTCTGTTACTTCCTGCTTAAGTCTAGGCCACCAATACAATTCCCGTAAGTCCCGATACAACTTATTCCCACCAGGATGCATGGCACAGAGACCCCTATGAGCCTCCTGCAGTATAGACTGCCTTAATCCCAAGTCTTTTGGGATACAGACTCTCCCACAGAAACACAAAATCCCTTCACCATTCAACCCAAAATCAGAAGTTCCACCCTCTTCAACCAGCCAAAATCGAGGAACCAAAGATTCATCCAGTAATTGCTTCTCCTTAATTTGCTCCCACCAAGTTGGTCTTACTTGCAATTCAGCTAACAACCTACCATCATCGTACAAACTAAGACGAGCAAACATCGCTCTCAGCTCAATTACAGCTCTCCGACTCAGTGCATCAGCTACCACATTAGCTTTGCGTGGATGATTCTCAATAGAACAGTCATAATCCTTAAGCAACTCTATCCATCTTTATTGCCTAAGGTTCAACTCCTTCTGAGCCAACAGATACTTGAGACTCTTATGATCTGTGTATATGATACACTTTTCTCCATACAAGTATTGCCTCTAGATCTTTAGCGCAAAGATTACCGCTGCCAATTCTAGATCATGCGTAAGGTAATTCACCTCGTGAGGCTTACTCTGTCGCGATGCATATGCAACCACTTTTCCCTCTTGCATCAACACACAGCCCAATCCAACGTGCGACACATCACTATACACAGTAAAATCCTTTCCAGACTCTGGCTGAAGTAACACCGGTGCCTCAGTCAAAACTTTCTTCAACTTTTGGAAACTCTCTTGTTATTTTTCAGTCTAAATAAATGGTACTCCTTTTCTCAAAAGCTTCATTAATGGTGCCGCAATTAGGGAAAATCCTTCCACAAATCTCCTATAATAATACCCTACCAAACCCAGAAAACTCTAAATTTTTGACACAGATCTCAGTGGCTTCTACTCCAAAATTGCCTCGATTTTTCGAGAATCCACCCTAATCCCCTCAGTAGAAACAACGTGACCTAATAATGTCACTTCTCGTAACCAAAATTTGCACTTGCTGAATTTTACATACAATTGCTTCTCCCTCAATACTTGCAGAACAATCCGGAGATGTTCATCATGATTTTCCTCAATTTTCGAATATACCAGAATATCGTCTATAAAGACGACCACAAATTGATCTAAGTAGGGTTGGAATACTTGATTCATCAGATCCATGAAGGCTGCTGGTGCATTTGTCAACCCGAACGGCATCACCAGGAACTCATAATGACCGTACCGAGTCTTGAACACTATCTTATGAATATCCACCTCTTTGACCCCTAGTTGATGATATCCAGATCGAAGATCGATCTTGGAAAATAACAAATCTCCTTTTAGTTGGTCAAACAGATCGTCGATCCTTGGCAGAGGGTACTTGTTCTTGATAGTCAGTTTGTTTAACTGACGATAATCAATGCACATGCGTATCGTCCCATCTTTTTTCTTAATGAGCAAGACCGGTGCTCCCCACGGAGACACACTTGGTCTAATAAAACCTCGATCCAGAAGCCCTTAGATTTGCGCTTTCAACTCCACCAACTCCTTCGGTGCCATCCTATAAGAGGCGATGGACACTGGAACTGTTCTAGGTAACAAGTCGATTCCAAATTCGACTTCACGGTTCAGAGGTAACCTAGGAAGCTCATTCGAAAAAACATTCTGAAACTCCTTGACGGTTCTAACTTCCCCTACGGTCAAACCCTCAGAATCTGACCTACTCACATACGCCAAAAATGCCTCGCAACCTTTGCGAATTAGCTTTTCAGCCCTTAAAGCTGAGATAACATTGGACAAGTAATCTCTTTGCTCCCCTATCATAGTTACCTCCTCATCTTCCATGGTCTTTAACACCATCCGCTTGGCAGCGCAATCCAAAGTCGCCCGATGCTTTGCAAGCCAATCCATACCCAAGATGAGATCAAACTCTCCAAATGGTACCTCCATCAAGTCCGCAGAGAAAATCCTACCTTGTGTCTCTAAAGGTACATTCCTAAAAAGTTTGTCAACCCTAACCAAGTGACCCAGTGGACTTATCACAGATACCCACTCACAGTATTCTCAGATTGCACACTCAATGTCCCAGACACATCACAAGCAACATACGAATGGGTAGATCCAATGTCAATCAAGGCAGTGTATGGCGTGCTATAAATTAAAAACGTACCAGTTATGACGTCAGGCGCGTCACCTTCCTCTCGGTGACGAGCAGCATAAACCAACACCGGCTATCGAGCCTCAGCATTTCCAAAACCCCTGCCCGGTGCTCCACATGCACGTCTATTTCCATTGTCGCCCCTAGCCTGTCCACATCCTCTCGGCAATTGTTGCCACCTCTTACTGGCTGAGTAACCCTCGGTTCACCAGCTTACATCTGTGCCGGCCTCTGAGGGCAATCTTTGACTCGATGATCTTTGGACCCATACCGAAAACATGCTCTAGAATGCTTTCAACATTCGCCCAAATGTACCTTACCATAATCTGTGTAAGCTTGCTGTCTAACCACATTCATTAGAACTACTCGAACCGACTCATCCACTCTAAACTTTTAACAGACTTACTCGCAGCACCCAAGGGCCCTGAATCCCTCTTGAATCGGTTTCTATCTTTTTCACGGTTCTGGCACTCCGTGCGCTTCACATCCTCAGCAATCTTGGCTCTTTCCACCAGTGCAGCAAAATTACGCTCCCTCTATGGAGCAATCAACACTCTTAGCTCGTCTCTAAGCCCATCCTCAAATCGTACGCTGTGTTCATACTCCGTAGCGACTATACCACCAGCATATCGGCTTAATCTTAAAAATTCAGCTTCATATTTTGCTACAGTCTTACTACCTTGAGTCAGATTCAGGAATTCCTTCCTTTGGGCATCCACATAGCTCACCCCGACACACTTCCCTTTGAAAGCCATCTTAAACAACTCCCAAGTCACTCGCTCAACTGGTGTACCATCTCTCAACGTGATCCACCACTGATAGGCCTCGTCACGCAGCAAAGATACTACTCCTTTCAGCTTCTGCTAACTGAGCAATCTAGGTCATCCATTATCTGTTCCGTGGCCTCCAACCAATACTCAGCCACATTCAGGGCTACACCAAATATGCCCCTAAAAATCTCCACTCCATTAGCTCGAAGCCGTTCAGAAATCAATCCTCAATTCACCGTTCCCATGCTCGCTCAAGCAACCCTTTCCAGAACATGAAGATCGCCTAAGATAAACCATCCTCCCCTCCAGCCTGATCATAAGACCCCGTCCCAGTTGCCGGTGGCGCTCGTGCCTCTCCGGCTAGCATATGTCCCACAGATGAAGATCCAGCCTGAGTACTTCCTCGGCCACATCTACGACCTCTTCCACGTGCTGCCCTCGTACTCATACCATATTATCTAATTCACGAATTTTATGAATTATTTCAATATTCTAGTATTTATTCCAAATGTTTTATGCAGAGATTGTATTTCAGAGTTTTGTTTTCGCAGAATCGTAGCCTAGCTACAGTCTCAGTCTTCTAGAGTTTTCAGTTTCCTACTATCTTAGTCTTCTACAGTCTCAGTATTACCCTAACTACAGAATCTTAGCAGGGTTTTAGTACTATCTACAGTAGTATCACAGAATCACAATAGCATAATTTAATACAGTAGAGCAGAAGATACTTACGGACTTGGTGCTGGAGACTCGGTGTGCCACTCTTTAAAAATCAAATTCAAAAAATCCAAGTGTCGTCGATAGTAGTTGTTTTAAATGTACTTTGTTGAAAATTTCTCCAGAACTCTTAGTCTTTAGAAAAATAAAGAAAATATTTTTGGAAAAAAGATTGATTTTAAAAGACTTTTCTTAAGAGAGTTTTTCAAAACTGATTTAAAAACAAGTTAGAACTTAAATTTTAAAAAAATATTTGAACCCATTCCACAGCTGAGTTGTTGCAACCGGGCTCTGATACCACTAAATGTAACACCCCAAACCCAGCCCAAACGTTATGGCCAGATCCGGAGTGTCACATTGACTAATGATTTAGTTATTTCATCTTTTAGCAAAACGTTCTGATCTTTGTTGGAAAACCACGATTATTAGCTTGTATTTGTTAGGCATTATCGAACTTAGAAACCATATTAATTACCGAATAAAGTTTTTAGCAAAATCTCATTGTGGTGTTGTTATAGCTGAGTTATCCCGTCTTTATGTAAAGCATGGTTAAAATCATTTGATTACGTTTAAAAACCCCGCATAATCTAGTCTACCATTTTAAAACAAATAATAGAGAAACCAAAACCAAATACCCGAGAGGCCTTATTACAATGGAAATCTGAAATTAAAATGGAATAGAAATAAACTAAATTTTAAAACTAGGCTCAAAACCAGAAACACGAACCACATGGCCACCCCGAATCCCTCGCAGCTCCAAGTCCTCTATGGTTAGGGGTTACCTACACGGATGGAAATAATAGGTTGAGTTTGTGAAAACTCAGTGTGTAAACTAACCCAACCAGTGTCAAAGATAAGTCACAGCTCAGTCTGGGCCGAAGCCCTATTTAGATACAACTCAAACTAGGCCTTGGCCCTTTTTCAGAAACAGAGTGGCCCTTAGGCCCTTTTCAGATACAGAACAGAAAATATATATAAGAATGTATGTATGCAAAGCCCAAGCCCAGTCCAGCCCTACACACCACTTGAACTAGTCCTACACACCATGTGAGGAATAACTCAACCCACCCAGCCCTACACACCACAGACGCAGTAGAGCTACTAATATAGAGATTGTGGCAGAGCCTCCAGAACAAAAATACAAGGCAAAGCCTCTAAGCAGATTACGTGGCAATGCCACTTTTAGCACTTCCTCCATATCCATAACCCAACCCCATGCAAATTAGAGTACTACATGGCATACAGAATATTAGATACAGTAACATGCAAATCAGTCAGCTATTTCTAGGGGAAAAACAATTATTTAGCATCTAGGGGTAAAACGGTAATTTTCACCCTTTAGGGGTATTTTGGTAATTTAGCTACGTCTCTAAGTTTCATTCTTCATACGACCTTCTAGCAAGTCTAACGTCGCTCCGAGCAACTCAAATAGCCTACTCATTCATATAGTGCCACCAGGCCCAAAAACCCCTAATGGGCCCGAGGGAGTCCACATACTACTGTGGCCCGCTCAATCTAATTTTTACACATATTATCATAGATTTAATATCCAGTTTACCAGAAATCACTTACCGCATACTTTTAACCATATGGGCCCGTAAGCCCATTAGGCCCAATTTCGGCCCATCGAGGCCCAAAATAACCTAAGTGCACGAAACCGCGCACAGTAGCCCCTTACCGTCCAATAGTCTAGATTCATGATTTCAGATTGACCCTCGAGCATTCCCACACTCGCAAGTCCATGAAATGCAGGCATTTCAGCATTTTAGCTTTTGCCAATCTAAGCTACTAGAGGGTGTCGTTACATACCTAATTACGATTAAATCAAGTGCTCCACAGAATATCAACCTACAACAATCCAACCACATCATTAAAGTATAATCCCATTGAAATCGATATCACCTTAATCCAATCATAATCGGCCATTACCAACCAAACCACCCTTCACTTACCTTTGCCGCAAGTTAACCAACATATCTAGACTGCTTCCCTTTTATCCAATCGCTAACCACCCTTAATGAGATCCGACTCCACGATTAGCTGAAACACAATCGATTACAAGAGAAGGGATTTAAATAGGCCTACTAGCAAGGGCCTAAAGCCGAATAGCATAAGGGAGATAGGGATTTTGGATTTTCATAAAATGCTTGAAAGAAAAGAAAGTAGGAACATAATACTTACCCTAAGAATCTACTTGATTAAATTGATGTCACAGAAATTGCCTTACACTAGTCCAAGTCCCGATCTCTTATGGATCTACTCAAAACCCGAAGATGGAGAAGGAATCTAATGTATTCGGCCAAAGGGAAAATGTTTGCAAAATGGGAAACAAGGTTCGGCTACTTGAGAGTGCAAGAGATAAAATAATAAAGAAGAATAAGAGTTTTAGTTTCGGCTCTTCTGCTATGGAGAAATCAGCCAAGAAAAAGGTTAAGGTGAGGAGGAGAATAGATGAGAATGGATGAAGTGATGTTCGGCTTATGAGAAGGGTTGAAAGATCAATAAAGAAAAAGATAGATTTTGGCTAACCTGAATATTTGAGTGCAGCAAGGTTTGGTCAAAAGAGGGTTTGAGGACCTTAGTGTTTCAGCTTTCTAAACACAAGAAAAAAAGAACAAATGAAACCCCAAAAGAACTATACCTATACGGCCACAAAGAAAAAACCCACATTCGCGAAATCTCGAAAGATTACCAACATGAAACGGCACACACCCTACCACAAATGCCGAAAATGCTAAACCATACCCCCTAGCCGAATTGCACTTCAAATAACCCCATAATCGGCCAACACTTCCTCCTTATCTCATCCTTAAATTTTTTCCTTGAAAATTTCCCCTTATCACTCCTTAGTCCAATCCCATGAGCAACTCAAACTCCTTCCCTCAGAGTTTAACTTGAAGCCCACCTCTTACCATGTTCATGTAGTAAAATAAAATAAATACCTTGCTCACAAAGAGATTCAAACCTTAGCTCCCTTCACAAGCTACCACACGCCACCCCTCAGTGTTTTAAGTGGCGCCACCTTGCCACTTTATCACAGGCTTTCTTGTGCTCTAAAACCCCCAACATTTATTTGAAAGCCCACTCTGCCAAAGTCCCTTTTCATATAGAGTAAAAATTAAAATTCTGCCAGGCTTTAGACTTAAACCTAGGCCTTCAAAAGGTCCACTAACCACACTCAATTCACTACCTCAGTATATCAAGAAATGTAAAAATAAATTCAAGCAGAAATTCAAAAACCCTGAAAATTGGGGCGCTACAAATTCGGCTACAATCGAAAAATGAATTAAGTATAAAATTTGTGGATGGAATGGAAATCTTAAGGAGAAGAATGAACCAACACTATATCAAAGTGCTAACCTGAGACTTATACGTCACTTAACGTGGACCTTGACCCGTTACCTATGAAGATAGGAACTAAAGGTATAATTTTGGTGAACACCACACTCGAAATGAGTGATAAGTTTGAAAAAAATAGAATGACCCACTAGCAAGCTAGATAAGTCAAGCTGAGTCTAAAACGAAATAGAAGAGTTGAAAAACTCACAAATGTTATAAACATTCAACAATGAGCAAAAAGTCTCACCAAATAATGTTTTCTTACAAACTATTTATAGGCATTATTATGACTATTCGAACGCCTATTTGTGACCTTTCACCTTTAGCATTTAACTAAGGTTATTACAAGCATTAATTTCACTTTAAACTCATATAGGGAAAAACCAATGGTCTTGTCTCTTCATTTGATTCTGGTGTAGATGAAAAGACATGTCTCTTCACTTTATTTGTGATAGCCTTAACACGACCCTAGTCAGAATGTGGTTTCGAGACCACAAAACTGAAGCACAAAAATAATTTAATAATTATTTTGATGCCTATTGCATGTGCCGAATTATGTGTGATATTTTCGATAAGTTAATTTAGAGATATAAATGTGAATTTCATTAAAAAGGACTTAGTAGAAAATTGGAAAGAATGAAGGGTAAATGTGTGATGACCTATTATTGCATGCATGAGAAATGTTGGAGTTGCATATCAATTTCACCATTTTGTGGATAGTGGATGGTAATGATTACTTGTTTTGGCATTTTGTGCTTTGTATGTTAGTAATAATAATATTTATTATAGGGAAAATGGTTGTCATAAAATAAATAAAATTGAATTTGTATATCATGAAAATTGGAAAAAAAAAACCAATGTGAGACCATTTTCTTCTTCTTCTTGCCGTGACTTGAGAAAGAAAAGTAGAAACTTTGAGCTTAGGGCATTTGGAAAAAGAAGGCTTCAATTAAGGTAAGGTTTATGCTATTTTCTTTGAAAATTTGTGAATTTTGGTTGGTTTTGAAGCTCACAACAAGACCCATGTGAAAATTTTTGGTGTTCATGGAGCATGAAGTATTCGGTCATGTTGGTGCATTATGTTTTTGAAATAGAAATTGATAAATGGAGTTTTAATGGACTCTATGATGTTGAAGCTTAGGGAAATTGGAATTTGTGAGCTCAAATTTTAAAGAATTGAATATTTATGGCTTATTTGTTTAATAGCAATCGGCTATTTGGTGAAATGCAAAGCTAGTGTCTAATTGTTAGTATTTATATGTGTGTGAGCCGAATTTGAACTTGAGTATTGAATTGAGCAAATGTGGAGTATTAAAATGCTGGAAAATGAATGTTTGCCGTGTGAGTGATTTGAGAAAAAGGATATTTGAATGTTAAATTATGCATATGTGGCCGAATGTGAGAATTTCCAAATTTGGGGGCATTTGCATGGTTAATAAACCATTTTGTTAAGCATTCGGTAGTGGAAGTAGATGAAATGATATTATATGCTTTATAATAATGATAAGTAAAACTTAATATAGGTTATAATATATATAACATGATTATAATATAAGTAAAGGGCGATAAAAACAAAGTATTGTCTCCTTGTTTTTTTTATTATTGCCAAAACAATAAGTAAAAAGAAAAAGAAAAGAGATAAGAGGTTCGGCCATGGTTTAGCTTGGATCAAAGGTAAGCTGATGTAATTCTTTGTAATTTTAGCATATTTGGAGTTGTTATTTAACATCATAACTAGCCCAAAACGTCAATTTCAAAATAGATGCATATTATACTTTCGGTCATGAATTTTAATGTTTTATATTTTGAGAGTTCTATGTTTTTTATGCTTAATTTGGTTGTTAGTTGAGTTTTAAGTTAATAAATCTTAATAAATGAGGCCTTAAGGACGAATGGTACACGGCTATGAGGGTTGATGTGGAGTTTGTTAGACATATGCAAAGAGTACTAAAATAGTTAAAATAGTATACGGGTATTGGTACTTAGTTGGGAAATTTTCATGCTATATGTTGTAAGTAAAGACGTGATTGTTAATTTAGCTTATATTAATGGCCGAATGTGTTAATTGGTCAAGGAAAGGTTTAAATTGAATGAATAAATCAAAGATGAGAGTATTCGGTTATGGTTGTTTGAGTGGTTTAATGTTTTCGATTACATGGTTAAAAATGAGTCTATTTTCAATAGAAATATACAAGAACCTTATCTGAGACCCGAACTAAGAGATAATCGAACTTTAGTACGAAAGGGTCGGAACTATCTGACAGTGAATCAGGGGTAACTTTGAAGATTAAACTGTATTAATTGGTCAATTCAAAAATTATGGAAATTTTACGGTAGAAAGGTACATGAGTCTAGTTTCAGGGAAAATTTACGGAACTTGATTTGGAGTTTCGTAGCTCTAGTTATGAATAATTTAGTGAATGTTGCTCAGAGAGTCAGCTTGTAGTGACTTGTGATATATATGTGATTGGCCGAATGTGTATGTTTGCTATGAGAAGTATATGCGTTCCTTATTTGACTATAAGTGAAAATGATCAATTGAGATGTTTGAATAAGGATTAATAAAATTAAATATTTTATTTAGCTCAAGAGCATAGAGGGACAAGTTCGGATAAAGGGAAGGCTAAAGTGGTCGAATAACTAACTCATAGTTGCTCGGGAAGGTTCAAGGTAAGTTTTGAGTAATTGAATTTGGTATTTAATTTAAAATGCCATGATATACATGCATGATAGTTGAACGATGTCCCATTGAGAAAGAAACCTTATACACGTTTGCTATATAGCCAAATGGCTCATAGAGAAAAAAACTGAAATTGGGATTTGAAATGTATTGCTTATGTATGTTTACTCATTGGGCCGAAAGTCTAGAAAAAGGAGTATACCTGTATGAGTTTTGAATGATATTTACGACATAAAGTCAATGAGCATGTTAAACGTTTGTATGCGAATGAATTGATTGAATTACAAATGTGATCTTGCTATGTGAAATGTGGTAACAAGTGAATACTTATGTATGAGACTGTGTGAGATGAATCCGGGATTAAAGACCCGATGACTATATGTGGAGACTATGTCCAGGTTAAGACCCGAAGGCTATATGCGGAGATCATGTCCGGGTAAAGGCCCGATGGCTATGTGCAGAGATTATATCCGGGGTAAAGGCCCGATGGCTATGTGCGAAGATTATATCCGGGGTAAAGGCCCAATGGCTATGTGTGGAGATTTTATCCGAGCTAAAGGTCTCGATGATGATGCGAGTAAAGTCTAAGACTAAAAGACTTCATGGTAACGATTGCTAATGAATGCGCTTAAAGCGCTAAGTTATACAGGTATGTACCCTAAGCTTATATGCAAGCTTGTTTTGGACCAAATCATACGGTCATTATACGATTGTTTATGTGAGTATGAAATGAGACTATTAAATTGGTTATCGTGCAATTGGTCAATGTGAAATGTTATGTGAAATTATGCAATACGTCTATATTTACATGAGCTCACTATTAAGTGAAAGTTATCTGCCTGTTGTATATGATGAGAATGTGTATATTCGGTTAAAGGGTGACATACCCAAAGAAGTGGGAAACGAAAATGTGAACAACTATGTTATAATTTGATTTTTATCCGTTGTCATTGCTTAAAACTTACTAAGCATTGTAATGCTTACTCCGTTTACTTTGTTTCCTCTGTTTTATAGATCTCTTTTGAAAGCTACGGACTCAGGGATTGAAGCTTTAAATCACCCGCACTATCGTCGTTATTTTGGTACATTCGATGGTTATTTTGAGAACAATGGCATGTATAGACTAATCTCCTTTTGTTAAACTGAATTATATTTTGTGTTGTAATTACCCTAGCCATGCGAAAATGGCTTGTTTAATCTCTAAGTTGAGTATATGTTTTTGATAAAATGTTATGCGAATTATTACTTTAATGCGAACAGGATTGCTTACTACCTAAGAAATTCAATTGTACTTAGAGACTCTATCATACCTATTGGTAAGTAGTCACTTTACAACTATGATAGTACTCCTATAGTGATCGAACGTAATATGCTTGCATTAGTTGAAGCTTTTGAAAGGTAGATTGTTTGGAAATAGATATTTAAGTAAATCATTAATCGTAATATAATGTATAATCGAATCTATGCCTGATATGTATCTATGAAATTCGGTAAGTTACGTTTAGTTTAGTAATACCTCGATATCCTATTCCGGCGACGGACGGGGGTATAGGGTGTTACATTTTTAATGACTTAATGAACCCTTAATGTGTTGTTTGGTGTCCCTTCTTCTCCCTTAAAATGAACGTCAAAAGACTTGTGGATTCTTCTCTCTTTAATTGACAAAATAACTAGCTTTGAGTGCATGAAACCGATCAGACTTGAAGAGACACTCTTGGACCATTTGAACAACCACCATTATGATCTTTAAAGGCTTGAAAAAACATCCAAACTTGAAGAGCCAATTAGCCATATGAATAGTCACCTACAAGGTAGATAATTAAGCATTAAAGACACTTATAAGAATCAGCACACTATAAACACTCATACACAAATTTATTAATGAACATGCAGCTTAAATCACCTTATTTAAAATAAAAATAAACACACTTTAATTTATGCAGTAAAAAGTAACAGCCAAATTAAATATAAACAAACTCAAACATATTTAAGAATTAAGATGCTTAAATGCATGATTTAAGATGCAAACTAAATGAACAAATGAGCTACTTAATACATGACTTAATTTAATGATGCAAACTTTAACTAACATGAGAGTTACATAATGTATGACATAATTTATGATGCAATCTTAATTAACATGTGAGTCACATAATACATGACTTTATTAAAAGATATAGATCAATAATGCAAGACATTAATTAAAGATGCATTTAATAAACAAGACATAATTAAAAACTCATATTATAATAACTAAAATAAATAAATCAAAGTTGATAAACGATAAATTATATATATTTTTACCTCATGTTTAGCCTAATTTCTCGATGAATTATTATTAAATTTGTGAGAATTGGTGCTCTTAACCCTTCAATTTCATGTTTTATACTCAGGAGAGCACAGGGAAGAGAAAAGAACGAAAAACGGGTTGAAAACGAAGAATATGGGCCAAAGTGTGAAAACGACACGGCCCAAGGATTCACCACATGGCCGTGGCACACGGCCGTGCCACATAAGGTCTAACACGGCCCAACCCCGATAAGCACGGCCTGACCACACGGCCGTGCCTCCATCAACAGTCTCGCACACGGCCTCTTGTCATGGCATACGGGCATGGCACATGGGTGTGTCCCTGTCGTGGGGAAGTGCAATTTCACTCGGATTTGGATACTTCGAGGCTAAGAAAGGCATTCCAAAACTCTATATAAAGACCCTAAGAGGCAACTCTAAGGGTGTGCCTTTTCTCCCACAAAAGAGTGCCATATTTTTGCCAACACAGAGAGTGAAAGTAAGGAATTACTCCAAGGGAAGCCAATTGATTCATCCCAGAAGCCAAACTCTACATCAAGACAAAGGATCTCCCTTCAATCCTTTAGGGGTTTTTGGGTTCTTTATGTTTTGTTATCTTTATTCTTCTAAGATGTTTTCTTTATTAATTATGAACTAAATAACCCAAATACTTGAGGGGGATGAAACCTAAGATAGATCTTGTTATTATTTTATCTTGAGTTATATGATAAATACTTGAATTGTTCTTAATTATGTGTTCTTAATTTTTGTTTTAATAATCCTATGTATTAATTCAAGTATTGATGTGCTTATTCAGAGGAGCAAAATCTAGCATAATTAAGTGGAGTTGCATGCAAACCTAGACATAAGGCAACATAAATCTGCCGGATTAGGGTCAAACCTAATAAGGGGATCCATAGATCGAGTTAATGCAAGACTAGGGGTTTTAACTAGAAGAGATTTCAGTTAATCAACCTAGGATTAGTTGGTCTTATCCTCGACAGAGGTATTAACATAAGTTAGGGATCTTTACGAATCAAGTCAAGTGAATAAATCGTCTAGCTCAAGAATTGATAACAAGTGAAGTCTAGGTGAAATCTCCCTTGAGTATTGCCCAAATCAATCAGTTTTTCCTAAAGAGTTTTTCCCCAATTTACTTTTTGTGCATTCTTAGTTTAGTTTTAGAATTAGTTTAGTTTCAATAAAACCTCTTTTATTTTTAGGCTAGATAATAGAAAGGAAGTTAGTACTAGTACTTTTGGTTCCCTTGGGTACGATATCTTGGTCTTGCCGCTAAACTATACTACTATTCGATAGGTGCGCTTCCCTTAAAGTCGTGATAATAGTTAGTTTTAGGTACGATCATTATTATAAATTTTATTACTTCATATCACGCATATCAAGTTTTTGGCGTCGTTGCAGGGGAACTGAAGTATTAAGAATGCTCAATTTCTATTACTTTAGCCATATTTATTTTTATTTATTTTTAGCTTATTTTTATTTTTATTTTTATTTTACTGAAATTTTCTTTTCCTCTAGGTACCTCTAGTTTATGACTAGAAGGAACCCAGTAGGACCATTACTTTTTGACGAAGATTTAGAAGTGACAGTTTGCAGAACTCGTAGAGAGATCAGAAGAAGCCTACATTATCCAGAACAAGGACAAGAACAAGAGCCAGGACCTACGGAAGAGATGGAAGCAAATCAGGACAATCTACCACCTCTCACAATAGCCGCACAACCAGTAAATCAAGATGATGCTCCTCGTACTATGTATGATTATGCTAAACCTAGTTTGGCTGGTGCTTAATCTAGTATTATTAGACCTACTATTACTGCAAATAATTTTGAATTAAAACCTAACACTATTCAGATGATACAGCAATTTGTGCAATTTGATGGTTTACAGGATAAAGATCCAAATTCACACGTAGCCAACTTTTTGGAACTTTGTGATACCTTTAAAATAAATGGCATTTCTAACAATACCATTCGCGTCCGATTATTTCCTTTTTCCCTATGGAGTAAAGCCAAACAGTGGTTAAATTCTTTACCACGAGGATCAATCACTACATGGGAACAGATGATAGAGAAATTTTAACTTAAATATTTCCTCCAGCTAAAACAGCTAAATCACAAAATGATATCTCTTCTTTTGTGCAGATGGATTTAGAGACACTTATGATGCCTGGAAGAGATACAAAGATCTGCTAAAAAGGTGCCCTCACCACGGGTTACCTTTGTGATTACAAGTTCAAACCTTTCACAACAATTTGATTCCATCAACAAGGCAAATGATCGATGCAGCCGCAGGAGGAACAATCAACAATAAAACACCCGAAGCAGCTTATGAGTTTATAGAAGAGATGTCACTGAATAACTATCAGTGGCAAGTCATGAGGACAAAGCCGACAAAAGCTGCAGGAGTTTACAATATTGATGCTGTCACCATGCTTACTAATCAGGTAGAGCTTTTAAATAAAAAGTTTGATAATTTTGTTGGTTCTACGCAGGCACACCCAATAATGCAGTGTGACGTAACTCAGAGAAATATGTTCAATCCAGACTACTCCCCTTATGGAGGCATGGAAACCGAGCAAGCCAACTATGCGGGTAATAATTCTAGACCTCAAAATAATCCTTATAGTAACACTTACAATGCAGGTTGGCGGAATCACCCTAATTTTTCATGGGGAGGAAAAGGAAATCAAAGACAACCTCCTCCTCCGGGATTTCAACAGCCACCACCACAATAGGAGAAAAAGTCGAACCTTGAAGAGATGTTCACCAAATTTATGGCCATGTCAGAAACCCATTTCCAAAATACCGAAACGGCACTAAAGAATCAACAAGCATCCATTCAAGGGCTCGAAAATCAAATTGGTCAACTTGCCAAATTAGTATCAGAAAGACCACAAGGTGGACTACCAAGTAACACTGAGCCAAATCCGAGAGAACATGTCAAGCAATTACTCTAAGAGATGGGAAAGTACTAGTAGAATTAGAAAAGAAGCATGTTCAAGAATATACAAAAGACAAAGTAACAGAAGAGGAACCCAAGGAAAGTACTCCACCAACACTTACGGAGTATCAACCACCCATACCATATCCGGCAAAGTTGAAGAAAGACTACACAAATGCTCAATTCGGTAAATTTCTTGAACTTTTTAAACAGTTACATATTAAATTGCCTTTTGTTGAAGTGATTTCGTAGATGCCGAAGTATGCAAAGTTTCTTAAAGAACTACTCACAAATAAAAGGAAGTTGGAAGAATTAACCACAGTGGAACTCAACGAGGAATGCTCAGCTATTCTCCAAAACAAACTACCGGCCAAACTAAAAGATCCAGGGAGTTTTACTATTCCTTGCTTAATTGGTAGTTTAATTATTGATAAAGCTTTAGCTGATTTAGGTGCTAGTATTAATCTAACGCCCTACAAAATGTTCAAGCAACTAGGTCTAGGGGAACCAAAACCCACTAGGATGAGTATTCAATTAACTGATAGATCTGTTAAATACCCTAGGGGAATCATTGAAGATATGCTGGTAAAGGTAGATAAATTTATATTCCTGGTTGATTTTGTTGTGCTTGATATGGATGAGGATATTGAGGTGCCTTTAATTTTGGGATGCCCATTCTTAGCTACTGCTAGAGCCGTTATCGATGTAGGGGATGGTAAATTAGTGCTTAGAGTTGGTGAAAAAGAAGTCGTTTTTAAAATCTATGATGCTATGAGATTTTCTAGAGAACAGGATGACTCCTGTTATTTTATTGATGTTATTGATTATTTTGCTCAAGATAAATTTCAGGAAATTTCTCTCGCAGACACGTTGGAACTGTGTCTTGTTCAAGGTGGGGGGAAGATGAAGCCACCACTGAAGTTAGAGAAGTAATGAAGGAGTTAAACTCTAATGAACTTGTCACGAGGCACATAAGTTATGAAAGTATTAAGATGAATGATGAACTGAGGCAAAAACCTTCGATTGATGAACTTCCTAAATTGGAATTAAAACAGTTGCCTGACCATTTAGAATATGCATTTTTAGGAGATGATTCGACATTACCAGTAATTATCGCATCAGACTTAAGTACTGAAAAGAAAAAGGAATTACTTCAAGTATTAAAAGAACACAAGAAGGCTACAGCTTGGAAGATTTCTGACATTAAAAGAATTAGCCCTTCTTTTTGCACCCACAAAATTCTAATGGAAGATGAATATAAACCATCGGTGCAAGCTCAGAGACGACTAAATCCCAATATAAAAGAAGTCGTAAAAGTCGAGGTAATTAAACTTCTAGATGCAGGCATTATTTATCCTATTTATGATAGTTCTTGGGTAAGTCCTGTGCAGGTTGTTCCTAAAAAGGGAGGCATGACCGTGGTATCCAATGACAAAAAGGAATCAATACCTACGAGAATAGTCACTGGATGGAGAGTCTACATTGATTATAGAAAGTTGAATGACGCAACTTGAAAAGATCATTTTCCCTTACCTTTTATCGATCAGATGTTGGAAAGATTATTAGGTCATAAATATTACTGTTTCCTAGATGGCCTCTCTGGTTACTTCCAAATCCTGATAGCACCAGAAGATTAGGAGAAAACGACATTCACATGCCCATACGGTACTTTTGCTTATCATAGAATGCCTTTTGGATTATGTAATGCTCCTGCTACTTTTCAGCGATGCATGCTAGCTATCTTTAACGAATTCGTGGGAGACATCATGGAGGTATTTATGGATGATTTTTCGGTTTTCGGTAATTCCTTCCAACTTTGTCTTAATAATTTAAAACGCGTTTTGATAAGATGTAAAGAGACAAATTTAGTGCTAAATTGAGAGAAATGTCACTTCATGGTTCAAGAAGGTATTATACTAGGACATAAAATTTCTAGTAAAGGGATAGAGGTAGATAAAGTAAAAATTCAGATTATTGAAAAATTACCTCCCCCTAATTTGGTTAAGGCTATAAGAAGTTTTTTAGGACATGCTAGTTTTTATCGCAGATTTATTAAAGATTTTTCTAAAATAGCTAAGCCCTTGACGAAATTACTAGAAAAAGGTGTGCTTTTCAACTTTGACCAAGAATGTTTAGAATCTTTTAACATTCTTAAGGAAAAGTTAGTTAATGCCCCGATTATGATTTCACTTGATTGGAATCTACCTTTTGAACTAATGTACGATGCGAGTGATTTTGCAGTAGGTGTAGTTTTGGGACAGCGAAGAGACAAGCACTTTCAATTGATCTAGTATGCTAGCACAACTCTAACAGCTGCACAAGTAAATTATACGACCACGGAAAAAGAATTGCTAGCTGTTATTTTTGCATTTGATAAATTCAGATCTTATTTAATATTATCAAAAGTTATCGTTTATACTGATCATTCTGCTCTTCATTATCTTCTAACTAAAACTGATACAAAACCGCGATTGATGAGATAGATTCTATTGTTACAGGAATTCAACTTAGAAATAAAAGACAAGAAAGGAGCTGAAAGTTTTGTAGCAAATCACCTTTCAAGACTAGAAAACACACATCTCAAGTGCCTCGATAAAATAAACGACTTGTTCCCTGAAGAACATCTCATCGCTTTAGCAGACGCAATAGTTCCTTGGTTTGCTGATTTTGCAAATTATTTAGCAGCTAACATAACCCCAAAAGGTTTGACCCATTAGTAAAAGAAGTGATTCTTCACTGATGTGAAAAACAACTTCTGGGAAGATCCTTTTTTTTTCGTTTTTGTGCAGATCAGGTTTTTTCAAAGATGCGTTGCTGAAACAGAAGCATACCAAATTTTAGATCACTGCCATTCAGGACCAATAGGAGGACACCACAGTGGACCTAGAACTATCCACAAAGTACTCGAATCAGGTTTTTACTGGCCTACAATTTTCAGAGATGCCAACAGGTATGTGACCTCTTGTGATAAATGCCAGAGAACAGGTAATATCTCTCAACATAATGAAATGCCTCAGAACTATATACTCTCATGTGAAATATTTGATGCATGGGGTATTGATTTCATGGGTCCGTTCCCTACTTCATTTGGGAATAAGTACATACTAGTAGCAGTAGATTATATGTCAAAATGGGTGGAAGCCCAAGCCTTACCTACTAATGATGCTAGAATGGTAGTACGCTTTTTGAAGAAACTTTTCTCTTGATTTGGAACACCTAGGATAATTATTAGTGATAGGGGAACTCATTTTTGCAATGATCAATTTGAAAAAGTTTTAAAGAGATATGGAGTACACCACAGAACAGCTACCCCTTATCACCCGCAAACTAGTGGTCACGTCGAAGTAACAAATAGGGAATTAAAACGCATCTTAGAGAAAATGATAGAAACAAATAGAAAAGATTGGTCAAGAAAAGTAGATGACGCTTTATGGGCCTATAGAACCGCTTTTAAAACACCCATAGGAACATCTCCTTATAAACTTGTCTACGGAAAAAGCTGTCATCTGCCATTTGAACTTGAACATAAAGCATTTTGGGCTATTAAATTTTTAAATCTTGATTTTAAGCTCACAGGTGAGAAAAGACTAATGCAGTTAAATGAGCTAGATGAATGGGGTTGCAATGCCTATGAAAGCTCATGACTATATAAGGAAGCCATGAAACAACGCCATGACAAACGACTGAGACAACCTAAGTAGTTCAAAACAGGTGATCTTGTCTTACTCTACAACTCAAGGCTAAAACTATTTCCTGGAAAACTCAAGTCAAGGTGGTCAGGTCCATTCACTGTTCAAACTGTCTTTCCATACGGCACAGTTGAGGTAACTCACCCAAATTACGGTACTTTCAAGGTAAACGGCCATCGGCTTAAACATTACAGAGGTGAGAATTTTAAAGAAAACAGGGAGGAGCTTCAGCTCCACGAAATCCCTTCGTGATACACCCAGGTAGAGTCGAGCTTAGACTCTAAATAAGCGCTTCTCGAGAGGCAACCTGAGCACTAACCTAGAAACGTCTCTTTTATTTTCATTTGAGTCAACTAACCCTTTTGAGATGCAGGATTTTTAAACCACACGGCCATGCCTACGGGCGTGCCTAAGGCCATGTGGACACTCTAAGCAGAGACATGGTCGTGTAACCTGGCCATGTATAAGCAGGGTGAAAATTTTCCAAGAACACGGGCTACGACAAAGTGCCACGCCTGTGTCTCCAAGCCGTGGCCAACACTGTCAATCTAGACACGGGCTAAAACGAGAATGACATGGCCGTGCGATACAGTCGTGTGACCCCAACACGAGCGTATGACACGCCCGTGCCCCAAGATCGTGGTCAACACTATCAAATCCAACACGGGCGTGTGACCGCTTACACGACCGTGTGCGAAGCGAACATCTTAGGACACGGCCGTGCGATACAGCCGTGTGCATCAACACGCCCTAGGTACATGGGCGTGTGCTTCGAACCAGGCGCGCCAAAATTCCTAAATTTCGAACAACACGGGTAAAACTTGAGCCACACGGGCGTGTGCCTTGCCCGTGTGACCCAAAATCTATATAAAGGGGCCACTATTCATCATCTTTCTCATCAAAAACCCTAAAATCCTCCCACCCAAACCCTACCCCAAACCTTCCTAGCACCACCGCCAGTGTCCACAGTGCTTCGACGCCCGTGCCGCCTCATCCACGACCATGCTCCGCCTCATTCCTCTCCCATTTGGTTCTATTTTCTCATTTTTCTTTTAAATTTTTACTGTTTTATTCTATTCTTTTATTACTATCATATTGTATTTAGCCTTAGCATTGTTTTAAGCATGGAATTGATGGAATTAGCATGAATAATCTAGATTGTTATAGGGAATTTTATGATTTCATGCCACTTTGATTCACATTTGATTGCCACTTTTTCCTATCACAACTCACATGCATGTAGTATAAATACATACCCATGTTTCTTAAATTTGATATCATGTTAGGATGGATAAATTATATTATTTAGGTTAGTCCACATTTCATTCCAAATTGTTGTAGTCACATTGTCATTTAAAGCATAAATATTTCTTATTTTCCATAGTTCTTGATGCAATTTAATTTCAATTTTTAGGACTAATGTTTATTATTTTGTTTTTAGGCATTATGTCGACATCACGCGGTAAGAAAGCTGTCGTCTCGCCTTCAAAGAAACGCAAAGGACCTGGTGGTTCGTCCTCGCGACCCAGTGCTGAGAACCGCTATCCTTTCCTCCATTTTCCATAAGCCTCCCAGGAGGAACGATTTCAGATACTCCGAGCTTGCCCTCTAACCACTGGCCGATGCATAGATTGGGCCGCCCTTGAGCAAATACACCTAACAGACGAGGTCCAGGCCTTATTGATGACCGATCCATGGGAACAATTTTTTTGGATCACGGAACCCACATACTTGGAACTCACTATCGAGTTCTGTTCCACGTTCCACCTTCAGACTGTGATGAACAGATACGATGATCCAGGGACTGTATAATTTCGGTTAGGAGGTCTTGTAAAATAGTTTAGTGTCCCAGAATTTGGCATAGCTCTCGGTCTCTACACCGACCAATTTATGGAAGAGGAGGACCTTTCCAAGCTTCACTGCCATATCCATCTATCACCATCTAGGTGCTAGGAGGCCCTAGTCCCTGCATCATCAATATACGACCCTAGTCGTTCTAAAGCGACTAACCTCATCCCACCTTTGAGGTTCCTGCATACCCTTCTCGTACATACACTGACAGGTAGGCGCGAGAGCACAGGGGTCGTCAGCACCCACGACGCCTATTTCCTGTGGTGCATGGTGAATGCGCATGTTTTTTACTTAGCTTACTTCATCGCCCATGCAATCCAGCATCAGACAGAGAGGCATCGGCGAGGCATAATTTCCATGGGCCCATACATCACGAGATTAGGCCGCTACTTTAGCCTACTCAATACCGCGGCCCAGACATCCTCTTATACGCTGATAGGTCAAATATCCCCTCACGGTATCTAGACTATGCTCTACATGAGGATGATCGAGCGCAGACCAGGGGCCGACCCCCTACAGTACCGACTGATCCAAGGGGCCGAGGATCCAGAGGGCATTATTGATGATGTCCCACCGCTGAAGGAGGATGCACCCACCAAGCCACCACGACCTCGCCGCCCAATTCATGCGGCAGCTTCTTACGCTGATTTATCTGAGCGCCTCTCACGATTCGAGCAGCAATGCTTCCAGCGCTTTGATCATATCGATGCCACACTTCAGCAGATTTGTCAGCACCTTCACATCACCGCACCACCACCACCGCGCGACCCATCTGAGGATTTGGCCTTCCTAATCCTCTTTTCTTATCTTTTAATTTCCTTTTTTTTATTTTCTTTCATTTTATCTTTTCATTATTTGAATATTAGTATTTTTAGATTTAGTTTATCTTATTTCAATTGTTTCCTATCGGCTATCTCCTAACGAGTAATTTTTCTAATCCTAAAATTCCCTAAAAATGATAAGTGCTTTCGCAGTTTCAAAAGAACTCCACAGCTCAAAACAAAAACCTAATGGGAACCTTGCTTCAACCTCACCCAGTAGACACGACCAAAGCCTACACTTACAACATGAAAGCTGTAGACAAACAAACGCCACTACCACCTGAGTATCTACCTTCACACCTTCCTTTGTCCCAGACACTCTATCGGCACCACCACCTCACTAATCCATCCAAAGCAGGGAGTTTCATCTCTTCCCCTATCTTATGATCTTGTGCTTCTATTGCTACTAATGTTATCCTTGTACATTGAGGGCAATATACATCTTAAGTGTAGGGGGAACTTACTTTTAGTCATTACGTTCTCCTTGAAATCCCTGAAAATTATTAACTTGTTGTATTATTCTGAAAACCATCTTCAATCTCCTATTAAGATAAATTTTGATTAATTTATGATTTTTATTGATATGTTGAGAATTAAGACTACTTGTACTTTGATTATTCAAACTTTAAAACACTAGGGAATCAAGCATGGTAAGTTGAAATTTTTTAGAATCTCATTTTTTTCATAAGTTATTTTCCCTAATTTTAAGTATTATCTTGAGATTTGAAATTCGCAGGATTGACATCAAAAGCCATAATTTTGGTGAGAGTTTTGAGCATTTTGAGCATACATCCTTTCGCGCTCACTTTTATTATTGCTTTGAGTGAGTCAATACGGATTTGTTATTCTAGAACTTGCTTAGATTATACATGTCAAGACCACATCATTGATTTGATACATCGAAATGATAAAGGCACCTAGGTTTAACCCACTTCATAAAGTCTGCCTCCATAAATTAACCCCTAGTGAACCCCATTGAGCCTAACAACCTATTCTTTGACTTACCTCTAATATTAACCCATAACTCGTTTTTGTTGAATCCCATTCAATTATATTGATCCTTATTTTTATCGAGATCTGAGTTGAAATTATTATCTAGCTTTATTCTCTCTTTCCCAGTTTGTAAAGTTTGTAAATATTCAAGGTATTATATTTGAATTGTTCTTAAAAAAAAAAGAAGTAAATATACAGTTAATTCAGTTGTAATTCATAGTTAACATTTTTGCATATTTCTATTTCAAGGCTACCAAGGCTAGAATGATGTCATCATAAGGCTTAGTTTGAGGAATATGTTCTAGTGATAGAGATTTTTCTAGCTAGATAATTTTTCAGTTCAATCTCGATTCTAACATTCTTTTTCAGCTTGTGACAACACCCTTAACCAAAGCCCCATTACAACCACTGAAAGACCTTTTGATCGATATATCATATCAATCTATAGTGGTGGAGACTTGATTTTCTTGCAAGCCTATGGTAATAACTCTTCAGGTTGACTAGAGAGTACTTAATTCTTGAACCCTAAACACTTTGAGTGGATAGAGTGAATCCTTAATGAGGATGTCAATTTTTGTTGATTTTGATTGAAAGATAATTACTTAGGAAAAGGGAGAAAGCTTATGTTTCAATGATAAAATTTTTAACTTAGAGTGATTGAATCTTTAATATTCTTCTGATTGAATCTTCATTGTATGAATGCTTCTGAATTAGTTTGAAACATTATTGATAAAGATTGTAAGTTGAGAAGAATGATTCTTAATTGTGGATTGAGGTTTTGCTTTAGGACAAACAAAGGCTTAAGTGTGGGGGTATTTGATAAACGATAAATTATACATATTTTTACTTCACGTTTAGCCTAATTTCTAGATGAATTATCATTAAATTTGTGAGAATTGGTACTCTTAACACTTTTATTTCATGCTTTTTACTCAGGAGGGCACAGGGAAGAGAAAAGAACGAAAAACAGGCTGAAAACGAAGAAAATGGGCCAAAGTGTGAAAACGACACAGCCCAAGGATTCACCACACACGGTCGTGCCACATAAGATCCAACACGGCCCAACCCTGACCATACGGCCGTGCCCCCATTAACAGTCTCGCACACGGCCTCTTGTTGTGGCACACGGGCATGTCCCTGTCGTGAGGAAGTGCAATTTCACTCGGATTTGGATACTTCGGGGCTAAGAAAGGGCTCTATATAAAGACCCTAGGGGGCAACTCTAAGGGTGTGCCTTTTCTCCCACAAAAGAGTGTCATATTTCTGCCAACACAGAGAATGAAAGCAAGGAATTACTCCAAGGGAAGCCGATTGATTCATCCCAGAAGCCGAACTCTACATCAAGACAAAGGATCTCCCTTCAATCCTTCAGGGGTTTTTGGGTTCTTTATGTTTTGTTATCTTTATTCTTCTTAGATTTTTTTTATTAATTATGAACTAAATCCCCAAATACTTGAGGGGGATAAAACCTAAGACAAATCTTGTTATTATTTTATCTTGAGTTATATGATAAATACTTGAATTGTTCTTAATTATGTGTTCTTAATTCTTGTTTTAATAATCGTAGGTATTAATTCAAGTATTGATGTACTTATTCAGAGGAGTAAAAGTCCCTGTTTAAGAGTAGATCTAGCATAATTAAGCGGAGTTGCATGCAACCCTAGACATAGGACGACATGAATCTGCCAGATTAGGGTCAAACCTAATAAGGGGATCCATAGATCTAGTTAATGCAAGACTAGGGGTATTAACTGGAAAGAGATTTAAGTTAATCAACCTAGAATTAGTTGTTCTTATCCTCGACGGAGGTATTAACATAAGTTAGGGATCTCTACGGATCAAGTCAAGTGAATAAATCGTCTGGCTTAAGAATTGATAACAAGTGAAGTCTAGGTGGATTCTCCCTTGAGTATTGCCCAAATCATTCAGTTTTTCCTAAAGAGTTTTTCCCCAATTTACTTTTTTGTGCATTCTTAGTTTAGTTTTAGAATTAATTTAGTTTCAATAAAACCTCTTTTATTTTTAGGCTAGATAATAGAAAGGAAGTTAGTACTAGTACTTTTGGTTTCCTTGGGTACGATATCTCGGTCTTGCCGCTAAACTATACTACTGTTCGATAGGTGCGCTTCCCTTAAAGTCGTGATAATCATTAGTTTTTGGTGCGATCATTATTATAAATTTTATTACTTCATATCACGCATATCAAAAGTCCTTATTCGAGCAACCAAATTAACAAACTAAAATTAAAAACTTCATTTTGCACTTGGGCCCCTCGAGTTTGGGGTAATCTCGATGTCGTCGAGTTGTGTCGTAACATGATGCGGCCGGATCGCATCAATTTTACTCAGTTTACGCATTTAATCTCTTTTTCATAACTTTACAACATTTAATACATTTTATCTATTACACAGAATCACCATAATTCATCAAAATACGACATTCAGTTGGGACAATGACATTGTACCCAAAAAAATTCTCAAATTTAGTCATTTCATTTCATACATCATCATATGCATATCATGAACTCTTATTCATTCCTTACTGTATTTCAACATACCACCAACACACTTTCAATTAACTCATGTCAATTTCAGCATTTTCAAAAATAGCTCAGTGGTGAAGGACATCTATCTCAACAAAATAATTTTATTAGAGCCGAAAGATATCACACTATTACGGTTCACATATGGCATGTATAGCTAGACTCTCTCACACATGCTACGGTAGTCTGAGAACTGACTAAACCATAGCTCTGATACCATTAAATATAACACCCCTTACCAGTGTTCACGCCGGAACATTTGACTAATTAAATTATTATACTATTCAATTCAATCCAAAAATAATATTATGGAAAAATTATATTTTTGCCCCTAAACTTTGTCAAAATTACACTTTTTCCCCTGGGCTCGTAAAATGATTTTTACTAAATTTTCATGCTCTCTAGGTCTAGCCAAACCATTTTCATAACTATGGCAGTCCCCATTTCTCATTAAATCACATACGTATGACCAATTTATAGCTTTTATAATTTAGCCCCTTTTATACGATTTCATCGAAAATTATCTAGTAAAACTCGTTTCTCCCATCATATACATGCATAATCTATCGTTCATCATCAAAATACACAATTAGTCAACCTGGGTAAATTTTTTAAACTCAAACCCTAGCTTAAAATAACGGTGGAAATAGCTAAATAGAGTTACTAGGATATCAAAAATGTAAAGAACATTAAAAACGGGGCTTGGGTGCAGTTACTATTGAGCTTGGAAGCTTGGAAACCCTAGCCATGGTGTCTCCCTTGCTATATTCAGCCAAATGAAGAAGATGGACACAATTTGGCTTGATTTTTCCCTTTTTAATTCTTTTAATTACCAAATGACCAAAATGCCCTTCATTAAAACATTTGGTATTTTATCCTTCCATGTCCTTGTTTGTCCAAACCAACGTATAATGGTCTAATTACTACATAAGGGCCTCTAGTTTAACAACCCATTGCAATCAAGTACCTTTATAAACTAGAACACATATTTTTCATCTATTTCAATTTAGTCCTAATTATCAAATTGGACACCCAATCGATAAAATTTCTTAACAAAAATTTCACACAAGCTTCCCAATCACATAGTAAACATTAAAACTTAATCACAATAAATTTTTCAACTTCAAATTCGTGGTTTTCGAAACCACTATTCCGTTTAGGCCCTAAATCGAGCTGTTACATGCCAAGGGAGGGGACACATTGCTAGTCAATGCCCCAATCAACGAGTGGTGATTAAGGTCGATGGTGAGTTCGAATCTGGGGTAGAAAAAGAGGAAGAGCCTGAAATCCCCTCCGATGAAGAAGAAGAACTAGACTACCCTATTGATGGTGAGATTCTTGTTGTTAAAAGGAGTTTAAGTATTAAAAGTGTCGAAGATGAACAACAATGGTAGAACATATTGCACACTCGTTGCCACATCCAAGGCAAAGTGTGCAGAATGACAGTGGAGAGTCTTGGCTTAGCCACGACTAAGCATCCTAACCCCTATAAATTGCAATGGCTCAATGATGGTGGCGAACACAAAGTGACCAAGCAAGCCATTATGGCATTTTCAATTGGCAAGTACCAAGATGAGGTGGTGTGCGATGTGGTGCCAATACACACAGGACATCTTCTGTTATGGCAATTCGACCAACGTGTGATCCATGATAGATTCACAATAGATATAATTTTAAACACTTAGGAAGAATGTAACCCTAGCACCTCTCACCCCGAAACAAGTGTACGAGGACCAACTCAAGTTGAAACAATCTGTAGAAAAAGCGAAAGAGAAAGAATAAGGGAAAAAGAATGAAAAATAAAAAGAAAATAAAAAAAAAGAGAGGAAAATGTCAGAAAAATTATCTAAAAATTCGAGTGAAAAAGAAAAATAGAAAGAGAGTGAAAATGAAAAAATGAGTGTTTATGCAAGGAAAAGAGAGGCGAGGAAATTACTTTTGATAAGGCAGCCCGTTCTTATACTTTTGTACAAGGAAAGCTTGTTTGGGACTAACAAAATTGATGATACCTTACCCTCTTCGATTATTTCCTTGTTACAGGATTTTAAAGACGTGTTTTCAAAGGAAGTAACAAGTAAATTGCCTCCCATCCGAGGCATAGAACATCAGATTAACTTTGTGCCCAGAGCCACGATCCCAAACCCACCAACCTATCGGACTAACCCTAACGAGACTAAGAAATTACAAAAGTAATTGGCTACCTTGATGAAGAAAGCCTACATCCGAGAGAGCTTGAGCCCATGTGCTGTACTCGTCCTGTTAGTGCCAAAAAAAGATGGTTCATGGTACATGTGTGTTGATTGTCACGTAATCAACAAGATCACCATCAAGTATAGGCACCCCATCCCTCGACTCGATGACACGCTTGACGAGTTAAGTAGAGCCCAGTTGTTCTTGAAAATTGACTTAAAGAGTGGCTATCATCAGATTCGCATGAGGGAGGGAGATGAGTGGAAGACCACCTTCAAGACAAAATATGGTTTGTATCAATGGCTAGTAATGCCATTTAGCCTTACTAACGGCCCTAGCATGTTTATGTGTTTAATGAACCATGTATTGTGTGCTTTCATTAGTAGGTTCTGTGTGGTTTACTTTGATGATATTCTAATATATAGCAAATCTTTAGAAGACCGCGTTCAACATTTACGTACTATATTAGAAGTTTTGTGTAAGGCAGTCCTTTCTGCTAATCTTAAGAAATGTTCTTTTTGTACTAATAAAGTTGTGATTTTAGGATTTATGGTAAGTGTTGATGGCCCTGAGGTAGATTCAAAGCGATCCAAGATTGGCCACGTCCTACAAACATCAGCCAAGTAAAGAGCTTTCATGGACTTGCAAGTTTTTATCGAGGTTTGTACCAAATTTTAGTACCTTGGTTGCCCCCTCAACGAGAATTATAAAGAAAAATTATCCATTCCATTGGACTGATGAACAAGAGAATGCTTTTAATAAGATTAAAGAATGTTTAACTAATTCACCTCTTTTGTCTCTGCCCGACCTTAACAAAACCTTCGAGCTTGAGTGTGATGCCTCAAGGATAGGAATTGGAGCTATTTTGATCCAAGATGGGTGTCCCATTGTATATTTTGTGAGAAGATCAACGGGGCCACTCTCAATTATCCCACATATGACAAGGAGATGTATGCCTTAATTTGGGCGTTGGAGACATGGCAACACTATCTTTGGCCTAAGGAATTTGTTATATATATGGATCATAAAGCTTTAAAACATCTTAAGGGACAAAATAAGCTAAACAAATGCCATGCTAAATGGGTGGAGTTCCTGGAGTCATTCCCCTACGTGATCAAATACAAGAAAGGTAAGAAGAACATAGTTGAGAATGCGTTGTCTCGAAGGTATGCCCTCATTAATCATTTAGATGCTAAATTGCTTTAGTTTGCTTATTTGAAAGATCTTTATGAAACTAATGTTGATTTTGGTAAAGTGTATAAGTCATGTGTGCAAGGTGCTGTTGAAAAATATTTTCGGCAAGATGGTTACTTGTTTTGCAAGGGTAAGTTATGCATACCCCAAGGACCAATTCAAGACATGCTAGTCAACAAGGCACATAGCGGAGGACTTTTGGGCAACTTTGGCATAGCCAAGACCTTAGCTACCCTCCAAGAACATTTTTATTGGTTGAAGATGAAACGCGATGTAACTAGAGTGCGTGAGCATTTCATTACTTGCAAGAAAGCTAAGTCGTGAATCAAGCCATACAGATTGTATATTCCATTGCCAATTTTGGAAGAACCGTAGGTAGACATCTCTATGGACTTCATTCTAGGGCTTCCTAGAACCAAAAGTGGAAAAGACTTTATTTTTGTTGTTGTAGGTCGGTTCTCTAAAATGGCCCATTTTATTGCATGTCAAAAGACTGATCACACTTTAAATGTTGCTAATTTGTTCTTTAAGGAAATAGCCCAATTACATGGAGTCCCAAGGACCATCGTCTCTGATCGAGATGCTAAGTTCCTTAGTCACTTTTGGAGGACATTGTGGGGTAAGCTCGACACCAAACTCCTGTTTTCTACAACGTGCCACCCCTAAATGGATGGTCAAATGGAGCTTGTCAGTCGAGTTTTATCGACCTTACTACAGGCCATCATTAGGAAAAACTTAAATACATGGGAGTGTTCAACTCTCATAGTTCTCTCTTGACTGAATTAACTTATCAATTATTCTTGTGGCGTCATTTCTGTCTTTTTTGAAATTATCACTTCAATTCGGAGTATGGCGTTCACCTATACCTTTAGTTCCTATCTATCATAGATAATGGGTCAAGGTTTTTTAGCTTTTCAAACTGATTTCACCTAAGTGTTATTTAAGATTCGGGTCACCTTTACCTATATAGTTGGTTCAATCTTGGCCTTGGCCAAATTCACCCATCTATCATCACAATCATATTTTAACCATTTTGTTTTGAACCTATGTTTCAGCCTTTTCAAGCCTATTTTGAAACAACTCACGACTTACTTAATTTTTACGATCGGGCATCTAAACGACTTGAATCATCACTGAAACGAGTTTGTATCACAATTCATCTCAAAAATTTCTTCTTCTTTTTTTACAAATCTTGGCCTTTTTAACATCTTCAAGCATCATTTTCTCAAGATTTGTTCAATACTTTTTAAAGATTTTCTATATTTCAATACTTTTAAGGTAAAAACCTAGAACTTTCAACTTGTTACTTTTATAAAATAAAGGTTGAAATAGTGCTTCTTGATGGTTTATTGGGTTGTTTTTAACTTCATATATAATGTCTTATTGCAGGAGGTCACCTATTCTTAAAGTTTTTCTTAACTTTTTTACCCAAAACCCTAACCCACCAGGTGTTTGATAAAATTCCTAAAAGAGATTTTTTTTTTTTTTGTTTTAGTGTTTTTCTAAGTGGTTAATAGTTAGAATGACCCCAAAGAAACGTTCTAGGACTAGTGCATCATCTTGTAATCCTTCTAGTAAGTTAGAATCATCATTTAATGAGTGTTTTCAAAACTCTATTTAATGAGTGTTTTCAAAACTCTAACTCAATATCTTGTTTTAACTGTCATTTTGCTTCAAAACGTGTATGGGAATCTAGGAAAGTTGATGTAGTCATGTTAGAGGCTATTAGTTTTTCTATCTCCCTATTGTACAAATTTGAGTGTTGATGGAATTTTTAAATATTTCTTTACCAACTTATTTGAATCTTTTTCAAGCTTTCTTTTCCAATTCCAAACTCGAACATGATGAGTCTGGCGATACTGTTACTACCATCACCTTATTCTTAATGGGAACCCCTATTCACCTCACTGTCGAAGAGTTTGGCAATTATCTTCATTTACCTCCTGAAGGTTCCTCCGATGAAATAGGGCATTTTGATCTCTCCCTTTTTTTATTTTATCCAGATCGGCGTCTGAACTAAATCTCCATGATCGTGTCCTCCATTTAATTCTTACTTGAAACCTTAAACCTATCAAAAAGCATGACAAGCTTCGAAACACTGATTATTGGTGGTTGGATTGCTTTAAATCTTATAAGCATCCCGACCTTGCCTTAATAATGTTGACATTACTAAAGCAATCAGAAGGGGGATGAATACAAATATCACTCTTCCTCATGGCAGGTGCTTGTCATACCTTCTTAGGCAATTAGGTATTCGTACCCATGGAGACACCCTCGTTACTTCAAACCAACTAATTAGTTATGGGGCCTTTCATCATGTAGGATATCTTTTCAATGCCAACACTAGTATGTGGCTTAAAAGTGACCATCCGACGAAACATGGAAAAGGTTACACCAACGCCGCGTTTGAAGATTTTTCAGCACCTGTGCATGCTCCTCCACCGACTTCCTCATCACATGCTACTCAACCTTCATCAAAAGTCAATAGTGCCATGCTTGATGCCATACTGTCCTTGAGCAATGATGTTTGGGGACTTCGAAAAGAAGATAGAACTAATAGCGATGAAGTTTGGGGACTTCGAGAAGAGTTTCAATCTTATAGAGAAGACGTTAATTCTAGGTTATCAACTTTAGAGTCTCAAATGGCGTCTCTCCTTGCATGTTTTCCTTCGACGCCTCCTTTCTCCCCTCCTCATGATGATTAGAGGAGCTTTAGGACATACATTTCATTTTTATAACCTTTGCACCTTCATTTCTATGTTTATGCCTATGTATTTGTTTTTATTGCACTTTCTTGCTTTCTTTGTATTTTGAGATACACTGATTTCTTTTAGTTCATTGCTCATTCAATTTTATCTATCTATTGTGATTAACTAACTTCTTTTCTCCTTGAGTTTTATTTGATGTTTGATATAGCAAAAAGGGGAGAAGAAAAGGTAAATTAAGGTAAATTGATTGATTATTTTTTTTATTATTCTTTGATACTAACTAAATGTAAATTTTTGTGACCAATTTATCTTAAAGTAAAACTGAATGCCAACTTGAATGAAAAATTTTATTTTGGCCTCAAATTTAAAATGTCTTTTATTACGTGCTAGCAATTATTCAAAAACAAGGTACCAACTGTTTTGTTATATCAAAAAGGGGGAGGTTGTTAATCCAAGCTTTATTTGATAAAAGATTTTGATATAACAAATTGAAGTGTTTTCGAATATAAGTTAAAATTGACAAAAAGATTTTTAAATTTGAAGTTTAAGAGATAAAATTTTGAAAACTTACATTAAACTCTTAGAAAATTTTGAAACAATTTTAAAATCAAGTTAAAATGATTTTAACCAAGTTAAAATCATTTTAACACATCAAAATGCAAATGAGTTTCAAATAAGCCAAAATTGCTCCAAGCCAAAAAGTATCGATACCATGTTGTCCAAGTATCGATAATTTTAGAACTATCTATACCCTTAGAAAAATCGAGATCAAACTTGCAATCTGTTTTTAAAAGTCCAAAAAAATTATCGATACAATTTTTGAGGTATCGATATTTTCTGAAAATATTGATACCTTCCTTAAAATCGATGTCAAAATAGCATTTTGTTTCTTACAAACCCTACAAAGTATCGATTCGGTATTAATACATTTTTCCAAAAGTACTAATAAAATATTTTTGGTATCGATTAATAAATCCCAACGGTGACTAAATTAGAATTTATTACAAAAATATCGATACCCTTTTATTTGGTATTGGTAGTCGTAGTTGCAGGTGAAATAAATGCTCTAGTTTTACATCCCCAATGGTCTTATTCATTACACCAACAACCTCAACAGTTGGAAATCAATTAGGGGGTATAAATACTATCTTCCAAAGACCAACAATAAAAAAAAAAGCACTTTCAAAGTAAAAATCTTCAATCAAACGACCTTTGAGCTTACTATTTCCATATTTCTTTTTTATACACTTGCGAGCTTTACTCCTATTCTTTTGCTCAAGTGTATTTCATTGTATTTGAGCTTAATTTGTAAATACTTTGATCTTGTAAGGGTTATTTCTTTCTTTGCTTATTTGTATTTCCTTGAGAGGGTTTGTGTCTTAAGATTTGGGGTAGAAATCTTAAGAGAGTTGTAAGGTTAAACATTACCCTCAAAGGTTATCAAATTAGTGAATTTGGGAAAATCCTTAGTGGTGGAAAGCTAAGGTAGTCGAGTAGGCAATTGGGGCCAAACCATTCCAAATCTTTATGTTCATTGTTCCATCTTTTGTCTTTGCTTTCACCAATTTTTTTAAAGGCCAATTTACCCCCTCTTGGCTATTCGGTTTGTTTTATCAAGCTAACAATTATTCTAATTGATTTAGTCATTTTTTATTTTATTTTCTATTTATTTTAGTTATTTATTTTCTAATATTCGTTTTTTTATGGTTTATCATAATATAGAATTTAACCACTACTATTTAGACTTATTCTTATAAAGAGATTTGCAATAGATTTAATCCATCCTCCCTTAGGTACGGTCCTCAGAATACTTCTATGTTCCATTGTAACACAATTATATATTAAAATTTGACTCGTATACTTGATAACTCTTGAAAAGAATTTTAAAGAGGAAGATAATCTTGGGTTGTTGAAAAAAGAATTTAAAAAGAGAAGAAGATAAACATGGGTTGTTGGATTTATCCTAGGAAAAAAGCTATAAAAAGCCAAAAGAGGAAACCCTAAATTGTAAACAAAAAAAGTGGGAGAGATCCTTAAGCGTGAATAAGGGTTCGGCTACACAAAGGAAAGGAAGTCAAAGGCAATCCTTCTTAGCCATCATAAGACACTGTCGCAGTATAGATTGGGAAAGCAAAAGTTGTTTCCCAAAGTTCTTCCGTTATTTCCATTAGTGTTCATTCAAAATATTGAATTGAAGCAGTTGAACACAATGTCAGATAAAATTTACTTTACTACTTTATTTGATTTTTCTTATTTCTTAATTAAAATACAAATGATCTCCAGACATAGAAGACTGTTTGCATACTTATAAATTGATTCTAATTCCAAAAGAGTTGGATTGGTTGGATTAAAATTAAATAAAATGAGTAAGTATTCGATAGACAATTGTGGTCGACTCTAAACATAGATTCACGATTATACAAAATGAACCCATATAAGATATCTAAAAATCCTATAGATGCAGCCAAGGTAACTTAAGGTTTTCCTCTCGCGAGAGGCAAGCTATTTTAGAACTCATTGTGCAGTAAAGCAGATATGATTTTGCCAAGGCATTATTGAGAGTAAAGGTCGATTCTGGGTAATCCCAACCTTCCAAATCAACATCACTCTATCCTTATTCTTTATCGTAGTATCTTTGCCACAGCATATTTAGTTGTTTATTTCTTTATTTATATTCTATTCGGATAATCACTCTCGTTATTACCATTATATTTCTGCTCTCACTTTTGCCATAGCATTTTCGATTATTCATCAATTCCATCTATCACATACATCATCGTTCCTTTGAATTATCACTGCATACTTACCTTAGTTTACCATAGCATTTTTTCGTTAGTCTTCCAATACATTAACCATACTACAATAACTTGACCAATTTTTTTCTTCAATCTGATCCTCATGGGAACGATACTCACTCATCACTTTATTACTTGAACCGGTGTGTATACTAGCACAAAATTGCACATCATTTTACACGCGACAATACTTGCAGACACTACTACTTTAATTTCTTATATTTTTGGTGTAGTATTTCTCAGTCAAATGTTTGCAGGTTTAGCAGTGGTCATCAGGTGCTTTGGAGGAACCGCAAGGTGGAAGAGGTGACGTGGGAAAGAGAAAGCTTTATGAAAGAGCAATACCCTTATATTTTTATAGGTAAGAAAATTTGGGGACGAAATTTGCTTAATGGTGAGAGAGTTATCACACTTCAAATATTGGAATTCGAATTTTGGAAGGCTAGCACAGTTGGTGTAATCTTGTAAGTTAGTCTGTCTAATCAGCAAAATTAGATTGATTCTAGGGTGAAATCATCCGGTGAATTATTTTGTTGTGATCTACCATTTAGTAGACTTTCATTTTTTTGTATTGGCAAACTCCTGTGTTGGCGAGTTCTCCGTTGCATGAACATGCCAGTGACTGGTTCTTTTATGCCTGAGTTAATCATCTAATATTTTAATCCCGGGGTAGAGGGGACACGTATCAGTTACATCTCAAACTTTTAGTAAGGAATGTGTCATTTTGCATGACACCTATAGGACCTCGTTGATGGTGTTTAATTAGTGGAATTATGTTAGATTAGTGGAACCGTGTGTGATGAGTGGAATCTTGTGTGCATGTAAAATGATTTGGTAACCTGTTATAGTGGAATTACGAACTAATTCCTATATAAATAGGATAAAATCTTAATAGAGAAGGACTTTGTTTTCCTTTTCTTTGTTTATCCCTATTCTTTCAGAAGGAACTTAGTGTGTTTTTCACTGCGTGAAAAAGGCACCAGTTTTCAAGCCAACTGTTGGTAAAATTCTTGGGTCCTTCTTTAGTTAAATATCAGGGAATAATAAGATTGTAGGAACCATTTATATAGGTTTTTATAGGAGGTTGGAGGGAAGGAAACTTCCTTTTGGTTAACGTTTTCATGTTTTTGATTCATGTTTTTACATTAAAGTTTAACTTTTTCTGTACTTAACAGAGTGTTTAATTTTATTTAGCTAAAGAAACAGGAGAATACCCAAGTGTAAAAGGGAAAGAACCTATAGAATAGGCAAAGTTTTTCCTGATAACCTCTGGTGAGTTCCTTTCACTTGTTTTTTTATTAAATCCCATCTAATTTCATGATAATATTGTCTTCCAGGTAAGTAAGTTTATTTGAAATCAGTTGTGCATGTCTGTGTTGCCAAACTAAAATGATAATAACGGTACATGCATGAATGATTGTAAATGGATACTCTTCCTTGGTGCACAAGTTCCATATCCATAAGGATGGAAGGGGGAAATGATGGAAACTGTTGAGATGTGAAGGGAGAATGTATAGAGGTTATGATATGATATGATATTTACCTCTGGTAGGTATGTAAAATACAAATCGCGATTGGTGAATGCCCCAGCCTTGTGGGGGAACACGTAAGTGTTCGAATTAACAAGAAGGATTTGCGAAGGTTTGGTTAGATAGATGAAATACCAGTTCAATGGAGCAATACTACGAATATGAAGCAGTGGCTCTTTGGAGTGATATGTGGATTAGAAGCTAACGCAGGGAAAGGGTCCATGAATAGTCCAAAAGCATGCAAGTGAATGTTGCGTAAAGTTAATGGACATGAATAATGCTTCGATGAATGGGTATCCACGTGAGTTGTGCTTAACAGAGAAAAGTATCTTCATGTGAACTAACTTTGGTTGTAGTGTGAAATTGTTTGTGTTTGTGATTAGATATAACTAATATTTGCATGAAAATTGAAGTTATTCGTGAATGCATTTAGCGATGGATAGTATCCACCAGTGAATCCTAATTGTTGGTATTACTAAGTGTTGTAAAATCCTAGCTTAATTTCTCTTCTTGAAAATCTTGTTTGAAAGTTTATTATTTATCCTTAGAGCTCACTCAGTTCATTATGAACTTAGTTTCCCTTACCATTTCAGGATTTATTGAGAAAGTGGGCCTTTGAAAGGACTCAACCAAACAACAGACTCTTTTGTGAGCCATTCATTTTTTCTATTGTAACATGTATATCAAATTAGGGTGGCCTATAGACTAAGTTTGTAACAACCCTCACTCGTCTCTGTCACTGGAGTAGAGTTACAGGAAGTTACGACAATTAACAGAAGAGAATAAAACTATTTCAATTCAAAAGTTTACTTTTGAACCAATTATTAATAAATTTCATTCAATAAACATGTTATTCAAACTAAAACAGGACATAAATCGAGCCTACAAAGCATTAAAAATAGATGATAAACAATTAAGGATTAAATTGAATCAAAACATGAAAACAGGGAAAAAATTAAAATAGGGGTCACATGACCATGTGGCTAGGCCGTGTGGTGCAATAGAGATGGCCGTGTCACTAAACCGTGTACAAAGGCAGAGACCATGTAAGAGGAGACACACGGTCATGTCTCTAGACCATTTAACTAATTGTGACTATGTGGATCTAAAATCATCAAAATCGAACAGAGCACACGGTCGTCTCCTATGCCCATATGAGGCACATGGCTGTGTGCCAAACCGTGTGGTAGACCATGTGTGTTGTATGGTAACTTAAAATGTAAGATTTTCAACTATGGTTTACTTAGGTCCCAAGTATACCAAAACCATGAATTCAATTAGGTCCCAAGCATACCAAAACCATGAATTCAAACCACTCAAAACATATTGAAAATATGTCAAAGTATGTCAGATTCCTAATTTAAACCAATATGCCATAAGGCACCTTTACATCCAACCTAACTAACAATTCAAAACATTCACCTAATCACATATATATTCATCAATGTTTAACATACCATATTTTCCATCTGCCATGCTTATAATTCAAACCAAATCATGTCCAACTGATACCAAAATGAACTCATATCATTACCTTATTACATAACAACATTTTCCATATTCTTGCACATATATGTACCACAATGTTACCATTCATCCGATCAACTAAGCCTAAACCAAACCTTAAATATCAAGTTCAACCATTCATAAAATAGAATTAACATGACATTTCCAAAATAACTTCATCACATTCATCATCTAAGCCTACCATGAAAACATTAACTTTAACACATTAATATTCCATCTATAACTTTAAATTCATCAACTCAAAATACCCTATATACATGCCACAAAACCAAAATAATGAATCAAAATCTACTGAGGCAGAAGTTTGATAGTGTGAGCCTTGAAGTTGACATGTCTGACAAGCTCTACAAAACGTTAACTACAAAGAACAAGAAAATAAAAAAAGTGAGCTTATGTAGCTTAGTAAGTTCATAGGTACAATTCAAATCAACTTACTTCAATTTAACATTTTGAAAACTAAAAACAACTAAGATAAATTAAACCTGACAAACCATTAACCAAAACAAATAAAATCAATGCTGAAATAATTCATCTTTTACTTCATATTCAATCAATAGTTTAATCAAAATAATTCTTATGTATATATATACATTCCATTGAATCAATACCAAAGTGAAATAGTCTAGAATGATCATTCACTGGCACAAACCTTTTGATGGATAAACATGAGAATTATCAAATCATTTTAAGATTAATCACAATTTTAATAGCCCGATGAACTATAGTAGCAAAACTCAGATACTCAGGTAACCATATCACACCAGAGAGCATTGAAATGCTAATAGAGGCACTGAAGTGCAATCCCATACCAGCGCACGTTCTAACCCTATCGATATGCCAATCGTATCTTAATTACTATATTCAAATGGACATTTTAACATAATTTATCACATTTATAAATCATAAGCACTTCCAGAAATACAACTACACACATGCTGTCAGTCAGCTAAGTTTATTCCAAAATCATATAACCCTATTTCCCAAATATCCAACAACTATCAAATGTTCACTTTCTCACCTATACTTAATTGTAAACAATTTATAATTTCAATCTATTCTTAAAACTCAACCACAACACAATTAAATCAACTCATAATAGCACAAGTTATAAATACATACATTCATCTATACTATGAACTTACCTAATATTTAAATGGTTGACAATTAACTCGTAGGGACTAATCTGTAATTTTTCCTTTTTCCCTGTTATCCTCCATATGGTTCAATTCTTTATCTATATAATAGTTAAATTCAATTTATCAATTTCAAATACATTATCAAACTTGTTTCTGTGCACATGACCTATAAATTCTACTTTACAAGTTTTCCTTGAACTTTTACACTTTGTTCAATTTAGTCCTTCAAACCAAAACTATTAAAAACTTCACAATTAACACCAATATATCAAAACAAATTTACTATAATCCTAGATCAACTTTCAAACACTTGAAATTTTTCTGAATTTGTATACTAAATTTTACTTATTTTCATATTAGTCCCTAAATTCAAAACTAACAAAAATTCCTTTATAAAATTCACCATTTAATACCAAGGACATCTAAACACCATCAATGGCAAGTTTCAAAATCTCTAACAGTTTTACAAAATAGTCCTTGGGTTAGCTAGATTAAGCTACAACGATCTCAAATACATAACAAATTCTAAAAATAGATCAAAATTAATTACTTTGTTAGGTAGAGAAGATGATGGACAGCTTAAAATGTTATTCAATGGTGCATTCAAGTTTTCAAAGATGGAGAGAAAAGATGATAGTTTTGTTAAAATTTTTACTTTATTTGTTTTATTATTAACATATAATTAACATATAAAATTAATAAAAATACATCACTAACCATCTATCATATATATTAAGGTATTATTGACTTATAAATCCTTCCACTTATGTTAATTTAACCATTTAATCATTAAAATTCAATAGCAATTAAGTTTTACGTCTTTTGCAATTTAGTCCTTCTTTCCTTAATCAACTAACCGAACATTAAAATTCTCGAACCAAACCTCAACATACCAATATAGTAACTATGTAAATATTTAATAAAAATATTTATGGGCTCGATGTATAGAAACGAGGTCCTGATACCTTATTTTCCAAAACCACTTGATTTTAAGGACAAACCACTTGTATTTAACTATTTGTTCAATTAGCAAAATTTATCAGATCAAAATGCAATATAATACTATATTTGACTCGTATGAATATAATAAAAATAATTATGGACTCACCAGATGGATTTGTGGTCCCAAAACCACTATTTTCCAACACCACTACAAATAGGTTATTATAAAGTCCCTTGTAATTGAAAAATGAATTTGAATTTCTTTTATATAATTGTTTGTATACAACGAATGATGACACTTCACCAATTTATTAACTTTTCTTTTACATGAATTAAGGCTTACTCTTATTTTTCCTTGATTTGTGCCTTAATTCTTTTAATCCATTGAGTAACATTTTGGAACATATACCTTTATTTTCTTCTAGTTTTGTTTTAAAAAAATTACTTCGCCAAACGTCACTTTAAGATTTTACTGAATGACTTAACTACTAAAAACAATGTCTTTGTCTTTATGAAATGATTTCTACTTTTCGATAACATTGTCATTCGCCATTCAAACGATTGAAACGGGGGTGTTACACGATCTCCCTGTAACGCCCCAATTTTTTTGGGTTTTCAAATTTTGCTTGAATTTATCTTTGCATGTCTTGATATGCTAAAGTAGTGAATTAAGTGTGTTTAGTGAATCTTTAGAGGCCTAGGGTTAAGCCTAAGGTCTGGCAAAATTTCTATTTTTGGCTTTAGGTGGAAGTGGATTGGAGCTAAGCGGGCTTTTAAATTAAAGTTGGGGTTTTAAGACACAACAAAACCTGTGGTGAAGTGGCAAGGTAGTGCCACTTAGAGCTCAAGGAGTTGGCGTGTAGAGGCTTGTGAGGAAGCTAAAGATCGAATCCCTTGAGGAGCAAGGTTTTTATTTTATTGCAAGTGCGTAGTAAGAGGTGGACTCCAAGTTAAATTCTGAAGGAAGGAGTTTGAAGTGTTTATGGGATTGGATTAAGGAGTGATAAGGGGAGAAAATTTAGGGTTTAAGTATGAAGGGAGAGTTGGCCGAATGAGGGACTGTTTGATGTGCAAATTCGGCTGGGGGTAAGGGCTAGCATTTTCGGCATTTGTTGTATGTGTGTGCCGATTTCTTTTGGCAAATCTTTCAGGATTTCTCAAGTGTGATCAGTTTCTTTTTTCTGAATAGGTATAGTTCATTTGAGGGCTCTTTATTCTTTCTTTTTCCTTCTCCCTGTTGGTTCTAAAAGCCAAAAACTGAAAGTGGTAAGCTTTTTTTGTGCCGACTTGTTCAAAGGACCGAACCTTTTCTCATCCCTTCTTCTTAAAGCCGAAACCTATACTCCATATCTTCTTTTCTTCTTCTTTATCATTTGGGATCGATTTCCCTAAGTTCTCTTGGCTGATTGCTTCCAAAAGCCGAAACCCTCAAGCCTCTCATCTTTCTGTCAACCATATCCTCTCTTTTCATAAACTTTTCTTCTTCTTCCACCTTTTCTTTCAAAATAGAAACCTCCATACTCTCTAGTGTGTTTGTTTCGAAAGTCGAATCCCATAGATCTCTCCCCTTCTTGTGTTCTAACTAGATCTATAATAGATCTGGACTAGGCTAGTGATTGGAGGCTCTCTTCTGTCAAGACAAGCAGGTGAATCTTTGGTGTTTCCGTAGTCGAACTTAGGGGTTGATCTCGTGAAGCGTATGGGTGAGCAAGTGATCGCAAGGTGTTCTAGATCTACTTGTTAGAACTTAGCCAATGTTGTTCGCTCGCAGGATCTCGACGTAGTTCGTAAACAGATGTGTAACGACACCCTCTAGTAGATTAGATCGACAAAAGCCGAAAAGCTGAAATGTTGAAAAGTTAGCATTTCGTGGGCTTGCGAGCGTGTGAATGCTCGTGGATTAATCCAAAATCATGGATCTGGATTAATGAACGGTAAGGGCTATTGTGCCCGTTTTCGTGCAATTAAGTGGTTTTGAGCCTCGATGGGCCGAAATTGGGCTCAATGGGCTTACGGGCCCATATGGGTAAAAGTATTCGGTAAGTGTTTTCTAGTAAATTGGATGTTAATTCTGTGATAATATGTGTAAAATCTGACTGAGCGGGCCATAATAGCATGTAGGCTCCCTCAGGCCCATTAGGGGTTTTAGGGCCCGATGGCACTGAATGAATAAATAGGCTATTTGAGTCGCTCGGAGTGACGTTAGATCTGTTAGAAGGTTGTATTAAGCATGAGACTTAGAGACATAGCAAAATTACCAAAATACCCTTGAAGGGTGAAAATTAACATTTTACCCCTGGATGTTAATTGACTGTTTTACCCCTAGAAATAGCTGACTGATTTTCATGTTACTGTATCTGATATTTTGTATGCCATGACATGTAATATTCTGATTTGCATGGGGTTGGGTTATTGATATGGAGGAAGTGCTTAAGTGGCTTTGCCACGTAATCTGTTAAGAGGCTCTGCCTCGTATTACTATTCTGGTGGCTTGGCCACAATTTCTGTAATAGCAGCACTGCTGCGACTGTGGTGTGTAGGGCTGGGTGGGTTGAGTTATTCCCCACATGGTGTGTAGGGCTGGTACGGGTGGTGTATAGGGCTGGATTGGGCTTGGGCTTTGCATACATGCATATATATACATTAACCTGTTTCTATAATGGGCCCAAGGCCCACTCCGTATCTGAAAAGGGCCAAGGCCCAGTTTAATCTATATCTGATTAGGGCTTCGGCCTAGACTGAGCTTGGACTAGTCTATGACACTGGTTGGGTTTCTTTACACGCTGAGTTTTCACAAACTCACCCTCTCTTTTCCATCTATGCAGGTAACCCTCAACTATAGAGGACTTGGAGCTATAAGGGATTCGGAGTGGCCACATGATTTACTTTCTGGTTTATAGTTTTCTAAATTTACTTTATTAATGCTTTATTGTAATTTCGGTTTTAAGTTGTAATAAGGTCGCTCGGGTATTTTATTTTGGGTTTTATTTAGTATTGGTTTTCTTTACGATAGACTAGTTCGCATGGGCTTTTCAAATCTAATCAAACGTTTTTTAAAACTTGCCATACGTGACAAATGGATAGCTTAACGACGATAACAGAACAACAAATCTCTTAAAAGTGAACTTTATTCGGTAATAACTACGATTTTTAAACTAAAGGTGATTCTTATTTACCAGTCTTAAACACGGCTCAACTACAAACACCATAACATTTTATTAAATGAACAACAAAGTTTAAGTCAAGTGTCCATGTGACACTCTAGAATTGGCCATAACGCCTAGGTCGAGTTTGAGGTGTTATACTCCCAATATGGTCCTATTTTCTCTCATGGTAACCATTTCATCTTCCTTGATAAAAAGCCAATTACTATCAAATAGTAATCAAGCCATTCATCACAAAGACAACTACTCGTAACCACGTTTACTTTTCATCAACTATATAATGCCAACGAGAGGATATCATTTACCCATGTCTTGGGCTATAAATTCCACTGTTGTGAATGACGCTACATACTGTAGAAGTCATACACCCAACGCACCAACTTTTAGTTCCTTATCTATTCAAATTCAAGTTTTTACTTACATCAATGTAACGCCCTAAAAATTTAAGTCTTTAATTTTTGTATGTTTTGGCACAAATTGTATGATTGCTTTAATGGTTAAGTGATTTAGGAGTCTTTGGGAGTCTCTGAGAAGCCCTGGGTTCAAGCCTTGTCTTATGCAAAAATTTTGTTTTCATTAAAGTAAACCCTTAGCTTTGGGCCAATAAGCTTATAATTAATTATGGGTAAACCATGTCACAAAAAGTCTAGTGGTCAATTGGTAAGTGGCGTTTTGAGTGTACATGAGGTCTGGGGTTCGAGGCTTGTAGATGTAGAAGTGTGTTTTTATTTTGCCATTGGCGGGGGGGAAGTGTTGTAGTTGGTCTAAAATTGGGGGTTGAGGGCAATTGTGGCCAAATTCTAGGAGTTTGTTAGAGGGAATTTCGGCTAATAAGGATATGGTTAGGTGGGACAGAGTTGAGTGATCTCAAGAGTGATAGGGGGAGAAAAATTAGGAGATTTGAAGGAGTGGAAGAGGGTGTGCCGAACTTGGACTCTCTTAGTCCATGTATTTTTAGTTTTGGTGTAATTCACTGTGGGGTTGGGTTATTTTCTTTTTTGGTTTTTTTTCTCTAGAAGCCGAAGTATAGCATTTTGAGGTTTCCATTCAATTTGGTTTTGGCTGATAATTGTTCTTGTCAAACATCCTGTGCCGATATTGGTTTTCCTTGATACCAATTTTGCTCGTGTTCAGATACCTTTCGATTTTTGGTTGCCTTCGGTTTCATTGTGTCTATCGATCTTCTTTTCTTTTACTTAAACCCATTTGATTTTTTTGGCCAAATTTAGCTTCTCTCTTCCCCCACCATTTCTTTTTCCTTTTCGGTTTCCTCTCCTAGCCGATTCTCTTTTTCTCCTCTTTCTAAGCTCTCCCGAATATTCTTCCCTCTTTTCTTTTCTCTATTCTTTTCCTTTTACATTATTACGTTGGTTGAGAACCCATAGCGCGTTTCTATTTTTTCTCTCGGCTTTAGCAAGGGTTCATTGATCATTTGGGAGCGCACGATTTTTCTCTTCCTCTTCCTCAAGTGCTCTTCATTGGCTGAATACTAATAGGTGAGCATCAATATTATCCCATTCGCTTTCTTTTTGATTTCCCTGCTCTGGACATCGTCTCTTGTTTTCTTTTTCTGCACCGATTACCCTTCTTTTTTCAACTCTTTCAGATTAATCCAGAATCACGGTTCATGGTTCGCTACTTCATTAATCTATAGTCAGTTCTGTTGTGTTGGTAAGTGGTTGGGAGTAAGCGCTAAGAATCAAAAGTTACTCTGTTGAGATGATATCATACTTCTAGTCTGAATCTAATGAAAAGAGGTGATTTTTGTGTCGAAGGTCAAGGGTGATCGGTACATCTCTGGTGAACTAAGGGGGCGATTACTACTGTTTTGGTAAGGGCATTGTGATTGATTTGGAATTCTGTTAGATCTCGATTATAACATAGGTTAAGTATCTAATCAATAATTTATTGTCTTCCTTAGGAATAAGAGTGTACGAACGAGGATTAATTTCCAATCGCATTCGGTGTGTACTCACACTATTTTAACCGTAGGACGGCAAAAGCCGAAATGCCAAAAATGTGGCATTTGATGCCCCACGAGCGTGCAACCGCACGTGTGGTAATTCGAGCCTACAAACGTGAGCGCATGACGGTAGAGGCCACCATGAGCGATCTCATGGGTTCAGGTCATTTTGGGCCACATTGGGCCAAAATGGGCCTGTGGGCCCAATAGTCTTATGGGCCCCACACGGGTAAATCTCACGGACATGTGGGAAATATTGGACCCAACTGTGTCGTTCACATGGCTGAGGTCATTTCTGGGCTGAGAGGGTCACACTGGCGTGTGGGCTCACATGGGTCGCATAATGGGCTTTGGGCCCATATACACTGTTTTGACTGTTAAGGTAAAATGACTATTTTACCCCTATAAGTAAAAATTAATGATTTGCCCTATGACATATCCGACATTATTGATCATGACATTTTGCATACACGTATGATATTATGACACGACACATTGGATGGGGACAGGTTTTTGTATCTAGAGGAAGTGTATTGTACTGATAAGGTTACACGAGTCGCCCTAGACGACTGTGGACATATTGATGGCTTTAAGCTACTTATATTACTGGCAGTTTTGCTGTGATACCGTTTAGTGCCGCAACTGGTGCTAACCTTGGTATGTCTGGCTGGGTAGGTCGATTTTATCCCCACATGGTGTGATTGGCAGGATGGAAGTAGTGTGTTTGGCTGGATTGGGTGGGGTTTTTTTTATTACATTACTGTACTGCTACTGTCCCTATAATCGGTGAAGGCCCACATTGATATTATCACTGTATGGGCTCAGGCCCGGACTGTTACTGCATACTATTTGATAAGGGATTACACACTGAGTTTTCATAAACTCACCCTTCTGTTTATCTGTACAGGTAATCCCTAGCCATAGATGGATTGGTGCCGTGAGGGACTCAGAGGTGGCTACACGATTGCTTCTTTTATATACTTTTTATTCTTATTTACTGTTAATTTCAATTTGGGTAATTTTTATGTAATAAGGCCTCTTTAAGGTTTTAACTGTTAATTTGGGATTTTTAGTTATTTTGTTATAAACAGCTAGATGTAGGAAAGAGACGGGTTTTAAAAGATAAATACTTTTCAAAACACCATGCTTACATAAAATATTTTTTAAAGCTTCCGCTATTAAATGAGTTTTTAACAATATGTAACGATTTTAAAAATAAACGGTTTTGAATAATAACCTACGTTTTGAAAATAAACGTGTAACAGCCCAAATTAGGGCTTAGTTAGAATAGTATTTTTGAGACCATAAATTCGAGTTATAAGAGTACTTTTTATGACTATTCTTAAGTTTATAATATATGTTAGTGAGAAAATACCATGAAGGAAATTTCATGAAATAGGGTTCAATTTGTCTTTATGGGCTAAATCACAAAATAGGAAAATTTTGGAAGGTTTAATATGAAAAAGTATTAGAGAAAATTATTTAGTATTATTCTATGTGTTATGGTATTTTTATAGGAGTGTATGAAAATTTTAGCGAATTAATTTACGCGATTAAAGGCTTAATCGCGAGAAAGAACTAAATCGCATAAAAGGGAAAAGGTTAATTTTGCTAGCAATTTGTGTTAATTAGCTAGAAGAACAAAATTGGGGGTCTTTAAAGGGCAATTAGGCCCTTTAAATTGAGTTGGCTGGCCATGATATGCAAGGGAGACAAAAAGAGTGGAAAAGTCAAAACTTGTTGGTATTATGTGGCATTTTGTGCATTAAAAATAAACAAAAAGGAAAAAGTTGTCATCTTTTTCATTTCCTTGCCTCTTTCACCGAAATTAGCAGCCATTCTTGGGGGTTTTAGAGCTTAAAAATTTCAGCAACTTTAACACTCATTTGTAAGTGATTTCCTTGTCATTTCTTGAATATTTTTGCATATTTGAGACCCTCATGACATAAGCTTTCTATTGAAGGGTGTATTAAGCATTTTGGTTTGAAGTTTAAGGTTTTGCCATGGATATGTTGATGTCTTTTATTGGAGTTTTATGAAAGAAAAATGAATGTAGGATGTTTGATAAATAACTTTTGGAAATAGGTGTTCATAGAAAACACCTAAATAGGACTTATTTGTAAGTAAATAAGTTGTTTTGGTTAATGCACGAATGATGAATATTTAAAGTTATTATATGCATGAAAGGGCTTAGATAGGCATGAGAAATGAGGAAATTTGATAAAAATCAATTTCCGAACATAAGGGGAAAATGGTCATTTTGCCAAAGTCTAGGGGCAAAATGGTCAAATTGCCAAATTGCGAATTAGAGGTAGTCCAAATTAATATGATGACTAAATTATTGATCTTAATTATTATAGATCAAGAAACTCAAAGCCCGAATCAAAACCGGGGAAAAGGAAAAGTGGTGGACTAAATCGAGCGTTTATCACATTTTGGAGACCCGAGGTAAGTTGTATGTTATATTTTAGCATTTATTATTATGGAACTTTTATAGTGAATTGCTACGATATCTATGATGATACAATGAAATTTTTTACATTAGTTTTCATTAATAATTAATGAAGAGATAGTAGAATGTTAATGAACACGAAGAATACTGTTGCCATACCATGAGAATTTGTAGGTCCCATATAAGACCATGTCTAGGACATGGCATCGGCACCGAACGGAGATCCTATGTAAGACCATGTCTGGGACATGGCATTGGCATTGACACAAGGTCCCGTATAAGACCATGTCTGGGACATAGCATTGGCACCGAGATGAGATATAGATCCCCTATAAGACCATGTCTAGGACATAGCATGGGTATCTAAGAATGATCCCGTATAAGACCATGTCTACGACATGGCAACGGCATCATATGAGATCCCGTATAAGACCATATCTGAGATATGGCTTTGGCATCAGTGCGAGATCCCATGTAAGACCTTATCTAGGATATGGCCTTGGCATCTCAGCAAGAGAATGGCATTATAGTTATCCTTCGATATTCCAAGTATATTAATAGAGAAAGTATTCGAGTTGACTAAGTTAATGAAAAGGACTAAAGTTTATGACAAGTGTTACAGGTACCCTCAATTAAGATACGAGGTAATGATAATATTAGTTATAAGATTGACTAATTCTCGAAAATAAGCAAGGTATGAGATTAAGTTAATATTGAGGTTGTGTAAGTCACGAGTATGAGTAAAAGTATTAAATACTTTAAAATTTAGCTATGATTGTTGATTATAATTACCATTTTATTTCATGCAACTTACTAAGCAATTTGTGATTACTTCCTCGATTTCCCTTTTTATGTAGATTTGTTGTGTTAGCTCGAGAAACGTTAGAAGTCGGAGCTCGAAGTCACACTATCAACAAATTAAATCCACATGGGTATTGGACATAGGCGTGTCCCTAGCGTGCTTAGGCCATGTGAGGCACACAGGCCATTAGCACAACCATGTTTAGAGGTCACACGGACGTGTTGCCCTCTCACACGGACGTGTGCCCTGTTCTTGCTAGTTTTTGTAGAATCTTTCTTAAGTGCACGAAATGGTCTCGGGTTAATTCCGAACCATGATTTAGGCCTCGTAGGCCCATAAGAAGGCTTGTAGGACTATGTTTGGAAAATTTTTAATTGGGACACATTTTCATAAGTTTAAGTAAAAGGTTTACATGAGTTTTAGTACGGTAATCCTCATACCCTATTCTAGCATCGGTTACGAGTAAGAGGTGTTACAAAACGTACCATTTCAATTCAGTGAAAGATAAATAAAAGTGGATTAAAGAGTAAAGAGAGTTTTTATAGTATTAACAATCCAATCTGATCAACAAATTTTTTTCTATAATATCACAAAGAGGTTTAATACTGAATGGGTTTCGATGAGAACATGTTTTTGAAAAACACTTTAATGCGACACTGCCAGATACGGCCATAACGTCTGGGCCGAGTTTGGAGTGTTACATTTAGTGGTATCAGAGTTAGGTTGCAAAACTCAGTTGTGGAATGGGTTTTTAAATCTTAAATTTCAATGAAGTTACTTTCAAATGATGTTAAGTATTTTGAAATATTTTTACTGAACTGTGGCACATCGAGTCCCCGACGCTGATTCTTTAAGTCTTTTTGATACTGTTGCTTGTTTAAATTGAAATGCAATATATTGGAAATACTAGGATTACTTTATTAGATCGTACTGAGATAATCTAGTTAGAGTAAACTGAAATCTGTAGGAAACTGAAAACTGTAGTTGGCCTACAATCTGTGAAAACAAACTCTCAGTCACTGTTTTTCATAAAACATCTTCTAGTAATTACTGAAACTATAAAGTAATCTGCGTAAAATTCCTAATTCAGATAATACGCAAAGTGATAATGAGTACTAAAGGTACTCGTGGAGGAGATACAAGAGGCCGCAGTAGAGGCTGTGGAAGTACTAGGCTGGGTCTTCGTCTTCGAGCCACATGCCTAACGTTGAAGCTAGGGAGGCACCAGCATCACCGATAACTGAGACGGGGTCGTATAATCGGGTAGCTGGGGATGACGCATTGTCCTAAGCTATGCTCCAAATTCTGGAAAGGATCACTGGGCCCAATACTGGTACAAGGGGCCATGGGTCGATTATGGAACGACTCCGGTCGAATGGAGCTGAGATCTTTAAGGGTATTGCTGGAGTAGCCCCTAATGTGGCTAAATATTGGTTGAGGCCACGGAGAGAATAATGGATGACCTTGACTGCACTCCCGAGTAGAAATTAAAAGGTGCAGTGTCATTACTATGAGACGAAGCCTATTAGTGGTGGCTTACCGTGAAAGAGGGCACTCAGCCTGACCGATTAACTTGGGAATTCTTCAAGTCTGCATTTCAAGGAAAGTATGTGGGTGCTAGTTACGTGGATGCCCGAAGAAGAGAATTCCTGAACCTGACTCAAGGGGATAGATCTGTGGCTGAGTACAAGGAAGAATTTTTACGACTTAGCCACTATGCTCGAAGGACGGTGGCTACAGAATATGAGCGTTGTGTTTGTTTGGAGGACGGCCTCAAGGATAGTCTATGAATACTGATAGCTCCGTAGAGGAAGCGAGATTTTGCTGTGTTAATGGAAAAAACAAATATCGTCGAAGATGTGAAATGTGTCGAGCGCCAGAACCGGGAAAAGGAAAGAGGCAGAAATAAAAGGGATTCAGAGCCTGCAAGTTCTTATGGTCGGCCCAAGAAAAAGGCCATAGTTGATGGCCAGTCCGAGTTGGGGCCCCTGTTGCTGTTACTAGGTCACAGCCTTGTGCAAATTGTGGGAGACGCCATCAGGGCGAGTGCTAGAAAAAGATTGGAGTGTGTTTCAGGTGCGGATCATTGGAGTACCAAGTTAGAAATTATCCACAAAGACCTGTGTAGATGCAAGCTACAGGTCATAGTGTTATTCAGCCACCGAGAGCTGTTTAGCAGCCAACGAGAGTCCGGGGTCAGGCCAGGGGTGGAAATGGCATGGGTCATGGTCGTGGAGCACCAGGCAGAGGTGCTGGCCATGTTGAGGTGAGGCAACCAGCTCTGGTTTATGCTGCTCGTCACCAAGAGGATGGAGACGCCCCAGATATGATTACTGGTACGTTCCTTATCCATGATATACCTTATACTGCACTGATTGATATTGGGTTTACATATCCGTACATTGCATGCACTGTGTCTGAGATTTGGGTATTTTGTGTGAGACTACTATTAGTGAAATGACCGTAATAAGTCCATTGAGGTAGTAAGTAAGGGTAGATAAACTATTCAGAGATGTGCCTTTAGAGGTTCAAGGAGTTACCTTTCTGACGGATTTGATGGAACTACCCTTTGGTGAATTTGACTTAATCTTGGGAATGGATTGGCTGGAAAAACATCGGGCAAGTTTGGATTGTACTGCTAAGCGGATGGTAATGAAAACTGTAGAGAATGAAGAGGTAGTAGTGATTGGGGAGCGTCAAGATTACTTGTCAAATGTGATTTCTGCATTAAAGGCCGAGAAGCTGGTTCGTAAAGGTTGTGAGGCGTATTTAGCCTACACCAATATTTCAGATTCTAAGGGTCCTTCTATTAAGGATTTGAGAATAGTTACAGATTTTCCTTATCTTTTTCCCAATGAGCTACCTGGATTACCTCCAAACTGTGAAGTTGAATTTGGGATCGAGCTTCTACCTAGTACAGCTCTGGTGTCCATTGCCCCTTATAGAATGGTACCGAATGAGCTGGTAGAACTTAAAGCTCAAATTCAAGAGTTCTTGGACCAAGGACTCATTCGACCTAGCGTGTTTCCATGGAAAGCATTAATGTTATTTGTGAAAAAAAGGATGGATCCATGCGTATGTGCACTGACTACCGGCAATTGAACAAACTAACCATCAAGAATAAGTACTCGGTTACCGAGGATAGATGATCTATTTGATCAGCTTCGAGGAGCTTCAGTTTTCTCCAAAATTGATCTCTGTTCTGGGTACCATCAACTGAGGGTTAAAGAGGTGATGTCTACAAGACAGTGTTTAGGACTCGTTATGGTCACTATGAGTTCTTAGTGATGCCGTTTGGGCTAACGAATGCACCGACAGCCTTTATGAATTTGATGAACCGAGTGTTCCAACCCTATTTGGATCGGTTCGTAGTGGTGTTTATAGATGATATCCAGGTATATTTGAGAACCTAAGATGAACATGATGCACATCTCCGAGTTGCTCTATAGATTTTAAGGGCGAAACAGTTGTACGCAAAGTTTAGCAAGTGCGAATTCTGGCTATGAAAGGTGACATTTTTGGGCCACGTAGTATTTGCCGAAGGAATTAGGGTTGATCCCCGAAAAATCAAGGTTATTCTGGATTGGAAACCACCTAAGATTGTATCTGAGATTCAAAGTTTTTTGGGTCTGGCATGGTATTATAAATAGTTTATCGAGGGGTTTTCATCGATTACTGCACCCCTAACTAAGTTACTACGTAAAGGGGTATCGTTTAACTGGACTGATAAGCAGCAAGAGAGTTTTTAGAAACTTAAAAAGTTTTTGACTTAGGCCCCTATCTTGATTCAAGCAGAGCCTAGGAAAGAGTTTACTGTCTACAGCGATGCGTCACACGTTGTTTAGGATGTGTGTTGATGCAAGAGACTAAGGTGGTTGCATATGCATCTTGTCAGCTTGAAACTCGTGAGGCGAATTACCCAACACATGACTTGGAGTTGGTTGCGGTGGTATTCGCACTAAAAAGTTAGAGTCATTACCTGTACAATGAGAAGTGTATTATTTACACGGATCACAAGAGCTTCAAGTACCTCTTCACTCAGAAGGAGTTGAATCTTAGGCAACATAGATGGATTAAGCTGCTTAAGAATTATGACTACTCTATTGAATACCATCCCGGTAAGGCTAATGTGGTAGTTGACGCACTGAGTCGTAGGGCTGTGTCTGATCTAAGAGCAATGTTTGCTCGTCTCAGCTTGTTCGATGATTGTAGCTTGTTGGCTGAACTGCAAGTTAAACCGACGTGGATTGAACAGATTAAGTATAAACAATTGGTAGATGAGTCACTGGGTCCTCGATTCCGACAGATTGAGAATAGGAAAACTTCAGGTATTGGATTGAATAACGAAGGGGTACTGTGTTACCGTGGGAGAGTTTGTGTACCGAGGGATACCGTTTTAAGGCAATCTATACCGCAAGAGCGCATAGTAGTCCTTATACTATGCATCCTAGTGGGAACAAGATGTACCGAGACCTCTGTAAGTTATACTAGTGGCCAGGACTTCAGCACGAGGTTACTGATTTCGTAAGTAAATGCTTGACTTGCCAGCAAGTTAAGGTCGAACATCAGTTGCCCTCAGGGTTATTACAGCTGGTTAAAAATCCACTTTGGAAGTGGGAGAGGGTAACTATGGACTTTGTTAGTAGGTTGCCCCTAACGCCTACTAAGAAGGATTCGGTATGGGTCATCATGGATCGATTGACCAAGTCTGCCCATTTTATACCGGTTCGTACTGATTACTCATTCCAGAAGCTAGCTAAGTTATATGTGGCTGAGATTGTAGGACTGCATGAGGTACCGATTTCCACAATATTTGATCAAGATCCTCGTTTCACATCTCGATTTTGGAAGAAATTACACGAGGCACTGGGTACAAGGTTGGACTTCAGTACTGCATTCCATCCTCAAACAGATGGTCAGTCAGAGAGGGTGATTCAGATATTGGAAGACATGTTAAGGAGTTGTGTAATAGATTTCTGAGGTAGTTGGGAAGACTACTTGCCGATAGCGGAGTTTGCATATAATAATAGCTAACAGTTAAGCATACAGATGGCACTATACGAGGCGTTATATGGCCATAGGTGTCGTACTCCTTCATGTTGGACTGAACTGGGCAAGCGACGTGTTCTGGGCCCAGAGTTAGTTTCTGATACCGAGAACAAAGTTAGGTTAATTCAAGATTGGTTAAAGGCGGCTTCAGATAGACAGAAGTCATTTGCGGACTTGAAGCGCAAAGGGATTGAGTATTCTATGGGGGACTTTATGTTTCTCAAGGTCTCCCCATGGAAGAAGATACTGAGGTTCGGTCATAAGGGCAAGCTAAGCCCTAGATTCATTGGGCTTTACCATATACTAAAGCGTGTGGGACCAGTTGCATATCAACTTGACTTACCTCCAGAGTTGGACCGAATCCACGATGTGTTCCACGTCTCCAAGCTGAGGCGTTACCGCTCTGATCCCACGCATATAGTTCCAGTTGAGGAGATCGAGGTTAGGCCAGATTTGACCTTCGAGGAGGAATTAGTACAGATACTAGACAGCGATGTTAAAGTTCTGAGAAAGAAATCCGTCCCACTCGTTACAGTACTTTGGCGTAATCATAGTTTAAAAGAAGCTACGTAGGAGGTGATACGACAACAATACCCTCATCTGTTTTGACCAGGTAAATTTCGAGGTCAAAATTTCTTTTAGGGGGTAGAATTGTAACGCCTCAAAAATTTAAGTCTTTAATTTTTGTATGTTGTGGCACAAATTGTATGGTTGCTTTAATGGTTAAGTGATTTAGGAGTGTTTGGTAGTCTCTGAGAAGCCCTGGGTTCAAGCCTTGGCTTCTGCAAAAATTTTGTTTTTATTGAAGTAAACCGCTAGGTTTAGGCCAATAGGCTTATAATTAATTATGGGTAAACCATGTCACAATAAGCCTAGTGGTCAATTGGTAAGTGGCGTGTTGAGTGTGCATGAGGTCTAGTTTTGAGGCTTGGAGATGCAGAAGTATGTTTTTATTTTGCTATTGGCGTGGGGGAAGTGTTGTAGTTGGACTAAAATTGGGGGTTGAGAGGAGTTATGGCCGAATTCTAGGAGTTTGTTTGAGGGAATTTTGGCTGATAAGGATATGGTTAGGTGGGATAGAGTTGAGTGATCTTAGGAGTGATAGGGGAGAAAAATTAGGAGATTTGAAGGAGTGGAAGAGGGTGGTGTGCTGAACTTGGACTCTCTCACTCCATGCATTTTTAGTTTTGGTGCAATTCACTGTAGGGTTCGGTCATTTTCTTTTTTGGTTTTTCTTCTGTGCACGCTGAAGTATAACATTTTGATGTTTCCATTCAATTCAGTTTAGGCCGATAATTGTGCTTGTCAAACATCTTGTGCCGACATTAGTTTTCCTTAATACTGATTTTGCTCGTGTTTAGGTACCTTTCGATTTTTGGTTGCCTTCGGTTTCATTGTACCTATCGATATTCTTTTCTCTTACTCAAACCCATTTGATTTCTTTGGCCGAATCTAGCTTCTCTCCTCCTCACCATTTCTTTTTTCTTTTCGATTTCCTCGCCTAGCTGATTCTCTTTTTCTCCTCTTTCTAAGCTCTCCTGAATATTCTTCCCTCTTTTCTTTTCTCTATTCTTTTCCTTTTACGTTATTACGTTGGTTGAGCACCCATAGCGCCTTTCTATTTTTCCTCTCGGCTTTAGCAAGGGTTCGCTGATCATTTGGGAGTGCATGGTTTTTCTCTTCCTCTCCCTCAAGTGCTCTTCATTGGCTGAATACTGTTAGGTGAGCATCGGTATTATTCCATTCGCTTTCTTTTCGATTTCCCTGCTCTGGACATCGTCTCTTGTTTTCTTTTTCTGCACCGATTACCCTTCTTTTGTCAATTCTTTCAGATTAATCTCGAATCATGGTTCTTGGTTCGCTTCTTCATTAATCTATAGTCGGTTCTGTTGTGCTGGTAAGTGGTTGGGAGTAAGCACTAAGAATCAAAAGTTACTTTGCTGAGATGATATCATACTTCTAGTGTGAATCTAATGAAAGGAGGTAATTTTTGTGTAGGTGGTTGCGGGTGATCGGTACATCTCCAGTGAACTAAGGGGGCGATTACTACTATTTTGGTAAGGGCATTCTGATTGATTCAGAATTTTGTTAGATCTCGATTATAACATAGGTTAAGTATCTAATCAATAATGTATTATCTTCCTTAGGAATAAAAGTGTACGGACAAGGATTAACTTCCAATCGCATCAGGTGTGTACTCACACTGTTTTAACCATAGGACGGCAAAAGCCGAAAAGCCGAAAATGTGGCATTTGATGCCACACGAGTGTGCAAACACACGTGTGGTAATTCGAGCCCACAAACATGGGCGCATAACGGTAGAGGCCACCATGATCAATCTCATGGGTTCAGATCATTTTGGGCCACGTTGGGCCGAAATGGGCCATGTGGGCCCAATGGGCTTGTGGGCCCCATACGGGTAAATCTCATGAACATGTGGGAAATATTAGACCCCGGCTGTGTCATTCACATGGCTGAGGTCATTTTTGGGCTGAGTACGCCATACTGGCGTGTGGGCTCACATGGACCGCATAATGGGCTTTAGGCCCATATACACTGTTTTGACCGTTAAGGTAAAATGATTGTTTTACCCTGTAGGTAAAAATGACTGATTTGCCCTATGATATGTCTGACATTATTGGGCATGACATTTTGCATACACGTATGATATTATAACATGACACATTGCATGGGGACGGGTTTTTGTATCTGGAGGAAATGTACTATACTGATAAGGTCACACGAGTTGCCCTAGACGACTGTGTACCTACTGATGGCTTTAAGCTACTTATATTACTGGCAGCTTTGCTATGATACCGTTTAGTCCGCAACCGGTGCTAACCTTGGTGTGTCTGACTGGGTGGGTCGATTTTATCCCCATAGGGTGTGATTGGCGGGACGGAATGGTGTATCTAGCTAGATTGGGTAGGGTTTTTCCTATTACATTACTGTACTGCTACTATCACTGTAATGGGCTAAGGCCCACATGATACTATCACTGTAATGGGCTCAGGCCCGGACTATTATTGCATACTATTTGATAAGGGATTACACACTAAGTTTTCATAAACTCACGCTTCTGTTTATCTTTACAGGTAATTCCTAGCCATAGATGGATTGGTGCTATGAGGGACTCGGAAGTGGCCACACGACTACTTCTTTTATATATTTTTTTATTCTTATTTACTGTTAATTTCTATTTGTGTAATTTTTATGTAATAAGGCCTCTTTAAGGTTTTAACTGTTAATTTGGGATTTTTACTTATTTTGTTATAAACTGCTATATGTAGGAAAGAGACGAGGTTTTAAAAGATAAATACTTTTCAAAACACCATGCTTACGTAAAATATTTTTTAAAGCTTCTGCTATTAAATGAGTTTTTGATAATGTGGAACGATTTTAAAAGTAAACGGTTTTGAATAATAAACTACATTTTGAAAATGAACGTACCGTTTCAATTTAGTGAAAGATAAATAAAAGTGGATTAAATAGTAAAGAGAGTTTTTAAAGTATTAACAGTCCAATACGATCAACAAATTTTTTTCGATAATATCACAAAGAGGTTTAATACTGAATGGGTTTCAATGAGAACATGTTTTTGAAAAACACTTCAATGTGACACCACCAGATACGGCCATAATGTCTAGGCCAGGTTTTGGGTGTTACAATCAAAATGTACGAGTCACACATGTATAGTCCGTCATCCACTCAAGATTTAAGTATGCCACACTGTGAATGTCACAAGTGAATAAATCCATAAATGGATTCAAGATCTATTCTTCTTGGGTTTAGTCCGATGTACTGTTAGTCCAGTTAGTCACATATATGTCTCTATTTTCTGGGAGTCATCCGCTCTGATGCCCAAGACAAAGAATCTCCCAAACTGAACTTGATAGACAACATATTAGTCTTTCAATCGGTTTGCCCATTTTTTATTAAACTAACAACATATTTAGGTTCGTCTACTAATATAAGTTGTCTTTATGTATTATGACCTAACCACATAATACTGCTTAATATTAGTTATGTAATACCCCTTACCCATATCCAATGTTGGGACAGGGTATGAGGTATTACCTTACTAAAACACATGTAAACATACAATCTCGAGTCAACAAAATTTGTCCCAAATTTAAAACCTTTCAAACTCTGTTTAACAGCTCTTAATATGGATCTACAAGCCCAAAACTTGTTTAGAAAACCATTCGGAACTAATCCGAGTGCTTAGAAAACTTTCAAGAAAATCTACTAAAAACAGGGCACATGCCTGTTTGGAAGGGCAACACGCCCGTGTGGCCTCTAGACATGGCCGTGCTGAAGGCCCGTGTGGTTCACACGGCCTAAGCACCTAGGGCACGCCCGTGCCCCTCGCCCGTGTGGATATATTTTCCAACATCGAACCTACATAGGTTTTCAGGTCGCCCGTATCCCACACACGGCCATGACATGCCCGTGTCTTCCACCCGTGTAACTCCCTGACTTGTACTCTATCAACAAATTTGTTTCACACGGCAACAATTTAATGTCACACAGCCATGGCACACGCTCGTGTGCTAGACCATGTCCTTTACATGGTTGAAACACACGGCCATGTCTCAGCCCATGTGGTTACTACTGGGCATTTAATTTTGCCAACCTAAGGTGTAAGGGACACACGACTTGACCACACGCCCGTGGGGCAGACCGTGTGTCAAACACGGCCTAGACACACGCCCGTGTGTCTACCCGTGTGGACAAAAATAAGGCTATCTACCAAGCCTTTCGCCACCCTAAAACAAGATCACACACAAACCAAAACATCATAAGGCATCACTACTCAACCAATAACCATAATTAGACATCCACACATTTTCATCACAAGACCAAACCATCCATGCAATCATACTACAACTCCTAGTACATATGTTCCTCCATACTACTTTGCATATTATAAAAACATCATTTGCATATATCAATAATTAATATTAGTCATTATCCATGGCCTATTACAAAATGGAGTATTTTCAAAATCAAGCCAACACACTTGGCCCAAAATAAAATTGACACTTAACCACGACTAGTCCCTATACATGCCATTTCTCAAAATGCTAGAAACTAACTATACTGAATGCTTTATTTGATAGTGTGAATGAAGCCTCCGATGTCCGATGATCCACGAGCTAATTAGGTGGCACTATAGGAAAAAGGAAAGGAGAGGGAGTAAGCATAAAGCTTAGTAAGTTGCAAGTAAATGACAACAATTTACCATGCTATAACATGCTCTCAATACATCATAATTTGTACATGATACAAAAGAATGACCACAAGCATAACTTACTCATTTTCATCTTTTACTAATCATACAACATAATTTCAAGCTCACATTTCGTACATTTCATATAGGTACCTGCACCACTCACAAGGTCATCATAATATCTCCCAATCTTGATATAAACTTTAAATTTCCTGTTGAACCATTTAGAATACAAAAGGATATTCAATAAACCTCAAACATAAGGTATCAAGCTGATGCCATGTCCCAGACATGGTCTTACACTAGCTCACATGTCAAGTCGATGCCATGTCCCAGACATGGTCTTACACTGACTCTCATATATCGAGGCCAATGCCATGTCCCAGACATGGTCTTACACTGGCTCTCCTCTATTCGTACCGATGCCATCTCCCAGACATGTCTTACACTGACACACCTTCAAGCTAATGCCATATCCTAGACATGGTCTTACACTAGCTTACCTGTCGAGGACGATGCCATGTCTCAGACATGGACTTACACTGGCACTCATATCAATGTCGATGCCATGTCCCAGACATGGTCTTACACTGGCTATCACAATCAGTGTCAATGCCATGTCCTAGACATGGTCTTACACTGACACATAACGAGGCTGATGCCATGTCCCAGACATGGTCTTACACTAGCTCTCGATCGCCCCTAGTATCACGACATGAATATCTAGTCTATTCTTATAGTTCAACCGAGTTCTATCACATAAATCTCATCATGCATAACTCAAGATCACAATTAATCATTTTATGCCAACTCAATAAACCCATACATAAATATAGAAAGGTTTCATTATTTACCTACAACTTACCTTGGTGTAAAAAATATGATCGACTTCTCAATTTAGTCCGTTTGCTTGGCCTTCCCCTAATTTAAGTTCAGATTTCGTACTTCTTGATCTATAATAATAATAATTCACTAATTTAATCACCGTATTAATCTAAACAATTCAAAATTCATAATATGGCAAAATGACCATTTTACCCTTAAACTTTCACAAAATGACCATTTTACCCCTAGGCTCGAAAATTGATTTTATCAAATTTCCTTATTAACCAAGCCTAATCAAAATCTTTTCACGCTTATGGTAGCCCACAATTTCAATTATTTCATGCATTTACTACACAATTTATCAACTTTACAACTAAGTCCATTTTAGGTGTTTTCCATGAACACCCTTTCACGAAAGTTGTTTATTTAACAAGACTCATTTTCTTCCAAAAATTTTCAACAAACCACATGAACACATTCATGGAAAAACCCTAAACTCTCAACCATTTTTCAAAATAGTCCCCTCAATAGGTAGCCCATGCTACAAGGGTCCCAAAAGTACAAAAATTGTTAAGAAAAGCCATGAGAATCACTTACTTGGAAGAGGATAGCTTGGATGAAATTTTCAGCTCTCAAACCCTTAATTTGCTGATATTTTTGATGGATAAGAAGGTGAAAAGAGATGAAGTCTTTTTATTTTATTTAATTATAAAACTACTCAAAATAACTACCAAATTTTCCACCTAATTTTAACTTTTCTATTCTTTTTGTCTCCCTTGGCCGACCATGACTCTAGCAAGGGTTTATTTGTCCATTAAGGACCCCCAATGAAGGTTCTCTAGCTATTTAACACTATTTACTAGTAAATCACAACTTTTACCCTTTATGCGATTTAGTCATTTTTCGCAATTAAGCTCTCAATCGCGTAAATTAATTCACCAAAAATTTCATGTACTCATAATATCATGCTATAATTCATAAAATAATATTAGAAATAATTTCTCCAACCTTGGGTTAGTGATTCCGAAACCACTATTCCGACTAAGCCCAAATTTGGGCTGTTACAAGTTAAACATTAGACAACCAGTGAGCAACATTTGCTTCCATTTTTCTTTGCATGCAAAAACCATGTCAGGACAATATAAAAAGTATTTAATGTAATTCATGAATAATTTTATTATTAATCAAACTGTTCGAAAAATTACAAGTGTATTTGGGCGAAAATACTACACTTAGAGTACCAGATCCAACGCTAACTAGTCTTCTAATCCTAATAGGATTTGAAGTGTGTCAACTAAGTATGGCAACTCATCAAATAACTAACTTAATTAACTATTAACATGTGAAAATAAATCCAAGTGTGGAATTGAAAGGGAAATTCATCTAAGGGTCCAAATGGGCTTCTTGGACCAAATTTTTACATATTAATCCACTAATTAATTAAAATTGAATAGAAAATTTGGCCTTATATTCAACTAAGTCCTTCTCCAAACTTCATGATAAGCTTGTGGACATCCTAATAGGCCAATTTTCAAGAACTTGGACTTGTAATACATTGGCTCCCAAAATTAGCACGTTCAAGCTCGTAAGTGTAATCCATCAACTTCAAGATTCGGTTTCTTGAACCAAGAATTTTAAGATTTGATATCTTGATTTACTTGATTCTTGAAATCTCCAAAACTGCATAATCGGACCAATATTAGGTTTCTTTATTTTCTTGAAAATAAGAAAGTGAATCTTGATTTTTTCCTTCGTTTGCGCGTCTTGCATGGTCATGTTCAGTCTTACTTTTATTTGCTTGGCCTTTGACCTCGTCATTGGACCTTGAGGTAGTGTAAGCCCATCATGCCCATAGATCTAAAATTAGGCCTTGAGACTTGTATCATTAACCCTTTTCAGTCCTTTGTTTGTTTACTTTAATTATTAGTGCTTAATGGATACATCTTTTTAGCTCAAGGAATAAATTGGGATAGGTAGAGCCATCGAGGTGGATATTTTTGGTGAAAGAGAGAGGATAAACATGTTTTTTTCCTTGTGTCTTTATTTTATTGTATTATATTATTTTGAAAAAATGAAAAAAAAGAAAAAAAAAGAGGGAAAACAAAAAAAAAAATGAATGAAAACACTTATGTTATCATTGAAAAAAAAAACAAATGTAAGGTGCTTCATGTTTCTTTAGTTTAGTACTTCTTAAATTTAGTTTTCTTTTGGAGTCTCTGTTGGTTTCGTTACCTTTATATCATGCTTTGTCTTTGAGGAATGAAGAGATAAGGAGGTGAGCGATGAAGGCTGGAGTTGAACATGATTTGAATGCTTAGCATGGAGAAGTGGGGGAACGATATTTTTAACTTATATTCAATCCATAAGTAAACAGCGCTTAGGGTTTAAGCCTAAATTGACTCTTCATCCATATCTTAACCCGAGCCTATGCTACAAGCCGAGTAAAGTTCTATTGACCTTAATTAAGTTTTGTCATGCATTAGTGGAGAGATAGATTGAAAGGAAAACGTATTAGACATTTTTCAATAATGTTTAACTTATTGTAATTGGATGCTTAATTGCTAAATTTGAAACATTCGCACACACTAAGTATCAATTGTAGAAGGAAACTTAGAATTTGAGATTGTTGAACTTAATTTTGATTTAAGGTATTGAGGCAATTTTTGAGAACAATTAGAACTAATTGATCTAACTAGGGTAGCTAAGTGTCATTTTCTTTTGCTAGGGTTTTAGGATTTTAGGATAACTATCTTAGAGTTATTTGTTCCTTATTTTAGTAGGATTTTAGGATCTTTAGTTTATTTTATAATTTAATTTTGTTAGATTTTAATTATTTTATTTTATTGATTTTTAAGTTATTTATATTTTTATAGTGTTAAATTAGATTAATTTTGATGTATTTTAATCTAATGTCGGTTCGATAAAGTATGAGAAAGGATAACTAAACATAAGTAAATTTATGTTCCAATAGAAAGAAAACGAAGTAAGTTATGGTTTTTCTCATGTTTTAGCTCTCTCACTAACCTTATATTTAAAATAATTAATCATTAAATGAATCGCTAACAATTCACCAAACATAGTGGAAATCCACGGTTTAGATAATTTCTAGTCATTAATCTTACATTAATAATGGGATAATTGCTTCTAAGGCCTTGTTAAATTATTTAACAAAGACATGCTCAAAACCCCAGTTAGTTCTCTCAAATTTACTAATTTCCCACATTAGTCACTGTACTATATTTAACAACCCATTTAACTAAATCTCATCTAATAATTTGATCCTACATTTTGTATTCAACACGTAATTACTCAATTTTAATTTTTAGCTAACTCAATAAATTCAATTGTAAAATTAAAATTTTCAATACCAATAAAAATTGGGTCGTTTCATCATTTATTTTGATTTTGAAAAAATACAAATCCAAAACTTCTAAAAAATTTCTACAAATATCAAAATAATTAAAAATTACAAGTTGTAGAGAAAGCTTCGGTAGTTTTAGGGTTTTATTGGGTTTTAATACTCTCCAAGTAGAGAAGTCATTATCCTATAACTTATAAAAATCAAATGAAATAATAAAATTAAAGTTTTTATGAGTTTTGATTTTTCTTACATCAAAAATCATTTTTTCAGTTTGGATGTAAGTTAAAATCTTTTTTCACCATATGAGAACAGGCTTAGATGATTTTTAGTGTTTGATTGAGTTTAAAAACCCTCATGCCATTACTCTCTCGCAATTGTAAATAAAACAAAATCATTATAATTTTAGGGTGTTGAGTTTTCAAAAGCAAAATAAATACATATTTCTTAAGTTTACATGGAACTGAAACTAATTTAACAAGCATGTCTTAAAACTAATTTCATAAATAAACATCTAAGTTTTGTAGATAATTTGGTAAACTAACTAATCTTGTTTTGCTTTGTTTTTTGGTAATGGGGTAAATAAATCTTATGAAATATATATTTCAAATTTTTTAAAAGAGTTAAGTCAACAACGTACCTTGTTTTTTTTTTTTTTAAATTAATGTAATTATGTTTTTAAAAATAAAATAATAAATATTCTTTTAAACATATTTTGGTTTTTAAAGTAATTTTTTAAACATATATAAAGTAAAAATATTTAATTACAACTTGAATAATTCTTTTGAAATCTTGCAACAAATTTTAAAATTTTAAAATCTACTTTTTTATGAATACTAAAATATAATATCTTAAAACAATCCAATATATATATTCCTATTTTTAAAATTTATAATATTTTTAATTATTAAATATTATAAATCAATTTTTAAAATGTATTAGATTTATTGCAAAAAATTATATATTTAAATAAAATTTTAAAAAAATTTATACAATATTAAAAGTAGAGGATGAGAGTAACACTGTTCGAACTCGTACCAAATAAGTGTCTAACAAAACTTTAACCACCACTCTATTTAAATTAAAACAATTTAAAAATCTTTTTAAACAATACCATTTAAAACTAATAACAAACATAGTCTGCTACCTTAGCACGTCTCTATCTGCACTCTCTGGCAGAATTAGGTTTTTGTTTAGTCTTTGTTTTGTTAAGTTTGATGGCGTGGAGTTACTTTTTTTTTCATTAACAAGTTACAATATTCAATCGAAATTTGGTCTGTGATTATGGAGTCAGATTTCGCTGGCTTATCAATTAATGAGGAAGATGAGATCTTACAAATACAAGTGGGGCAAAATGTTGAAAGGGCGATGGGGATTTATCATTTGGTGGGTTGTTTCTTAACAGCTAGTATCATCCACTTTCCGGCGATGAAAAGTACCATGGGCAAATTTGTGGCATCCTGTACGGGGGGTTCAAATTCGGGATCTGGGAGAGAAAAGGTATTTGTTTCAATTTTTTCATGTTATGGATTTGGAAAGGGTTTTAAAAGGTTCTCCTTGGACCTTTAATAACCATTTATTAGTTTTATATAAACTGCAGTGGGGGGAGGACCCATTGAAAGTCCCTTTAATTCTTGCCCCCTTTTGGGTTCAGATTCATAACATCCCAATTGGGGTTTTTTTTTTGAACACTTGGCTTCACAACTTGGGAATTTTATTGGGGCTTTTATGGAATATGATGGTTCTAATTTGGGAAAAGAAAATTGCAATTATATGCGGATTAGAGTACAAATTGATATCCGTCGTCCTTTGAAAAGAAAGAAAAAGCTTATGTTCAATGGCAAATGCTCATATGTCCATTTTAAATATGAAAGACTGTCACTCTTTTGTTTTTATTGTGGTAGATTGGGTCATAGTGACTCTTTCTATGAAGCAAAAATGGCACTAGGTGTGGAAATTACTGATATGGGATGGGATCTATCATTAAGAGCTTAGTCACAAAGAGCTCTTGCTATGAAAAGTGTTTGGTTACATAAGGAAGGGGAAGATGCATGGGGAGGAAGTAGAGTGGAGCGTCCAATCCTAGGAAACACTTTGGGGGTTACTGGAAAAACTACAAGCAATAGGAATTATGTTGATCATGTTTTAGGTTTAAATTTAGAAGGTAGATTTCATAATTCCCACAAAGGAGGTGAGAATTCTTCTTTGGTTTATTTGCCCATGAGTATGGACCATGACCTTGAAGACAGTGAATTAATTGGAGAGGAAGGTGAAAAAAAAGGCAAGGGGAGAGGATAAAGATGCACATAGAAGCAAAGAGATCAATCCTAAGGTGATACGAAATAAGGGAGTGAAGGAAGTTAATTATATATCGGTGGCTGCCTATAGGCATGCCAACCGGGCGTAATGAAAATCCTAAGTTGAAACGTCCGTGGATTGGGGAGTCCACGGACAGTGCGTAGACTTTGGTATATGCTAAATTTATATAATCCTTAAATAGTCTTCTTTATGGAGAAAAAAGTTAATAAAAGTTAGATGGAAAAAATACGCAAAAGATGTGGGTTTTTTAATGGAATTGATGTAGATTCAAGTGGTTCTAGAGGTGGGCTATGTTTGGCTTGGAAAGGTGACATTAATGTTAGATCCAAAGTTTTCCGAAAGGGCATATTGATGTGATAATAGAGGATGGGGATGAAGGAAATAAATGGCGATTTACTGGGTTTTATGGATCACCTTACCAGTAAGATCAAGAAGCAACATGGAGACTTTTAAGACGGTTGAAGCAGGCGAAAGAATTTCCATGGATGGTAGTGGAGATTTCAATGGAATTCTGTATAGTTTTGAGAAAAAAGACGATTTACTTCATGAGGAAGGGAGAATGGAAGCTTTTCGAAAGGTGTTGGAAGATTTTAATTTAGTGGATTTAGGTTCTTCTAGAAACTGGTTCACATGGGAAAGGGGTAATTTGCCAGAAACTAATATCAAGGAGCGTTTGGATCGAAGTGTAGCAAATGATGAATGGGTGTCTGTATTTCTAGAATATCAAATCCCTCATCTACCTCATTCTTTTTCAGATCACTGTCCACTACTTATAACCACAAAATGAGAAGTTAAGAGACAAGCTGAGAGAAAGTTCAAATTTGAAGCATGGTGGGTTATGGAGGAATCATTTATGGAAAAGGTTAAAAGCATATGGAAAAATTCAAATGGGGACCTACTACATAAACTGAAATGTGTTAGAAGGGAATTGCATAATTGGGCTGATGGAATTTGATACAGCAGAAAGTTTAAAAAGAAGGTTCTATATTCAAAGTTGGCAAGACTGCTAGAAGAAGAAATAAGTGATGACAATATGGCCGAACTTATTGACACCAAAGTTGCACATAATTTAGAAATTGAAAAAGATGAGTGATACTAGGAATAAAGAGCGCGTATTAATTGGTTGAAATTAGGTGATAGAAATGCTGCCTTTTTTCATAAACAAACGACTCAGAGACGAAAAAGGAACTTCATTCAAAAATTAAACTTTGAAGATGTAAGGGAAATAGAAAGCATGGAAGAAATGGTGGAAATAGCAAGATCGTACTTCCAACAATTATTTTCAGCTGGAAGAAGGGGAGATTATGACCATGTTTTAAGGAGGATTAATCGATGTGTCCTTAAAGAAGATAATTTAAAGCTGAAGGCAAGTTACAAAAAGGAAGAATTATGTGAGGCATTACAAGAAATGGGCCCTACAAAAGCACCAGGAGAGGATGGTTTCCCGACACTATTTTATCAGAAATGCTAGTCAATCATTGGAGAAGAAGTTTCATTTTACTGCCTTAACATTCTAAACGGAGGTATAGATCTTAGCCCAATTAACAAGACAAATATTGCGCTAATTCCAAAAGCTACAAATCCCGTAAACGTTACTCAATTCAGACCTATTAGTTTATGCAATGTGCTATATAAATTGATTGCCAAAGTTATTGCCAATCGTCTTCGAACGGTGATAACTAAATGTATTGATTTAGCGTAAAGTGCTTTTATACCCGGAAGGTTGATTTTTTATAACATTTTGTTGGCCTATGAACTTTTTCATACTTTAAAGCACAAAAGAATGGGGAAAAAGGGTTCATGGCAATGAAACTGGATATGAGCAAAGCGTATGATAGGGTTAAATGGAATTTTGTGAAAGAAATAGTGAAGAAAATAGGATTTGATTCAGACTGGGTTAATTTACTAATGAAATGTGTCACTACAGTGTCTTATTCGGTGGTTTTCAATAGATTTACAGGTCATACTTTTAGGCTCTCTAGAGGTCTTCGACAAGGGGATCCTTTGAGCCCTTTTTTATTTTTGTTATACGGGGAAGGATTATCTAGTCTGATGAGAGAAACACTGAAAAGAGAATTAGTACGAGGAGTGAAGGCAAGCAGAAGAGGTCCACCAGTTTCACATTTACTATTCGCGGATGATTGTATCCTATTTGGGGAGGCGATAGAAGAAGGAGTAACTTCAATGAAGCAGATTCTTCATGAATATAAGATTTGTTCGGGTTAGAACATGAATTACTTAAAATCCACCATTTTTTCAATTCCAACACACAAGAGGAGAAAAAGAGTATGATAACCAGAATGCTAAGAGTTCGAGTTTCAACTGATGTTGATAGGTATTTAGGTTTGCCAACTTTAGTGGGAAGAAGAAAGAAAGAGTCTTTTAGGAATTTGAAAGACAGATTGCGAGTTCGAATTGAAAATTGGAGTATCAAGCATATCTCTCAAAGGGGAAAAGAGGTCTTTATTAAGGTTGTTTTGTAATCCATCCCAACTTATTCAATGGCATATTTTTTGCTTCCCAAGTCATTATGTTCGGAATTGGAAGGATTAATGGCCATATTCTGGTGGAAAAAAAAATAGAAGTAAGAAGGGCATTCACTAGTGCACTTAGAAGGATATTTTTTTCACTTAAAGAAGAAGGGGTCTTGGATTTTGTCAACTTGATAAGTTTAATATTGCGTTACTAGCTAAACAAGGTTGGCGTTTAATTACTTATCCAGATTCGTTATTAGCAAGAGTATTGAAAGCTAAATATTATCCATCATCCGATCTTTTAAATTCTCAACTTGATAACCTACCTTCACTTACCTGAAAAAGTATCTAGTCAGCAAAAGGACTGCTAGAAAAGGGACTGTGTTGGAGGATTGGTAAGGGAGATAACATCTCAATTTGGTCTAATTCCTAGATCCCGAGTTAGGAAAGGAACGAGTTGTAGAGCCTTAGAGAGCCTTAGAGGCAATACAAATGTGGAGTTAGTTTCAGATTTGATTAATAATAAAAGTAGAACATGGAAAGTTGATATTCTGGTTAGTACCTTTACTGCTGACATTATGAAAAGAATTACGCAAATCCCTTTGGCAATTTCTATACACGATGGCTTCCAAGTATGGAGAGGAGAACCATCAGGCATCTTTTCTGTTAGAAGCACCTACAAACTATTACAGAAGACTACTCGAAACCGTAGTAATGAAATTATACAGGCCGACAATAAACATTTTTACAAAAAGCTATGGAATTTACATATCCCCTCTAAAATAAAAATTACAGTGTGGAGGATCTTTTGGAACTATATTCCTACTTTTGTTAATCTTAAACTGAAGAGAGTGGTGGTGGAAGCCTGGTGTCCCAGATGTAGACAAATGAAGAAGATGGCATCCATGTTTTTCGTCAATACCCTACAACGGAAGAAGTGTGAAGACATTTAAATTTAGCTTGGTACTCAATACTAATTTTCAGAATATATGGGAGTGGCTCACCTGGGTCTTTAAGTAGGGGACAAATGAACAATGCCGGTTATTCTGCCGTGGGCTGTGGATTATCTAGTCATGCAGAAATCAATTACTTTATGAGAATAAAACTACAAACTAACAGAGATATTTCAAGACAGATTATAAGCTACAATATAGAAATACATGGTTTAGAGGAGAAATCACGTATCTGTGAAATGGGTAGTCTTTGTAATCAGGAAAACCGATGGAATAATATAACCATACACTTTGATGCAGCCTATGATCAACACTTCTCCAGATCCACCTTAGGATTGGTGGTTAAAGACACGCGGGGGGAAATTTTGGCGACAAAGGCGATCATTCACTCAAATGTTGCATCACTATTTGTGGCGGAGGCATATGCAGGGATGCAAGCAGCAAGATTAGGGATGTTACTAGGGCTTAATGCATGTGAAATATTTGGAGATTCAAGGACAGTTATTAAGAAATGTTAGAGTACAGAGAGGGATAAATCGATTTTGGGAGTGATTATTTCTGATATTCAAGATGCGAAGCCATTTTTTCACGAAATAGGATTTCATTACATACCAAGAACAAAAAAAAGGCACTTGCACATGTTATAGCAAAAGAAGCTTTGAAGGAAGGAGAGGGATACTGAGAGGGATACTAACTGGAAAATGGCATTTTGAAGCAGGTTCGTCTGGAAATAGAGAGAATAAAACAAATGCGCCCAAATGGTTGAAAAGATGTGCTTCTGAGTTGTCCTGGAACGCATAGAAAAAGATGAAGGGATACGGTTTCTGAAAACGTATATCAGAAGTAAAAAATCCTCTGATGATATGAAAAGACTTGTTTTAATGACTGTGACGGTTCAAGAAAAGAGAGAAAGTTTTAATGTGATCCAGTTGTTTTCTGTCGACTGGAGTTTTTAGGTTTTAGTTTCCATTTTTTGATTTCTTTTTTATTTTATTATCGAGTTAGATCTATTAAGGGCCCGATTTTCTTACGTTTTTGGATGGGTTTTAATTGTCTTGGTCAGGTTTGCTTTATAGGGCTTAAATTGTCATAGTTTTAGGCCCTAAAGTCTATTGAACTTTTGTTTTAATTTATCTTATAAATCCAGTTGATTTTTCATCAAAAAGAAAAAACTAATAACAAACATAATTAATATTTGGTTAAAAACATATTTTAAAATTTAAAAATATATAAAATTTAAACTATTGAAACACGATTATAATTTTTTTTATAAATGTTAACAGATAATTTAACAATGTTTAAAAATAGAAATAAAAATTTTAAAATTATTCATAACACCAATAAAAATGCGCTTTCTACATTAATAACAGTATAATGTTTGTTTAAAATATTATTAGAATATAATTTAAAAATTATTAAAATATGATTTAAACAATATAAAATACACTAATATAAAAAAAACTATTACAATATTGAACCACGTAATTATTTTATTTATTTCAAATACAATTTCTAACCTCGAGATTTTTGCTTGATAAATAAAATTATTTTCTTTATAGGCTAAAAATAACATGAAAAATTATGCTTTTAATTAAATAAAATAAATTTAAATATAATAAAGGTTTTTTTTAACATTCCTTTTTAATTGTTATCTTTAATGCTATACTTAATGTCATAATAGTGATTGATTCATAGTCTAAATTGTATTTAAATTTTATTTTTTAAAATTATATTCTTTTGTTGTATTTTATATATAGCCTATAAAAGTAAATAAATCTTAATATAAAATTATTTAATATATTTTTATTATTAAATAAAATCGTATGGCACGAGTATACAAATTTACATCATATATATATAAACTAAATAAGGCATAAACATAGAAAAGTATGTTTCCAAATCAATTTTAGGTTTATAATTTTATCTTTGCATATTTTACTTATTTAATATTAATATTTGTCTTTCATAATATTTATGCATGTAATATATTAATTATAATATATTCCAAATAATTTTATGCACACTTTAAATTTGTAGATCGCATGAGGAAAAAAATCCAGTATACTAATTGTCGAAATCATTTTTAATGTTTAAAAAACAAGGATCAACTTTAAAAACATGGAGTCCCTACCAATCCTTTTCGAAGTGTGATTGGGTCACCTCATAAAACATTTTGGTCTACGAATTTTAAGAAAACAGGTCCGGGAGTCGGTTACGTACGAGGAAGGATTAGCACCCTCGTAACGCCCAAAATTGGTACCTTGTTGATTGATTAATATCCTAATATCGAAAATTTAAAGAGATTTTAAAATACAAATCCTTTAGAAAATGTTTGGATAATTCGAATTGGATATCAAAATTCTCCTGTTCCGAAGGAGTGAAAGATCACATCTAGCACATTGGGATACGACATTTCAAACCCTCGATACCAAGATCATTTCATGCTTTCCAAAATTCAAGCATTGCAATTTTAAAAGGATATCCCGTTATTTGGCCAAACAAAAAACTGAAACACAGCACGTTTGGGCACGATTCTTTAAATTTTCAAACACGAAACATTGCCTTATCTTTGAAATTAAGAAAACATGGAGGGGAAAAATTAAAAGGATATTCGGTTACTTGGTCAAACGGAAAACCGAAACCAAGCACGTTAGGGCACGATTTCTCGAATTTCCAAACACAAAATAATGTCTTGTTTTAAAACTTTTTAAATGGGCGATTTAAAGTCCACTCATAATATCTATTTGGTTTGTTTGGGATAAAAATGAAACAAGCAGTATCAACTAAAACGTGGATATTTGTATTACTATGTGATAATGTGAAAAGACAAGTAAAGTGACAAACATAGAACGATGTACATGGATAATATTATACAAATGAACAACACTAATATGAAAGACACACATTTAAATCCAAACATACATGATGACAATAATTTTACGACATGCAATATTTACCAAACAATGTACATATAAGATAGTTTTAGCACAAGTGAATTATACAACAAAGGAAAAAACTATGTATATAAAAGAACATATTTAAAATAATAAGCTTTATAAAATGAAATCAATTCTATACAAAAAAAAAAAAAAAAGTTAATATAAAATATATGAATTTAAAAATGATTATAGAGGAAAAAACTTGATATAAATAAGGTATATATATATATATAAACAATAATATAAGAAAGTATTTGAAATAAGCAAAGTATAATTTAAAATGGGATCTTTAAAAGAAATAAATTGTATATGTAAAAATAAATATATATGTATATATATATACAAATTTAAAAGAAACATAATAATAGTAATAATAGTAAATAATAATACTAACGATTATAATAGTAAAATATAATAAATAATAGTATAATAAAAATAATAATACTAAAAATAATAATAAATATGATAATAATAATGAATATAAAACTCAAATGAATTAATTTAATGATAAAATGTCAAAAATAATCAAAATGGGGCTAAATTCAATTGAAAATGGAAGTTTTGGGGCGAAATCGAAATAAACGGGAGATAGGAGGACTAATATGCATGTGCTAGTAAAGAGGAAGGGGCTAGAAGGCAATTTTTCCCTCGTCCCAAAACGCATAGCATCAGGGGGACCAATTTGTAAACAGAATAAAACCATGGGCCAGATTTAAAAGCAAAAACAAGCTTATTTGCAAAGCACAAAAAGGCAGAGGGGCTGAAAAATGCAATTAGCCCCTCCTTAGAAAACACGCGGATCCTCTGGGTCGGGTCGGGCGCGTACATGGGCTAGGCTGAAACAGTGTCGTTTTGGCGCCTATGCTTTGGCCCAAAACGGCGCCTTATTGAGAGGCCTATAAATGTTTTTTTTTTTTTCAAAAAATCTCATTCTTTTCATTCTTTCAAAAAAAACAAAAGCTTTCCTCTCCAACTCTCTCTGTAGGCCAGAGGTCCGGCCAGGCTCTGGCGCCGATCGCTACCACTCGCCGCTGCTTGCCGTCGTCGGCGCCGCCGAAGGTAAAAATTTTCCTCTTTTTTTTATTTTTTTATACTATATTATATATATATATATATATATATATATATATAGTTTTAAAAAGAATATAAGAAATGTATGTAATTTCGAAAAATTGAAAAAAATAAATAAGAAAAAAATAAATACCCTTAGCATTTCAGATCTCCCTTTTGCTTACTGCTTTTTGGATGTTTGGTGGGTTTTTGAATCGGTTTTAGGATTCAAAAAAAAAAAAAAAAACTTTTGTATTGCTCTGTTTTCGAGAAAAAAGTATCTTTTACATTGTTTATATGCGGCTTTTATAGCCTTTTTACAACCGGTCTGCTATGTGTTTGTAGGTGTGGAGTGGAGATCACGGAGGTGTGGACGTGACACGGTGGAGTAGCGCACGACGCGGAGGGGCGCGCGACGTGCGGCGCCTGGAGGCTGACTTGCGACGCAAAGGCATTTAGGGTTTCTGTTTTGGGTGTGTTTGGGGTTTGGGTAGTTGAACTAGGTTTTGGACTTAGGTCTTAAGTTTAGTTAATTTGGGTTTGGTTTTGTATTTGGGCCTGGGTTAATATTGGGCCAGGTAGTTTTTTGACTTGATGAATTTAGAAATTAGTTTAATGGCTGTAAAATGGGCCCAGGCTAATTGGGCTTGCTACACTAATAATTAAAAACCTATTAAGATATTGAATCCATATAATTAATTTATTTCAAAAACAATTTCTTATAAAAGATTATATTAAATCCACTCTCATTTTGAATATTTTGTTATAATTTTTTTATATCAGATTTTTTAAATAATTTTGTTAAAACTTAATTTTTTTATTGATTTTTATTTTAAAAAATTCTGTTAAAAATTTTCCAAAAAAATTAGTTTCACAATTCTATTAAATAAGAATCATATTTTCTAATAAAAATTTTAATTAAACATTTAAAATACAATTCAAAATAATATTTACTATTTATTTACATAATATACCCCTTTAACCATTATTTTTATATTATTTTTTATGGTGGGCAAATTCCTTATTCGGATGCACGGATACTGCTTTGGCTGCTGATTCGCTCCCTCACTGTCCACAGAAGCAAATTTTCATTTCTCCATCGTCTCTTCTTCTTTGGTACGCTATCTCTCTCTCTCTCTCTCTCTCTCTCTCTCTCTCTCTTCTTAATCCCTAATCTTTCCAGTTAAAGTGTGTTTCTTTTCTCCAATCTTGTATTTATTGTCTTGATATCGATTAAGTTATGCTTGATTGTTTGTTGGCTTCACATGATTGAATTCACTTGTAATGATTTTAAATGCAATCTGTTATTATTTTTAATAGGTTTTTTTTATTACATTGTGGAATCATTTTCGATTGTTGATAAGCTATATGAACAAATTTGTTGCGAACTCCTTTTTAGGGTTTTGTGAAAACCTCGAATGTCTGAGACTAATTTTGAATTTGAATGCTTACTGTTAGCTAACTCAGGGTTGTTTGATATGGTGCAAAACTGCATTCAAATGGTTGATAATATCGTTAGGATGACACAATTGATGATTAAGAAAGGGTGGATTTTTTTTTTTTCTTTGAAGGCCTTGCTTGATTTCGGTAATTAATCTATGGTGAAGATTTGGGGCATTGTAGGTCAAATAAATTTTCTGGTCGTTGTTTCTACTAGCGGTCACATAATACTATCAGGAGCAAGGTGCACGAATATATAAAAAGCAAATACTAACATAGTTGAAAAGTGAAAACTAAAATTTCTAAAACAGTTAAAGGCATAATTTTTTTCCTTTAATATGGAGCAATCATAATGTTATGAACCAAATTGAGAATGGAAGATTAAGGAGCAAAGAAGAAGATTCAGTCAAGAAGAAGAAAGGGAAAGAATAGAAAATTTGAGAGAAGGAGAATAGAAAGTTCGTTGTGCAAAACTGTCATGAGCCTTCAGGCTCTTCCCTCTCGATTTTATTAACTGACTATCAAACGGTTTTACCATGGAACGCACCGTTTCATTAAACCAGAACACACCGTTTTTAACACTGCAAAAGAAACATAAAAACTACTGAAAATTACAGAAACAACAATCGTGAATTTCATCCCACATCACATAATTGAATATATGTAGGATTTTTATCATCTGCCATTTCTTTCAATCAAATATGTTTCTTTTTTCAATAACAATTATTTGCTTTTCTGTTTTAGCAACACTTGTGGAAGTGTAAAAGCAACAACCAAGCAGTGCCTAATATCTTCTACTTGAAATTGTTTAACTGTATGCAATTAAGTGATTTTGTCATATGTTCATTTAATTTTTATTTTATCAAAATTTCATACCTATAGCCATTTTTATTTCTCATAAGTGATTGCTTTTGAACGTGTGTTGGCATTTATTATTTAGAGTTTTCCAATCTTTTAGGTTGTGATCTTTTCAAATAAAAGATATTGTGAATGCAAGAAAATTGATTTCTCGGGGTCATAGAAGTTTTAACAGTCATAAGTTGATTTTTATTCTTTTTGTTGCCATTACCTTGAATTCTTTGTGCTCCATCTATTCTTTTTTGGTGAATTACAAGAAGAGGGTAAAGCCCTAACAACAATGCGACTAGCATGACTCAAACCCATGCCACACACCTGGGGCGGTGAACACCCTGGCCATCAAGTCAACACACGGGGTTCCTTGTGCTCCATCTTTATTCTTATCCTTTTAGAGCATGTTTCCTTACTGATCTGGTAATGGCGTGTTTAATCCATGAAGATATATCAAATTGATATAACACAAATGTGCTGATGGATATATTTGTGTGATATTCCTTTGCTGAAAGAAATTCAGCTTACAGTATGTCAGAAGACGTAGAATACCGCTGTTTTATTGGTAATCTTTCATGGGCAACAACAGATAGTGGCCTAAAAGATGCATTTGAAAAGTTTGGAAATCTTCTTGACGCTAAGGTAATGATTTGAATCTCTCTTTTCATGACATCCCTTCTCTTATTTATTTTCTAAATACTTGGCTTAACTGAGTATGATCATTGAGTTTGATCCTGGTTGAAGAATTGTAATTTTTCATTGTATCTCTTGCTGAAGGTTGGTTTTCATTAGTCTGTAAACTGTGTCAGTGCCTTTGTTTTTGCTTCCATGTAACCACCTTTTGTCTCTGAATGCCTGACCCACCTCCTCCTCAAAAATTATTCTTCTACCTTAAGGTGTCAGTTTATTCTGCAATTTAGAGTGAAGGCAATTCAAAACCTGAAAGATTCAAGTACTTTGGATGAAATTATGAGTTTTCTGAAACAAATCTAGTAATCATTATAGCCTTATTTGTTTTAAGGATTGTAACTGATGAACTGTTGAGGGGCTTTATTATTTTCCGAATGCATTATGACATTAATTTTTCTGGTTTTGGCCTGCACTTCTAACCATATTTTATAGTTAAATGATCAAATAGATGTGACTGAGAGCTTTCATTTGATTAAGGTTGCTGTTGACAAGTTTTCTGGCCGTTCTCGTGGATTTGGATTCGTCTCTTTTGATGATAAAGCAGCAATGGAGGAAGCTATTGAAGCAATGAATGGAATGGATTTGGATGGCCGGAATATAACTGTTGATAAAGCTAAGCCTCATCAAGGGTCAGTTAGAGATTCTGATGGTGACCGTAGCCGTGATCATGGACGTGATCATGACCGTGATCGTAACCGGGGCTATTATAGTGGGCGTAGATCACATGGTGGGGAGTGTTTTAAGTGTGGTAAACCTGGACACTTTGCTAGGGAGTGTCCTAGTGACGGGGGTAAATATGGTGGTACAGTGGATCATTATGGTGGAGGTGGTGGCAGCAGCAGTGGTCGTTATGGTCCTGACTGGAATGGAGATCGATTTGGTGGGCGCAGCAGGGATGCAGGTAGTCGTGGGGGGGGGGGGGCTGGAGCTGGAGGTGATAGATATAATCGTGATCGTTCTGGACCATATGAGTGTCGTGGAACTGGAGGTCCTCGTTCATAAGATGACTGATTGTGGTATGCATAATTTGCTCACTTTATTTCTTGCTAATTTCTTCTTTTTCTACCTTGAATTCAAACTGATGAATATCATTTTACTCATGGAAGCATATTTTGATTGCAGCTGATGAACTTGGGTTGTTGCTTTTATGCTTTGTGAAGCAAGAAGTTTCTTTTTTGCACAATATGCTCTTTGTTGTTGTCTGGGTGGAACAATATAATAGTTCTGTCCTATGAAGTGTGAAACTTGCACGGATCTACAACTGTGTTCCTAAAATGCTGTGTTTGATATTTTGGTCCAATGGAGTCTTGTACTTTCATGACATGCACTTTCAAATATGGTCTTATGCTCTCTGAATGCTCCATTTATTGTGACATGCATTGTCGACAGCCATTGCCTTCATTTCCATCCAGCATCTCATGACATTTTTGAATTTACGGGAGATGGTTTGATATTTGGATACGGAAGAATGATGGGGAGGGATCCACCATTCAGGTTTTGCTTATTCTCACTTGAGGAGTAGAATCTTTCTTTAGAAGTAAATTCCCAGTTTTGGCTGCCCTGTTTGCAGTATCTTACTAAATAAACAGGAGTCAATCGGGTAATTTATTCTTCTTATGTATTGCTTTGCTCTGTCCTAGTTCTTTAATTAATAGTTTGTGTGGTATTAATACTGTTGACATTTTGGCAGGGATGCTTGGCTATTTCTGGCTTTTATGGATACTTGATTGGATTTCTTTGTTGCTAATTGGACTTGGTTTTATAAACACCTTAAAATTGGGAGTTTTTTTGGACACAAGGGATTACCATACTAACTGAAAGATAATCACACCTCATGTTCGTCATGGGACATTGATGGAAGAGTTCCATTTCCTCTAAACACATGCATGGCAAGTTGTTTAGAAGCTCTTTGATGAGTTGAGCAACTGCTGTTTTTTGGTTCTCATGAGTCTACACTGTGTAGCTCTATTTGGGTGCAGATTGCCATTCTTGCCTTGTCCGTGTCTTGATCTGTTTTGGCTAAATTTCAGGGAAAAAAAACTGGTTAATGTAATTCATTCAGCTTGATCGCGCTTTCCAAGTCCTTAATGGTTCCAAACTCTTTTGAGGGTTGGTCTACCTGTGGCTGTGTAGGAGATTGATGCCTCATTTTTTTCTGCTGAAATGAAATTTCTCTTTGGTTCCTCTCCTAGATCTTGAATTTGTTGTTATTTTTTCCTACTGCTACTTGAAGTTTCTGACCTTCTGTCCTCCAATTATTGGTGCGTGATGGAATATTTTCTTGGTTTACCTGCATTGCTGCTAGCCTAGACCTTACAATTTGCATATTCGTCTGTGTTTGTATATTTTTTTAGTTATAACCGGTTTTTTAGGGTGTTTATATATTTATTTATATGTGGTATTTAGATTTTGATATGCTTATTTGTGTTGTTTATTGTCTGTCTTCTTTTTTTTTTTTTTTTTAATAATTTCATTGCCCTACTTATTTTGTCTAGTTTAATTGCTGCCTCCGTGCATCAATTGTTTGTTGAGTTTGCTAGTTTTTCACTCCTATCTACGTCTACAAAGCTACATATAAAAGTAAGGCTTTTACTTAAAAGATTATGGTCAAATTTCATCTTTAGTCCCTTTATTTTTTGAGATTATATGAGAATGGTTAAATTTTAATTTTGATATCTATATTTCACTCAAATTTGAAATTGAATCTCTATACTTCAATTTTGACATACTTTGACACATCGATTCTTATAATGTCATTAGTTGGTTTAAATATTTTATATGAATTAAAATGTTGTGAATTTTTAAGGATTATTAACACAGTTAAAATTTTTTTATTAAATTTAGGTCTATTATGATGTTATTTGTTTATGTTACATAGATATCAATTGAATTTATTTTTATATTCAAAATGTCACGCTAGTAAATTTAACAAAAGAGTTATAACGGTGACAACAAATGAATTTAAATTTTTAAATTCAAAAAGTAGAAGTATTAAATTCTTGAAAATAAAAGTATGAGATTAAATTTTAAATACGAAGAATATAAGAAACTTGAGTATATTATTACTTTAAAAATTTTATTTTAAAAAATAATTAATTAATCTAATGTGAAGCTTAGGTGAAATCATACTAGTTAGTTATTATAACATACCTGATTAGCTTTAAAAGGAAATTTAATTAGGGCAAAAGCAATTCTCATATTTAGTATGCTAAAAAGCATCAAATTCTTTATGGAGTATAACATCCCTTAGAAGTTATTTTCCTCCAATTCCTTTGAATAATACATTTAGTTGTGAAATTAAAATAGACCAAATTGCAGACTCTTCTGAATAACAAGTCATGAATCCCAAACAGATTGCTATGCAGAGGACAATCGGGAACAATTTTTTTTTTTTTTTTTTTTTGTAAATTTAAAACCTAACATATTTTAGGAAAATAAAGAACGTAAATTAAAATAAAAAAATTAAAATAACCACATAAGTAAAAATTGAACAGGATCTTTTTGTATAAATGAAGTCAAATATAAGAACCAATTTAAAAAGAAAAAGAAAATAAATTTAAATATTAAAATCAAATTCAAATAATAAAAAGTAAAAGTAATCAAATTCTTAAAGACTCGTGCTTTTAAATAATTTTACATTCTATGAATACAATAATCTCAATAATGTGATAATGTGGTATCATACATTTCCATTAGCTTGCTATCATAACAAATTTTACATTAATCTATGATTTTGATGGATAAATCTCCACTGATCTTTCCTCTTTATTTCTTCCCAGATTTTCAGGTACCTTGTTCTTTCCACTAATAGTTTCATAGGGTGAAGTTTCTTTTTGCCAAGTTGCAGCTAATATAACAACAAATACAAGAAAGACTGGAAGAACTCTTAAACATTGCCAATTTTTCTCCGATTAATTTAAATTTAAGTTTTTATTAAATAAAACATTTATAACCAAAACGAATGAAACATTAAAAATAAAATTAAACCCAAAATAATCTAAAAAGTTTGATCTGAACTGAAATAAGCAAAAAAAGAAAAGAAAAGAAAAGAAAAACAAAAACAAAATCAAGCAGATTTTGATGAATAAAATCTCTAGATGAGATCACCTACCTAATGTATACCTTCTCGCTTGAAACTTTGGCTTATTCTCAATTTTCTTATTTTCTCTCATAGCCTTCTATTCGAAGATTGAACTTGTCTTTGAATTTGCTTCACCAACCTTCCTATTTCTACTGATATTAGGCAAAAATATCGCAACATGGTTCTTTGTTTAATTTTCTAGCTAAACCCGTGTGAGGTTTAAAATTGGAATTTTGAGTTTCTTCCTCCTTTAAACCATAATTAACTGAAATAGGATTTACAGGCTCTTTGTAATCAAAGCTGGAATGAAATCGACCTCACAATTTATATCGACGATGCTAACGGCATCGGTCGGCTTAGTTTCCACTACGTCAATATAAAACCTTTTGCTCCCATGGTTAATAATTATAGTATCCCCTTTGTTAATCAACAAAATTTATGTAATATAACACCCCACACCTGATCCGATTTTCGGATTCAAGATATGAGATATCACATTTATTCTCGAAACAATTATAAATTCATTTGCATATCAAATAAACAATTTACACAAGTTAGTATGTTTAGTTCTTAATTATATTGTGCTATTTAATCAAATCTAGGCTATATACAAGCATACGAAAGATCTTGTGAAAAGTTTATGTTGATTGAGAGACTAAAATGTAAAATTTTTTCAAAGTACCAATTTGACGTTGCGACCATGAGGGAATACATAGCGGCATTTAAGGAAGAAGCTTGACGTCATGACTTTGATCAAGGTGAGTTGCAACTTGGAAAATAGAAGGTTGATGTCGCAACTTCAGCAAGGGACATTGCGACATTGAGGGCAAGGGATTCAATGTCACGACCTCAATAGGAGAAAATTGCGACAATGGAAACAAAATCTCTGCGTAGCAACATCAATGGGGTAGTGTCGCGACTTCAGAGGCAATTTCCTCTAGAATATAAAGCTCATTCAATCCAAACTTGCTAAATTCAATACTAAGTGGCCTAAATGGCCAAATCTCATTACAACACCTTTTTTAGCATTAATTCACATGCTAAACTATAACTTCAACACTATAGTCAACTTAGTACATAAAATCAAGTGCTTATTTGCATTCATTCAAGATTTAAACATCTCTTTCATTAAATTAACATATAAATAACATTTGAACTTCTATTCACGACTTCACACTTATTTATTGCAATTCATATATTCATGTTCAAGTTAACATTTTCCATCTAAAGTACCAAAATTAAATTTCTCAATATAAGACCAACTCAACCTTAGGTATAGACCACTTATTAATAACATAATGGGACTACAAATGTGACATCCCACCCGAGGAAGCCCTAGTGCTCGAGTGTTATTTAGAGGTAAGAATTATGGAATCAGTTTTGAGTAAGTAAGTTGTTAAATTGAACCAAGAGGCTGAAGTCTACAGGTATGCTCTTGGGTAAAATCTTGGTTAGGTGAACAAGTTAGAGTAAGTAGTAGCATAGTTCCATCCACCCAAATGATACTTTGGTGGATAAATTGTGCGAACTGTTAACATTGGGGTAATGAATGAAAAATGTCTCAGAAAGTGAGACATCTCTAGAAGCGGAACTAAGTGAAGTATTAAGAAATGTTGAAAAAATCGAGATATCACCGAAAGGCATTATAAGCCAAGTTTGACTAGTTAAGGTGCTGGTTATACTCTAATAAGATGGTTAGGAATGAACGATGAGCTTGACCCAAAAGCATTTGTTTATACTTATAACTGTGATTGTTGTATATGTTTCCCTTATAGTTGTAAACCACCCATATGATAGATAGAATAGGATTTTGATGCATGTCAAATTCATATAGGGATAAAGGTTGTATATTAGGTAATCAGGAATGGAAAGAAGAGGAGTTCTCCTCTTCCTTCTTTAGGAATTTTTTTTGGTTTAGATCTAAATCAACCTAGAATGCTACCTTCATCGACGAAAGTTGATGTGCTAATATAAATCTCCACCTATGAGAGCTTCATGCCAAGAAATAGTTGAAGCTAACCATTTTATGGAAGTCTGGATCTGAAATCTAAAGCCAAAAATGAAAGTTAGGTGAGTCCCTAGGTTGGCTCTTGCATGTAGTATGTATGTTCTAGGAACTTCTATGCTAAGTGACCAAATAGTGAAAATGAAACTAGCAAAGTATGATGCAATAACTCTAATACAAAATGAAAGCTTTATGATCACGCATGTATGGAATGTATGAAGTTTGATGGTCTAAGTATGGGGCATGAGTCCAAATGATTATGGCATGCATTTGAGTCTAAAAGCATGAAAATGTCTATCATGAGTAAGTCATTGTATGACAAGTCGATGCATGACGAATCTGTGTCTATCTCCAGAGTCATCAACAGGGCCTATCGAGACTAAAAACATGAATCTTTGAAGGAAAAGTCCATGGCCATAGTGCTAAAGACCATATCGTGTAAGACTGTTATAACAACCTGAATTTGGGCTTAGTCAGAATAGTGGTTTCAGAATCACTAAACCGAGGTCAAAAAAATTATTTTAGCATTATTTTATGATTTGTAGCATGATATTATGAGTGCATGAAAAATTTGGTGAATTAAATTTACGCAATTGAGAGCTTAATTGCGAAAAAAAACTAAATCACATAAAAGGAAAAAGTTGTGATTTATTAGAAAAAGGTGTCAAATAGCTATGAATCTTAATGTGAGGGGTTTTGAATGGACAATTAAGCCATTTCTAGGGTGATGGCCGGCCATGAGAAAAGAAATAAAGGAAAGTCAAAGGTTAGGTAATATTTTAGGTGATTAATTGATAAAATAAAGGCCTAATAGACTAGCTATCATTTTCTTTTCATTCCTTCATCCCTTCCACTGAAAATATCAGCCATTTTTTGGGTTTGGAAGCTCAAAATTTTCAGCCACTTATTTCTCTTTCAAGTAAGTGATTTTGGTGACTTTTCTTGATAATTTTTGTACTTTTGGGACCCTTGTAGCATGGGCTACCTTTTGAGGTGACTATTTTGTAAAATGATGGAGAGTTTAGATATTCACCATGAGAGCATTTATGTTTTTGGATGAAGTTTTGGGGAAGAAAATGAATCATGGTTGTTAAATAAACAACTTTTGTAAAAGAGTTTGCATAGAAAACATCTAAAATGGACTTAGTTGAAAAGTTAGAAAATTTGTGTCGTAATTGCATGAAATAATGGAAATTGTGGGTTGTCATAAGAGTGAAAAAGATTCGGCTAGGTTTGGTTAATAAGGAAATTCGATAAAAATCAATTTCTGAGCCTAGGGGTAAAATGGTCATTTTGCGAAAGTCTAGGGGCAAAATGGTTATTTTGCCAAATTAGGAATTTTGAATTGTTTTAGTTGATATAGTGATTAAATTAGTGAATTTTTATTCATTTTAGATCAAGTGCGAAACCTGAACCTTGACTAGAGGAAAGCCAAGCTAACGGATTGAACCAAATTATCAGTTTACATTTTGTATACCAAGGTAAGTTGTAGGTAAATAATAAAACTTTTCTATTATTATACATGAGATTATCCAATTTTCATGAAATGAATAAATGTGAATATGAGTTATGCATGAGAACATTTATTTAGCATTAATTGATTAATTATGATTTTGAATAATGAAATGATGAGAATCTATGTGATAGAACCTGGTTGAACCTTAAAAAGAGATTGGATATTCATGCCGTGATACTAGGGTTGATACGAGTGCTTTTGTAAGACCATGTCTGGGACATGGCATCAGCCTCGTTACGTGTTAGTGTAAGACCATGTCTGGGCCAGACATGGCATCAACACAGATATATGCTAGCCCGTGTAAGACCATGTCTAGGACATGGCATCGGTATTGATACGAGTGCTAGTGTAAGACTATGTCTGGGACATGGCATCTGCCTCGACATGCAAGCTAGTGTAAGACCATGTCTGGGACATGGCATCAGCTTGGATATGTGTCAGTGTAAGACCATGTCTGGGACATGGCATCGGCACGGATAGAGGAGAGCCAGTGTAAGACCATGTCTAGGACATGGCATCGACCTCGATATATAGGAGTCAGTGTAAGACCATGTCTAGGACATGGCATTGACTTGACATGTGAGCCAGTGTAAGACCATGTCTAGGACATGGCATCAGCTTGATACCCTATGTTTGAGGCTCATTGAATATCCTTTCATATTCTAAATAGTTCAACGGGAAATTTAAAGTTAGAATTAAGATCGAGAGATATTATGATGACCTTGTGAGTGGTGCATGTACCTAAATGAAATGTATGAAATGTGAGCTCAATAGTATGTTGTATGATTAATAAAAGAGGAAAATGAGTAAGTTATGCTTGTAGCCATTCTTTTTAGATATCATGCACAAATTGTGATGTGTTGAGAGTATGTTATAGTATGGTAAATTGTTGTTATTAATTTACTTGCACCTTACTAAGCTTTGTGCTTACTCTCTCTCCTTTCTATTTTTGTATAGTGCCACCTAGCTGGCTCGTGGATCAAAGTATGTTAGAGGCTTCATTCACACTATCAACTAAAGCATTCGGTATAGTTAGTTTCTAACATTTTGAGAAATGACATGTATAGGGACTAGTTATTGTTAAGTGTCATTTTGTTTTGGGGCCAAGTGTGTTGGCTTGAATGTGAGATACCTCATTTTGTATAAAGCCATGGATGGTGGCTAATATTTGCTTTAATATATACAAATTGATGTTGTCTTTCAATAATGTGCAAATTGAATGAATGGAGAATACACTAGGGGTAGTAGTATAAATGCTTGGTTGAATTGGGTATATGAATATGTGTAGATGCCTAATGTTGGCCCTTAGTTGAGTAAGTGTGAAGTGCTATGAATTGGTATATGTTTGATCTTGTTTCAGGGTGGCAAAGGGCTTGGTAGATAGCCTTATCTTCGTCCACACTGGTAGACACATGGGCGTGTGTCTAGGCCGTGTGTGACACACGGTCTGCCCCATGGGCATGTGGTTAAACCGTGTGTCTCATGCACCTTAGGATGGCAAGGATTTAATGCCTAGTAGTAACCACACGGGTTGAGACACGGCCGTGTGTCTCAATCGTATGAAAGACAAGGCCTAGTGTCACGGGACTAGACCTTTCGTCTCGTAATTCGTGCAGCCTTAGGCAGTTTTTTCACCCAAACTCGCCTAAGTCAGCCTTTAACTCGAGTGAGGATTCATTAAAAACTCCTTCAAGGAACCAATTGAATAGCAGAGGCGATTTATTACAAAAGAAGCAAAACAAGGAACAACAGAAAGAGCGCTGGCAAAGTGTTTGATTAAATGCTCTTAGAATTCTATTACTCTTAAGAATTCTAAAATACAATGGATGATTTACAAATAAGGGGGAGCCTCTATATTTATAGTTGAGCTCCCCCAAAACCGATAGTCAAGATACATTTACATCGACGGACGAGATTAACCATATCCCTTAATTTAAGGGATTTACAAGATATGACATATCAAATCCTATCTAATCTTTACAAGATATAATTCCCTCTATCTTCTAAGATTAGTCACCATATTAGCCTAAGTTGCCATATCTTCGCTATTGGGCCAACCAGGCTTCAATTTGATAGGCTTCTCTAACAGTTCCTTGAATCGGGCCAGCTCATGTGGGCTAAATGATCCCCATCTTATCGACAAACCTCCATGGGGTGCATCCTGTGCCATGGTCACAGGCTTTGAACCGCGGCCCGTGACATTCTCCCTCACTCATTCTCGCAATGCCCTCGTTGCAACTTCCAAATGGCACTGACTTGATTCACCTCGGATCCCTCTCGTTGCCTTAGCTACTTCCCAACTTGCCTTGTGATCGGGTTGTCCCTTCTTTTGAACCTTTTGCCTCGGCTTCCGTTGCCTCTTATCTTGACCCGTTTCGCTCATTGGTACATCTTGTTGGCAAGAAGTCTCCACTCTATCTTGCCTCAAATTTGACTTGTTCCTGTTTGAATCGCCTTGATTCTTATCCCTTGGCTTCGTATTGCCCACAGTCCCCTGGTTTTCTTGCTTATAAACCTTGAAAGGGCCCCTATGACCTTGCCAAGCCAACAAGTTAGAATTCACAACACTATCAAAGTGTTCACAATGTACCTTACTCGCAGCATTTACTCATCCCAACTGTTCTTGCATCGCTCCTTTTTTCTCGAAGCTCGATGTACAACCCACCTTTCCCACAGGTGTTGGCTCCATAGTAGAATTTGCAAGCTTCATATCGATCCCTTATGCCACTAACACCTTTGAAGGGGCTTTCATACCAATCCTTTCTATCGAGTCAATATTCCTCCCATATGAAACATTCTCGACTAGTTGGATTGACGACAACACCTTGGTCCCAACCTTCATATCTTGATGCACCGGCACTACAATCTTTGTTAATGGACTGGTAGCAATATGAATCTGATCGGCCCATGAATACAAACATGCCTGAATCCTGTCAAGGAAGTTTAAGCCAAGCACAAAATCATAATCATCTAATTGGATTACCTCGAATTCTTCCTTGCCTTTCCATTCACCGATTTGTAGTTTCACGTTACAAACTACTCCCACAGTTGGGACCTCCTTGAAATTTACCGTCTTGATGTTCTTATTCGATTTCCTAATCAAGAGACCAAGTTTCTTTGTAGCCTTCTCTGACATGAACAAATCTGACGCTCCCGTATCGACAAGAGCACTCCTCTCTTGACCTGCAATGTTGATGTCTATGAACATTAACCCTTCCCCACTGTTCCTTTTCTTAGGAACGAGAATCATCGTATTGACTATCGATGTCTTTTTCTCAATAGGCTCTACCTCCTCCAGCTCATCACTTCTCTTGATAGCAAAAACAGAAGATACTTTTGGGCAGTCCCTCTTCATGTGCGGTCTCTTACAAAAGTAGCATCTCAACTTTCCCCTCTTCTTTTTCGGGCTGTTGGGTTTCCACTTCCCATGTCGTGGTTTCCTATTATCACCATCGCTTCCAATACCGCTACCATAATAGTTATCTCCCTCTTCATCTTCCTCATGGTATCCACTATTGCCCCTCCCGTTGGGCTTGGAAGATTCGAATCTGTCTCTTTTCGAAACAAGTTCCACTAGGGACTCCGCCACCATCATGGCATTGGTCAGTTCCCAAACTCCTTGACGCTACAATTCTTGCTTTGCCCATGGTTTCAACCCATCCATAAAGGAGAAAAATGCTTCCTTCTCACTCCAATCAGATATCTGGAGTAGGCATTCACTGAACTCCAACACATATTCCCTAACCGTGCCTCGTTACGTAAGCCGTTGCAACTTTTCCTGAGCTTTATTCTCGGCATACTCGAGGTAAAATTGTGCTTTAAACTCCTTTTGAAACTCCTCTCAAGTCCCAATCTCGGTCCCACCACGTCTCACATCAGTGGACTTACGTCGCCACCATAACAAAGCAACATCAGTAAAATACATAGCAACAATGTTTACCATTGTGGCATCATCCTTGATGCTCATCGCACAGAAGTATTGCTCCATTGCCCAAAGAAAGTTGTCCACCTCACTTGCGGACCTTGCCCCTTTAAACACTTTTAGTTTGGGCACATCCATTGCTTATTGCTTCGGCTTCGAAGCCAACATCCCATTGCCTATGGCAGCCTTGAAAATCTTGAGCTCCCCCTTTAGCTTACTAATCTCCTCATTCAAAGTTGTTACCATAGCCTCAAGAGCATCATTCTTTTCAGCCAACTTATTTTCCGAGGAATTGATAGTATCTCACACATATTCCCTGAGCTACTTTTTCATCGTTTGCAACCCATCAATGAGTCTTCATCGATAACGTCGATCCTCTCCTTGACATCCTACGTGGATTCCTTGAGAGTGACGACTCGATCCTCTAAAGCTAACAACAAATCCCTCGACCTACTCACTTTTCTGGCCATTCCACAGGTTTTCATTGGTTCACTTTGACCCACAACTTCTTTTGACATCCCAACAGTGCCTTCGAACCAATAGCTCCGATACCACTTGTCACGGGGCTAGACCTTTCGTCTTATAATCCATGTGGCCTTAGGCAGTTTTTTCTCCCAAACTCGCCTAAGTTAGCCTTTAACTCGAGTGAGGATTTGTTAAGAACTCCTCCAAGGCATCAATTGAATAGCGGAAGTGATTTATGCCAAAAGAAGCCAAACAAAGAACAACAGAAAGAGCACTCGCAAAGTGTTTGGGTAAATGCTCTCAGAATTCTATTACTCTTAAGAATTCTCAAATACAATGCATGATTTAAAAATGAGGGGGAAGCTCTCTATTTATAATTGAGCTCCCCCCAAAACTAACGGTCAAGATGCATACATCGATGGACGAGATTAACCATATCCCTTTATTTAAGGGATTTACAAGATATGCCATATCAAATCCTATCTAATCTTTACAAGATATGATTCCCTCTATCTTATAAGATTAGTTACCATATTAGCCTAAGTTACCATATCTTCGCTATCGGGCCAACCAGGCTTCAATCTGATAGGCTTCTCTAACAGTTCCTTGAATCGGGCCAACTCATGTGGGCTAAATGATCCCCATATTATCGACAGACCTCCATGGGTGTATCTTGTGCCATGGTCACAGGCTTTGAATCGCGGCCCGTGAACTAGCACACATGCGTGTGCCACGACCATGTGACTCTTAAGAGTTGCTGACATCAGAAACAGAATGTCAAGATTTTTACACACGAGCTGCGACACGGGCGTGTCATGGCCGTGTGAGAGATACGGGGTCAGCACATAGGCGTGTGCCAGGCCGTGTGAAAACCTCTGTAGGTTCGATGTTAGAAAATAAATCCACATGGACAAGGGGCACGGGCGTGTCCCTAGGTTCTTAGACCATGCGAACCACACGGGCCTTCAGTAATGCCATGTCTATAGGCCACATGGGCGTGTTGCCCTTCCACACGGGCGTGTGCCCTATTTTTAGTAGATTTTCTTGAAAGTTTTCTAAGCACTTGGATTGGTTCCAAATGGTTTTCTAAACAAGTTTTGGGTCTTGTAGGTCCATATTAAGGGTTGTTAAACAAAGTTTGAAAGGTTTTAAATTGGGACGAATGTCGTTGACTCGAGATCATATGTTTGCATGTGTCTTAGTAAGGTAATACTTCATGCCCTGTCCTGGCATCAGATACGAATAAGGGGTTTTACATTTAGTGGTATCAGAGCTATGGTTTAGTCTATTCTAGGACTAACCTAACTTGTGTATGATTCTAGCTATACATGCCATAGTTATAATATGATAGTGTGACGACTCCTGACAATTATAAATTGTATTTTCGTATAGTAAATGGATCCTAACGGAGCTATGGTGGATGATGTGGAGAGTATGCGCAGGCTCCTACTAAAGGGACAGTACCAGTTGAGAGTGTGCCTGCGACGATGAGTTAGGGCAGAGGGGTTAGAGAAGCCTACCTCTAGATGATGAATGCTTGGTACACGTAGTTTATTCGAGCAAATTCGAATACTCCACCTCCCCCACCTCCCCCAATTCCCAGCTTGCCCCTATAGCTCCTTAAGGAGCAGAAATAGGTAAAAGAGAGAAACCTCCGGTAGACTGAATTAGAAAGCATGGAGCTGAGGAATTTTGGGCAAACAAAGATGATGACCCGGAGAGAGCAGAGTTCTAGTTAGAGAATACCATTAGGGTATTTGATAAGCTATCATGCGCACTTGATGAGTGTATGAAGTGTGTGGTGTCACTACTACGAGATTCGACCTATCAGTGGTGGAATACTCTCGTGTCGATTGTACTGAGAGAGAGAGTAAATTAGGAATTCTTCCTGGAGGAGTTCCGTAAGAAGCACATTAGCCAGAGGTTCATAGACCAGAGGAGGAATGTAATATCCCGAAAATTTCTATCCTTGATATAGTAAAATAAAGAAATAAAGAAATAAAAAGAGAAATCTTAAGCTATATCAACAAAATCTATGTAGGAAGTGATTATGATGTATTAATCCAAGAAAGGACTAAATCGTAAAAGTGAGAAAAGTTTTGTGGCCCAAGAGTAAATACTTAAAATTTAAGGGGTTAAAGTGTAAATATGGAAAAGTTGAAGGACCGATAGTGCAAATATTTTAAGGATAGAATAATCTAGAAACTAAGGAAAATGGATGAATTAGGACCAAATTGAAGAGGAGAAAGAATTATGAGGGACTGAATCGTAATTTTTACCAAATTAAGTGATGACTCAAGGATGGAATTTTGAAAGATCATGAAGGGCAAAATGGTCAATTAGAAGGAGAAAGAAATCTAGAAGACAATGATGGTGTGATGATATTTTAAATTATTTAATAAGATAAATATTACTTTATTAATATTTTAATAAGATATTTTATTATTTTATTATTTTATTTAGTGTATATATGTGTGTGTGTGTGTGTGGAAAAAAAAGAGAAGAAACCACCATCTTTCCCAAGCACCAACGTGAAAGGAAGAGAGAAAGAAAGAAAGCTTTGCTTTCTTTACAATTTGGTCTTTCTACCAAAAATTCATCATTTTCACCTAGAAATCAAAAGAATTTCCATAGCTACCGAAGGAGAAAAATGTTAAGGAGACTATGAGGAGTTAGAATATCAAGTTGGATTCAAGAAATAGAAGCTGGAGGAGAGAGAAAATGAAGTTAAAGTTTGGAAACAATAAAACAAGGTAAGAACATCAAGATTTCCATGTATTTTTAAGTTTAATATTATTGAAAAAGCATGTAAATGATGTTAATGTAGAGTTTTCTTACATCTGATTCTATGTTCTTGATATGGTAGTGAAGAGAAAATAAGATAAAGTGATGGGAAATGGTGTAGAGAAAGAAAATAAGGGTGATATAAACTTAGTAATTAATATCTTGCACTAAAACAGTTTTGGACAGCAGCAGTAAGCTAAATTTGAAAAATCACCAAAAATGGTAGAAACTGAATTAGGAGTTGAATGAGATATGTAATTAAAGCTTGTTGAGTCTATTTTCATATAAAAGAAACATAACAAGTAAATGAATTCTGCATTCTGAGATATTTATATTTTTGTGAGACTGGTTCAGAATGATTTTGGGATCCTCTGTTCTGACTTGGAAAAATCATTAAAAATTGTATAAAAATAATTATGCGACATAAGTTATATGGTTAGATTCTTTAATGTGTCTATTTTCAATATAAATAAAAGGAAACATCATCAAAATCCTGTATGAAGAGATAATTAATTTTTAGTAAAGAAGGGTTAGAACTGTCAGATAGCAGAATAGGAGTGACTTTAAAGAATAAAATGTACTATTTGGATAAACCAAAAATTCTAAAAATTTTCTTTTCAGAATATATGTGAGTCTAGTTTTAGGGAAAATTTACGGATCTTAATTTGGAGTTCTGTAGCTCAAGATATAAATAATTTAGTGGCTATGACGCAGGTGGACAGCTTGAACGTTCACATATAAGTAAATAGTGAAATTATTGATAATGTTACTTATAAGCATAATATATAAATTAAGAATGTGGAATGGAGAGGAGGAGGAGGAAAATATGTATGAATATTCAGTTAGCATGGCTAATTTGTATGTTTTAGGCTCAGGGACTAAATTGAATAAAAGTAAAACTTTATGGGTAATTTTGTAAAAATTTTAGAAATGATCAAATTACATGAAATGGATTATTATATTATTTAAATTGAAAATTTTAAATGAAAACTGTTAATTTAGTTCGAGATTGAGGGAAAACATGTTTTAAGGATTAAATTGAAGAGTGTTGAAATTATGGGAAATTTTGATATTTTATAGAATTTATGGAATATTATTAATATGTATGATGATAACGGCTGGAAATAAGGATTAAATTGCAAGAATTTATTTTTCTGAGCCTAAGGGTAAAATCATCATTAATTAAAAGTTTAGGGGCAAAATGGTAATTTTGCCTAGAGTACTAATTGAATGTATTAAAATATGGAATAAATGAAAACAATGATCAAATTTATTTATAAAGACCCAAACGACTCAAATGTGAGACTCGAACGTGGAAAAGAAAATGTATTGGATTAATGAATTTATAAACACGAACAAGCAACGAGGTAAGTTCATGTAACTTGAATTATATTCTTAAATGCTTGAAATGTATGTTATTGATGTGAATATGAATTGAATGTTCATTATATGAAAATTGATGAAACATTGATATATTTGATAAAAAGGGGAAGAAATTCCGGTTGAATGAAAGGAAAATTCGATGGATCTCTGAAAAAAAATTGACGGTAAAAGGGGATCTAGCCTGGACGGGTAATCCTATCCTGATATAGCCCTCCCGAAGAATACAGGAAAAAGGATTAAGCCCAAAAGGGTAATCCTAATATCAGCCCTCTCGAAGAATATATGGAAAATGAGGTTAGCGGGAGTGTGCTGGTGGCTCTCCTGAAGAATATTGTGTATAGGGCCTTCCGAAGAATACATGGGAGCTGAGGTTCGCGGAAGTGTGCCAAGAATTGAGGTTCGCGGGAGAGTGAGGTTTGCGGGAGTGTGCTCACTGAAATGAAATGTGTAAGACCATGGTTGAAAGATACCATGGCAACATATTGAGAAAATGAATAAGACCATGGTTGAAAGATACCATGGCAACACATGCATATGAATTGACGGACCCGGAATTGTACACTAAAAGTGTACTCCTGTATGAATTGACGGTTAATGAGATTGTAAACCAGGAGTGTACTATCAAAAATCCATCGAAATTCTGAGAAATTCAACGGGATAAATATAGAAGATGGTAAACACATAGCTAAAAAGGGTAAATGTGAATTGATGGATTACGGATTTACATATTTTAAGTATACTATATGATTTTAACTATCGATATTCCGATAAATTCAGTAGGTAAGAATCCTGACCAGAAAAGGAAATATGTACATAAAAAGATTTGTGCATATATTTCTGAAGTACATGAAAAAAATGACAGTGATATTGGATATATGGAAATATAAGATGATAATATTTGTACATGGAATTTATTGATGAATATATGCATCCATGATTATAGATTCGTATACTTTAATAATATTAATTGTATGACGATGAAATTTCGAATGACTTAATGAATAAAGCCCTGACATGGAAATAATTTGAGCACGAAACAATAATCACGAAATTGAACTTGAAATACTCGAAAACGATATTTGTTCGATATTTTAAAAATATGACATGGAAAATACATGTATATGAAACTTACCTGATAATTATGCATGTTCAAGATTATGAATGGTCCTGGAATAAATATATACAAAATTCATGAAAACAATGATACATGAAATTTTGGTATAATGAATGATTTATGTTTTTGAAGAAATGGAAAGAGAATAATATGTATCATATTATATGAATATGTGGCTATCTTTAATATGCTGATACATGGAAATTGGGTAAGCCGTAATAAGTAATAATCTCAAGTATGATATGTTGATACAATGAGTTTATCGATTCTAAAATTATATGAAGTATATTCAAGTATACTAATGACTGTTGTTGTTGACGCTTAGACAAGTGCCAAGCTATTGGTTAAATGGTAATATGTTTATTATTTGATACGTCGAAAGGGTAAATGATCAAATGAAAATATACATGTGTTTATAGAAGAGTGGTAAAATTTAAGTTGTACAATTTCTTATAAAATGAGTTACCATGTGATAAAAAAGTTCTATAAACTCCGGTAATACCTCGTGACCCTATTCTAATGATGGATACGGGTTGGGGTGTTACAAGGAAGGAATTTCTTGAATTAAAACAAGGTCAAATGACAGTGACAGAATATGAGCGCGAGTTCGTAAGGCTCAACAAATATGCTAGGGAGTGTGTCTACCAAGGCCATAATGTGTAAGAGGTTTGAATACGGACTGAATGAAGACATTCGACTTCTTGTGGGCATTCTAGAGTTAAGAGAATTTGTGGTGCTTGTTGATAGAGCATGTAAGGTCGACGAGTTGGCCAAAGAAAAGAGAAAAGCGGATATGAAGTCCTATGACTCAAAGAAAAGACAGATGGGAAAATCACAACAGTTCTCGTCCAAGAGGTTGAGAGAGTTTACCACCCGATAAAATGCCTCAATGGGATTCTCAGGCAGAAACAAGAATAAGCAGCAAACGACGCCCAAAGGTCAGACCACTTTTGTTGCGAGTGTGGGTAGTGCTCGGCCGAATAGACCTGAATGTTCGCAGTATGGTAGACGACACTTTAGTGAGTGCCGAGGAAATAAGAGAGGCTGTTTTAAGTGTGGTTCACTAGACCACTTCATCTAGAATTGTCCTGAGATGGATGAGAATGATAAAAATCAAGACGTGAGAGCGAGTAATGCTCCTTCGAGAGGTAAAACACAGAAGAACCCGGGTAGTATAGGTGCCCCTAAAGATTTTGCTGTGACGTTTGAGGGTAGAGTGCCTGCGAGAACCTACGCTATTCGTGTCTGCGAGGAGGCTTCGTCTCCTAATGTGATTATGGGTACCTTTTCTATCTATGATATTTCTATGATAGCTTTGATTGATCCAAGGTTTACCCATTCATATATTTGTATGAAATTGGTGTCTAAAATGAAACTGCTAGTTGAGTCTATTGAATTCATGGTAAAGATGTCTAACCCACTAGGCAAGCATGTACTAGTTGATCAAGTGTGTAGGAATTGTCCCCTGATAATTAGAGGTCATTGTTTTCCGGCTAACTTAATGTTATTGCCGTTCGATGAATTTGACATAATCCTCGGTATGGATTGGTTGACTACTCATGATGTAGTAGTAAATTGTGAGAGAAAGTTTATCGAGATGAAATGTGAAAACGGGGATGTTCTTCGGGTTGAATAAGGTGAACCGGATGGCTTGCCGGTAGTAATATCTGGTATGACAGCTCAGAGGTACTTGAGAAAAAGATATGTCATATCTTGCTTTCATGTTGAACACCCAAGTGTCGGAAGCAAAGATTGAGACAGTGCCGATGGTATGTGAGTACCAAGATGTATTTCTGGAAGAGTTGCCCGGATTACCTCCAACTAAGGAAGTTGAGTTTGGTATCGAGTTGATCCTTGGTATGGCACCTATTTCAATTGCCCCGTATAGGATAACCCCGACAGAGTTAAAGGAATTGAAAGTTTAGTTCAAGAATTAACGGACAAAGGTTTTGCGAGAATGAGCTATTCTCCATAGGGTGCACCGATATTATTTGTGAAGAAAAAGGAAGGTTCAATGAGATTATGTATAGGCTACAATCAACTTAACAAGGTCATAGTGAAAAATAGGTACCCTTTGCCTAGAATTGATGACTTGTTTGATCAATTGAAGGGGGCTACTGTATTTTCTAAGATAGACCTAAGGTCTGGTTATTATCAGCTGAGAGTTAAGGAGTAGGATGTGCCGAAAACTACCTTTCGGATGATGTACAGCCACTATGAGTTCCTTGTCATGCTCTTCAGCTTAACAAATGCCCCTGCAGTATTTATAGACTTAATGAATCGCATCTTTTGGCCATATTTGGACAAGTTTGTCGTTGTTTTTATTGATGATATCCTCATTTATTCTCGTGATGAGAGTGAGCATGCTGAGCATTTGAGGACTGTATTGCAAACCTTGAGGGATAAGCAGTTGTATGCCAAGTTTAATAAAGCAAATTTTGGCTATAAGAGGTCGGATTCTTGGGATGCATTATGTCGTGAGATGGGATCAGAGTTGACCCGAGAAAGATCTCGGCTATTGTTGAGTGGAAACTGCCGAGAAATGTATAAGAGATTAGGAGTTTCTTGGCCTAGCTGGCTACTACCGACGATTTGTTAAAGGGTTTTCAATGATCGCTACTCCGATGATGAAACTACTACAAAAACATGTCAAGTTTGAATGGACGGAAAAGTGCCAGCAGAGCTTTGAGAAATTAAAGACTTTGTTGACTGAAGCCCCTGTCTTAGTGCAACCGGAACCCGAAAAAGAATTCGTTGTGTATAGTGATGCATCATTGAATGGATTAGGGTATGTACTCATGCAAGAAGGCAAAGTGATAGCCTATGCATTGAGACAACTGAAGCCATACGAGAAAAACTACCCTACACATGATTTAGAGCTGGTTGCCATAGTGTTTGCATTGAAGATTTGGAGACACCACTTGTATGGCGAGAAATGCCGGATATTCACTGATCACAAGAGTCTAAAGTATCTAATGACTCAAAAGGAGTTGAACTTGCGACAACGTAGATGGTTAAAGCTAATAAAGGATTACGAGTTGATAATCGACTATCACCCTAGAAAGGCGAATGTGGTCACCAACGCATTGAGTAGGAAATCATTATTTGCCTTGAAGGATATGGATACTCAGTTGTCCGTAGCCGATGATGGGTTCAATTTTAGCTGAGTAGAGAGCTAGACCAACATTCTTGCAAAAGATTTGCGAAGCTCAGAAAGGTGATAAAGATTTGCAAGCCAAGTTGACTCAGTGTGAGACAAGTAATGAATCAGATTTTCAAGTTGGCATTGATAGATGTTTGAGGTTTCGAGATAGGATTTGTGTACCCAAGAGTGATGAGCTTATTTAAAGGATTTTGCGAGAGGCCATAGTAGTCACTTATCTATTCACCGGAGCAGCGTGAAAATGTATAATGACTTGAAGAAAATATACTAGTGGTCGGGAATGAAAAGAGACATTTCGGAATTTGTCTCTAAGTGCCTAATCTATTAGTAAGTAAAAGCTGAACACCAAGTTCCTTCGTGGTTTACTTCAGCCGGTGATGGTTCCTAGGTGGAAATAGGATCGAGTTACCATGGACTTCGTATTAGGGCTGCCTTTGTCGCCAAAGAAGAGAGATGTCGTATGGGTCGTTGTGGATAGACTAACAAAGTCGGCTCACTTTATACCAGTGCGTACTGATTTCTCACTTGAGAAACTAGTCGATTTGTATATCTCTGAGATAGTGAGACTGCACGGAGTGCCCTTGTCAATAATTTCAGACAGAGATCTGAGATTTACATCTCGGTTTTAGAAAAAGTTGCAAGAGGCTTTAGGAACTAAACTAAATTTTAATATGGCTTCCCATTCGCAGACTGGTGGTCAGTTGGAAAGAGTAATCCATATTCTTGAAGACATGTTGTGGTGTTGTGTTCTCGAGTTTTAGGGAAGTTGGGAAAAGTACTTACCGCTAGTTGAATTCACCTACAATAATAGTTATCAGTCGAGTCTAAAAATGGCGCCTTATGAGGCTTTGTATGGGCGTAAGTTCCCAATGCCCTTGTATTGGTCAGAACTTAAAGAAAATCAGATACACAGGGTCGATTTGGTTAAAAAGACTGAACAGAAAGTTAAGGTGATTCGTGATTGCTTGAAAGCCGCCTTAGATAGACAAAAATCCTACGCAGATTTGAGACGAAAAGAGATTGAATTTCAAGTCAGGGATAAAGTGTTTTTGAAAGTGTCCCCGTAGAAGAAAGTCCTTTGATTCGGTAGGAAAGGCAAATTAAGTCCACGGTTTATTGGACCTTACGAGGTGACTGAGAGAATTAGACCGGTGGTATACCGATTAGTCTTGCCTCGTGAGTTAGAGAAAATCCACGATGTCTTCCATGTGTCTATGTTATGTTGTTACCGTTTTGACCCCTCACACGTGATTTTGCTAGCGGAGGTTGAAATAAGTTCAGATATGACCTTGAAGAGCCCGTTAAGATTTTGGCTTGGGAGGTCAATAAATTTAGGAATAAAAATATAGCACTTGTGAAAGTATTATGGCATCGAGATGTAGTCGAAAAAGTCACATGGGAACCTGAGGAGACTATGAGAGATCATTACCCGAACTTGTTTAGTGGTAAGATTTCCGAGGACGAAAATCTCTAAGGGGGAGAATTGTAACAACCCAAATTTGGCCTTAGTCAGAATAATGATTTTGGAATCACTAAAAAGAGGTTGGAGAAATTATTTTAGCATTATTTTATGATTTATAGCATGATATTATGAGTGCATGAAAAATTTGGTGAATTAAATTTACGCGATTGAGAGCTTAATTGCGAAAAAGGACTAAATCGCATAAAGGGAAAAAGTTGTAATTTATTAGAAAAAGGTATCAAATAGCTATGAATCTTAATGTAGGGGGTTTTTAATGGACAATTAGGCCATTTCTAGGGTGATGGTTGGCCATGAGAAAAGAAATAAAGAAAAGTCAAAGGTTAGGTAATATTTTAGGTGATTAATTGATAAAATAAAGGCCTAATAGACTAGCTATCATTTTTTTCATTCCTTCATCCCTTCCACTGAAAATATCAGCCATTGTTAGAGTTTGGAAGCTCAAAAATTTTAGCCACTTATTTCTCTCTCAAGTAAGTGATTTTGGTGATTTTTCTTGATAATTTTTGTACTTTTGGGACTCTTGTAGCATGGGCTACCTATTGAAGGGAGTATTTTGCAAAATAATGGAGAGTTTAGAGGTTCACCATGAGAGCATTTATGTTGTTGGCTGAAGTTTTAGGGAAGAAAATGAATCATGGTTGTTAAATAAACAACTTTTGTAAAAGAGTTTGCATAAAAAACACCTAAAATGGACTTAATTGAAAAGTTGGAAAAAATTGTGTAGTAATTGCATGAAATAATCAAAATTGTGGTCTGTCATAAGAGTGAAAAAGATTCGGTTAGGTTTGGTTAATAAGGAAATTCGATAAAAATCGATTTTCGAGCCTAGGGGTAAAATGGTCATTTTGCGAAAGTATAGGGGCAAAATGGTTACTTTGCCAAATTATGAATTTTGAATTGTTTTAGTTGATATAGTGATTAAATTAGTGAATTTTTATTCATTTTAGATCAAGAAGTGCGAAACTTGAACCTTGATAGGGGGAAAGCCAAGCTAACGTATTGAACCAAATTATCCGTCTACATTTTATATATCGTGGTAAGTTGTAGGTAAATAATACAACTTTTCTATTATTATGCATGAGATTATCAAATTTGCATGAAATGAATAAATGTGAATATGAGTTATGCATGAGAACATTTATTTAGCATGAATTGATTAATTATGATTTTGAATAATGAAATAATGAGAATCTATGTGATAGAACCCAGTTGAACCTTAAGAAGAGACTAGATATTCATGTCGTGATACTATGGTTGATACGAGTGCTAGTGTAAGACCATGTCTGGGACATAGCATCGACCTCATTACGTATTAGTGTAAGACCATGTTTGGGCTAGACATGGCATCAACATGGATATGTACTAGCCAGTGTAAGACCATGTCTAGGACATGGCATCGACATTGATACGAATGCTAGTGTAAGACCATGTCTAGGACATGGCATCGGCTTCGACATGCAAGCTAGTGTAAGACCATGTCTGGGACATGGCATCGGCTTAGATATGTGTTAGTGTAAGACCATGTCTGGGACATGGCATCGGCTTAGATATGTGTTAGTGTAAGTTATGCTTGTAGCCATTCTTTTTAGATATCATTCACAAATTGTGATGTGTTGAGAGTATGTTATAGCATGATAAATTGTTGTTATTTATTTACTTGCATCTTACTAAGCTTTGTGCTTACTCTCTCTCCTTTCTATTTTCTTATAGTGCCACCTAGCTAGCTGTGGATCAAAGTACGTCGGAGGCTTCATTCACACTATCAACTAAAGCATTCAGTATAGTTAATTTCTAACATTTTGAGAAATGACATGTATAGGGACTAGTTATTGTTAAGTGTCATTTTGTTTTGGGGCCAAGTGTGTTGGCTTGAATGTGAGATATCTCATTTTGTATAAAGCCATGGATGGTGGCTAATATTTGTTTTTAATATATACAAATTGATGTTGTCTTTCAATAATGTACAAATTGAATGAATGAAGAATACACTAAGGGTAGTAGTATAAATGCTTGGTTGAATTAGGTATGTGAATATGTGTGGATGCCTAATGTTGGCCCTTAGTTGAGTAAGTGTGAAGTGCTATGAATTGGTATATGTTTGATCTTGTTTCAGGGTGGGAAAGGGCTTAGTAGATAGCCTTATCTTTGTCCACACGAGTAGACATACGGGCGTGTGTCTAGGCCGTGTGTGTCACACGGTCTGCCCCATGGGCATGTGGTTAGGTCATGTGTCCCCTACACCTTAGGATGGCAATAATTTAATGCCAGTAGTAACAACACGGGTTGAGACATGGCCGTGTGTCTCAACTGTGTGACCCTTAAGAGTTGTTGCCGTCAGAACTAGAATGTCAAGTTTTTTGTACATGGGCTGCGACACGAGTGTGTTATGGCCATGTGAGGGATATGGGCTAAGCACACAAGCGTGTGCCAGGCCGTGTGAAAACCCCTGTAGGTTCGATGTTAGAAAATAAATCCACACGGACGAGAGGCAATGGCGTGTCCCTAGGTGCTTCGGCCATGTGAACCACATGGGCCTTCAACACGGCCATGTCTAGAGGCCACACGGGCGTGTGCCCTATTTTTAGTAGATTTTCTTGAAAGTTTTCTAAGCACTCGGATTGGTCCCGAATGGTTTTCTAAACAAGTTTGGGCTGCATAGGTCCATATTAAGGGATGTTAAACAAAGTTTGAAAATTTTTAAATTGGGACAAATTTCGTTGACTCGAGATCGTATGTTCGCATGTCTTAGTAAGGTAATGCCTTATACCTTGTCCTGGCATTGGATACGAGTAAGGGTTGTTACAACTGTAATTGGTTAATTATGGCGTTATATGGAAAAATTTAAGGAATGTTACTCACTAATGTGGTTTTCTGTGTATCCCAAGACAATGAGGAGCAAACCTCATTAAGTGTGAGTCTAAGCAAATCTCTATCGCCTAAATCACCAGGAAAAGAAATGCTTTTGTGGAAACACTCTGGATAGGAAAGCCTTTGTGGTGAGTACTGAATGTTAAGGAATGCTTTTGTTACAAAACTCAAGAAAGGTAAGCTTATGTGGCGAACCTCTGAAAGGAAATGCCTCTAAAGCAAATCTCTAGACACAGAAGCCTTTGTGGCTATCTCTGAAAAGGAATGCGTTAGTGGCATAGTCTAGAGAATAACCCTTGTGCCGACCATTTGAAAGAAATGCCTTTGTGGCAGACTTTGAATGAAAATAATGGAATCCATGGCAAACTAAAAAAGAGAGAGAGTTATCTTTTTCCTTATATTTGAAAACACCATTTCTATCTTGCTTTAGAGTTTATCATAGATCTTTCGTACTAAGCTAAAATTAAGGATCGGAGTTCTTGCATATGGTTGTTTCATATTTAGTGTTATTAATCTGAACTTGCATGTGGATTTCCGATCGTGTAAGTCCGTTTACAAGCGTAGATAGTAAATGAAGAAGTAAGGCTTTGCATGAAAGATAACGTGGTTTCTGATGATAATAAAAGTTATATGAATGAATTTTAATGGTATCCCCATGTCTTATAAGTAATGATTATTAAATTTTCGTGTTGGATGTTTGGGATCTAGAGATCAAGCTGTCGTTCGTGGATGAGTCCCTAAGTCGACTATCGAATGTAAGGTAGTATTTGTGATGTTTCTATAGAAAATGGTCAGACTATGAACGCTAAATGAGTTGTACATGTATAGTTCATGAGGAATCCAATAGGTTAAGCATGAGATAGATGTTCTAATGATGAAATAAGACTGTATGAGTGCTTCTGGAATGTATGAGGTGATATGAAATGAAATGTATGTTAATTTCTTTATGGTGTCAAAGCATGAAATATTTCTTAAGTGAGTTTGTGTCTGTCTCTGCAGAGTGGTCTAAAGGGGTCCACCGGGATTTTAAACATGATTCTCTAAAAGGAAAATCTCATGGCACAATATTGAGTAAGACCATAGTTGGTGGGCTATGACGTCATATGGAAAGACCATATTGTATAAGACCATTACTGGTAGGTTATGGCATCATATGAAAAGAACTAAAAGAAGGTTATTACTTAATGAAGTTCTCTATATGACCCAAGACGATGTAGGGCAAACATCATGTAATATGAGTCTAAGCGAATCCCTATCATGAACACGTCAAAAAATGAAAGCCTTTGTAGAACCTATGAAATAGAAGTCTTTGCGGCGATCTATAGAAAGGAAGGCCTTTGTGGCATATTCTAAAGGAAGGCCCTTATGGTAATCAGAAGGGAATGCCTTTATGTCGGACCCTGAAAGAGAGAAACGGTAAATATGAAAAACCCTGGAAGAATGATAAATATGACTAACTGTGAAGAATGGTAGGTATGGTAAACTCTGAGAGAATGATATGTATGGCGAACTTTGAAGGAATAGTACATATGGCGAACTTTGAAGGAACGATTTTGTAGGAAAGGTTGAGGCATATCCTGCATAGTCTTAAGATATGTACAGAGAAGGTGGAACATGCTAGGGTATGTGGCAAATTCATAGTATGAACCTAGTAGACTAGAAGAACAATTCAATCAATAGTGTTTTGTATGTATGGGTCGCATGATGGGAACAGTTAAGGAATCACAAAAAGGCTAGGTGAAGTACGTAAGCAATGTACTAAAAATACAAAGGGTTTGGCATGGTAACAAAGTAAGGTATGGCGTCTATGGTATGAAGAAGAATTGTACTCGCCAAAGTCAAGTCGAAGAATGAAGAACAATGAGTTGATAATGAAATTTCCATATGAATTGTATTGAGAAATACAGGTAAATGAAGTTTAACTCACTAAGTTATCATGAACCTACCTCTGTGTATTGTGTTACAGGTAAGCTAATTTGGTCTTTGCCAGGAGAGACGATGCCAAGGTTACGCCTGAGGTGGCGAAAAGGGGTATTTTGCATACAGAACGTGTTGGCAGCACAATTGTAGTCAATATTATCACTAAGGGCTATTATGCATAAAACAAATAGAATAATGTAATTAAGTTTTGATATTCACTTGTAAGACCTCGCTATTTGAAGTCTTGTACAATAGTTGTAATTATCTACAGGTACATCTAGTTGTGAGTTAGTTGGAACAATATTCTGAAATAAGTTGTAAATGTTGAAAATTTTGTATGTTTTGCTTTTGAGTAAGTCTATAATAGAGGGGTAACACTTGAGATCTAGATCCAGCAAATTAGATCGGGTTGAGAGCGTTACAAATTTCAAATGGTTAAGTCGCGACATTATTTATTGCAACACCTCGACATTAAACATGTAGAAAGTAACATTGCGACGTTATCTCTTTAATGTTGCGACATTATGGAAAGTCACAACATTTGCACCACATTGTCCCTTACTACACTATTGGACTTGTTTTAGCTTTCGAATGCTCCTTTTTATCCCGGATGCTTCCAATCTCCTACGAAATGATTCATAATGGTTTTAAAATGTTTCTAAAGCTCTCCAATGGTCTCAAATAAATTTTTATGATTTTACAAAAATGGTATGAGGTTTGAAATTTTCAAATATCTTCAAGGTTTTGTTTTGCGCGTATTTGGTTAGCATCTCCCATTTGTACTGTATATCGAGACAGATGAAAGATGTATCATTAATAACCAACAAATCATAGAAGTTAATAGAGCTACCAGACTCTAACTTATAAAGTGTAAATGATTAAAAAGAAAGAGAAATTAAAGTCTAATAGCTCATTTGATAAACATAAAACCAAGGTTGTAACAAAAAAAAAAAAAAATTGATTTTTTTATTTTTTCCAATTTATTGGCGTTTGTTGCAATTTGGTAATTTGATATAAAAATATATTTCCTTGTGAGTGCCATTAAAAATTTGAGCAAACTATACTTAAGTTTATTAAACTATTTGTAAGTTTACGTTTTTGGTTATTCAATTTTAAAAAGTTATAAAATAGTCCCTGAATTATTCGAAAGTTTTCATTTAGGTCACTAAACCATTTGAAAGATTTCATTTAAGTAATTAGGTTGTTAAGTTTTTTCTAAAGTTCGACTCGTAAGCTCCAAGCGGTGATTCAACGATTGATATAGTGGATCAATATCCATCAAGAAGTAGAAGAACATACTTAGATCCAAGTTGATCTAACAGTCAATGTCAGAGATTGAAGAAGAAGGCTATTAGAATTTTGGTTAACAGATTCGTGATATTCAAATTTGTTTAATAAAAAAATTGAACTATGAAATATAAGGAAAGAGAGATTTCAATTCGCGAAGGTAGTGCAAACAAAAAAGGCCACACAATAACGATTTTAACAACCTAATAACTTAAATAAAAACTTTCAAATAGTTCAATAACCATTTTATAATTTTTGAAGTTAAGTGTCCAAATCATAAACTTAATAATAGTTTAATAATCTCAAGTATAATTTACCATAAAAATTTTCAAATTTCAATAGTTTGTGAATATAATTATTCCCCGTATCCTTTGTTCAAATAGTCATGGTACCAAAACACCATATCCTCATATCCTTTAATATATATATATATATATATATATCCTTTACTTGGTTGAATTTCAAATGATCTAATTTCCTCTCTTAATTATTTAAAAAAAAAAAAGCAGTCATAACACCAATCTCACCAAGAAATGTCATATCAATACGACAAATAACGCCTAAAAAAAAAAACAAATAAGGATATTTATTCCAAGAGGCCAAATAGACCGATTCACAGTTAAGAACAGGGCTGATCAATTTCCAAATAATTGACATTGCTAAATCAATTTATATTTACAATTTTTCGAACAAACTAATTTAAATAAAATTTTAAAACTGGTGAATATATTGTCACAAATAACATCATCCGTTTTTTTTTTTTTTTTTCTTTTTCCCCTTTCTGGGTTCTTTTGGCCAAATCCTTTATACACCTTTTAATAAGACAATCATCAAGAAGAACTACTACGGAAGATAATTTCTTTTTAGTTCTCTTCTTTTTAACAAATTCAATTCTCTCTAGGCCTAAGAGAATGGAAGAAATCCAAAAGAAAAACGAAATAAAAAAAAGAAGCTTCAACTTCAATAAATGGCTAACAAGTAAAAGGCGGCATCTCCACAGACTTGATAATATGATATGAAATTGAGAACCGATGTTCTCGCTTTGATTAAGCAGGAAGAACTAGAAAGGGCTTACAATTTTGCCAAGCTCGCAATACACATCTTAGAGGCTCAAGTCAAAAGAAAAGTTCAATTGGCTACAGATTCTAATTCCATGGGCTTGGCTGCCAAGCCTCTCTTAAGACTGAAGTGCCACCAGATGCTGCAGGGGAAGGAGATGATGCAACGAAATTTGTTCCTGACACAGATACGGTGGGAGGATTCCCAGGATGACCTTGATTTCCAGTAGGAGCAAAACGTGAAGGACTACCTGTGACCCCCATGCTTGTTCGAGATGGGTGGGAAACCTACACACATGACCAATAACTGAATATCTTTAGAAACCAGCCAAACTTCAAGAAACCCACGTTGCCTAAACAGATATTGTACGCTAATCTTAAGTTTGCATAGCATACCATTTACTAGGAGAGAAAATAATTCGATTTCAATACAACTCAACGAAGATCAACCAATCAAACAAACATATTTAATTGAATGTTAACACTAAACATTGTGATCCTTTGGCGGTAATAGATCATATATTATTTCTGTAAAGTAGGAATATAAATAACTGAACAAGTACATCTTGCAGTTGATGCTTATCATCTTTTCTATGAGGTCCCACTTTAACAGCTACATAGTGCATCTGTTTACAGAAAACACAAAAAAGAAAGAAGTATCATAACATGTGCTGTTTCCTTAATTTGAAAGGCAAGGAAAAAGGCTCTAAGCAGGCTTATTATCTACCAATGTCCAGATGAGGATAATTAATCTTCAAATTCCCATGCTAAGTAAATGTCAAGCATTTGACAGAACAGCAAATCATGGGAGGAAAGCAGCTTCTGGTGATTCATAAGTTATGCAATTAGCAATTTCCTAAATATGACCAAGCAGAAGTAGAAGCAAATCATGGGAGGTAAGCTTTAGGGTCAGATCTTAACCAAAAGCACATTCGCAAACAGTTAAGGGATCAAATGCAGGTTCACATAAACTTTAGGTTCTTAGCTCAGACCACCCACTTTGACATTACAACATAACGATGTTGAAAAATAAAATCTATGGATGCTCATGTATTGATGTGTTACTAGAAAAAGAAAAAGGAAGAACAAATTTAGTATATTACCACATTATGTTGAATGTAGGTAGGCCTTCTAAGAGGAGATTCTGAAGATGGAGATGTACTGCTCATCCGAAACACATGACGAGAATGAACGTTATGGTTTGAAACATCATCAGCTTCAACTCCATCATTTTCACCAGCAAGATTAGCATCCAAGCCCATCCGAGGAGTGACAAGCCTCGTCATTGACCCTGAGTCATTTGTGGTTTCCACTTGAAGTGGAACGGCTGGACGATTCACTGTACCTTGTGTGCCATTTCTTCTCTTCAACTCCTCCTCTGCATTCAAGATCTATCAAGTGCTACCAATTAATTTCAGGAATTCAATTATTGGAAGACTGGTCTTCAATAGAAAGGCATTACAATTGAGGTTTACCTGCTTTAGCACTTGTACTAAACTATGCTTTTTTGCATTCAAAACCTGTAATTTCTCCTCAACATCCCTTTTCCTTTTTTCTTTTCCATTGAAATCATTTATTTTATCGCTTACCTAGCAATCCACAATAAATCAAGAACATTTCAACAAACAAGAATAGAAGTTTTGCACTAACATAACACGGGAAAAAATTAGACTTGTTAGCACTTTAAAATCAACTTATATTCATCCATTCTCAACAGTTATGGTTACGAATTCACAAATTAAAATTTCAGGCTAGCAAAACATCAACTAGAAGGAAAAAAAAAAAAAAAGCAATCATAATACCTCTACATTTGTTTTAGCCTCCTCAGGCGGTTTCTCATCCACTTGCAAATTGACATCTTTCTCGGTCTGCTCATCTTCCGACTTCACCAAACAATCTCCACCATCGGATCCTCCAACTATGTTCACCTTGACCTCCTGGGGAGATGGTCCAGTTTTGAAACCCTCGGACGGTTCAGCTTCCAGTTTAGCTTTCAATTTCGGCTCAATAGGAGGCTCACAGGACATGGGAGATTGAATTTGATGCTTTAAAACAGAGTTAGGGTTAGGGTTAGAAGAAGAAGAGGAACGGAGACGAGAGAGAGCTCTGTCGCGGCGGTGCAAGAGAGATTTGAAGTCTTTGAGAGAGATTTTGGGAGTCGGCATTAGCCAGCGCCGAGATACCTCCGGTGCTCTGTGGAGGTTCCCTCTGTACAAAGAAATCGCCACCATTTTTTTTTTAAAGGTTTCCCTCTGTTTTCTGTGTTTTATCCCACTGTCAACTGATTTTTGTGGCAAAATCGAAAATAAAAATTTACGGTTATGGATATTATCTCAGGCTTTTCCGTAATAACCGCATTCAACAAACGACTGTTGCACGGCTTGCGAGAGCAAAAAAATGTCAAATTTTGTTTTTGGTAAACTACATCAAATAAATTACTACTATTTTTTTCTATCACTAAGGGTGCGTTTGTTTGCCAGGAAAATATTTTTCCGAAAATATTTTCCTGATTTTTTGGTGTTTGTTTGACTGAAAATCTTTTACATGGGGAAAATGTTTTCACAATCACAGGTAAAATGCCTATGCCTTTAGGGAAAATGCCTTACAGAATTTTTTTCCGTAAGACATTTTCCGGATCTCAGCAGTCTTTCCCCCCTTGCGCCATTCTCTTCCTTCTTCTCCATTCAGGTACTTTCCTCCTACTTCTTCTATATTTTTCATCTTTTAATTTCCTTTTGTCTTTAGCTTTTCGCATGTCTTCTCTTCTCAGGGCTACTGTGTCATTTCGCTTTGTGATTCCAACTCTCACCAATCTTTCCTAGCCAAGCCGTTCTTCATCTTCCTTTTTCTTCATCCAGGTAACTTTCCTCCTTCTACTTCCTCTGTTTGCTGTTTGTTGCAATTTGTTGTTTCCTGCAATTCTATTAACTAGGGCATTCCTTCTTACCAAAAACAAAAACCCTTTTATAAAAGTATTTTTAGTTAAGTTTTAAGATTCAGTAAAATTAATTCGGTAAAAAACATAGTAGTTTTGGTTTTGCTGTTTGCTGCAATCTGGTTTAGTTTTAACATAGTTTATTTAAGCTAAAAGATAGAGGTCGACAAAAAAAGAGAATGAAATTTTCTTTAACATAGCTTATTCGGTAAGATCAAAGAACATGTTGCTGAGTAGTTGTTAACTACAACTTCTTCTTTTTTCTGTATGGATGGCAAGAGAATGAAATCAATGAATTAAATTTTGTTTTTTCCTTCCATTTCTCTGCTTTTTATGTGTTCGTCAAAACTTTTAACAATGTAAACTGTTTGATGAAATTCCTGAGAGAAAGGCAATGCCTTTGAGGGGTGTTGTTTCTTGGTCTGTCATGTTGCAAAAGGACTAGTGATATTCTTGACATATATACATTTTAGTTAGATACATTTTAGTGATATTCTTGTCATGTTTGCTGTTTGTTGCAAAAGGTCTGTCATGTTGTTTACATATACACAGAGGTGGTGAGTTTCATAGTTTGGTAGGGATCTTTGGCCATGCCTGGAGCTAATGATTTATGCCGTTGATTGCTGTTTTTTTTTCTAAACATAAAGAAATGAAGACTCAACATGAATATACGAAATCTGTTTAAAAACAAGTTAAGCATTGTACATGAAGGTAGTCTGAAAACCCAACATGGTCAATGGTGGAACGTGTTAGAGCAATTTAACTACATTATATATAATAATTATATCAATTTATTTAAAGAAACTGTGAAAAAGAGATAATTATTGAGTATATATTACATTTTTAAATGAAGGATTTGGGTTCAAATTTTAAAAATAATATTATTAAGAGAGACAATAACAATCATAAGTCTCGAAATATCTATGAACCGTAAAATGAACGCAAACGATACATTGTTTCCGGAAAGGAAAAAAATATTGACTAACGATCGTAAATAGATAAATAATAATATAATTTTAATCTTTTTTTAAAATTACTATAAAATATATATTTATCATTTTAAATATAATTTATATTTAAATATAAATAAATAAATAATAATAACAACTTATTTTAGTGTTGTTTTAATAGTTTAACTTTTAAATATCTAATTTTCTTTCATTTGAGCATTTTCTATGTACAATAGCAACCTTAAATTTGGAGTAAAAAAAGGGTTAAACTCTTAAAAGAATAAAGTTGTTTTTTTTATCATTTTAAATTCGACATCTTATTACCATTCAAATATATTGGTAATTTAAATTGGATTGGTTCACGATTTGACTATTGAAGTATATTTAGTTTCACACTTTGTTATTTAAATATTTATTGTCTCAATTTGATACTTAAAGGATCAATCACTTCTTAATTTGAAATCTAAAGTATGCATCCATTATAATTTTATTCAAACATTTTCATATTTTGAGCAAATTTTCAAGTTTATTTTCATATATGTATGTATGCACTTTATTCATGGTAACTTTATTCATATATGTGACCTTATAATAAGCTTGCATCTTTTTTGTAGTTATCAAATATTTGTGTGTTATTATTTTGTGTAGATGGATCGTAATCAAGTTCAAAATGCAATTGTCGGAGTTGTGGCTTCAGTTTTAGCTTTTGGGGCTCTTTGGATTAAAATATTAAAAAATAAAAAGGAAATTGCTTCTCACCCTCGTGTGAATCGAGATTATGAAAGGGAAAATTATATTAATAGTATTTTATATAGTGGTGACCGAAATTGTATTAATATGATAAGGATGAGACCGATTACCTTTTTTAATTTGTGTGATATTCTTAGTAGGAATAATTTGTTACAATCAACTAAGTCTGTGAATATTAGGGAGCAAGTAGTTATATTTTTACATATAATTGGTCATAATGTAAGGTTTCGAGTGATTTGATCTAGATATTATAGATCAACTGAGACAATTCACCGTTATTCTAGGGTTGTATTGAGAGCTATTTTGAAATTGTATAAACTAGTTATTAGATTACCTGATGAGTCAACTCCTAATGAAATCAGAAACAATCCAAGGTTTTATCCTTATTTTAAAGATTGTATTGGAGCATTAGATGGAACTCATGTTCGTACATCCGTTCCATTTAACATTCAAGGAAGGTTTCGAAACCGTAAAGGGGGGACGACACAAAATGTATTGGCTGCCATCACATTTGATTTGAAATTTTCCTATGTTCTAGCTGGTTGGGAAGGTAGTGCACATGATTCTCGTATTTTAAGAGATGCACTTTCACGCCTAAGAGGATTAAGAATTCCAAAAGGTAAAAATTAACATTAAATACAAAATAGTTCTAGTAAGCTCATAATTTATTAGTAATATTATGTTTTGTAAAATTGTAGGTAAATATTATCTTGCTGATGCTGGATATGGCATCCGAAATGGATGTATTACCCCCTATCGTGGTGTCCGATATCATTTAAAAGAGTTTAGTGATCAGGGGCCTGAAAATGCAAAGGAACTCTTTAATCTTCGTCATTCATCATTGCGAATCACCATTGAACGTGTTTTTGGGATTTTGAAGAAATGGTTTCGTGTATTAGATGCTGAACCATTTTGGAATTTTCAAACTTAAGTAGATATAGTTCTAGCTTGTTGTATCATTCATAATCATATAATGGGAGTTGATCCTAGTGATTTACTTAATTATAGATTATACGAGGAGCCTGAGTCTGATTTGATAATACCAACTCTTACTGTACGAGAAGAAAGAGAAGAAGTAAGAGAATGGTCTGCTAAGAGAGACGAAATTGCACAGACTATGTGGACTGATTATATGGCTAGAAATATTATGTAGGTTTAGGGCTTAGAGTTATTGTTTCTATGTTATGTATGTTTTAGTATTAAAATTGTTTTTTTTTTTTTAATGTTGGTTGGATAATGATATTGAAATTTTAGTTTGTTGGATTTTGAAATTATTATGTCTTGAATTTGTTAGATATTGAAATTATTATGTTTTAAGCTTGTTGAATTTATTATATTAGATATTGAATTTATTTGGTTGGATAATGATATTGAAATGATTGACAATGAAAATTATTAATGTAGAATGGGTAAGGGCAACAAAGAAGGGACCTCCAAGCAATTCAGGTGGACAAAACCGATGGAACATCTTTTTCTTGAAATTCTAGCAGAGGAGGCTCAGAAAGGAAATAAGCCTTATAACACTTTTAAAACAGTTTCTTTTAATCGAGTTACCATAGCTATTTCTGAAAGATTTCAAGTCCAATACGATGCGAAGCATGTGGAAAATCATTTGAAGACTGTAAAAAACCAGTGGCAGACTATATGTACAATTCGAGATGAAAGTGGTTTTGGATGGGATGATAACATGAAAATGATCACATGTGATAGAGCGACATATGATGCAGCAGTGATGGTAATATATGTATATATATGTTAAGTATATTTTAATTATTTTTTTACTTGTTTGTTATTCTAATTGTTTATAATATCTAATAGGCACACAAGAAGTATGAACCATTTTTGAATAAAAGCATTGATCATTATGATGAAATGGCTTTGGTTGTTGGCAAAGATAAGAAAACAGGGAGTTTTGCCAGAACATTTGCTGACATAGATTTAGATGATGATAACCAAGATTCAGTGCCTATAGACGGAGACAATGAAGAGATTGAAGAGGTAAGAACAAATGTATCTTCATCCGGCACATCCAAACGTAAAAGAAAAAATGTTCAAGAAAGTATCATTGATGAACAAATTAAATTTGTGGGTGAACAACTTGGCAACATTGCTAATGCTTTGAAACAATTTACTGCGGATAAGACACCATATCTTTACGAAGAACTGATGTCAATGGAGGAAGAAGGATTTGATGATGACTTCCTGTGTTCCGTGTTTGATTATCTAGTAAGTCATGAATCCGAGGCCAAAGCTTTTTTAGTTAAAAGTAAGAAGCATGGAAAAATTTGGCTTCAAAAATTTTCTCAAGGTTGAAGATATTGATACTTTTAATGTAGTGTAATATTAGTTATGCACTTAGACAATATTGTTGTTATTATGTGGTGTACTAATTATGCATTTGGATAATATTATTAATTTCTAGTATTAATTGTGCTTTGGAAGCTAATTTATAATTATTTAATCCTTTTTTTAATTTTTTTATAACACAATTACAAATAATTTATTTGACTTTGGTTTTTTTAATTTAATATTCTAGCTTAATAATTGAGTATTATTATATATTTAATTTGATTTATTTATATATAAATAAATCATTACAATATATGTAAAAACAATTTAAAGTATAAATTTATTAAAAAACAATTTAAAATATAAATTTATTAATATAAGTAAAAACAGCTTTTCCGGAAAATATTTTCAGGAAATTTGCCAAACAACAGAAAATATTTTACACAGATTCATCCAAACACCAGAAAAGTAAATCATTTCCAGAAAAGTAAATCATTTTCCAGAAATTATTTTCCAGAAAACATTTTACTGGCAAACAAACAGACCCTAAACTATTCCATTTTTCTTTTTATCACTAGCAATTAAAATAATAACGGGGAGGTAACTTCACAACTTTTAAATTTACTATAATGGCAATTTAACCCATAATATCTATATCTATACTTACTAATTATTATCTAAAATTGCTTATTTAGTTTACAAAACTAGTACAATAGAAGTGCTACATTGTTGTGGTGGCACTGCGAAACTATGCAAAAGAGAATAATATATAACACTAAAGATTTTTTTACACAATTCAGTTTCTTTATTGTTGAGTATGACTCTTATTTCGGTCAAATTTGAGAAATAACCTTCTAGTTGAACTTTGTTTATTTAACATCCCGAATTAGGGTTTAGTCGAAATAGTGGTTTTGAGACCACAAATTCGAAATAGAAATATTTGTTTATATTTGTTTTGTATTTTTTTTTATGTCCATGAAATGTTTGCATGATTGTGTGAAAATTTGGTTAAGAAATTTTAATGATAAAGTGTCCAATTTAACTTTTAGGACTAAATTGTAAAAGTTGTAAAATATGAGATTCTAGAAGCTTTGGGGTACTTAATTGAAATACATGTGTAAATTAGAGGTCCTTATTTAGTAAATAGACCATTTTATGTCATGATGGACAAAAAAGGACATGGAAGGAAAAAATCTCAAAGAAGGGTTAAAACGGCATTTTGGTCATTTGGTTAATAATTAATAAAAAGGGAAAATAAAGTAAAAAATGTGTCCATCTTCTCCATGCCATAGCCGAAAATCCCTAAGGAGCCATAGCTAGGGTTTCTTCAACTTCTAAGCTTGATTGTAAGTGCATCCTAACTCCGTTTTTAATATTCTTTGCATTTTTGAAGTTGTTATCAACCGATCTAGCTATTTCTACCATTATTTCGAGCTAGGGTTCACGTTCAAAAATTCACCCATGTTTGACATGCATGTATTTTGATGTTTAATGGAGGAATATGAAAGTTTGATGGGTGATAAACATCTTTTACCAAGTGATTTTTCATGAAAACACCTAAAAAGGACTAATTTGTAAAAGTTATAAAATATGTAGTAGGGATGTGTTCTAATAGAAATTGTGGGCTGCTATAGTTATGAAAATGGTTCTTCTAGGCTTGTATGTTAAAGAGAATAGGTACATTTCATTTTACGAGCCTAGGGACTAATTTGTAATTAAGTGAAAGTTTAGGGGCAAAATTATAATTTTTCTAAAGTATGATTTATGGAATGTTTTGAACAATATGATAATTAAATAAGTGAAATTTGTTATTTTAGATCAAGAGGAAAGAGGTCCGAACCTAAATCGAGGGAAGAACAAAGTTAAGGACTAAATCGAATAGTTAGTCATATTTTGTTACCGAGGTAAGTTTGTGGTAAATAATGCAACATTACTTCACTTAGTATTTAATGCTTTAATTTTTGCATGATATATATAATTGTTTTATGAATTTTGGTTTACAATGACTTGATGACGATGTAACAAGGTTTAAAGTTTCAAAATCCTGGTTGAACCTTAGGAATAGATAGGATACAAATGTCATTAGGGTTATGTGTGATTCGATGTAAGACCATGTCTGGGGCATGGCATTGGCATCAATATGTGATCCTATGTAAGACCATGTCTGGGACATGGCATTGGCATCGATATGAGATCCCGTATAAGACCATATTTGGGATATAGCATCGGCATCGATATGTGGTCCCATGTAAGACCATGTTTGGGACATGGCATTGGCATCAATATGAGATCCCATATAAGATCATATCTGAGATATGGCATCGACATCGATGTGTGATCCCATGTAAGACCATGTCTAGGACATGACGTTGGCATCCTACCATGTATATGAGATTTCCCGAGCATCCTTTAGTATTCCAAGTGGTTTAACGAGTAATCCAAAGAGTATGCCAAAGAAAAGACAAGGTATGTTCATGTTGAAAGGGTACAAGTATGTACATGAAGCTCATAACTATTGAGTTTATGTATCGATAAATCTCGGTAAGAAGTGAATGAATAAATCATGACTATGAGTTCTATGGTATATTATGAAATGAACATGAGTAAAGATGTATCCATGATATTTTAATGACATTTGTGATAAGTTATAAATATGTTATGTGTATGATATTGCATGTTAATGTTGTTATTTATTTACATGCAAACTTATTAAGCTTTATGCTTACTCCTCTTTATTTTCCATTTTCTTATAGTATCGCCAAGCTAGCTTGGGGATCGAAGGATGTCGGAGGCTCGATCACACTATCACTATCAATTGGAATATTTGGGTATAGCTAGCCTTTTATTTTGAGTATGGCATGTATAGGAACTTGGTCATTTTGCTATATGTTATAATTGATTTGGCCAAAATGTTGGCTTATTTTGATGAATGATCCTTTTGTATAAGGCCATATGAAATTGGTCAATATTGGTTATTGGTATATGCATATGATGATGTTATTCATGGAAGTGATGGCTTGTATGTTTAAGTTGCTAATTATGTGATGTATAGGCTTAATAGATAGGGTATGTGAATAATGTGTGGAAGAATTGACTTAAGTAGGTTTGATAGCTCACCTATGTTACATTATGTGCCTTTGAAGTAGTGTAACCGTGCTTGTGTTTCAGGGTGGCAAAAGGCTTGGTAAATAGCCTTATATTTGTCCACAAGGGTAGACACACGGCCGTGTGTTTAAGCCGTGTGTGGCACATGGTCAGCCCTATGGGCGTGTGAATAGGCCGTGTGTTCCCTGCACCCAAATTTTGCAAAACAGAATGTCTAGTAGTAAACCCACGGGCAGAGACACGGCCATGTGTCTCAGCCATGTGAAAGACATGACTTAAGGACATGGGCATGTTTCCAGGCCGTGTGAAGTCTGCACCTAATTTTCAGAATTTATTTCGCCACACGGTCTAAGGACACGAGCGTGTGCCTTGGCCGTGTGACCTTATTTGGGTGATGACATCATAAACAGAATGTCCCCTACTTTGGACACGGCCTGAAACACGAGCGTGTCCTAGGGTCACACGGGCGTGTGAGTCCACACGACTTGCCCACACGGGCATGTGACTCTCCTAAACATGAAAATTTTCAAAGTTTCCCAAAGGTTCCAAAAGTTCTCGATTCAGTCCCAGACCACTCCCAATGTATGTTTTGGGCCTTGTGGGCCCATATAAGGAACGATATGAATATTACTGTGAATTTTGTAATTTGTGGTCTGGTTTTGCGTGAATGTTTATGTTTAAGCCCTGTAACACATCGTATCCTATTCCGGCAATGAACACGGGTAAAGGGTGTTATAGTTTATTTGTTTCAATCAAACTCTGATTAGTCTAGGTTATTTTATTATTATTTGACCTATGAATTTAGCCTATATTTAGGCTTTTTTACAACCTTTGAGAATACACTAATTAGAGATTAAAACTCATAACATTTTTGAAAAATTTTGTGATTACATTTTGAAGGTTTTTTTTGTTTTTTGGGTTTTGGGGTTTAGTTTTTTATCTCCATCTTTGTACTCTTCGTTTTTTTGTTATTATAGTAAAATTATATTTTCTCATGGTTTTTCATCCTCTTTGGAGAGATTTTTCCTTGTTAAATTTGTATGCTCAATTTCTCAATCTCTTCCACTATTTTTACTTGTTCGTTGCTTAATCGGGTCGATCCCCGATAAGTGGTATCAGAGCTAGTTTAATTTTCGTAGATCAGCCTATTCAGAGATGGTAACAACAAGGTTTAACATTGAGATGTTCGATGGTGTCATAAATTTCAATATGTGGCAAGTTTGGATGATGACAATTTTAGTTCAAACCATCCTAAAAAAGTTGTTACCGAAAAAAAACTCGAGAATCTAGATCAGTCAAAATGGGAAGAGCTTGATGAAAATGTCTTATCTGTAATCTAGTTGTACCTCAGAAATAGGGTATTACAAGAGGTATTGATAGAGAAGACCTCATCCTCCTTGTGGAAAAGTTTAGAAGCTCTTTATGCGACTAAGTCTCTGGCTAACCGTTTAGTTTGAAACAACGTCTATTTGCATTTCACATGAACAAATGTGAGCTTATTAGAGATTACATCAGTTAGTTCATTACCCTTTTAAATGAGTTAAATAATGTTGAGGTTCAAATTGATGATGAAGATTAGGCTATGCTATTATTGTATTCTTTACCCCATTCATACCAATCTTTCAGGGAGACCCTAGTAACAGCCCGTTTTTAGAGAAATCAGAACAATGGTTTCAGAACCACAATCCAATGTCAAAAAAATTATTTTAATATTATTTTAAGGTCTACAGCATGATAGTATGATTGCATGAAAATTTCGTTAAGAAATTTTATTGTTATCATACTTAATTTGATAAAAAGGAGTAAATCGCGTAAAGTATAAAACTTGTGTTCTATTATCTAAAGGTGTCTAATAGCTATAGAAATTTAAAGTGGAGGTCTTTATGTGGTAATTAGACCATTGACATCATGAGTGGAGATTTATAGACATGGAATTAAGTGATTTTAATGATAAAATAAAGGTTAAATTAGTGAATAGGTATATAATGATAAATTAAATAAAATAAAAAATAATGTTATCATCCTTGTCCATCATATTCAACTGAAATTAGGGATAGAAAACTCTATTAAAAGAGCTTGAAGCATTTGGCTCCATTAATCCATGCATGTAAGTGATTTTTGACTCGGTTTTTGATGATTTCTATGTTTTTGAGGTCGTTGTAACTTAATCTAGCTAGCCCAGGGACTAATTTGCAATACTGTTAAAAGTTTAGAGTTTTTCCATGAATATGTGTTGGTTGTTTTTGATGTTTGATGGGTGAAAATGAAAGTTTAGTGATAGTTAAACAACTTTTGTATAGTGATTTTTAGTGAAAATGTCAATTAGGGATTAAATTGAGAAATGTGTAAAATCCATGGTGAAAAGTGTGAATAAATGAAATATATGGGTTGATATATGCTTAAGTAAATTTTGGCTAGCATGGGTTGGCACTTAATTGCATGAAATTGTAGTTTTATGAGATAAGGACTAAATTGTAAAGTAGTTAAAAGTTTAAGGGTAAAAGTGTAAACTTGCAAAAATATATATTATGGGATAAATTGAATAGAATGATAATTGAATAATTTAAATTTGATTATATATAGATCAAGAAAAGCAAAAATCAAAATTAGATTAGAGGAAAACAAAGTAGTGGATTGATAGCTCGATTTTTATCCGTATTAGTAAGTTCATATGTTTAATAAGCTTTATGTTATAAGTGTTTAAATGTTTAAATTATATAATTGTGATAATATGACATTGCGGAAGTTATCGACGAAGCATCGACCGAGAATAGTTTCCATTTAAACCTTAGGAATAGATATGATACAAAATGACTTGTCATTAGGGTTTACCGTGATTATATGATTTGGGTGCTAGTCTTGTATGTTCTACCAGTGGCTGGATTTATCGGTATGTGTTGTAGTTACTTGACAGCTTGTGTGAGTAGCACTGTGTAGCTACGTCTTGATCGACAGCTTGTGTGAGCAGACCCAGTAATAGCTCGAGAATGATCGTGTATATGAGATGTGATAGAGGGGGTTTAATCACATATACGACACTTAGTGTGCAAGATACCCGAGTATTCGATATTATTCCGAATGGTTCAATAGGTAAAGATGATAGTACAAGGATATAATGGAAGATACGGATCAGTTCAGGCACTCGTGATAAGTTTGACAAGTAAGTGATAGTTGATAAATTCATATGAAAAGTAAGTGAAAGTTGATGAATTTATACATGATTCATTTGGTTATGGAAATGTGCTAATTGTTGGATTGAATGAAACTTAACAATATTTACTTATGCTTCTTTAAATTGTGAATGAATTGTTAAATTGTACTTATTAGCCATACGAGCTTACTAAGCTTTATAGCTTACTTTGTTTGCTTTTCCATGTTTTATAGTGAATTGGAAGCTCGCTCAAATTGGAAGTCATCGGAGATCTCATCACACTATCCTGCTGCCGTTTTGGTACTTTTGAACTTAGTGAATTTGGTTATATGGCATGTATAGGTAATGTGGTTTATATGGTCTATATGTTTGTAATGTATATAGCCAATTGATTTGGCTTATAATTGTTGTATGTTTTGGTAATATGGTTAGCCATGAGATTTGACTCATTTTGGTAAACTTGGTTATATAAATGTGTAACACCCCTAACCTGTATCCGTCGCCAGGCTAGGGTTAAGAGTATTACCGGACATAGCAGAACATTTCATAAACTTTTCACTAATCATTATTCAAATAACATCATATCATAGCAAGCCATACTCATAGAGTCCCTTAAGAAGGTCTACGAACCTTAAGCATGCTTTAGAAAGGGGTCAGGACTAAACCGAGCTCATACGAAATTTTTTGAAACTTAAACAAATTTTCAAAGTTTCAGAGGTCACACGCCCATGTGACCAGGCCGTGTGCCTTACACGGCATTAGACACGTCCGTATGTCTAGACCGTCGCAAAACAGGGCATACATTTTGACCTAGGTCACAAGGCCAAGGACACGCCCGTATACCTGGTTGTGTGAAAACTAGAGGGTATACTGACTTTGGTCAAACGGCCAACCACATGCTTGTGTGCCAACCAGTGTGCCCTTTCAAAATGGCCCACACGTTCGTGTATCAGGCTGTGTGTACCACACGCTTGTGTGTGAGGCCGTGTGGTGTGCCCAGGCTCAATTTGAATTGGCCTTCGAGCAACACGGCAGAGACACACGCCCGTGTCCCTGCCCGTGTGGGTACAAAATAGGCCATTTACAAGGTCAATATACCACCCATTTTGGGTCATCCTTACAAGCCAAATTCAAACATCAAATATACCACATTTTCAGCCAATTTCAATCACAATTCATACACCATTTAAGCCATATCAACATCAACAAATTTCATGCTCAATACCTAAACCAAAACATACCAAAATCACATAACAACTTATTCATTCATACATGATCAATATCTCAATTTACCATATTCATTCCCATGTCAAATTATACCAAAATTTCCAACCAAAACATACCAAATTGATCACTTCATTTTGGCCATTCATGCACTCACCAAATTACCAAATTTACAACACATAGTATATACCAAAATCAAGCCATACTTGTAACCATGATCAAGCCATATCACATGGCAAGATATATTCATCTCAAAACATATTCAAATACTTCTAGCCTATACATGCCATACTTCCATATTCACATTTTTAAAAGGTACCAAAATAGAGTTCAATAGTGTGGTGATAATCCTCGATGATCCCTGAGCTCCCGGTAGCTTCAATATCTATAAAACAATGCAAACACACACAAAGTAAGCTACAAAGAGCTTAGTAAGCCATATACAAATAAACTTATCACATAAACATATATATAAATCATTTCATTCATAATAATCATGCCACAACTCAACAGCAATTTCATATTTCTCATATGGATCAAATATTCATAGTCATTTGCTTATAAGCTCATCACTTTTTCAAATAGCCCACAAATCAATTTCTTATATACATACATACCTTTTCTTGCCAAATTACTTATACATTCATACGTACCAAAACTCGGATGCATATTCATATATTCATTCATTTCTCGAAATGCCCGTTGAACCATTTGAAAATCAAATAGGATATGCGGATAGCTTGGAAAGCTCATACAATTCCAACGTCCTAGACGTGGTCTTACATGTAATCAAATATTGATGCCACTGTCCCAGACAGTGTCTTACACGAAATCAAATATGATGTCGATGTCCCAGACATGGTCTTACACGTAATGCTCAAATCGCTGCCAACATTTCAGACGTGGTCTTACACGATAACACCCATCGAAATCCTATGTCATGACATATGTATCCTAGCTATTCTTAAGGTTCGTACAGGACTTTTCGGATGATATCACATTGTCCAAACTTTCTTGGATTTCACATATGCATCTTCCATGGTCATTTATCACAATTCAATATCATATAAGCATAATTAAATCAATTCAACACATTTATTTGTATATAGACTTACCTCGTACAGATTCGGACAGAATAAACAACTATTCAAAGATTTTTGACTTTCCCTGATCTAATTCCATTTTCTTTGGTTCTTGATCTAAACACATTCAAATTTAACTCTTTTATTCAACAAATAATTCAATTCAATCCATATACACACGTTTAGGGCATTTTACAAATTAGCCCTCACATTTTTACATTTTGACATTTTAGTCCCTAATTCACAAAATCACAAAATATGCAAAATTTCTTCACACATAAGCTTAGCTGAGTTTTCTCTAGTCTAAATAAGCCCATATTTTCATAAATTTCACATTTTAATCCCTCAAAATATTATTTTCACAATTTAGCCCAAGTTACTCAAATTCATCAAAAATTCAAATACAAAACATTTTAACCCAACACATATCTTTCATTTTCCAACAACTAACATCACACAAATTCATCAATGGCCTAACTCAAATTCATCATCAAATTCTGAAATTGAGACATGGACTTGATAGATTACTAAGCAACAATCACAAAAATGTAGAAATTATCAAAAACAAATCAAATTTCATACCTTAATCAAGGAAAATCAAGGCTAAACCCTAGAATGTTTTTCTTCTTTTCTTTTCTTTGTATTTTCAGCTAAACAAGATGATAATGGCTACTTTCACACATTTGTTTTATTAATCATTCATTAATTTAGCCATTTACCAAATTAGCCTTATTCATTTCATTTAAAATCCAAAGTAATGTAACACCCCAAACCTGACCCAAACGTTATGGCCAAGTCTGGTGTGTCACATAACCTACCACTAACCATGTTACCTAGTTACTAAGATTAGGGCGAGCTTTGCAAAACTGATGTTAAAGTTTTAAGAGAAATTCTCGATTTATTGGTGAACGTCCTATCCACTACTAGTCGTTAAGGTACTTATAAAATTTAACTTTGTTACTCGTTTGAAATGTGTGATTGATTTTGAAAAACGTTTGAATAAATTTTAAGAAAACTCGCACAGCCTTATTCAAATCATTTAAAATATAGTGTAAATAAATAATTGAAAACCCAAAATTAAAATAATTAAAGCAGCCTTATTACACCCCAAAACCAAAATAAAACAACTAAAATAAATACAAAAATGATTAACTTAATTAAACCAAAAATGCGGTCTATGTGGCCACTCTGAATCCCTCTCAGCTCTAAGTCCACCAATCTAGGGCTCACCTGCATGGATGGAAGAGAAGGGGGTGAATTTGGAAACTCAGTGTGTAAAGAAGCCCATCCAGAGCCCAAGTCAGCTCAAGCCCACTGAGCCTAAGCCCTATCCAGTCACAGTAATAACTGGGCCGAAGCCCTATTCAGTAATCAGTAACTGGGCCTTAGCCCTATTCAGATAAACAGTGCGGCCCATAGGCCCATTACAGTAACAGATCAGTATTAATGCATGTATGCCCAAACCCAGCCTAAATCCAGCCGCTACACTCTACCCGTACCAGCCATACACTCCATGTGGGGAATAACTCAACCCACCCAGCCTTATACACCCGTTGTGACACCGATTGCGGCACCACTCATCGTTGCAGCAAAGCTACTCGTGGCACAAAAGCCTTCGTTGTAGCACCGGTTGCGGCACTACTTATCGTTGCAGCAGAGCTACTCGTGGCTCAGAAGCCTTCGTTGGATCCACAGTCGTCAAGCGACCGTGCGACCCTCATATACACTTACTCCAATCAATAATCCTAGTCTTATGCAACAGATAATCACGTCATGGCATACAGTGAACAGAACAGTAAAGCATGCATTTCAGTCAAATTTAGCCTTAGGGGTATATCAGTCATTTTTCACCTAGGGGTAAAATAGTAATTTCTTACCCTTAAGGGGTATTTCAGTAATTATACCAGTTTTAGGGTTTTAAGCATATTTCAATTATTAGCAATCCCAGTTTCATCACAGTAGCTTATTTAGCCCATTTTAGCAGTTCAAAGTTATTAGGCCCTAAAACTCCTAATGAGCCCTACAGTGTCCTTTAGCTATTTTGGCCCGTCTAGCCCAAATTCCATATCCGGTTTTACAGATTTAACATATGAATTGCCAGAATACGCTTACCACTTGATTTTACCCATATGGGCCTGTAAGCCCATTGGGCCTAGATTCAGCCCATTGAGGCCCCAAATTACTGATGTGCACAAAATCGCGCACTCATCCATCTTACCATTTGCGATTACAGATCTTACTATTTCCAACTAACTTACAAGTGCTCGCACACTCACAAGCCCAAGAAATGTCGAAATTTTGGCATTTCAGCTTTTGCCGATTTAGACTACAGAAGGGTGTTCGATACACACCTGATTTTCGATTATACCGATGAGATCCCCTACGTGATTCCTCCTACAATCGATCACTAAATTTAATAGACCATAAACCACAATAACTTAATGTAATCATGCTTACCATATTCAGCCAACCTTCCTTAAGGCTTCAAACTACTTACCTCTGTCGATTTTAATCTACTAGATCTAGATCTAGATCTAGATCACTTCCACGTCCCAAGCCTTTATTCCTCCTTGCTTAAATCTCTAGATCACTTCCACGTCCCAAGCTTTTATTCCTCCTTGCTTAAATCACTTTTCCTTGCAAACTAGAACACATAAATCGATTAGAAAAACTAGCATTACCTAACACCATAGTCGACAGCCTCCTTAAAGTATTTAGGGATTTTCGGCTTTTCTCGAATCACTAAATAATGGAAGATAAGATCTGAATACTTACCACCAAAGATGTACTTGTCATAAGCATTTCCAACGCTTTTCCAATCTCAGATCCGCTGTGAATCTAACTTAAATGCGAGTAGAGAATAGATCTAGAAATTAATTCCGGAATAACTAAGATTACGAAGGTTTTGGTTTTTGGTATAGTGAAAAAGAGAAAGTAGAAGTTGCAATAGAAAAGAAGGTGTCGACAAAGCTATGGAAGTTGTGAGATTCGGCTAAAAGAAGTTTGGCTAACAAAGATTTGGGTTTAGCAATATTCGGCTATCATGGAAAGAAAATTAAAAAGGAAAAATTTTAAGAATAGAGGTAGAAGATTTTACGAAGAAAAGATGAGCAAAAATTAAGATAGAAAAACAAGAATCGATTGAAGAAAGAATAAAAATACAATCGGCTAACACTAAAATACTCCAACTAATCAAAAAGAGAATGAATCATAAAAGCCAAAATTTCCAAAGCTCTTTTGGTACTCAATTGCTATAGCCGAATAGGTGCCACCAAGAGTCCTATTTCGGCACAAAAATTCTTCCCAAAATCAAATACCATGTTTTGCTCCTTAAATTTAGCTACCACCCAATTTGATTTCCATCCAAATTCCTTCCCATCGATTAGCAGCAGTCCACCGCTTGCACCGCTTCACAATGCTGCTAGGAGAGTTTTGGTCCAGCCTGCTTACTCTCCCCCACGCATGCAGCAAAAACAAAGCTCTTTGCACGCCCAGCAGCTCGAAACCGAGACCTTTAGGCACCTACACACGCTGCTGGCCACTGCTACGCGTCTTCTTCTTTATTAATATACAGTCGTATTTAATTATAAAGCTTACCTACTTCAGTCACGGGTTACCAAAAATAAATGCCAAAATTTCGCATTCCCCTAAGATCGAACTCGCGTCCTCTCGATATGCCTATCACGCTGCCGCCATTGTGCCATAGGCGCTCTTTGTGCTGAACTATGTTTGCAACTTCTCTTAACGGCTATTTTTACGCAACCAGTTTACTTAAAAAAAAAACCCTCCATTTTGCGTGGTCGTGCCTTGAACCCTGCACCTCCCCCATCTTTCTGGCGCCTCATGCCACTGGACTGAACGCTCCTTTGTTTCACAAATTAGCCCCATCCATTTATAAGGCCTGTCTGCGACAACCCTGATTTGTTAAAAATAAAAACCCACATTTGCGCAAGCTAGAAATCAAACCCCAGCTCCCTTCCTGCTGCCCAACGCGTGTAACCACTGGGCCAGGGTTTCTTCTATGTCCAGTGATACGATCCGCCTCGGGGTGAGTCGAGTCGTATGTAAGTTTGCCCGATCGTCTACGAGAAAGTATCGTTCGATTTGCTTGTGAAGTAAAGTTGATGGGAAAATAAGGCGGAAGCTAGGTTAAAGTGTTCAAAGATAGGTTATGGGTAAGAATATGTATAGGTTCGGTTATGATTAACAAATAAAAAAGATGAGGAGATAGGAAATGGTTTGGATAGGCGATGTGATGAATAAAAGGAAATTGGATAGAAAGATGGATATGGTAAAATAGGACTTAAGTTTCAAGTATGATTCGACACTATAGAGAGTATCGCCCCGGTACTTATATCACTTAAGGTGGAAATGAAAATGATAGAACCTCGACCCACTACTTAGCAAAGTAGGAACCTTGGTATAAGGGTGAACGCCACACTCGGTTGAGTGATAAGTTCAAAAGGAAGAACAAGGTTGACACCAACTAAGAACTAGATAGGCCAACAAGTCTTCAACGAAATATGGGAGAAAGATACTCACCAAATAGTTTCATTAACAAAGTAACAATAACAAAGTTCTACCACTACAAATGAAGTTTAGCAAATATTTATAGTGCCTAAAATGCCTATTGAAATTCGGCATCTAATGTGTTCACACAATAATAAAAACGTTCACACTAATACATTAAAATTGTTCATGAATTCGGTAGATTCATGCACTAGCCGAATGGACACTTTCTTCCCCCTTGGTGTGTGCATGAATGCTTAGCCATGAAGTAAGGCTTCAAGTGCCTTGAATGAGCACCAAAGGTTGCATTCATCTCCTTGGGACGTTCATGCACTTGCATGGAACATTCACCATCATAAATAAGCACTTTAATGGCATTTAGGTTCATGAATGGGGGCATGAACCTTGCAAATTCGTTCTCCCCTTTGTGCATGCATATTATTTAATCAATATGCTGAATTTATGAGTTAATCCTCCTCCTTGGACGTTCTTGAATACATCCATGCATGTGTAGAAGCTTATAGGTCAATTCAAGGTGTGAACATGCTTAAGGAGCTCACCGGTCAACTTAGAATTAATTGGCAGCTATTCTTAGTTGAATAAGTGCCTTGGAAAGGTAGGAGATAGCCACCATACATGCACTTAAGCCATTCATGCATTCTATCATCCCATGCATTTGATCCATTCATGGACTAGCCTTTAATGTCCATACATGCATTCGGTACATGCATGAATTTGTAGAAACCTTGCATCTAGCCATACATGCACCAGCATTTAATACTTCTTCATTCATGAATGTGGAATGCCCAAAAGAGATGTTTCTTCATCCATATATTGTGCCGTCCATGATCATTGTATCTACAAAACAAAATAAAAAAAACAAATTATGAGACATCATGTGAACACACATAAATTCAGCACTAATGTGAACATATTAATGGCATGCATTAATTTGATTAGGATGTGAACATAATTAAAATATGTAATAAGATTATTAATGTAAAACAAGTTTAATGCCTAAATAAATAAGTTCAGATTTTATTTAATGCATTAAAGTCAAAAACCGAGTTCAAACGAAAATGAGCTAAGTTTTAGCTCGTGAGCTAAAGTTGAGCTGGGGTTGAACTCCTAAGCTGAAGTTGAGCTAAGGGTTAGCTCGTGAGCTAGAAAAGAGCTAGGAGTGAGCTCGGTTTAGCTCAGGCAAGCTGGATCGAGCTCAAATGAGCTAGATTTGAGCTGGACGGAGCTCGGGGAGCTGGAAAGAAGCTGGGATCAGCTTGCCAACATAGCAATGCTCGACTCGGGAGACTTGACCGATGGGCTTTGCTGGGCGCGCTCGCATCATTCCCCCCTTCTTTTAGGCGACTTGTCCTCAAGTCGAGCCATTTGTTCGCTTTAAAAACTTTTCTCACACATAGCTTTCCTCGGTCAAATGGAATAGAAGATATCAAATAAACCTGAAAAAGTCTCACCACTTTTGGCAAGAAGAAATTCAAACAAGTCAGATTCATATGATATTCAAAATTCAAGAAAAACTCATTTAATCGAACATATGCCAAAAATCTAAGCTGTGAAAAACAAGCATTCGTAAAGTTATTAAAAAGTTTCGATATGTCATCATTGCAAACATGTGAATTTAATTGAAGCAAAGGGTAGTTGGTCACAAATGTTTGCAAGCAATTAGCAACATTATTCCTCGACCAAAGATTAGCAAAATGATCATACGAAAACAGCAACTTAATTGGTCCCTCGTCTTGCTTATGCAAAGTATGCCATGGCCATAAGTATGCTAACTCTTTCTTTTGTTTATGAGCAATATGAGTGATGTCATTACATTCCAACAAAAGTACACTATCACTAGGCCAAGAAGAATGGTCAACCATGTCAGGATTCACATAATTTTCAAATATCAAATCAACAAATTTTTCATCGTCATGTAAATGACTCAAAGGAATTTGAAAAGTTTCAAGAACTATACCTTGTCGTTCTTGAAGAGAAGAAGATTGAAAATTGAGTTTACCTTTATCAAGCAAGATGAATCTCCTCTCTTTGGAAAGATAATGTAGAACTAACCTTTTGTTTCGAGCAACTCGATGTGAACAAGTATATCTCAAGCTTGTCAAAGCGGTATGTTCACAATAAGGAGAAATGTTAGTATCATTAGAAACAATGGACTTAGAATGAAAAGATGAAACATAAACAAAATTTGATTCAAGTCCATAGAAAAGCGTCGATTTTACCTTTTCAAAATGAAACAAAAGTTTCATATGTGGCCAAGCAAGATGATTAGAAAACAAACCAAAATTGGAAACCAAAACATTGAATTTCATTTCCTTGACTAAGGTTCGATCACCAAGCAAACAAAATTTAGATGCACAATATGCAAGTTGCTTGTGGTTTCCATAAGTCGTACTGGAGTTACAGATTCCCGGTTTAAACACGTGAGCTTGATCACTAATTCCAACAGGCAACAAGTTTTGTCTAGCTTCCAATGTCAACATCATGTTAGAGAAAGAAAATGGAACCAACTCATCACATGACTTAATGTTCACTCGATCTAACATAAATGTGAAATTGATATAACAAGACAAACCATTAAATGAAATAGGCATTTTACATGTCATTAAGTGATCACACAAGTAATTCAAAGAATTTACGCATTTAAACACAACAAAATTAGCATGTGCAAAATTTTTATTGCAAAACTCCACACTTTGCATAGGTAAAACCATCTCAACAAAAGAGTTAAACATGTCATAAGATATATCTTTCATGGCATCTTTTGATTCAAAATCATTAAAATCAAAAGTTGAACAATGACTATTCAAATTAAGATATGATAACCCTTTAGGAATGAAGCCATCAAATTTTTCGTTAGCAATCTGTAATTCAAACGGCCTTGATTTGATAATCAAGGAATCCTTACCTCTCTTACCTTTGATCGCAAGTGGGTGGTTGTCATTCGCAAACTTACCTTTCTCGAACAACTGAAAACATCTCTCGTTCGGAAGGTAGTGAAGTTGGAATTGGTCGCACAAACTTCTAGGAACCTGAAAAATGTCATCACAAAAAGAACTAACAGGAGGGTTAGTGGAAATAGTCATCACTTGCTCACTATCTTTCTCACTCAAATCTTTTTTCTCGATATCACTTGATTCTTTTATCTCAATTTCTTTTTCCACTCTTTTTTCATGATGATATTTTTTTTCTCGCTCGAATTCTTTTTCAATTTCTCTTTCATTTTCTTTTTCTTTTTCAAAGACTTTTTGAAAGGCTTTTTCAATTTCTCTCATGATTCGCTCATTTTCTCTTTTGCTTGCCTTTTGTCTCTCTTTTCTTTTTATTTCTTTTGCCTTTTCTTCTTTTTCTTTTCTCGCTTTCTCTTTACAAAAAGAACTATGAGAATATAAGTCGTGTTTGAAAGAAGAAAAACTATTTTCATATGAATCACGATCAAGGCTTCGAGAAGAATACTCCTTGGATGATTTCTTTGAAGTTCGGGAAAAGATATATTTATCTCTTCGGATATCATCTTGGAAGGAGTCAATATCGTAGTCGGCTTCTCGTCTTCTTGAATTCCTTGATGAAAAGGACTTTCGATCTAAATCACTTCTCAAATTCGTCGATGAATACGAGTCATAGTATGAATCTCTTTGTCTTAAATCCTTGGGACAATAAGAATCTTGAACAAAATCTCGTCTCGAGTAATCATTAGATGTGTATCTTCGCGAATTTCTCGATTCTGCTTTTTGACTTGATGACACTCGTTCTTGTGGATCTCTTTGTTCCAATCGATCTAACCTCTCATGTAATTTATCAAATTTGAACTTCACCATTCTTTGTATTTCTTGTACCAAATATTGGAATTCTGATTCGGTGAATTCTTCACGAGACATGATTTTTGTTTGGTGAAAAGAAATTGTTAGAATATAAACAAAACAAAAATTAGGTACCTCACCACAAAACTCACGATTTCACTCGGAAAGAAAGAAAAATTGGTAGCACTCACACTCGTGTTTACACTCGTTTGGCTTTTACCTCCACTCGAATGCGCTCACTCACTCGTGCCTTTTACCTCTCAAACTTTCTCTCGCAATTTCGTATTCAGACTCGCCAAGGCCTTATCGTAGGCTTAGGGGTCGGTTTCAAAATTGTTTAACAAAGGATAAATATGAGGGGTTCAGGGTTGGCTGAAAGAAAAAAAAAAAAATTTTCTCGGGTCTAAGTGTGGCGATGGGGTAGGAAGTGAATGGTAGAAATGAACGAACTTGATCGGGAGTACAAAATGGTCAACAAAAGAACTTTCAAAATTTTTTTTTAATACTTCAAATTTTGTTTTTCACTTCAATTTTTTTTCTTTTTTTTTTCGAATTTTTTTTCACATTTTTTTTCTTTTTTTTTCGAATTTTTTTCACATTTTTTTTCTTCTTTTTTTTTTCACTTTTTTTTTTCACTTCGATTTTTTTTTGAAGTTTCTTTTTTTTCAATTTTTTTTTTATACAACTCTCTTGTTTTTTTTAAAGTACAAAATGATGAATAACGAAACAAATAAAAATTTTTTTTTGAATTTTTTTACGAACCTATTTTGATAATGCTTCGAACGTCGGTACTCCTCGTTTTAAAAGCTCTGATACCAAATGATACGATCCGCCTCGGGGTGAGTCGAGTCGTATGTAAGTTTGCCCGATCGTCTACGAGAAAGTATCGTTCGATTTGCTTGTGAAGTAAAGTTGATGGGAAAATAAGGCGGAAGCTAGGTTAAAGTGTTCAAAGATAGGTTATGGGTAAGAATATGTATAGGTTCGGTTATGATTAACAAATAAAAAAGATGAGGAGATAGGAAATGGTTTGGATAGGCGATGTGATGAATAAAAGGAAATTGGATAGAAAGATGGATATGGTAAAATAGGACTTAAGTTTCAAGTATGATTCGACACTATAGAGAGTATCGCCCCGGTACTTATATCACTTAAGGTGGAAATGAAAATGATAGAACCTCGACCCACTACTTAGCAAAGTAGGAACCTTGGTATAAGGGTGAACGCCACACTCGGTTGAGTGATAAGTTCAAAAGGAAGAACAAGGTTGACACCAACTAAGAACTAGATAGGCCAACAAGTCTTCAACGAAATATGGGAGAAAGATACTCACCAAATAGTTTCATTAACAAAGTAACAATAACAAAGTTCTACCACTACAAATGAAGTTTAGCAAATATTTATAGTGCCTAAAATGCCTATTGAAATTCGGCATCTAATGTGTTCACACAATAATAAAAACGTTCACACTAATACATTAAAATTGTTCATGAATTCGGTAGATTCATGCACTAGCCGAATGGACACTTTCTTCCCCCTTGGTGTGTGCATGAATGCTTAGCCATGAAGTAAGGCTTCAAGTGCCTTGAATGAGCACCAAAGGTTGCATTCATCTCCTTGGGACGTTCATGCACTTGCATGGAACATTCACCATCATAAATAAGCACTTTAATGGCATTTAGGTTCATGAATGGGGGCATGAACCTTGCAAATTCGTTCTCCCCTTTGTGCATGCATATTATTTAATCAATATGCTGAATTTATGAGTTAATCCTCCTCCTTGGACGTTCTTGAATACATCCATGCATGTGTAGAAGCTTATAGGTCAATTCAAGGTGTGAACATGCTTAAGGAGCTCACCGGTCAACTTAGAATTAATTGGCAGCTATTCTTAGTTGAATAAGTGCCTTGGAAAGGTAGGAGATAGCCACCATACATGCACTTAAGCCATTCATGCATTCTATCATCCCATGCATTTGATCCATTCATGGACTAGCCTTTAATGTCCATACATGCATTCGGTACATGCATGAATTTGTAGAAACCTTGCATCTAGCCATACATGCACCAGCATTTAATACTTCTTCATTCATGAATGTGGAATGCCCAAAAGAGATGTTTCTTCATCCATATATTGTGCCGTCCATGATCATTGTATCTACAAAACAAAATAAAAAAAACAAATTATGAGACATCATGTGAACACACATAAATTCAGCACTAATGTGAACATATTAATGGCATGCATTAATTTGATTAGGATGTGAACATAATTAAAATATGTAATAAGATTATTAATGTAAAACAAGTTTAATGCCTAAATAAATAAGTTCAGATTTTATTTAATGCATTAAAGTCAAAAACCGAGTTCAAACGAAAATGAGCTAAGTTTTAGCTCGTGAGCTAAAGTTGAGCTGGGGTTGAACTCCTAAGCTGAAGTTGAGCTAAGGGTTAGCTCGTGAGCTAGAAAAGAGCTAGGAGTGAGCTCGGTTTAGCTCAGGCAAGCTGGATCGAGCTCAAATGAGCTAGATTTGAGCTGGACGGAGCTCGGGGAGCTGGAAAGAAGCTGGGATCAGCTTGCCAACATAGCAATGCTCGACTCGGGAGACTTGACCGATGGGCTTTGCTGGGCGCGCTCGCATCATCCAGTTTTAACCCAACATAACTATAAGCCTTAATATCCAGATTCCCCTAAAGAAGCAAATATTAATTTTTTTTGCTAGAGCCCTAGGCCGTGCCCAGGACTTTTCCCACAAATAAATCCTTCATAATTTATTTAATTACTAAACTAAACACCAATTTTAATAACAATAATATTTTTTTTCTAATAATAATATTTAAAACATCTAAATTATTCATGCTGTCCTTTATCCGAACCCAAACTCAAGCCCAATACTTCTAGGCCCAAATTCAGGGTGTTACAAGTAATGTCCATCTAAGTCATTTGATGCATTCAATGATCAAATAGCCACATAAGGACCTTTTAATTAAAAAGACACATCAATTCGACCATTATTCAAATAGAAGGACAATTTTGCATTTCCTGCAATTTAGTCATTTTTCTCAAATTAAATACACAAACGATCAAATTAATTTACGAAAATTTCACACATACTTAATCACATACTGCAAATACGAAAAATCATTTTAAAAATATTTTTCTGACTCAGATTTGTGGACCCGAAACCACTATTCCGATTAGGGTCTAAACAGGGCTGTTACAAAATGTGTGCAAATGACCTTTGATATTTGGTCTATAATTTCTAGGTGAATGCTTTGTCGTGAATTGATATTTTGAGTGCAAAATGATAGGATTTGAGAATATGGTATGCATGATTGAAGCACAAAGTGTAATAAGTGAGTTTGATCATTAGATAGTTTTTGAATGGGAAATTGGTATGAATTTGAATGGCCAATTGTGATGTTTATGAACAATGTTGTTGTTGGTATTGGAATTGTATGAATTGGACTTGGTTGTGGTTTTTTTGAATGCCTAATGAGGATATGGAAACATGTTATTTATGTGCTTAGGTGATGCAAGTTTGGGTGAGGAATGTGGCTTGGAACATAGCCTATTTTTGTCCATACGAGCAGAGACATGGGCGTGTGCCTCAGCCGTGTGTGACACATGGTCAGGTGACACAGCCATGTGTCCTTTGTAGTTTTTAATGAAAGCAACTCAGTGAGTTACACGGGCTAGTCACACGGGCATGTGGTTGGCCGTGTGACATAAGTTAGAGAGTTACATGGGGTAGGACACGGTCTAGGACACGACCATGTGATCCCATTTCAAATGTCCACACGAGCGTGTCTTGTGGCCGTGTGAGACACAGGGCCTGGCCACACGGGCGTGTGTCCTCTGTATGTGAAAATTTTCAATATTTTCCTAAAGTTTCCATGAGTTATCGATTTAGTCCCGAATTGATTTTAAGGTTTGTTTTGGGCCTCAAGGGCTCGTGTTAGGGACTATAAGAATGTATACCGATTGAAAAGCTTAGGAAGCTGAAGAATTTTGAAGTAGATCGAATGATGATTCGATTAAAGCTGAGTATTGACTACATAATATCTTGTGAATTTTTGAAGAAATGGCTTGCCCTCCCGATGATTTTCTTAGATGTGTTGTTTCACTATTAAAAGAAGCGTATAGTTGGTAGGCTACATTTGTAGCTGTGGCACTGAGAGAGAAAATTCTTAGAATTTCTTTCAGACGAGTTTAAAAATAAGTATGTCAAAAAACAATATCTAGACAAGAAAAAGAGAGAATTCCTTGAATTATGGCAAGGAAACAAGTCAATGGCTGAGTACGAGAGAGAGTTTGTGTATCTTAGTAAATATGCTTGAGAAATTATGCCTACTGAAGAAGAAATGTTATTTAGTTTAAAGACGGCTTGAATAATGAAATTAGAATGATGATATAAGGTAATGAAATCCGAGAATTTGTTGTTTTATCTGATCGTGCATAAAAAATGGAAAAACTGTATAACTGCAAAATACAAAGGGATAGACAGATACGAGAGCTTAACAAGAGAAGTTCCTCTAAGTCATCTTCACTACCACCAACGAAGAAGAATAGAGAAGACTTTACCCAAATAAAAATAAATCAATTCAACATGATTTCAAACATTTCATATCATAGCAATAAACATATTAAAACCAAGTCAAATCGTATGTGTCTTAGGTCATGTAGGCATTCGAAGTAGAGACACATGGCTGTGTCCCAGCCCATGTCTGTGCCCTTGTAACTTTTTGACTTGGTCACATGGCCAAGGCACACGCCTATGTGCTATGCCATGTACCCTTCAAAATAACCTCACACGCTCGTGTGCCAGACCATGTGCTAAGCCGTGTATCAGCTTGACTTGTAACCCTTTAAAAATTATAGCAGACACACGACAGTGTCACTTGGCCGTGTATCACACATGGTTGAGACACACGCCCGTGTCTCTGCTTGTGCGGACGAAAATAACCTATTTTACAAGCCATTTTTCTCACCTGAATTGGCATCAACCTATATCCAACATTGTGCATATAAATAAGCCATATTAAGGCATCCAACTCTGATGCCTTCAGCTGGTACTATATGTCCCAAAAAACTGACCTCTTGGAGCCAGAACTCGCATTTGCTAAATTTAGCAAATAGTTGTTTATCTCGTAAAGTTTGCAAAAAACTCTCAAATGCTCAACATGATCGGACTCATCTTGGGAATATATCAGAATGTCATCAATAGTAGCACAACAAATTTTTCTTAATACGGTCTGAAGATTCTGTTCATCAAATCCATAAATATTGCAGGTGCATTAGTTAAACCAAACAGCATCACAAGAAATTCATAGTGTTCGTACCTAGTTCTAAATGTAGCTTTCGACACATTCGAATCTTTCACCGTAGCTGATAATAGCTAGAATGAAGATTAATCTTTAAGAATACTGTGGCTCCTTTCAATTGATTGAACAAATCGTCAATTCAAGGCAGTGGATATTTATTCTTGATTGTAACCTTGTTGAGTTGACGGTAGTCAATACATAATCTCATTGATTCGTCTTTTTTCTTAACAAATAGAATCGATGCACCCCAAGGTGAAAAACTGGGTCGAGCAAAACCCCTATCTGTCAACTATTGTAGCTCTGTTTTCAACTCTTTCAACTTAGTAGGAGCCATTCTGTAAGGTGCTATCGATATTGGTGATATCCCCAGTACCAGTTTAATAGTAAACTCAACCTCTCTAATCAGCAATAATCTAGGTAACTCCTCTGGAAATACTTCAAGATACTTGCAAACCATTGGCACTAACTCAAGCTTTGATTCAGACACTTTAGAATCTAGTACATAAGCAAGGTAAGCATTGCGACCTTTGCTCACATATTTTTGCAGTGACATAGCTGATATCATAATAGGCAACCCACTCGGATTATTTGATTCAATATGAAGGATCTTACCATTTTAACATTTTAATACGATAAGCTTTCATCTACAATTTACAACAGCATCATGCAGATTAGTCAATCCATACCTAGAATCACATCAAATTCATCAAACGGTAGTAACATCAAATCAGCTGGAAAACTGTAACCTCGAGTCATCAAAGGACAATTCTTGCAAACTTTATCAACTAGCACATACTAACCTAGGGGTTCAATACTTTAACCACGAATTTAGTGGACTCAACAGGTAAATTCTTACTAGATACTAAGTTCGTGCAAATATACGGATGGGTTGATCCTGGATCAATCAAAGTAGTTAAATTAGTATCATAAATATAGAAAGCACTAGTAATAACATCTGGTGCAGAAACATCCTCGCGTATGCGAATAGCATAAGCCCTAGCTGGTGCTTGTGCCTCAGATCTTACAGTAGAGTCTTTCATCACACTACAGCTACCACTCACATTTTTGAGATTATGAGGTGGTCTACCTCTCACAGCTATGTTGCTCAGCCTCGAAATTTAAACTTTCTCTTTCTCAAATTTCTCTAGGCAATCTTTAAGATAATGGTCGAAGGAATCACATCTAAAACATGCTCCATTCTTCACTCGACACTCACCATAATGTGGTCTGTTACACTGCTTACACTCAGGTTTGGCATTTTTGACACTACCTATACTCGCAATAGATGTAGCCCGAGGTTTAGGACTGGAGCGTCGGGTACCTCTATCTTTACTAGAATATCCCACAGAAGCTGTAGAACAGTTGTGATGTTCTTTTGATCTCTCTTTGATGTTGACTGGTATGACTTTCCTATCAATCTCTTTCTCGAATCTCTAGCTTCAAATTCAATATGTCTTTTCTTTTTACTCAGCTCATCAGCTTTATGTGTCCAGTCAACCAGTACAACAAATTCTTTCAACTCAAGAATTCCAACCAGAAGTTTTATGTCTTCGTATAACCCATCTTCGAATCTCTTACACATAGTAGTCTCAGTCGGAATACACTCCTGAGCATATTTGCTCAATTTGACAAATTCCCGCTCGTATTCTGATACAGTCATATGACCCTATTTGAGCTCCAAAAATTCTTTATGTTTTTGATGCAGAAACCTCTAACTGATGTATTTCTTTCGAAACTCTATTTGGAAGAATTCCCAAGTGACTCGCTGTCTCGGCACAACTGAAAACAACATATTCCACCACTAGTAAGCCAAATCTTTCAATAGTGATACTGCACACTTGACACACTTGGCCGGTGAACAAGGCAATTCATTGAAAACCCTGATTGCATTCTCTAATAAGAATTTAGCTCTCTTAGGATCATCTTCAGTAGTAGGTTGAAATTCTGTAGCCCCATATTTACGTATCTTATCAATACAAGGCTTACTAGCCTAGATAGGTTCCATACCTTGAGGAATAACAGGGGCCGGTTGGGGAACAGGAGGGGTAGAGGTTGTCGACCAGTTGGGTCCGTTCGTATGAACTCGGTGAACCATTCATTCATCATCTAGAAGAAGGCTTCCTTGGCCTCTCCTCCCTAGCCCTTAGATACGAGCCTCGCACCACTCGGAGCTACTCCATGAACGGTGGCTTGAGTATTACTCTCTACTTCATTAGAATCAGCTCGGTTGGATGTCATTGCTATATTAAAACATGTTTTAAAACGGTTAGGAGATATCACACTATCACAAGTTATATAATGGCATGTATAGCTATACTTGTACACGCTACGTTCAGTCTGAGAATCGAATAAACCGTAGCTTTGATACCAATAAATATAACACCCCTAACCCATATCCGATGCCAGAATAGGATTACAGAGCATTATCAAAGTTTACATTTCAAACAGACAAAAATTTCAAACATTTCACATCATGTAATAAACATATTAAAACCAAGTCAAATAATACATATTGTCCCTCATACGAGACCTCGAGGCCATAAATATACTTTAGTAACAAGTTGGGGCTAAATCAGAAACTCAGAGAATTTTTCAAAAAATATTGAAAATTTTCAACACTGTAAGGCTTACATGACCAAAAGACACGTCCATGTCTCAGGCCGTGTGGGCATTTGAAGTAGGGACACATGGCGATGTCCGTGCTCATGTAACTCACTGACTTGGCCACACGACCAAGCCACATGCCCATGTGCTAGGCCGTGTACCTTTCGAATTAACCTCACATGCCCGTGTGCTAGATCGTGTGCTAGACCGTGTATTAGCCTGACTTGTAACCCTTTAAAACCTACAGGGGACACACGATCGTGTCACCTGGCTATGTATCAGACACAGCTAAGACACACGCCTGTGTCTTTACCCATGTGTGTAACTCCCCTTACTCGTGTTCGTCGCTGAAACAGAGTAGGAAGCGTTACCGGACTTAAACACACATTTCTAAGCAATAAAATTTCAACCAAATTAAAACTTCTTGCATTTTTTCATAAAGTCCCTAATACGAACCTTAGAGGCCTTAAAATGTGCTTTGGAAATGAGTCGGGACTAAATTGAGAAGATTAGAAACTTTTACAAAACTTAAAATTTTTTTCCACCACACAAGGGTTACACGCCCGTGTGGATTTGGGACACGCCCGTGTGGGCAAGTCGTGTGGTCACACATGCCCGTGTCGTTACCTCGTGTAACTCTCTAACTTGTAACTTACGAACAAATTTATGTCACACAGCCAAGCCACACGCCTGTATGCTCAGCCTGTGGTACATGTAGTTTTCACACGGCCTGGTACACGCCCGTGTTTAAGGCCGTGCCCTTCACACGGTTGAGACACATGCTAGTGTGATAAAACCTGAACATTTTGTTTCTAAAAATTCAAGGTGCAGGGGACAAACGACCTGATCACATGCCCATGGGGCTGACTGTATGTCACACACGGCCTAGACACACGCCCGTGTGTCTACCTGTGTGGACAAAAACAAGGCTATTTACCAAGCCATTTTGCCACCCTTATTCACATATACACTTACACCATTTCATGGATACCAAACACAATATACTTAATCAACATAACATCCATAAATAAGCACATTATAGGCCATTTCAATATGACAATCACCATACTCATTGTTTATCATATTTCACCTATCAAAACCTAACCATTTACCTACCAAATGGATGTCCAACTCATAAGGCATAACATATATTTTTCAGTTACAAATACCAAAATCTCAAAATAAGCCAACTTAAATAGCCAATTACACCAACATTTACATAATTTATGAACCAAAACACTTGGCTGTTCATATGAAACCCATTTAGGCATTAAATAGCCAAAAAGACTTATACATTTCGTAAACCAACTAGCCTATACATGCCATATAAACAAATTCACAAGATTTAAGTACCGATACAATAGCTGGATAGTGTGATGAGATTTTCGACAGCTTACAACCCAAGTGAGTCTTCGAAATCCTATAAGCATAGGAGAAATAACACAAAGTAAGCTATGAAGCTTAGTAAGCTTGTATGATAATAAACTCAACTAACCGAATAAACACTTGTTATGCATTTTCAAACTAATATTTAAACTCATTTAACTTCACATTTATACCATAAATCCAACCACATAATTAACCATAAGTTTCACAAGTTTACTCATTTCTATGTTCGTATGGATCAAATACATAGTTAACTAATTGCTCACATTTAATACCCGTAAAACTTCATTCGATCTAATACTTATCGCATTTTCTTTATCTAGGGTGAATTAGATAAAATATCACCATAAAGCATTATTTCGCACACTGTGTGCCATACATATGTATAGTAAAACATTTATAACTCACATCTCATATATCTTTCAATTCATATTCCAATATAGTTGAATAAACACAATGTGGCATGAAGCATATTTATACACAAATCATTCTCGTATCATATACATGATACACTATAAGCTCACTAATTTACCTCCATCCGATTTTTGCATGGGTTTTGTACATACCTGTTTTACTTAATTTAGTAGTACCTACATTCTCATCTCGACTTTGTCATTGAATCATTTGAAATCATCAAGGATACTCAAAATCTTGCACATAAGTGCCACATTTGTAGCGGAAGTTATCTCACATTTCATATCACATATAAGCTCGCTCTCGAGTTGTTCACGAGCCTGCTCACACAAGCTGTCGGTCGGTACGTAGTTACACAGTACTGCTCACACAAGCTGTCAAGTATCCGGAGCAAATGCTAGAATACCCAGCCACTGGTAGGGCGTATAAGACCAGCACCCAAAATCACATATGCATAGTACAATGCCATATCCTAGATATGGTTTTACATGTAATCACATATCGATGCCATAGCCCAGCTATGGTCTTACACGGAATCACATATCACATACTGATGCCATATCCCAGATATGGTCTTACACGGAATCAGATATCACATATAGATGCCATATCTCAGATATGGTCTTACACGAAATCACATATCGATGCCATAGCCCAGCTATGGTCTTATACGAAATTATAACTCGCCATGGTCTAACCATGGTCTTTACCATCAATTCGTCTTTCGTTATGAAACAATTCTGATGGATTTTGCATCTTTACTTCTTTTGAACATTTAATTTAAATTTCACAATTCAATCAAATATATGATAATAATACATAATTAATACAATTCAATAACATTTATTAACATACAAACTTACCTCGGCATAAAAGTGGCGAAAAAGACCTAACCGTCAAATACTCATTTTCCCCCTATTCTAATTTCGAATCTCGTTTTTCTCGATCTATAATGTAACACCCTTTACCGGTGTTCAACACCGGAACATGGTACAAGGCATTATCGTAACAAAACACATACAGTCTTACTAAACTGAGACATAAAATTTACATTCAAATTGAAAACTTTTCAATCTTCATCACACTCTCATTCAACCTAGTCATGCATCTCATAAATTGCATCATCATAAACATATAACTTGATCAATAATAACCAACATCAATGGCCTTATACAAAATGAACTATCAAATAACATAGGCTAACATTTTAGGCCAAATCAATTATGACACATAACAAAATAACCAAGTCCTCTATACATGCCGTAATCCCAAAATATTATTTTCAAAATACCAAAACAGGGTTGATAGTGTTGATAGATCTCCGACGATCTCCAAATCCCTAGCTAGCTTGGTGACACTATAAAACAAGGGAAAGAAAAGAGAAGGAAGTAAGCATATAGCTTAGTAATTAAGTATGTAAATAATAAAAAATTTATTAACATGCCTTTGACAATCCTCATAATATGTTCTCAAGATGATGCAATCATAATTACACATAGTTCCACCATTTACTCATGTTCATCTTAAGGTGTCTACTCGAGTCATAGTCACTAAATTATTTATATCTCGGGCTACAGAACTCAAAATTAAGATTTGCTAAATTTTCCTGAAACTAGATTCAAATATCTTCTTACTATAAGACTTTTAGGATTCTTGGTTTAGCCAATAAGTACAATTTACTCTTTAACGTCTTCCCTATTTCGCTGTCTAACAGTTCCAATCCCTCTGCACTAAAAATTAATTATCTCTTTGTACAAGATTTGGATAATGTTCCTGTTTGTATCTTTTGAAAATAGGCTATTAAAGATTTTAAGCATATAAATTATAACTCATAACTATTTTTGTACAATTTTTAATGATTTTCCAATGTTAGAATAGGGGATTTCGAAATCATTCTGACCCTATCTCACTAAAACTTAATTATTACAGAATATGAAATTCTTTTGCTTTCATCATTTCTTTTTTGTGAAAATAGACTCATTAAGAATCTCATATCTTATTCAACCTCTAATTCGATTTTCACCATTTTTGGTGATTTTTCAAAGTCACACAACTGCTGCTGTCCAAAACTGTTTTATTACAAACTTCACTCTTACATAATTTCACTTACTTCATTTCATCTTACAATGGATCATTCATCTTACAAATGTTGCTGTCCAACATTTTACCAATTCATCCATACTCAATTTTAATTCATAATTTACCTCAAGTGAGCATTCAAAATGCAACCACATCTCATATAATAACAAAATATTATAACATAAGTAAAAACGATATATTATTTACATACAAACTTACCTCGGTGCAAAATAGAGTAATTTTGTAATTTAGTCCACAATCTTTTCCTTTCCCCGATCAAGGTCGATTCCACGTCTTTCTTGATCTATAATAACAAATTTGACTTATTCAATGCTCACATTGTTCAAATTAGCCCAAAAACATCCTATGGCAAAAATTACAATTTTGCCCATAAAGTTTCACAAAATTATGATTTTGCCCTTAGGCTTGAAAAATAATTTTTATTCAATTTCCTTTCTTTTTAGGCTTAGCCGAACGATTTTCATGAATATAGCAGTCCACAATTTTCACTAAATCACACACTTACACACATTTTACAACTTTTTACAAACTAGTCCTTTTATGCAATTTCATCAAAAATCACTTAGTAAGAGTTGTTTATCACACTCTAAACATTCATATTCTTCCATAAAACATCAAAATACATGCATGTCATCCATGGGTAAATTTTTAAATATAAACCCTAGCTCAAAATATTGGTAGAAATAGGTAAATCGAGTTACAAGGATCTCAAAAATGTAAAGAACATTAAAAATGGGGCTAGGATACACTTACTATTGACCTTGAAAGTTTGCAAAACCCTAGCTATGGTGTTCATCCAAATTTCAGCCAAGCTTGATGAAGATGAATAAAATTTTGTCTTTGTTTTCCCATTTTATTCTTTTATTTACCAAATAACCAAATTGCCCTTCATTAAAACTATGGAGTTTTATCCTTCCTTAGGTATATTTGTCCAAACTAATAGTATAATGGTCTAATTACTATCCAAGGACCTCTACTTTAAAAACCCATTACTCACAAGTACCTTTATGAACTAGAACATACATTTTTCACCTATTTCAATTTAGTCCTAAATACCAAATTGGACACCCAAACAATAAAATTTCGTAATGAAAATTTCACACTGCCATTCAATCTCACAGTAAATATTAAAACTTAATCGCAATAAATTTTTCTACTTTGGATTTGTGGTTTCAAAACCACTATTCCATTTAGGCCTTAAATTAGGCTGTTACAACTCTCCCCCTTTAGGGATTTTCATCCCCGAAAATCTTACTGGTAAAGAGGTTTGGGTACTGTTTTCTCACGGCTTCCTCCGGTTCCCACGTAACCTTTTCTACTCCATGCCCTTGCCATAATACTTTTACTAAGGCTATACTTTTATTTCTCAACTGTTTAACTTCTCGAGCCAAAATCTTAATCAGTTCCTCATCGTAGGTCATATCCGTCGAATCTCAATCTCTGTTGGAGAAATCACATGTGAAGGATCAGAACGATAACGTCGCAGCATCGACACATGAAACACATTATGAATTCTTTCTAACTCTGCTGGTAAAGCTAACCGATATGCCACTAATCCAATCCTTTCAATAACTTCATACAGTCCAATAAAATACGGACTCAACTTGCCTTTTCGGCCAAATCTCAAAATCTTTTCCACGGTGACACGTTCAGAAACACTTTATCACCAATTTGAAACTCGATCTCTTTTCTTTTCAAATTTGGGTATGATTTTTGTCGATCTGAAGCAGCTTTCAGACAATCACGTATTACTTTCACTTTTTCTTCGATTTCTCTAACCAAATCAACCCGTGAATCTGTTTCTCACTAAGCTCAGTCCAATACAAAAGAGTCTGACACTTGCGACCATACAATGCTTCGTACGGTGCCATCTGTATACTCAACTAGAAACTGTTGTTGTAGGCAAATTTAACCAAAGGTAGATATTTCTCCCAACTACCTTCGAATTATAAAACACAACATCGAAGCATGTCTTCAAGAACTTGAATTACTCTTTCGGATTGACTGCCAATTTGTGGATGAAACGCGGTACTAAAATTCAATTTCGCACCCAAGGTTTCTTGCAGTTTTTTCCAAAACCTCAAAGTAAATCTCAGATCTCTATTTGAAATAATAGACATAGGTACTCTGTGCAATCTCACAATTTTAGCAATATACAATTTAGCCAACTTATCAAGTGAGTAGTCGGTACGTATTAGTATAAAGTGAGCTGATTTTGTCAATCTATCAACCACAACCCAAACGACATCTTTCTTTTTTGGAGTCAGAGGCAAACCTGTCACAAAATCCATCGTGATTCTGTCCCATTTCCACTCAAGAACCATCATTGGCTAAAGTAAACCTAAAGGCACTTGATGTTCAGCTTTCACTTGTTAGCAAATCAAACATTTTGATACAAACTCAGAAATGTCTCTTTTCATACCCGACCACCAATATAATTTCTTAAAATCATTATACATTTTTGTACTACCCGGATGAACTAACAAACAACCACTGTGTGCCACATGTAAAATCTTCTGAATCAACTCAGCATCTTTCGGTACACATACTCGATCATGGAATATTAAGCAATCATTTCGTCTGATTCAAAAATCTGAGTTACGACCCGATTCACACTGGGCTCGCTTGGCTTGCAATTCACTGTCATTCTTCTGAGCTTCGCAAATTTGCTGAAGAAATAATGGCTTAGCCCTCAACTCGTCCAAAATCGCAGCATCATCAGACATAGCCAAACTTGTACTCATAGCTCTTATAGCAACCAAGGATTTTTTGCTCAAGGCATCTGTGGCTACATTTGCTTTCCTCGGATGATAGTCAATCATTAGCTCATAATCATTCAATCATTTGAGCCATCTCTGTTGTCAAAAATTCAAATCTTTTTGATTCATTAGATACTTCAAACTTTTGTGATTAGTAAAGATTCAACATTTCTCACCATACAAATAATGACGCAAAATATTCAAAGCAAAAACAATAGTGGCCAATTCCAAATTGTGCGCCGGGTAACTCTTCTCGTGTGGTTTTAATTGTCTCGAGGCATAAGCTACCACTTTACCTTCTTGCATCAACACACAACCAAGACCAGTTAATGACGCATCACTATAGATCACAAACTCTTTCCCTGACTCGGGTTGCACTAATACTGGTTCTTCTGTCAATTGTGCTATTAACTTCTCAAAAATTTGCTGACACTTTTCAGTCCAATCGAGCTTAACACTCTTTTGCAGCAACTTAGTCATAGGAGAGGCAATCATCGAGAATCCCTTGACAAAGCGTCGATAATATCTGACTAAGCCCAAAAAGCTTCTAACCTCAGATACATTCTTTGGCGGTTTCCAATCAATAATCGTTTACTCTGGTAAACTCGAATACCATCACCCGAAACTATATGTATCAAAAATCCAACTTCATGAAGCCAAAATTCACATTTTCTAAATTTGGAAAACAATTTCCTTTCTCTCAAAATTTGTAATACCGTTCTCAAGTGTTCGGTATGCTCGAACTTATCTCGAGAATAAATCAGAATGTCATCTATGAACATAACCTCAAACTTATCCAAATATGGCGGAAAAATTCGGTTCATCAAATCCATAAAAATAGCTGGAGCATTAGTTAAATCGAAAGGCATCACAAGAAATTCATAGTGTCCATACCTCGTTCTAAAAGCAGTTTTTGGCACATTTGACTCTTTAACTCTCAACTGATAGTAACTGGATCTCAAATCGATCATTGAAAATACTGTCACTCCTTTCAACTGGTCGAAAAAATCATCAATTCTCGACAATGGATACTTGTTCTTTATAGTCACCTTGTTGAGCTGTCGATAGTTAATACAAAGTCTCATAGAACCGTCCTTTTTTCTTTACAAACAATACGGGAGCACCCTAGGAAGAGAAACTCAGTCTCACAAACCCCTTATCTGTTAACTCTTGCAACTGAGCCTTTAATTCTTTCAATTTAGTTAGAGCCATTCTATACAGAGCAATCAAGATCGGTGCAGTCCCAGGTAATAAATCAATGGCAAACTCTATCTCTCTGATCGGAGGCAACCCATGTAATTCTTCTAGAAATACATCTGGGTATTCACAGACTACTGGCACTAATTCGAGCTTCGACTTAGACATCTCAGTATTCAATACATATGCAAGATAAGTTCACACCTTTTCTCATGTATATCTGAGCAAACATGTGCAAAATCACCATGGCAATTTATTTGATTCATCTATTTCAACCTAAAGAATCTTACCATTTTCACATTTCAACTCAAGGGTTTTCTGTCTATAATTTACCTTGGCATCATGTAATGTCAACCAATCTATACCCAGGATAACATCAAACTCATCAAATGGTAACAATATCAGATTAGCCAGAAAACAGTGACCTTGAATCGTTAAAGGACAATTCTTGCAAGCCTTATCTAGTAACACATATTTTCCTAAGAGGTTTGACACTTTAATCACAAATTCAGTAAGCTCTACATGAAAACTCTTACTAGATACTAAATTCACACAAACATAGAAATGAGTAGATCCAGGATCAATCAATGCAATAACAATAGTATCATAAAGAGAAAATGTACAAGTAATCACATCGGGAGATGACGTCTCCTCACGAGCATGTATGGTATAAGCTCTAGCAGGTGCTCTAGTTTCTGATCTCCCAGTTGAATCCTTCATCACACTTTTACTGCTAGCTCCACTTCTAATATTTCTCGGAGGTCACCTCTATTAGCAGTGCTAGTCAGTCTGACACTCTGGAATTTTTCTTCTTCAACCCTTTTTAGTCATTTCTTAATATAATGTTCTCGAGAACCACACTTGAAACAAGCTCAGCTAATCGCCCAACACTCACCGTGATGTTGCTTACCACAATGCTGACACTCAGGTTTATTAGGCCTCACATTACCCACACTTGCCATTGAAGTAGCTTGAGTTTTAGAACCCGAATATGATCTCCCACAGTCTCAGTGCAAATATCCAGCTAAAACAGTCAATCGAGGATTCATCTCTTTGGACTTCTTTGACTGAGATTGGAACGGCTTACTTATTAGCCTCTTTCTTGCATCTCTGGCTTCAATCACAGCTTTTCTCTTTTCTTTGTTCAGTTCTTCGGCTTTACAAGCTTGATCGACTAATACCACAAACTCTTTCAACTCTAAGATCCCAACTAACAGTCTGATGTCTTCATTTAACCCATCCTCGAACCTCTTGCACAAAATAGCTTCAGTAGATACACATTCCTGGGCATACTTACTGAGTCTAACAAATTCATGTTCATGTTTTGCCACAGACATTTTCCTTGTTTCAGTTCGAGAAACTCTTTTCGTTTCTGATCAATGAACTACTGACTTATGTACTTCTTTCTGAATTCCTCTTGGAAGAAATCCCATGTAACCCTTTCTTTCGGAACCACAGATACCAGTGTCTTCGAACAATGATATGCTGAATCCCTTAGTAAAGATATAGCACATTTTAAACATTCTTCGAGAGTGCAAGAAAGCTTATCAAATACCCTGATAGAATTTTCAAGCCAAAACTCTGCTTTCTCGGGATCATCATCTATGTTAGCCCTGAATTCTTCAGCCCCTTACTTTTGAATTTTATCAACTAGAGGCTTGTTCAATCTTACCATTTAGGCACCTTGGGGAACTAAGGGAACCGATTGGGGAATATAGGGGGTGGCAGAGGTTGAGTATTCGGATTTGCTCGAACAAATTTTGTATACCAATTATTCATCATACAGAGAAAGGCTTCCCGAGCCCCATCTCCCTGATCAAGTGTCTCAGGTCTCCTCTAAGCTGGCGCGGTCCCTTGCACGGGAGCCGGCGCATTACTTTCTATGTCATCAGCTACAGTTAGGTCGAGATCCATTTACTATATGAAAACACAATTTAAATTGTCAGGAGTCATCACACTATCACAGTATATTTATGGTATCTATAGATAGACTTTCACACATGCTATGTAACTCTGAGAAATGACTAAACCATGGCTCTGATACCACTAAATGTAACACCCCTTACCTATGTTCAATGATGGAGCAGGGTACAAGGTATTACCAGAATAAAACACATATAGTCTTACTAAATCGAGACGTAAAATTTACATCCAAATTTAAAATTTTTCAATCTTCATCACACACTTATTCAACCTAGTCATGCATCTCATAAGTTACATCATCATAAACATATAACTTGATCAATAATAGCTAACATCAATGGCCTTATAAAAAATGAACTATCAGATAACATAGGCCAACATTTTAGGCCAAATCAATTATGACACATAACAAAATAACCAAGTCCTCTATACATGCCATAATACCAAAATATTATTTTCAAAATATCAAAAGAGGGTTGATAGTGTGGATAGATCTCCGACGATATCTAAATCCCGAGCTAGCTTGGTGACACTATAAAACAAGGGAAAGAAAAGAGAAGGAAGTAAACATATAGCTTAGTAAGTATGTAAATAATAAACAATTTATCAACATGCCTTTGACAATCCTCATAATATGTTCTCAAGATAATGCAATCATAATTACACATAGTTCCACCATTTACTCATGTTCATCTTAAGGTGTCTACTCGAGTCATAGTTACTAAATTATTTATATCTCGAGCTATAGAACTCAAAATTAAGATGCACTAATTTTCCCTAAAACTAGACTCAAATATCTTCTTACCATAAAATTTTTAGAATTTTTAGTTTAGCTAATAAGTACAATTTATTCTTTAAAGTCTCTACTACTTTGCTGTTCGACTGTTCTGACCCCTATACACTTAAAATTAATTATCTTTTCGTACAAGATTTGGATTGTAATGTCCCAAAAATCTAAGCATTTAATTTTTGTATGTCGTGACATAAATGCATGGTTGCTTTAGTGGCTAAGTGAATTAGGAGTGTTTGGGGGTCTTTGAGAAGCCCTGGGTTCAAGCCTTGGATTTTGAAAAACTTTTTATTTTCTTACTTGAAGGAATCTTGACTCTAGCTTGTAACCTTTTAATTATTGTGTTTAAAACATGACACAAAAAGAGCTTGTGGTTCAGTGGTAGTGGCATGTGGGTGCTTCTAAGGGGAATTGGGTTCGAGTCACTCTATGCACAAAGGAGTATTTATTTTACTACTTTACTGTGTGAGTGGTGGAGTTTGAATCAAACATTATTGAGTTTAGTAGGGGTTTTTGAGTTAGGGGAAATTAGTGTCAAATTGGGAACTCTAAGCAGCTTGGAATTTGTTTTGGTAAGAGTTTGGGATTTCACTCTTTCCTTTCAATTTTCGGTAGCTGAGTGAAAGTGAGAGGACTCTATTCAATTCAGTTTTGGCCATTTCTTTGTTTAGTGAATGTTCTTTACCAATTTTTAACTTTTGAGTGCCGAAAGTAGTATTTACTCGGCTTTCCATTTTAGTAGCAAGTGTTTTGTCGAATTGACCTTTATTGCCGAATACATCTCTCTCTTTTCTCTCAACCATTGCCGAGTTATTTTCTCCTCGCACCTCTTTTACTTTTTATTTTCTTGGCTGAATACTGCTTTTCTCCTCCCTCACCATTTTTTTCCTTTCAGTTTCTCTCAAAACTGAATCTCCCTTCTCTCTTCTCATCTTTTTCTTTTGGCTCATAGTCTTGATCCTGTTACTGATTTCTATCTTCTTCTTCTTTGATCAGTTCCGGTTTGGGAGTGGCTTTAACAATCAGTGAGCTACTAGATTACTTCTTGTTTTTTTCTATTCATTTAATATGTTCAAACATTTTTTCTGAAGCGTATGTTCTCTTCTTTTTGTATTCCCTTTTGGCCGACTCTCTTCACCTCCATATTCTTAGTGGTGCCCTTTTGGTTTATAGAACTTCACATGGAGTGGAGGAGTTTACAGGTGTTACGAAAGCAGTCAACTTTTCTCTCATCTCGCGATCAAAGATAAGCATGAGGTCTAGCATTCTAAAGGGTGATCCGAATGGTTATTGTGATTCTGTAAGTTAGTGTTGGGGGATTTAAGCCACATTTATGAACTATCAGATCTAATAAGATTCCCTGTTAATGCAGATAATCGGTAAAGAGCATGTGATCAATTTTAGCCAGTGATCTAAGAGGATAAGCCGTGTAGTATTCAATCAAGGTGAGTAGGAATTGACGTTTTGGGATCAAATGGTTGTTAATCCTATTGGTTAAGACTAATTGTATATCTTGATTAAATATAGGTTCGGAGCTCGTGGTTCTCAGCACGGTATCGCAAATAGGTGTGTACTCACACTGCTTTAACCGTAGATCGGCAAAAGCTAAAAAGCTAAAAAGTATGGCAATTGATGCCACACGGGCATACAAACGCACGTGTAGAAATGCGATATGACAATAGAGGCCACCATGAGTGATCTCATGGGCTTAGGCCATTTTGGGCCATGTTGGGCCAAAATAGGCCGTGTTGGCCTAATGGGCTTGTGGGTTCCACACGGGTAAATATCACCGACATGAGGGAAATATTGGACTTGGCTGTGTTATCCATATGGCTAAGGTTATTTTTGGGCTTAGCGGGCCACACGAACGTGTGGGCCCTACTTGGGCCACATAATGGGTTTTGGGCCCAATTGCACTATTTGACTATTAAAGGTCGCACGGGTTACACGAGACGATTGTGGGCCTACTGATGGGTTGGTAAGTGTACCTACCCAAATTGAGAAATAACTGTTATGCCCTTATAGGTTAAAATATGTATGATTCCTTTATGTGATGTATGTTTGCTTAAGCATACCATATGATATATTTATGATTTGCATTCATAATGATATGTTGCATGGGGATGAGTTATTGTACTTGGAGGAAGTGTATTGATCTGTTAATGTCACACGGGTCACATGGGACGACTATAGACCTACTGACGGCTTTAAGCCGTTTATCTGATTGGCAGCTTTGCTGCTATACTGGTTAGTGCCGCAACCAGTGTTAACGTTGGAGTGTAGGGATGGGTGGGTTGATTTAATCCCCACAGGAGTGCAGGGTTGGTTAGGGTTAAATGCATCACGTATTCTGATTTCTGATACTATTATGGGCTAAGGCCCAATCGTTACCATTATGTGCTAAGGCCCAACTGATTTTGCGATGGGCTAAGGCCCAACAGTTACTAAAAGGGCTTAGGCCCAATTTGATCTGTTGCAGATTATTTGTTTAATTGGGGAAATACACATTGAGTTTTTGTAAACTCACCCTTCTATTTTAACTATACAGGTAATCCCCAATGATAGATGGTTTGACACATTGGAGGACTCAGAGGTGGCCACTCTATGGATAGCTAAATTATTAGTACTTTATACTATTTCCGTTTTTATTATTTGGGTTTTTGTTGTAATAAGGCCTCTCCAGATTTTATTTTTAATTTTGGGTTTTTATTTCGCTTTGGTTTTAACTTTTAGTTTTAGGTCTCGAGTTTTAAAAGAAATAATGCTTTACAAAACAAACGTAAACACGCAGCGGTTTTTAAAAAAAAAAGCTTCTGCAGCAAACGAGTTTTCTTTAAACTTTAATAACGCAATAAAGAAAGTGACCTTTGATAATAACATAAGAAAATTACCTTTGTATACACTCAATAAGGCTAAATAAAGATTGGGTTATTCAAACGAAATTACGTTTTAAAGTAAATAACTCTTTTGTAACACCCCAAACCCAGCCCAGACGTTAGGGCCGAATCCAGCATGTCATATTGAAGTGTTTTATCAAAAACCTTGTTTTCATTGAAAACCCTTCTTTAAGAAATTTCAAGTAAAATACAAATTTGTATTTGTTTCTAGAAGGAGGTGTATTCAAAAGCTATTTCTTGGTTACGTGTTAATAGTTACTTTGGAAAAATTCTCTGTAACTATGGAAACTTTAATTTAAAAATAATAATAATTGATTTCAGAAAAACTTGAAAGGTGTTTGAAATGACTAAATCCATGTTCCGTTTCAAATGTGTATAAAGCTTAGTAACCAATAATGAAATAATAACCGGAGGGAAGGCCTTATTACAATCTGGACTAAGATAATCAAAATACTAGAGATTTTAAAAATAACAAGTCTAAATTGTCTTGCTAGCTGGCCACCTCTGAGTCCCTCCATCCATCGAACCACCTACTGAGGTTCACTTGAGAAAAAAATAAAAGAGGGGTGAGTTTTCAAAAACTCAGTGTGTACAACCCTCGGCAACAATATATATATCATGCAACACAAGTCATATTGGGCCTAAGCCTAATACAATAATAGCACAAAATTAGAGCAATCAGATATGTAAAAATCCTACCCATCCATCCTCTACACAACATCTCTGTCCAACCGAAACACACCATGTGGGGATAACCATATCGACCCACCCATCCGATACACTCCAAGGGTAGCGCCGGTTGCAGTACTACTTAACGTTGCAGCAAAGTTGCTAATCATATATTGGGCTTAAAAAGCCATCGGTGGATCCACGGTCGTCAAGCAACCATACGATCCTCAATTCTTCCTCCGTTCCATAATTCCCACCCACATGCAACATAAAATTATATGAATGCAGCAGATATCCACCCACATGCAACATAAAATTATATGAATGCAGCAGATATCCACATGTCATGCGTAAATCTTTCATGTTTTACATAAGGGTAGTTTAGTCATTTTATCCTACAAGGGTGTTTTGGGTAATTCCTACCCTACAAGGGTATTTTGGTAATTTCTTAATAGTATGGGTCTCAATTACGAACTTTGGCCTGTCAACAAGTCCTCGTTGGCTAAAGTGAATAGATACTATGCACCAGGTAGGATTCCAGAAAAGAGGAGGTGGGTCATTAAGACCGCTTAAGTACCAAGCTCTCTCTAGATCCAATCCTAGACATGCATATGCCCATTGCCACAGTTTAACCTCATGACTTGTCCATAGACACACTTGATAAATTAATTAAGTTTTATGCCCGCTTAAGGATTTATTAGAAACTGGGCCTAAAAGTCCATTATAAAACCCTAGCAAGTCCACAAGCTTTCATACATTCATATAGCCCATCAAGCCCAATCACATTTATATGGTCCATTAGGCTCAATCCATTCCAAACCATTCAACAAACTTTATCAGCTCGTCACTTATTATCAACTTATCAATTTTTTGCTGATTTGGGCCCACGAGCCCGTCGGCCCCATTTGGCCCATTCTGGCCCAGTTGGCTAAAACATGACCCAAGTCCATGAGATCGCTCATGAGGCCTCTGGTAACGTATCGATTACCCTTATACGAGTGTTCGCGCACTCACACGACTACCGTAGCCAAACTTTCGGCTTTTCAACATTCTGACTTTTTGGCATTTTAGGATTTGCTGATCTATTGTGTGTGTGTAGTGTATGTACACACCTGGTAATAAAATGTGCTGTGATCTCCTTAGCCACGAACCTATAAATGATGTCACTTATCGGTTAATCACACACTTATCAAATACTATCACCAAAAATCGTAGTCCCACCTTTGCCTTACCTTGGACGACATGCCTTCATATCCCTTCCTTGATCACTAATCACGAGTATTTCTTTAATCTGCATCAATCTTAATCATTAAGAACTAAACAACAAGTGACTTGCAATCATCTTATGTCATCTTTAAACCATTCATGACCATTTGGCCAACCTTAACTAATAAAATAGGAATACTTACCCAAAACCCCAAAACGCTTAATGAGCAATTCGTTAGAGATTTGAAATCCGAGATTTAATACTAATACCCACCAAAATTGATTTAGAAAGAGTGAGGGAGAGACAGAATCGGTACTAGAAAGACCAACTAAAAGAAAGTAAAGTACTTACACAAGAATCGATCGACCAACGTTGAATAAAGAGTAGCGACACCACAAAATTTTGGCCAGAAGATATTCGACTTTAGGGAAGGTAAACTAGAAGCAAGAAAGAAAAGAGTTTGATGAGAAAGGAAGGGAAGAAATCGGCACAAACTAAAAGAGAAAGAATAAGGGATTTTGGCTTTTAGATATTTGGAGAGAAAAGTGTTTTCGGCAAAATAGAAAGGAAGAATTCGACATTAACCTAGAATCCCCAAAATCGGCACCAATATATACTATAGTCGAATTTACCTATCCCCAAATTCCCAATTCAGCTTCACTTCCCTGCTCTTCTATCTCTTCCTAATTTTTCTTTATTATCACTTCCTTGAATTTCTCTTCTGATCACCCCCTTCAGAGTCCACATCCAACGCCACTACTAGCTTTTTAATGAGCAAAAATAAACCATTCTTTTGAGTAAGGAGGGATTCGAACCCCAATCCTCATTGCCATACCTGTGACGCCATCCCATGCTCCCTATTGGCGCCATCTTGCCACTAGACCACAAGGTAATTTGTGTCATATTTCTTCTCTATTTATTTAACAACCTAGTTACTCAAGATCAGGGTTCCTTTAATATTAAACTAAAATTTTCCCACTTTCAAGCTTTAACTCAGAACTTAACCAATGGCCTATTGACACATTAATACTTAACTAAAAATATCAAGCACATACTCCACATCAAAATCGAAAAAGGAAAGTTTGGGATTTTTGGGGCGTTACATCTTCTCTGTTTCATTTTTGAAGGTACTGTTTAATAGCGGATTGACCAAATGATGTTAAGGTTTCCAACAACATCGAGTTTTACCTTTCACCCTTCAATGTGATGCAGCCAGATTCAGTCATAACATCTGGGCCGGGTTTAGGGTGTTACATTTAGTGGTATCAGAGCCAGGTTGTAAAACTCGACTGTGGAATGGGTTTTTTAAAAGTTACATTTAAATTATTTAAATTGTTTTGAAGGATTTTATTGTGTGGTACATTGAGCCTCCGACGCTGAATCAGTAGGTTTTCTTGATACTGATGTCTGTTTAAAACTAAAACGCAGTGAGATAGGAAATACTGTGATTACTTTAGAAATTAAACTGTATTACTCTAGTTAGAGTAAACTGAAAACCATAGGAAACGGAGACTGTAGTGAGCCTACGATTGCGAAAACAAACTTTAAGCTGCTGCTTGTCGTAAAATATCTACTTAATTATTGGAATTGTAAACTAATCAGCATAAAATTTCTAATTTAGATAATATGTAAACCGATAATGAGCAGTAGAGGTACTCATGGAATGGGTACAAGAGGCCGCGACAGAGGCCGTGGAAGTGCTAGGGCTGCACCTTCGTCATCGGGCCACATGCCTAACATTGAGGCTATTGAAGTACCGGCATCATCGATAACTGAGACGGGGTTATATGGTCGAGCAGCTGGGGATGACGTACTGTCTGAAGCTATGATTCGAATACCGGATAGGGTCATTAGGTGCAATACTAGTACTGAGGGCCATGGGTCGGTTACGAAATGACTCCAGTCGAATGGAGCTGAGATCTCTAGGAATATATCTGGAGTAACCCCTAATGTGCAGTGTCGTTGCTGCGGGAGGAAGCCTATCAGTGGTGGCTTACCGTGAAAGAAGGCACTCAGCCGGACTGGTTAACTTGGGAATTCTTCAAGTTTGTATTTCAAGGGAAATATGTGGGCATTAGTTATGTGGATGCCGGGAGAAGAGAATTCTTGAATTTGATTTAGGGGGATAGATCTGTAACGGAGTACGAGGCGGAATTCTTACGACTTAGTCGATATGCTTGAGGGATGGTGGTGACAGAATATAAACGCTATGTTCGTTTCGAGGATGGCTTCAGGGATAGTCTACGGGTGCTGATAGCTCTGCAGATGGAGCGATATTTTGCGGTGTTGGTGGAAAAGACAAAGATCATCGAGGATGTGAAGCGCACTGACCGCCAGAACTGGGAAAAAGAAAAGGGCAAAAATAAGAGGGATTCAAAGCCCTCCAGTTCTGATCATAGGCCTAAGAAAAGGGCCATAGTGGATGGGCCAGTCAGAGTTGGGCCCCCTGTTGCTACTTTTGGTTTGCCACCTTATACTGAGTGTGGGAAACGCCATCTAGGCGAGTGCTAGAAAAGGACTGGAGCCTGTCTGAGTTACAGATCGATGAGCACCGTATTAGAGAATATCCTCAGACGCCAAATCAGATGCAAGCTTCTGGAAGGGTTAATGTATAGCCGCCGAGGGTAGGCAGCAACCACCGAGAGGCCAGGGTCATGCAAGTGGTGAAAGCGGTTTGGGTCGTGGTCGTGGAGCACCAGGCAGAGGTGCTGGACATACTGTGGCTAGGCAGCCAACTCTGGTTTATGTTGCTCATTGCTGAGAGGATGGAGATGCCCCAGATGTGATTATCGGTACGTTCTTTATCTATGATGTACCTTATACTGCACTGATTGACATTAGGTCTATACATTCGTACATTGCATGCACTGTGACTGAGACTTTGGGTGTAATTTTTGAAACTACTGTAAGTGAGGTTACTATGTTGAGTCCTTTAGGGCAGTCTGTGAAATTGAACAAGCTATTTAGAGATGTGCCTTTAGTGGTTCAAGGCGAATTTGATGAAACTGCCTTTTGGCGAATTCTATCTAATATTGGGAATATATTGGCTGGTAAAACACCGGGCAAGTTTGGATTGTGCTGCGAAATGCATGGTACTGAAAACTATAGAGAATGAGGAGGAAGTTGTGATTGGGGAGCATCGGGACTATTTGTCAAATGTGATTTCTGTATTAAGAGATGAGAAATTGGTTTGTAAAGGTTGTGAGGCGTATTTAGGCTACATCAGTAATTCAGATTTTGAGGGTCCTTCTATCAAGGATTTGAGAATATTTCTAGATTTTTCTGATGTTTTTCCCGATGAGCTACTTGGATTACCTCCAAATCGTGAAGTTGAATTTGGAATCAAACTTGTACCTAGTACAGCTTCGGTGTCCATTGCTCCTTATAGAATGGCATCAAAAGAGCTGGTGGAACTTTAAGCTCAAATTCAGGAGTTACTGGATCGAGGATTTATTTGACCTAGTGTGTCTCTATGGAGAGCACCAGTGTTACTTGTGACAAAGAAGGATGGACCCAAGCGAATGTGCATCGACTATCGGTAATTGAACAAGCTAACCATCAAGAATAAATACCCTTTGCTGAGGATAAATGATCTTTTCGATCAGCTACGTGGAGCTTTGATTTTCTCTAAAATTGATCTCTGTTTAGGGTACCATCAACTGAGGGTTAAGGAGACTGATGTCTACTAGATAGCATTGAGGACTCGTTATGGTCATTATGAGTTCCTTGTGATGCCGTTTGGGATAACGAATGCACCAGTAGCCCTTATGGATTTGATGAACCGAGTGTTCAAGCCCTATCTAGATCAGTTCGTAGTTGTGTTTATAGATGATATCCTAGTGTATTCGAAAATCGTAGATGAACATGATGCACATCTCTGAGTTGTTCTACAGATTCTGAGGGAAAAGTAACTGTATGCCAAATTCAGCATGTGTGAGTTTTGGTTGAGGGAAGTTACTTTTCTGGGTCATGTGGTTTCAGCTGAGGGGATTAGGGTTGATCCTCGAAAAATTGAAGCTGTTCTGGATTAGAAACCACCTAAGACTGTATCTGAGATTCAAAGTTTTCTGGGTTTGACAGGGTATTATAGACAGTTTATCGAGGGATTCTCGTTGATTGCTGCACCTCTGACTAAGTTACTGCAAAAAGGGGTACCATTTAAATTGACTAATAAGCAGCAAGAGATTTTTCAGAAACTTAAAAAAGTTTTGACTAAGGCCCCTGTCTTGATTCAACCAAAGCCTGGAAAATAGTTTACTGTCTACAGTGATGCATCACATGTTGGTTTAGGATGTGTGTTAATGTAAGAGTGTAAGGTGGTTGCATATGCGTCTCGTCAGCTTAAGACTTACAAGGTGAATTACCTAACACATGACTTGGAGCTGGCCGTAGTGGTATTCGCATTGAAAATCTAGAGGCAATACCTGTACGGTGATAAATGTATTATTACATAGAACACAGGAGCCTCAAGCACCTCTTTACTCAGAAGGAGTTGAATCTTAGGCAGCGAAGATGGATTGAGCTGCTTAAGGATTATGACTGCTCAAATGAATATCATTTTGTAAGGCTAAGTAGTAGCTGACGTACTGAGCCGTAAGGCTATATCTTATCTAAGAGCGATGTTTGCTCATCTCAGCTTGTTTGATGATGGGAGTCTGTTGGCGGAACTGCAAGTTAAACCCTCATGGATTGAACAGATAAAGCGTAAACAGTTAGTGGATGAGTAATTGGGTCCTCGATTCTGATAGATTGAGAATGGGGAAACTTCAGATTTTTGATAGAATAACGAAGGGGTACAGTTTTCTGTAGAGATTTTGTATACTAGTGGCAGGAACAAGATGTATCGAGACTTTTGCGAGCTTTACTAGTGGCCAGGAGTTAAACATGAGGTGACTGAATTCGTAGGTAAATGCTTGACATGTCAGCAAGTTAAGGCTGATCATCAGTTGCCTTCAGGGTTATTACAGCCGGTTAAGATTCCACTTTGGAAGTGGGAGAGGGTAACTATGGACTTCGTTAGTGGGATGCCCTTAACGCCTATTAAGAAAGACTCAGTATGGGTCATCGTGGATCAATTGACCAAGACTGTCCATTTTATACCGGTCCTTACTGATTACTCGTTGCAGAAGTTGGCTAAGTTATATGTGGCTGAGATTGTAAGGTTGCATGGGGTACCGATCTCCATAATATCTGACAGAGATCATCGTTTCATGTCACGGTTTTAGAAGAAGTGACACAAGGCACTAGGTACAAGGTTGGACTTCAGTATTGCATTCCATCCTCAGATAGATGGTCAGACAGAGAAAGTGATTTAGATATTAGAGGACATGTTAAGGGGTTGTGTCATAGAGTTCCGAGGAGTTGCGAAGACTATTTGCCATTAGCCGAGTTTGCGTATAATAATAGTTACCAGTCGAGCATACAAATGGCACTATATGAGATGTTATATGGCCGTAGGTGTCGTACCCCTTCATGTTGGACTGAACTGGTTGAGCGGCGTGTTCTAGGCCTGTAGTTAGTTTCTAATACTGATGACAAGGTTAGGTTAATTCGGGATTGGTTAAAAGTGGCATCAGATAGACATAAATTGTATGTGGACTTGAAATGTAAGGAGATCGAGTTTTCTGTGGGAGATTATGTTTTTCTTAAAGTCTAACCATGGAAGAAAATACTGAGGTTTGGTCGTAAAGGCAAGCTAAGCCCTAGATACATTGGGCCCTACCGTGTACTAAAGTGTGTGAGACCGGTTGCCTATCAACTTGAGTTACCTCCAGAGTTGGACCAGATTCATGATGTGTTCCACGTTTCAATGCCGAGGCATTACCGCTCTGATCCCACACATGTTGTCTCGACTGAGGAGATCGAGGTTAGGCCAGATCTTACTTTCGAGGAGGAACCAGTGCAGAGATTGGACCAAGTGGTAAAGGTACTATGAAAAAAATCTATCCTGTTGGTTAAAGTACTTTGGCGTAACCACAGTTTTGAGGAGGCCACGTGGGAACCCAACGAGGTGATGCGACAACAATACCGTCATTTGTTTTAACCAGGTAAATTTTGAGGCCGAAATTTCTTTTGGGTCGTAGAGTTGTAATGTCCCAAAAATCTAAGCCTTTAATTTTTGTATGTAATGACATAAATGCATGGTTGCTTTAGTGGCTAAGTGAAGTAGGAGTGTTTAGGGGTATATGAGAAGCCCTGGGTTCAAGCCTTGGCTTTTGAATTTTTTTTGATTTTCTTACTTGAAGGAATCCTGACTCTAGCTTATAAGCCTTTTAAATTATTGTGTTTAAAATATGACATAAGAAGAGCCTGTGGTCCAGTGGTAATGGTGTGTGGGTGCTTTTAAAGGGGACTGGGTTCGAGTCATTCTATGCACAAACGAGTATTTATTTTACTCCTTTGCTGTGTGAGTGGTGGAGTTTGAATCGAACACTGCTGAAGAGGTTGAAGTTTGAATTAGTCTTGGAGAGGTTGGAGGGGAGATTTTCGGAGGGATAATTGGAGAAAATCAAGGAATTTTGAGTTAGGGGGAAATTCATGCCAAATTGGGAACACTACGCACATTGGAATCGATTTTGGTGGGAGTTTAGGGTTTCACTCTTTCTTTTCAGTTTTTGGAAGCTGAGTGAAAGTAAAAGGATTCTCTTCATTTTGCTTTTGGCCATTTCTTTGATTAGTGAATGTTCTTTGCCAGTTTTTGACTTTTGAGTGCCAAAAGTAGTCCTTACTCAGTTTTACGTTTTAGTAGCGAGTATTTTGTCGAATTGACCTTTATTGCTGAATACATCTCTCTCTTTTCTCTCAACCATTGCCAAGTTATTTTCTCCTCGCACCTCTTCTACTTTTTAATTTTTGGCAGAATATAGCTTTTCTCCTCCCTCACCATTCATTTTCCTTTCGGTTTCTCTCAAAGCCGAATCTCCCTTCTCTCTTCTCATCTTTGTCTTTCAGCTCATAGTCTTGATCCTGTTACTGATTTTCGTCTTCATCTTCTTTGATCAGTTTCGGTTTGGGAGTGGCTTTAACAATCGATGAGCTACTAGATTACTTCTTGTTTCTTTTCTATTCCTTCAATATGTTCAAACATTTCTTATAAAGTGTATGTTCTCTTCTTTTTGTGTTCTCTTTTGCCCAAGTCTCTTCCCCTCCTTATTCTTAGTGGTGCCCTTTTGGTTCATAGAACTTCACGTGGAGTGGAGGGGTTTACAGGTGTTACGAAAGTAGTCAACTTTTCTCTCATCTCGCGATCAAAGGTAAGCATAAGGTCTAGCATTCTAAAGGGTGATTCGAATGCTTGCTATGATTCTATAAGTTAGCATTGGGGGATTTAAGCCACATTTATGATCGATCCAATCTAATAAGATTCCCTGTTAATGCAGATTATTGGTAAAGAGCGTGTGATTGATTTTAGCCAGTAATCTAAGAGGACATAATGCTTAGTATTCGATCAAGTTGAGTAGGAATTGACGTGTAACACCTCAAACTTGGCCTAGAAGTTAGGCCCGAACCTAGCGTGTCACATTGAAGTGTTTTTCGAAAACCTTATTTTCGTTGAAGACCCTTCTTATTTAAAACTTGTTGCCATTTAAAGCTTGTGTAAAATCTCGAATTTCGTATACATATTTTTAAAATATAGTTTATTAAAAGACGTTCTCTTGTAAAACGTTATTACGTTTAAAACCTTAATTGTTATGGAAGCCTAATTTAGAACAGTTGCGGAAACGTGATGTTTTGAAAAATAGTTGTTGTTTTGGAAAAACTGTGTCCGACTCCTAACAATTATAAATCAATAAATAAAATCCCAAATGTAAAAACCAGAAAGTTTAAAAGGCTTTATTACAAACCAAACTTAAAAGTAAGTCAAGACAGGGCATAAGCAATGTGTGGCGTTCTCCGAGTCCCTCGCAGCACTAATCCTCCTAAAGCTAGGGATTGTCTGCACAGATATTAAAAAGGGTAAGTTTTATGAAAACTCAGTGTGTAATCCCCTACCATATAAAACGAACAGTCAGTCAGACAAAAGAATTAAAAGTCTGGGCCCCAGCCCTACTACAGTTCTAGTATCAATTGGGCCTTAGCCCACTATAACAGACAGTACCAGATGGGCCTTAGCCCATTACAGAATCAGAAACATTATCAGAATTAGAATAAAAATTAGAATCAGAATCAGGTGGGCCTAAGCCCAAAACAGAATCAGTAACATATAATACAGATATAAAGAACAGATTAGGCCGAAGCCCTATACAGAACAAATCAGTCTGGGCCTTAGCCCTATACAGAACAACGTGGGCCAAGCCCATAGCAGAATCAGAACAATATGCGAATGCAATCCCAACCCAGTCCAGCCATCACACCATCCGTACCAACCCAACACACCATGTGGGGAATAATTCGACCCACCCAAACCTACACACCAATGACGCAGCCATGTTGCTAATAACAGATAATATGGCGAAGCTACTAGAATCAGAATACGTGGCAAAGCCACTAGCACAGAACTTCCTCCAAATCAATGTCCCAACCCAACATGTCGTGTATGCTATGCTCAATCATCACACATGTATGCAAAATGGCCATGTTCAGTATCAGTCATTTAAACACATATTAAAACATATCAATCACACAACCACGGTCACATCAATCAAATCACTGTCATACGAACACAGTCAAATCTGTCAAACACACAGTCCAAGTCAGTCAGTTGCCCAGAAGGGCAAAACAGTCATTTAACACCCTAGGGGCAAAATGGTAATTTTACCCCACAGGGGTATCTCGGTAATTCTACCCTACAGGGGTATTTTGGTAATTCTACCCTATAGGGGTATTTCGATAATTCTACCCTACAGAGGTATTTCAGTAATTCTACCCTACAGGGGTATTTTGATAATTTTGCAACCTAGGGGTATTTCGGTAATTTTGCAAGCTAGGGGTATTTCGTTAATTTCACAAACTTGGGGTATTTTGGTAATTTCACAAATTAGGGGTATTTCGATAATTTTAAAATTTAGGGTATTTCTGTAATTTGTAAATTGGGGTATTTCTATAATTTTGTAAACCGAGGGTAAAACGATAATTTTTACAATTCAGGGGTAAAACGATAATTTTACAAATCAGGGGTAAAACGAGAACTTTAAAAATTAGGGGTAAAATAATAACTTTACAAATCAGGGGTAAAACGGTAACTTTACAAATTAAGGGTAATATAGTAATTTTACAAATTAGGGGTAAAATAGTACTTTTACACATTGGGGGTATTATAGTAATTTTACCCTATAAGGGTATTTCGGTAATTTTATCAATCCCTCAAAAGCTATAGTCGCCTCGGGCGACTCAAGCATTCTAAACAGAGATAATGTTACGAATGGGCCTGAGGCTTGTTCTCGACACAGGTGGGCCCACACTCTCGTGTGGCCCTTTAGCCCAAAACTAGCCACAGATATGAGATTCACCTAGTCTAGTCCAATATTTACTACACAATCATACAATTTGCCCAATTGGGCCCACGGACCCATTTCAAAATTTCGGCATTTGTCATTCTATAGCTACAGTAGGGTGAAGTACACACTTGATAGGTATCTGAAATTAATCTATGCTCTGAACGCTGCTATACCCAGAAGCCAACAATAATCTCACCCTTGACTCCCCAGGGGGTGTGTCGATCAACTACGGTCACCACCACCGTGACCTAATGGCATACAGATCAACGAATGATCCAACGCCTAACCCAAACGAACATGCCACAACATTAAAGGGATAAGCCAAGAAAGGTATGCTTACTCTCCTCATGGTTTGCTTTATTTAAAGCCAACTTCTCGCCTATTCTCATGTTAGCTTCCCGATGTGGGATTCTCCATCAATCATCCAAAACCAACTTATTAGCAAAATAACCAACCCTTACGTGCAAAGGGATTCAAACCAAAGTCCTCTCGATAGCCCTGTCAAGCCACCACCACTCGAACACAAGCTCCTTTGTGTCATAAGTCCAACACATTTAACTTTAAAGCCCACCTACTCACTTCCAGATTTATTTAAAAGAAAAACCAAAATAAATTGTAAGAGCCAAGACTTGAACCTTAGACCCCTTGCTTCCCTTATGGCGTCACTTCCCTTGCCACTAGACCACATCTCCTTTTGTATTATGCTTTCACCAAAAATATTCTTAAAGTCTACCCACTAACGTCAAGGCCCCCATAAGAGAAAAACATATATTTTTGCTAAGGTCCAGGTTTGAACCTAGGACTTCTCCAACATTCCCAAACACTCCCAAACCTCTTAGCCAACATACCAACATGCCATTCAGCGATCATGGGCCCAGGGCCCATTACATAACCCAAGTGGGGCCCACATGCTCGCATGGCCTACTAAGCCAGATTTGCCCACAGCCACATGTACGACACAGCCGGCCCACTAATTCCCGCAAGTCCAAAGACAACCACCCATGTGAGGTCCACAAGCCCATTGGGCCCACATGACCCACTCTTTTATGCCCAATTTCGGGGTGTTACATGATGTTTTGGGATTAAATGGTTGTTAATCTTATTAGTTAAGACTGATTGTATATCTTCATTGAATATAGGTTCGGAGCTCATGGTTCTCAGCACGGTATTGCAAATAGGTGTGTAATCACACTGTATTAACAGTAGATCGGTAAAAGTCGAAAAGCTAAAAAGTATGAAAATTGATGCCACACGGGCGTACAAACGCACATGTGGAAATATGATATGACAATAGAGGCCACTATGAGCGATCTCATAAGCTTAGGCCGTTTTGGGCCATGTTGGGCCGAAATAGGCCGTGTAGGCCCAATAGGCTCGTGGGCCTACACGGGTAAGTACCACGGACATGAGGGAAATATTGGACCTGGCTGTGTTGTTCACATGGCTAAGGTCATTTCTAGGCTTAACGGGCCACACGAGCGTGTGGGCCCCACTTGGGCTTTGGGCCCAATTGCACTGTTTGACTGTTAAAGGTTGCACGGGTTGCATGAGACGACTGTGGGCCCACTGATGGGTCGGTAAGTGTACCTACCCAAATTGAGAAATAACTATTATGCCCCTATAGGGATGAGTGGGTTGATTTAATCCCCACAGGAGTGCAAGGTTGGATAGGAGATGGAGTGCAGGGTTGGTTGGGGTTAAATGCATCAGGTATTTTGATTTTTGATACTATTATGGGCTAAGGCCCAACTGATTCTGCTATGGGCTAAGGCCCAACTATTACTAAAAGGGCTCAAGCCTAGTTTTCTCTGTTGCATATTTTTTGTTTAATTGGGGTAATACACAGTGAGTTTTCGTAAACTCACCCCTCTGTTTTAACTGTACAAGTAATCCCTAGTGACAGACAGTTCGACGTATCAGAGGACTCAGAGGTGGCCACTCTATGGATATCAAAATTATTAGTACTTTATACTATTTTCATTTTCATTATTTGGGTTTTTATTGTAATAAGGCCTCTCCAGATTTTATTTTTAATTTTAGATTTTTATTTCACTTTGGTTTTAACTTTTAGTTTTAGGTCTCGAGTTTTTAAGGAAATAATGCTTTACAAAACAAACACAAACACGCAACAGTTTTTAAAAAAAGCTTCTGCTACAAATGACTTTTCTTTAAACTTTAATAATGCAGTAAAGAAAGTGACCTTTGATAATAACGTAAGAAAATTACCTTTGTATACACTCAATGAGGCTAAATAAAGATTGGGTTATTCAAACGAAATTATGTTTAAGAGTAAATAACTCTTCTATGTTTTGTGAAAGCGAACAACCCGTTTTTGAAGGTATTATTTAATAGTGGATTGACTAAACGATATCGAGGTTTCCAACAACATCGAGTTTTACGTTTCACCCTTCAATGTGACATCACCAGATTCGGTCATAATGTTTGGGCCAGGTTTGGGGTGTTACATTTAGTGGTATCAGAGCTAGGTTGTAAAACTCGGCTGTGGAATGGGTTTTTAAAAAAGTTACTTTTAAATGATTTGAATTGTTTAGAAGGATTTTATTGTGTGGCACACCGAGTCTCTAGCGCCAAATCAGTAAGTTTTCTTGACACTGATGTCTGTTTAAAACTGAAATGGAGTGAGATAGGAAATACTGTGATTACTTTAGAAATTAGATTGTATTACTTTAGTTTGAGTAAACTGAAAACCGTAGGAAATTGAGACTATAGTGAGCCTAGATTGTGAAAACAAGCTTTAAACTGCTGCTTCACATAAAACATCTGCTTAATTACTGGAACTATAATCTAATCTACATAAGATTTCTAATTCAAATAATATGTAAACTGATAATGAGCACTAGAGGTACTCTGGAAGGGGTACAAGAGGCCACGGCAGAGGCCATGGAAGTGCTAGGATTGTGTCTTCGTCATCAGGCCACACACCTAACATTGAGGCTAGGAAAACACTGGCATCACCAATAATTAAGATGGGGTCATATGATCGAGCGGCTAGGGGTCACGTACTATCCCAAGTTATGCTTCGAATTCTGAAAAGGTTCACCAGGCCCAATACTGGTACTGGGGGCTGTGGGTCAATTACGGAACGACTCCGGTCGAATAGAGCTGAGATCTTTAGGGGTATTGCTGGAGTAGCCCCTAATGTGGCTGAATATTAGTTGGAGGCCACAAAAAGAAAAATGGATGACCTTGACTACACCCCCGAGTAGAAACTAAAAGGTGCAGTGTCGTTGCTAAGGGAAGAACCTATCAATGGTGGCTTACCGTGAAAAAGGGCACTAATCCGAATCGGTTAACTTGGGAATTCTTCAAGTCTACATTTCAAGGGAAATATGTGGGTGTTAGTTATGTGGGGATAGATCTGTAGCGGAGTACGAGGTGAAATTCTTATGACTTAGTCGATATGCTCGAGGGACAGTGGTGGCAGAATATGAGCGTTGTGTTCGTTTCGAGCACAGCCTCAGGGATAGTCTACGAGTACTGATAGCTTTGTAGAGGGAGCAATATTTTGCAGCATTGGTGGAAAAGGTGAAGATCGTCAAGGATGTGAAGTGCATTGAGCGCCAGGACCGGGAAAAAGAAAGGGGTAGAAATAAGAGGGATTCAGAGCCCTCCAGTTCTGATCAGAGGCCTAAGAAAAGGGCCACAGTGGATGGGCCAGTTAGAGTTGGGCCTCCTATTACCGCTTTTGGATTGCCACCTTGAGCTGAGTGTGGGAAATGCCATCTAGGCGAGTGCTAGAAAAGGACTGGAGTCTGTCTAAGTTGCGAATTAATGGAGCACTGTATTAGAGAATGTCCTCAGAGGCCAGATTAGATGCAAGCTACTGGTAGGGGTAAAGTATAGCCGCCGAGGGATGGGCAGCAGCCGTTGATAGGCCAGGGTCATGCTAAGGGTGAAAATAGTTTGGGTCATGGTCGTGGAGCACTGGGCAGAGGTGTTGGACATACTGTGGCAAGACAGCCAGCTCTAGCTTATGTTGTTCGTCGCTGAGAGGACGGAGACACCCCAGATGTGATTATCCGTATGTTCTTTATCCATGATGTACGTTATAATACACTAATTGACATTGGGTTTACACATTCGTACATTGTATGCATTGTGATTGAGACTTTGGGTGTAATGTTTGGAACTACTATAAGTGAGGTTACTATGTTGAGTCCATTAGGGCAGTCTGTGAAATTGAACAAGCTATTCAGGGATGTGCCTTTAGTGGTCCAAGGGGTTAACTTTGTAGCGAATTTGATGGAACTGCCTTTTTGCAAATTTGATCTAATATTGGGAATGGATTGGCTGGTAAAACACCGGGCAAGTTTGGATTCTGTTGCGAAACGCATGGTACTAAAAACTACAGAGAATGAGGATGTAGTTGTGATTAGGGAGCGTCGGGACTATTTTTCAAATGTGATTTCTATATTAAGGGATGAGAAATTGGTTTGTAAAGGTTATGAGGCGTATTTAGGCTACATCAGTAATTTAGATTCTAAGGGTCCTTCTTTCAAGGATTTGAGAACAGTGAAAGATTTTTTTGATGTTTTTCCTGATGAGCTACCTGGATTACCTCCAAACTGTGAAGTTGAATTTAGAATTGAAATTCTACCTGGTACAACTCCGGTGTCTATTGCCCCTTATAAAATGGCACTGAAAGAGCTGGTGGAACTTAAAGCTCAAATTCAGGAGTTACTAGATCGAGGATTTATTTGACCTAGTGTGTCTTCGTGGGGAGCACCAGTGTTCTTTGTGAAAAAGAAGGATGGATCCATGTGAATGTGCATCGACTATCGGTAATGGAACAAGCTGACTAACAAGAATAAATACCTTTGTCGAGGATAGACGATCTTTTCGATCAGCTACGTAGAGCTTCGATTTTCTCTAAAATTGGTCTTCGTTTAGGGTACCATCAACTGAGGGTGAAGGAGACTAAAGTCTACAAGACAGCGTTTAGGACTCGTTATGGTCACTACGAGTTCCTTGTGATACCGTTTAGGCTAACGAATGCACCAGCAGCTTTTATAGATTTGATGAACTGAGTGTTCCAACCCTATCTAGATCAGTTCGTAGTTGTGGTTATAGATGATATCCTAGTGTATTCGAAAATCGTAGATGAACATGATGCACATCTCTGAGTTGTTCTACAGATTCTGAGGAAAAGCAACTGTATGCCAAATTCAGCATGTGTGAGTTTTGGTTCAGGGAAGTTACTTTTCTGGGTCATGTGGTTTCAGCTGAGGGGATTAGGGTTGATCCTCGAAAAATTGAAGCTGTTCTGGATTGGAAACCACCTAAGACTGTATCTGAGATTCAAAGTTTTCTGGGTTTGACAGGGTATTATAGACAGTTTATCGAGGGATTCTCGTTGATTGCTACACCTCTGACTAAGTTACTGCGAAAAGGGGTACCGTTTAACTAGACTAATAAGCAACAAAAGAGTTTTGAGAAACTTAAAAAGGTTTTGACTGAGGTTGGTTTGGGATGTGTGTTGATGCAAGAGGGTAAGGTGGTTGCATATGTGTCTCGTCAACTTAAGACTCACGAGGTGAATTACCCAACACATGACTTGGAGCTGGCCACGGTGGTTTCGCATTGAAAATCTGGAGGCATTATCTGTACGATGATAAGTGTATTGTTTACAAGGATCACAAGAGCCTCAAGTACCTCCTTACTTAGAAGGAGTTGAATCTTAGGCAGTAGAGATAAATTTGGGCTACTTAAGGATTATGACTGTTCGATTGAATACCATCCCGTAAGGCTAGCGTAGTAGCTGACGCACTGAGCTGTAGGGCTGTATCTGATCTAAGAGCGATGTTTGCTCATCTAAGCTTGTTTGATGATAGAAGTTTGTTGGTGGAACTGCAAGTTAAACTATTGTGGATTGAATAGATAAAGGGTAAACAGTTAGTGGATGAGTCATTAGGTCCTCGATTTCGACAAATTGAAATGAGGAAACTTCAGATTTTGGATTGAATAACGAAGGGGTACTGTTTTCCGTGGAGAGTTTGTGTACCGAAGGATACTGATTTGAAGCAGTCTATACTGCGAGAGGTGCATAGTAGTCCTTATGCTATGCATCCTAGCAGGAACAAGATGTACCGAGACCTTCGTGGGCTTTACTGGTGGCAAGGACTTCAGCGTAAGGTGACTGAATTTGTCGGTAAATGCTTGACATATCAGCAAGTTAAGGCTGAGCATCGACTGCCTTCAGGGTTATTATAGCTGGTTAATATTCCAATTTGGAAGTGGGAGAGGGTAACTATGGACTTTGTTAGTGGGCTGCCCTTAATGCCTACTAAGAAAGATTCAGTATGGGTCATCGTGGATTGGTTGACCAAGTCTGCCCATTTTATACCAGTCTGTACTAATTACTCATTGTAGAAGTTGGCTAAGTTATATGTGGCTGAGATTGTAAGATTGCATAGGGTACCGGTTTCCATAATATCTAATTGAGATCCTTGTTTCATGTTGTGATTTTGGTAGAAGTTACACGAGGCACTAGGTACAAGGTTGGACTTCAGTGCTGCGTTCCATCCTCAGACAGATGGTTTGTTAGAGAGGGTGATTCAGATATTGGAGGACATGTTAAAGGGTTGTGTAATAGAGTTCCGAGGTAGTTGGGGAGACTATTTGCCATTAGTCGAGATTGCGTATAATAATAGGTACCAGTCGAGCATACGGATGGTGTAACACCTTGAATTTGGGCCTAAAAGTTTTGGGCCTTGAGCATGGGATCGGTTGAAGGCGGCTTATAATATTTTGTTGTGCATGAAATTTCATAAATGAAGGCTTGTTTCAATGATTGAGGGTCCTAAGAAGTGTTGGAGAAGTCCTAGGTTCAAACTTAGACTCTAGCAAAAATTTTGGTTTTAGGTAAATTAAACCCTAGGTGTAAGTAGGTAGCCTTAAGAATATTTTTGGTTGAAATTGGACACAAGGAGCCTAGTGGTGGAGTGGCTGTGGCGTCATTAGCAAGGGGGAGCAAGGAGTGTGGCGTCATGAGCAAGGGGGACTTGGGTTCAAATCCCCTTGCAAGCAAATATTTATATATTTTGCTATGTTGGGACGACAAGAGTTGGTGTTAAATTTAAACTCTAATGATGGGGGATCCCACATCGGGAAGCTAACATAAGAGTGGATGCGAAGTTGGCTTTAAATAGGGAGAACCATGAGGGGAGTAAAGGTACCTTTCTTGGCTGATCCCTTTCGCTGTATGGCGGGCTCGTTTGGGTTGGGCGTCGGCTAAAAGTACTCGGAGCGCGGATGAACTCCAGTCTCTTATTAGGTGTGTATTTCTCACTACTTTAGTTGTAGGACAACTATTTCGGGCCACGATGGGCCGAAAGGGGCCATGTGGGCCTAATGGGCCTACAGGCCCAATTGGATAAGTTGTTTGATTGTGTAGTAAATATTGGACTAGACTAGGTGAATCGCATATTTGTAACTAGATTTGGGCTAAAAGGGCCACACGAGTGTGTGGGCCCATTTGGACCGAGAATGGGCCCTAGGCCCATTCGCATTATTATCTCTGTTTAGAATACTTTAGTTTACCAAATTACTGAAATACCATCGACTTGTAAAATTACCAAAGTACCCCGGTTTACAGAATTATCGTTTTACCTTCGATTTACAAAATTACTGAAATACCCTTGATTTACAAAATTACTGAAATACCCTTGGTTTACAAAATTACTGAAATACTATTGGTTTACAAAATTACAGAAATACCCCCGATTTGTAAAATTATCGAATTACCCTCGATTTGTAAAATTACAAAAATATCCCCGATTTGTGAAATTATAAAAATACCCTCGATTTGTAAAATTACTATTTTACCCTTAATTTGTAAAATTAATGTTTTACCCCTAATTTGCAAAATTACTGTTTTACCTTTAATTTGTAAAATTACCGTTTTACCCCTAATTTGTAAAATTACCATTTTACCCTTATTTGCAAAATTACTGAAATACCCCTGTAGGGTAGAATTACTAAAATACCCTTGTGGGGTAGAAGTACCGAAATACCCCGTAGGGTAGAATTACCGAAATACCCTTATAGGGTAGAAGTACCGAAATACCCCTGTAGGGTAGAATTACTGAAATACCCCTATAGGGTAGAATTACCGAAATACCCCTGTAGGGTAGAATTATCGAAATACCGTTGTGGGGTAAATTTACCATTTTACCCCTAGGGTGTTAAATGATTGTTTTACCCTTGTGGGCAAGTGACTGACTTGGACTGTGTGTTTGACGGATTTGATTGTGAATATATGTTGGTGATATGAATGACTTGACTGTGATTGTTTGATTTAAATATGGGCATGATATCCTGCATAAACGACATGTTGCATGGGTTGGGATTTTGTCCGGAGGAAGTACTGTACTGGTGACTATGTCACATTCACTGTTACTGGTGGCTATGCCACAATTACTGATACTGGTGGCTTTGCCACATTTACTGTTTCTGCAGCTATGCTGCATTATTATTACTGGCAGCTTTACTGCGATACTAATTATAGACCCATTATCGAAGGCTTTGTGCCACGTATTCTGTTAAGTGGCAATGCCATGTATGCTGAAAGAGGCTTTGCCTCATACTATTTACTGAAAAGGGGCTTTGCCTTGTTTTACTGTTCTGGTGGCTTGGCCACAAATACTGTTACTGGCAGCAATGCTACAACTGTGGTGTGTGGGCTGGGTGGGTCGAGTTATTCCCCACATGGTGTGTTGGCTGGTACGGGAGGTGTGTAGCGGTTAGGTGGGTCGAGTAGTCTCCCCACATATATTGGGCTTTACATTCATCATGCATCATTCACATTCTAATTCTGATTCTGCTAATTGATACTGATTTTGATTCTGTTAACTGATACTGATACTGATTCTGATTCTGATTCTGATGCTGATACTGACTCTGCTTCTGATTTTGATTCTGATTCTGATTCTCATTTTGATTCTAGTTCTGATAATGTCTCTGATTCTATAATGGGCTAAGGCCCATCTGGTATTGCCTTTTATAATGGGCTAAGGCCCAATTGATACTGGAACTATCGTAGGGCAAACTTTTTAATTCTTTTACATGACTGACTGTTCGTATTTGCAATAGGGGATTACACACTGAGTTTTCATAAACTCACCCCATTTATTAACCTTTCAGGTAATCCCTAGCCTTAGATGGATCGAAGCTGCTAGGGACTCGGAGAAGGCCACACACTGCTTATGCTTTTTATTTTGATTATTTACTCTCAAGTACTTTACTTTGGGTTTGGTTTGTAATAAGGCCTTTATAATTTTTGGATTATTATTTTAAGGTTTTTATTTACTTTGATTTATATCTGCTAGAGGTGAATCGCGGTTTTCCAAAATGTTAACTGTTTTCGAACACTACGTCTTCTGCAACTAACTAAATTAAGCTTTCGCAACAAAGAAGGTTTTAAAGTAGTAATGTTTTTAAAAGGGATTAACTTTTAGTTGACCATGTTTTGAAAATAAACAAACACAAGTTTTAGTTTGCAACAAGTTTCTTCAAGAAGGGTTTCTTTGAAAACATGGTTTTCAAAAAACACTTTAATATGACACACCAGACTTGGCCGTAATGTCTAGGCCGGGTTTGGGTGTTACAAATGGCACCGTATGAGGCATTATATGGCCGTATGTGTCGTACTCCTTCATGTTTAACTGAACTGGGTGAGCAGGGTGTTCTGGGCCTAGAGTTAGTTTCTGATACTGAGGACAAGGTTAGGTTAATTCGGGATTGGTTAAAGGCGGCATCAAATAGACATAAATCGTATGCGGACTTGAAACGTAAGGAGATTGAGTATTCTGTGGGAGATTATGTTTTTCTTAAAGTCTCACCATGAAAGAAAATACTAAGGTTTGGTCGTAAAGGCAAGCTAAGCGCTAGATTCATTGGGCACTACCGTGTACTGAAGCATGTGGGATCAGTTGCCTATCAACTTGAGTTACCTCTAGAGTTGGACTGGATTCATGATGTGTTCCACATTTCAATGCTGAGGCGTTACCGGTGTGATCCCATGTATGTTGTCTCGACCGAGGAGATCGAGATTAGGCCAGATCTTACTTTCGAGGAGGAACCAGTGCAAATATTAGACCGTGAGGTAAAGGTATTAAGAAAGAAATCTATCCCGTTGGTTAAAGTACTTTGGCGTAACCACAATTCTGAGGAGGCCACGTGGGAACCCGAAGAAGCGATGTAACAACAATACCCTCATCTATTTTAACCAGGTAGGTTTTGAGGCCAAAATTTCTTTTAGGGGGTAGAGTTGTAACTTCCCAAAAATCTAAGCCTTTAATTTTGGTATGTTGTGACATAAATGCATGGTTGCCTTAGTGGCTAAGTGAATTAGGAGGGTTTGGGGGTCTCTGAAAAGCTTTGAGTTCAAGCCTTGGCTTTTGAAAATTTTTATATTTCTTACTTGAAGGAATCCTGACTCTAGCTTGTAAGCCTTTTAAATTATTGTGTTTAAAACATGACACAAGAAGAGCCTGAGGTCCAGTGGTAGTGGTGTCTGGGTTCTTCTAAAGCGGACTGGGTTCGAGTCACTATGTACAAAGGAGTATTTATTTTACTCCTTTGCTATATGAGTGGTGGAGTTTGAATCGAACACTGCTGAAGAGGTTGAGGTTTGAATTAGTCTTGGAGAGGTTGGATGAGAGATTTTAGGAGGGATAATGGGAGAAAATCAAAGGATTTTAAGTTAAGGGAAATTAGTGCCAAATTGGGAACTCTAAGCACCTTGGAATCGGTTTTGGTGGGAGTTTAGGGTTTCACTCTTTCCTTTCATTTTTTGGTAGTTGAGTGAACGTGAGAGGATTCTCTTTATTTCAGTTTTGGCCATTTCTTTGATTAGTGAATGTTCTTTGTCGGTTTTTGACTTTTGAGTACCGAAAGTAGTCCTTACTTAGCTTTCCGTTTTAGTAGTGAGTGTTTTGTCAAATTGACCTTTATTGCGAATACATCTCTCTCTTTTTTCTCAACATTGCCGAGTTATTTTCTCCTCCCACCTCTTCTACTTTTCATTTTCTTGGCCGAATACAGCTTTTCTCCTCCTTCACCATTCTTTTTACTTTCAATTTCTCTCAAAGCCGAATCTCCTTTCTTTCTTCTCATCTTTTTCTTTCGGCTCATAGTCTTGATCCTGTTACCGATTTTTGTCTTCTTCTTTGAACAGTTCCTGTTTGGGAGTGGCTTTAACAATCGGTGAGCTACTAGATTACTTCTTGTTTTTTTTTTCTGTTCCTTCAATATGTTCAAACATTTTTTTCTAAAGCATATGTTCTCTTCTTCTTATGTTCTCTTTTGGCTGACTCTCTTCCCCTTCTATTCTTAGTGGTGCCCTTTTGGTTCATAGAACTTCATGTGGAGTGGAGGGGTTTACAGGTGTTACGAAAGCAATCAACTTTTCCCTCATCTCGTGATCAAAGCTAAGCATGAGGTCTAGCATTCTAAAGGGTGATCTGAATGCTTGCTGTGATTCTGTAAGTTAGTGTTACAAGATTTAAGCCACATTTATGAATGATCCGATCTAATAAGATTCCCTGTTGATGCAGATAATCGGTAAAGAGCGTGTGATTGATTTTAGCCAACGATTTAAGAGGATAAGCCGTGTAGTATTCAATCCAGGTGAGTAGGAATTGACATTTTGGGATTAAATGGTTGTTAATCCTATTGGTTAAGACTGATTGTATATCTTGATTGAATATAGGTTCAGGGCTCGTGGTTCTCAGCACGGTATTGTAACAAGTGTGTACTCACACTACTTTAACCGTAGATCGGCAAAAGCCAAAAAGTCAAAAAAGTCAAAAAGTACGGCAATTGATGCCACATGGGAGTACGAATGCACGTGTGGAAATGAGATATGATAGTAGAGGCCACGATGAGCGGTCTCATGGGTTTAGGCTGTTTGGGGCATGTTGGGCCGAAATAGGCCCTGTGGGCCCAAGGGCTAGTGGCTTTCATACGGGTAAATATCACGGACATGAGGGAAATATTGGACATGGCTGTGTTGTTCACATGGCGAAGGTCATTTCTGGGCTTAGCGGGTCACACGAGCATATGGGCCCCACTTGGGCCACATAATGGGCTTTGGGCCCAATTGCACTGTTTGGCTGTTAAAGGTCACACGGGTTACACGAGACAACTGTGGGCCTACTGATGGGTCAGTAAGTGTACCTACCCAATTTGGGAAATAACTATTATGCCCCTATAGGGTAAAATGTGTATGATGCCTTTATGTGATGCATGTTTGATTAAGCATACCATCTGATATATTTATGATTTGCATTCATGATGATATGTTGCATGGGGATGGGTTATTGTAATTAGAGGAACTATATTGATCTGTTAAGGTCGCACGAGATGACTGTGGACCTACCGACAGCTTTAAGCCACTTATATGATTGGCAGCTTTGCTGTGATACTGGTTAGTGCCGCAAACCGGTGCTAACATTGAAGTGTAGGGATGGGTAGGTTGATTTAATCCCCACCGGAGTGTAGGGTTGGATAGAAGATGGAGTGCAGGGTTGGTTGGGGTTAAACTGCATCACGTATTCTGATTTCTGGTACCGTTACGGGCTAAGGCCCAATTGGTACCGTTATGGGCTAAGGCCTAACTATATTGAAAGGGCTCAGGCCCCAATTTGCTCTGTTGCATATTATTCGTTTAATTAGGGAAATACACACTGAGTTTTTGTAAACTCACCCCTCTCTTTTAACTTACAAGTAATCCCTAGTGATAGATGGTTCGACGCATCGGAGGACTCAGAGGTGGCCACTCTATGGATAGCTAAATTATTAGTACTTTTACTATTTTCATTTTCATTATTTGGGTTTTTGTTGAAATAAGGCCTCTCTGGATTTTATTTTTAATTTTGGGTTTTCATTTCACTTTGGTTTTAACTTCTAGTTTTAGGTCTCGAGTTTTAAAAGAAATAACGCTTTACAAAACAAACGCAAACACGTAACGGTTTTTTAAAAAAAGCTTCCGCTACAAATGAGTTTTATTTAAACTGTAATAACACAATAAGAAAGTGACCTTTGATAATACATAAGAAAATTACCTTTGTATACACTCAATGAGGCAAATAAAGATTGGGTTATTCAAACGAAATTACTTTTTAAAGTAAATTACTCTTCTATGTGTTTGAAAATGAACAACCCATTTTTGAAGGTACTAGTTAATAACGGATTGACCAAATAATTTCGAGGTTTCCAACAACATTGAGTTTTACGTTTCACCCTTCAATATGACTCCGCTAGATTCGGTTTAATGACTAGGCCAGGTTTTAGGTGTTACATGGATAATATTCCCATTTGTTTCTTTTGAAAATAGACTTATTAAGGATTTTAAGTATATAAATTATAGCCCATAACTATTTTTGTACAATTTTTAATGATTTTCCAAAGTCAGAACAGGGGATTCCAAAATCATTCTAACCCTGTCTCACTAAAACTTAATTATTACAAAATATGAAATTGTTTTGCTTTTACTGTTTCATTTGTGTGAAAATAGACTCATTAAGCTTTAATCTCATATCTTTTTCAACCTCTAATTCTATTTCCACCATTTTTGGTGATTTTTCAAAGTCTCACAACTGCTGCTGTCCAAAACTATTTTATTACAAATTTCACTTTTACATAATTTCACTTACTTCATTTCATCCTATCGAAAGTTTGATCAACTATTGAGCGCATTGCTCATAAATTTTCTCACACATATACTTGAACTTATTCATCACATAGTCATATTCAATTACACTAGTCATTGCATGATCACATGTATTTTCACTTAGTCAATTTCCCGTTGAACTCATCAGAATAATAACAGATACACGATGGCCTACACATAGTACCACCCTTATAGCTGAAGCTATCTGGTGCACATAGTAGCCTACACTTAGTACTACATCTGTGACCAAAACCATCTCTTACACATAGTGGCCTGCACTTAGTACCACACATGTGATCGAAGCTATCAGGTACGCATAGTAGCCTGCACTTAGTACTACACATACGACCTAACCATCTGGTACAGTAGTAGCCTGCACTTAGTACTACACACGTGACCTAAAACCATCTTAAACACATAGTAGCCTGCACATAGACACATGTGTTCTCACAAACGGATCATTCGTATCTTTTCTATTCCGAAGGTCCATCTGAGAAATTCCTCACTTTTCAACATTTTACCAATTCGTCCATACTTAATTTCAATTCATAATTTACCTCAAGTGAGCATTCAATATGCAACCACATGTCATATAATAACAAAATATTATAACATAAGTAAAAACGATATGTTATTTACATACAAACTTACTTTGGTGCAAAATATAGTAATTTTGCAATTTAGTCCACAATCTTTTCCTTTCACCGATCAAGGTCGATTCACGTCTTTCTTTATCTATAATAACACATTTGACTTATTCAATGCTCACATTATTCAAATCAGCCCAAAAACATCCTATGGAAAAAATTACAATTTTGCCACTAAAGTTCACAAAATTATGATTTTGCCTTTAAGCTCAAAAAAATAATTTTTATTCAATTGGAGCATTTTTGTCCTAGCTGAACCATTTTCATAACTATAGCAGTCCACAATTTGCACTAAATCACACACTTACACACATTTTACAACTTTTTACAAACTAGTCCTTTTATGCAATTTCATCAAAAATCACTTAGTAAAAGTTGTTTATCACACTCCAAACATTCATATTCTTCCATAAAACATCAAAATACATGCATGTCATCCATGGGTAAAATTTTAAATATAAACTCTAGCTCAAAATAATTGGTAGAAATAGGTAAACCGAGCTATGAGGATCTCAAAATGTAAAGAATATTAAAAACGGGGCTAGATGCACTTACTATTTAGCGTAAAAGTTGGAAAAACCTAGCTATGGTGTTCATGCAAGTTTCAGCCAAGCTTGATGAAGATGAATAAAATTTTGGCTTTGTTTTCCCATTTTATTCTTTTATTTACCAAATGACCAAATTGCCCTTCATTAAAAACTATGGTGTTTTATCCTTCCTTGGGTATTTTTGTCCAAACTAATAGTATAATGGTCTAATTACTATCCAAGGACCTCCACTTTAAAAACCCATTACTCATAAGTACCTTTATGAACTAGAACACATTTTTCTCCTATTTCAATTTAGTCCTAAATACCAAATTGGACACCCAAACAATAAAATTTCGTAACAAAAATTTCACACTGTCATTCAATCTCACAGTAAATATTAAAACTTAATAGTAATAAATTTTTCTACATTGGATTTGTGGTTTCAAAACCACTATTCCATTTAGGCTGTAATGCCTTAATTTTCTGGAATTTTTGCGTTTTGTTGAAATTTGAAATTTGGTTGCTAAATTATAGAATTATGTTTTAGGTGTGTTAGTGGGCCTTTAGAAGGCCCAAGCTTAAGATAAAACCTGGCAGAAAATATCAAATTTTGGATTTAAAGTGAAGAGGACTTGGCTAAGTGGGCTTTTAAGAAAAATTTAGTAAAATAAGACACAAGAGAACCCTTGGTAGAGTGGCAATGTGGTGCAACTTAAGTGCCTAAAAAAGTGGCGTGTAGATTGAGTGCTAGGGCCAGGGTTCTAGTTGCTTGATGAGCAGTATGGTGTTTTTATTTTGTACATGTGCTGGGCATGTGGTGGAACTCAAGTAAAAACTCTGCTGAAGGGAGTTTGAGTGGTTCTTGAGATTAGATGTAACACCCCAAACCCGGCCCAGGACGTTACGGCCAAGTCTGGTATGTCACATTGAAGTGTTTTTCGAAAACCATGTTTTCATTGAAAACCCTTCGTAATGTTTAGAACTTTTATCGGAAAATTTGCATAAAACGTTAGCTTTATCAAAACGTGATACATTGTAATAATCAAAACATTGTAAACAACCTTATTAAATCTTATGGGAAATTTTGAAAACTCGAAACATCTGTACTTGCGGAAAATATGTTATTTAAAAACAGGTTAGGTTATCAGAAAATCAGATCCTCTTTGTCATGGCTGAAAGTGAATGGGATACTATGCACCAGGTAGGATTCAAGAGAGAGGAGGTGAGTCATTAGCTGCTTAAGTACCAAGATCTTCCTAGATCCACTCCTAGACATGCACACATCATTGCCACACTTTAACCTTTGTGATTTGTCTACGAACAAATTAAGTTTAAATGTATTGAAGATATACATTTGTGAAAAACATTACGTTGCGGAAGCTTTGCTCTACTTATCGAGATATTTTGAAAAACAAGTAGCGTTTATAAACCGTGCCCTAAAGCTAACCCATTAAGAACAATTTATATAATAACTTACTTAAGCTAAAACAAATTAAAAATTATTAAAAGGCCCTTATTACAACCCAAAATCAAATAAAAGTAATTAAGATTAAACTAAAATAATTAACTTGATTTAAAACCATCAGTCCAGTCCAAGTGGCCACTCTGAATCCCTCCCAGCTCCAAGTCCACCAATCTAAGTTCACCTGCGAGGATGGAAGAAGAAGGGGTGAGTTGGAAAACTCAGTGTGTACAGAAGCCCATCCAAAGCCCAAGTCAACTCAAGCCCATTGGGCCTAAGCCTAACAGTAACATCAGATACTGGGCCGAAGCCTTATACAGATAACAGATACTGGGCCAAAGCCCCATGACAGATAATGGGCTGAAGCCCTATTTAGATAACAGTTTGGCCCATAGGCCCATAACAATACAGAATAGTAAACAGTATGCATGCAACCCAATTGGGGAGACTACTCAACCCACCAACCACTACACACCACCCGTACCAGCCAACACACCACGTGGGGAGACTACTCGACCCACCCATCCGCTACACACCACAGAATTTGCAGCGAGGCTGCCAGATATTGTGACAGAATCACCAGATACAGATACTGTGGCGAGGCCACCAGAACAGATATATGTGGCAAGGCCACCAGAACAGATATATGTGGCGAGGCCACCAGATTGCAGCGAGGCTGCCAGAACGCTTCCTCCATCAGAAACCCAAACCCCATGCAGCAGGCATACATGCTATGACATATAACATACAGAATCACATGCATCAGATATATACATATGTTATGAGATATGACATGCAGAAACAGAAAAGCATACATTTCATACAGAATTTACCCTAGGGGTATAAAGGTCATTTTACACTTAGGGGTAAAATAGTAATTTTACAAATCAGGGGTAAAATGGTAATTTTACAAACCAGGGGTAAAATGGTAATTTTACAAGTCGAAGGTATTTCAATAATTCGGTAAACTAAAGCATTCTAAACAGAGATAACAATATAAATGGGCCTAGGGCCCATTCTCGGCCCAAATGGGCCCACACGCTCGTGTGGCCCTTTTAGCCCAAATTTAGCTACAGATATGCGATTCACCTAGTCTAGTCCAATATTTACTCTACAATTAAACAGCTAGTCCAAATGGCCCCGTAGGCCTATTGGGCCCACATGGCCCCTTCGGCCCATCGCAGCCCGAAGTAGCCGTCCTACCGCTAGAGTAGTGAGAAATACACACC